>OZ025292.1:79409867-80760947 GCA_964019185.1 Maratus speculifer | reverse complement strand
TAACTTGAAAATGAAGTGATCTGTTTCGTTATAATTGGTTTAGTCAATATAGCATTCTATCTGGAATGTTTAAGAAATGTTCTTTTCTTTTTACCTGACTTCCAAAAAGAAGAGGAGGTTATCAATTCAAATACATATGTATTTTTTTATGTGGGTTCACCGATTACTATTAACTATGCAGCCGATTTCTGTTATTTTTGTTTGCAAAGGATGCTCTCTTAGTCAAAAACTAAAAAAAAAATTAGCGCTTTTTCGGTAGTTAAATGTATTGAGTAAGTTCGATGTAAGGAGTGCAGACGGAATGGCCAAGCGGTCTGAGGCGCTAGGTTTAAACTCTGTTTCTCGAAACAGAGCATGGGTTCGAACCCCACCCCTGACGTAATTTACATCCAAGTATAATTTTCATTAATTTTTTCATATTACAATTTTTATTATTAATGGTTTGAGGAAAGCAAGAGGAGGTTATCAATTTGACGTGTATGCATTTTTTCTATGAATATTCACCGATTACTCCGAAATTGTCCAACCGATTAATTTGATTTTTGTATTAAATAAAAGAGTCTACTCTCGAATTGTTACCACTTCCGCTAAATTGAAATTGTTCCAGTACTTTTTTAGTAAATAGGCTAAAACTAACGAAATTTGGGATTTTTCGCAAATTTAAAGTAACATGGAATTTGAATAAACTTGCCGACTGGAGCGCAGTCAGGATGACCAAGCAGTCTAAGGAGCCAGGTTTAAGCTCTAGTTCTGAAAAAAGAGTGTGCATTTGAACCCCACTACTGACAAAATTTACATCCATGTATAATTTACAATATTTTTTCCGTATTATAATTTTTACTAACCGACTAGAAAAAAATTGTTAACTTTTAAATAAAAAGAGAAAAATAAACTTCTCTACCAAAAATTGAACCTACTTCAAAAACTACTGCAAAGGGAAAAATATTTTTTTTCATAATAGTAATAAGAATTTAAATTAAGAGCGTAGTATTTACCATACGTATTATTATATTTATGTACATTAATTTGATTTTTTGGGGTCGGTGCCAGGCTAGCCAATTTCAAAATTAAAATTAAGTATCCAATGCAAATCGTAAAAGAATAACTAAATATTAAATCGTAAAAAAACTCGTAAATATTTGGATGTGTGCCTATTGGAAAATTTAATGTAACTTGGCTTTGCTAGCACCGACTCCAAAAAATCAAATTAATGTACATAAATATAATAATTAACCATATGTTATTTTTCTAGTAACATTATTATAATTATAATATTATTCTAATTTTACAGTTTTTACAGTTATAACTATTATAATTTTGCGTACCTCCCACATATGGTCACTTCATCGTGCTCTGAGTGGTAGTAGTCGTTATTCAGACGCTTTACTCTATATAATTTGAATATTAAATATATTACTCTATATTATTTGAAATGATATTGAAGTGAAAAAACTTTTATAAATACTTTTATAAATTAAAAATACCGTTTACTTCTCAACAGTGATGTTTTGGTTTTCAATTTTGTTATGTAATAAGCGTAGTAGTAAGTATAATAATAAAAAATAATAATAATTGAATTAATAAATGTTTGAAACTTTGTAAGACGTTGTTTCTAAATCAAATAATTATGCAATAGTGTATCAATTATAATTTGGAGTTAAAGTACAAAAATTTCATCTGTATTCTGCGTGAATTACACTGGCTTTAGCTCTAGACTATATCACTATACATTAAATATATATATAATAATGCCGATGACGTTATGTCAATGATGGGGGCAATTTAATCAATGACTTTCCGTTTTCGCAAATTTACTATTTGAGAACTATATATAATTTAAATTCTAATAACATCGAATAGGGTTAAACAAAGTATTTTAAATATAATTATAGAAAAATGTGGACTGAAATTACTGGAATTTACTGATTTAAAAATACATTTTAAGCATGGACTTTAATGAAGCATATTAAAATATTGAATACATTATTATGAGACATATTCAATATCATGTTTTTATATATGTACAAAATATGGCACATAGTGCAGTACAGGTGAGATTCCATGCTTATAAATAAAAAAAAGCATTTCTTTTCTTTTTCTTTTTCTTTTTTTTTTTTAAGTTACGTTGTCTGAAAATAAGGAAATCCATTACAAAAATGTTCTAATCACTCATAAAAAACTTTTTCGTTTTCTTTGTTAGAAATATTTTATGCTTTAAAAATGTTATAGCACATAATACATAAGATTCATTTTTGTTTAAAAAAAATAATATTTTATTATAGTATAAAAACTTTTTCATGTTATGCTTCTTTTTTCAATATATTTAATTCCCAAAGGAAGTTATTAAATTTCTTTTGAGAAATTTATTGTTATGTTGTTAGGTCATACTTCATGCATTTCAATAGTTCAGATTCATATATCAGAGGGATTTATGAGCTCGCCATTTCTTAGAAAGTTTCAAAAAATTAAAAGTTTATGAAATGAAACAATGAAAGATTCGGCAGAAAAAAAAATACAAAAACTCACTTTAAAACTGTAAAAGCTCTAAGTATGGTGCAACATTGAATGGCTATAAATCTTTTGAAATTATGACTATTCTGTAATATATATGTTTCAACGTTTGGGTCATTCTCAAAAAAGAGTTGTAAAATGGAGAAAAAATATAAATTTATCTTATAAGATTACTCAAAAAAAGCTTTAAAATTTCATAGATATTTTTTTTATTCTTCATAAATAAAGTTCTATTACCGGTTGTGTTTACTATTATATATAAGTGACTTTTTAACGGATTCAATGGAACAGAGCATTTGCATTTCAAAAATTTTAAAGAAGATGTAATAAGTAATTATTGCATATAATTAGTACATATTTAACTTTTTTAAACAACCTCTTTTCCCTAGAGATAATAGTTTGATCATTTAAATTATTCCTAATAAAAGATTGAGATTCAAATTTATATATATATATATATATATATATTTATATATATATGGGTGATTCTCAAAATAGGGGACAATTTCAAAAGTGAAATCTTAAAAAAATTACTGTTAGCAAAATTTCTGAAAAAAATAGGTGTTGTTAATATAGTATTAGGCATACTTTACATGTAGGCAGCAGAGCTAAATATTTAAAAATTAACTTTAAAAAAATAATTAGTATTTTTTGAGCCATGCTAATGACAAAACAAATTGCATGAAATAAATATATTAAGAAATTTTTATTTTCTTCCTGTTTAAATATTTTTTCTATATTTATTAGCCTTCCTTTTTAGCAAATGGTTTCCATTTTTATATATCTACTTATAAGGAGAATAAAAACATTTCCAAAGAGCAAACTTTGTTTACATGAGCAAAAAAAAAATAAAAATAAAATAAAATAAAATAAAATAAGAGAAAAAAAGTAAGAAAGATAAAAAAAGATAATGTAAGAAGCTGTCTTAGTGATTTTCTGACAGATTTAATGCATATTTTAGGGATAATAAATGTAATACCTAAATTTATATGTAAAATTAAACTTTGTAAAAGATACAATATAAGCAATGGTTACATTTATGCACATAGGAGTCTTTAGCATGGACAGAAAAACCATGCTAATGACACTGATATTTGTCCATGCTAATGACAAATTTTAATTGAAGTAAAATTATGAGCCATAATATAATCACAACGCAATAGTCCTTTCTGGGGCTTTTTAAAACACAAAAGTCCTATGCAAATAAGTAAAATAAAAATTTTAATTATAAAATAAACATGAAAATTATTATCCATTCTAATGACATACAATTGATGTACGCCCCTAATATTCAACTTCTATTCTTAAAACAAAGTATATGCTTCTATTCTCAGGCTAGGATAAAATGGCTACTTGTTGCCATGGAGAAACTTTATATTTTCAAACTATTGTCATATGTGAAAATGAAATTTTCATTATTAACCAGCTGTTATAGTATGACCTTGTTTTGAAAATAGAATATGGAGGACAAACTTTAATTCTTTTTTTATATAATATAATTTTATTTTTAAAAAGAAATTTATTGGATAAATCCCCTCCTTAATCATTTAAAAAAAGAATAACATTTGTTTTGTTTTATAAACATGATATTAACTCTTTAAAAAGCTAGTATATACAAGGCACAGCTGCTTTGGACATCAATGCTAATGACATTTTGAACATTTATTCTGTTATTTTAAGCTGTTTTTAACTAAAAAGTGAGTAATTCTTGAGTGCAAATAATGAATAATATTAAGACAAACATATCTAAATATAAAAAGATGACAGAAAACCTCTCAATTCTTTCTGTATGTCGAAAGACATAAATTGTCCCCTATTTTGAGAATCACCCATATATATATATACAGGGAAGCCTAAAGTCTGGAAACGGTCGAAAAATTCAAGAAATACATATGAAATTGAAAAACGTAAATATACGTGTTAAATATTTCTAAATAAGTTACTCATTGATACCAAATTTGACCTTCGCAACCGACTCCCTGGGGGTCAGAGGGGTTCCAACTTTGAAATCTTAAATTATAACCCCCGTTTTTTATTGTAGATTCGGATTCTAGGGACAAAAATACGTAACTTTTGTATTTGATGTTTATTTCGAATCCTCGTTTATCACGGTGTAATCGAGCGTAATAAATCGATACATATTTCGGCTTTTCCCACGGGATTTTCCCTAATCGAAACTAAATGGGGAGAATTTTTGACATCAAATTCCTCGTCTTTTGCAGAAATAGCGTTTCCTGAAAATCACCCGTGGCGATTATTTCGATAGTGCTACACAGTTAAAAATTTGACCCATTTGTTGTAGCATTATTCCACAGCTTTTATAGAATATCTTTTTCATGAACAATGAGAATATTCCATAACACAGTAAAGTAACCGTTTTCTCCAAAAGCGTTGGAGTGACGCTGTAGCAAATGAGTCAAATTTTATACAGTGTATAGGGTTTTTTGTATTTTTCTCTAGAAAAATTCATTGAAATATATTAATTTAGTTTTCAATTTGGATTTTTATTTTATCTATTAAATGGTTTCTAAAATACGAGCTACTTGTTTTGATGTTTAAATGTGTAAATAAGAACCTCCCCTGCCGAATAGAAAAAGTATATCTTCAGTTTTTGGAGGCGGAGTATGTAAATATTTTGCGTTTCGATAAGTTCTGCCTTCTTTTCTTTTTCTTTCTTTTTTTTCTTTTTTTTTTTTTTAATCATTTAATTCAGTGGGGCGAATGGGCGTGCATGGAGTCGTTTAAATAATTTCTACTATGTAGAATAACATGTAAGGCAAATTGACCTGCGTGTGTCGATGTTTTAACGTATAAATATGCACCTCCTCTAAGAAATAGAAAAAGGATAATTTTCATTATTTAACGGCAGGATGTGTATATATTACGCATTTCCATGGATTCTGTTGTTTTTTTTTAAAAAAAACATCTAATACGCTGATGTGGGTGTATGTTTTTTTTTTAATTATTACTACAGAAAAATATAGGATAAAATATTAAAAAATAAAGTTATAAGACATTTTGTGTGCTGACTGTGCAACGAATGAAGAAGTATCGTAAATTCGTGGTACTTACGAAACCCGTTATTTTGCAAGTGAAATATCAGTATTTTCTTTATAAAATAAATAAAGCTTCTATAAACACTCGTTATTTTGCCTTCTTTAACAAATGATTTTCAATAAGAAAATATTCGTACTTAGTATTTCTTATTGAAATGAAATTGAAATGCAATCTTATTGAAATTATTTCCTATTCTAGAAATTCTAGGATTCTTAGGAACTTCCCCCAGGAAATTTTATTTATTTATTTATTTATTTATTTATTTTTTTTTTTTTTTGGATGGGGTGGTTATATGTTTTCATAATTGATTAATTATTGCAAGAATAAAATAATAAGGCAGGGAATGTTTAGACAATTTTTGTTGATATATGATTATTTTTTGTAAATTTATATGTAATTTATTCTATTTAAAATTTTTTTTTTCATAAATTCAACCTTTTAACGGATAAATATTTCTGGTAAAATTTTTCAAATAATGTCTAATTTAGCATTTCTTTTACAGAATTTTTAATCTTGTATCACCTGTTATTTCAAAGAGAAATTTTTGCATAATTGAATCAGAAAAATGCTAAGTAATGCAATATTTAAAATTAAATTTTACTGGTGAGATAAATAAATTATGATTGTTTTTTAAGCCTTTTTTCGGATTTTCGAAGATCGCGATTGTAATCGAACAAAATACATCAGATACATTCTCAAACAGATTTTACCAACACAAAATTTGATAGGCCAGAGCTTTCTTGACTAAAGTAGTCGCATTAGTGGACACGTGTTTGTTGAAAATAATTATTAACGGTTGTTTTGATAACAAAAGTGTTTTATATGCTTCTGCCATAGAAATTAATAGAAATATATTAAATTATTTTCCATTTGTGCTTTTATTTCATCCAATCAATCAATTATAAATATTAACCAATTATAAACAATTTTAATAAATGTAATGCATTAGTAATCTATAATATATACCTATATTATAAAGAGGTAAAATTGCTTTATTTGTAGAGGAAAATCTGCGGAACTACCGAACTGATTTCAAAAGCAATGATACTAAAAGGATGATGTTCCCCCCGAATCAAATAAAGACTATCTCTTATGTACATACCACGAACTCAAGGGGAGCGCAGAAAAAAAAAAACTTTCTAAAAATGCAATTTTGTGATACTGAAAGGCCTAGAAAGATGAAATTTGGCATGTTAACCGTAATTTTTCCTATCATGATTTGCTGGGCATCCATGCTTCAATCATAATTTATTAATCTTACCAGTAAAATTTAATTTTAATTATTTAATTATATAATCCGAGCATTTTTCTGTTTCAATAAGGCAAAAGTTTCTCTTTGAAATAATCCGTCATAAAAGATTAAAATTTGTGTAAAAGATATGCTAAATTAGACATTATTTGAAAATTTTTACCAGAAATTTATGCGGTAGTTAAGCGGTTAAATTAATGAAAAACAATTTCAAATTGAATAAAATACTAAAATAAAATACTAAATAAATAAAAATATTAATTTACAAAAAATCATAATATATCAACAAAAATTGTCGAAAAATTCACTGGACTATTGTTTTGTTGTTGCTGTAATTAATCAATTATGAAAACGTACAATTCCTCCCCCAATCTAAAATTTCAGGGTTCTTAAGGATCCTACAATTTCTAGAATAGGAAATAATTTCAATAATATTGCATTTCAATTTCATTTCAATAAGAAATGCTAACTACGAATATTTTCTTATTGAAAATCACTTGTTAAAGAAGGCAAAATAACGAATGTTTATAGTAGCTTTATTTATTTTATAAAAAAAATAGTGATATTTTACTTGAAAAATAACGGGTTCCGTAAGTAGAATTAATTTACGATACTTCTTCATCCGTTGCACAGCCAAAAAATTTTTTCTAACTTTATTTCTTAATATTTTGTCCTACATTTTTTCTGTAATAATAATAATAATAATAATAATAATAATAATAATAATAATAATAATAATAATAATAATAATAATAATAATAATAATAATAGAAACATACACCCACATCAGCATATTAGATGATTTTAAAAAAAAGCAGAATCTATGGAAACGCATAATATACACACATCCCATCCTCGAATTATGAAATTATTTTTTTTATCTCTTAGGGGAGATGCATATTTATATGATAAAAGATCAAAACACGCAGATCATTTTGCCTTGCATTTTATTATACATTGTAAAGATTATTTAAAAATCTCCATGCACGCCCATTTGCCCCCCCCCTGAATTAAATGATTAAAAAAGAAGCAGAACTCATCGAAACGCAGAATATTTACATACTCTGCCCCCAAAACTGAAGATATGCTTTTTCTATTCGGGAGGGGAAGTTCATATTTACACATTAGAACATCAAAACAAGTAGGTCGTATTTTAGACACCAATTACTGGATAAAATAAAATGCAAATAGAAAACTAAATTAATATATTTCAATGAATTTTTCTAGTGAAAAGCATAAAAAACCATATACATGTAAAAAATTTGACTCATTTGCTACGGCGTCACTCCACCGCTTTTATAGAAAACGGTTACTTTTCTGTGTTATGGAGAATTCTCATTGGTCATAAAAGAGATATTCTATAAAAGCTGTGTAGTGACGCTGCAGCAAATGGGTCAAATTTTCAACAGTGTAGCACTATCGAAATAATCGCCACGGATGATTTTCAGGAAACGCTATTCCTGCAAAAGACGAGGAATTTGACGACAAAATTTCTGCCCAATCAGTTTTGATTAGGAAAATCCCGTTGGAAAAGGCGAAATATGTATCGATTTAATATGCTTCATTACATCGTGATAAACGAAAATTCGAAATAAACATCAAATACAAAAATTACATATTTTTTTCCGTAGAATCCGAATCTGCAATACAAAATGGGGGTTATAATTTAAGATTTTAAATTTGGACCCCCTCTGACCCCAAGGGGGTCGGTTGCAAAGGTTAGATTTGGTATCACTGAGTACCTTATTTAAAAATATTTAACACTTATGTTTACGCTTTTGAGTCCCATATCTATTTCTCGAGTTATTTGGCCATTTCCAGACTTTTCGGACACCCTATATATGCACGCACACATTTTTTGTGTATATATATCTATATACACACACACATATATTTGTTTTATCATAATAACAAAAAAATCTTTAGAATTTCGTGGAGGTTTTCTTTATTCCTAGAAAATAAAGTTAATAAAGGCCGTGATTTAAATTGTTTTATCCAAGTTTTTCATTTTTTAAAATTGTACAATTCGATCATTGGAAGAGACGTTTATGTTTCAAAAATTTAAATAAAGATATAATTGAATATTTTTGGCACTTGGTTCATCTTTATATATTTTTTTAATGACGACTATTTGTAAAGATAAGTGTTTGGCATTGGCTGAGCGTCCATGATGACTCAGTCAGGATAAACTATTTTAGATTTTTTAATTTAGATATATATATATGTAAAAAAAAAAAAAAAAAAAAAAAAAAAAAAAAATTGCGCCATTTTTTTTTTTTATTCTCTCTTAGCTTCAATTCTAAATTTGTGGAACATATTTCAATCTTAGTTTCGTAACTTGTAACAGCTAAAATTCTTTTTCTTACTTTAGTTATTAATAAATTATTTCTTGCTTCTCAAAAAGGCGGGAAGTATTTCGTAAGCTTTTTACTTTCTGGCATATTCCTGCGATTTTAATTTTATTTTTTATTTTTTAACATCGCGTGACAAGTGTTACTACGCGTTGCTAAAGGGCTTAGTGTTCCGAGGAAAAAATATAGTTCTTGCCAATAGACCGCCTATTACGGCCAATTAGAATTGATCATTTTGTCCGTTAGAGGCTCGAGTCCATCCTGATTGGATTTTTAAAATGATTGACGCGGAGTAGGAGGGCGCTAGTTTTGTCGTGAAAATGATTTTTTCATTTGGCTTTTCAGGAGAGTAGAATGCACCTTTTCTTTAAACTATCAAGACGCGCGTTTTGTTGCTCCGCTGAATTAGAATGCATTTTTTCTTAAAAAACTACTTGGAAGCCATGTCATGTTTCCCGAGAATGCGATTGACTTTCAAAAATTATTAGGATGCTGTTTCTTCTTTCTCCCCAAAATTCTAATATTGTGGAATGTAGCTTAATCACGGAGTTGGTGAAGTGGAAGTTATTCGATGAGATTGCCAAGGTGATTGCGTGAAAGAACTTAACTTATTTATGAGTTCTAATAAAATTAATTTAAAGACTGCTTGATTGAACTTTCTTATGGGGAAATAGCCCAATAAACTCATCCACTGCTGGTCAAATTGCCGGAGCGACTGCTCAGCTCGTCCCACTGTTGATTCTTGGTAGTAGTAATCTGTTCTGCCTCATAGATGGTGTGCCACTGGAACTTGTACATTGTTATGGAACATCGATCTCGTCGAATCATTACATATTAGCCGACAGGATTTCTTAAATGAACCTGCATACGTCTCTAGAGAATTCTTCGCAACGCTGTGTGTGCACGTGCCATTTTCGCCTAGCTTGAAACTAATTGCTGGAACTTCGGCCTTTGTTTATTACTCATCTTGAACCGACATGAATCAATCTGTGAAAAAAGATCGTCTTATAAAGTTTTGTTTGTAATTATGTGTGGTATCTACATCTACAAATATTTTAATTGTGAAATATACCTCGCATTCTAGTGAGAAACTTTTCAACTGTGAGATATGCAACCAAACTGTGAGATATGCAAAATAAAAATTACAAAAGATCACCTGCATGAAATCAATTCAACATCATTTTCTTTTATTTATTTATTTACTGTATTTTCTAGGTAAAAGTGCATAAATATTTTGATAAATTTTCATTTCATAATAAATGAACACCTGCTGTATGGTTGCGAAACTACGGTAGATTCCATCAGTAATACAAGATAATTGAAATTTACACCTGTGAGTCGTATCTACGAAGTTCTTTATTTTTGTTTAGTTTAATAAAAAATTAGGTATTTGAACAAGGCCACATCGAACATGTCTGTAAGTTATTATTTATTATTTTATTGTTTTATTGATTAAGAAATTTAATGATAATTTCTTTGTTTAAATTCTTGATTTTTTTTTTCTCTCTTTTATTACAGATATTAAAAAATAAATTTGTTCTTAATTTATAATTAATTAAAATTTTCTGCTCATAGAAATTTTATTTAGTTTTAAAGGTGTTATTTTTTTTTTTTTTTAAATCGAAAGATGGATTAATTTGTTGTTAAAAAATACTCTGTTGCAAAATTTATTTTCCATACGTAAAGAAAAGTATTTTTGTTTTTAAAATTATTTGTTATTTCCCATGTATGGAAACCCGATATTTATTATTTTATTACTTATTTATTTATTATTTATTTATTTTTATTATTATTTATTGAGGTATTTGAAGTATAGTAATTGAATTTTAATAATTGAAGATAGCATTTAAATATTTTCCATATGAATTATCCTTCTTTCATGTTACTAAGGTCAGGATTAGTAAAAGAAGAAAAAATGTCAGAAAATAAACTTTATATTGTCCCTTTTGAATTTGGGTCGGGCATGGATATATTTAAATGGTTTAAACATTTTGATCGAGAATGTTCGGTAGAAAAGAAAGATAATGAGTGGAAACACCAAAATATTTCAAAATATTTAAAGGGGGAAGCGCTAAAAACTTATATAAATGATTGTTTGGATTGTGCTACTTATGAAGAAATTGTCGAGATTTTAAGTGAAAAATTCATTCAAGTTAGAGTTCCAAAATTTTCTGAATTTACTTCCTTAAAGTTAAATGATCTAAGTGATTTGGATTCTTATTTTAGAAAGAAAGTTGAGATTGGAAGGCAACTTCAGCTTGAGGAAAATTTAATTATACAGGGATTAATTGATGGCCTTCAGCCGGAGTATCAAAATTGTTTGATGGTTAACCCTCCTTCCAATACTCGTGAATGGTTTCGCATTGCTAAACAATTAGCAGCGATTCCAAATCATACCTCTAATAACGACAATAGAAATTTTCAACAAACTAGACCAATGCACAATCCCAATCCTCAGCCCAGACATTGGACTCGACCTACTCCAAACAATCCATCCCAAAATTTTAATCCTAGGTTTTTCACTCCTAGAATGCCTGCAACTCATTATCAAAACAATTACCCTAGTCGTCCGTGCAGAGTATGTTTAAACAGAGGCATAGAAAATGCATATCATTGGGAGAGGAGTTGTATATTTAACACAAATTCCTGTCAAGCTCAAACTCCTGCTCATATTCAACCACCCCCTACTAATAATGTCTGACAATTATTTATCCCTGGATATGTGGGCAATAACAAAGTGTATTGTGTGGTGGATAGTGGATCAACTGTCTCAATTTTACCCCTCAAATTTGTTCGATATTTAAATGGTAATTTACATAATGTTACCCCTATTACTATCAGACAGGCACAAGGAACTCTTACAATTAATAAATCTTGTCGATTATGTATTAAATTTGGTAATATAAAGAGATATGTTAATTTTTTAGTAAGTCAACTTGATTTGGACTATGCTATTTTAGGTTTACCTGATTGTGCCAAATTTAAATTGAAAATTGATTGTGCAAAAAGCCAGGTGTTACAAGACAATATTTCGTTAAACCCATATGTCAACATATCCAGTGATAACTTAGAATTGCTTCATTTTGATATTATAAAAAATGATACTACTGTGCAACCCGATTATGGAAATACCATAACTCCTCAATCCTTGTCGCGAACTAATAATGATGATTATAATCTATTAGGGGATCTGAATGCTATTCAAAATAAAAATGTAAGGGAACTTTTAAGGGATTATTTAGATATTTTTGCAAAAAAATAAATATGATGTAGGGAGAATTAATATTGAACCTCAGCGTATTTATCTTAAATCTGACCTACCAATATCTTTGAGGCCTTATCGTACATCCACTGCTGATGAAAAAGAAATATCTCAGCAAATCCAATCATTATTAGCTGCTGGGTTAATTAAAGAAAGTTATAGCCCATACTCTTCTCCAGTTACGTTAGTAAATAAACGAGATGAAGGTAAAAAAACCCGAATGTGTGTTGACTACCGAAAATTAAATTCTATCATGAAAAATGACGCTGAACCTTTACCCCGAATAGATGAAATTTTAGACAAATTAAGTGGTGCCCAATATTTCTCTACACTAGATTTAGCCTCAGGCTATTGGCACATACCTATTCACCCAGCCGATTCCGAAAAGTTAGCCTTTACTACTAATTGTGGGCTCTGGGAATGGAATGTTCTCCCCTTTGGTGTAAAGGTAGGCCCCCCAATTTTCAACAGGACAATTAGAAGAATTCTTACAAAATATAAAATAGACTTTGCTTGTTATTATTTTGATGATATAATTATTTTTTCTAAATCAATAGATGAACATATACAGCATCTCATCCAAATTTTTGATTTATGCCGAATAGAAAATATTAAATTAAAATTATCTAAATGTACTTTTCCTCAAAAACAAATCAATTTTCTAGGGTATGAAATCCAAAATGGAACTTTAACTCCAGCTAATACTAATATAGAAACGATTAAAAAATTAAAACCTCCTACTAACACTAAAGAATTACAAAGATTTCTTGGTTCTATAAATGTGTATCATAAATTTATTGACAAATATGCTGAAATTAGACACCCCCTAAATAAATTACTTAAGAAAGATACTATTTGGGAATGGAATACTGAATGTCAAAACTCTTTTCAAAAATTAAAAGATGCCCTCATTGCTAAACCAATTTTAAAGATTTATGACCCAAAATTACCCCTACACATGTTTGTTGACGCTTCTCAGGTAGCGGTAGGTGCAGTTCTTAAACAACCCGACCATAATAACTTTTTACATCCAATTGCTTATTTTTCTAGAGGATTGAGAAGTTATGAGAAAAATTATTTCATTACCGAACTAGAGTGTCTTGCTATCATTGATACTTTAGATAAATTTTATCATTACTTTCACGGTGTACAATTTACCATCCATACTGATCATGCATCTCTTGTTTGGTTAAAAAATGTCAAACATTTAAGAGGTCGATTATTTAGGTGGTCATTGAAGTTAAGTATGTTCGATTACAAAATAGAGTACTTAAAGGGATCTACAAATGTCGAAGCCGACATGTTGTCCCGAAACCCTATTTCTCATTTTTGTAAGCCCCTTACTTTTCTTCTTGACGTTAAAGAGATTATTGAGATGCAAGAAAAAGAAAATGTGTGTGGATCAAATTATATTAATGACAATGGACTGATTATAGTTAAAAGAAAAGGTTTTCGTAAAGTGGTAGTTCCCATGTCCCTAAGAAAAAAATTGCTTAATGTTGCTCATGAACAGTTTGGTCACCCTGGTGTTCAAAAAATGCAAAATTTAATTTCTCCTAACTATTATTGGCCAGATATGACCCAAGACATTACTAACTTTGTTAAATACTGTGATATTTGCCAGAAAAATAAAAAACCTAGACAGAAAAAATTTGGCTTATTACAAGCTATGCCCACTACAGATCAACCTTTTGACTGTCTGTCTGTTGATACTGTAGGAGGGTTCAATTATTATAATTCTACAAAAAAATATCTCCATATTATAATAGAACATGCCACAAGATATGTTTGGGCATTTCCTTCCAAAAGTGTCACTACAGAAACTTATACAAATTGTCTGAAACAAATTTTCAATATCAAAATCCCTCAACAATTATTCTGTTTTAGTAAGATTTCAAGTGTACAGTCCCCTCAAAAAATACTTAGTGACAGGAATGCTGCTTTTACTTCTTCAAGATTCAAAAAATTCCTGCGAAATCATAATATTAAACAACGTTTGACCACTGCCCATCATCCACAAACGAATGGGAAATGTGAAAGAGTAAATCAGACAATAGTAACTAGATTAAAATGCAAAGTAAACTCCACTACCTCTAAAATTCCCTGGACTAAGCTTTTAACTGAGGTAATTAATGAATATAATAATACACCCCATTCTATTACCAAATTTCCACCTGCGTACTTGCTTTTTGGCCAATTACCCTATGACTCCCCCTTACAACAAAATTATTATCCCCCTGTTCATGAAGCACTTAAAATTGCTAAAACAAGAACTGATGAATTTCATTTAAAAAATAAAAGATATTATGATAAAGATTATATCGAACCAAAATTTAAAATAGGAGATCTAGTTATCTATGAAGAATTTCAGTACCCTAATACTAGAAAGTTGTCACAAGTATTTAGTGGCCCTTATAAAATTCTTAACAAATTATCCGAAGTAAATTTTGAAATTGATAGGCAAAACCAGTTCAAAAGTTCAGAAATAGTACATGTATCTAAATTAAGGCCTTATTATTCCCCTGATAAATTTAAATTAAGTCATGAGCAACAACCCCCTAATCAACAACAACAAACTCAGGTAAAAACTGTAGCTTAAACTATATCTCTAGTTTATCATTTTATAATTTTTTCTCTTAAACAGTAAATTTCTTTTCATATTTTAATTCAGATAATATCCTGTAATTCTCACAGAATGGCAATGATATCTCTTGACTGCAGCGAGAGTGTCACTTGTCTGGAAATTTTTATATTTGTTTATTTATGCCGGCGTAGACGAACAAAGTGGAAATTTCTTATTCTGTACTGAATTACTCTACTTAGAATATTTTTTTTTCTTTCAACTGAACCTATTTGTAATATTAAATTTAATCTATCAATTATTAAATTAATTATTTGCCAAGTAACAAAATTTTTATCACTTTATTTTAATATATTTTTTTTTCTTTCTCTCTTTCTAAGCTTCTGCATTCCAGTCCAAGTACATGTCAATTATAATATAATTTTGTTTCTTTTTCTCTTTCCTACTTGCATCTTGCAATGTTTTATCACACCGAGAGAATATTTATTGCGTAATTATTTGACATGAATAGATCTTGTTTTTTATTTTTATCATTTATTAATATTTCTTTTTAAGAATCTTAGTAGTTTAAAGGTCACGTGCATTCTCAAACATGAACAAAATTTTTATTTATCTTTATTTTATTTTAATTTATCATATTATATTTTAATTTTTTTTTGTACATATTCCTACTTAATCCTGTACTCGGATTACCAGATTAAGTAAATGATTTCATAGTTGATTGCATTTTTTATTTTATTCCACTTCTCTCTATATTTCATCCCAAAAATATGAGATGAGATAAACGAGATTAAGTATTTAAAGAATGTCTTTTGTGATATTTATTATTACTTATTAAGAGATTTACTTATACCCATTATGAGATTTACTTACACTTATGATATTTATTATTATTGATATTTTTCCTTATTATGTTTCTTAATTATATTGTTTATTATTTACATTGTTAAATTTTATTATTACTATATTATAAAATGTGTTATTAATTAAAAATACAATTATAAAAGTATTTTCACAAAGATTCCAAAATGGAACTGTTATGAATGTTCAAGGACTTACTCACACAAAAACTGAACTAATATTATAATGTTAGCTGATGAATTTGGACAGTTAAATGAATTAGACATCCTTGAAATGAGGTAATGAACTATGCCATTCCAAATATGACTTTAAGAGGATTTTTGAAACAAACTTTTAAAAATTGATTTCTAGATTTGACATTGTTAAAAAAGAATTTAACGTTATTGTTTTTCATTTTTATGTTTCATTTTTATGTTATTACTATGGGTAATTCCTTATATTTTCAAATTACTTTTTGATGTGTACTTTAAACAAGATTATATCTTGTATTTGTATTGAAGCCTATTTTATTGTATTTAAATTTGAAGTTATTCCACGCATCACCTTGGTGTTTATAAATTTGAATTCTATATTTATATGAAAAAGAGAAATTAATTTAATTTTTTTTTTATTCAGTATCTAATTATTATTACTTATATCAACAACTTCGTGAGCTAAGTCTGCATCATCTCCCTATCTGTGAAATTGCAGGTCTCAGACCTACTTTTTCACCCGTCTTTCTGGGAGGGGGGATTTGTAATAAAAAAAAAAAAAAAAAATTGCGCCATTTTTTTTTTTATTCTCTCTTAGCTTCAATTCTAAATTTGTGGAACATATTTCAATCTTAGTTTCGTAACTTGTAACAGCTAAAATTCTTTTTCTTACTTTAGTTATTAATAAATTATTTCTTGCTTCTCAAAAAGGCGGGAAGTATTTCGTAAGCTTTTTACTTTCTGGCATATTCCTGCGATTTTAATTTTATTTTTTATTTTTTAACATCGCGTGACAAGTGTTACTACGCGTTGCTAAAGGGCTTAGTGTTCCGAGGAAAAAATATAGTTCTTGCCAATAGACCGCCTATTACGGCCAATTAGAATTGATCATTTTGTCCGTTAGAGGCTCGAGTCCATCCTGATTGGATTTTTAAAATTATTGACGCGGAGTAGGAGGGCGCTAGTTTTGTCGTGAAAATGATTTTTTCATTTGGCTTTTCAGGAGAGTAGAATGCACCTTTTCTTTAAACTATCAAGACGCGCGTTTTGTTGCTCCGCTGAATTAGAATGCATTTTTTCTTAAAAAACTACTCGGAAGCCATGTCATGTTTCCCGAGAATGCGATTGACTTTCAAAAATTATTAGGATGCTGTTTCTTCTTTCTCCCCAAAATTCTAATATTGTGGAATGTAGCTTAATCACGGAGTTGGTGAAGTGGAAGTTATTCGATGAGAGTGCCAAGGTGATTGCGTGAAAGAACTTAACTTATTTATGAGTTCTAATAAAATTAATTTAAAGACTGCTTGATTGAACTTTCTTATGGGGAAATAGCCCAATAAACTCATCCACTGCTGGTCAAATTGCCGGAGCGACTGCTCAGCTCGTCCCACTGTTGATTCTTGGTAGTAGTAATCTGTTCTGCCTCATAGATGGTGTGCCACTGGAACTTGTACATTGTTATGGAACATCGATCTCGTCGAATCATTACATATATATTACAAAGTTTATGACTTACATTCCGAATATCAACGAATACTTATTTATTTTTTTTATCCCTGAAAAACTTCCTGATTCATTAACTAGTTGAATTTTTTTTAATCTAAATTTTTGTCATGAATCATGTATTTTTAATAAATGTTAGTTGAATCTTTATGTAAAAAAACTGAAAATTATCATAAAATTTTGGATTTTTTTCGAAATAAAGCTCGTGGGGCATTTTACTCTTACATACTAAGCCGATTATTAAATAATCCTAATGCTTAGCCCCACCCATAAACCAATGAAAGGGTGCGAATTAAATTACAGCTATATTCGAATCAATATTAGTGGATTTTGAAAAGCAATACTTCAGAAGGGAGGGGCTAATTTGCCTACGAATTTTTGTGAGAGTCATTTGTTTTTTTTCGGAGCGATCAGAATCAGAGAATGTTTTGCGGTTTTTTGTTTTTAGAATGTTTTGCGGAGTGCGAATGTTTTTCCAGAAACGGCTTTGCACAGACCCCTTTTTATTCTTTTATTATTTATGATGATTAGATAATTCAAATGAAACAGTAAATTGCGCATCCTGATGAGTCCGGCGCAGACGATTATTAAATAAATAATAAAAAAAAATTTAAAGTTTTCGATAAATGTTTTATTCTAAAAAGGAAAATAGATTAACGGAATAATTTTAATATTTCGAAATAAGATATTGACATTTATGTAATACAGTTTAGTTATTTTAGAAAAATAAATAATATATCATGCTGAATTTAAGAAAAAAACAAAATAGGAACTTTAACCGATAATTAAATATTAGTATATTACGAATTTAAAATTAAAATTCGTTAATTAATTTATTTATTCCTTTCGAAATTCTTAGAAAAATTTAGAACGAAATCAAAGCCAGAAAATGGCATAATTTCTTTTATTATTACATATATATGTATACGGAGTGTTTCTAAATGATTATAGAAGTCTTATCGATTGGTATTATTGGTTATATAAGATTTAAATTATAATTAATACATATGATGAAAGAGCAAATCCAATCTTTTTTTTCTGGCACAACATATTATTAAAAAATTCAAAAATTAGTGTTAATTATTATGCTCAGTTAGTATCGTAAAAGTTTTTCACGAATTCGCAGTGTTCAAGAAAATTTACTTCTTCATTATAGCCATTACAATTAACTAAAACAAATCGAGTCACTACTTTGTAAGAAATCTAAAAATAAAAATTACATGATATGTGATTTGTAGACAAAGTATTAATATTTTTTACCATTTAATTTTTTTTATATCTGAGACATATTTATTTTTTTTCTGCATGTATAATTATAAATAAATATATTTTTTAAATCTCAAAATGCATACAAAAAAATCAAAGTCAATTTACTTAATAAATGCATTAAATAAAATAAATTACAGGTCAAATATCTGGCATCAAATTTTAACTTCAGTGTAATAATATAAAATACATTTTAATTATTCAGAAATCTCTTTTTTTATGCATCTAATGTGGAATCAATTTTAACGATCTTTTACCATGATTTTTTTTCTTTTTACTTGGGTGATAATGAAAAATACTTTAATATATTTTTTTTCTCAATCAATCAGGACAATCAAACATGATTTTAATTAGAAGTGTCAATTGGTATGTTCAATTAGAGTCGTAAAAGTACTTCATGAATTTGAAGTAAAGAAGAAAATTTACTTATTCATTATTGAAATTAAAAGTAACTAAAAAAACATTCTCTTTACTACTTTAAAACAAATTCAAAATAGTTTAGGTGAAATGTATTTTAACAATAAATTTTACATATTAGTATATTTTTTTCCTTTATAAATGATTTATCTGAGATATATTAATTCTTTTCTTATAAATATATACCTTTAAATAAAAATTATTTGGTTTAAAGTATATAACTGAAAAGCAAAAGGAATAAATCAAATCAAATCAAAGTCAATTCACTTAAGAAATAGTTTGAATAAAATAAATTACAGGTCAAATATCTGGCGTCTTATTTTAACTTCAGTACAATAATATAAAATACATTAATTATTCAATAATCAATTTTTTCAATGCATCTAATGTGGAGTCAATTTTAACGATTTTTTACCATTAATTTTCCTTTTTTTTTTTCTTTGGTGATAATGAAAAAGTCTTTAACATTTATTTTTATCTCTCTTGTAATTCCATTGCTACATTTTATATTGATTCGTACATTTTGTAAAACGACAATGTAAGAATATCGATTTAACATTAATGATAGTGATATTAGCGTTTATTGACTGACATTGTTGAAGTCACTTAAAGTTATCTTAGAATGTTTCTGAAAGTAGGTTGTTAACCGTTCCATTGTTTCATTGATTAATGTTACATACTTAATGAACATATTGAAACACACTTATTTCTCTATTATAAAGAAAAGTAAAATTGCATCATATAAATGATCATCCAGGTATTATATCAAAAGTTCCAATAACTAAAATTAACTTTAAATATTGTAATCATTGATATAAATGATCATATGCGAAAGCAAATCTTTGTAACATTATAAAGTCGTTAAAGATATCAGAACAAAGATGTTAAACAAATTAAGAATAGAGAACACCATGTATGTTATAAATGGATAAAAGTCAGGAATGCAATCTTTAAAAATAAAGATAGTAAATCTTTTTGATATTTTAAGGGAAGAAATGGCTGAGACAACTGCGCCCAATCCCATTAATTTTACTCAGAAATTATATACTCATTTAATATATATAACTAATTTTTATGAAAGTGTTTATGTATACTTTTATTCGTATACTTGATAAAATTTTACAAGAATTTTTCACTAGTCAGATGTGCTTTCAAAAGCTTTCAAAAAGATTTAACTTTTCAGCTAAAAACTTCCAATAACTAGACAAGTATTAGAGAAGTACTAGAGCGATTTTGAAATTTTAAAAAAGATAAATCAACGAAAAAATGTTTTATTGTACAATATAAATATAATATAATCTGTGGCAAACAGTTTAAACAATGTTTATTTAAATTCAGAAGAAATGTTTTTTTGAAAAAATGCACCTGCTCTAAAACAAAAAAGAAATAAAAATTGGTAAAAAAAAAAAAAAAAAAAAAAAAAAAAAAACTACGTAAGAAAATTCTATTTTTGCGATTACACACACACACACACACACACATATATATATATATACATATAGATAGATAGATAGATAATGTACCAAATGGTTTCTTTGAAACATCTTATAATTTTTACAAGATAATCTTAACATTTAATCTTCAGATTTTTTTATTGTATATCTCCAAACATCATTCATAGAACTTCTACTGTTTAGAAAGCAATACAGAAGTATTCCGTAACATTGGTATAAAATTTACTAGATTTATACGGAACTGTAATAGAGAAATGGCAATTATGGAAATTGTACTGTTAACTCGGGAAAGTGAAAATTTTTTTTTAAATTTTACGAAAAAAAAAACATTTGTAGATAGATTGAATTGTAGCTTCTTAGTAATCGATGAACGTACATATATTACTTAAAAAACACAGCATCACGGTATAACTGGTACTATTTAGTTAATTTAATGAATTTTTCTGTATTCTTTCATAATCTGTGATTTCTATAAAAGTTTTTAAATACATTTTTCAAGTAATTATTTTCCGTTGGAAACAAAACATTGCAATTTTTTTTGTCTTTTTTATTTTTGTAAAGTTAAATTCAAAAGAATTTAAAAAATATTCTTAATAAAACAGAATATGAAAGTTTCGTGAATAGTTCATACTTATTTTTCGAGATAGAATTTAGCAGCAGTAAAAAAAAATCAATTTTCAATATATATATGGGTAAAAAGACTTAAAATAATCTCAAATATTTCGTTTCGTGTAAATTTTAAATGCTGTAAAATCTGTAACTAAGCAATACAATAAAATATTTATAAGAAACTTGAATTTACTAACTCGAACAAACTCAACATAACCAACATAAACTTGAAGAAAATCAATTGATATAAGAAATTAACATCAAAATAACAAACCAAGAAAACTGGAAGACAGGCTGCATGACTTATGTTAATGTATTTGTCTTTCAAACCTATTATCACATAAAAGGATCCGTTGTAAAAACACATACATTTATCCGATCAAAATTAAATTTAAAGAAAATATTTAAGTTAAAGAACCCACAATGATTTTACTAAAAATATACAAATATGGCATAATTAGACCGTAAAGAATTCCTTCTCTACAGGAACAAAAAATAATAAACTAATATATTTTTATACACAAGAAAAAATTACATGCATTTTATTACACATAAATATTTCTAAAAAAATTAAGAGTTAAAAAAATTCTCATGCGGTCCAACTTTTAATCTTTAACATCTATTATTTAACTTAAGCAAGCTATTTTGAGGTATGTGTTTTAATGACAAAGATATTCCAATGAGAATTAAATAAAAATAAATTTTTCAAACTGAAAAAGGCATTTTCCCTTGAGTGAGACTAATTTATTTTAAATAGAATTATATCATAAGCATAGGAGGTTTTAACCTTTTTTTATTTTTAACAAAACTATACATTTATGTTTAATAAAATGTAAAAGAAATCTTGGAAGAAAAGATTATTTCTTAGATATTTTTCCTCGAATATTTTAAATATTTTTAGAGAAAAATAAATCTGCCTGAGACATTTTTGATTCTGAATTTTAATAATAAGGTTAAGAGCAAGTTTTTTCGACAAGCTTCTTTTTTATATCTTTTGTATTTAAAAGAATTTTAATTGGTTCGCGTTTCCTTCTTTTAAAATGTCTAATTTATGAAGTTAAATAAATTTAAATATTGAAATTTGAAATAAAGATATTCGTGTTTTAAAAATTTTTATAAAAAAACTGTGCTATTTTAACAAAAGAAGAATACATATTAGTTATAAAAGTTTAGTGTATGTCAAATACTGGAAAACATTTCTTGTTAACACTAGAAGCGCCTTTGGGGTCATATCGCATTTTTTTTCAATTTCCAATGCTTTATTTCAAGATATAAGCGAACACCGCAGCTCATATTTTTTTACTTTTTCTAAAATTATATTAAGCGTACTGTGACAATATTTCATCTTTCTACCTTAATTATTAAAAAAAAATAATCAAAGAAATACCTAAAACAGCCAACAGGTGTCATTTTGCCCCCCATAAGAAGAATGATAAATTTTCAAGACAAAGTCTGTTTTTGAATTCGCCATATCTCGGTTTTGATTACTGCGCATGGGGGAACACACATTTCTTATCGCGATGACAAAATAGAGAAAAGTAATCTCCAGTTTTACTTTGTTTTGATGACGCATAGCGACGCGGAGAGGGGGGGGGTGGGGGTAGTCTTCTCTCTATTGCCCGCGCGCCTTCAATTAGGGGGGGAGGCGTTGTTCTAAGCATACTAACTCTTTTCTGAAATGCGCACGCATCCTAGCAACGCTGGCGTACTACAGAATATTTGGAGGGAAAATCTTTCTTCTAGAGCTACGGCCGAAAACGAAATTTGAAACCATTTTCCACAGCAGTGTTTTTCTCAAAGATTTCGATTGCGACAAAAGTGTAGTCTTTTTCCTTTATAAAAAAATGCCGAGAGGATTGAGTACACAAGAGTGCCTTGCGCTCCTGAAGCAGTTAGATTCAGATATGAGTGGTGATGACAGTAATGATAAAGATTTTCGCATAGATAATGTGAATTTACAAAATACGTCGTCTTCTGAAAACAGTGACAGTGATGCTGTAGAATATATTACCAATGTGATTTCCCCTGTTTCTCGAGGATCAGAAACCTCACGTGGACGTGCGCAAAAAAGAGGTAACAAGATATCTAATCTTTCTGTTGTCAGCAGTAACGAAAAGTACGCGTCATCCAGCGGTATTCTTTGGACTCCGATGAACCTTAGCACCCCTACTTCTACAACAGGTCGCACACCAGCTCGAAATATTATAAAAATTGCTAGTGGACCAACACCTTATGCTCGTCGCAACATTGGGGCTAATCCAGCTTCAGCCTGGCATTTGATGGTGACTGAAACAATGGTGACACACATCCAAACATGCACAGTTGCTGAAGCACGACGTCAGCTAGGAGATGACAGCAACTGGTATGTTACTCTGGTAGAACTGGATGCTTTTTTCGCCCACTTATACGCCCGTGGGGCACTAGGTCATTCAAAGCTTTGTGCAGATGACTTATGGAATAAAAGTTGGGGACCACCTGTGTTCAAAGAGACAATGCCACGCAATCGTTTCCGTGAAATCAGGCGATATCTCAGATTCGATCTGCGAAGTAGCAGATCGGAACGCCTGGCCACGGACAAATTTGCTCTCGCTTCAGAAACTTGGAAGAAGCTGATTGAAAATTGTTATTTAAGTTATAATCCTAGTGAAGAAATAACCGTTGATGAACAGTTGTTTCTTGTAAGTCAGGGTGCAGATTCATCCAATACATGGCAAATAAACCGGACGAATTAGGCATCAAGTTCTGGCTAGCAACTGATGTAAATTCGAAATATGTGTTAAATGGCTATCCTTATTTAGGTAAGGATGAAGAGCGGTCAACTGATTTACAACTTGGAGAAAGTGTAGTGCTGAAATTACTACAACCATATCTAAACTCCGGCCTCAATGTCACTACTGACAAATTTTTCACGTCTGTAAAGCTTGCCGATGAACTTTCGGCAAAGAAAACCACAATCGTTGGGACGATGCGTCTAAACAAGAAAGAATTACCTTCTATTGCCCGCGACATATCTTCCCCACGATACTCATTTTCTGCACTGAAAAATGGAAATAAAATACTCACGATATACAGGTGCAAGAACAAAAAGAATGTCGTGATTCTGAGCACTATGCACACGAATTTGTTTACAGAAAGTAGTGTAAAGAAGAAGCAGAACACTGTTGTTTACTACAATAAAACTAAATGTGGTGTAGATGTAGCAGATCAGATGCTACGAAAATATTCTACAAGATGTGGAACTCGCAGATGGTTTCTTCACGGCCTTTTTAACCCCTTGAAGGGCACCGGTATATTATATATACCACTTAATTTTAATTCCCTTATGCCATATCGGCACCGGAATTTTAGTATTAAGATTTGCTTTTTACAATGTACGCGAAAAACAGCTTTTACTTTCTATCATATAAATCTAATTGTGAATCCCGGTGTCAATCAATCATTTGAACATTTTAGGAATATAAGTGCTTTGCCCCTCAAGGGGTTAACGTCCTTGATATTGCTGCACTAAATGCTTGGATAATTTTCAAGGAATGCTCAAAAACCTTAATTTCACGTCGGGAATTTATTCTTGCCCTTGTGGAAGAATTGAGAAGTAGCGCGTTGCGCAACAGATGCCCATCAATTGATCGAGCACAGATCCTGAAGCGAAAGAAATGGTCTTTTCAACATTGCAAGGAACAAATTAAACTTCTGCAAGCTGTGAGGGATGTCAGAAACCAATTTGTGGTAAGTGTGTTGATGTCACCATCAAGCACGTATATTGTATTACTTGTGCTAATATCTAAATAACTTTGGAACACATTTATATGCTTATTCAGGAATTGTTTTTTATTTTCTCTCTTTGAAACATGTTGTACGCTAATTTCTATTATTTGTATTTTTATTTTTTGTTTCTATTCTTATCAATTTTATTGTGTAATATTATATATATATATATATATATATTATTAAATCTATTGTATTTGTGTACTATTGTGTAGTAAAATATTTTGAATTATACATTGTCATTTATATACTGTCATTTCAAAAGAATGTAAAAATTGGGATAAACTATCTCTAAAAACTAAATAACATAAAAAAGAAAAAGTTATAAAACCTTTAAAAACTTTTATATTTTTCAATTTAAACCTCATCTATCATTTAAAAAGATATTTATTTTAATATGGCTTGAATTTCTCATGGGGGTCAAATTGACACCAAACGGCGGTTTTAGGTATGTCCAAAATCCGGCTGTTCTAGTGTTAAGAAAGACACATTAAAAACGTTGTTATTATATTTTTTAAACATTTGTTAGCCATATTCGGTCTTTTACAAATTAAGTAAATTTAGTAATATTTTTTTTAAAACTAAATATGGTACATTTTGGTTATTTACCGGAAAACAGCATTTTCGTTCGGAATATAAGATTCAAATACCTTATGTTTCTATTCAAAAGAGTCTTAATTATTATTTGTCAAATGTGCATTTTATTTTTTTTAATTATTATATAATAATAATGTTGTAAAAATTGAAAAGGGTTTTGTATTGCATAATTTGCCTATGCTGCTCATTGGGATATACGAATGACTAAAAAAAACTAATATAATCTTTGCACTTAATTACAGATTAGAGTTAATGTAATTTATTAACATTAATAATTACATATTTACAAAAACTGTATCTAATAAAATTATTTAATAACTAATTAATAGCATGTGGCTATTGTTTTTCCTTTTTACATAAAAATGCATCGAAATGGTTTGCTAATATTTCATTTTTATATTTAATACAAAGACTTACTCATCTCATATCTATTGTATATTAAAAACTGCTGCACGTATCATAAACTGCATGAATTATGACAGAGAAAAGTTTTCTTTCTACATTTGTTAATGATATGCGGTCTTTCACAAATTATGTAAGTTCTGTAATATTTCTTTTGAAACTAAAAATGTTATATTGTAAAAGAATATAAAAATGTTATTATGCAAAAGAAATTGAAGAATTATTCCTTGATGCTTTTTTTCTTCTTCCCAAGGAATATTAAATATTTTTTAGACAAAAAAATAATTTGCCTGATACATCTCTGGTTTTGAATTTTCAATTATAAAACTCAAGTATATTTTCTCGAAAACTTGCTTTTTTAGATCTCTTGTATTTAAAAGACATTTTAATTGACTCACTGTTTCCTTCCTTGAAATTTTCTAATTTAAAACTTGGAAATACTTTTAAATATTGAAGTTTCAGATTCTGATATTCACTGTTTTAAAAAAATTTAATAAAAAAAAATCTGTGTTCTTTTAGCAAAAGAAGAATAACTCTAATTGATAAAAGTTTACAATTTGTGAACTAGGAAAACTTATTATTTTCTTTTTAAGAAATATAAAAAATACTTTGTTTAGAAGAAAACTTTTCTTTTTACATTTGCTTATTATATGCGGTCTTTCATAAATTTTGTAAATTCACTGGATACTTCTTTTAAAACTATATATGATATATTTTGTTAATTTAATGGAAAACAGCATTCTATTTCAGAAAATCTTATTTAAATGCATTGTTTCTTTAAGTAAAATTTTACTATTCTTCAAAATTACCTTTTACTTCTTTTTAATTTTGTACATTACACAATTGTTGTAAAAATAGTACAATATTTTTATTTTTAATGTAAAATTGCATATGCTGCTCATTGCGGCATAAGAATGACTACAAAAACGAATAAAAGTTCGTAATTATACAATGGAGTTAATATAAGTTACTAACATAATAATAAATGCATATTTACAGAAGAAATATCTAACAGAGTTTTATAATAACTACTTATTAGCTTGTATCTATTTTATTTCCTTTTTGCATAAAAATGCATTGAAATGGTTTGCTAATATTTTATTTTTATATTTAATACAAGGAATTACTCAACTGATATACTGTATATTAAAAATTGCTGCTCATATCATAAGCTGCATGGATTATGATGTGTTATGCAGGATGAATCACGACAGAATCAATTGTAAAAACACACACATTCATTTGATCAAAATAAAATTAAAAAACCCACAATGATTTTGCTTTATATATGCAGATATATCATAATTACACTCAAGAATTCTTTATCTATGAGAACATGAATTAATAAGTTATTACTTTTTATAGATAAAAGAAAACTAGCTGCATTTCTTTATAGTTAAGTATTTCGAAAAAACTTAATAAAATTTTTCATAAGATCCTTCTTTGAATCCTCCGTATCCATTTCCTGTAAGCTATTTCAATTATGTCTTTTAATAAGAAAGATATTCTAATGTGAATTAAACAAAAATAAATTCTTCAATGTGAAAAAGCATTTCCCCTTGAGTGAAACTAATTTACTTTAAGGAAAATTATATCATAAGCATGAAAGTTTTTTGCCAGCCATTGTTTTTAAGATAACTATACATATGTGTTTAATAAAATGTGAAAGAAATTGGAGAAGAAAAGACTCTTTCGTGGATATTTTTTTCTCAAATTTTAGGTTTTTTAGACATGAAAAATCCGCCTGTCACATTTTTCGTTGAGAATTTATAGTTATAAAGTTCAAGAGTATATTTTTTCGAAAACTTTTTTTTTTTTTTTTTTTTTTTTTTTTTTTTTTTTTTTTTTTACATCTGTTGTATGCAAAAGACATTTTAATTGGCTACCGTTTTCTTCCTTTAAAATGTGTAACTCAGAACTTAGAAATAAATTCATATATTGAAGCTTCAAACTCTTATTATCATTGTTTAAAAAATTTAAATTTAAAAATAAATCTGTGTTCTTTTTAGAAATGAAGAATATTTATGCGTTGTAAAAGTTTACAGTTTGTGAAAAGATTGAAAAAATATTCTTTTCCTATTGAGAAAGACACGAAAAATACGCTGTTCAGAGAAACAATTTCTTTCTACATTTGCTAATGATAAGCCGTCTTTCACAAATTATAAAAGTTCAGTAATATTTCTTTTAAAATTAAAAATGTTATATTTAGGTTCTTGAAGGGGAAAACACACTTATTTGGAATATAATATTGAAAAACTTCTTTATATTTATTCTTTATTCTTAATATTGAAAAACGTTTCATTTTTTAAATTATTATTATTATTCAAATGTACATCGTATATATATTTTTATTTTGTATATTAAAATAATGTTGTAAAATGCGATATTTTCAAAATATAAAATTTGCTCTTGCTTCTCAATCCTGTGTAGAAAATGACACGAAAAACTAATGAAATATCCGCACGTAATTACATAATGGTGTTAATAAAAGAGATTAATATTCACAAATACATATTTACAATATATATATATATATATATATATATACTTACTTAACACTGTTTTATAATAACTACTTAATAGCTTATGCCTGCTGTATATCCTTTTTACATAAAAATGCATGAAAATCATTTGACACAATGACTTATTCACGTGAAATATATTATATCAATAATCATCCTAAAACTACTTAACATATACCAAAATTTCAAAAGACGTTTTACCATTTGTAATTTCACTGTTATGGATAACATCATTAACTACCAAACAAAATTAGAGTTTATACGGACTCTTTAAAGTGGTAATATTTAGTAGCACGCGGGAAAGAAATATAAAATTGTTTCCAGTATATTTTACATATCCCTGGAATTCAATTAAACAAAAAATGAAAGCTTGATCAAAATTAATTAGGCGCAATTTTTATATTGCGTAACATGACTAACATTGCTTAACAAGGTTCGTGTGATTTTTGATTAATAACTTTGAGACAGTTAATTGGCTAAACGAATCATCTTCCACAATTTTCAACAAAATAGGATACATTTTGGAGGCAATTGCATATATATTTTCATTATTGTGTCTCTCCAACTATCAAGCTTGAAGATGGACTTTTCATAATGCAGGCAGTCTTGTCGTCGTTTTCTGCTGATCCAACTGTGACTCTGAAACGAAAAATATATTGGCAAGAAAATAAGACGCTTTACCTGATCTAGCTAAAAATATTTTTTTAAGCTGTATTATTTAATATTTGATTATTTCCGTGTTTAAAATTTTTATTTAATTCATTCAAAAAGTATTAAAATAATTATTTTAAACTGTTTAATCTTTTGCATCTTATTAATGGAACATTTCTTTTCATTGAGTATTATTTTTTATTAAAAATTATTTTTATTACTGAATTCAAGTAGTTTTTTTGTAAAAGATATATTCGTTTCTAAGCTTAATTAATCTTGTTGACCGAGCTTCATCAGTAATTATTAATAAGAACAGGCAAATTCTATTAATATGCAGCATTTATCAAATTTACAAAAGCCGTGGTTATTATAAATAATAACATGCTGTTATTAATTATTATTGAATTAATCAAATTAACCGTAACATATTCAATAATAAATATGAAAAAATTAACAATTATACTAAATAATTATTTTTTTTAACATTCGGAAAGCTGTATCGTGGTATTTGTATACACTGTCTGTGAATTAAATAAAAGAATATTTATTAAAAAAAACTTACAAAAGCTAAACTATGCTAAGAAAATATATCAAAAAAGTTGCTGAATTTTATATTATATTGTAGTAATCGTCACTCATTCATTTGTACTACATCAGCAGCAGAAAAAATGTGTTTTTCTTATAATATATGTCGAAAAATTTATCTCTAAGCCTCACTGAATGGATATCATCATGACAAAAACTGAATAATTCAAGACACGGGCAAGTGTAAATCTCATTTTAAAGGAAATGCAGTCTGCATATAAATGTGATGCCATCAATTTGAATAAAAATGTATTAAAGAGTGCAACACTGGAACAAACTGGATAACATGCTTTGAAAATAAATGCGTATTTGTCAGAAATGGAAATATGTCGAAATTTCTTTCATGTTTTTTTTTTTTTCTGAGACTATATATGTTTAATACACAATCGTTTTGAATTCTGTTCTGATTTTAAAAATAAATGTATGACGGTACTTTGTTTAACAAAGCTATTTCAAAAAATATTAATTTTTTTTTTATAATATATTTGTTATGGGCTAATTCCATGGACGCATTTAGTGTAAGTCACATATTATAATTATTGGCTAACAGAATTCAATGAGGCCTGAGACACATTTTAAAATAATTTTTAATTATTGAGTTAAAATTCTGATATTTTTGTGATGGTTAACCATATAATTTATAAACAAAATCACATGATAAAACTTCAGAGAAATTTCATATTTAAAATTTAAAATTGGCGAACATTTTCATTATTACTCTTAATATTATTTGCAAAATTCATTTTTTTTTTCATGTCATTAAATATAAACATATATTTTTTATTTTTGATTCAAGTGTTTTTCAAATGCTAATTTAAATAAAAAATTGAAATATTTAAATTAAAAGTTTTTTAAAAAAATATGTAACTTAAAAAAAATATTTTTTTTTTCAAAAGTAAATATTTTTTTTCAAACTTGCCGAATCAAAAATTGTAGCAAAAGTATCAAAAAAGACATAATATAAGTTTCAGTCATTTATTTTTATGGTTCTTGATTTATAACACTTTAAATGTACGAAATGGTGAAAAAACCCACCATGCAGAAAAACGTATTTTTACAAAAAGTCGTTTCCATGACAGCCATTGTTTGTAAGCTAGATTATGAATACAAAACAAAATAAAATAAAAAACTTTTTCACTCCACTTAAAATAGATACATGATTTAAATGCTATTTTATGCAGAAAAAAACAGAAACTATTTAATAATATAAAAAGATATCAGAAAAGTTGAAGATTTTTTGGGCCCCGGACCCCCTTAAACCGGAAACAGTCACTTACTTTACCAGAGATACTCCATCAGTTGAATAGGACTAAGCAAACTTATCAAAATGATAGTGTTCAACACGCACAGGAATTATCAGCAATGTGGCTTACACTACAAAAGGCTAGACAAATAACGAAGGGAAAGTGATCGTGTAAATTAGCCCTTTTCACTCCAGAGATATTCTAGCACACCACTAATGCTGTCAGGTGTCTCTCGTAAATCGGCACGTCAAATGCTTTGGATACAACTAATATATTTTACTTTATTTCGCAATCTTTTATCGCAGATTATTCAGCCAAAAGATAAGGCGAAAAAATTACTCTTAACCTCTTTGGGACGGGAGCCTTTTACGGAATTTTTAATGTTTTGTCACTGGTTTTTAAACGCAAAAATTTGTGCCCAATTAAATCGAGAAAATGCTCCGATTAAATGAGTCTAATTTCACAGTAAAATTTTATTGGTGGGGGATAAACGCAAATTCTTAATCCTATTTGCGGCACGTATACGTGTCGCTCGTCCCAAGGGGTTAAATACGGATGTTCAGAGCATGTGGAGCACCCATTTACACGGGGTAATTGTGGTCACTGAGATATTATTCTCGAGTGCTAAGGGTCCTTACAAAATTATGTACTTAAACATGACTTGCATCATATCTGAATCCCTTTTTTATTTAAACTACATTTAACTTTATAGGGGTTTTATACAAAAAAATCGAAAAGCTTAGTTTATTATGTTCCAAGGTGATTGTTATTTTTTTGATCTGTTGTTCCATTCACATATACTAGTTACTGGATTATGAAAATGTATTAGACTTTATATTCTATTCTCTGTTGTTCTGTTATTCACATAAACTAGTTACTGGATTAGAAACATTTATTAGACTTTAAATGTATTTTATAGATTTTTAATAATATTATCTATAACGGCCTTCAGAAACAAAGATGTTTTTTGATCATTTTGTATTCAAAATTTCACAGAAAATTTAAAACCGAAAGAGAAACTGCAATTTTAGTAATAGTATTTTAACTTTACAACACGCATAAAATTTTTTTGGTCTTATGTATATGTAGCCGCATTAATTACAATTATCCTATGTCATCCAGAGGTACTAAACTGTTTGTTTTTCTGGTTGTAGATATGAAGAAGAAATATAATTAAATAATGAGTTTTAATTTTTTTAAGTTAATTTTTTTTACGGGGAAAACTACTACATTTTTAGTCTTCGCCAATGCTATGCTAAAATTTGCATATTTCGAAAGGTCAGAAAATGCATATTTAAATTTATGAATGCCATACAATATTATACATTTAAAAGCGTAATAAATAAAATTGCTCTGAAAAAGTATTCTTTTCACTTATTGTTAATTTTGGAAATATATTTTTAAATGAAACTTAAATCCTTTGGGATTTGTACAAAAAAGTTCTAAAGAATTTCATATTTTTTTAATGAGATTGTGAAGTTATAAAAGGCATCGTTTTATGTATCGCTATTTTGCGTGTAAAAAAATTGAAAGTAGTACATATTACGCAAAAATGATAAGCGCATCAAAAATCATCATGTCAAAATGATTTCGTCTGCACGATTGTCATCTGAATAAAATGATGTTTCACATGTCTAAATGTCCAAAACGGAAAAAAAATAATCTAAGAACACAAAATATCTTCTAAACAGAGTCTACAAAAGCGCCGCAACGTTTCGGTGGTTATTATAAAAAGCGAACCATAGCAGTAAAAGTCAGCATCTTTTATTATTATTATTTTTTAAATAAATACCATACATATGTAAACAATTTCTATGTTTTTTTTCATTTACATTACATACATAAACATGTAAAATTTCCATAGTTAAAATGTACTTATATGCTACAAAATATACAGGGTGAGTCATAAATATCGAACCAATAGGCTATCTCCTTAAATATTGCCCCTAGACCCATACGTCCAATTACAAAGTTTCATAAAAAAAGATGAATTTTTCGATAAAATAAGTTGCAACTCCATTGAGGGGAGGGGGCTATTTTAAAAAATACGAAATTTAAATTTTTATACGGCCCCCGTAGGATAAAACTTCCAATTTGAAAAAAAATCCTTATCTCATTCCTGGATTGAACAAAAAAAAAAAAAAAAAAAAAAAAAAAAAAAATTGATATCTTTAAAATTCAGAGAGTTGTGACAAATTTAATAAATGGTGAGGTTTCAAGGGATCAGACACAAATTAAAAGCGTGTAATAAAAAAAAAACGATGTTGCTGTAATGGGTCCAGGAAACATTTATTTTATTTATTTATCTATAGAGTTAGAATATTTTGCCATGGTTATTTTTGCATGGTTTGCCATTTTTGCCATAATTTGTAAGCATTATCACATCATAAAACTTCTTAATATTTTTTTTTCAAAAAATTTAGAGTAAATTAAAATTGTTATAACTCAAAATATTACTTGTCGCGTCCATTTTTTTTTTCTTTTGATTAAATGAAAATGTCTAATTTTCAATTTTGATTCACCATTTTAAATAATATTTATTTTTAAAAATAAAAGTATTTAAAATAGCAATATAAAAAAAAAATGCAATTTTTTTTAAACAAATCGTATTTTTAAAAGTAAATCTTCTGAGCTGAAAACTTCTTTCAGCGCGTTGGGCTTTTTTTTGTGTGTGATGTTAAAAAATTATTGAACTCGCCGGACTGTTACCGTAACCGACGGTTATTGACTTATGTCAGTTTAAAAATGAGAAATAATGAAATGAAAACATTTGATGCAGAAAAGTGCATTTAGTTTTAAACAAAGATGGACTCCTAACGTTTAAATGTTTTTAAAAGTATCTAGGTGATTAACTCTGTCTTGTATATTTTCGATTTCAGATTTTGTTTAAGTTTTGCCATCTTCACTTTCTTTAATTACTGTTTGAATGCGTCAGTGGATTTAAACCTCATTTTTTTATCACGTCGATTTCAAATTTTTTCATTGTGCAGTGACTGACAGACAGACATTTTATAAAAACATCTTTTTCGGTGTCTCTGAGCTCTAAAACGTGTGAATCCGTCGAGAACCGGATATGAAAATTTCCATGAATCCAATTCTTTCTTCTTGTAAAGATAGAAGAATTTTCGAACTGGAAGTTTTATTCTCTGGGGGCAGTATAAAAATTTTATTTTCTTATTTTTTAAAATAGACCCCCCCATGGAGTTGCAACTTATCTTATCAAAAAATTCACCTTTTTTATGAAACTTTGCAATTGGAAGTGTAGGAGAAGGGGTAATATTTAAAGAGATAGCCTAATGTTTTGATATTTATGACTCACCCTGTATTTTGTTTCATAAATTACATTTATCATGTGAATTTTCTTTATTTAAAAAAAAAATAATTCATAAAAATTTTCGTTTCAAAACATAAGTCACGAACATAAGTCACGAATTCAAATTTACAAAGAAAAATCTCAAGTCCAGCTATATGCTAAACGCCCTACCGAATAACTTGAAAATGTAGCAATCTCTTCGTTTATATGTAGTCCTTTCGATCTCGGATTTTGACTGGAATGTTATCGAAAAGTATTTTGTCTGTCGCACCTAGTATTTTTAGGTTTCTGAAAACGATTTAAAAATTTTTTTGCATGTCGTATCTGATCGGCCTAAAAATTATATTCATATATACAGGGTGGTTAGTTATTAATGTCAGGTGTTCAGAGCCCTCTAGTGAGTAAAGTTTTGGGCGAAAGATAACCAAATTTCATCAGCATACATAGTAGATCATGGGATTTTGAATTCTTAAAAAAAAAATAAAGAAAGTAAAAAGTTTAAAAAATCGCCACTAGGGGCAATTTTAGCTAAAATGCGACTAAAATGCATTTAATTTGCACAAAATCAGCAATTTTGGCGCACTAAAAGTGTATTAGTCTAAATGTTGAATGATTAAGTGGCAAAAAATACAGTACAGATCAATTTTATACTGCTGGAATACTACCGGAGCGCTAATGGTAAACTTCGTCAACTTGTTATTGACTAGTCACTTTGCGTCCTAGGTCTTCTTGCTGCATAGTTTCAAATCGATGAATCATCTTTTGTAAATTTGTTATGCTCATCGGTTCTTTTGGAAAATTCTGTAATCGGTAAAATTCAGGACGAGCATCATTGCAATTCCCGTTCTGCTGATAACACAGCTTGACTAGCAAAGTATGGTGAGAGATGATAATGATGAGAACTCTCCCAGCTTTTCCTTTTATATTCATGATTGCTATACACAACTGATTTTATGCAAATTAATGCATTTTAGTCGGTAAACAACGCTAAAATTGCCCCTAGTGGCGATTTTTAAAACTTTTTATTTTATTTTTTTAAGAATTCGAAATCCCATGGTCTACTATGTATGCTGATCAAATTTAGTTATGTTTTGTCCAAAACTTTACTCGCTAGAGGGCTATGAATACCATGCAGTCTTGTTTTCTAAGATGAATACTGTAGAGAGTACGAATAAAAATTGTTTTAGCGATATATTGAAATTCTAACACTGGAGGACGAAACGAAGTACAATTGCTATGCATCCATTTGAATCAGCAATTTGAAGCTTTTTAATAAATTGTATTTACATTTCCAATATGATAACTTTACTTAACTTTCACTTACTATATTTAAAGATTATATATATATATATATATATATATATATAAACAAAATAAATTAAAATCAGGTAATTAAAGAAACACTCCGAGTAGGTGAGAGCATCAATTTTTATTTTTCTTGAAATTTGATTATAACATGTGTGTAATTGTACAATTATAACTATTATAAATTTGACATAATACTTTTTTGTCTATTTGTACCATGTATATTTCACTAAAATAATGGATTCAAATCGAATTTTCTTAAATTTTATGTGAACGTTTCCCAGGACAGATACATGGTAATAAATAAAGTGAATAATTCTAACAAATAAAGTGACTTTTATTTAGTAAATTCATTGTAAAGTTGTAAATTTGGAATTTAAAATAAGTACCGAAGAATTGGTTATGTTGATATTGATAAATAACTTTTGGAATGGCTTTCAAACTATCGAGAGAAAAATCTCCCAATTTCTGTATACGTGTTGCAGGAAAATGCCTAACAAATTGAAGTAAAAATGTGAAAATAAATGTGCAATGCATGTTTGGAAATAATTGTGGGTTAGAAAAAAATGCTTAATCGTGCATTCAGAGGTAGACGGTATTCCGATGTTTTACTGTATATAATTCATTGATTTTAAATGAGAAAATATTTTTATATATTAAAAATACATTTTACCTCACAACGGTGGTGTTTTTCTTTTCATTTTTGTCAACTAAAAAATATAGTAATGTGTATAATTAAAATATATATATATTAATGAATGAATGTTTGTAACTTTACAAGTAGACTTTTCTGTAACAAATAACTGTGCTATTGTAACACTTAATTTGAACGTACTAAAATTTTCATGTGTATTGTGTCTGGATGATACAAGTTTTAACTTTAGTCTATTTTAATTTAAATATATCGCTATACATTTTAAAAAATATATAATAATGTCGACGACGACGTTTCTTAAATGACGGTGACAATTTAATCAATGACTTTCTGTTTTCGCAAATATACTTTTTCAAAACCGTGTATAATTTAAATTCTAATAACATTGAATAGAGTAGAAATATGTATTTTAAATGTAATTATAGAAAAAGGGTTTTAATTTACTGGAGCTTACTGATTTTAAATTTCTTTTTAAGCATGGATTTAAATGGGACGTAATAAAATATTGAATATATTTTTATGAGACATATTAAAAAATATGTTTTTAAATATTGTCGGCGACGACGTTGCTTTAATGAAGGTGATAATTTAATCAGTGACTTCCTGTTTTCGCAAATATTCTTTTTCGAAACTGTAAATAATTTATATCCTTATAACTTCGAATAGAGTAGAAATATGTATTTTAAATGTAATTATAGAAAAAGGGTCTTAATTTAATGTAGCTTACAGATTTTTAAATCATTTTTAAGCATGGATTTAAATGAGACGTAATAAAATATTGAATATATTTTTATACTGACATTATTATTATTTTATTATTTTTTTATTATTGACATATTAAAAATTATGTTTTTAGATATGTACGAAATTTGGCACGTAATGCAGTTCAAGTCAGATACGATACTTACAAAAAATAAGCTGTTTGATACTAAGCAAAATCATTACAAAAATATTCTAATCAGTCATAAAAAAAAACTTTTTCTATTTATTAGAAGTAATAGTTAGAATTTGTTAGATGTATTTTATGCTTTGAAAAAGTTATAGCACATAATATATATTTATATTTCTTTTTTCTTAAAAAAAATCATCTTTTATTACAGTAAAAAACTTTTTTTTCATTTTATACTTCTTTTGTAAAAAATATATAATTCTCAAAGAAGTTATTAAATTTCTTTTGAGAAATTTATCGTTATGTTGTTAGGTCAAATCTCCTACATTTCAAAAATTCAGATTCATACATGAGCGGGATTTACAAGTTTCCTGATTCAGAGAAACTTTAAAAAAATTAAAAGTTTATGAAATGAAAACTTTGAAATGTTCGACAGAAAAAAACCCAAAAACTAATAAAAAAAAGCGTAAAAGCTCTAAGTGTGGTGCAAAATTGAATGGTTATAGATCTTTTGAAATTACACCTATTCTGAAATATATATGTTTGAACGCATGGGCATTCTGGTATTCTCAAATAAGAATTGTAAAAATGAGTAAAAATTTTTATTCCATTAGAGTGCTCAAAAAATCTTTAAAATTGTGTAGATATTTTTTTTTATTCCTCATAAATAAAGTTCTATTAACGGTTGTGTTTACTATTATATATAAGTTTTTTTCTGACTTTTTAATGGAATCAATAGAAAAGAGCATGTACATTTCAAAATTTTAAAAGAAGATGCAATTAATTTATTATTGCATGTAATTAGTACATATTTAACTTTCTAAAATCTCTTTTAATTCGAGACGTAAGTTTGATCATTTAGATTATTCCTAAGAAAAGATTGAGATACAAATTTATATACATACATACATACATATGAAATGAATATATATATATATATATTATATATTATATATATATATAATATCGAAAATATATACATATATGTATATATATATATATTTGGAAGGGAATAGGTATGTGTATATATATATATATTCACTTTTAAAAGTTAAGAACGAAGATGTAAAATGCAAAAAAAATCAACAAATACTGCTTTGATTGACTCAAAATTCGGCAGGAAAGTAGCATATATATTTATGCATAAAACAAAATAAATAATTATATACAGAAATGAAAATAATTTAAATTTTTATAAATTATCAGATAATGACACACTGAAGACTTAAACAGAATTATGTATAAAGTGAAAATAAACAGAATAAAATGAAAAAAAATACATTAATAGGGCATGTGATCCCTCCTCATCTGTATACAAAATATACACCTTGTGACCATGCTTTCAATTAGGTGGTGAAACATCGCAGAATTAAGCAATCGCCATTCTTCTTGTAGAGTAGTTTCCAACGCAATAAGAGTGGCTGGAGGTGGGAAACGAAAACATACAGCATGGCCGAGAGCAGCCCAAATGTTTCCAATGGAATTAAGGTCGGGCGAATATGCTGGCCACGCCATACGTGCAATTCCTTCACCTTCCAGGTGGTCATCGGCGATGCCAGCTCTATGGGAACGTGCGTTATCGTCCATTAAAATAAAATTAGGGCAAAATGCTGCAGCGTACAATTCCACAATGGGTTCTAGGACTTCATTTCGATATCGGACGTCGTCACACAACCCAGATTAAAGAACTGCAGGTCGGTGAGTATTCTAATGAAATCCCTGCACACACTATAATGTTTCCGCCTCGGAATGCATGATGTTCGGGGATGATTTGATGCTGATTGCTTGTTCTTTGTTCACGCCATATCCTTATATTTTTGTCATGTGGCTGCAGAGCAAGTAATGGCTCATCAAGAAACATGACATTTTCCCAGTCAGACACAGTCCAATTGACATGCTCCCGGCACCATTTTAATCGTGCCCCTCTTGATTGGACGGATAGAGGAACACAAACTCGAGGTACCTGTGCGTACAGTCTATTCATATGTAATCTTCGGCGTACAGTAGCTGCAGATGTGGACTTGCCAATGGACGCAGTAACCATAGATGTCACACGTGTGGAAGTCGCTTTGCGATTCCGCTTGGTTACAATAGCGATATACCGATTTTCCGCGGGGTTTGTAACCCTTGGGCGACCGATTACGGGCCTTCGGACAACTATCTGTGTCGTTTGGAATTGTTTCCATAAACGTGAAATTACAGAATGATGAACGCCGAAGAAAAGAGCAACATCTGTAATGACAGTCCTGCTTCAATGCGCCCCACAGCACGCCAGCGCTCAGAATCTTCCATTTGTCTTCTGGAAGTCATAGAAACACGTATGTCTTTAAAACAAATTGTACGAAAGTTTTAAACACCTTCTATCAGCTCTTACAATCGACTTCTGTAACTCTTCATAAAGCAGGCTTCTTATAAGACTGCCCTTTTTCCATACTTCTTGATATGAAAGCGCGATTAGCTGTTGCTTAACATATTTGCATACTTCCATCTACCTCTGCAGAGATTTACATCCTCTTCAATCCTGATTGGCTTCAGGAAATTAGCATTTTCCTCTCCGTGCTTAACTTTTGGAAGTGAGTGTACATATATATATATATATATAGCAGTAAGGCATGGTGACGTCACATTGATGTCGTTGTGAAGTCACATTGTGACTTTGTGACCATCGATTTTCGATGTGACGTCACGTGACGTCGATGTGAAGTCACAGTGACTAAAATGTGAAGTCGTTATGGCCGTTTTAGAAATCTTTTGTGACGTTTCACAAAGTGGTAACAATGTGACAAATTTGTGAAAAATGTGACATTTGTGAATAATTTGACATTAACATTGTGACGAAACTGTGACAAAAGCAACGATATTTAAATTGCCAGAAACATATTTAATAAAGTAAATAACATGTTTTGAAAACTTTTTTATAATTTTCTAAAGATTTTTAAAAAAGTCACATCTCAGTCACACTGTGACGTCACTGAGTGGTGGCAATTTGGTCACAGATGTGATGTGACCAAAGTGACTCACAGTGACATCACTGTGACGTCACTGTGACCATGCATGCTATGAGGGATATATATATATATATATACATATATGTATATATATATAAATTTGTTTTATCATAATAAAAAAAAATCTTAAAAATTTCGTGGAGGTTTTGTTTATTTTTAAAAAATAAAGTTATAATAATGGCCATGATTCATATTATTTTATTCAAGATTCTGATTTTTTTTAGATTGTGCAATTCGATCATTTGAAGGGACATTTTTGTTTCAAAAATTTAAATAAAGATATAATTCCGTATTCGTGGGCAGTTGGTACATCTTTATTTTTTTTTTAATAATGCCTATTTGTAAAGATAAATTTGGTGTTGGTTGTGCAGTCATTTTGACTCAGTTTGGACAAACTATTTTCGATAGAATCATTTGTAATATATTACAAATTTTATGACTTTTAATCCAAATATCAACAAATAATACTGAATTTTAATCGACTTTTTAACATTTTGTTTAATTTTAGACAAATGAATTATTATTTTTTATTTTTTTATTTTTTTATCCTTGAACAAAAAAGCGTTTGATTCATTTTATAGTTGTATTTTTTTCTTTAATCTATATTTTTGCAATAAGTGCTAATTGAATCTTTATGGAAAAACGTTTAAATATATCTTAAGATTTTGGATTTTTTTAAATAAAACCCGTTTTGAAATGTTTAGACAAATTAAAAAGTACTTCACAAAGAAAAAAATTTTTTAAATATGCTTTTAAATTTTCCAAAAAATTAACTGAAATTTATTTTACTTATAACAATAATAATTTAATTGATGCTATTTAGTTGTCATAATATCGTTGTATTATAGTTGTCATAAAATCGTTCAAATTAAAAAAACTCATGGTAAATAAACAAACTGTTATAATAATGTGAAGTTTGTAATGATATTTTTGCCTGAAGCTACTGATATTACTGTAACAAATAAAAATTTCAAAACACCTTGCGATAATTTTACTGCAGAAATCCAAACAATTTTATAACATAGGGTGCAAAACACTCAAAAGAGGCAATTTGCTTTGTGGAATATTGTGTTTTCTGTTTAAGTTTATCAGCATATTGTGTAAAAATGAATATAAGAAATTTCGTTATTTTTATACATTTTGTAATTTGTTTAGAATATTCATGTACATTTAAAGGCATTGCTAATGCGTTTCTTTGCCCATCATCGATATTTCAATATTTGTTTTTATTATGAATAGATAATACTTGATCCAATCCCGATGATATAAATTTATTTCGAAAGTATTTTCGAATGTTTCTTTATGTATATAAATGTTTTTACATGCATGTTATTTAAACACTTTATAAACATCTTCTTTCAATGTAGCAATGTATTTAAATATATTTTTATATAAAAGTGTTTTGTTTTTTATTCCTGGAAAAAATTTAATGTAAGCTTTGTTTTATCATTAATGAGAGAGTGGCATGTAATATGCGTTTTTCATTTTTCTTTTTTAGGTAAATTATTTCTTATATGTTACAAGCGAAATGCCGTAAGATTTTTGTTACCTATGGTTTGTAAATGAATTTTTTTTAATTTACTGGTGTGCATGGTTTTGTGAGAGTAACTTTATGTGCTTTCATTGTTTACGTTCTAGTTTTAAAATGTAGTTTTGTTTGTTGCTTCATATATATCGATATCATTGTTTCTAAATTATCTTCACAATAGTTTATTCATACTTGTACAACACAAATATCTCATAAGTAAAGTTTTAAAAAATGCTCATAAATTGATTAAAAAATAATAAAGTGTGTATATAAAATATAGAAGTGCATCAATCATATGAATGTTAAAGAGATATAGAAGTTTACGATTTTAAGAAACATTATAAAATAATTAATTACGCCTTCTTACATGAAAATTACATTTCATATAGAAAGAAAGGCGCTATTTATAATTTTAAAATTTATTTAAATATATTTAAAATGTTTCTTAGCGCGCAAAAAAATATTTATTTAACAAACTACCTTATAAATAACCGTTTTAATAATTTTAATTGTATTATTTAGTAAATGAATATATATTCATATTATTAAAAAAAAGATTATGAAAAATATCGTTCCTGTTGTCGCTTCTCTTTTACGTACACTAATTTATCACCCATGTCCTCAAAAAAAAAAAAAAAAAAAAAAAAAAAAGATGACACATATTTTGTAGACAATGTATTAATATAATTTCTTCAATTAACTTTTTTTTCTTTTCTGAGATACTTTTATTCTTTTTTATCTGCATATTTACATTTTTTAACCTCAAAATACAATCTTAAAAAGAAAAAAAAAGGAAACCAAATCAAAGTCAATTCACATAATAAATGCTTTAAGTAAAATAAATTACAGGTCAAATATCTGACATCTCATTTTAACTTCAGTGTAATAATATAAAACGCATTTTAATTAATCAAAAATCTCTTATTTTAAATGCAACTAATGTGGAATCAATTTTAAAAATTATTACCATCAATTTTATCTCTTTTTACTTCGGTGATAATGAAACAGATTTTAGCATTTATTTTTCTCTCTCTTGTAATTCTGTTGCTACATTTTTTATATTGATTCGTAATTTTGTAAAATGACAATGTAAGAATATTGATTTCTCATTTATGACATTTATAACATTAGCGTTTGTTGAAGTCACTTAAACTTATCTAAGAATGTTTGTGAATTGAAGTTGTTAATAGTCCCATTGTTTCATTGAATAATGTTATATACTTAATGAACAAATCGAAACGCGCTTATTTCTGTATTGTGATAACTAAAAGGAACTTTAAATATTGTAATCATTTATGTAAATGATCATATGCGAAAGCAAATTTTCTTAACATTATAAAGTCCTTACAGATATCAGAACAAACATATTAATGTTAAAAAAACTAAGAATAGAGAGCACGATGTATGTTGTAAATAGATAAAAGATATGAACTCAATCTTTAGAATTTTTCACGATAGTAAATTTTTATGGTATTTTAAAGAAAAAAATGACTGACACACTACGCACATTCACATTACTTTTACTTATTTTTTTTACTCATGTATTATATGTAACTAAATTTTTCGAAAAAAATTATGTATACTTTTATTCGTATATTTCATAAAATTTCAGAATAAAGTATACTGTGTGGCAAGAAAAAGTACTTTTATTAGTAGACTGATTGAATAAATTTTATAATTTATTTAAATATTAAAATTTCCACAATGGTAATTATCAGTTCCGTCGGTAGATAAAGGGTTAATTTCGATATAAGATTTTTTAATACCTCTGTTTAAGTAGATTTTTACTTTGTTTTGAGAAAAATATATAGCAAATGTTTTGTCTTTTGTAATTTTTTAATGTTAAATTTAAATGAAATTTTAAAATTATTGTTATTAATAATACAAAATACTAAAGTTTCAAGAAAAGTTCGAAATTATTTTTCGAGATGAATTTTAAAGAGCAGCAACAGTAAAAAAATACAATTTTCAATACACATATTGATAAAAAGACTTAAAATAATCTCATATATTACGTTTTGTATAAATTTTAAATGGTGTAAAAACAGTACTAAGCAATACAATGAACTAATTTAAAATATTACTAACTCAAAGAAAACTCAACATAACCAATTTAATCTTGAAGAAAATCAACTGTTATAAAAAATTAAAGTAAAAAAAGAAACCAAGGGAAGTGGAAGACAGGCTGCATGACTTACATCATAATATTTTTTCCACCCTATTATTATATAAAAGGATCATTTGTAAAGACACATACATTTATATTTGTCCAAAATCAAATTTAAAAAGAAGATTAAAATTATAGAATCCACAGTGAATTTACTTAAAATATGCAAATATGGCAGAATTAGACCCCAAAGAATTCCTTCTCTACGAGAACATAAAATACTAAATTATTATTTTTTATACATAAGAGGAAACTAACTGCATTTCAGTACACTTAAATGTTAAAAAAAATCAAGCGCTAACAAAAATTCTCATCTAATCCACCTTTGAATCCTTTATATCCATTACCCAGCTTAAGCAATCTATTTCGAGGTATGTCTTTTAATAACAAATATATTCTAATGAGAATTAAGTAAAAATAAATTCTTCAAAGTGAAAAAGCATTTCCCCTTGAGTGAAACTAATTCACTTTAAAGAAAATTATATAAAGAAAATATAAGCATGAAAGTTTTTAACCTGACATTCTTTTTAACATAACTATATATTTCTAAATAATAAAATTTAAAAGAAATTGGAGAAGAAAAGATTATTCGTGTACCCATTTTTCTTTAAAAAATTTAAATACTTTTAGTCAAAACAAAAGTTTGTCTGAGATATTTTTGGTTGGGAATTGTTAATTGCGCAGTTCAAGAGTATATATTTTTCAAAAAATTTCTTTTTATGTATCTTGTATTTAAAAGACATTGTAATTAGGTAGCCTGCCAGCAAAAATATACATATCTGTTTAATACAATGTAAAAGAATTTGTAGAAGAAAATATTTTTTTGCAATCATTATTTTTTTTTCTTCTCGAAAAATTTTAAATATTTTTAATGAAAAAAAAAATAGATAAAAGAAAAAAAAAAAAGCCTGAGACATTTTTGGTTGGGAATGTTTAATTATAATGTTCAAGAGCGTATTTTTATTCAATAATTTGCTACTTTATAACTTCTTTTTAAAGATATTTTAATTGGGTCAATATTTCTTGCCTTAAAAATGTCTAATTTAATATTTAGAAATAAATTTAAATATTGTTGTTATAATTTCTTATATTCATTGTTTTAAATATTTTGATGAAAAAATTGTTCTTTTAACGAAAGAATATTATAACTTATAAAAAATATTTATAACTTCTTGTTATTTAAAAGGAAAGAGCATTCTTTTTTAAAAAACAGATGTTTCGATTAAAGTGCTTAATTATAAATTTTCAAGTGTGCGGTTTTATTATTATTATTATTATTATTATTATTATTATTATTATTATTATTATTATTATTATTATTATTATTATTATTATTATTATTATTATTATTATTATTATTATTATTATTATTATTATTATTATTAATTTTCAATATTACAGTAACGATGTATAAATGTATGATTTTTTTTAATGTAAAACTTGCCCATACTACACATACTCATGGCGGTACAGATATTACTAGAAAAGCGAGTAAAACTTTTGCGTGTAATTACTGAATGGAGTTAATGAACATGTTTACATGTTTAAATACATATTTACAAAAAATATATCAGATACAATTTTAAAATAACTACTTAATATCTTATGCGTATTATATTTCCTTTAAAAATAAAACTGAATCTTTTTTTTCGTTTAATATGAAGACTTTCTGTGAGATATATTTCATATCGAAAATCATCCTAGAATTACTAAATTTGCACATAAATTTCAAATAAATAAATAAAAATAAAAATAAAAATAAAACCTATTACAGTTTAGCTGTTTAGAATTTGAAAGCACATTAGTAATGAGAAAGTAAATGAATTTTTTTATATTTTCTTATTTTTACAATTTTACAAAGGTTTTTTTTTTTTAATATTTATTGACAAAATAAATAAATAAAATTATAAAATAGACCTATCCACTTATTAGAATTGAAAAAAAAACTCATAAAATACATTTTATACATATAAAAATATTTAATTAAATACGTCTACAAAATAGTATAGTAAATAATAATATGTTAAGGTATATAAAAGACAACAGAGAATTACCAAAAAAAGTATTATTGTAAAAAGTGGGAAATTTCAAAACGACAACAAATAGACAGAAAAAAAATTGCTGAACGATATACGCTATTTTATTTTTATTTTATTTTTAGATTTTAAAAAAATAGAATTTCGAATTTTATGTAAATAGTTTCAATTCAACATTTCATTTTGATTAAAATATATAGCTTTCTTCTAGAATTATATTTAAATTTAATTTACTGATATAAAAATTTAATAGTTAAAAATCAACAATTTGGATTTGTTAATTACTTGAAAAGTTCTTTACAAAAATATTAAACGAAAACTTCTGTGCAATCTGCAATCACAGCTGCCAATTTTTTTTATTGTTATTATTAATTATTTTATTTTATTTTAAACATTTCAAATGTTGTATCGTTGTATTTGCATACACTCTCTCCCAAGTAATAGTAAATAATATTTATGAGGAAATTATTCTATAAAAACTAAACTATACCAATGAAATATATCAAGATAGCCGTCGAATTTTATATTATATTATTGTAATCGCCATTCATTCATTTTTACCGCATCTTTTTTTTATATAATATATGTCGAAAATTTTATCTCTAAGCTACATTGAATGGATATCATCATGAGAAAAACTGAATAATTCAAAACGCGGGCAAGTGTAAATCTCATTTTAAAGGAAATGCAGTCTGCATATAAATGTGATGCCATCAATTTGAATAAAAAATGTATTAAAGACTACAACACTCTAACAAACTGGTTAACATAGTGTGAAAATAAATGCGTATTTACCAGAAATAGAAACATGTCGAAATTTCTTTTGTTTTTTTCTGAGTTTATATATCTTTCATGCACAACCGATTAGCATACTATTCTGACTTTTAAAGTAAATTTATGACGGTATTTTTTAAATAATGATACTAGAAAAAAAAGTTTATGACATATTTGTTGTGGGCTATTTGCATGAGCACTTGTAGAGTAAATAACTTACTACTATTGTTGGCAACCAGAAATTTAAGTGTATGCGTAACACATTTTAAAATATTTATGTTTTTATATAATTGGCCATATGATTTGTAAATAAAATATAATGATAAAACATCACCGACTTTATTTTAAACTTTTAATTTCCGAAAAAGTGGTGTAATTTAAAATCGTGATAACACGTAATAGTATCTGTAGAATTTAATTACTTTTTTCGTGTAAATAAGTAGAACTATGTAAATTTCAATTTTCATTCAGCATTTTAAAAATTTCTAATTAAAATAAAAATGAAAAAATATTGAAATTTAAAGTTTTTAAAAAGAAATATGTGACTTTAATCTATATATGGTTATTATTGTTTCCTATTAATGGTCTTATATATATATATATATATATATATATATGTGTGTGTGTGTGTGTGTGTGTGTGTGTGTGTGTGTGTGTGTGTGTGTGTGTGTGCGTGTGTGTGTATTTTAATTCGCTGAACTAAAATTAAAGCAAAACAAACAAAAAGACATTTGCCAGATTCAACCATATATCTTTTACGGTTCTTGACTTATAACACTTTAAAGACAAAAAATATTGAAAAACCCATTATAAAGAAAAAAGTATTTTCAAATGAAATCGTTTCCAAAGCAACCATTATTTGAAAGCTAACGATGCACAGTAATTTTCAGCAATGTAACACATAAAACAAAAACCAATGGTGTAATAGAAATGCAGAATTTCAAGCCTACCATAAGTGTGCATCACAAAAGAAAAAAAGCTTTTAAATGTTAATTTAATTAATGAAGTAAATTCACGAAGATATGTTCATTTGACTTACTATAATATTTTTCAGAAAATAAATAAAAATTCCCCGAAGAATAATAATCACATTCAAGAAAAATCTAATTAAACGGGAAATCTTTCAGAAAAATTACATTTCAGGTTTGTCCGAAGAGACTCGTAATTTGTAACAGCTCATACTTTATTAGTATTCTTGGATTTGCCATTAACTTATTTTTTATTTTTATTTTTCACATATTTTGAATTAAATACATAAAATATTTCACATTTAACTATTTAACGTTAATCTTAATGTAGGAAACAGTATTTTTATTTTTAACCATTTGAAACCTAAGCAATGCATTTTTGTAAGTATTTAAACGGTTATCAGGCTCAATATTTATCAATATCATTAGCATCTTCAATTACTATTGTAAGAGTTTTGTATATTTCATTAAAAGTAAATAATAGTGGATTTTTCTGTAAAAGAATAAAGCATAATTAAAGATCTCTGCTTTCAAATGTTATCAATATGAATGCTTGTAGAATAAATTTACTTCTTTATTATTAACAATATATAAACAGTTATTATTAAATAAATTTTAATAAAATTTAATTTGATTATTAAATAAATTTAAAAATATTTTAGATAAAATGTATTTTGTACAGAACATATTATTTTTTAATAGAAAGAATATACTTAAAAAGTAAAATAAATAAATGAAAACAAATAAAAATGAATTCACGTAATAAATACTTTAAACAAAATACATTAGATGTCAAATACATCGCGTCTTTTTTTTTAACTTTAGTATAATAATATAAAATACATTGCAATTATTCAATAATATCTTATTTTCAACGCATCTAATGGGGATTCGATTCTTTCGCCATCATTTTTCTCTCTTTTTACTTCGGTGATAATGAAAAATACTTTAACATTTCTTTTTCTTTCTGGTGTAATTCCACTGATACATTTTTTAATTGGTTCGTAATTTTGTAAAATGACGATTTAAGAATATTGATTTGTCATTAATGATAATAACATTAGCGTTTGTTGACTGGCATAGTTGAGGTCATTTAAATTTATCTAACATTGTTTCTAAAAGGAGGCTGTTAACTGTCCCATTGTTTCATTGACTAATGTTACATTCTTAATGAACATATTGAAACACCCGCATTTCTCCATTCTAAAGGAAAATAAATTTAGATTGCATGAATGATCCAGTAAGTATTAAAAAAAATGTTATAATGACATGAATGATCATGTCCGTAAGCAAATCTTTGTAACATTATAAAGTCGTTAATATACCAGAACAAAAATTTTAATGTTGAACGAATTAACAATAGAGAGAATATTTTAAGGGAAGAAACGACTGATACACTATGCTCACTCGCATTACTTTTACTCTGACATTTTCTACACATTTATTATAGGTAATTAAATTTTATGAAATTGTTTATTTATACTTTTATTCATATATTTTATAAAAAGTATGAATCGCGCAAGAACTTGACACAATTAAAAGTGTCTGAGATTTTCTTTCCAGAAAAAAATTACTATTTAGCTAAAAGTTCCAGTAAATCCGAAAGTACTAAAGCTATTTCGATTTTATAAAATGATGGGTAAAATATATATAGAAGATCATATGTAGGAGACAATTTAAGAAATGTTGATAAAGTTTACATAAAAGATTAAAAATGCCACAGTTCTAAAACGAAAAATTTTAGTCGCAGAAAACAAATTGCTTGTTTTAAGTTTTATCAAAAATTACAATAGGTTTACGAGTATAAAATGACATGAATGTCTTTATGTCATATTAAAAATTTGTTTTTATTAAAATATTTCTAAAAAATCTATCCGTAACATTAAATAGTCATACCGTCTAAATGATTAAAATACATTTAAATTCATCTAACATACTGTATTTTAATAAATTCCGAAGAAAAAATTACATAAAACCGTTTTAGTATCAAAATAATGTGCAAGAAAGTTTTATTTTTACAAATAATTATTTCTAGTTTTGATTAGGATATGATAATTTTTTAAAGCATCAAATGATTTCTTTGAAATGTGTTTTGCTGTAGTGTATAACATGGTAATTAATATTTCTATTTAAAATTCTTATAAATATCTTTATGAAGTTCATTTGGATAAAGTAAATTTTAAAGTTCACAATATGCTTTACTTTTAATCACTTTAACTTGGTTTCATTATAAAATTAACAATTTAAATTAGAAAAAAAATCAACATGAAAATTATTGGATTTGATCTTATATAAATAAAAAAATAAACATTTTTTTATACTTTCAGTTTCTCGAATGTTCGGGCAGCGATACACCCTTTCTTCTAATCCCATGATTCACAAAACACTAACGTGCAACAGAATAAGGAAAAAGAAGTATTTGGGGGGGGGGGGGGGTTGTTGAACTTTGTACATTTGAAATAGTGATTCAGATTTAAAGAAGTATAACTTGGACCAATTATATAGTGCGTTTTTTAATGGAAAAATGAAAACATAAATCAGTTGTATGCATCATATAGATTTTTATCTACTTAAGACTAAAGTAGATAACATAACTTTCATCGGTTTAAAAACCAATGTGGCATCAAACAGAATCATTCAGGAATGATTGGAATGAATTCAACATAGAACCTCCTTAATAATAGAAGAGATTCACTGTAAATAATATAACTGTAAGGCAAGAATATACAACAATTAATTACTTCACTTTTCAAACCAACCAACTAAACTGTTAAAAATCAGCAACTTTTGCTGCATAGACACATACCCACTTTTATAGAATATCTCTATTCTGACCAATAGCAATGCTCCATAATATAGTCAAAAAGTAGTTTTCTATACAAGTTGTGGAGTGACTATACAGCAAAAGATAATGTTATTTAGCAGTGTATTTATAAACGTCATTTACAGAATTTGCACTGTTTTGAAAGCAACAACGAAATATCCTGTAAAATTAATCGAAAACGTACTGGGTTTATACAGATTTGTAATCAAAAAATGTCAATTACAGTATTTGTATTGTTTTCTTGAAGAAATAAAAAAAAATATATAGTGGAAAATTTCACGAAGAAATTTTTGTCTATTGACTTTTTTTTTTTTTTTTACTGTGTAGATTTTAATAATCAATAACCGTACATAAGATAAAAATATAGATATGTATAACATATCTGAAAAAGTGGCGCTATTTAGTTAGTTTAATGAATTGTCCTGTAAACGTATGCATTCATAATCTTTTGTAATTATATAACGTTTTTTAACATATCTTTAAGTAATTATTTCGTTTGTTTTGAAAAAAAAGTAACAGCTTTTTTCAAATTTCAGCGTTTCTCAAAAACACTCAACATAACCATCTCAAACTAAATATTCTGAAATCTGATATAAGTATATATATAAATGTATATATATATATATATATATATATATATATATAAGAGAACACTACATGTATTTCATGATATTTAAATATTTCGAAAAAAAAGTGCATAAGAAGAATTATCATCTGATTCTTTTTTGAATACTTCATATCCATTATGTATCTTAAGCAAGCTGATTCAAGATATGTCTTTTAATGACAAATATATTCTAACGAGAATTAAAAATAAACAAATTCTTGAAGTTGAAAACCCTTTCACCTTGAGGAGACTAATTTATTTTAAAGAAAATTATTTCGTCAGCATGGGGTTTTTTGACCTTGCATTGTTTTTAACAAAACTATACATTTATGTTTAATAAAATGTAAATTAAATCGGGGAAGAAAATATTCGTTGTAGACATTTTTCTCAAAGATTTTAAATATTTTTTCAGAAAAAGAAATCCGCCTGAGACCTTGTTTTGGTACTTTAATAATAAAGTTATCAGTATATTTTTCAAAAACTTTCTTTTTTATATATCTTGTATTTAAAAGTCATTTTAATTGACTCGCGTTTCCTTTTTTTAAGATGTCTAATTTATGACGTTTAAATAAAATTAGATATTGAAATAGATTTTACTAAGATTTATTTATTAAGATTTTATTTTATTTTATTTTATTTTACTTTATTTTAGTTACATTTGCTAACCTTGTGACGGTATACTCATGCTGGGTGTCATTTGTCACGTTATATGCAGACATACTCATTAATTTAGGTTGAAACAACACAGTTTATTAAAATGATAAGGGCTAAAGGAAAGTGGAGCCAGTCTATAATTTCACTCACTGAGAACACTATGAAAAGCTAAATCATACTCACAGGCGTCGGTCTAGCTCAGTCGGGGCACCGTCTAACACTTGACACTACTTCCTGGCTGATCTACTAAACAAATCTTAATTTCACAGCCCGTGGCTGTGGATATTTCTTTATTTCTCAAATAATCAAAACGGAACGATTCTAAACTTTCTTACCAAGGCAGAATCTTTAATCCACTATCTGAACTCCTTTTCGCTTTACTGGAGGCCGTAGCTATTTTCTAATCGTCAGCACCTTACTAAACAATCATCAACTTCGTTGTCTAATGGCGGAATACACACAGAGGCTGCTGGCTGCTGCCAGGAACACACAGACGCTGGCTGCTGACAGACGCTGGCTAAGGCCAGAACACACAGACGCTGGCTGCTGGCTACTGCCAGAAACACACACACCACAAACTCACACCCAAGCTTTTATACGCGACAAACTGAGATACTTCTCATTAACATAATACTAATAACCGCGAGCTAACTGCGGAATTCGAAAGAGCACACACACTCTAGAAAGTTAAAGTAAAAGAGAGGATAGATGTCACTTTTACGCCTACAAAATGTTAAATTATTGACGTCACGATCTCAGAAACACTAGAGTGCCTTTATGACTAAAGGTCACTCCCTCACAACCCCCCCTCGAACTCCGCAGAGAAAAAGGGCTGGGCTAAATGCATGCCCAGAACTTTTTCTTGTTATAAATTTAGAGCCGTAATAAAACACAGTGATGGGTGAAATTTAACGCCGAAACATAACTTTTAAAATATTAACTTTAACCCATCACAACCAAAAAAAAAACTCAGTTTGCCTCAAATAATCACATATCCAATCCAACCATTCTTCTATCTTACAAATAGCCTCCGTAAAACTTCCAAAAACTCGTAAAATTTTCAAAACTAATTACTTCTTCTCTCAAAACAACCCACTCCACTGGGAGTGCTAAAATTTCTCAAAACACTAACCTTCCGAAATTTTCCTCAATATTGCAATGCAACTATAACTTTACCCAAAAATTTCTCCATAACTTTTAATATACTAGAATTCGCACCAAGTCCAAAAAACCCAATGCGCAAAAACTTTCCTCGTCCAAATTCCGACTTCATCTAAAATTACATTTACTTCATACTAAACTAACTCTGCTACTACGTAATACCTACATCCCCATTAGCCAATGAACTAACTCCCAAACTTCTTCAGACTTAACTCCACTTGAACAATAATTGGGGCACATACGTACAGCGGCATATCGCTGTGCTTATGCAACAATCAAAAAATATCAAAAATTTACAAAATGACGTCATCAATCTCTTCATCTGTATTAACTAAAAGAAAAATAGCAGAATCAATACATAACAAAAGGTATACTTCCCTGCAAGAAAATCACATTAACATTCAATTTTAATACAATACAATTTCAAATTCAAATGCAGCTTAAAACTTCGCAACTTGCGGAAACCATTCTCAACTAAAGTACAAAACGCAACTCATAAAACACGAACGATAAGAAGAAAGTTAATTCATTAAATGTTAGTATAAGAGATAGAAACGCGTGTCAAGGACTTCTTGACCGCAAAACACGTGCGCGCCTGAACCGCGGCGCGTGTACAAAATAATCCAAACTACTATCTGTACTTTCTGAAAATTTAAACATACATTAACATACATTTTATAACACATGAACAATATAACAATATAATAACATTTTAAACAAATAACATAACCATTTAACAATAGATCCAGAATTTTTAAAAGCAGTTAAGACCAAAATTTTCAACATACATAAAACTAACAATTTTGCAAACAAATTTTGAACACAATTAAGCACTAAACGTGAGTCCGTCAAAAAAATTCCAAAAATGGCCAAAAGTACAAAACAGTCTCTCTGCTTTCTATTCCTTCACATTGCTACCACATATATGCACTCTAATAGAAATTTAATAAAGAACATTATCACCCAATCATAGAGATGATTCGCTGCTGGCAGGCTTCATACTGCAAGATGGCTTTCTCCTCCTGTCCCAGAAGGCTTGTACGAAGGATCTCTCGTCATCAGAACTGTACGGTGACGCCACAGTTGACTGTCGTGCCTGGAGCCTGGTTCTGAATGGATGCCGTGGAATACTCGTAGGTTCCACTCGACGACTCTGCTCTGGCCGGTTCGCTGGGTTCACTCCATGGCGAGGTTCACACTGTTGTTGCCGGTAATCTGAGAGTTGCCTCCTCTTTCTAGACGCACCCGAAGTTACCGAAGATCCTAGGCCACGTTTCTTTCCGGACCTATGTAGTTTCTTGTTAGGCAAAGATTCGGCATTTAAAGTTCGCTTAACAGTTTTACGAGTGTCCAAACGAAATCTTTTCTGGGGATTAATCACTGAAGATGGTGAACTATTAGTTAATTTATGCTTGTGAGGTTGTTGTCTAATAGATGGAGGAACTGGACAATTTATAATTTTTTGTCTTTTATGACACACAGAGTCCGATGTATTTGACACAGTTCTCTTATTTTTATTATACTTTGCTCTCGGATTGCTAGGCTTTCGACTTTCAATAACAGTCTTTGGAGCTGTTTGACCAAATTTTCTTCTTGAATATTGATGAAAAGAATTCGATGAAGAAGTGCTGGACTCGGGACACTCATTGGATCGGGAATTTCGCGAAACACCACTCGACATATGAGAACCTTCACTACCATTTTCTCTAAACTTATACACTCTAACCTGATCCAGATTAACAGTCATTCTTTCACCATTGACATCAACAACCAAATTATTATTTCGAACTTCCAAAACCTCGAACGGACCTACAAACTTCGGACCAAACTTAGCTACTCTCTTTTGACGACTTGAACTTAACCAATGCTTTTCTACTAACACAAAATCTCCAACTTTCACTTCTAACTCCCTTCTACGCATGCTTTTCTTGCGCTTTTCCCATTTGAACCTGAGCTTCCTTAACCAACCTTTCAATATCCTGACACATGTACTGACTTTCTGCATCTGACACCATAACTAACCTTTGGAATGGAGTAATAACTTTTCTACCCAAAAACAATTCGGCTGGCGTTTTCCCCGTTGACTCGTGAACTGCCGTACGAAGTGCGTACGCAAAATGTTGAAGAAACTGGTCCCAATTTGCATGATGAGAACCAACATAAGAAGAAATCATTTGAATTAATGTACGATTTACACGTTCAGCCATATTAGACTGAGTAAGTTCCCTACCGTCCTCAGTCTGCAACTTTTCACACAAAGACTTAAAAATATTGAATATAAAATCATAACGAAATGGTTTACTAGCAACTAGTGCGTCAAAACCAATATAAATTTCATTAGTTAAACTCGGTTTATCTGAAAAAACTTTACCACAATCGACTAAAGACTTATTAACCTCCATTTTCTTAACCACACTTAAACTAGATTCCTCCAAATTAACTGACACTGAAACAGGCTCCTTCTTACTCACATTCTCATCATTATTCACGATTAACGACTTTTTAAAGAAATCCAAACTAATTCCTCTATCCCTCATATAATCCACACCAACTATACAATGCACTGTTAATCCATCCAACACACAAAACTCCCAACATGTCTTAACCGAACGAATTTCAACTTCCAATTCTACTGAACCTTTATTATCGCAAGCTACTCCCTGTGCTGACTGAACCACCAGACTTGACCTCTTCAACTTCTTATACGAAAAATATTTCCGATAACAATCAAAAGAAATGAACGACTTATCTGCCCCTGTATCGAAGACACTTTTAACGACAATACCATCTAACACAATTAACACTTCAGGTAACTCAACCGGATTAATAGTAATTTTATTCAAACTTAAAGACGACTTTTCCAACCTCTGAACACATCTCTTTTGCATTAATCTACCTTCAAAATTCTCATCCGAAGTTAACCTCCTTACTTGCGAAGAAACATTCCTGTCCCGTACTCCCCCACTACGATTATAACCACTATTCTGTCTATTTCCATACATATTTCTCTCACCACTTCTAAAATTATTAGCACCACCACCATTCCTATTACCACTACTAGTATTCGACATATTACGACCAAATCCATCATTTCTATTACGCACATTATTATCCGGAAATCGCTGCCCCCCTCTCACAGATTGACGTTCCCCCTCATTTTTCAAATTACTATCCGTGACAGGTCTCTGCCGAGGGTTACGCAAATCCCGTTGATCCGAGCTATGCCGAGACTCATACTTCGATAATATCTGGTGCATTTCTGCAAAATTCTTCGGTGCTCTAACTTCAATAAAGTCCTGTATATTTGGATTAAAAAGAGGAAAGACAATGTCCAACAATTCCTCAAATGTAATATCCAAATCTAATTTATTTTTTAGTTCCAGCTTACGAAGATAAAATTTTGACGCCGATTCATATATATTCTGCTTATTACAATAGAACTCTTTTCTCAAAATACTTTTATCTTTAACGGGAGGAAATGCCTTCTTTAACTCAATTACAGTTTGTTCAAATCTTTTCGCTTCCTCAGTAATCAAAAACTTTCCTATATTTTCTAACCACAAAAGTGCTTCGCCCTTTAACGAGCATTTAAGCACTACGTACCTGTTTTTCTCAGGTATATTATTGAACAAAATATAATCATCTAATTTCACTAAAAATTCACTAATATCACCCTCACCGGTGAAATACACCCGTGGCACAATCTCAAAATGTCCGACATTTCGTTGGGCGCCATTTGTGACGGTATACTCATGCTGGGTGTCATTTGTCACGTTATATGCAGACATACTCATTAATTTAGGTTGAAACAACACAGTTTATTAAAATGATAAGGGCTAAAGGAAAGTGGAGCCAGTCTATAATTTCACTCACTGAGAACACTATGAAAAGCTAAATCATACTCACAGGCGTCGGTCTAGCTCAGTCGGGGCACCGTCTAACACTTGACACTACTTCCTGGCTGATCTACTAAACAAATCTTAATTTCACAGCCCGTGGCTGTGGATATTTCTTTATTTCTCAAATAATCAAAACGGAACGATTCTAAACTTTCTTACCAAGGCAGAATCTTTAATCCACTATCTGAACTCCTTTTCGCTTTACTGGAGGCCGTAGCTATTTTCTAATCGTCAGCACCTTACTAAACAATCATCAACTTCGTTGTCTAATGGCGGAATACACACAGAGGCTGCTGGCTGCTGCCAGGAACACACAGACGCTGGCTGCTGACAGACGCTGGCTAAGGCCAGAACACACAGACGCTGGCTGCTGGCTACTGCCAGAAACACACACACCACAAACTCACACCCAAGCTTTTATACGCGACAAACTGAGATACTTCTCATTAACATAATACTAATAACCGCGAGCTAACTGCGGAATTCGAAAGAGCACACACACTCTAGAAAGTTAAAGTAAAAGAGAGGATAGATGTCACTTTTACGCCTACAAAATGTTAAATTATTGACGTCACGATCTCAGAAACACTAGAGTGCCTTTATGACTAAAGGTCACTCCCTCACAACCTTATGCGATCTTTCACCAATTAAGTAAGTTCAGTAATATTTCTTTTAAAACTAAAGACGGTATATTTTTGTTATTTAAAGGGAAACATCATTCTCATATGGGAAATCAGATTTAAATGCCTTATGTTTCTTTTAGAAAAGCTCAGTTATTATTCTTAAAATGTGTGTACATTTGCATGTGTACAAATTACAATTATATTGTAAAAAATGTTTAAGTTTATTTTATATAAATTTTAACCATGCCGCATATTGCAGTATAGTAATGATTCACATATATTATTTCTGCACCCAATTTCTCCAGTTACAGATAGGAGTTAGTGAAAATTATTAACATTCATAAATACACACTTAAAAATACATATATAATTCAGTTTTATAATAACTTCTTAATATAATAGCTAATGTCTATTGCATCTCCCTATTGCATAAAAATGCACCGAAATGATATGCTAATATTTTACATTTGCATATAAAAGAATCATTTACTCGTGTGAGATATCTTTTATATCGAAACCGCTACTCGCGTCATAAGTTGCATTGCCTATCACACGCTATACAGACTTATATATATACATATACCGGGTGTCCCAAAAATGACTGATTTGAAAAGTGACGTTTGTTTTCTTTCATAGCAAACTTTCTGTCATTATTATAAGGAAAATTATTCTGCATAAAATTACTGGTATCAGTTTGGCCCGCGGGCCACAGGTTGTGCATCCCTAATTTAAATGTATTTTCGCACAATAGAATCAGTTTTAAAAACATATTTATTCATTCAACCAAAATCAAATTGAAAAATAATACATATTTAAGTATCCCAAATGATTTTACTTAAAATATTCAAATAGGGCAAAATAGACGCTACAGAATTCCTTCGGTACAACAACATAAAATAATGAATCATTATTTTTATAGATAAGATATTTTTATACATGAGAGGAAACCGACTGTATCTCATTATACTTAAATAAATATTTCGATAAAAAGAATAAATGTGTACGAAAAATTCTCATCTGATTCTTCTTTTTACCCTTCATATACATTCTTTAAATTAAGCAAGATTATTCGAGGAATGTTGTTATTAAAAACATTGTTAAACTAATTCACTTTAAGGAAAATTATATCATAAGCATGAAAAATTTTAACTTGGCATTGTTTTCGACATAAATACACATTTCTTTTTGATAAAATGTAAAAGAAATTGGTGGAGAAACGATTCTTTTGTGGACGTTTTTGTTTATCCTCAAACAATTTTAATTATTTTTAGACAAAAAAAAAAAAAAAATCGCTTGAGGCATATTTGGTTGAGAATTTTTAATTAAACTGTTCAAGAATACATTTTTTCGAAAACTTGCTTTTAAAATTAGCTCTTTTAATAAAAGAATATTTATGAATTGTAAAAGTTTGCAGATAGTGAAATTGTGGAATAGGATATACTCTCCTTTTGTAAGAGAAACACTAAAAAGACGCTCTTCAGTGAAAAATTCTCTTTTTCATTTTCTAACCATATGCTAAACATACCTCAATTTACGTACGTTTTGTAATATTTTTTTTTAAACTAAATAAGATATATTCTCGTTGTTTAAAAGGAAATTGCATTTTTATTTGGATAATCAGATTAAACGACTTATGTTTCTTTTAAAAAAACTTATTTATAACATTTCAAGAGTGCACTTTCTTTTCTTTCTTAATTTATTTAGTGCAGTAATATTGTATAAATGTGTGATTGCTTTTTTTGCAAATTTTGTTTATTACAAGTAGGATGAATTTTTTTTAATGTTGTTGTATTTTATTTATTCTAAAACTTTACCAAGTTGCTCAATATTTTTTAGGAATGACTTCAAAAACGAATAATATTTCTCACGTAATTACAGAATTGAGTTAATGAAAGATATTAACATTAACAAATATCTATTAATAGAAAATATATGGAAATATTATGCAGTTTTATAATAACTACTTAATTGTTTTTACGGATTGCATTTCATTTTTACATAAAATGTTTCGAAATGGTTTGAAAACAATTTATTTTTATAATTAATTCAAAGACTTAATCATATGAAATATATTTTATGCCAAAAAATGCTGCTTCTGTCGTAAGCAGCATGGATTATGACATTCTATGCAGGTTTCAAACTTTTTATGTACACTGTTAAAAAAATTCTGAAATTCACGAATATTTTTTTTCTGAACTTCACAGAAAAAGTCCCTTTTCACAACAAAAGGGCATTATCCGTTACAAATCAGCAAATCCCACCATATTTCCTGAAAAAAACGAAACGGGTGGAAATAATAACAAAAAACGGAGATACTCCATTGTGCAAGGGGCTCCGTGGCCGAGTGGTCAAAGCACCATACCGCTAATTACCTGCGAGCGCGGATTGTGGGTTCGTATCCCACTGGCGACAAGAAATAATGAAAACACAAAAAGTCCCTTTTAAATTTCATTTTTTTCTGTTTATTTTTCTCTTATTTCTTATTAATAAATCTTTTAATTAATTAGCCAATAAATAAATAAATAAATAAATAAATAAATAGTGTACGACAATTTCAAAAAATTGTCTATAACATTATGTTTCTAAAAAAAGTTGTTAATAAAAAGTTTTTTTTTTTCATTCATTCATTCATTCAAAAAAAAAATAAATAAATAAATAAACAGTGGTTTTAATCAGTGATTTTTTTTTATTTAAACTATTTAAAAAGAAAAACTGATTTTAAAAAATAATAAGCATTATGCATCAATCTAAAATAAAATAAAATAAACCGTTTACAAATAATATAAAGAATGTATTTAAAAGGAAATCTTTAAAAAGCACAACAGATTTTCCCACTAACTCATAAAAGACATATTCTGTACAATCCGGCATCAGCAGCTTTGGCTCGGTTAGTAGGGATTTATTCCGCTATCATAAGGATTTATTCCGCTATCACCGAGTTCGATCCTGAGGACGGCGTGAACTAAATTTGCAATAATAATAATAAGTAAAATAACATAGCAGCTTAAAATCACTCGGTAATTTCCGAATTCTTTGACGATTAATCGATTTATTAATTTTAAAAATTATATTAAATTATTATCATTAAAAATCAGACTTTGTAACAGAAAGTTACCGCTTCTTCAAACGGAGTTTTCCTTTCTTGTATGTCCCACAACGGTAAATCTACTTACGGAACGATAACAGTTCGGCTACATTGCTGCCGGTAGTTTCACCTGGAATTCACAGATTTATTTTTAACAGTGTATCTATATTTATAAAAGAACAAAACACTTTCTGTGTCTTTGTCCGTGTGTCTGTGATTGTTAGCGAAACCTAGGGCACATACGAAGCTCAATTTTTTGGGTACATTTTTGGGATTATTTAAGGTCTCTCCTAATGTACCTCACCCCCAGAATTCTAAAATTCTAATAATTAGTTGAGAAATTAATTAATATCCCTAAATCAGAAGAAAGGGAAAGTATTCATAATTTAATAAGAGATTTTTATCAAACCGCAGAATATTTCTTCGAAAACTCAAAAAAAAAAAAAAAAAAAAAAAAAAAGATAAAGGGTTAATGTAAATTCAGGGTTGCCATGGCGATGAATGTACTAGGATTATTTTAAGGGCTGTACTTTGAATTCTTCTGGGTGTAAAAACTAAAAAAATAGAAAGCTACAAGCCGAAAAAGTTCCCTTTTCAGAAATTCTAAAAATTATTTTTATACTCCTATAAATAGATGAAAAATCTATAAAAATTTAGTGTTAAATCTCATTGTATTTTCATTCAAAGAAATAGATTTTAATCTTTTTGAAAGAGAACAGGTGTTTAGGAAAGCAGACAGCTGAGCGCCACCGAGTCATTGCATTTTTTTTTTAATTTAGAAATTTAATTGTTATGAATTCAGATGAAGAATATTTCGCTAATTACAAATATGTAAGTTTATTCACTCTTCCCCAATTACAATTTTAGATATTAACTATTTATTCATTATTTGGAAGACTTGCGTTATTTAACAGCAAATTTTACATAACCACAAATTATTTTTATACTAGGATTCTTTTGTATGCAGTCAAATTAAAGAAAAATACACCATTTATAGAATTTCAGGTTCATTTAGGAATATTATTATGAATCCGAGCAACGCCTGTTTTCTTTGCCGCTGAATATATATATATATATATATATATACAGCGTTTAAATTTATTATCACACTTTTGAAACAGTTTTAAAAACACATACACTCATTCGACCAGAAACAAATTTAATGATAATATTAAAGAACGCACAATGATTTTACTTAAAACACGAAAATGCGGCATAATTAAATGCTAAAGACTTTCTTCTGTACGGGAACATAAAATAAAAATATTATTTTTTATACATAAGAGGAAACTAACTGCATTCCATTGTACTTAAATATTCCAAAAAAAAAAAAAACACCTTTATAGCAAAAATTCTCCTCTGATCCCTCATATGCATTATCAAAGCAAGTTAAGCAAGCTAATTCAAGTACATCTTTTAACGACAAAGATATTCTAATGAGAGTTAAACAACAATAATTTCTTCAAAATTAAAAAGCATTTCCCTTTGATTGAAACTAATTCACTCTACAGAAAATTACATCAGAAGCGTGAGAGTTTTTAACGTTGCATAGTTTTTTTTTTTTTTTTTTTTTTTTTTTTTTAACTGTACATTTCTGTTTAATAAAATGCAAAATAAATTTTGGAAGAAAAGAGTTTTTTCGTGGATTTTTTTTTCTTCTCAAAGTATTAAAAAAAAATTGACCAAAAAAAAAAAAAAAAAAAAAAAAAAAATCCGCCTGTTTTTGGTTGCAAAATTTTATTTATAAAGTTCAAGATTATTATTTATCGAAAGCTAACTTTTTATATATGTCGTATTTAGATGATTTTTTGAATAGCCTTTTCCTTCCTTTAAAAAGTCTAATTTATAACTTAGAAATAAATTTAAATATTGAAATTTCAAATTTTTATATTCATTATATTAAAAATTCTAATACAAAATAATAACTACTTAATAGCTAATGCCTATTGTATTTCCTTTTTACATAAAAATGCATCGAAATGGTTTGTTAATATTTTACTTTTATATTCAATCCAAAGACTTACTCACGTAAAACATATAGAACATTGGAAACTGCTGATCGTTTCACAAACAAACTGCATCAAGTGATACAAAGTTTTTAGTTTATATATATATATATATATATATATATATATATATATATGTGTGTGTGTGTGTGTGTGTGTGTGTGTATTCAGCGTTCTAATATATTATCACACAACAGAAACAGTTGTAAAAACACATACATTCATACATCCATTCGACCAAAATCGATTTTAAGGATAATAATAAAGTTAAAGGCCCTACATTTGTTTTACTACAAATACGGGAATTTGTCAGAATTTGACATTAAATAAAAGCTCTTGAAAAACATGAAATATTGTGTGTATTCAGCGTTCTAATATATTATCACACAACAGAAACAGTTGTAAAAACACATACATTCATACATCCATTCGACCAAAATCGATTTTAAAGATAATAATAAAGTTAAAGGCCCTACATTTGTTTTACTACAAATACGGGAATTTGTCAGAATTTGACATTAAATAAAAGCTCTTGAAAAACATGAAATATTGTTTATAATAAATTATCGTTTTATATACGTAAGAAGAAACTAACTGCATTTTATTATACTTAAATATTTCGAAAAAAAAATACTTTCTAAAAAAATTCTACTCTGATCCAACTTTGAATCCTTCATATACATTATCTAAGTTAAGCAAACTAATTCAAATATGTTTTCAATAACAAATATGTTATGAGAATTAAATAAATATAAATTCTTTAAAGTGAAAAAGCATTTCCCGTTGAGTGAAATTAATTCACTATAAAGAAAATCATAAAGCATGAGAGTTTTTTATCTAACATTCACAAAACTACACATTTCAATGTAATAAAATGTAAAAGAAATTAGATAAGCAAAGATTCTCTCGTGCACTTTCTTTTTCTTTTCAAATAATTATAAATATTTTACCCCCCAATCCCCAAAAAAATGCTCAAGACATCTTCAATTAAGATTTTTTAATTATAACATTTCAGAGAATATTTTTACAAAAACTTGCATTTTTATATCTCTTGTATCTAAATAACATTTTAATAGGTCTGCCTTTTACTTCCATCAAAATGTCTAATTTATAATTTTGAAATAAATTTAAACATTGAAGTCTCAAATTGTTATATTCATTGTTTAAAATGTTTGAATAAAAAAAAAAATCTGTGTCCTTCTAATGAGAGATGAATTTATATATTATATGTGTTTATAAATGTTTAAATTTATAAAAGTTTAAAGTTTGTGAAATAAGTAAAAAATTACATTTTCTTATTAAGAAAAATATGAAAAATACGCTGTTTAGAGAAAAAAAAATATTTTTATTATTTTTTGCAACCATATGCGATATTTCTCAAATTAATTACGTTCAGTAGTATTTATTTTAAATCTAAATAAGAAACATTTTGGTTATTAAAGGGGAAACAAAATTCTCCATTGGAAAAATATTCAAACACCGTATGTTTCTTTAAACAGCTTAATTGTTCTTTAAATTTGCATTTAATTTTTTTTAATTACACTAATGTTGTAAAAATCGTATATATATATATATATATATATAATGTAAAACTTGCTCATGCTGCTCAATAAAGTATTGAATGGCAAGAAAAACAAATAAAAATTTCGCACATAATTACAAAATGGAGATAACGAATGAAATTATTATTAAAATTTTACACTTACAAAATACATGTAAACATAACGCAGTTCTATAATTACTATTTAATAACTTTTACCTTTTGTATTTCCTATTTACATAAAAGTGTACAAAATTGTTTGATTATAATTTATTTTTATATTTATTACAAAGATTTATTCAAGTGATATATAATTTTGTATCGAAAACCATCCTAAAAACATTTAACATACATAAAAATTTAAAAATAATTTTAGCCAATGATAAATTCATTGTTATGGTTAACATAATCGATTGACCAAACTAAATTTGGCTTCATAAGACATAACTCTTTAAGTTAGTAATTTATAATAGCAAGTGGGAAAGAAACATAAAAATCAACGCAATATATTTTTAACATCACCGTAATTCAGACAAAAAAAATGAAAGTATCATAAAAAACTAATTTGGTAGAAATTTTGCATACTAATATTTCATAAAATAGATAGCTTTATTGTAAAACTAGCTGTTACCCGTGACGTCGTTCACGTAGCATTAAAAAAAAGATAAATGCTTTAATTAAGCAAAACGTTTCATTAACAATAATTTAAAACATACATAACTAACACATATTTTATAGGAGGCTATGCAGTAGTTTTTCTTTATAGGGGACTTAAAGAACTCAGTCAAATAAAAGGGAACGTGTTAGATAATATGAACAATCGCGAAAATGAAATTGTAACCACTTATACTCTAGAACAACTGTAACGCACCCCAATTCTACAGAAATCATGTTGTAGTGCATTTCAGAATTCCATATCAAAGAAAGAAAAATCATGTGTTAAACCTGGGTAATAAAAAAAAATATCCAACATTTCCATAATACATAACTTCACCGGCCCATTCTTTTTTGAAGTTATGTATATGATCTATGTGTTTGTAAATATTCTAAATACAATGTTAAAATTTTGCTTAGTTAGAAAAAGTTTAACGAAGATTAAAATTCACCTTTAACAATTTCTAATAAAAGACAGAAACGTACTTGAATTCTTTTGTACAATCCTGTATATTACGTGCAGATATTTATAGAACCGCATATTTAGCTTAAATTACTCAAGCAAAAAAAAACGATTAAAATTATTGAATTCATATTTCCGGGAATCGCTATTGCACAGGTGACCATATATCCATTTTATTGTACAGTCCGATACATGATTTATTTAAATTCTACAAACAACTCTTACTATACCAAATGTAGCTGAAGTTCAGGATGCATTAGTTTTTCTTAAAATACATACGATAATTGAAAAAGCTCTTGAGTAATCTTTTCTAATAGATCATACTTTGGACACAATATCTGAGATCTTGATACAGGTCCAAAATCTTTTATGCGTCTCTGTAATTGAACAACAAATGTAATGCAAATCATACTTAACTGCAAGCATATTGTAGTACATTTCAGCATTTATCATTGTATTGATTATCTCAGTATATTAATTTCATCATGTTTGAAATAGTGCAACGCAATTAAAATACGCTGGGAATATTTTTCCCCGTAGCCTATTATATTACCGAACATTTTTCTGTGATCTTGTACATGAATGTTAAATCTTTGCATCCCATTTTCTACAGAAATTCTGTTTTAGTGCACTTCAGAAAGTGATATCAATTTCAATATTATTAAAATAACCTTAATAAAAAAACATTATTAAAATACGCTGCAAATGTTTTTTCTTCACAGACTATGATATATTGAAATACTTTTGAGCTTCCTGTACGCGCACTATAAGTACTAAACTTAACATATTCGATAGTAACCATGTTCTTGTGAACCTTAAAGATGTACGTAAATTTCATTACATTTAAAATTATATAACATTATCAAAATACACCACAAATGATTTTTTCGTCTAATGTAAAGTCTCCTTTTGAGTGCTCCTGTGATTCAGCTATAATTGCTACCTGGTTCATTTTCAATGCCGCACATACTATGGCAAATCTCAATAACATTTATTATTTTCGTATGAATCCCACTATATTTACTAAAGTTAAAACAAGGACAAACAGACGGCAGACCCAGGCACTCGGCATCCGGTATACAGAGAGTTTGAAGTCGTAAATACTTTTCGACCATGTTAGAAAGTGTCAAAAAGGGGGTAGTTTTCGTAAAACGAAAAAAAAACAGTGTTAGGAAAAATCTGCTACAAAACTGTGTTTTAGGTAGCATTTTTGTATAATTTGTACATATATGCTTTGCATACCGTAAAACTTTATAGAAATTTATTATAAAAAATATTTTTAAAAGTGACAACATATTTTTACTTTTTGAGAGCTAAAAAATGTGGAATTAATATCCATTTACAAACCTGTTTCCAGTACACTTCGAGCACATTATGCGAAACTGAGATATTGACTGAAGGAATGTATTTTCTCATAATTACATTAAATCTTTGGATTTTAAGTCGAAAGTGCATTTTTAAAGTGATTTTTATTTATATTTTCAAAATTGAACAATTTTAAGAATTAACACACAAAAATATTTTTTTTTAATTAGTTGAGCTTTTCTTACTTTCTAAGAATGATAAAAAGTATTTTTCATTGATCATTAAATCATTTATGATATGGATAAATTTGCGTTATAAATTATTAATATTTTCTAGTCATTTAATATTTACCCTTTAAAAAAATAATAAAAAAATAAAAAAAAAACTTATTTCATTTTAAAATTAAATATTTATATAGCCATGCTCAGACGAAGATCTTAATTTTTTTTTTAAATAATAGTTTTTGATATCATAATTCAATCTCATTTCATTGCAACATCGGAGCATATTTTTTTTCCACATGTGACTCATTTTTTTTCCACATGTTTTTCCCACAGTCGTCTCTTTTTAGCCCTTACTCAAAATTACATTGTCTATATTATAAAGGCCAAACCTATCTGTGCGTAACGCATACATCATTTTGCGAATGGCAACACATTCCTATGCAATTCAATTTTATAATTTTTGGTACTGCAAAATTTATACTTCTTAACACTGCACATTTTCAATTTTTACACCTTCATATACCAAAAAATATGTACATCTAAATGCAATTTATTTGAAAGCTGTATCTCAATTTATTCTTGACATATTATTTTTTTAATAGTTTTTATTACGAATTTTCTAATTGTTGCAACAGAAACGCCATTTTCTCCTAAAATTGATAAAAAGTATGTGATGATTTGAGGTTACGCCGGCTCTTTGCCGCAGCACCTACTCCTCAAAGCTCTGATAATAATAATAATAATAGTAATAATAATGATAAAAGTTAAATGTGAGCACGTAAATTTTAAGATGGAAATTATGATAGGTTTAGATTTAACGAGAAATTCTAAAATAGTGTCAATTTGTACATATATACAGGGTGATTCCAAATTTTTTTTACAATAAAAGAGGGGTGATAGTACACATCAAGACGAAAAATATTAAATAGGAGACCAAGGGTCCCAAACGTTTTCTAAAGGAGATAGCCGCCATTAAAGTTTAGGGACCAAAATTTCAAATAAACATAAAAAACGGAAAAATCGGTCGATTGATTTGCGGTTTTCACTAAAATTCTTCTTTATGTCGACATTTCCTTGAAATTAAATTATAAAAATAAATTTCAAAAAATGCAGATAGAGGGCGCTTTAGACTTTGGAGTAACGAACAACTATTTTTTACCGTTTTTTTTTGCATCTCGTTAAATGTTTTCGTAAGCGTAGGCTCAAACTTAAATTTTGAACTCAAAATCTGAAAGTGGGAGGGGTTAAGTAGCACATACTGAACTGTGTTCAGAAGGTTCAAATTTCAAAAGATTATAAAAAACAGAAAAATTGGGTCATTGATTTGCGGTTTTCACTAAAACTATTCTTTATGTCGGTATTTTCTTAAAAATAAATTATAAAGATAATTTTCAAAAAATGTCGATAGAGATTGCTTTAGACTTTGGAGAAACGAACAACTATTTTTTGCCGTTAGTTTTTGCATCTCATTAAATATTTTCGGAAGCTTAGACTTAAACTTAAGTTTTGAGCTCAAAATCTGAATAGTAGGGAGTAATTAAGTAGCTATGTTTAAAGGGGGGTGTTCAAATTTAAAATAAATATAGAAAATGGAAAAAATTGTCGATTCGTTTGCGGTTTAAAATAAAACTATTCTTTAAGTCAGTATCTTCTTGAAAATAAATTTTAAAAATAAATTAAAAAAAAAATCCATTAGAGGGCGCCTTAAACTTCAAAGTAACCAACAATTAATTTTAACCATTATTTTTTTTCTAATTAAATGCTTGCAAAGACTTATTAAATTTTTTCAGGAGCTTAGATTTAAACTTAAATTTTGAGCTCAAAATCTGAATAAATAGGAGTAGTTAAATAGCGCAAATTGAAGTGTCTTCAGGAGTTGAAATTTAACACTCCTTCCTCCTCGAACACAATTCAATTTTTCGCTACTTAAACACTCCCAACAATTCAGAATTTCAGCCTAAAATTTAAGTTTATGCATTTGAAAGCATTTAATGAGATTTAAAAAAAATAACAGTTAAAAATAGTTGTGAGCTACTCCAAAGTCTAAGGTGCCCTCTATCGGCATTTTTTGAAATTTATCTTTACAATTTAATTTCACGAAAATGCCGACATAAAGAATAATTTTAGTGAAAACCGCAAATCAATCGACCGATTTTTCCGTTTTTTATGTTTATTTGTAATTTTCGTTCCTAAACTTTAATGGCGGCTATCTCCTTTGGAAAACGTTTACGACCCTTGGTCTCCTTTTAATATTGTTTGTCTTGATGTGTACTATCACCCCTCTTTTATTGTAAAAAAAATTTGGAATCACTCTGTATATATATATATATTATATATATATATATATATTCTATACGTATTTATACGAAACATAAGATCCGCAATTGATAACTTCATCTTAATAACTGATGTTTATTATATTTTACTTTATTATTTTATCTTTACATATGCGTTTAATGTTGAATTTTAATAGTTAGGATAGCTGAGTTTTATAGAAATAGCTTTTTTTTTTCAATTTTAGCTTTAATTAATATTTGTTTGAGAGTTAGACTGACTAGTGCAAGATGCATTTTTTACTGTAGTTAATTTTTTAGGTTTATTATAAATTAATGAAACAGTTCCTTTTTAAACATTTACTTTCGTCGAAATTTGACGGGTTCTACATTGTGTTATTAAAAATGAAAATTTGAAAACTTATACTTTGTTTCAAATTAGACGTCACATTAATATTTTTAAAATTCTTAATGGAAAGTATTCCTGTGACGTACAATTGGTAAAAAGTTGAATTTTATAGCCTCTAACTGAAAGAAAAAAAAAGGGTTCATTTTTATTACGGATTAATATCTGGAAAAGCTACTAAATATTGTAAAGTGTGAAGTTATATTCTTGTAAAGTCTTCTAAGTGAAAAAGAAATTTTATATAATCGTCTGCTTGATATAAGAAGAAAAACAGTATTCCACTGACGTCACAATTGATAAAATTGCGGTTGTTAACCTCGAACCGAAAAACAGAATAGGGTCCATTTATTTATTTCATTTTGTTTTATCACGTCAAAATCTTTGATTTGAAAATTAATTACAGAAGAGAAATAATTATTCCGTTTTTTTTTTATTTTTTGGCAACGAAAAAAGAAAGATGATCAAATATTCTGGAAAATTTTTCAATTTATTCTGTATGAAAAATAGTGAAATGTTGAATTATTAAGAAAAATATTTGAATAAAATAAATAAAAATTAGCCTATGTTCATTTCAGGCTAATAAGCTATCTATATACAAAAATTCAAAGACATCAATCCTATTTTGAAGCCAAGTTCATTTCAATTTTTCAGACACACTTTCACATTTATAATATATATAAGGATTTGCCTTTTTAAAATCTCATATAAAAGAAAATTTACCAAAAAATATATGTTCTGAAACATTTTCTGAATTTAGTTTAATATTTTTTAGCAGATAGCAGTAAGCGGTAGAAATTTCCATTTGTATTTTATATATTCATATCACTGTCATTTAATGGAAACTGCTGTAAATAAATGTGACATTTGAAATTTTGATTCTAAAGTACTAAATTATAATTGTAACAACATTTTTTAAACGATAAACAGCATGTAACTTGATAGTCTGGGGTAGTTTTCATGAAGTTTTGTGCGTCTTGTATTTTTGTCAAACTTGAAAATATACATTTTTAAATTTAAAAAAAAAATACATTATCCAAGGGAAATTACTAAATTCATAATTGCAAAAATTGTATATTTCAATAGATCAGAAAGTGCCTATTTAAATCTATGAATGCCATAAAATAATAAACATTCAAAAGAGAAATGAATAAGATTGTTCTAAAAATGTACTCTTTTTATTTATTTTTAATTTTGGTTAGATATTTTTACTTGAAAGTTAAATCCTTCGGAATTTGTTTAAAAAAGTTCAAAAGCGTTTTGTATTTTTTAATGACCATTGTTATGTTGTAAAAGACATCGTTTTAGGGTAAATCTTTTTTTTTTTTTTTTTTTTTTTTTTTTTTTTTTTTTTTTTGAGTGGAAATAAAATTAAAAAAAAGAAACTTTCTTGATTGAGAAGACCTACTTTGCAATTGATAGACAGACATCGCTTCTAAAAAATTTGGAAATTAATATTATTCATTTAGATTTAAAAACGTATCATTTCTAATAATAGTGGAAAATGTATGTCTGTCTGTGCGCAAAACCCCCTTGAAGCCTCAAAAAATTCTTTTTCCTATTTGACGCAAAAACACACGAAATATAAATATAAAAGCTAATTTTCCGGTGCTTTCGAAAATGGATGTATTGAAAAAATCCGACAGTAATTAGCGACGAAATTATTTAAAAACCTCATTTTTAGAAAGATTTTCATCTTAATTGTATTAAAAGAAAGTACCAGTTTAAAAGAATTTATGTACTAGGCAAATATTTAAAATTCAATATCTTTCGTTCTAGAAACGCCACGAATACGCATCTTGCACGACAGGATGTGAAACTGAAAAAGCTCACCGGCATTCTAAAATTTAATTTCACAGCATTATTTCTCGAAATATCTTTAAAAATCGATTAAAAATTTATTTTATTTCAGTATTTCTTTCAATCTGTCATTTAGACAGATTGTCTGAAATGAACGAAATCAAACTACAAGGTTATAAAAAATTTCTCCTGCAGTTGAAGTATTACGAATATAGAATTTTTTTTTTTTTCTATACATCTCAGAAATTCGAATCTTTAACTGTTAGACGTAGGAAAAAATCTGCTTTCACATTTTCTAAAAGTCGTGCTTGTAGTCCAAATAAAGGCCAATTTATAATTTTTTATCTAAATCATAAAAGATTTTTTTTTCTTTGCAGCTTGAATTTCAATTTCAGGCGATAATAAGCAGGTGCACCGATGGACTGGTGGTTATACGGAAACAAAACTTTTAAAATATCCATTTTTAGTTCGGATGTTTTTTCGAACCGACTTAAATTTTCATTCTGTTTAAGAATATGTTTTTAGATTTTCAATTAGATGAAACTTTTCGGATGTAAGAAAATATAATTTTTTATTCGTTACAAATATAGGTTTTCGCACACATTTATTCACGAGAAATTGTTATGTACGAAAACATCACATCCTTTTTAAACATAAGAAAAAGCTTACATACAGCATGGCACTGAAATTTTAGGATAAGTGTGGGAGGGGGCAGGAAGAAGAAGAACAGTAAATTTTATCTTTTTAATTAGCTCTATTTATTGTTTTAGCTGCTAATTCAATATTACATTAAGCTTTCTGTTTGAAACTTTTTGACACATAATGAAACAGGATGATAATTATTTTAAAAGAATGATACTGCTTCGAATATCACTATTTCCTAATAGTATTTATTGTAAAAATAAGAATTTCTTTCTGGAATTTTTTAAAATTTTATAATAGTGTATGACATATAATATAAATTTATAAGAAAAATTACATTTCGGGAGGGGGAGGAAGGTGAAACAAACTCAGGAAGTACAACAGAAGTTCTAGGTTGATCTATTTGAAACTTTAATATAATTTATGGCTCATGATATAAATCTATAAAAAAATATTCCGTTTTAAATGCCACTATTTACGATTAGTATATTTTGTAAAAATATTAATTTCTAACAAAAATTGTTTGAATTTTTTGTTCATTGGTACAAATTCCAAAATTCCACTCCAATGAAGCAATGTGTTTGTGTTGTATGTTGATCAACATTTTTTTGCTAAGTGAACATAAGAACTTTCATTATTGTTATATTTTTTCGTATTTTTGTAATATTTTAATATATTTATGTACATCTAAAAACATCACACATGCGTTTCCTTGATCAGTATCAATATTTCAATAATGTTTATTATGCTTAGATATTACTTGAACCATTTACAATAGTCTAAATATTAAGTATTTTTGAATGTTTCTTTATATATAAACATATTAAACACGATGTAAAAATCTTCTTCCAATGTAACAATGCATTTTAAATATATTTTTACATAAAAATGTTCTTCTTTTTATTCTTTATATAATTTTAATGTAAACTTTGTTGTATAATTAATGAGAGAGTGGCATGTAATATATGTTTTTTTTTTCTTTTTTTTAGGTAAATTACTTTTTATATGTTACAGACGAAATGTGGTAAGATTTTTTTTCTCTATGATTTGTAAATTAGATTTTTTTAAAGTTTACTGTTATGCATGGTTTTGTAAGTTTAGCTTTATTTTCTACCATTGTTTGCATTCTAGTTTTAAAATGCAGTTTTGTTTGTTGCATCATATATATCAATATCACAGTTTCTAAATTATTTTCACAATGGTTTATTCATACTTGTACAACACAAATATATATCATAATTAAATTTTAAAAATATTTTGCTCATAAATTAATATAAAAGAATATATAGAAGTGTATAAATGGCATAAATGCTAAACAGGTATAGTCATATAAAATTTTAAGAGACATTATAACATAATAAATTACCCCTTCTTACATGAAGGTTATATTTCATACAGAAAGAAGGGCATTATTTGGACACTTAAAATTATATTACATATTACATATTACATATTACATTTAAAATATATTTTACATGTCTTTTACATAACAAATAACTATATATTTAACAAATGACCTTAGAAATAACAGTTTTATAATTTTAATTCGATTAATTGGTTTAATTAGTGTCTATTTAGTAAATAAATATATATTACATTATGAGTAAAAAGATCTGTTTGAAAATATTTTTCCTTTTGTTGCTTGCTTTTATGTATACATTATTCAAATATAGAATAATTCTTGGAATGAATAACTTCAAAATATAAGAGCATCGCACATTTACATACATTTGGGATTTTTTGTAAATGAAAGGTGCGCGTTAGGCCGCCGTATTTTACGATATATATATAGTCTATGCGGTGTGTTTCTAAATGATTATAGGAGTGTTAACGCTTGATAATATTTATTACATAAAACATTAAAATATAATTGATACATAAAATAAAAGAGCAAATCAAATATGTTTTTCTGGTACAACACATTAACAAGACAATAAATATTATTTTAGTTAGAAGTGTTAATTATTATGAACAGTTAGTATTGTAAAAGTTTTTCACGAATTTGCATTGTAAAAGAAAATTTACTTTTTTATTATCGCCTTTACAATGAATTAAAAAACATCTAGTCACTATTTTGTATGGAATCTAAAAATAAATATCAGATGACACGCATTTTGTAGTCAAATTATTAATATTACTTTTCTATTTTAATTTCTTTTTATCGGAGACACATTTATTCTTTTTGTCGGCATGCATATTTATAAACAGATATTTTTTTTTCAAAATACATACAAAATAAAATCAAAGTCAATTTACTTAATAAGCACTTTAAATAAAATAAATTAGAGGTCAAATATCTGGCGTCTCATTTTAACTTTAGTGTAATAATATAAAATACATTTTAATTATTCAGTAATATCTTTTTTTTTTTTAAATGCATCTAATGTGGAATCAATTTTAAAGGTCTTTTACAATGAACTTTCTTTCTTTTTACTTGAATGATAATGTAAAAGACTTTAACATATATCTTTCTTTCTCTTGCAATTCCATTACTACAGTTTTATATTGATTCTTAATTTTGTAAAATGACAATGTAAGAGTATCGATTTATCATTAATGATACTAGACTGACATTGTTGAAGTCACTTAAAACTATCTAAGATTGTTTCTGAAAGCAGGTTGTTAACTGTCCCATTGTTTCATTGACTAATGTTACATACTTGATGTACATATTGAAACGCGCGCATTTTCTATTGTAAAGTACAATAAAAGTACATGGCACAAATGATGCAGTAGGTATTATAACAAATGCTCCAATAACTAAAATAATTTTTAAATATTGTAATCATTGATATAAATGATCATATGCATAAGCAAATCTTTGTGACATTATAAAGTCGTTAAATGTATCAGAACAAAAATGTTAATGTTAAACGAATTACGAATAGAGAACACGATGCACGCTATAAATTCATAAAAGAGGTGAGTTTAATCTTTAACATTTTTTAAGATATAAAACCTTCAAAATAATTTAATGGAAGATAAAGATATATATATATATATATATATATATATATACAGGGTGTTTCAGCGAAGTGCGGACAAATTGTAAGGAGTGATAGAAGGCATGATAACAAACATTAGGATATAGGAAACCATGGGGCGCAAACGTCTTCTGTAGGAGCCAGGGGGCATCAAAGTTTTGCGTCAAAAAGATCAAGCGATGATAAAACACGGAAAAAAGGGTCGATTCATTTCCAGTTTTCGCTGTAAACTTTGTTTATATCGAAAGTTTATACAAAATTTTTTTTAAAGGGAACTGTCAAAAAATGACGGTAGAGGGCGCTGTAGACTTTGGAGTACAAACAACTACGTTTTACTGATTTCTTTTCTATTCTGTTAACAGTTTTCTAAAGATTGAACCTTATCTTAAATTTTGAGTACAAAATTGGAATCATTCCAAACGGTTAAGATGTGCAAATTGAGTTGTGAACAAGGGGGGTTAAAACGCTCATAATGAATGAGCAAAGTAATCGATTTTCTTGCGGTCTGAGTGCAGGCCATCCCCTTAGTAATTGATTTATTCAAAATGACATACAGTTTTTCTGCCCTCATTTTTAGATACAGGGCGCCGCCGATACTTTTCGATATTTCATCGACATTATCCCTGGGTGTTTTACTAACAGACCAGCATACTTGCAGGGAGTGTTAGGGATGTAAAAACAATTTGTAATCGCATGGGAATGTAATGTTGGAAATGCTTTGTGTGCGAGTTATGGTTAAAATAAACGGAAAAAATAGCAACAAAAAGAAGCAGAAAATCAACAAAAGGTGAATGTGATACAAAACATTTTATTGTAAGGTTTTACTGCAAAAGGCGATTGCAAAACGTTCTTCAAACTTTGGAGTAATGAACAACCAGTATTTTTTGACGGAATATTTGTAGTTATGTTGATTGTTTAGCAAAGTTTGAACATTCACTTAAATGTTTATCTCAAAATCGGAATGGTCCAGAATGAATAAGTAGCGAAATTTCACGTATGTATTGAATTGCGTTTTTTTTACACTTAGGTGGTACGGACAGCACAAAACCCAAAGAAATGACACGAACAGGATAAAAATACATGTAGTATTATAGTACACCAAAACATGCTCCGAAGTATTTAGTTAGTGTACGCGGTACCAGATGTCTCTACGTAAACGGAGACATCAAACGACGTTGCCTGCGCACACTCAGTTGTTGCTGCCTCGCTTGATGGGAAGCTTCATTTCGCTTTCCGACTGAGAGGTAGTAGAATGGAACGGTTCACGAACGCCGAGTTAGCTGATATGCATTTGGCATACGGGGCCGCTAATTGTAATGGGAGAGCCGCACAGCGCTTGTACGTCCATCGTTATCCTAGGAGGGAAACTCCCGGTCACGCCTACTTTGCGCGCTTGCACCAGCGATTGTCCGACATGTGATCTTTCATCGGGGATACACAGGAACTCTCGCGAACAGTTAGAACAACAAACAACGAGGAGGCTGTGCTGGAGGTGGTAGAGAACAATCCCAGTATGAGTACGCGCGGAATTACTACTCATGTCGGTATTTGACATACGAGCGTCTGGCGGACTCTGAATAGCAATGACATGCACCCTTATCATATCCAGCAAGTACAGTTACTGGAAAGAGAAGATTTTGATGCAAGATTGGCTTTTGCACGGTGGTACGTAGAGATGCGCACTGTAACTCGTTGTTTTCCACGCAGCATTCTGTTCACTGATGAGGCGAGCTTCACGCGGGAGGGAGTGTGCAATTTGCACAACAGCCATACGTGGTCGAGGGAGAATCCACATTCAAAGAACCCGTGCAGCCCAGGTACGGTTTGCAGTAAATGTGTGGGGTGGCGTCGTAGGAGACCATCTGGTGGGACCATACCTATTGCCGAATCGTCTGCGTGGTCCTGAATATCTGATCTTCTTGCAGCGAGTATTGCCGCAGTTGTTGGTCGATGCCCACGTTCCCGCTGCCAGGCTTTTGACCATGTGGTTTCAACACGATGGGGCCCCCGCCCATTACAGCAATGACGTACGTCTGCACTTGAATGCAACGTATGGGCAAAGGTGGATCGGGCGGGGTGGTACAGTGAATTGGCCCGCTCGATCGCCTAACCTCACTTGCCTCAAATTCTACGTATGGGGGTACATGAAGTCTCTGATCTACGAAACTCCCTTGACAGTGAAGAGGAACTTGTTGCGCGCATAGTGGTAGCTGCTGGCGAAGTGAGGGAGAAGCCCGATATTTTGAAAAATATGAGAAATTCAATGCGCCGGAGATGTGAGGCTTGCATCACGGCTGGGGGTCGGAATTTTGAGCACTTACTTTGATGATAACGTCTCTTTAACTTGTTTATGCCTTGTTTTGGCTGTACTTAGAATACTAAATGTATTCTAATCCTGTTCGTGTCATTTCTTTGGTTTTGAGCTGCCCGTACCATCTAAGTGTAAAAAAACGCAATTCAATACATACGTGAAATTTCGCTACATATTCATTATGGACGATTCCGATTTTGAGATAAACATTTAAGTGAATGTTCAAACTTTGCTAAACATTCAACATAACTACAAATATCCCGTCAAAAAATACTGGTTGTTCATTACTCCAAAGTTTGAAGAACGTTTTGCAATCGCCTTTTGCAGTAAAACCTTACAATAAAATGTTTTGTATCACATTCACCTTTTGCTGATTTTCTGCTTCTTTCTGTTGCTATTTTTTCCGTTTCTTTTAACCATAACTCGCACAAAAAGCATTTCCAACATTACATTCCCATGCGATTACATGTTGTTTTTACATTCCTAACACTCCCTGCAAGTATGCTGGTCTGTTAGTAAAACACCCAGGGATAATGTCGATGAAATATCGAAAAGTATCGGCGGCGGCCTGTATCTAAAAATGAGGGCACCAAAACTGTACGTCATTTTGAATAAATCAATTACTAAGGGGATGATCTGCACTCAAACCGCAACAAAATCGATTGCTTTGCTCATTAATTATGAGCGTTTTAACCCCCCCTTGTTCACAGCTCAATTTGCACATCTTAACCGTTTGGGATGATTCCAATTTTGTACAGGTCCAGTCTTTAGAAAACTGTTAACAGAATTCAAAAGAAATCAGTAAAACGTAGTTGTTCGTACTCCAAGGTCTACATCGCCCTCTACCGTCATTTTTGACAGTTCCCTTTAAAAAACTTTTTGGACAAACTTCCGATATAAACAAAGCTTACAGCGAAAACTGGAAATGAATCGACCTTTCTTTCCGTGTTTTATCCTCGCTTGATCTTTTGGACGCTAAACTTTGATGCCCTTTAGCTCCTATAGAAGACGTTTACGCCCCATGGTTTCCTATGTCCTAATGTTTGTCATCATGCCTTCTATTACCCCTTACAATTTGTCCGCACTTCGCTGAAACACCCTGTATATATATATACATACATACATATTTCAGCTAAATCCCCCAATAAATGGGAATGTATTTGACCGATTTCAATTTTTTAGTTTTAATAATGCTTATTTAAATTAAAAATAAAAAAAATTCTGAAAAATTGTTACAGTTCTAAAACAAAATTTTTAACCGCAGAAAATCAAAATTATAATAGATTTACGAGCATACAAAGTTATGAATACATTTTGTATCATATTTGATGTAAAACATTCTTATAAAATGAGCCTGCAAATTTAAATAGTTTTACCGTCTAAACGATAAACAAGTGGTTAAGTGTGTTCACAGATCGCAAAGAGGGATTCGATAAATGCATTTTTCAAATTAACTTATTAAAGTATATTTCTTAATAATTTTTTATTGAATTATTAAAGCATAATTGTTAGTTTATAATTATTAAATTCTTACATAGATGGTAGCACCGACAAATTTAAATTTAAAATAATTAAAGAGGAAAAATTAATTGTAATCAAAATAAAATTATTCATATGTAATTTTTTAAATAAAACCAAAATTGTAAATTTTCTAAAAATCCGCAATTTAAAAAAATAGCGAAAATGAAAGTAAAATTTTATATTTCTTAGAAAATTTTATATTTCAAAGAAAGTTATTTTAATGAAATTTAAAATAAATTTAAAATGCTGAATCATTAATTCATCATAATTGTTTTTAAAAAAAGGAAAAAAATGAATTATAAAAAATATTATGAATGTCAGATAAACGAAACTCTAATACTCTAATAATATAAACTATAAAATTGGCAAAATATACAAAATTTCCTCTAATTAAATATTTTTAATGTTTCTCAACTTACTGCACCAGAGAACAAACTAACAGTTTCCTGTTTACAAACGAGACACTTTAGCTGTAAGCTGCGAGTTCTTTAATCTGTGCGTTCAGATTAAGGTTCTCGTCTGAAACATAAATCGAAAAAAAAAATAACAGATGACATTGATAAATTAATTTTATTAACCTTCCCACTGCCGCGACCGGATATATCCGTTCACTAAGATGCAGGTTTTCTTGCAACTGGAGCTTTATTTAAATTAATATAATTCTACAAATATAATCCGGTTTTAAGAAATTAAATTATGATTGATACTTTCAAGGCTTATAATCATATACGCTACAAAAATATTATACCATGTTAGAAAATCCCTCTTTTATTAACATTTAAAATAAATTAAGCAGAAAACAAGATTACATTTTTGCCCTTTTGCTCGGCGGTCAGGGGGTTAAAAGATCAAACATTTTTCAAAATTTCATGATTTGTTTCGTGACAGAGGGTAATCCACTCTATATATCTTGGGAAATGAAATATTTCTGTAAAAGTTGACAAAAATGTTTCGTTTATTAACTTTTTTCAGTGTAGCTTCTTAATAATCGAGTACTTTGAAAAAAAAAAGGGAATAACTGATGCTATTTACTTAACTTAATAAATTATTCTTTTCTAATTTCACAATCCTTGGTAATTTCTATATAAGGTTTTATAAAAAATCTTTTTCTAAGAAATTATTTTCTTTTTTTGTTTTTTAAAAGTGGCATATGTTTTTTTAATTCAATTTAGCTTGCGCATATTTAGCTTAAAAAGCGTTGAAATAATCTCAAACTTGACGCTTTATGCAAACATTAATTGAAATAAACATAGTAATTAAGCAATAGAAATATTAAATAAATAAAAAGAAATAGCTCAAACAAATACAACATAACCAACTTAAACGTGACCAAAATGCACTGATGTAAAAAATTAGTCAAAATAACAAACCAAAAATACTTAAGGACAGGCTGCATAGCTAAAATCTATATCTTTACAGCGTATAATCACATTAAAGGATTAGTTGTAAAAATACATACATTTATTCAACTAAAATCAAATTTAAAGATAATTTTAACCTTAAAGAACCCACAATGGTATTACTTAAAACTTTCAAATACTGTATAATTAGAAGCATCAAGAAGTCCTTCTTTGCTAGAATACGAAATAAAAAACAATATATTTTATACATAAGAGGAAACAGACTGCATTTCATTTTCCTCAAGTGATTAAAAAAATCAAGTATATACCAAAAGTTTTTATATAATACTTTTTTGAATCCTAGATATTCATTCTCAAACTTAAGTAAGCTAATTCAAAGTACGTCTTTTAATGACAAAGATATTCCAATCAGAATAAAATATAAATCCACTCTTTAAAGTGGAAAAACTTTTCCCCTTGTGTGAATTTATTTTGAGGAAAATTATATCATATGCATGAGAGTTTTTCCTTTAAATTGTTTTTAACAAAACTATAAATTTCAATTTAAGAAAATGTAAAATAAATTGGAGAAGAAAGATTCTTTCGTGGACATTTTTTTTCTGAAAGAATTTTAAATATTTTTGGACAAGAAAAAAATCTCCTGAGACATTTTTGGTTGGGAATTTTTAACTATAAAATTCAAAAGTATATTTTTTTCTCAAAAACTTATATCTCTTGTATTTAAAAGACATATAAATTGGCTCCCGTTTTCTTGCTTTAAAATGTCTAATTTAAGACTTAGAAATAAATTTAAATATTGAAGTTTTAAAAATTTTAATTAAAATATGTGTTACTTTAATGAAAGCGAAATATGTATGAGTTATAAAAGTTTACAGTTTGTGAAATAATGGTAAAATTATTATTATTTTTTTTTTTGTTAATGAAAGACACGAAAAATACGCTGCAGCATTAATAAATACATTCTTACAAAAATATATCTAATGAAACTTTTATAATAACTACTTAATAGTTTATGCCTATTGTATTTCATTTTTACATGAAAATGCATCAAAAATGGTTTGATAATATTTTTTTTCTTTATTTAATCTAAAGACTTACTCAAGGGAGATATATTTTATATTGAAACTGCTACTCGTGCTATGCATATCCTATGACACAGTATGCAGGGTTAAAACTGTTTATACTTATATATATATATATATATGTATATATACCGAGTGTCCCAAAAATGATTGATGGATTTAAAATTCAATAACTTGCATACGGTGACAGCTATTAAAAAATTTTTGCAGGAGGGTTATGTATAATGTCAGGAGTTTTTTTTTTTTTTTTTACCATAATGTTTTATTTTAGTTCGCATCTGAAACAACAGGTGGCGCTGACGGTGATTGAAGGCTAGGTCGACGCTTAACTCAGCACTGATCACCTGGCCTTCAATCGCCATCAGCGCCACCTATTGTTTGAGATGCGAACTAACAAAAAAATTACGGTAAAAAAACTCCTGACATTATACATAACCCTCCTGCAAAAAATTTTTAATAGCTGTCACCGTATGCAAGTTATTGAATTTTAAAATCCATCAGTCATTTTTGGGATACCCGGTATGTACTATATATACTATATATATATATATATTTGTCGTGAAAATTTGGATTTCTCATTTGGTTTTTTCAGAGCGCAGAATGCGATTGACTTTTAAAATATTAGGATGCTTTTTCTTTTTCCCCGAAAAATTCTAATATCTTGAAATGGAGCGTAATCACGAAGTTTTGGAATATTCGATGACCATGCAAAGGTGAATGTGGGGAAAAAATTCCGAAGTTTATGAATTAATAAATAAAGGAATAGAAAGACTCATGGATTTTTTTTTATAATGGGAAAGTACCCCAATGCAACTCCTCCACAACTTGCCAACTGCCGGAGCGACTGCTCTGCTCGTGCTGCTGCTGATTCTTAGAAGAAACATTCTTAGGAGTTTACGGAACATAGCCTTCGTCGAATTATTATTACATATACATATGTAGTATGGGGGTGGGGTACCTTTCTAAAGGAACCTAACCCGTATTTACGCAAGGAAATATAAGGTTCGAAGAAAACCATTGAAAATTCTGAACGGTTAGGCCGACGGCCGCAATTGGGTTTGAACCCAGCATCTTCCGTCTACCAGTTGAGAGGTTAGAACCTCTCGGCCACTGGTGCGGCCCATACATGAAAAGAAAAAAAATACATACGCGTCGATTTGATAACCTCCTCCTCCTTTTTTGAAGTCGGTTAAAAATTATACGAAGGAAAAGATCATTGTACATACGTATGTCAGGAATGGGTTTCGAACCCTCGATTTCTTTCGAAAACCAGAGTTTAAATCAGGTGCCTTAGACCGCTCGGCCATTCTGACTGCTCTCCAGTTCGAGAACTTATTCAACACTTTTAAATAGCGAAAAATCATTAATTTTATTAGTTCTTGCCTAATTACAAAAAAAACACTGAATCAATTTCTATGAAACGGAAGTGGTACCAATTCGAGAGCTAACTCTTTTATTTAACACCAAAAACAAATTAATCGGTTGGATAGTTTCGGAGTAATCGGTGAACATACATTAAAAAAAATACATGCACGTTGAATTGATAACCTCCTCTCCTTTTTGGAAGTCGGTTAAAAATCAGGTAAAACAGTAAATAACTAACTGTGTAAGCTTCGGGCTGTCCATATTTTCAAAATTATCCGGAAGAGAAGAATTAAACTTTTTTTATCGGCTTTTAGTTATGTTGCAGAAATTTCCAGACTACGTGTATGCTTTTTTTTTGTTTTTTTGACCGACAAATTGATAAGTTAAATCAATACATAAAAAAGATAGATATTGGAACTTGTGAGAAACAATTATAATAATTCAAAAAGTATTTTTACAAATTTAACGTGCATTAAAAATTACATAAAAATATACATCTTTATGAAATAGTAGATTTTTTAACATCTGAATAGACCAAAGGTAATATCGTCATGTAGTTATCAGTATTCCGTCATTATTAATTGACAGTTATAATAAAATGTATTTTAAAGTCTGCATTTTTATTATAAACATTATTGTTTTAATTTTACACTTGACGTACATTGAAAACCCATTTCATTCAATTGGTACTTTTCTTGAAATGTATACATTATGTTAAACTCACGATTAAATACCCGAACCACAGTCATAATTTCCAATAGTAAAAATAGCGCTTTGTAGAACAAATTCTATAACAAACTTACAGTCATTTACAGCAGCTCTATAGCATAACAAGATCAAGTAAAAATCAAGCACACTGTAAACCAAGATTCCAAGTGATTGTGACGAGACCAAAGCTGTTATTAAAAAAAAATACTGAAATTTAATATTTTAGCCAGATATGCAGATACACAGTTACATATAATATCAATTACAAAGAGTTTTGTCTATTTAAATTAAAAAATTATGCTTTTGCATAATTGGTCCATTTGATTTCATGGTTATTGTAAATACTAACCGATTTTTATTAATAATAGCCAAATGATATCCAAATAGACCAGTTAATATGATAAATGTATGAGAATTTATCAACTTAACCGTTTATTATTAATAATTATCAATCAAAATATTTAAATATAATAAATTTCAACTCGTATAATTTGAGATTTTAATTTTGTATATGTTATTTTCGAAATATTCATTGATACAATTATGCATTTCAAAGCTGTAAAATATACTCTTTGAATAATTCAGTGCTTAAATTTTTCATTCAATTTATTCAGTAATTATAAAAACAATTGTTTTAAACTGTTTATTATTTTGAATGTTATTAATTGAACATTTCTTTTCATTGAGCATTATTAACTCTTAGAAATTATTTTTTATATTAATATGATATTATATATTTTTCAAATATATTGGGTTGGGGAAAAAGTAAATTCGTTTTTTCCCAATAGATAGCTTTAAAGTCGCATATCTCGAGTAATACTTACTCAATTAAGTCATACTATACAGCGTTTGAAAAGTAACAGTCTCTAGAAAATTCTAGATATAAAGGTAGCGTCATCTGTTTAACCAGTCAAAAGTTATTTCGTTTTTAAAATAGAGATTTCAGAAGATCATTTTTGTCACATTTTAGTTTTTTACTTCCAAAAAGGGAAAAATTGGCGCAGGCTCATCGAAACTTGTGTGGCATTTATGATGATCAGTGCTTAAGTAAACGCAAAAGTCAGAATCGGTTTGCTCGTTTTCCTTCCGAAAATTTTGATGTTAAAGATGAACCTTTCCCTGTCCGGCCAATCCTTGAACAATTCGATGAAATTTTAAAAACAATCCAGGTAGGCTGACATATTTCTTCCCACGACATTGCTACGGAACTAAACATCAACCATAAACCACTTTTGAACCATTTACGTAAAATTGGATACCAAAAGAAACTCGACACTTGGGTTCCCCATAAACTTACAGTGAAAAATTTAATGGAGAGAGTTTTCATTTGTGAATTGCTACTGAAACGGTATGAAATCGAGCCATTTTTGAAACAAATCATTACGAGTGATGAAAAGGGAATCACGTATAACAACAATGTGCTAAAAAGATCGTGATCGAAGCCTCACAAACGGTGGCAAAGCCTGGGTTGATGCCTACGAAAGTGATTCTGAGTGTTTGGTGGGATTGGAAAGGAATTTTCCATCATAAGCTCCTCAAACCTGGCCAAACCATCAATTCAACTATCTTCCGTAAACAACTAATGCGATTGAAGCAGGCAATTGAAAAACCCCGTAAAAATTGATCGAAAGGAAATTCACTGTCTTCCATCACTTCAACGCTAAACCACACGCATCTTTAGTCACTCGGCAAAAACTGAAATAGCTTTATTCGGAAGTTTTGATGAACGCACCGTATAGTCCGGACCTGGATCCGCCGGATTACCATTTGTTCCGCCCTATGCGGTACTCTCTTGAAGGTGTTAAGCTGACTTCAAAAAAGGCTTGTGAAAATCACCTTGTTCAGTTTTTTTCCCAGAACTCTCAGAAATTCTACAGTGACAGAATTATTGTTTTACCAGAAAAATGGCAAAAGATCATCGAACAAAATAGCACATAAATTTTGATTAGTTTTTTATTATTTGTATAAATAAATTCACTTTAAAAAACACGAAAAAAAGCGAACTTACTTTTTCCCCAACCCAATATATATACCTTACTAAGCTTAATTAATCATATTGACCGAACTGCATCGGTAATTATAAATAATAACTGGTATTTTTAATTAATATGCAAAATTTTATTAAATTTACCAAAAGTTACAGTTATTATTAATAATTACCGAATTTATCAAATTAACCATAACATGCGCTGTAATAAATATGAAAAAGTATAACAATTATATATAATAAATATTTTTTATTTTATTTTTATTTTATTTATTTATTTATTTTTTTGCATTCCAAATGCTGTCTTATCATATTTGTATACAGTATCTGTCAAGCAACTGTAAGCTAATTTATTAAAAAATAACTACTTTATAAAAACTAAAGTATTCTAATAAAATAAGTCAATATAGTCGTTGAATTTTGTATTATGTTCTAGTAATCGTCATTCATTCACTTTTACCACATGAGCAGAAAGATATGTTTTCTTTTATAATATATGTTGAAAAATTTATTTTATAATATGTGTCAAACTCTGTAAGCCACATTGAATGGATATCATCATCACAAAAACTGAATAATTCAAGGCACGGGAAGTGTACATCTCATTTTCAAGGAAATGCAGTCTGCATAAAAATGTGATGCCATCAATTTTAATAAAAAAATATAGTAAAGACAGCAACACTTGAACAAACTGAATAATATGATTTGGAAATAAATGAGTATTTCCCAGAAATAGAAATATGTTGACATATATATATTTTTTTTCTGAGTATATATATCTGTAATATACGAGCGATTTGAATATTATTCTGACTTTTAAAAAATTAAAGATGATATTCTGTTTAATAAAATTATGGAAAACAAGAAAGTTTTAAAATATATTTGTTATGGTCTATTTTTATAAATACTAGTAATGTAATAGGTCCAGAGGTTGCAACACATATAATCACCTCATCGAGTCACGGCTGAATTAGTTAAAACTCGATCCACTTATTAATCCAATAAATCTTTCAAGTCATATCTTGGGAAAATGTCTTCGAACACGATTTCAACGGTTGCTCGTAGGTTTACTATTGTGTATTCCTGCACTTCATGGTATGAAAAATGCAAGATATGGAACAGTATAGACCGTGAACTGGTTATTAGCTTTCAGAAACTTAAATTTAGAAACAATTTGGGCACAATTAACGAAATAAGAAAAAAAAAGCAGAAGTAAAAGTTGCGAATTATTCTTTTAAGCATTTCGAATTGGCAACTCAAACGATATTTTGAATTATTTTGACCATTTAGTATTATTAAAGTTATGGGATATTTCTTATGTCAAATTATACATTTATGTTTTTGTTAATAGCAATTCAATTAATATTTTTATTTCTTTGACAATTTACATGCAATATGATTTTATTTGGGGAGGAAAGCAATAATAATTTATTTACATACACTTATTATTAAGTAGAATCAATATCATATTTTAAAAATTAATGAAATGACACTTTCATTGTCAATTCTTACGTAATTCAATTTAAGTTAGATAAAAATGAAGTTATTAATAAGTATCGGAAAACTTGCAAATTACCTTCAATTGCCATAAAAATAGAGATTTTTTATTATTATTTTGTCTTCGAATGTTTACAGATAATGTAATAACGGAAAAAGAAACAATTATTTTAGTAATAGCGCGCATTTTTTTTTAACTTACACTGTTAAAAATAAAGGTGACGAACCGGTTGCATTTGACGCCCAGGGGTGAAAAGGTTAAATCACTTGGCACCAGCGGGCTTGAAAATGTGTTTGGGGTGCCATTGGGTGTTTCACTCTAATTAGGGTGCCGCTCAATGCACACCGTTGGAAGAATTACACCCATTAGTCATTTGCGCATGCTCTGTAACGTGTATCCTTGCACTTCACCTCGCTGTCACTGGTGGATCAACACAGCAATTTTTTCCTACGATGACTATCACCGCTATACGCTATCCCAATTTTGTTTAGAACTTCGGATGGCGAGCTTTTTTATATAAAGCAGCCTTTGAATTTCAGGACATAAGAACATTTCAGGGAGACTTTGAAGGTGAGCTTGATGGCCGAGTGGATAGGGCGCTGAGCTTGTAATCAGACGTTCTGCGTTCGAATCCATCGAGGGCCGAAAGTCGGTTAGCATATTTTTCATTTTTTATCATTGGGCACTCTGGATTAAGGGTGCCATCTTTTCACCCTAATTAAAGGTGCTATTTTGGTTCCTTTAGGGGTGTCACCAGTGAGACAAGCCTTTCACCCTTAAAAGGTGCAATGTGTCACCATTAGTTTTAACAGTGTAGCTACACGTATCACAATTTCCTTTTAAATATGAGTAGCCGTATTAGCCACAGTTACCTTATATTAACAAGGATTACCAAATAAAAATAAAGAAGAAATAACCTTATATTATTTTTTTAAGTTACATTCTCCAAGGGAAATATCTCTGAGTATTTCGCACTGCACATATAATTGGGATTTCAATATTTTTGAAAAAAAATATTTTACCTTTTTTTCACTAAAATACAAAATGAGAAGTAGAGATTTAAATATATAACATGAAATATGTTTTTAAAAATTACATTTCATAATTAAACAAGCACTTCTAAAAATATAAGAAATCAAAAATTGTTTAGGATATATAAAGAAATTTGTATATTCTTTCAAGATCCAGTCATGAGTAAGTTCCATTAGGAATCTTTAAATTTAAATGCATGCGTTGCTTTTCTATTTATTTCTTACGACGTAAAATATATAATTATAGTTTTTTTTTTTTTTTTTTTTACAAATATTAAAAAAAAAAAAAAACATTATTTTCCTGCATTAAATTAAACTTTTTAACTAAGTGCATTAAAGTATTTTAATTATTGAATGTACAAAAAATAAATAAAGAAAAAAATCGTAGTAATGACAGACTACATAAGATTAGAGACTTACAGAGTTTCATATCCTCCAGAATTTAAAAGTACAGGTTTGCTGTTTTTTTTTTTTTTTTTTTTTTTTTTTTTTTTTTTTTTTTTTTTTTGCTTGTATTTATTTAACGCTTAATTCATTTAAAACTTCCTTTATTTCCTATTTTGTCTTTAATTTGCGTATTTTGTGTTTAACTAATGTATTTATATATTTAATTGAGGGTGGATTTAGGTGCTAAAAATATTATACGTTATACATAATAAGTTATGTCTGTTAAATCTAATTGCAAATCATCCCTACGAATATTCCTATAAATTGAAATAAAAACACAAATACACATCTTTATCTGTAAATTATGTCATGTGAAGAAAAGAGGATACATGTTTTCGCTTTCTTTCTTTCTTTTTTTTCATTAGCAATTTCTTTCTCACACTTCCAGATTTTTTTTTTCTTCCCTATTCCAAGAATCATAATTTAACGAGAAAAATATAGATAACGCGAAAGGAAAATTTCTTCCATCAAAAATGAATCTCAAATGGCTTTTTAGATGTTAAAATGACAGTGGACGAGGGATATAGCTCGGAAAATGACCTATTTTCTCCTCGAAGTAGGAAATTGCAGCTTGCATAAATATGCAGCATTTGGTTGGTAATGACTGTGTAATGCAAACTTAAATTCAGAACGGCGGTTTTCTGTTTTCTTCCTTATTGCTGCAGAAAATAGAAAATAGAAATTTTTAAGATGTTTAACATTATTAAACTTTAGAATATATTAGGCATTCATGTACCATCTTAACTTCACATATGAAGGAATTTAAAATAAAGCAAGCAAACATTCTTTAGTAATTCAATTTAATCAAATATCATTAATAAGTTAAGGAATACAAAGCATTTCTTTATGTATATTCCAACATATTTTTTTCTCTGTTTTTTTTTCATGTTACGTATACCACATGTAGATGAAATTATACATATTTTTCCTTTATTTTTTTTTTCTCCTGCAATTCTTTACACCCGCTTCCTGATTTTTTCTTGAGTGTTCCCACAACCATAAGTTAACCAGAAAAATAGAGATAACGTGAAATTAAATATTCTTTTATCAAAAATGAAACCGAAAGGTTTTCTAGATGGTAAAATGATAGTTGACAAAGATGATTGTTCTCAAAAAGGTCTTTTTTGTCCTCGAAATTTGAAATTTGAGCTTGCATAAATATGTAACATGGTTAGTAATGATTGTCTAATGCAAACTTAAATTGAGAACGGTGGCTTTCCTTTTTTTCTTTATTGTTGTAGAAAGTAGAAAATAGAAATAGTAGTCTAATTTGCACAGTGTAGTAAAAAAGTTTGGAAGTGCACAGTAATATTTACAGAGCTACAGTACTCATATAATTGAAAAAATATATATATAAAGCAGCATTTTGAAAATTTAATAGCTTTAAATGTGTATGATATTAACCCTTTCCTCGTCTGAGAGATTTCTTACATTATTATGAGAATGCTTGTAAATCCATTGAGATATATATAGGGTGATTTAAAAAAACGTGGACAAATTGATATGACAAGTCAAACATATGACAAGGATAAAAAAATCACATAGGAACATAGGGCCGCAAACCTCTCATTGAGTCACAAATACAGGGTGTTTCATCCTAACTCAATTTGGGTTGACAGTAATAAATTTCTGAAGTAATATTATTAAAAAACTGAAGTAATATTATAATAAAATATTTAACAGACATTCTCACCTTTGTTTTAAACGTGATAACACCAAGACGTTTGCATTATGTGCACCAGCAATATACACTTTGCACCTCACATTTTGGACTGTGATAATCAGTTTATATGGTATCATAGATTGCTTGAGCAATATGTTTTCCAGATCTTTTCGTAACGTTATCACATTTCACACAAAATAAGGTATATATCGTTGCATTTTCATTACAATATTTTTATTTTCCTCGAAATTATTACTTTCAAACAGGGTGTAGCTAAAATGTAACACCCTGTATTTGTGACTCAATAAGTAGTTTGCGACCTTATGTTCCTATGTGATTTTTTATCCTTGTATTATCCTTGATTTGTCATATCATTTCGTTTACGTTTTTTTAATCACCCTGTATATATAAATGTATATTTTAATCGAAGTTTCATGCTATAATAATTCATTGTTCACTTTATTTCGTTTAATGAACGCCTTCGCGACGGGAGCCTTTTCCGAAATTTTTAATGTTTTATCAGCGGTTTTGAAAGCAGAAACTAATTTCTTATTAAATCGTGAAATGCTCCAATAAAATAAGGCAAATTTACAGTAAAATTTTAATGGTAGGGATAAACAAGGATTCTTAAGCCTTTTTGCGGCACATTTACGTGCCGCTCCTCTCTAAAGAGTTAATGTTTCATTTCGTTATTTTTGTATGAAATAAAAATCTGTTTATATCTGTCTTTTACAATTAACATATATATATATATATATAGGGATTATTTTGATATCTTAAACTAAGCATTTTATGCTGCATTGAAAACACGTATATAAATTTTAAAAAATGAATCATAGTAATATCCAATTACAAAAGATTGAAGATTTACAATGCTTTCTACTCTCCAGAACATTATAGAATTTTTTTTAATTAATTTTTTATTCTCATTCATATTACGCTTAATTCACTTACCGATTCCGTTATTCCGTGTTTTTTTTATATTTCTATTTTACAATAAACTAATATTTTATTTTTTTAAAACATTTTGACTCAATTTAATTATTAAATATTGAATTATTATAAGTTACAAGTATTTAATATAATTACAAAGTGCCTATGAGTTTTTTTTAATGAAATAAAAAATACATGAATATATATCTTTCTCTATTAATTATCTCATGTGATATATGGTGATGTATCCATCCTCCCTGGTATGTTCAACAAATGGCGCTACAAGCACAGTAAAAACATTTCTACTTCCATTTCTAGTTGTTGTTATGATTCAGAAGTGTGGCGCTACTCTAACATACGTCTGCTATACTGTAAGCCGTGCAACAAAGGAACGGCATTCTTTCGTTAATATTTATTTATTAAATTATTATTGTTAACTAAATGGAGTATTTCTTCAAGTAAATCAACATTTTACATCATCTTTACGACACAACTCACCACATTGGTGACAACCGGACAAGAACTCGTAGTTTCGCTTTTCCTTTGTTTCCAGTTTCGGTTCGACAACATGGCTGAAGTAGGCGCGGTAAAAATACATATATTTATTCCAACAGATCCTGCTTTGTGGTTCACTATGGTTGAATCCACATTTGAATTAGCAGTCCCAAAACCAATAACTGATTCATAAACAAAAATCCAGATCCTGCTTTGTGGTTCACTATGGTTGAATCCACATTTGAATTAGCTGTCCCGAAACCAATAACTGATCCGTAAACAAAAATCCAGATCCTGGTTTGTGGTTCACTATGGTTGAATCCACATTTGAATTAGCAGTCCCGAAACCAATAACTGATACAAAAACGAAATATAATTACTGTGTTTCTTATCTACCAGCAGACATATCGATGATAGTTCGTGACGTCATCATCTCTCCCGATGGCACTGATCCTTTCAAGAAGCTAAAAGATGAAATTATATTGTGTTGCAGTAAAACTAAATCACAATAAATTCGCCGATTATTAGCTGGTGAGCAACTTGGCGATCGCAAACCTTCCGAGCTTCTTCGCGTTATGCAACATAGAGCTGAAAAACCACAAAGTGTCCGACACACTTTTATTGGAACTGTTTTTGTCACAGTTGCCTTCTAATGCGCAGTCTATTTTAGCATCCATCCAAGAACTTACACCAGTAAAAGCTGCAAAAATTTCTGACAAAATTCTGGATATCTCAGGCTCTCTACAGGTAAGCAGTGTTACAACAGGCCCCTCCCAAGTAGATTCAGAATTGTTAAAAGAACTGAAACTTTTACGTGCAGAGGTTAATTCTTTGCGCCGTTCGAGGAGTCAATCACGATCCCGATCTCGACCTCATTATCGACAGAAAAGCCCCGGTTTCGCGAACTTTTGCTGATACCATAAGAAATTCGACTCCAAAGAAAAAACGTGTGTACCACCTTGTACACATTCGTCGAGGAACGTGAACGACCAGACGTAGCGCGACATACGCCTCGCCTACCACCTCTCGTCGTCTGTTTGTACGCGACCGCAAAAGTAATTTACGATTTTTAGTGGACACTGGAAGTGATTGTTCATTAATACCTGCAACAAAACAAGATAAAATGACTCCGCCAATTCAAAAGTTTGTTGCTGCAAATGGCACATTAATTAATGTGTGCAAGCGTAAGTTATTATCTATAGATCTGGGTTTAAGGAAGCAATTTATTTATCCCTTCTATGTGTGTAATATTTCTACCCCCATTATAGGTGCAGATTTTTTACATTATTTTAACTTAAAGCCAGATCTTAGAAAACATTCTTTATTTGATATACTACTACTTTAAATTCGCATTGTGTTGGACATACTTCCGATATATTTTCTGTTAAATCTATTATAAATGATGATATACTTTCTAAAATTTTAAGTGCATACCCCAACATCATTAAATCTCCCCCATTCAAACCAAATTGTTAAACATTCAGTTATGCATCATATTGATACTTTTGGCCCTCCAGTTTATGCTAAACCTCGTCGTCTTAGTCCTCATCGCCTAAAAAAAGCAAAAATGGAATTCCAACATGTTGGATTTACGACATATGCGCCCATCCAACCGCAATTACGCTTCGCTCTTGCACATGGTTCCAAAGAAAAACAGCGATGACTGACGATGACAATTGATATGACTGCAGAAACCACTGCTCGCGCTTTATTAAAGGGTTGGATCTCCAGATTTGGATGCCCAGTCACTATCACCACAGATCAAGGCCGTAATTTTGAATCCACCTTGCTTCAGGAACTTTTGCACATCATAGGTTGCAACCGGATTAGAACTTCGCCATATCATCCCCAGGCAAATGGAATTTTGAAACGTTATCACAGACATTTAAAAGATGCCCTTAAGACACACAATAACACTAAATAGACTTACATTCTTCCAATTGTTCTCCTAGGTTTACGCTCAGCTCTCAAAAATGACATTAATGGAACGCCTGCGAAATTAGTATATGGCACAACATTAAGATTACCCTCTGATCTCGTAACAGAAAAAGAACAAATTGACCGACCAATTGATCCCAACTATGTATGTAACTTTGTCGAAACAATGCGGCGATTAAATCCCACTTCCACTTTCTTACAGGGCACTCCAAAAATTTTTGTAAATCCCTCATTGTCAACTTGCACACACGTATTTTTAAGGTCAGACAAAATACTTCGTCCTCTAACACCACCATACACTGGACCTCACCTTGTCATAAATAGAAATCCCAAAAACTTTATTATTGACATTAATGTCAGAAAAACAACAGTTTCGATTGATCGCGTGAAACCCGCCTATCGATTGTCAGACACTGTTGTTACAGATCATTCTGTTCCTGTTCCAGACGCAGAGTTGCCAACTGAACCGACAACCATTGATAAACAACCGACTACTCGTTCTGGACGAAAAGTCACTTTTCCTAAACATTTGGTTACTGAATATGTAATATAACACATTTGTACATAATATTTTACATAGTTCCCATTATTGTATTGAATATTGATTTTGTATTTCTGTTTTGCATTATTTCTATATTATTATTACATTGTATCAAGCATTTATAATATTTCATATATTGCATTACTTTCTTGCATTTTATCCTTCACCTTGTTCACTGGGGGGATACTCTATGGTAATGTATCTAACCTCCCTGGTGTGTTCAAAAAATGGCGCTACAAACACAGTAAAAACACTTCTACTTCCTTCTATAGTTGTTGTAATGATCGAGAAATGTGGCGCTGCTGTAACATGCGTCTGCTATACTGTAAGACGTGCAACAAAGGAACGACATTTTTTCGTTAATATTTATTTATTAAATTGTTATTGTTAATTAAATGGAGTCTTTCTTCAAGTAAATCAACATTTTACATCATCTTTACGACACAACTCACTACATATATATATATATATATATATATATATATATATACATATATATATATATATATATATATATATATATATATATATATATATATATATATATATATATACATATATATATATATATATGTATATATATATATATATATATATATATATATATATATATATATATATATATATATATATATATATATATATATATATATATATATATATATGAGGAAAGCGTGATCTCATGTGATTTTTTTTAGTTATTTCTCTATCTTCCATAGTTTTTCTCTGTTCCAGAAATATAATTTAACGAAAAAAATATAGACAACGCGAAAAGAAATATTCTTCCGTCAAAAATGAAACCCAAATGGATTTCTAGATGATAAAATAACAGTTGGTGAAAAAAATTGTTTACAAAATGGCCTCTTTTCTCTTCGAAATTTGAAATTAAAGCATGCATAAATATGTAACATGTTTCATAATGATTGTCTAATGCAAACTTAAATTCAGAACGGTGGCTTTCTATTTTCTTCTTTATTGCTGCAGAAAGAGAAAAATAGAAATGTTTGAGAGGTTTAACTACAGTTATGATTCTTCCTTCAGCGTATATTAACGTGAGAAATTCTTTAATAATTTAAGAATGAGTTTAATTTATTTTGCTGACTACGTAAAAATGTTTTTATTAAACATGCATTTTTTTGATTCAGAGTAAAAAATTCAAATGTAGTGTAATTTTTGTGCAGTGTAATTAAAAAGGTTTGATGTGTGCGGTCATATTTAAAGGGTCTCAATTTTCTTAAAATTGGAAAAAAAAAGAAAAAAAATAATCATTTTGAACTTTTAATACCTTAAATACTGTGCTGTGCATATGATACCAATCGCATTTGCTGTACCAAAATAATGTCACATATACAGTGCGTGTCAAATGTTTAAGCACAATAGTAATTTTCAAATAAAACTTTAAACATTCACTTTATTTCAATATCTGTTTTGCACATGTTAATAATATGTACTTTAACACCATATTCATTAAAATTAACTTTTAAATTTTATTTCAAACCATGGAATTACCATACAATTGTTATACCTGTACAATCAAACCATAGAACAAAAATAAACGTGTCGAAAGTTTAAGCACAAAATCGTTTTTATGCAAATTTTACATTCTGACGTAAGCGGTTGCGCACGCAAACAATTTCTGGGTGTAGAAGAAGATGTTAGTAGTTGTTTACGAGTTAGTACAAAATCCTCGGTCGAAAGAATTTTCAGAGGAGGAGGTGATAACAATATGGAGTATGAGAGCAAAATCAAAGTCTGTTTCTGAAATTGTAAGTACATTTAAAAGATCAAAACGAGGTATTCATCAAAGTTTAGCTCGTGGTAATTATTTCAAACGAAAATTTCTTTCAGGAAATCCGCGAGTGACTAGTTTGATCGAAGACAGCCGTATCAGAAATTTGGACTCGACTAGTAATTACTCCCTTTCTCAAATAAAACATGCAGTTGGAGGACAAATATCGAAAAAAACTGTTTATAGAAGAGTTTTGGAATTCAAATGTAACAAATACCGTAAAATGTCTCGATTACCGTGTCTAAGAAGCTAGATTACAATGGGCCAAAGAGTATATGTCATTTGGTGAAAAGTGTCTGAATGTGATATTCAGTGATGAAAAAAAAAATGGAACCTCGATGGCCCTGATGTGTTTAAGTACTATTAGCATGATCTCCGCAAAGAACTTAAAAGTGTATTTAGCCAAAGAGATAATGGTGTGGGGGGGCTATTTCATTCAATGATCAGACATCTCTAGCATTCATCAGTGGTCGTGAAAACTCTGAAAACTATTAAGAGACACTTGCCAATCATTTGCTTCCTGTTGCTGAGGTTTTGGGGGGAGAAAAATGGTTATTTCAACATGACAATAATTCGATCCATACCGCAAACTCAACTTCATTGTGGCTTAAGTCGAAAAAAGTGTCCATTTTGAAACGTTCGGCAATTGGTCCTGATTTAAACCCTATAGAAAATATGTGGGGTATTCTCACTCATGAAGTTTATCCAAATGGAAAGCAGTATTCTTCAGTTAAAGATTTGAAAGATGCCATTGAGAGCGCTTGGCTTAAAATTAAACCAGAAACAATACATAATCTTTTTTTATCGATGGAAGACCGTATATTTAAAGTAATTCAGCATAAAGGAGCAATAATCAAGTATTAATTTTTTTTTTTATTATTGTTCTGCTAAAGACTAAAAACTACTGTGTTTAAACTTTTGAGACACTCATTTTTATTGTTATGATAATTTTTATTATTTAAGATAAATTTTATAACATAAATCTGTTAATTACCTTTTTAAAACTACAATTTGTAGATTATGTGAAAAGGAAATTAACTTTCATTCATTAATAAAATTTTAGTTTGAAATTTTCTGTTGTGCTTAAACTTTTGACACGCACTGTATAGTACTATAAACATTTTTAACGTACATCAGCATTCTGAATTCATTTATGATGCAGCGACTTAAAAAAAAAAAAAAAATACATGTGGCACTCGGGGACTGCCGCGGTAAAGCTATTGCATAGCATTTTTTATCAACTTATGCAATTATTTATTTATATTTTATTTGTGCAGTTTTTTTTTTTTTATATTAATTTAAGTTACACTTTTTGAGCGTGATGACCGATAGCAATTTTTTTTTCTTTTATTGAATAAATGAGAAGTTAATATCGTTTAAAATAGAATTTTTATCATTGAAACTATACGTTTATGGTAGCTGAAATAAAAAACATAAGTTTGAGACTTGATATTCTCAAAATATCTGAAAAATATCGCGTCAATATCTGCCGAAGTCTACCGAAGACTGCCAAACTGAAGCGACGTAGCCGGAGTGTTAGGTTTTTTTCTCGTTACGGAAATTCTGGATTCTTTCGCCGCGCTCAAAGCCCGCAATAAAACCTATGCAATACCTCAATAAATTACCAAACAAAATTTGGCCGCGCTACGAAAATTAGATCGCGAGTTATAAGCATTTTAATTTTTCCGAACCTCACCGTGGGGATCTCCTGTCACCAACAATTAACACTGTCTCATAATAAATTACCAAAAAAATTTGGCCGCGCGACGAAAATTGATCGCGAGTTATAAACATTTTAAAATTTTCGACCGTCACCGTGGGGGGTCTCCTGTCACCAAAAATTAACACTCTCTCATAATAAATTACCAAACAAAATTTGGCCACAATACGAAAATTAGATTGCGAGTTATAAGCATTTTAAATTTTTCGACCCTCACCGTGGGGGGTCTCCTGTCACCAAAAATTAACACTGTCTCATAATAAATTACCAAAAAAATTTGGCCGTGCTTCGAAAATTAGATCGCGAGTTATAAGCATTTTAAATTTTTCGACCCTCACCATGGGGGGGGGGTCTCCTGTCACCAAAAATTCACACTGTCTCATAAAAAATTACCATACAAAATTTGGCCGCGCTACGAAAATTAGATCGCGAGTTATAAGCATTTTAATTTTTTCGACCCTCACCATGGGGGATCTCCTGTCTCCAAAAGTAACACTGTCTCGTAATAAATTACCAAAAAAATTTGGCTGCGCTACGAAAATTAGATCGCGAGTTATGAGCATTTAAAGTTTTTCGACCCTCACTGTGGGGGTCTCCTGTCACCAAAAATTAACACTGTCTCATGACAAATTACCAAACAAAATTTGGCCGCGCTACGAAAATTGATCGCGAGTTATAAGCATTTTAAATTTTTCGACCCTCACCGTGGGGGGTCTCCTGTCACCAAAAATTAACACTGTCTCATAATAAATTACCAAACTAAATTTGGCCGTGACACGAAATGTAGATCGCGAGTTATAAGCATTTTTAATTTTTCAACCCTCACCGTGGGGGGGGGGGTCTCCTGTCACCAAAAATTAACATTGTCTCATAATAAATCATCAAACAAAATATGGCCGCGCTACGAAAATTAGATCGCGAGTTATAAGCATTTTAAATTTTTCGACCCTTTTCATGGGGGGGGGTCTCCAGTCACCAAAAATTAACACTGTCTCATTATAAATTACCAAACAAAATTTGGCCGCGCTACGAAAATTAGACCGCGAGTTATAAGCATTTTAATTTTTTCGACCCTCAACGTGGGGGTCTTCTGTCACTAAAAATTAACACTGTTTTATAATAAATTACCAAACAAAATTTTGCCGCGCTACGAAAATTAGATCGCGAGTTATAAGTATTTTAATTTTTTCGATCCTCACCATAAGACGGGTCTCCAATCACCAAAAGTTACATTATCCTACCTTATTTTATCTTAAGACGATTCTTTTCTATACACATTCTATCAGAAATTTTTATTATTGAAACTATAGATTTATAGTATCTGAAATAAGAAATATATATGTTTGAGACTTGATATCCTCTAAATATCTGAAAAATACCGCGTCATTGTCTGCCGAAGTCTACCGAAGGATACCATGCCGAAGTCTGCCGAAAAGAAACGTCGTTAGCCGAGTGTTAGGTTTTTTCGTTACCGATGTGTTAGGAATTTTTGGATTCGGTCGCCGCGCTCAAAGCTCGTGATAAAAGCTATGCAATAGCTTAAAAGCATTAGAAATCATCCCATAGTACTTCAATCTATAAAAGTATTTTTGATAAATTATTGACTATAAAATATTTCTTTGTGTGTGTAAATTGTTAAAAAAAATAATAAATAATAAATAATTTATTGAGATTCAACTATAGAGATTTAATCGAAGTTTGTTACACAGATTAGATTCCATACTGAGAAAAAATGTAGATTAATTCATGATGTATATTTTTAAATATACTTACATATTAATGTAAATAAAATAATATTAAATTCTATAGCATATTATGAATTCAGAAACTGTCTTAACTTACATGAAGAAATTTAAAATAAATCTAAATGAATATAAAATATTCATTAGTAATATAATTTAATCAAATATCATAAATAAGGTCCTGAATGCAAAATAGCTCTTTATATATATTTTTTCTTTGTTTTCTCTCTTTGCTGATTATACCATGCGCAGAAAAAAGTATATATATTTTCCGTTTATTTATTTATTTTTTCATCAGCAATTCTTTACTCCTTTCTGATTATTTTTCTTCACGGTTCACAACTTAACGAGAAATATATGGATAACGCGAAAAGAAATATTCTTCTGTCAAAAATGGGATATGAATGGCTTTCTAGATGATAAAATAACAGTTGGTGACGAATATTGCTCATAATAATGACCTCTGTTCTCCTCAAAAATTTCAGATTTTAGCTTGCATAAATATGTAATATGGTTCGTAGTGATTGTGTAACGCAAATTTAAATTCAGAACGGCTGTTTTCAGTTTTCTTCTTTATTGCTGCGAAAAGTAGAAAAGGGAACTGTTTCAGAAGTTTAAATCCTGTTATGATTTTTTTGCAGCGTATACTAATGTCAGAGATTCTTAAGTAGTATTTTAAGAATAGGATTTTTTCCCTTTATAACGATTATTTCGTTATATATTGGTTATTTTCTTAAATTATTCCTTTAACCCCCGTCTCTGTTCAATTCAAAAATTAGTTTTAAGTTGTCCTTCATTCCTTTTCCATTTTTCTTGCTTATTAATTCTCTAACCGAAAATCGGCAGCTGCTTAACTTTATCTGTGAGAAATACACTCACATATTAATCAACCGTTTAAAACTATTTCCAGATGTCTGCTTTTTCCGATCGAAGCAATTCTGCATTACCTTATAAGGAGATCATCTCTGTTTCGCAGTTAAAATTTATGCTTACGCTTCTTTTTTCCTTTTGTCGACAAAACCCTAAAAAGAATTTAACATCTGCGCAGTAAAATCTGATGTCCCTTCGGTGTGCTTCGTTATTAGACAAAACAACACGTGTAACATTTTATCGTTTGGCAACCTTTTCCTTTCCCATCCCAGCTGGGAAACTAAATTGAATTCTGATCTTGCTGGCTGCATTTTAACTGTTATTTGGCGTATACTATCCATTGTGCATGGGCGAACTTGTGTATGTTGGCGATTTTCTATCATGCCAAAAGTGGCGGTTTGTTGCTATGTACGAGGCCACTTGACTCACTGCTCTGGTCTAGTGAAGTTGCTAATCGCTGTTCGGAGATTTTCTCCGAGTACTGTATGTGTGCCCCCCCTAGTAATACATGTCTGAATAAAGAATAACTTAGCAATCATTGTGGGGTTTTTTCGTACATCCGAATCTGGACTACTATACGTAATCACGCTTCTTCTAAGCTTTCTAATAAAAATAGCAGCTGCTATCAAACTACGCTACACGAATCTCCATTACAAAAATAACTGGTGCCGTTTGACTCTTTCGTTTTTCCCCACATAAAAAAAAAAAATATGGAGGGGGGTACAATCAACTGCGACGTTCCGGCGGATGTGATGCTTTTTGTTTCTTCTTTTTCTTCTCTGCATCCCCCGGTAGAAAATGCTATTAGTCTTGCCTGCTAAGTGTCAACCGAAAAAGTACAGAGCTGTTCCCATCCTGAAATTCCTTTGCTGGACACCCCCTTTTCCTCCCCTGTGTGCTCCATCTCAACTGCTTCGGAGGGTCTCCCCTCGAGATTCCATATCCTAAAAGAAATCTGCGGCTGATTGTCACCTGAGCGCTGGGTGCCCCTTTTTTTCATCTCCTCGCATCGTCTGTGTGATTGACGTGTTCTGTGGTGATGAAAATAAACACCTCCTACTAGGTACGCAATCGTGACGTGGTTAGTACGAAGACAAATGAAAATAATATCCCTTCGGCGTTGTGAACGAAGATCGGATATTATTAATTACTGAAATTAATTCCTTAATATCATACTTAAAATTAACATTTTGCAATAACATTAGGAAAGCCTTATTTAACGTATGAATTTGTGAAAATTGGGATTGATGAGTCAATAAAAAAACTTGAGATCTTAATCTACAAATTTAAATGTCAACATTCCCTAATCTGCATCTAGAAATTACCTTAAAATACATAAAGGGAGAAAACTGGAATAAAGACAAGAATAGGTACATATATACAAATTTTATTAAAACACATAAATTGGCATCATGCAAACACTATAAAATATAATATGCAAGGCAATAACTACTGAAATATGGTTATAGTGAAATATCCAAAATATATTATTTCATTTCTTTTTTTTGTTGTTGTTTGTTTATTTATTCATTTCCTATTATTCTGCTATCCTCGCAGCACATAACACTTTAGTTCACGACACAACTTATAGGCAAAGCCCCAAATTTTCATATTTTATAAAATCGAGTGCTTCATTCTTATTATTCGTATTATTTTACTGGTATTATTAATTTATTTATTTATTCATTTTACTATTAATTAAGTTTGAGCATTAAATTCTGATAATTTTGAGCCCCAAAAATAATAATAATTTTAAAATTTTAAAATAATCAAATTTTAAAAACCAAAATTTTAACACAACATTATATCAGTAAAATAAATTGGCCAGTCACATGAACAATGAAATTTTCTCACCTTACAAGTATGTTGCTGGTATTGGTCGACGTTGGCTTATAGCTGTCCATACAGTTCGTCAGTACACAACATAAATCCGAATGCCAAGTTCCGAGGCATTTTGTTTTTAATTAACACAAATAGTTAGCAACTTCCTAATTTCACGCACTTTCCAATCATCAGATGAATAAATAGTCCGCTCGGCAAAACTCAGGTATTCCTTTTTGTTTTAGAAATCAGTCGATGATTAGTTCTCTATGTGCAGAGCATAGCTTCGCTTCTCATCGCTCCAATCATCAGATGAATAAATAGTCCGCTCGGCAAAACTCAGGTATTCCTTTTTGTTTTAGAAATCAGTCGATGATTAGTTCTCTGTGTGCAGAGCATAGCTTCGCTTCTCATCGCTTCATCCGGGAGGCCTAAGATCACATCTCCCGATTTTCGAAGTTGCCTTATTTCATAATTTCTTCTTTTTCCCTCTCATCTTAGCGGGAAACTCACAGCAGAGAGAAGAGAAAAAATCTTTTTCTTACTTCACACTTTCAATTCTAAAACTGGACTGACACGTGTGGCGTTTTCCTTCCGGATCCTGTACGCCCCTTTTGACCCCATTGGGTATTATATTCGGACTCCAATTGGCTTTGAATATATTTCACTGTCCATTGGTCAGGTAAAAGAAACGGGGTTGGATTTTTAGACATTATTCCTCCATTATTTATTGCCGGAGCTACAATTCCGAACCGGTCACCCCAAGTAGACCACACACGAGAGTAATAAATTTGATTGTAAATCTTTCATTGTTGCTTGTGTACGTTAACGTCACAAATGGCGACTCTAGGTTTTATTGCTTCTCGTAAACATTTGTTCCTTTTATAACTAATGGTGAGAAAATCCCTTCGCTCATGTGATTTTGCTATTCCCAGGCTTTGACTAAAAGAGAGCTTATAGTATAATAAAACTTCCAAACAAACAACACATATTATTGTTATCATTTCTTGTTTACGAAAGCTAAAATAAAAATTTATTTTAATACTTTTATATACATTAATATTATTTCATTTTCTATCTCTTTCTAGATTATTTATTTATTTATTTATTTATTTATTTATTTATTTATTTATTTATTTTTATTATTATTCTTTCTCTCTCTTTGTTTTTTTCTTTTCTTTTCTTTTCTTTTATTTTATTTTATTCTAAGCGATGTCGTGACATTTCTTTACGACATGTTCATCGCAGCCAGATATCATCGAGGGCTGCATGTGCTCATTTTGTGCTTCTATACCAGTGTGTTTTGTGTCTTTAGTTAACGTAATCTACAGAAAGTTCATATAGCCTCATAGAAAATTTAGTGAATAACAGTATTCCTGTGGTGTGATGCATCGTAAAGTCCTTCATCGTGCAAAAAAAAATAGTGATTGTCTTCAATTCTGAGAAAATCCATCAGAAATAATTCATCGTTTAGATCAGTTAACAGTGCACAAAATTAATAAATAAATAAATAAGAGAATTACAAAAATTCTCTAAATGAGGTGTCACCACCTTTGATAAGTGCATATTCAATTACCTGTTTACAATATAAAATTTCTGCTAGTCTTCTGTGATAAAAAAAAAAGTGCACAACAACGAAAATCAACTTCGAAAAAATCTACATTTTGAACGTGAGAGCAGATCGTGCCCCATTTCCCTAAGTTTTTGTGTTATTAAATTAGTAATCATTTAATTATTTTTTTTAAAACTAAATCAGTAAATCAACCCACCTACTTTGTTTATTTCATGTTCTGCTTTCACATTCAGGACACAACGGTCAAAATTTATGTTCTGTGTAGAGCATTAATATAATCCTGTTATTGTGTTTTTGCAAAGATTTTTAATTTGCGAAAGCACAGTAACTGTTGTCATTTCTAGTTATTATTTTTGCTGACATTTTATGCAGTTTTTATCAGTTATTGGCATTTATGTGCTATTGTTTCATATTTTACGTCCCACCCCTTTTTTTGTTTTTTTAATTTGTATTTAGATTCTCTAATATACTTAAATGTGTTTAACCAGTTTTGAACTTTAATTACAAGGTTAAAATAAGAACATTCTTTTTCATCAAAAAAAATATAAATAAATCAGAAGGTTTTAAGTTACAAAAAAAGGAATTTTTTTTCCTTGAGTAAAGAAGTTAAAGGATTTATTTTTCTTGCTTGCTAACAGTTTTTGCGGTTTTCTATAGAGTTTTCTTTGCTTTATTATCTAAAGTAAGTACTTTGTTAAAGCGGAGGAATATATAGATATATGTTTCAAAGTGTAATTATTTTGCCATTTTATTTATTTTCTAAATGTGTTAATTTTGTATGTGCTTCCTTGCTTTACTGTCATAAAAGGTTTAAATAAGATATCTTTCAAGTGAGGTATATTTTAAAATCTATTTATTTTGCTAGTTTATATATTTTTACTAGCTAGGAAATTTACTTGTTTTCAATGTGCTTTAGAGTATAAGTCAGGTCTGTGTAACAATTTCTCTAAAACTTGTGAGCGTAAACAAACAAAAAAAACTAATCATGGCGGCAAAACAAATTCCGATAAATATCATTCAATTTGATGGAGATCCAGATTTACTTAAATTTTTCTTTGATCAAGTTAGAGTCTCTGCGGAAATTAATAAGTATAACCCACAAACAACAATTGCAATCTTAAAGGGAAAGTTAGTTGGGCCTGCACAAAAATTTCTAGCACAGAACCCCGACCTGCAAAAGATAACAGACCTCGATTTGCTGGAAAACGAATTTGCGTCATTCTTCGCCCCCCCTAGTAAATGTGTTGCCTAGGTTGAGCTGTCCAGTTTAGCACTTATGCCTTCTGAGACGATAAAAAATTTAGCCCATAGACTAAATGTTCTTGCGGCTACAGTATATGCAGATATCAACGACGAAAATGCACACAACACTATCAAACTCATGAAATTTCTAGAAGCCCTTCCTTCAAATATTAGAATAAAATTACAGGAAGAAGGCATTAATGATTATAAAACAGCAGTTGAAAGAGCGCAAACCCTTCATGAAATTTTAAGGAATGAGAAAATCTTACATTCCTTACCTTCGGTACACAGACCAGAAAATCTTATTGAATCGCAATTAAAAGAAATCTCTGAGAAAATAAATGCATTATCTTTTGTCCCTCCTGATACTAAAACCGAAACTGAGCAAAAAAATCTGCAGACTAGACCAAAACATTCCGCAAGTGTTTCACGCTTCAAAAAAATTACAAAAATCGAAACTACACTAGACGTTATTCCCCACACAAGTTTTCACAAAAAAAACCAGTTGTTTGTCAGTTATGTGGACGAAACAATCATGACGCTCTCTCTTGTTTTAAATGGAAAAGAGCAAATATTCAAAGGAAAAACAATTACACAAACTCCACACCCCAATTTCAGGAAAACTGAATCAGAGATATAATTTTTATGCTGATGGTGTTGTGTCTCAGTCTAATATGTCCACATCAGCAACTTTTGTTTTTGACCCTGTTTTACCTAAAATTTCAAGTTCGAGACTAGTTAATTCAGTAGGTTCCCAAACTTTTGACTCCATTAAGATAGCAAATAACATCAGTACACAAACAGAAAGTGATAATGTTCAAATAATTTGTAGTGTAAACACTATGTCACCATCCCTCCCTCTTGTTGAAGCCACTATAGCAAACCATGATATTACTTTGTTGGCTGATTCTGGTAGTAGTATATCTTTACTTTCACAAAAATTATTTAATCAACTTAAACCTGTCTTAAAATATAAAAGACTGTCCACTGACGTCAATATTAAAACTGTCAATTCTGATGTCTCATTTTCCGCCTGCATCAGAACATCCATTAAGCTAAAACAAAAAGCGTTTTCACACCACTTTTATATTGTTGACATACCCGAGTCTTCCAGTTTTGAAGGCATTTTAGGTTTTGATTTCATAACTAGATACAATGTTGTCATTGATACTTTTAACAAGTGTCTCCATGTCAACAATAATTTCTCTGTTCCTTTAAAAACCAGTAAAGAATCTTCTGGAGAGAAACAATCAAAATCATGCAATTCTTTGAGTGATGTTGTAATGAATCAAGCGGTGTTCTTAACTCGTAAAATTATATTAGAACCCCAACAACAAATATGGTGCTCTGTTTACACTTCCAATAACATCAACAATAACAGAAATTATCTATTTGAATATTTGGCACAAACAAAAGAATTAATAGGAAATGATGCCATTATTCAAATGAATAAATTATCCAATAAAAGAAAGAAAACTTCACAAATACATCATTTCTTCTCAATAACACTTAAAAACACTTCTGAAAAAACCATTCATCTCCCTAAACACACAAAAATAGGTCAATTATCTGAGATTGAGGAAATTCGCGACTATACTTCTGAAATGTCTGACAAGCAAAATAACTCAGAACAGCACTTTGTAAATTTTATTCAGGCGTCTAATGAAATCTTACAAAAAAGAAAGCAGGAGTTATCGGCTAATGATTTTAAACTTTCTCACTTAAAATCTGACGAAGCAAAGAACCTAACTAAATTGCTACTTAATTATTATCCTGCCTTTTCCAAATCATTAGACACAGTTGGTCATACTGATAAAATTGTACCTGATTTGAAATTCATTAATGACTACCCCATAAAGACACTCCCTTTCCCTCTTCCCCAAGCTGTGCAAAAGGATGTTTTAAATCAAATCAAACAGTTGCTTGATGCCAAAATCATTGAACGTCATTGTTCCGAATGGGCCTGCCAGATGCTCCTTGTTAAAAAGAAACCAGACGGTACAGGTATACAGAAATATAGACTCGCATTAGATCTCAGAATGGTTAATACTATAATTCAAGGTTCGTCCTATCCACTTCCAAAAATTCAAACTATTATTTCAAATCTTTCACAATATCGTTTTTTCTCTTCTCTCGACTTTCATCAGGCATATCATCAGATTGATTTGCCTGCAAAATTTCAAAATCAGCTCACATTCACTAAAATGTTCGGTTCTTTTCGGTATAAGAGATTAGTATTCGGCTTAAAAACAAGCGCCTCAATTTATCAAGCTTTAATGGACTCGTTACTTGATGAATTACAGTTAGAAGGTGTCTATACCTACCAAGATGATCTTATTGTTGGTGCCAATTCATATCAAGAAATGTGTGATAAGTTGGATAAAATTCTTGCAATACTAGTAAAATATAATTTAACGCTGTCCCCTAACAAATGCACTTTTCACAAAACCAGTTTAGATTATCTTGGATTTCACATAGAAAATCAAACTATTTCTCCTGTTCAGTCGAACATTGTAAAAATAACATCTTTTCCAACACCTACAACTAAACGTCAATTAAAAGCACTCATAGGCGTCATTACATTTTACAAATCTCTTGTTCCATCCTTTTCTGAACTTGTGCAGCCTCTCATAAACTTAACTACTCCAAAAGCCAAATTTAAGTGGACAAGCAAACATCAAAAAATTATGGACACCATACAGAAGATATTCTTTAATCCACCCATGGTTAGATTACCTGACTGGAACAAAAAGTTCTATTTAAATACTGATGCGTCAAATATTGCTATTTCTGGTGTCTTACTACAAGAACATGATAAACAACTATTACCTGTTGCATACTTTTCAAAATCTTTAAAAGCATCAGAAAAAAAATATCCTGCACTTAAACTAGAACTCATGGCGATTCATAAATCAGTTACTGCTTTCAAATATTATTTATACAACAGAGACTTTGTAATCCTTTCAGATAGCTAACCCCTGGAAAAGTACAACAAAACTACAAATCCGGCTGATATTATCTCTCGTTGGCTCATGGATCTCTCAGAATACACATACAAATTTCAACATATTCCAGGTAAAAAGAATGTACTCGCTGACTATTTATCTCGCTGTAACATTGAAAATAATCAACAGACTTTAGCTACAAACCCTGAACTTATTCATGATACTCAACCCTTACCTATTGTAGAATGTGATACTCCACACTCCAGCTCGAGTGATTCTAATATGCATGTTAACTGCCTTATTTCTGGTACACAAACAAATCCTGACCCTTTATTAGACATTTCGAATGAAACATTTGCTACTGAACAACAAAATGACCCTACTTTGTCTGTTGTTTATAAAGAAATCTTAAAGAAAGGATCTTCTCAAAAATTTCCTAACTACTTCATTCATCCTGATTCGAAAGTATTAATGTTAAAGAAGGAAAATATTTTTAATGACACTTTTTCGTATCACATTATTGTTCCAAATTCACTTAAAAGCAAAGTCTTAACAATTTCACATTTATCTCATTTTGGCTTTAATAAAACTTATGAATTCTTGTCAGGTAGATATTTTTGGAAGGGTATGTATGTAGACACTTTAAACTTTGTTGCATCATGTATCAAATGTCTTCAAACTAAACATCACCAAACTCCACCCGCACCTTTGCAGCCCACATACACTCCCAGGTACCCTGGTCACACTATCAGTACTGATCTTCTTTGACCGTTTACTAATGGAAAATATGTTTTAACTATCACTGATCATTTTTCGAGACATATTGAACTCTTTCCACTTAATGACATATCGGCGAGTAAGGTTGTTAAATGCTTATTCTCCTACATAACCACCTTTGGGAGACCTTCGGTTGTCTTATCAGACTTAGGACCCCAGTACACGTCTCAGGTATATAACATTTTTAATGATACAATGGGCATTAAGGTATTACACAGTTCTGCCTCGAGACCACAATCAAATGCGATTGCAGAGCGAATCAATAAGTCAATCAAATATTCAGTTAATATTCTTTTACAAGAAGGTCATTCATTCGAAAATGCTGTATTTATACACAAGTCACTTTATAACGGCTCCAAACATGCAACTACATTGTACTCTCCTAATTTTCTTCATTTTGGACGCGAACTTTCTCTAATATTTGACACTTTTGATCAGTCGTGCAACCAACCCTTCCTTGATAAACATATTGAAGTACACAAATTACTTGATGATTTGAGTAAGATATATCACAAAGCTTATAACAACATTAAATCTGCTCAAGATAAAAGATATAAATATTACGGTCAGAAAGCTAAATTAAGATCCATTTTCTTAAAAGATATTGTATATCTAAAATCAAGTGACAAGTTTAAAACAAAGTACACTGGTCCATATATTGTCACTTGTAAACATTCCCCTGTGTCATTCTCAATTAAAAGGTTGTATACTCCTGATAACACAGCATTTCGGGTACATATTGATATACTTTTATTAGCACCTCCTCGTTATGGACATTTATTTGATGCATCAAGTCATATAAACAACACTAACTTTAATACGTTTTATCAACCTCACACATACAATCTAAGAAACAGAAGCTAATGTAAAAACACTATTTATTATTTTTTATGTCATGTTTTATGATACCACATATCCAACCAAAGAGCTCATGGTTGTGTGTATGTTGTTTTTGACTGATCTTTAACAATATCATGGCTGGTCCATCACTGTTGCTCTGAAGATCTCTTAGGAACAATATTAGGTATCATTGTTATCCTTTAACACTTAGATATGTCTTCATACTCACTTAAATTTTAGTTACTTTTTATTTTGTTTCTTTTTGCAGTACACTCAAAATTTCTTTGACAATATTCATTAATTCAGTATTTTTTTTCCACTAGCTAACCTCCCACTTAACAATTCCTGTACTATAAGTCAAACTTATTATAGTTAGATAAACAGGTACTGTAGTCTAGAAAAGTAAACAAATGATTCATGTAATTAAATAAAACACAGTTTTCATATATGACTTGTTCATCACCCCACTCGATTGTGACACATTTTTCGTCTCTCTTCACTCTAGGATTGTCTCCCCATATTAGTTGTTAGATGATATACATTTTTTTTTGTTTTTTTAGGTGCGTTCGTAATTATGTAAATACGTAGCACCTATTGTTGTCGCTCAGTCCGTCCGTCTGTCCGTCTGTCTGTCCGTCTGTCTGTCCGTCTGTCCGTCTGTCTGTCCGTCTGTCTGTCCGTCTGTCCGTCTGTCCGTCTGTCTGTCCGCATATAACAACGCAAAAACTACCCAACCGAATCGTTTGAAATTTAAAATACATAATTATTACATAATTTTGTCGAGTCATTTCAAATTTTATGAAAATCGGATGGATAGATCAATTACAGGGACAATCAAAAGCATTCCGTTACATTACGGTCAATGGGGAAAAAAGTTTCAAATGCATTTTAATCGTTTGAAATTTAAAATACATAGTTATTACATAATTTTGTCGAGTTATTTCAAATTTTTTGATAATCGGGTGCATAGATCAATTACAGGGACAATCAAAAGTATTCAATTACATTATAGTCAATGGGGAAAAAGTTTCAAATGTATTTTATACGTTTGAAATTTAAAATACATAGTTATTACATAATTTTGTCGAGTTATTTCAAATTTTATGAAAATCGGATGCATAGATCAATTACAGGGACAATCAAAAGTATTCAATTACATTATAGTCAATGGGGGAAAAGTTTCAAATGTATTTTATACGTTTGAAATTTAAAATACATAGTTATTACATAATTTTGTCGAGTTATTTCAAATTTTTTGATAATCGGGTGCATAGATCAATTACAGGGGCAATCAAAAGTATTCCGTTACATTACGGTCAATGGGGAAAGTGTTTCAAATGCATTTTAATGGTGTTGCACTCATTCGAACTTAATAGAATCTATATACAATGTAAAGTACACATTATAATATACATTTTACATAATTTGTGATGCAAAGAACATTTGTTATTGATTTACAAGGCCACACAAAAGTATTCCATTACATAATGGTATAGGGAGAACATTGTTTGATGAGCGTTTTAATTGTAATTCCCTATTTACAATTTTATGAGATTGATATATGAGAGTAATATTTTTAAAACTTCGTTATCGTACGAACGCACCTCGTTTGCTACGCTTCACGTGCAATTTCCAACTTGTTTCTTTTTGAATTCTTCCCTTTGAAGTCTTGTTCCCGTTCAAAATTAAGGCCCTAAGGGTTCAAGCTTCATTGTGTTGAGAGACAAAGTTTTGGAATTGGAGTTTCGATTCAAATTTTTGAATTGTGATTCCAATTCACAACAATTCAAATTTTTTTCATGTAATTCGACGTGGGCTCCTTCAGAAGACCGCTTGTGCCTTCGGGGGAGCATCACAATTCCCTCCTCATCTAAGGCTAGGCCCTAAGCCGATGCCATAATACTTGTGTTGTACACAAGATTCAGGGTGACGCATATTTTTATGGGCGTGCTTGGAGCACCTCTTTTTTTTTGTCATCCTATGCTTCGGCATGAAACATTTTTAACAAAAACATTTTATTTTAATATACATCATATTACTCTTTTTTAATTTTTTTTTGAAAAATATAGTGCTATTATGTTATTTTTGTGTATTGCCATTTTACATTCATTTAGTATTAGTTTCATGTTTTGTATATATGTTTCAAAATTTTTACTTGTGTCATGATAACAATCAAAGCTGCAGTAATATTTTTGTACTGTCTGAGTCGACTCAACTTCTACATATAAAAATACAGTACTAGCTTGGATCCATATACAGAAATAGTAAAAAAATATAGAAACTTTAGAACTGCTGACTGTTTTTGAATACAAAAGTCTCCATTATCATGACGTCAAATTTCTACAGATACATATAAAAAAAAAAAACTTTTCCATTTATGTATGTTTTTATGTTATAATATTGTATGCTAGCCTATGCACATTGGACAGCAAAAGTTTTTTTTGTGGTGCACCGGGTGATATATATAACGATTATTTCGTTATATATTGGTTATTTTCTTAAATTATTCCTTTACCCCCCGTCTCTGTTCAATTCAAAAATTAGTTTTAAGTTGTCCTTCATTCCTTTTCCATTTTTCTTGCTTATTAATTCTCTAACCGAAAATCGGCAGCTGCTTAACTTTATCTGTGAGAAATACACTCACATATTAATCAACCGTTTAAAACTATTTCCAGATGTCTGCTTTTTCCGATCGAAGCAATTCTGCATTACCTTATAAGGAGATCATCTCTGTTTCGCAGTTAAAATTTATGCTTACGCTTCTTTTTTCCTTTCTCGACAAAACCCTAAAAAGAATTTAACATCTGCGCAGTAAAATCTGATGTCCCTTCGGTGTGCTTCGTTATTAGACAAAACAGCACGTGTAACATTTTATCGTTTGGCAACCTTTTCCTTTCCCATCCCAGCTGGGAAACTAAATTGAATTCTGATCTTGCTGGCTGCATTTTAACTGTTATTTGGCGTATACTATCCATTGTGCATGGGCGAACTTGTGTATGTTGGCGATTTTCTATCATGCCAAAAGTGGCGGTTTGTTGCTATGTACGAGGCCACTTGACTCACTGCTCTGGTCTAGTGAAGTTGCTAATCGCTGTTCGGAGATTTTCTCCGAGTACTGTATGTGTGCCCCCCCCCCCTAGTAATACATGTCTGAATAAAGAATAACTTAGCAATCATTGTGGGGTTTTTTCGTACATCCGAATCTGGACTACTATACGTAATCACGCTTCTTCTAAGCATTCTAATAAAAATAGCAGCTGCTATCAAACTACGCTACAAGAATCTCCATTACACCCTTTTCTTTCTTTTCTTTTCTTTTCTTTTTCTTTTTCTTTTTTTTTTTTTTTTTTTTTTTTTTTTTGGTGCTGACAACGGGAAAATGGTTTTAGAAGCATTCATTTTTTGCTTCATGCTTAAAAGATCAATTGTTATGTACTGTTTAATTTATGTACAGTGTAGTTAAAATTTTTCAAAGTGTATAGTTATATTTGGGGAACTACAGTATTCCAAGCTATAATATTTCAATATTCAGTTTCGTTTTATTTAAATTTAATTTCAATATGATTTTATGATGTAAAAATCTGTTTATAGCTGTATTTTGCAAATTTAAAATTATAATAATAATATACATAATATACATAATTTAACTATCTTAAATTAAGCATTTTATGATGTATTGAATGCATGTAAATCAATAAAAAATTTATTCTTAATAATGTCAGATTACCAAAAATTAGAGATTTTCAATATTTTTTTTCTTTCTGAACTTTAAAGTATAGTTTTCTATTTATTTCTTTGAACCTATTTATTTAATGCTTAATTCAGTTAGGGTTTCCCTTATTTCGTATTTATTTTTTAAATATACTACTACTATTTTATATTTTTTAAAAATCGTTTGAGAGTTCATTTAGGCAAGAGTTATCAAATTATTATAAGTTACTAGTGTTTCATATAATTACAAAGTAACTACGAATGTTTTTCGAAAAAAAAATAGATATATTTCTTATTCTATTAGTTATCCTACGCGCACAAAAAATACATTTTTAAAATTTATTTTCGTTAGCAAATTCTTACTCCCGCTTCCTCATTTTTTCGCTTCCCTGTCGCCAAGAATCATAATTTAGTTAGAAAAACATAGACAACGCGAAAAGAAATATGCTTCCATCAAAAATGAAACCCGAATGGATTTCTAGATGATAAAATAACAGTTGGCGAGAAATATTGTTGACAAAATGGCCACTTTTCTCCTCGGAATTTGAAATTGTAGCTTCATAAATATGTAACATGTTTGGTAATGATTATCTAATGTAAACTTAAATTCAGAACGGCGGCTTTCTGTTTTCTTCTTTATTGCAACGGAATGTAGAAAAGAGAAATGTTTCAGAAGTTTAACTCCTGTTATGATTCTTCCTTCAGCGTATATTAACGTCAGAAGCATTCGAATATTTTAAGAATAAGTTTAATTTCTTTTGCTGTCTACGTGAAAATATTTTTTCAAACTATGCATTTTTTGTTTCATGATTAAAAGTTCAAATGTAGTGTAATTTCTGTACATTGTTGTAATAAAATTTGGAAGTGTACTGTCATATTTAGGAGGCCTCTAGAATAATAACGATTTGTAGGGATTTTTTTACTTATTTATTTAATGTTTGATTCATTTATGTGTTTCATTATTTACGTATCTATTTTTTAAATATATATATTTTACGTTTATCTAATATGTTATTTTCTTTTTTACTTTTTATAGTGAATTTAGGTATTAGATATCTAAATATCATATGATACAAGTCTTTAATGAAATTACAAAGTATCTATGAATATTTTTGAAAAAAAAATACATAAATATTTTTATTTCTCTGTTAATTAACCAATATATAAAAGAATTTTTTAAATTTTTTTTATATTTTTTATCAGCAAATTCTTACACCTGATTTTTTTTCTTTCCTGTACCTAGAATCATAATTTAATGAGAAAAATATTGTTAACGCGAAAAGAAATATTCTTCCATCAAAAATTAAACCCGAAAGTCTTTATAGATGATAAATAAAAAATATTTGGTGAGGAAGTTTGCTTGAGTAATGGTCTCTTTTCTCTACGAAATTTGAAACTGGAACTTGCATAAATAAGTAACATGGCTAGTAATGGTAGTCTAATGACAGAAAGTGGAAAAGGGAAATTATTTCCGATGTTTAATTCCTCTTACGATTCTTCCTGCAGCGCGTATTAACTTCAGAAATTTTTAAATATTTTAAGAATATGTTTAATTTCTTTTGCTGATTATGTGAAATGTTTTTCAAAAGAGCAGTTGTCAAACAGAAAAATTATTTTGAGTTTAGTGTCGAAATACGTATTACATAAATATCTCTAAACACAGAGGTATCTTTTCATTAAATATATTTATTTATTTATTTATTTTATCAATTTTGATTATTTTCGTGGGAAAAAAAGTATAAGGTCTTTGTTGATCTTATGATAAGTTAAAAAGAATCAACTTCATATGGTCGCTGTCATTTTTGTAAGCAGATAAGGTGTTTCGGTGTAATAACGCCAGGCGGGGTGATAACGTCCAGTGCTAATATTATGCATATGATATCAAACGAATTAACTGCATTTATATGAATGTCACATATGTAGTAGTGTATAAAATTTGGAACTTCCAAGTTATATACATTAAGTCTAATTACACTTCATGTACGAATATTTTTAAAATTTGAATTAAAACACAAATATACTTCTATCTCTGTTAATAAAACCGCGTGTAGAAGAAAGGACAACTATTTTACCTTTTTTTCGTTTTTTACTCCCGCTTCCTCATTTTTTCTTAACTGTTCCCAGAATCATAATGTAACAAGAAAAATATAGATAACTCGAAAAGAAATATTTCTAAATGATAAAATAATAATTGGCGAGAAATATTGTTGACAAAATGGCTTCTTTTCTCCTCGGAATTTGAAATTGTAGCTTCATAAATATGTAACATGTTTGGTAATGATTATCTAATGTAAACTTAAATTCAGAACGGCGGCTTTCTGTTTTCTTCTTTATTGCTTCAGAAAAAAAAAACAGAAATGTTTCAGATGTTTAATTCATATTATGATTCTTCTAGCCGCGTAAATTAAGTTCGGAAAATCTTAAATATTTTAAGAATTCATTTAATTTATTTTACTGAATACGTGAAAATATTTTTTCAAAATATTTATTTTTTGCTTCATGATTAAAAGTTCAAATGTTGTGTAATTTCTGTACAGTGTTGCAAAAAAAAAAAAAAAAAAAAAAAAAAAAATGAAAGTTCATAGTCATATTTAAGCAGTCACAGGTACCATAAGATTTTTTTTTTCTCTGCATAATTCAGTTAGTGGTTCTGTTATTTCGTATCTATATTTTAAGTATATGGATTTTACGTTTAATTTATATTTTAATTATTTTTTAACATTTTACAGTCAATTTAGGTATTAAATATCTAATTATTATAATTTACAACTATTTAATATTTTTACAAAGTGCATCTGAATATTTTAGATCAATGAAGTAAAAATAAATGTAGACAAATATGTTTCTTTCTCTGTTAATTATTCTATGTGTAGAAAATGTAATACTTCGTTTTTTCATTTTTTTCTTCAATAATTTCTTTCTCCCACTTCCTGATTTTTTTTCTTCCCTGTTCCCAGAATCATAATTTAGCGAGAAAATTATTGATAACGCGAAAAGAAACATTCTTCTATAGAAAATGAAATCCAAATGGCCTTCTAGACGTTAAAATGACAGTTGTCGGGATAGATTGTTGCCAGAATGGCCTCTTTTCTGCTCGAAATTTGAAAATGGAGCCTTCGTAAATCTGTAACATGGTTGGTAATGATTGTATAATGCAAACTTAAATTCACAACGTCGGCTTTCTGTTTTCTTCTTTATTGCTGCGGAAAGTAGAAAAAAATAAATGTTTTCGAGGTTTAACTCCTGTTATGATTCTTCCGGCAGAAAATATTAACGTCAGATGTCATAAATTATTTAAGAAGGAATTTAATTTATTTTGCTGACTACGCGAAAATATTTTACAAATATACATTTTTCGCTTCATGGTTAAAAGTTCAAATGTAGTGTTAATTTCTGTGCAATGTAATAAAAAAAAGAATTGAAGTGTGCAGTCATATATAGGTGGGGTGGGGATCAGGTTTCTTAAAATTGGAATGAAAATAAAAAAAAGAACCATTTTCTACTTTCAAAATTTTGAAAACGGTGGATATGATATATAAACACAGCTGCCAATTCTACGCTTGTTTAAATCGTTTAAACATACTTGAAACCAAAATTTGTTTGTGTAAAGTATAGGTCAATTATACTTATTGTTTTGTATTAATGTAAATAGTGCCAATTATTTACGAAACTGTATGTTTCTAACATGTTTATTTGACTTATATACATTGAATGTAATTACAAACAATCTACCAATGTTTTTGACAAATAAAATAAAAAAAACCAAATATACATTTTTCTCTAATAATTATTTGTTGAATTGAAACCAGTAGACAAACTTTCCTTTTATTTCCTTCTTTATTTATTTATTTAATCAGCAATTTTTACTCCCGCTTCCTGACTTTTTTTCTTCACTGTTCCTGGAATCATAATTTAACAAGAAAAATATACATAACGCGAAAAGAAATAAGTTTATAGGAAAAATGAAACCCGAATGTCTTTCTAGATGATAAAATAACAGTTGGCGAGGAAGATTGTTCGCAAAATGGCTTATTTTTCCTCGAAATTTAAAAAGTGAGAAGTTTGCAGCCCTCGTAAAGAAGTTTGCAGCCATGTATACCTTATTTAATGTATTTAAATGAATGCCGCATTAGTGGTTATATTTAACACTTTTAGCACACATTTATCATTCTAAATTCATTTAACGCGCAGTGGCTTGAAAATTGTATAAAAGACATGTCATAATAATTTATTCTATAATCTATACAATCTATACAATCTATCTAATCTATGCAATATTCGATAAATTACTGGATTCAAAACATTCCTTTGTGTATATTGTAATGTAGAAAAAAAGAAAAAATCATCGGATGCAGACTCATGAAGTTTTAATCTACGTACGTTACATAGAGAAGTACATACTATGTACGGTACATAGAGAAAATTCCATACTTAGAAAAAACACAATCACAACACACACACACACACAAAAGAAAAAAACGTAATTGAGGTTAATTTGGATCAAAAAGATTTCCGAAATGTGTTTAAAATTGTGTTTGAGAATTTGCAGTGTAAATGAATGTCACATAAGTAGTAATATATGAAACTGGGAACTTTTAACACACATCTAGCATTCTAAATTCATTTAAGACGAGTTACTTGTAAAATGAATACAAAAATGAATCGAAAACTTCTCATAGTAATTCAACGTATACAAATATCTCTGATAAATTACTGAGTTCAAAATATTTCTTTGTGTATATGGCAATGCAAAAAAAAAAAAAAAAAAAGTCTTATGCAGATTTGATTGCAGTGATCTTATCGATATATATTACTCAGTTGAGATTCCATATTGCGAAAAATAGGAAGATTAATTCATAAAAGTTCTTTCCAACTTAAATCACATATTAATGTATATAAATATTATTAAACTTTAGAGAATATTAGGAATTCATGAAATGTCTTAACTTAACATATGAATAAATACAAAAAAAAGTTAGTATGAAATTTTCTTCAGTAATTCGATGTAATAAAATATCATAAATAAGGTACTGCAAGAAAATATTTCATTTTTTCGCAGATTCAAAAGTAGATTTAAAATAATCACTTTTGAAGATAATATTTAGAATAAACAATAAACTTTCTAACATTTAAATAACAAATAAATGTAAAAACAATAAATAAATATTGATCTTTAATAATTACCGAAAAATATCCTGCGATTACAAAAGAACAGTCGTAAAACAAAAATATATTTTTAAGATTGATGCTGAAATACCTGTTAAATAAATATCTTTAAAGGCAGTGGTAATTTTTCACGATATTTTTTTTTTTTAGCAATTTGGACTATTTTCGTGGGCAAACGTTTATGGTCTTAGTTGATCTTACGATTAGTTAAAAAGAATCATATTCCAAAAAATCGTTGCAATTCGTTATATTGGATTTTCTTAAAATTTAATTTGCGTATTTTTGCTTTAGAACTGGTCTTCTGTAATCGCAGGACATTTTTCGGTAACTCATAAAGTTCAATATTTATTTTGTGTACTTATACTACAAATATGTATATGTATATATACATATATATATATATATATATATATATATATATATATATATATATATATATATATATATATATATATATATATGTAATGATTCGACGAGATCGATGTTCCATAACAATGTACAAGTTCCAGTGGCACACCATCTATGAGGCAGAACAGATTACTACTACTACCAAGAATCAACAGTGGGACGAGCTGAGCGGTCGCTCCGGCAATTTGACCAGCAGTGGATGAGTTTATTGGGCTATTTCCCCATAAGAAAGTTCAATCAAGCAGTCTTTAAATTAATTTTATTAGAACTCATAAATAAGTTAAGTTCTTTCACGCAATCACCTTGGCACTCTCATCAAATTCTAATTCAGCGGAGCAATAAAACGCGCGTCTTGATAGTTTAAAGAAAAGGTGCATTCTACTCTCCTGAAAAGCCAAATGAAAAAATCATTTTCACGACAAAACTAGCGCCCTCCTACTCCGCGTCAATCATTTTAAAAATCCAATCGGGATGGACTCGAGCCTCTAACGGACAAAATGATCAATTCTAATTGGCCGTAATAGGCGGTCTACTGGCAAGAACTATATTTTTTTCTCGGAACACTAAGCCCTTTAGCAACGCGTAGTAACACTTGTCACGCGATGTTAAAAAATAAAAAAATAAAATTAAAATCGCAGGAATATGCCAGAAAGTAAAAAGCTTACGAAATACTTCCCGCCTTTTTGAGAAGCAAGAAATAATTTATTAATAACTAAAGTAAGAAAAAGAATTTTAGCTGTTACAAGACGAAACTAAGATTGAAATATGTTCCACAAATTTAGAATTGAAGCTAAGAGAGAATAAAAAAAATGGCGCAATTTTTTTTTTTATTTTATTACAAATCCCCCCTCCCAGAAAGACGGGTGAAAAAGTAGGTCTGAGACCTGCAATTTCACAGAAAGGGAGATGATGCAGACTTAGCTCACGAAGTTGTTGATATAAGTAATAATAATTAGATACTGAATAAAAAAAAATTTTTAAATTAATTTCTCTTTTTTATATAGAATTCAAATTTAAAAACACCAAGGTGATGCGTGGAATAACTTCAAATTTAAATACAATAAAATAGGCTTCAATACAAATACAAGATATAATCTTGTTTAAAGTACACATCAAAAAGTAATTTGAAAATATAAGCAATTACCCATAGTAATAACATAAAAATGAAACATAAAAATGAAAAACAATAACGTTAAATTCTTTTTTAACAATGTCAAATCTAGAAATCAATTTTTAAAAGTTTATTTCAAAAATCTTCTTAAAGTCATATTTGGAATGGCATAGTTCATTACCTCATTTTAAGGATGTCTAATTCATTTAACTGTCCAAATTCATCAGCTAACATTATAATATTAGTTCAGTTTTTGTGTGAGTAAGTCCTTGAACATTCATAACAGTTCCATTTTGGAATCTTTGTGAAAATACTTTTATAATTGTATTTTTAATTAATAACACATTTTATAATATAGTAATAATAATATTTAACAATGTAAATAATAAACAATATAATTAAGAAACATAATAAGGAAAAATATCAATAATAATAAATATCATAAGTGTAAGTAAATCTCATAATTTTATAAGTAAATCTCTTAATAAGTAATAATAAATATCACAAAAGACATTCTTTAAATACTTAATCTCGTTTATCTCATCTCATATTTTTGGGATGAAATATAGAGAGAAGTGGAATAAAATAAAAAATGCAATCAACTATGAAATCATTTACTTAATCTGGTAATCCGAGTACAGGATTAAGTAGGAATATGTACAAAAAAAAAAAATTAAAATATAATATGATAAATTAAAATAAAATAAAGATAAATAAAAATTTTATTCATGTTTGAGAATGCACGTGACCTTTAAACTACTAAGATTCTTAAAAAGAAATATTAATAAATGATAAAAATAAAAAACAAGATCTATTCATGTCAAATAATTACGCAATAAATATTCTCTCGGTGTGATAAAACATTGCAAGATGCAAGTAGGAAAGAGAAAAAGAAACAAAATTATATTATAATTGACATGTACTTGGACTGGAATGCAGAAGCAAAGAAAAAGAGAAAGAGAAAAAAAAATATATTAAAATAAAGTGATAAAAATTTTGTTACTTGGCAAATAATTAATTTAATAATTGATAGATTAAACTTAATATTACAAATAGGTTCAGTTGAAAGAAAAAAAAAAAATATTCTAAGTAGAGTAATTCAGTACAGAATAAGAAATTTCCACTTTGTTCGTCTACGCCGGCATAAATAAACAAATATAAAAATTTCCAGACAAGTGACACTCTCGCTGCAGTCAAGAGATATCATTGCCATTCTGTGAGAATTACAGGATATTATCTGAATTAAAATATGAAAAGAAATTTACTGTTTAAGAGAAAAAATTATAAAATGATAAACTAGAGATATAGTTTAAGCTACAGTTTTTACCTGAGTTTGTTGTTGTTGATTAGGGGGTTGTTGCTCATGACTTAATTTAAATTTATCAGGGGAATAATAAGGCCTTAATTTAGATACATGTACTATTTCTGAACTTTTGAACTGGTTTTGCCTATCAATTTCAAAATTTACTTCGGATAATTTGTTAAGAATTTTATAAGGGCCACTAAATACTTGTGACAACTTTCTAGTATTAGGGTACTGAAATTCTTCATAGATAACTAGATCTCCTATTTTAAATTTTGGTTCGATATAATCTTTATCATAATATCTTTTATTTTTTAAATGAAATTCATCAGTTCTTGTTTTAGCAATTTTAAGTGCTTCATGAACAGGGGGATAATAATTTTGTTGTAAGGGGGAGTCATAGGGTAATTGGCCAAAAAGCAAGTACGCAGGTGGAAATTTGGTAATAGAATGGGGTGTATTATTATATTCATTAATTACCTCAGTTAAAAGCTTAGTCCAGGGAATTTTAGAGGTAGTGGAGTTTACTTTACATTTTAATCTAGTTACTATTGTCTGATTTACTCTTTCACATTTCCCATTCGTTTGTGGATGATGGGCAGTGGTCAAACGTTGTTTAATATTATGATTTCGCAGGAATTTTTTGAATCTTGAAGAAGTAAAAGCAGCATTCCTGTCACTAAGTATTTTTTGAGGGGACTGTACACTTGAAATCTTACTAAAACAGAATAATTGTTGAGGGATTTTGATATTGAAAATTTGTTTCAGACAATTTGTATAAGTTTCTGTAGTGACACTTTTGGAAGGAAATGCCCAAACATATCTTGTGGCATGGTCTATTATAATATGGAGATATTTTTTTGTAGAATTATAATAATATATATATATATATATATATATATATATATATATATATAACAAAACCAAAAGAAATTCCATATCCCCAAAATACATGGAAGTCTTCATCAGGGAGGCCCCTCCATGTAGGGGTAAATAAAGAGAAGTTTCTGAAAGGATGTAGGCTCATAAGCTAAATTACATCCTTAGCCCCCAACTTCTCAGATTTCAGAAATCAAACTCAAACCTTCAAAAATATTATAAATATATACAAAAATTTTTTTTTAAAAAATACCAAAGGACAAGACCAAAAATTACACAAACAAAACAGAAAAATTACCTACAAAACTAAATATAAAAAATAAAATTGTAAAATATAAACCCCCAGGAATACAAAACCCTCTTCAGCTAGTGGGGCCATTCACTAGCGCTTCAATCTCGCCCTATATTGAAATCAAGCATCCGTAAGTAAAGAAACACTGAGACTCAGAAACTTTCAGTTAACATATAAGATGGATAACAGTTAACCATTAAAATCTTTTTTAAACCACTCATAGCCAATTCTAGATCTGTTTTGTTATTGCAAATCCTGCGGATCCTATTAACTTGTGAATACATAATATTTTTTAAAACTTTATTGCTAATACATGAAAACCAGTAAGTGAGGCTATTAACTTCAAAATTAAAATCTTTCCTTTTATCATAAAGTCCAATCAACCATTTTTCCTTGTTTTTCTTAATTTTAAGATCTAAGAAAGTAATTTGTTCACCATCATCGGTTCGGTGATGAACAAATTACTTTCTTAGATCTTAAAATTAAGAAAAACAAGGAAAAATGGTTGATTGGACTTTATGATAAAAGGAAAGATTTTAATTTTGAAGTTAATAGCCTCACTTACTGGTTTTCATGTATTAGCAATAAAGTTTTAAAAAATATTATGTATTCACAAGTTAATAGGATCCGCAGGATTTGCAATAACAAAACAGATCTAGAATTGGCTATGAGTGGTTTAAAAAAGATTTTAATGGTTAACTGTTATCCATCTTATATGTTAACTGAAAGTTTCTGAGTCTCAGTGTTTCTTTACTTACGGATGCTTGATTTCAATATAGGGCGAGATTGAAGCGCTAGTGAATGGCCCCACTAGCTGAAGAGGGTTTTGTATTCCTGGGGGTTTATATTTTACAATTTTATTTTTTATATTTAGTTTTGTAGGTAATTTTTCTGTTTTGTTTGTGTAATTTTTGGTCTTGTCCTTTGGTATTTTAAAAAAAAAAAAAAAAAATTTTGTATATATTTATAATATTTTTGAAGGTTTGAGTTTGATTTCTGAAATCTGAGAAGTTGGGGGCTAAGGATGTAATTTAGCTTATGAGCCTACATCCTTTCAGAAACTTCTCTTTATTTACCCCTACATGGAGGGGCCTCCCTGATGAAGACTTCCATGTATTTTGGGGATATGGAATTTCTTTTGGTTTTGTTATATACATTTTTTACATTTCTTTTTGTAGCATTTTGCGCATTGGTCTGTAAAAAACTGTTTATTTGTTTCTTCATTTTTTAAAAATTAATTGAATGGTTTTAATAAAATTGTGTATATATATATATATATATATATATAGATTTAATTTACTGTTGTTTTAGGTATTAAATTAAGAAAAAATGTTATAAGTTACATTCAATTTAAAATATATAAGTTATATATATTAAATTTAATTAAGAAGCATTTACGATTTTTTTATATATAAGTATTTACGAATTTTTTAATTAAAAACATAAATGTATATTTTTCTCTGTTAGTTATATCATGTGTAGAAAAAGAATATACAGGGTGTCCAGCAAATATCACCCTGATTTCAAAGTTAAATTTCTCAAAAAAAAAAGATCAATAGTAATATGCGGTAAACAGTTTTTTCATTAGGTAAGCTATAAAAATCTTATACAGAAATTTCAAACAATGAATATTTTGAAAAAATTTCGTTCTGATTGCATAGAATGCTTTGATTTAACATTTTTCTTGTTTTAGATTGCCTGCAGAGAAATAATTTTTCAGCTTACAGTGCAATATTTTAAAGATTTTTCGAAGTAATTTTTTAGAATTTCGAAATTTCAAAAATTTAATTAAAAAAAACTATGAAATATGGCATTTTAAGACGAAAAACACATTCTCTGGCAGCAATCTAAAACAAGAAAAATGTCAAATAAAAGCATTCTTTGCAATGAGAACACAATCTTTTCAAAATACATACCATTCGAAACATTTGTATAAGATTTTTGCAGCTTACCTGATAAACAAACCGTTTACGGCATAATTCTATTGATCTTTGTTTTTGAGAAATTTAATTTTGAAATCAGGGTGTTATTTGCTGTACACCCTATATATATATATATATATATATATATATATACATATATATATTTAATCAACAATTTTTTACTCTCGCTTCCTTTTTATTTCTTCTCTGTTCTTAAAATCATAATTTAACTATAAAAATATAGATAACGCGAAAAGAAATATTCTTCCATCAAAAATGAAACCCAAATGGCTTTCTAGATGATAAAATAACAGTTGGCAAGCAAAATTGTTCTCAAAATGGCCTCTTTTCTCCTCGAAATTTGAAACTGTGTCTTGCATAAATATGTAACATGGTTGGTAATGATTGTCTAATGCAAACTTAAATTCAGAACGGCGGCATTCTGTTTTCTTCTTTATTACCACATAAAATAGAAAAAGAGAAATGTTTCAGAGGTTTACTACTGAACTACTGTTATGATTCGTCCGTCAGCGCATATTAATGTCTGAAATTCACAAGTATTTTAAGAATGAGTTTAATTTCTTTTGCCTCCTACGTGAAAATGTTCAATATATATATATATATATATATATTGTTAAGAGTTCAAAAGTAGTGTAGTTTTCCTATAGTGTAATTAAAAAGATTGAAAATGCGCATCAAATTAAAAGGGCCTAAGGTGTCTAAACATAGGAAAAAAATGAACAAAAAAAAAAACATTTTAAACCTTTAAAACTGCACATATGATGTCAACCGCATTAAATGTATGAAATTTAATGTCACATATGTAGCAATATATAAAACTCCGAACTTTTAAATTACATCTTAATTCCATTATGACGCAGTAGCATTAAAAACAAGTGAGAAACTGTAGCGTCATGCGTAGCAAATGTGGTGCGTTCGTACCAGGGTATTATCCCCAGTAATTGGCATGCACCAGTGATTGGCAAATTCCACAAACATGCCCTAAAATAAGATTTATATCCAGTCTTTTAAAAATGCAAGACCATATACCAGTTTTATGGTCATTTACGTTAAAGTTATAACTAGTAAAGTTATACTAGATGACAGTAGTGCCCAGGAAAGAGAAACAATTATGGCTTGTATCAAATTAGCCATTTTTGTTGCAAAAGCTTCTTCTTTCGCTTAAGGAAGGCATACTTTTCAATTCTTTATTATCTGATTTATAATATATTTTAAATTTTAATTGACAACAGTTTTGTTTAGTTAAAAAGGGTTACTTTAATTGTGTAAAAGTATTTTCGACACAAATACTTAGATTTCTGAATTAATGATAGATGCCAAATAATGGTGCTTCAATTTTGCTAGTTCCAAGTAATTGGTACCTATTACAATTGCAAGGAATTCGCAAGGAATTTGAGAGTAAACCCCTTATTTTGGAAGTACTTTTAAATTATAGACTAATTTTGTTTCTTATTTGTTTTTATTTGAAAATATGAAATATTATCAGTAATTGGAATCCATTAAAGCTTCATATGACAATTTCTGGAGATAGCATAACAATTACTGGGTAATTATATAAGTATATTGCATTGTTTGAAAGTGTTCACATTTCAGACTAATATGCTGATTTCTTACTCTCAAAAACCTGAAATATGGCATCTTCATCTATAGTAAATTCATTTAAAGCGATTAAACCCAATGCAAAATGTAAAATATTTTTTAATAGAAACATCTGCCAATTACTGGATCACAAGGTGTCATACATTGGTGCTTCAGGTGCCAATTACTGGTGATTTTAACAACTTTTTATAAATATATTTTTATAAAAATACTTTTTCAATTTTTTTTGCTTTTAGTGGGCAAAATACGTGCACAGATATGCATTCTTTGATTTAAAAATATTTCCTAGTAAATATCTTATTTCTTTGTAATGAAAATTGAAGCAAGTTTAAAAACAAATTCTTAATGTGCCAATTACTGGAGATGTTACCCTATGACGAAGTTTTAAATCTATTCTGGTCTTGGTGTGATAGTATACAATATTTCGTATACAATAGTGTAGCATAAATATTTTGAGTATTCCTGTAAACACTACCTGCAATTTATTATACAGAAAATAAGTTTTAGTAAACCTCAGCAACTTATATCCTTTTCGTAAAATGTGAAATAGTTTAAAATAATAAAAACATGTTCCAAGCAATTTTCCTCCTTTACCATTATGTAATGAATACTTTTTGTAGCCCTGTAATATAATAAATATATTCTTTACACCACGGATTATGAAGAATGTATATTTTAGTATATAATTCATAGATGGATATCAATTTCATTACGTTCTGAAGAGCATAATACAATTAAAATGAATTTGAAACTATTTTTTATTCGATTGGTCTTTAAATAACGGAATCTCTTTATTGTAATTAAACTATATATTCGAATTTTATAAAATTTGAAATAACTCGACAGAATTATGCAAAAATTATAGAATTTAATTTTCAAAAGATTTGGTTTGGTAATGTTTCCTCTATTATATGTGAGGATAGACCAGATGTACAGACAGACTGAACAACAACTATACGTGCTACCTATTTACATAATTATCAACGCACATCAAAAGAAATAAAAATCTTAGCTGATTCGATTATGGAAATTTAATTGATGCATATTACTCAAAGCTGATTCCATATTGTGAAAATAAGGAGAATAATTCACAATGAATCATTCCAAATTAAATTACATATTAATGTATATAAAATATTATGAAATTTTAGAGTATATTAAGCATTTATGAACCATCTTAACTTAACACATGCAGAAATTTAAAATAAAGCAAAATGAATATAAAAGGCTCTTTAATAATTCAACCTAATCAAATATCATAAATAATTAACTGCATGCAAAATATTTCTTTATTCATTTTCTAACATAATGTTTTAAATAGATTGAAAGGTAGATTTATTTTAATCGCATTTGAATTAATATTCAGAATAAAACATTTTAAATTAAAAAAATAACAATAACTGTAACAATAAATAAATAAATAAATAAATATTGAATTTTATGGGCTATCAAAAATCTTCTGTAGTTACAAAAGAAAGTTGTAAAAAGAAAACAATTTATTATTATTTTTTATGTTGATGCTAAAATAACAATTAAATATCTTCATTATGTATGATTTTTAAACCAGAACTCTTTTTAAAATAATTATTTTATTTTAAGCCTATTTTAATATTTGTAAAACCAAAACATTTTTTAAATGTTGATGCTATAACAACTGTTACGTATCTTTATTATGTATGGCTTTGAAACCACATATATTTTTTAGAATTGATATTTTATTTCAAAACAATTATAATTTCTGTTTACGTTCAGCAGTTGTGTTCGGTCAACACAGGTCAACAGTTAACATGACTCTAAGAAACTGCATTATGAAGTTCAAAAATGTTCTCAAGTATTGCAGACATCATAATGATAGCGGCAACACCCGACCGATAAATTTCTCCTGTAGTGCATATTTTTAATTTTTTTTTAAAGCAGAAAAATTTGTAGTTTAGTAGTATTCAACATGAAAACAATGGGCCATTTAAATGCACTTTTTATGCACTTTTTATGTACTTTTTATGTACTTTTTATGTAATGCACAACTTGTAACGTTATATGCATGCTGAGTGTCATTTATAACGTTTGGTTGTTCGTGGTGGGAGTTAAATGCAGACATACTCAGTACTTAAGATAAAACAACAAAGTTTATTAAAATGATGAAGGCTGAAGGGAAGTGGAGCAAGTCTTAATTTTACACAACTGAGAATACTATGAAAAGGCTAAACGCATACTCACAGGCTTCGGCCTAGCTCAATCGTGGCACATTCTAACACTTCTCACTATCTCTTGGCTGAGCTACTAGATAAAGCTTAATTAGACAGCCCGTGGCTGTGTGTAATTCTTTATTCACAAATAATCAAAATGAAACTACTATGAAGTTTCTTACCCGGCCAACTCTCAAGTCAACTATCGAAACTCTTTTACACTTCACTGGAGGTCCGCTGCTACTTTCAATCGGCTAGCACTTCGCTGAGCAATATCTCACTTTGCTATCTAACGCCACAGATACTCACACACTGGCTAACGCCACAGATGCTCTCTCGCTGGCTAATGCCAGAGACACTCTCCACACACTCACACCCAAGCTTTTATATGCTGCAAACTGAGATACTTCACATTAACATATTACTAATAACCGCGAGCTAACTGCAGAATCCGAAAGAGACACGCACACACTAGAAAGTTAAAGTAAAAGAGAGGATAGATGTCGCTTTTACGCTTACACATGTTAAATTATTGACGTCACGATCTCAGAAATACTAGAGTGCCTTCATACAAAGGTCACTCCCTCACAAACTTATACATTTAATATAAATTTAATATTTTGTATATAAAAAATAAATAAATAAAATATATATCTAGATTTTTTGATTTGAAAAATTATTTAATAAATGATTTAATAAATTAAAAAATAAAAATGATTTAATAAATAAGAAATACATTTTTATTCCTTTAAACAAATAAAAAATAAATAACATTACATCAGTCAAATTAATTTCTATTATTTATCCCATTTATAAGATTTATCTCCGTCTTTCGAAATACTAAATCTCTTCTTAAAATACTTTTTAAATGTTCTTCCTTTTACTTTTTAAACCTCTTTTCTAGGATGAAAAAGCCATAATCTTTTCTATAGTGAGATAAAAGGGATTTTGAGGAAAACACAGTAAAGTTGCTTCACAAGATGATAGTAATTTGAAATGGCTGGGTAAATTTGGAAAATTAAAAACATACTTTGAATAAATACATTTCTAACTGTAAAATGTTTTAAACACAAAAAGGATATTATATAATAAAGCATTTTTACGTTATCGGCTGTTAAAAATGTTAAAATTATTTCTTTTTTGGTTATACTATTAAGGAGTTCTCCAGTATGTACTTAACAAGCTCTTTTTTCAACAAAATTTCTAACATATTTTAAATTATAGCTCAATTTTTAATTGTAGTTTCAATGTACTCCCAAATTACATGTTTTTTTTAATTACTAAGAAAATAGAAATTCGACTATACGCTACTGAAACTATTAAAAATAGTACGTTCTAAATGTTTCTTAAATGTGTAAATGTTACAAACATTATTTTATCGGTAAATTGCTATGAGATTTTGACTAAAACAGATGATTGATGTTTAGTTAATGATAATTTGCATACAACTTATAAATAGTAAAATACAAATTCAACATCGCATTTAAGCAAAATGTTTCTCGATTGGGCGATGATTGTGAATAACCTTGTTTATTATTTTGCGGCGCATAGATAGTGATAAACTGACAGCAGAGAAATATGTATCAAAAAATCATTTCAGTATCTTTGATTGTTGCTAAATTGAATTGGTGTTGAGTAAGAATCTCTATAAATAATAATGTAATTGACACGGTGAGTTTGAAGATGAAAAGCGATATATATCGTACAATAATGTGGATAAGACTCTCAAATGTAACCACGCAAAAATATCAGAAATTGAGCATTTGCAATTTGCTAGTCTCATTGTTCATTTACCCGCTAAATGAAACATTTTTGTGAAGATTTGGCGCAATTGTGAGTAGCAACGACAACCCTGATTACATAGCCTCTCACTTTCATTAGTTTTCTAATAATAATAATAATAAAAAAGATTTAAAAATGTGTCAAAACATAGCCTAAATGGATTTAAGGACAGCCTTAGTCTAGCATATATATAATCTAGCATATATTATGCTTGGATGATAGCTATTTTAGCGAATAAAGATTGTTAAAGTAATTTGTAATTGAAAGATCTTCAGTTTGCAATTCAATTTAACCAACAGTAAAATGCATAAATGCATTTTTTTACATGCACAGTAAGACATTCCTTTTTACTTTTCTATGAATTTATAAGAAAGATAGCATGAAATATTTTTTATGGCTTCTTTTAACAAATAAACTCAAATAATGCGTCAAAAATGAATAAAAAAGCATGATTTTAAACATTTTTAAAAAGACTATTCATAGAAATTTGCAAAACATAGATGGTAGCAATTTCCAATATTTTGCTAATATGTTGAACGGTGCCGTAACTCCTGTGATTCTCACTGGGGAATTTACTTAAAAAATCACACACAAAAATTCTAGTTCAGTTTAAGGCACTTTTAGGTGGGGCAATTTTTAACATGGCACAAAAATCGCTATTGCAGCACCCCCTTCCGGCGGATATTTTCAAATTAAGGGAGAACCAACTAGCCATACCCAGCAAGCACATACCTTTCGGCACACGATCGGACCGCAGCTGGCAGTTTCGATAAAATGTCGGCAGCATGTCGTCAACTGAAACATAAGAATCTGCTTTTACAGATGCCGGTTATCGTAAACGGTACTTTATGATTTTTTATCGGCAAGCTACTTATACCGGCAAGTGATGGAGGACAGATATGTGATTGATGATAGTTGTCAGATTAGATATGCCAACATTGGACCGAATTAAGAATTTTTACTCTTAACCGGCATTTATTTTTTCTTTTCTAAGTTTTGTTTGAATTATTTTCACAAGATATCTAAATTTCATGTATGTCATATAAAATGCTAACAGGCATTAACAGAATTTTTTTTTCAAAGATAGCCAATATTTATTTATTTACTTATTTTAACTCATTTAAAAAAGAACTTACAATTATTTGAATTAGCAAAAAACATATTTTAATCGCTCCTTAAAATTATTTTCTAATTATTTATTCATTTTAAAAGAAATAGTTTTTTTTTTGTTTAAAAAACAAATTATTAAAAAATGTTTAAAATTATTTTACAAGCTATGTAAATATAAGAATTCTACCCAGCTTTTTATCCTTAAAATTTAATGAAAGATTCTGACCTCCCCCACCCTCTTCAAAAATTACCAAACAAAAATGAATAATATTAATATATATTCACTAAACTTATATTCTACAGTAAATCATCAATAATTACATAAAAGAATTCTTTTCAATAAAAAGTGATTAATTACACACTTATTTTCTTCTTCTTATTTTTTCTTTGTTGCAAATACATATTTTTAATCTAACACGTTTAATTATATTATAATTCCTAAAACGAAAATTGTATCAACAAAAAAATTTCTAAATTCATCGATTTTATTAAATATTAAAGTATTCTTAAACCTACAGATATATTCAGAAATATCCTTCATTATAAAAATTATCTACGTATAGAAAATATAATGATATAAATTAATATTTTTGTTTTATTTTTAAATTAAAAATATTAATAAATAACAAATGACATAAAATTAATTCTTAATCTAATTAAAATTTATAAATTACCAACTTACTATTTATGAAAGTAAGTCTTTCCATGTTAAAGATATATGATTTATAAATTAATGCAATACATGGAGTTACATTATAAATCCCACTGAAAAAATATTAAGTAATACAAAACCTCTAAAAATAATTCATTTTATTAAGTACATAATTCTTAAATTTGTAAGAAAAATAATTTCTTTTGCTTTAATTAATTCGTTATGATAATTATTTCATTCATCTTAATATTAAGTTAATATTAAGTTTAGCTTATTTTAACATGAGACAATTACAAAATAAATAAATTAATAATAAATAAATAAATAATACTACATTAATTAATAACACACAAATAAAAAAATAACATAAAAACACATCAAAACTGCAACTATTTACCTTCAGCGACAAATGAAATGTTTTCCTCTTATTGCTCCATAAAATCACCCACAACGAGAATCGGTTGTGTATTGGTTAAAGCGCTCACCTTCCGTCCTTGGGAACCTGAGGTCGAACCCAGCGTCATTCCCTTACTCTGCAGTACATTTTTGGGGATTTTTAACAAATATAGTTTCAAGACTAATCATAGACGGCGCCAGCAACACTGGATTTTTTTTCATTTTATGATGGAGATGCGATAGCGGACCGGCTGTGTGCCTACAGTCGGGCGGCAGTCTTCCGGCGTTTCAAAAAAGTGCTGGAACTGATACGGCATAAAAGTATCGTGCCGATATCGTCAGTAACGGCAAAGTGGGTGTGGACCGATTGTTTAACGATAGCTCTGTGTTTGCTGGGTAGTCATACATTTACATGGAAAATTTGGCTCAATTCAATGCATAACCTCATACATTTTTGGTCAGTACTATTTTGAAAATGGAACAAAAATCGCGATTGCAACACCCTCTTCGGGCGGATTTTTTTCAAATTCCAGGAGGACCAACTAGCCATAGCCATACATTTATACAAAAAAATTGGTTCAATTCGATGCATAACTTCATACACTTTTGGTCGTAAAATATTGAAAATGGCACAAAAATCGCGACTGCAGCGTCCCCTTCGGTCGGAATATTTCAAAATTGAAGGAGGACCTGCTTGCCACAGCCAAAAACATTCACAAAAAAATTGGTTTAATTCGATGCATATTTTCATACACTTTTTGATGGTAGAATAGCGACATATGGACACACAAACAGACGCACGGACAGACAGACATTTTGTAAAAACATGTTTTTTGGAATCTCTTGCCCCTAAAACGTGTAAATCCGTCGAAAACCGGAAGTCGAAATTTTTTTACTACAATACTTTCTTCTATTGAAGATAGAAATAAGTAAAAATGTAAAGCAACGAACAATAAATCTATTTTCAACATGTTGCATGTGTTTACGAAGTTTGAAACAATTACTCAGTACACTGTAAAATTCATAATTTTAAAGTGCATAGACATGTAATTAATTTACATGCCACATATCTGATGCTGTGCGAACGTATTCAGCTGAGTTATTAAATTTCTTTTTTTTATGAAGTTATAATCTTCTAGTTATTTCATAAATATATAGTAAAAAAAATCCATGACAGAAGTTATTCAAAAAGTTATTTTCGAATATTCAAAAAGTCATTTTACAGATGTATGAAAGAAATCCCAAAAATGTGTTTATATACAGGGGTACTTAATTGGAATTAACAGATTTCCAAAACTCTTAAGGAAAGCAAATACAAAAAATAAGTAAATAAATAAATACAACTTCGCTCTTTATCGTAAAGAAAATACAACAGCTAGAAATTTAACACCCATATTCATCAACAACTTCGACTCTGGTTTTTACCTAAAATATAGGTCCAATTCTCAAACCGTAATTAACTTTCGTCCTGATTGAAACCATTGATATGTTCCATGATTGATTCAAATTGATTCAAATTGATTCAATATTGATTCAAATGTTTTCGTGGATTTCATTTCATCGTTAAACCGACGTTTCCTAGTTTGAGGTAGATGTTGAATATCAGAATAAATTGATCACAGATGTAACGGCAATTGACGATTACACAATCGATGAAAAACTATTTCCAAACTATAAGATTAAATACCAATAATAACTTACCGTAAAAGTCACATTTACTTGACATTAAACGCATTACATACTCTCGCTAAGTACCTGAATGTTTTTAATTTCACGTTTAATTTCTATTTTTAATAATAGTTTACTGATTTATTTGTTCTTCTGTGATTTAAAATAAAAATTATCTCGCTTTGCACAACTTGACGGTATTGGTCAACGTTATACTCAAGTAGTAACGGTATCAGTGCTCAAGTAACGATAACTCATTCCACGCTTTTTACAGCATGTCCGGTATCACACATTGAATAGCTATGTTTGCATGTCCTACGACTGTGAATGTATGTTGGCAGCAGTAGAACAAATACTTGATCGTTGGTGAGGTATCACAAAAGAAATCACATCGAAGTGTGCCTTTTCAGGCGACTTCATAAATATGTAAAAAGCTTACTCCGTCGTTCGGTCAGTACGTCTGTCCGCATATAACAGAGCAAAAACTTCCCAACTGAATCGTTTGGAATTTAAAATATACGTTTATTTCATATGTTTGCCGAGTCACTTAAAATTTTATGAAAATTAAATGAATAGTTTATTTAAATGGACAAATAAAATTATTTCGTAAGATTACAGCTAATGGAAAAATAGTTTTAAGTGCTTTTTAATGATATTAAACTTTATCGAAAAGAATACAATTGATATGTATTTATGAAGTATATACTAAAGTATACATTCTGCACAATCTGTGGTGCAAAAAAATATTTCTTTTTAATTTAGAGGGTCAAACAAAAATATCCCATCGCATAATAATATAGGGGAAAACATTTTGTAGGCGCATGTTAATTATATTAAACTATCTCACATAAAAGAAAATGATTTACGTTGCTGAGGTTTGCTACAAAATATCTCCTACATAATAGAAAGCAGATAGTAACAGGAACATACAAAAGATTTCGACATTATACTGTATGCACCGACATCAGACTACTTTTATAACTACTTTATAATATGAAAGAACGAACGACGTGCAATTTAAAACTTGTTCATCGATATAAAAAGTTGTTAAAGTAAAAGTCATATTGTATTACCTGTTAAACAGTTTCTAAACTACTTACATGATTCTGATATTTACGTGAATTTCAACATATTCGAAAAAACGTAATCTCATTAAATACGTTCGAACTATTTTATCGCCATTGTCTGTATAGTAATGGAATTATTTTAAATACCCCTTTAAATTAACTATTTATTCAATGCACTTTATATTCAATACGGAACACGCCATAATAAACATCATTAGCATATATTAGTAACATAAAAATCCGAGTACATTTAAGAGAGATAAAGCATGGAAAAGCATGCATACAGACGGACAGACAAAGGCAATTTATAAAAACTTTTGAATTTTGAAGGAAACTGTTTAATTGGGTAAAGGCTTAAATCAGTTTTTTAAATGAACTTTTATTTTAGGATTTTTTTGAGATTTGATTATGTATTAAAATAATCTTTAAATTATAAATCATTGTACTTTCTGATTTAGCGGATGGGGATTAAATAAAAGGGTAAAAAAGTAAAATAAAAATTTAAAAAAAAACTGAAAATAAACATAATATTCAAAGTACCTTTATTATTTTCTCGATCAAAATTCTTTCAACTCTTCCTTTGAAAACCAAACTATCCTCATAAAATATTTACAAAAATTGCCTTTTTAAATGAGTATATTCAATTTCTAGTTTAAAATAGAACATTCTTTTGTATCATTTAATTTAAAAAAGCTTGATTACACAAGCTATAAAATAACTTATCTTAAAAATTAAAAAAATTACATAACTTCGGATTAAAGCAGATATTTGAAATATATATGTTTAAATTTCGGAACCATTTTGAAGGATAAAATGTTTTATATGAATATTAATGATTTGAAATATCTGTTGAAATACTCTATAGGGATCTTTTTTATAATTAAATGTACTCATATTAAATAAAGTTTGTGAAAAATTCATTAATGTAGATCATTTATTCTAAAAAAAGGTTTAGAATAAATACACATGTAAGTTTACATTAGCAAAAATGTAAAGTTACGACATAAATTTTTGCAAGTATGTTACAAGTTTGTAGCATTATACAGATTTTTTAGTTTTTATTATAGAATTATATTTAATGTGTAAATTGTTTTTTAATGATTTTTATATATTATAAAGAAAACCGTGTTTACCCGCATCTCTGGCACATTTTGATTTTGGAAGTACCATAATACTACATTTTTATTATACCGCGTTTTTTAAAACTTGTAAATATTGATTTTTTTTAACCATCGGATAGGAAGAATAATATTTTAAATGCAGATTGTTTGAAAACAGTCTAGTATTTTATGTTTTAGCTGAATTGCTATTTTCTGATAATTCATTTTTGAGGTTAAAAAAAAAAAAAAAAAAAAAAAAAAAAAAAAAAAAAAAAAAAAAAAACTTATTTTTTTTTGTCTATTCCTATAGCATGCAGAAAAATATATTAAAAGAGTTAAAAGAATCAAAAAAGATATTAAAAGAATTGTTTGAAATTAAATCTGTAGTAAATAAATCACACATGTGTCATACTTAAAAAATATCTGTCATGCATAGATTGTTGTCCATTTTCTATAAATTAATAATTACTCCAATTTTATTCAATATGTAATGCAATTTTGAAGTTATGGAATATTTTTTCGGGTTTTTCATAACCCATATTTATTTGAACCACCTTGGTCCGATTTTGCGGATTAACAAACTTGAACAATAATTCTTACCCCAGGATTTAATGTACTTGTTTGGAAAAGATTTGTGCAAAATTATGGTTTTCATCGCGTCCATAAACACACACACACACACATATATAAATATATAATAACTGAATTTCAATTAATAAGAAAAAGTTTGTTAAATAATAATGTGTCTTCTAAGATTCATTTTCAAAGAAAAATTAATATGTAATATGCAATTAATGTATATATATATATATATATATATGGATAGATAGATAGATAGATAGATAGATATGGATAGATAGATAGATAGATAGATAGAGAGAGAGAGAGATTTGTTCTGTTTTCTTTGGCTGTTTTGTGAAGGCTAAAACATAGTTTATATCATTCCTTTTTTTTATAAAATAAAATGCAATAGTGCATCATGCATTGAGACAAAATATCCCCAAAACCCCTACATTCTTTACAATATAATTTGTCTTTTTTGAAAGTTTTCATTTGAAGTATATATATTAACTAAATTATTAAAATAATACAAGTGTATTGGGGATTTCGCAATGTTATTGGCAATGTTATATATACGAGAAGGTACCCGTCGAAATTCTACAAAAGAAAATGTTTAAGAAGGAACTGTTTCATTTATTTATACTGAACCTGCAAAATTAGTTACAGTAAAAAAATCATCTTATATTCATCAGTCTAACTCTCAAACAAATATTATAAAAAATACGTGTTATATTTATCGTTCTAACTATCAAACAAATTTTATTTTAATCTAAGATTAATAAAATACTATAAAACTAAGGAATCCAAATATTAAAATTAAATTTTAATCGCATATGTAATCAGTAAAATATAATAAAGATCAGTTATCATTCTGAAGTTATCAATTGAAGTTATTAAATTTGATATAAATGCGAATGGAAAAACAAAATTTTTTCTGAATTGACACGATCATAGAATTTCATGCGAAATTAAAACTTGTAATCATTTTCATATTCTAGAATTTACGAACGCACTTCACATATCTGTATTCACCACGTTTAAAAAATGATAGTTTAATTTCATTATTTTAAAATCACTTTAATCCTTTGAGCTCTGGTGGGTAAATTTCTTCAAAATTCCAAAGGTCACATTGGCACCAGTATTTTGCAAAGAAAAAAAAATCGATTTACGATATACACGAAGAAATGCATTAATGCTTTTTTAAATAAATTTGGTCGAATTTTCTGGTGCCGTTGTGACATATCGGAATTAAAATTAAATGGTAGAAAAATCAACCATCAGAGCTCAAAGGGTTAACTCAAAGCTTGAATTCACTTAATTGATAAGTAAAAACGAAATCAAACTGAAATCAAACCGAAATCACCGAATTCTATAACAGATGAGATATTTAAAAAATATATGCATTTAAATTTCTATGCATTTCTATGCATTTAATTTGCAAACGGTGACAGCTATTTAAAAAAATTTTGCAGGAGGGTTATGTGTAATGTCAGGAGTTTTTTTTTACCTTAATTTTTATGTTAATTCGCATCTCAAACAATAGGTGGCGCTGACGGCGATTGAAGGCCAGGTCGACGCTTCACTTAACACTGATCACCTGGCCTTCAATCGCCGTCAGCGCCACCTATTGTTTGAGATGCGAACTAAAACAAAAAAATTACGGTTAAAAACATTTGAAATTATACAGGGTGAGCAAAAACTCCGTAAAAATTTTAAAAATTCATAAAAACCGAAAAAATAACCAAAATGAAAAACGGTTTACAGGGTTAGCATCCATAGGTCACGGGGATTTTTTTAAGACAGAAATAAAAAATAATTCAAAAAACAGCCGACAGATGGCGCTGGTACTTAAGATTTCCGCGGAAATATGCAAATGAACCGGTTATAAGAGCTTGCGCTCCTAATTCACAACTAGTTCAACGTTGTGAGCCGTGAACTTGATCAAGGATTCTCAATGCGAAGGACAAAGCTTTGTTGGTGAAGTTATTTTACATGAACAAGGAATCAGCGAGTATTGCTTTGCGTAAATTCCGATTTCAAAAGGATTTGAGGACGGGAAAGGGATCTTTAACAGCGGCAGGCCTCATAAAGCTTGTTCGGCGGTTTGAGGAAACAGGAACGTTGGAGGATCGTGTAAGATCCGGACGACCATCTTTAATGAAGGTCCGCTCGCCGCGTGTTGCAGCCGAAATGGAAGTGTTAGCGTCCGCTTCAGCTGCGGGGACCAGCAGTGCTCGTGAAGCAGCCAGACGCTTAGGCTTACCCCAATCATCTGTCCATAATATTCTTCATGGAATACTCAATCTTTACCCATACAGATTACAGTCATGCCATGAACTTTTACCTACAGATACTGCACAGAGAGAAGCATTTGCGAGGTGGACTTCCCTAAAATTGATCAGAATCCCACATGGGTCTTTAACATCTTTTGGACAGATGAAGCTCATTTTTCGCTTCATGGAGACGTTAATACCCATAACTGTCGAATCTGGGCGACATCTAATCCACATGAATACACTCAGAAACCATTGCATTCCCCAAAAGTTACTGTGTGGTGTGGATTCACAAGTTCATTTATCATAGGACCCTTCTTCTTTGAAACACCTTGCCGAATAAATGGGTGGAAAACAATTACGGTAAACGCTCAGCGTTATTTAATGCTTCTGCGTGAGAAGGTCATGCCATGTTTGCGTGAAAAAGATGCGCTTTCTACCATCACATTCATGCAAGATGGAGCACCTTATCACATTGGTACACCTGTCAATGTATTCCTGATACAGACGTTCGGGGAAGACAATATCATCAAGTTCCCATGGCCTCCTCGGTCTCCAGATTTGACCCCGGCAGATTTCTGGTTATGGGGGTATTTGAAATCCTGAGTGTATCGATCTAGTCCGTGTAATCTGTCGGAGCTGAAAGATGCAATCCGGGGAGAAGTGTCATGTATACATCCAGACCTGCTACACTATGCAGTTGCTGGATTTGTGACTCGACTCCAATGTGTCATCCCCTGTGGTAGTGGTCATGTGGAACACATACAGGTCAAATAAACGATTTGGAATCATTCTGTTCTTTATTTGGGTATCTTTTCTTTGATTTGGGTACGTCAGCGCCACCTATTGGCTGTCTTTTGATTTTTTTTCATGTCTTAAAAAAATCCCCGTGACCTATAGATACTAACGCTGCAAACTGTTTTTCATTTCGGTTATTTTTTCGGTTTTTATGAATTTTTAAAGTTTTTACGGACTTTTTGCTCTCCCGGTACATAACCCTGCTGCAAAAAAATTTAAATAGCTGTCACCGTTTGCAAGTTATTGAATTTTAAAATCCATCAGTCAATTTTGGGACACCCGGTATATATATATATACTCGATCATTATAAAGGGAAAATAATAAAACTTGCCATCTCGTTTTCTGTTTCGTATAAATTCATTTATCTGCTCCCTCCAAAATGAAAATTTTTTTCTTTACAAAATGCTTATAGAGAAATTGTGCTTTTACTTGGGTATACTTATTTATCATGGACAAAAGCGGAATATTCTGTTTAAGGAAATAAAATAGGTTCTAAGGAAATAAGAGGAAGAGAGAAAGAAATTGTAAAGAAGCTCCTTGCTACAAGTTGTATGAAAGGGTGTTAAAGAAAAAAGATAGAAAACAAGTTTGATATAATTAAATTCTCCTCTCAAACGTATTTAGAAAGATAAAGATCGTTATGAATATTTACAAAATCGTATAAATGTTCGAAATAATTCATGAAGTAATATTGAAATTATAAATTTATATGTATGACAACTGCGTACTTAAATTTAAGTATCTGTATACTTATTTAAAAGCATTTTTTGTTGTTTATGATTAATACAAAATAGACATCACCGGTGTAATTGCTCTACAAAACATATTTAGACTAAATACATACTAATCCATTTTTACAGTAGTGTATTTATTTATTATTCTTTAATTTATAAGAGAAAGGAAATAAGAGGTAGTCGTTGACACCAGATAACATTTATTCTATGGTCAAATACAACAAAGTACTCATTAAAAATGTATTTCACAAACATGTATTTTAACAAAACAAGTTGATTCAATAACTCCATAACGTCTAATTTTTATTTACAAATTAGCGTTATATATATAGACTGGACAAATAAATAAATAAATAAATATATATATACATATAAATATATATATATATATATATATGATGATACCACACACTTCATTTGTAGTTCCAAAGTATTTGGGGCTTGAAAATTCTGCTTTGGTTCTACAAATTCCCATTACATTCATTATTTTATATTCATTTTATTTATTTATTTAAATTTTTCTCATGTTTCGTTATGGTTTATCGATAAAATTAATTGGTGAATATTGTCTACTTTTAATGGTATTATATATATATATATATATATATATATATTGAATGACATATTTGTTGCCTTCCCGATTTCCTTTAATTTAATTTATCTACTGTTTTCAAAATGCTAAAAATTTACATAATGCATTTTCAAAGTATTACTATTTGTTGTTTGTGTCTTTAAGTGCTTGAGTTTTATTATTATTATTATTATTATTAGGTAAAACGACAGATTGTATAGTTTGAAAAAAAGGCAAATAAGCTTTGAATTGATTTGAACATGTTCAATCCTTTTAAAATCCTAATTTCATGTTAATAAATCATTTAAAAGGAAGAATAAAATATCACGAGCATGTTGTGACATTGTACATTAATTTAAACATAATAAAGTTGTTATTTCTTCTTTTTTTACATGCATGAACACTGGATGCACAATGCCAGTGATTGCATGCATTTTGTTTTCCGTTTCGCATAAATCTCTGTATTTGCTTTCTCCTAAATGATTTTTTTCCTTCAGATTTTACTTTCAAATGATTACAGATGTTGTCCTTTTACTTGGGTATACTTACTTATCTGGGAAAAAAGCGGAATATTCTTTTTAAAGAGATAAAAGAGGTTTTAAGAAAGAAATTGTAAAGAAGCTCCTCTTAATAAGTTCAGTGGGAAAAAAAAAAAAAAAAAAAAGATAGAAACCATGTTTAGAATAGTTAAATTTCCTTCACAAAAGTATTCAGGGGGATAAAGTTCGTTATGAATATTTATGAAATTGAATGAGTTTCAATATAAATTCTAAAGTTTTATTGAAATAATGAATTTATATGTAAAATAGCATTCTTAAATTGAGGTATCTGTATACTTATTTTAAAGGACTTTTATTGTTTATGATTAAGGTAATTTATTAAAAATAAAATATGTATAAAGAAAAAAAAAGTGCACAAACGATTTAAAAATGTGTTTTTTTGTCTTTCCAGGTAATGATATAGAAATGATTTTTTTTTTAAGATCCACCACTTTTGCCGAATAATTTTCAATATTGATAAATAATAAATTTAAAGAAAATTGTACACTATTTTTTTCACAGTTATTGAAATAAGACAAAGACCACAATGAAACAAGCGTCATTTTCCTATTTCAATTCTGTCAATCATTATTGTTGCCAATTCAAATTAAACGTCAATTATCATTGAATATAATAAGTTGTTACTGGTGTTGAACAGTTCGCAAGGTCTTTCGAAAGAATTTAGTCTTTCTTCATCAAGCGTGAAAAGACAGGCGTTTTCTATGAATGCAGTGGCACGACTGAAGTCAAAAGGCGGGATCTAAGTTCTTTCGAAAGACCTTGAGCAATTTAATTTATTTTAGGGTGTTTCAAAGAAGTTTTTTTACTCCGAATTGATTTTTGTCGCTTGTATGCCTTGGCTTCTGAGTTCCTCATGTAAACTAGGGGCAAAAACAGCACAATCATGCATAATCGTCATACATTGTAAGCATTTTAATTCATGTAATTCCATAAAAATGAATTTCACATAATAAAGAATGCGTTTATTAAATAATCAAATATCGTCTGAATTTATTTGCGAGAAATGTAGAAAAAAAATTAGCACTATGCATATAAACTCAAATGAAAAAAGAAATGAAAACAGTTTACTTTCAAAATAAACATTTATTCTTCACATATATTCCTTTAATTTAATTTATATACAGTTTTGAAAATGCTGACAATTTACATAACGCTTTTCTAAATTATTAGCATTAGATGTTAGAATCTTTGAGTTCTTCAGTATTTTATAGGTAAAAGGGTGGGTTGTATATTTTGGAAAACATACTAAAATTTGTTTTGGAGTCGTTCAAACATTTTTAAAAACCATTTTATAAAAATAATTCATTTAAAAAATAGCGTTCAAATTAAACTAGTATTTTGAGACTTTCAATAGGATTTTAAAGTATTATAAAGTTTTTTTTTTCTTTTTTCTATTCAAATACTCAAACTGTTAAAAATTAAAAACAAAACAAAATTTGTCATTGAATGCATGCATTTCGTTTCCTGATTAATTTAAATTCGTTCATCTACTTCCTCAAAGATGAAAATATTTTTTAAATACAGTTCTTATGAAATTGTCCCTTTACTTTGGTACACTTAGTTATCTGGGATACAAGCGGAATAATCTTTTTAATTGGATAAAAAGATTTCAGAAAAGAAATTGTAAAGAAGCTTTTCTCAACAAGTTCAATGAAAAGCTGAAATTTAAACGAAAAAAAAAAAAAAAAAAAAAAAAAAAAAAAAAAAAGGAAACATATTTGGAATAGTTAAATTTCCCTTTCATAAGCATTTACAGCGATAAAGCGTGTTATGGATATTTGTGAAATTGAACAATATTTAAAAATAAATTGTGAAGTCGTTCTAAAATTATTCATTGAGAGGTACGATAACTCCATAATTGAAAACAAGCCTCCCAATACTTATTCCAAAAGATTTTGAAATTAATGTTATTTATTCCAAATAAACATCCATGGTGTAATTGTTCACTAAAAATAGTTTAGAATAAATACATACTAATTCCAATTCGAAGCATTTTACATTAAAAATAACAGTAAAAGAAAATGTATTAATGCATATTGAGAAGTAACATGTAAAATAATAATTCAAATATAATAGAACTTTATATAAACTAGTCATGAACTATTAAGAAAACATTCTTTTTTATTTGAGTTTTTTCAACTTATGTATGAAAAGGAAATATTACATTATATACTTAAAAAAAACATTTTATGTAATGATATCATCTAAAAGATTAGAAATAATATAAGAAGGATAGAACTTTTTATATTTTTTAAAAATATAATAAAGTTTCTCTGTCTCATTTAAAAATAATAATTTAACACTTCGAAATGAGCAAATAGCAAAGCACTTTACATTAAATGCATGCATTTCGTTTTCAATTCCGTATAAATTTCTTTATTTGCCTTCTTGAAATGAAAAATAATTTTTTAATAAAACGCTCATAGAATTTTTCTCTGACACACTTAGTTATCTGAGATAAAAGCGGAATATCCTTTTTGAATAAATAAAACAAATATTAGGAAAGAAATTGCAAAGAAACTTCTCCCAACAAGTTCAATAAAAAGCTAGAATTTAAATAAATATATAAATAAAAGATAGAAACATGTTTGGACTAGTTAAACTTTCTTTTAATAAGTATTTAGAGGGATAAATCATGTAATGAACATTTATGAAATTGAATAAAACTTAGAAATTATTTACTAATCCTGAATTTTTTTATTTAGAGATATGCTAACTGCAGGAGAGAAAATAGTCCTCGTGATATTTATTCCAAAATATTTTAAAATGAAATATATTTATTCTAAATAAACTTCCATTCTGTAATTGTTCAGTAAAAATATTTTAGACTAATTACATTCAAATTCCTTTTCGAAGAGTTTTATTTTAAAAATAGCAGCAAGAAAAACGTAATAACAGAAATTATGAAGCACCATATAAAATTAATCTTATGTACCAATACAATAAAATATGCATTTCAGCTAAAGTTGTAAACTTTTTAAAGTACGTAATTCAATAACAATGAATTTAAAAACAAGAAATATTGCGTTGATTAAATAATTACACAAATTTTATTCGCAAAATTTATTTGTCGAAAATTTATCTGCATGAAATGTAAAACAAATATTAGTGTCATACGTATAAACAGAAATAAAAAAAAAAAACAACTATTTATAACCTATAAATAAAATATTGTCAATTATTGGAGTCTTTTAAAAAATCCTTTTATATAATGAAATCGTCGAAAAAATTAAAAGCAATACAAATAGGATAGAAATTTATACATTATTTGAGAACATAATAAATAAAAATTCAGAGGGCTGAGAGATCATAGGATGCGGTCATGTTTCTGACCAGCTGGTGTGTTGCTTTGTTTATTGTTAACTCTCTCTCTCTCTATATATATATATATGTGTGTGTGTGTGTGCGTGTGTGTGCGTGTGTGTGCGTGTGTGTGTGTGTGTGTGTGTGTGTGTGTTTTAATGTTACTTAAACAAATTTTGTTTTCTACTAAAGGCATTTGTTATTTTTCTCACCCGTCCTTATTAATTTTGGGAACTAAATGAACAGGAATGAGCCTGTGACTAATTTAAAATGAAAAATAAGAAACCTTACTATTAAATACGCAAGTATTACGTTTTCTATTCCGTATAAATGCTTTTATTTACCCCTCCCCCCCCACACTAAAATGATTTTTATTATTAAATGATTTTAACATGTTTGGAAGAGATAAATTTCCTTCTCAAAGGTATTTGCATGGATAAAGCGTGTTATGAATATTTATGAAATTGAATAAAACTTTCGAAATAAAGTATGGGGTCTATTGAAATTATTAATTTAGATGAATAATAATTCCATAGTTGAATAAAAACATCATAATTGCTATTCTAAGACATTTCTAAATAAAGATAATTTATTCATAATACAAACTTTAGTCATCGAATGCTTCAAAACGAAAAATAACAAAAAATTTCCATTAAATATGCTTTCATTTCGCTTTCTATTCAGTATAAATTCATTTATTACATCCCTCTAAAATAGATTTTTTTTTTCAATAAAATACTTATAGAAATTGTCTCTTTACTTGGATACAGTTATTTATCTGCGATAAAAGCGTAATATTGTGTTTAAGGAGATGCAAGAGGTTTTTGAAGAGAAATTGAGAAGAAATTTCCCCGAACAAGTTCAGCAAAATGCTAAATTTAAATCGAAAAAAAAAGATGGAAGACATGTTTAAAATCGATAAATTTCATTCTCGAATGTAATTGCCTGGATAAAGCGTGTTATGAATATTTATGAAATCGCACAAACGTTCACATTAAAATATGGGGTCGTATTGATATTATTAATTTAAATAAATGATATTTCCCTAATTGAATAAAAACATCTTAATTGCTATTCTTAAACATTTTTAAATAAAAATAATTTATTCTTAGTACACATTTCCATTTTAATTATAGAGAAAAATTACACACTTTTAAATATATTTTCTAAACCACATAATTTAAAAAAAATGAAATAAAAAAAGTACATAGTTTCATGAGAAATATTAAGATTTTGCTTTAGTAAATCTTATTTTACTTAATAAAATGTTTAAAAATGTGTGAATAGTTCTTAGTATATTAAAATGTTAGGATAAAGACATGTATTATGATAAAGAAAATATTGACTTGTTTGAGTCCCATCAACTTTTAGATAGAAAAGAAAACATTACTATGTATATTTTTTAAAAAATCATTTTATATAATGATGTCATTTCTAAAAGACTAAAAATGATACAAGTAGGATGGACCTTTTTATATTATTTAAAAAATATAATAAAGTTTTTCTCTTATAAATAAATATATATATATATATATATATATATAATGCATGCATTTTATTTTTTGTTCCGTATTCATTTAATGTAATAAAAAGTGTGCAACTTCATGAGAAATATTAAAATTCTCATGTAAATCATGTAGTTCTTTTATTTGCTCCATCAAAAATGATTTTTGTTAATGCCAATCCAATTATTTTTGAGTAAAATTAACCATTCTTAAATAATTTTTCAAAACCACATTAATTAAAAAAGGTACTAAAAAAGTAATTTCATGAGAAATATTTAAATTTTTGAATCTGTAAAATTTATTTTACACAATCATGTAATTATGTTAGAACCTAACAGTTTTTTTTTCTTTTAACATAAATTAATCGAACACTTTAATATGGAAAATATCAAAACTTTTAATTAAATGCATTTATTTCGTATTTTTCGTATAAATTTGTTTATATTCCCTTTCAAAAATGAAAAAAAAAAAATATATATTTAAATGTATGTAAAATTCTGATAGAAATTGTCACTTTACTTGGGTATACTTAGATAACAGGGAAAAAGAATAATATCATGTTTAATGATTAAAAAGAGGTTTTAGAATAGAAATTGTAAAGAAGCTTCTCCAACGAAGTACGGTGAAAGGCTGAATTTAAAGAGGAAAAAGGGATAAATCATGTTTGGAATAGTTAAGTTTCATTCTGAAAGGTGTCTGGAGGGATAAAGCGTGTTATGAATATTTATGAAAATGAAAAAACATTCGAAATAAAATATGGGGAGGTATGGAAATTATTAATTTAAATATTGAATTAACTTGAATGATGTAAATTAATTTGAATGATAATTCCATAATTGAATTAAATCATCTTAATTGTTATTGCAAATTGTTATTTCTAACCTTTCGCCGGGCGCGCAAATTTTCATCAAGTGAGCTGGCGCGCGATATAAATTGTACAACAGGCGAAAAACAGTCAATTATTGCTGCTTTATTTTAACTTTACAATTAATTTAACTTACAAATATCATATAAGTTATCTCTGATCACAATTTATGAAAGTATTCCGCAATCCACTTATTTTGTTATAGCATGTTAAAGCAAAATTTGAGATGTATAAAAAGCTATTTGCTACTGCAATCACAAATAATAAAAATTAATTATGAATTACTAAATATAAATTAAATAATTTCCGATTCACAGAATTAATACTATATTTCATCTATATTAGCTTCTTCCCACATAAAGCATAAGATTTGCTTTTTTGAAGGCTCCCGTAAGGCATTGTGACGTCACTGCGACATCGTTGTCAAGTCACATTGTGACTTTGTGATCATCGATTGTCGATATGACGCCACGTGACGTCCATGTGAAGTCACAGTGAGTAAAATGTGAAGCCGTTATTTAAGAATGTCACATCTCAGTCAAAATGTGACGTCACTGAGTGGTGGCATTTTGTCACAGATGTTATGTGACCAAAGTGACTCACAATGACATGCTATATGGGCTGTTTACAGGTAAACCCTGTGCATTTCATGCACTGTTAACAGATTAAAATCACAGGTGCAGATAGTTGTTCAATCTGAAATACGAATAACTGCCAGGAACTGGTTAAAGAGATCCACTAAACAAATATAAACAGTTATTAACACCCGTTATTCCTGTTTTAAAGAAAAAAGAAAGTGAATGTTGTACTTTTTACAACGGCGCGCCCGACAGAAGGTTAAAAAAAGATAACTTATATTAAATAGATATTTCCATTTTAATTGTTCAGTAAAATTACACTTTCTTAAATAAATTTTCTAAACCACACGAATTTATAAAAAAATTTAAAAAGTAAGTAATTTCAGTAGAAATATTCAAATTTTTGCGTGTTTATATAAGAAAAAAAATCATTTTATGTAAAGAAAAACATGTCACTAAGATTATTAAAGATAAAATAACTAAACTAGAACTTTATGTTATTTGAATGTATAATAAAGTAATTATTTCCCATTAAAAAAGTTTAACCACTTTAAAATGAAAAGTAACAAACCTTTTCAGTAAATATGTCTGCATTTCGTTTTCTATTCCAAATAAATTCGTTTATTTACCCCCCTCTAAAATATTTTTTTTCCAATAAAATGTTTATATAAATTGCTCCTTTACTTGGATACACTTACTTATCTTCGATAAAAGCGTAATATTCTGTTTAAAGATATACAAGGTTTTAGGAGAGAAATTGTAAACCGAATCAGTTCAGTAAAAGGCTAAATTTAAATGAAAAAAAGATGTAAAACATATTTGGAATAGATAAATTTCATTCTCAGAGGTATTTGCATTGATAAGGCGTGTTATGAATATTTATGAAACTGAACAAAGCTTTGAAGTAAAATACGGAGTCGTATTGAAAGTATTAATTTAGATTAATGATAATACCATAACTAGATAAAAAACATCTTAATTGCTATTCATAAACATTTTTAAATAAATATAATTTATTCTTAATACACTTTTCAATTTTAATTATTGAGAAAAATTAAACATTTTTAAACTAGCAAAAGCCATGCTTTGTTTGGATTCGCGAAGTATTATGCTATCAGATAAATATTTGAAAGTAATAATATATTTTTTCAATTACTTTTGCATCTTACTTTTGCATTAAGCAAAAATGTAATTTAAAGTTTCGGGGCATTTTAATTTAAAAATGTATTTCAACCAAATAGCTATGAATTTCATTAGATTCACTGGAAAAAAATACGACTTCTTTGCTACATCGTCATTCCACCGCTTGTATAGAAAACGGTTACTTCAGGCTAACATGGAACATTCTCAGTGACCAAAAAAGTGATATTCTATAAAAGCGGGGGAGTGACGATGCAGCAAAATGATCATATTTTTTACAGTGTTGTTTATTTATGATATAAGACTGGTATAAATAAAAATATTTTCGAAGTAGAATTATACAAAATATTAATTAATTTTATTTGTTACAATTCTTTTATTGCCACTCCACAAAAACAGATAAATAAAAATATTTTCGAAGTAGAATTATACAAAATATTAATTAATTTTATTTGTTTACAATTCTTTTATTGCTACTTCACAAAAACATATTATAATTCTTTTAAAACATAAATATCGTCTGCTTAAATGATTTCTCAAAATAAGAATAAATTGTGTATTTGAATTTCTAACACAAAAAAATACTTTTATAATTGAATGTTAATAACAGAAATTTTCACAAATTTTAATTCATTAAAAATATGCTATAATTTTTCTAAAAAAAAGTATTTTATAAATTTTATAAAAGAAATCATGAAACTAAGTTAAAAGGAATGAGCATAGTTTGAAAATCTAAAAGCATTTTTTGAGATATTTTGTCAGAATAATGAAAATATATTTTATTTATTTATTTATTTAATGATGATTCTAGCTATAATCACTGACCCCATGATTTAAGTTTTTCTTCTGAAAACGTACATGTTTCACGTTTTATTTGAAAAAATGCGTTCGTAATGGAAAAGCATGTAAAATAAATTAATTAAAATAATAATTCATTGAAAAGTATTTTCTATAAAAAAAATAATATTCTGCAAATCTACAGATCATAATTTATATTTGTGTTTAATTTCAAGTCAAAATACTGGACAGTTTTTTTGTAAAGTGTACGACAAAGTGTCATTTGAGTGGCCTAGTAGAGGATTCGCTTCGCTCATCCTAATAAATTTTCTAAACGACATAATTTTTTAAAAATATATAATAAAAAAGTGAGCAATTTCATGAGATACATTTAAATTTTTGCTTAAATAAATCTTTGATCACATGATTTCGTCCAATAAAATTTCGCCATTGAAAATAATATAACTTTTTATACCATATTTTAAAAGAGATATATTATGAATTCAATTAATTTTTCAATAATAAATAAATTTTTGTACTTACATTGTTGACTAAATTAGTATTCTTAATTTATGTTTTAGAAATTATAGAATTTTGATGCTATGAATTTGATATAGTACATCTGTCAATATATTTATCCATAAATTTCTCACTGAGAAATGTGATGTACGTTTTATCGATGTTGTCATTTGTCAAAATCTCTTTGTTTTTTAAATATTTGACTTGATTTGCAGATGATAAAATGAAACATAACATAAACGTACATAAATGTACATAATGTACATGACATTATAGTCCATAATAAAATATATTTTACTGTGCTGCATGCTAACTATTATATCCACACAAATCAGATCTTCATAAATAAAAAATTATTTTATTATTAGTATTGTTATTATTATTATGTAACTTAAATCTGTCCTCATATGAGACCGTATGAAAATAAGGGATAAATATTTATGTTGTCACTGTCCATTTACAGTTCTTTAAATAAATATATAGATCATGGATATTTATTTATTATTTACCATTCAATAGTCAACAAATTTAAGTAACCATATAATTAAATATATATATATTAACCCTTTATAAAGAAATAGCATCAATATTTAAACAAAAAAAATATTTTCTTTTCTTTACTTTTCCTTCAATAGTGGACAGCTTGAATCGCAACAATCTTATAAACTTCATTATAATTACGATATACTTATATTTGGAAATTAATCAAAATTTAAAAAAACCGAAATGTATTTTAATCACCACGTCTCGTTAGAAATAACTGCAGTCGTTTGTTTCAGATGATAATTCAGGATACCCAACTAGATAGTGATATATACATAAAGTGGAATTTAAAACTGTTTATTTTTCTCATTTTATAAAGTAACTTCTTGTAAATTTTTCTTTATCCTAATATTTAGATGTGCTAGAAATTCTTCACATTAGTAGTTCACACATTAAAATAATTTTACATTTGCATCTTATATACTTCACATGATGATGAATCCAGTGTCAGATGTGTATATGTTCAGCTTTCGTTGAAGTGTTGCATATTCTGGAAATGTATTTTTAAATGTATCAAAATGGTTAACAAAGTTGTCAAATATGTCTACAAGATTACTGAGATTCAAAGAATTATAAGTTTTTGCTGAATTTGACTTGAATTTATAACTTTTCCTTCACATTCTTTATGCAGGTTTCTTCATTTAATTATCTACACAGAATTTCGTAAAATTAAACTTTGCTTACATAATTTATATTCAATTATTTAAATAGCATAAAAATAATTTGAAATTAAAGGAATCCATGGAAACTAAGAATATGTGAAAAAGCGGCCGTGCTTATTGAAAATTAAAGAACCGCTCTGCACTAGAATGTAACATGTTATTAAATGTGTTACTTGCATATATCACGAAATACTATTGTTTGATTAATTCGGATGTATTCTTAATAAAAGTAGTTTTGATGTATAAAAATAAAGCCGATTATACTAAAAATTTCATTTTAGAGCCTTTGAAGTGATTTCTCTATTTTTTTAATAGTAATTATTTTTTTAAATGTATTTATAGGAACTATATTTTCCTGTGCAGAATATGCGGCGTGTACAAGTACATTTGCAAGTTCAGAAAATATAGCATTATCAGCAAGAAATTCAGAAATCATATTTGCAACTGATCTCTCCGTAAATGAACCTGCATAAAATGAAATAAAATTTCGTCTGTAGATGAAATCTCCTGTTTAATTTTACTTACAAATATCCGCTTTTACCAGGATAAATAATTATTTAACATAGTAGAATTATATGTATTTTTCTGCAGAGGGGTTTTCAAAATCGAATCCAATTTTAGAATAAAAATAATTATACAATAATTACTTCTTTATTATATCTTCGAAATTAATATAAAAAGTTTGTAATCCTTAGCGCATCATGTAAATCAATTATTTTGTGAACATGGATATATAATTGTAATTATTTTCTTCAATAAAAAAATAATGCATAATTTTTCCTGTTTAAATACAAGAGCAAATAAATTTGGATTCAAACAATATTATTTTCCACCGCACTTTTTTTTTTAAAAATAGCATTTTTATGAAAAACGCAAAATTATAAATCTTAATAATCACATTATTATAAAATTATTACAAAATCTAATAGAACAAATTATATAAGCATAAAAATTTTGAACATAAAAATACAGTGAAACAGAAGCCAAACAATAATTAAACGATACACTTTTTAAAAGAAACCAAATTTAAGATGCCATTCTTATTACTGTACATGAAATGTACATAATAAAATACATAATTTTAAAAATGTTCTAAAAATTCATCTGCCTTTTTACTTATGATGCAAATTATAGCACAAAAAACCGAAGAAACTTAAAAAAAAAAGAATAATTAAAGAAAACGGGGAATTTTCAGAATTTAAATTTAAAAAAAATGTTTTACTTTTATTTGATTTCGATATACATGGTGGTTATTAATTAACGTGAGGTGATCAAAGCCCTCTAGTGAGTAAAGTTTTAGGCGAGACATAACCAAATTTGATCAACATACATAGTTGACCACGGGATTTCGTATTACTGGAAAAATTAATTATAAAAAAATTAAAAAATCGCCACTAGAAGCAATTTTAGTTTTATTTACTCACTAAAATGCATTAATTTGCATAAAATCAGTTCTGTGTAGTGAACATCAGTATAAAAGGAAAGGCTGGGAGAGTTCTCAGACGAACTGCTGTGTGATGGCTGTAATCGTACAAGATCATGCTTTGCTAGTCAAAACAAAAATTGCCACTAGGGGCTATTTTGGCGCACCAAAAGTATATTAGCGTAAATGTTGAATGATTAAATGCCAAAAAATACGGTACAGATCAATACTGCTGATTCCATACTGCTGTAATACTGTCCAAGCGCTGATGGTACCTGCACATTTTTCATTTCTTGTTAGAAGTTATAACTTCGTCAACTTGTTATTGACTAGTCACTTTGCATCCTTGGCTTAGTTGCCGCATAGTTTCAAATCGATGAATTATTTTTTTCAAATTTGTTATGCTCATCGTTTCTTTTGACAAATTTTGTAATTGGCGAAACTCAGAAAGAGCAGCATTGCAATACTCATTTTAATAAAATTTTAATTTTACTTAAGAAAGGTGTTATAATAAAAATAAAAGACATTGACATGTTTCGGAACCGTCAAATAAGTTCCATAATCATAATATAAATAAAATAAAATTTCAAACTATTTTCACGGTCAATACACGTGACACGCGACAATGAGATATGAATAACAAAAAACACGCGCTCTATTGTAAAAATTAAATTAAAATATAGACCATGATCTAAAATATAAGTAAAAATACAATTTCAAAATGTTTCACGGTCAATACAAATGACACGCGGCATTGAGATATAAAAAACACCAAAAAGCAAGCGCTCTATTGTAAAAAAATTAATTAAAAACAGACCATGATCTCAAAGAATTTCCAACATGGTTCTTCCCATTCAAGCTCTCACGAGGAATTTATTCATTAATTCTAATCATAATTTAGGAATAATAAAAGAAACGGTATCATTGCAAACTAGATTTTTACGCGTATAAATTTCAATGGACTCTCTTATAATAGATTTACGACCACAATTTGATATATGTCGGACGTTCCCCTCAGTCCACACAACTTTGAAGAATGTCCGTGGTAGATATAGCTGCCACCACCGATATTACTAGGTGATATCGGTCACCCACTGTGAGATTGGTGTAAATGAAGACTTATGCTAGTAACTGAATTATCAGTTTATTAAGAATATATGTACACACAAAATACGCTATTTACAAATATATACATCTACAACTCGGATGTAGGTGATCCGGTTTAACATTAAATTAGATACCGTAAAGATTGGTTGTGTACTATTCCAATTACACTTTCCACCTCACACTCAATACACGTTAAATTCACTTTTTTTTGGAGCTCAACCTTGAGTCTCCCAACACAAGTATACTGGGCCTGCACTTCTTAGCCCAGAGCACTAAACACCAGGACGTCTGTGTCCTTTGCGCACCAGAAAACGTACTGCTTATGCTCTTCCACACAGAGCAACCTCTCGGTCCAAAACCTAGGTGAGGACTGAATTCTCTCAGACAAACTTGCCCTCTCTAAATCCTTGCTTTCCCCAACATAAACCCCTTTGGAGCCTCCTCATTGGACACATGCTCCATTCTTTTCTTGCTTAGTGACATGCTGCTAATCTGCTCATCATCCGCATACTTCACTGACAGATGGACATGCCTCTGAGCTATCTCCTTTCTCTAACACACCACCTGCAAAGGATTAGCTGGCAATTCCCCTTTCCACGAAGAAGGAATGTCACCTTGGAAATTCTGTACACAACCATACAATACTAGATATTCAAATGGAGAAAGAGTAGACATTATATTCTTTAGCACAGGTGCTATCAGATCCTGACACCCCCCCACCTTAGCGGAAAATATGCCTTTTAGGAGCTAATGTTCCTCAAACATATAGTAATAGCGCAGAAGAGTTCAATAGTCTCTTAACAGATTTCGTCATTGTGCTTATTACATAGGTATTTCCAGGTGTATGAACACTATCTACCGACATCTCTACTGAACCTTTACTAATATTATTATTAAATAAACAATACACATGTTAATACAATATTATAAACAAAAAAATCAAAAAAATATTTACACACACACAGAAAAAATAATTAAATGTGTGACGACATCCCTTTAAGGTTGTCCACTACTGGGTCGTTAATGCTGATGGGCTAACAACTGGTTGTTCTTCCCAGCTCTTTCTATGTAGCCTAGAAATTGCGTCAGCATTCAAATGTTGAGCTCCTGGACGATGAGAAATACTCAGGTTCCAGCGTTGCTAGGCAAGAGCCCATCTAGTGAGTTTGGGTGATCTTGGGGTTGTTTCGGTGAGAAATTTTAATGGATTGTGATCCGTAATGATCTCAATTTGAGATCCATAGGTCCATTTTTCAAACTTTCTCAACCCAAAGAGAACACTCCAAGCCTCTTTCTCTATACTCGGCCAAGCACGCTGAGCCCCTGACAATTTCTGACCTGCAAAAGCTATTGGTTTAAACTGATCCTTTTCATCTTTTTGAGTAACACAACATCCTACTGCCAGGTCGGAAGCATCTGCGTGGAGCTGATATTCCCGGCCTACGATAGGTGTAGCCAAACTCGTCACTTTACATAACTCATCTTTAAGAGTATTAAATGCTTTTTCTGCCATTTCATCCCATGGTACAGTATTTTTAACCTTCCCTTTAGTCAATTCGGTTAAAGGTATAGCAATTTCGGCATAATTTGGAATATAAGATCGGTAAAATCCCATTAATCCCAAAACAGATCTAACTTCCTTTTTAGTTTTTGGTCTCTTTAGATCCCTTATTGCTCCTATTTTTTCCTCATCAGGTGCATGCGTTCCACCCTCAGTTACATGACCTAAAAACTTAGTCAATTTCTCTCCAAATTTACATTTATCCAGCCTAATCGTAAAATTTCTGCTTTTAAGTTCTTCAATGACAGCCCTAACATGCTCACAATGCTCTTCCCACGTGTCGGAGAAAATGATGACATCATCAATATGTGCTTCCGCATATCTCCGATGACCTTGAAGAACCTCATTCATATCTTTCTGAAACGTGGCAGCCGCCCCTTATAATCCAAAAGGCATTGTACGCCACTGATAAGTTCCATTATGCGTTGTAAAAGCTGTCAAATGTTTACACTCCTCCGCCATTTTAATCTGCCAATAACCCCTCAATAAATCAATTGATGATAAATACTTAGCCGCCCCTGCGGTATACATGATTTCTTGAGAATCTTTCATCGGAAAGGTTGGCACCTGAGTTACCGAATTTAACGCTCTATAGTCTATACAAAGTCTAACAGTTGCGTCTTTTTTCGCCACACAAACAATTGGATGACTAATTTCAGCGTTTGACACTTCGATTAGATTTAATTCTAATAACTCCTGAATCTGTCTATATACTTCCTCTTTGTAAGCTACCGGTACACTATATAACTTTGGCTTTTTCCTTTCCACCCCCGGTTTAAGATCAATACGATGTTCCCCTACATCGGCTGGTCGTACAGGACCCATAAACACCTCTTTATTCTCCCTCAAAATACACTTTATATCGTTAACTTGATTGTTAGATAACCCTTTTATTTCGAACGTCTCTATATCTCGTTCTACTTCCTGATCCCGGTTCAAAATAGGAATTTCCCCAACTTCTCCGAATTCCTCATCACCCTCAAAAACAATATTAACTATATTACATTTAGCAATAAATTCTCTTATTTTATTTTGGTGCACATGCTTCCTACTCCCGTCGGCTAACTCAACTATAAACGAATGCTGATTTCGTTTTTCGACTATGGTTGCCGGCCCTTGCCACCGAGAATATAGTTTATTAGTTGAATCGGGGATTAACAATATTACTTTATCGCCTACTTCAAACATTTTTTCTTTTGACCTTAAATTATAATGATACGCCATTCTATTTTGTTGCAACTCAGACGATAATTTTGCCTCATTTGCGGCTCTTTCTAAACGTCCTCTAAGTTTATTCAGATACTCATGAATCGGCGCGTGCCCCCTTATTTTATCCTGCCCATGATGACATGAGAATCGATAAAGGACCCTCCGGCGCTCTACCATATAGTAATTGGAAAGGTGAGATTCCCGTCGTAGAATTTGGGACTTCCCTATACGCCCATAATACAAATGGTATTTGTTCATGCCACTTTTTTCCTTCTTCTCTAATAGTATGATGTAACATACGTTTAAGAGTCTGATTAAATCGTTCCACAAGCCCGTTAGACTGTAGATACTGTGGGGTCGAAAATCTTGGACTAGCACCTAACCTTTTCTCAAATTCTTTTGTTAAGTCGGCAGTGAAATTGGTTCCATTATCGCAAGCGATTATATTTGGAATTCCTGTCCTCATAAATATTTGAAGTAACGCATCACACGCAGTTTTAGCAGTTAAACTTTTTAGAGGGATCGCATCCGCCCACCTGGTATGCTGATCAATTAAGGTTAGTATATACTGATGCCCTTGTGAACTTTTAGGATCAATAGGCTCAGTTAAATCAACATTAACTACCTGAAATGGGCGTTCCGGCCGCGACACTGGGGAAATAGGAGCTCTATCATTTACTTTAACCCCTCTAGTCAATTGGCACTCTAAACATGACTCACAAAATTGTTTAGTTTCTTTCGCCATCCCCTCCCAATAAAATGAATACCTGATTCTCTGTAAAGTTTTCTTAGCTGCATGATGCCCTCCAAATACCGAACTATGCGCTAATTTTAGGATTTCTTCTCTCCTTATTTTGGATACTACTAATTGCGCTATAATTTCGCCTAACAATTTCTCTTTATGATATAATAAACCATTTACAATATAATAATCCCCCTTATCCATTTTAGCTAATTCCCAAGCTTTCTCTAATTCTTTGCATTCTAATTGGGATTCCTTAAACATCTCGGAATTGCTAACAATAGCTTTATTACCTTTCTCCACTTCCGTTTTTTTCCGTATTCTGAGTTTGTACATTTTCCGACTTCGCTTCTATTGCGTAAACATTACAACTATCGTTATTCATACCTTCCTTTTCATTCAAGTTATCAATAATTTCCGAATTATCAATAATAATTTCTGAACTTTCTAATTCTTGGGCCTCTAGCAATGGCTCCTCGCGGTTGACACCTGACAACTCATTAATCACTTCTGGATGTAAAATTACTTGCTCATTAATATTATCAGTCACTGCGCAAAGTACTTCCTGATGAATTATATTAGTTTGTCCGAATTGCGGAATAGCTAACGGTAGTTTAACCAACGGCGATTTAACTGCTTCACCGAATAACCCTTGTAAATAAATACTACCCGCTCCTTTTAATTTCTCTTCCGGTACCAAATCTTTATGAACAACACTAATTTCACATCCAGAATCAACCAATCCCTTTGCTTTTTGCCCATTTACACTAACTTCAATTTTCTCAAGTTTATTTAATTTCTCACCAATAACGTTAGTTCTCTGTTCGGCCTTTGCCGATATTCTCGCCACAATAGCTCCATTAGGTAACTCTTTGCTTTCTTTTACCACAACCTTATGTACACCCGCTTTCGGATCTCGTCCTTTATTACCATTATTATTTCCCTCATTACCCACTTTATTACAAAAACGTAGGTAATGACCCCTCAAACCACATTTAAAGCATTTAGGCGCTGAAGCATCACTAGGCTTCTTAAAATCTATTTTCCTATCCGAAAAAGAACTAATCTCCTTATTCCCGTTTTGCCTCCAATTATTACTAGCTTTGCCATCCTCCCTCGGTCTCATTTTTTCATTGTTTACGTGCCTAACTTTAGCTTTAAAACTTTTATACGTAACGGCGTAAGACTTATGTTTAGCGTCAAAATAATGGTCACATTCTCTAGCAATTTTAGAAGCTTCTAGCCATTTACCCTGGTGTGTTATCCCAATATATGACGCGGTATCCTCCTCTAACGTGCTTACTAATTTATCCTTAACTATTAATTTGTTGACCTTTTCATAAGAGTCAGCACCTCTAATCTTACAGTAATTTTCCCATGTCGCTATTAAACGCGATACAAATAATACATGAGTTTCGTTCTGGTTTCTCTTAGCCTTCTTAAAATTTTCCAAACATGCCTTTGGTGTCGGCTCATGTTCCCTTAGAACTAACTCCTTTAATTCCTCATAATTCTCCTAACATATTTAGTAGAATTTCGGCCTGCTGGTTTTCCGGTACATTTTTAGTTTTGAATGCCCTTTCTAAACTGTTGAAAAATAAATTCCATCCCTCAGTCCCTTCCGGTACTTTGATAGATAGAGTTTTTACGCTTTTGATCAATTTTTCTATATTACTTTCATTATTAGATTCCCTAGACCCATTAAAATTATTTGCCGATCCTTGAACCCTTAGTCTCTCCATTTCTAATTCATGTTCCATCCTTAATTTTTCTATTTCAAACTTTTCCTTTTTTTCTAACTTTTCGCGTTCTAATTTTTCCTGTTTTTCTTCACGCTCTATCCTTTCCTGTTTTTCTAACTTTTCGCGTTCTAATTTTTCGTGTTCTAATCGCTCTGCAACAATAGCGTCAGATAATTCCTTAATAACCCCCTCATCATACTCATCACTGTCCATTATCTTTTTCTTAAGCTGAATTCTGGTATCATCTTCCGCGAATTCAACACCCAGTTCTTCGGCTACCCCTTGAAGATCAACCTTCTTTAGTTTCAATAAGAAAGCCATACCTTCACCGATTGTTATTACTACCCTACAAGAATAGTTAAACCAACCAAATTAATATTTCCTAAATTTTTAAGTTAGTACAGTTATATCCCACATATTATACTAAATATTACACTTCAGATAATCAATACATTTCATTTCTAATTAACCTACTTAATACTCTAATTTTCCTCAACCCTTTATATCACACAATTTACTTCCCATAAAACAAATGTTTACATAATAATACTGATACGTTGAAATTGAATAGAAGTATTGATGTCAATCAAGAAAATCCACATAAAGAAAAATTGTAAAACATGCATATATAAATTTCTACAATTATCCTCACTAAAATATTTCCGAACTCAATACTGGTTCTTACACTTAAAACAAATATACTGAGAATCTTCACTTTTATTTTTCCTCACTATGGCTCTCTTTTGAGCTTTTTTTTTATATGGCTCTCTTTTGGGCCTTTTTTTCCCTATGGCTCTCTTTTGAGCCTTTTTTTTCTCTACTATTGGCCAATTAAAATTCTAAGCAAATGTTATTATACACTCTTCAAACTTAAAAAAATGTTGCTTCATTTAAATATTACTTTAACCATAATTTAACTTTAAGTAAATTTAATTATTCCTTCCAACTACTATTACCACAATTAGTAAAAAAAATTATAGACAATCAATACTAGCTCAAGTTATTATGACCTTTCCTTAAAACAATAGCCAATATGGTTATTAACACTTTATAGGTAGGGAGTATTGATAAAACACATAAATGATATAGACAATTTACTTAAATTACTATTAATTATACAACAACAAATTTTGGTTCGAGATGTCAGCAGAAAGATATGATCAAAACACCTTACGTTATACTTTCTTTGCTGGATTACTTTTCTAATCACAGGTAGTTCCACGATGTAGCGGTAATATGGCACAACAGTTCAGTTTAGTTCTTTCTAATAAAGATACGCACCACACTTTAGTCCACACTAGACGATCCGGCACGATACTTTAGCACATTCTCGACGATACGGCACGACACTTTACACACATTCGACGATACGGCACGACACTTTAGCATACAATCGACGATCCGGCACGATGCTTTAAAACACACTCGACGACATGGCACGACCACACAAGAATTCCACTGGATACTCCGGCATTAACAGACTGCAACACGGCTCGCTGGTCACTGGTTTCAGGCGATTCTATCCCGACGCTGCCAACAATTTGTCGGACGTTCCCCTCAGTCCACACAACTTTGAAGAATGTCCGTGGTAGATATAGCTGCCACCACCGATATTACTAGGTGATATCGGTCACCCACTGTGAGATTGGTGTAAATGAAGACTTATGCTAGTAACTGAATTATCAGTTTATTAAGAATATATGTACACACAAAATACGCTATTTACAAATATATACAACTACAACTCAGATATAGGTGATCCGGTTCAACATTAAATTAGATACCGTAAAGATTGGTTGAGTACTATTCAAATTACACTTTCCACATCACACTCAATACACGTTAAATTCACATTTTTTTGGAGCTCAACTTTGAGTCTCCCAACACATGTATACTGGGCCTGCACTTCTTAGCCCAGAGCACTAAACACCAGGACGTCTGTGTCCTTTGCGCACCAGAAAACGTACTGCTTATGCTCTTCCACACAGAGCAACCTCTCGGTCCGAAACCTAGGTGAGGACTGAATTCTCTCAGACAAACTTGCCCTCTCCATATCACTGCTTTCCCCAACATAAACCCCTTTGGAGCCTCCTCATTGGACACATGATCCATTCTTTTCTTGCTTAGTGACATGCTGCTAATCTGCTCATCATCCGCATACTTCACTGACAGATGGACATGCCTCTGAGCCATCTCCTTTCTCTAACACACCACCTGCAAAGGATTAGCTGGCAATCCCCCTTTCGACGAAGATGGAATGTCACCTTGGAAATTCTGTACACAACCATACAATACTAGATATTCAAATAGAGAAAGAGTAGACATTACATTCTTTAGCACAGGTGCTATCAGATCCTGACAATATGAAACATAATTTACTTTCACTAAACAATATTTTTATTTTCTCATTTAAATATGTTCTTGATAAGGCAGTCTTAGTACGTCCAAATTTAATATCAGATTCGTTCTCTTATTTAATTCGTGCTCCTGATATTAAATTTGCAATGATACCGTTTCTTTTATTATTCCTAAGTTATGATTAGAATTAATGAATAAATTCCTCGTGAGAGCTTGAATGGGAAGAACCATGTTGGAAATTCTTTTAGATCATGGTCTATTTTTAATTTAATCTTTTACAATAGATCGCGTGTTTTTTTGGTGTTTTTTATATCTCAATGCGCGTGTCATTTGTGTTGACCGTGAAATATTTTGAAATTTTATTTTTATTTATATTTTAGGTCATGGTCTGTATTTTAATTTAATTTTTGCAATAAGGCGCGTGTTTTTGTGTTTTTTGTTATTTATATCTCATTGTCGCGTGTCATTTGTATTGACCGTGAAAATATTTTGAAAATTTATTTTATTTATATTATGATTATGGAACTTATTTGACGGTTCCGAAACATGTCAATGTCTTTTATTTTTATTATAACACCTTTCTTAAGTAAAATTAAAATTTTATTAAAATGTTTATATAAAAAGTGAATGTTTTAAAATCTGATGATTTAAAAATCAATTGGATTTAATTAATTTTTATCATTGCAATTTCTCGTTCTGAAGATAACACAGTTGATAGCAAAATATTTTGAGAGTTGATAATGCTGAGAACTGTCCCCGCCTTTCATTTTATACTCATGATCACTTCACAGAACTGATTTTATGAAAATTAATGCATTTTAGTCGGTAAACAACGTTAAAATTGCCCCTAATGGCGATTTTTTATTTTTATTTTTATTTAAGAATCCTATGGTCTACTGTCTATGCTTATTAAATTAGGTTATGATTCGACAAAAACTTTACTCGCTAGAGAGCTCTAAACAACTCACGTTAATTACTAACCACCCTGTATACATATATATATTCAGAAGTATATTTTTTACATAACGAACATTATCCTCTTTTGCATTTTGGTTTATTTTACTTTAAAATAACATTATAAGCTAATTCTGACAAGCATCAAGGTTTATAAATCTCTAGAAATAATGATAATAAAAAAAAAATTAACCCTTTTGGGTCTGGTTTACTATTAATAATACATTTTTTTATCAGATAAATTTACTTTCGTTTACACACTGTAAAAAAAATCTACGTAAAATTACGGACAAAAGCCGGCAGCAGAGATTCCGGACAGTATCCGTAAAAAAATATTTTGACCGTAAATCAAAAAATCACCCGTAATTTTACATTTTAGCAAATGCATAACTAGCCCGTAAAAAAAAGTAGTACTGTCCGTAAAAATACAATGCCAAGTTGCCCGTGAAAAAAAGGGCATTGCCCGCAAAACTATAATGCCAGGATGCCCGTCAAAAAAGGGGCATTGGCCGTAAAACTATAATGGCAAGATGCCCGTAAAAAAAGGTGCATTGACCGTAAAAATACAATACCAAGATATCTCTGAGAAAAGGGACATTGCCCGTAAAACAGGGTTGGAAAAAACCCAAAAAATCCGGTTTTTTTGGTTTAAACCGGGTTTTTTTAAAACATCCTTTCTTATTACATATACATGCATATTTACTGATAAAAACAGACATTATTGGTTTATAAGCAGTGTAACTTCATTTAAAATAATTTAAATTTAATAATTATAGTGAATTTATGCTGAAAATTGAAAAAATCATTTTTCAATTTAAACAGTTTTAGCAAACAGTCTTATGTTGAAAGTTTTAACTGTTTTACACAGTGAACCATTAAAGCTCTGTAAATTTTTATAAACAATCTTTTGATTACTAATAATAAACATTTGGATATAGTTCGATAAATATTCTTTTCCAAAATTATTCAAATAATAAATTACAAATACTTCTTAGGATTTTTTCTTTCTGAGTGACAATTTGAAGTTAACATTTTTAGTCGTTAAATTCAGCAGATAGCAAAGGGAAAAAAATTATTATAAAAATGCTATAGCTAGGTACCAGTCTTTCTTTTAATTCAACAAGATAATCTCCCAAAAGAAAAATTTCTTTTACAGCTTGTGCAAAATCTTGAAAGATCATTGTGTTACATTATTAATTGCATTAAATAATCTGCATTATTTTTTATACTACTTTTTTTATACGCAAAATATTTTATACTAAATATTGAATCTATTTTATCTTTGATCAATTCACGTTTGAAGTTTTTCTTTAGAGCAATAGATATGTTCACCAATGTGTACTGATTTTAATCCTATGCATAAAAAATGACGTAAACCCAATATATCTAATGCTTATTGCTGAAATAAAGTGTTAAATTAGAAATTATTTATATCCAATAATCTGAAACTCGTAAATTATAAAGAATAAAAGAAAATGTCATTAGATTTCTCCTAAAAAACAATTGAAATTATTTATATCTAATAATCTGAAACTCGTAAATTATAAAGAAACAAGAAAATGTCATTAGATTTCTTCTAAAAAAGAATTGCTTTTTTTAATAGAAAAAACCAATTGGTTTAATCCTATGCATAAAAAAAGACCTAAACCCACTATATATAATACTTATTACTGAAATAAAGTGTTAAAAGTAGAAAATATTTATGTCCAATAATTTGAAACACGTAAATTATAAGGAAAAAAAAAATGTCATTAGATTTCTTCTAAAAAAACCAATTGGTTTTTTTGAGAAAAAAACCATTTGGTTTAAACCATGGTTTAAACCAACTGGTTTAAACCGTGCCAACCCTGCCGTAAAATAATACAAATTCTGGGCATGAAAAAAAGGGGTGATTGCCCATAAAATAACAAAACACATACATTAGGATACCTCATTAAAGAAAAAGGATTGTCTATAAAATTACAAAAAGGATTATTCAGTGAAATTAATATAAATTTCCATACAGTTATCCAGCATTACCCCATTCTCTTTTCACAAATCATAAAATTATGTGGTTTTTAAAATAAAATCTTTAATGGGGATCGCCATATATACCAACTGAAAATCCATAATAGATTTAAAAGAGGAATATAGATAATTCACAACACTAATAAACAACAAAAATTAATTTTCACAGGAGTACTTATGTTTTCGCAATATTTGAATAAAACATTCATAACTTATGCATACTATAAAACTTGTATGTTCAAAACCTAATTTTACAAGGTTTTCATGTACTCTTAGCAGGCAGTTTGTAGTTTGTAGTTTTTTTTTTTTTTTTTTTTTTTTTTTTTTTTTTTTTTTTTTTCAAATAAAAGTTTAATTTTATTAAAGGAGAGCATTCTCACTCATTTCCTATAGTAAATTGTATTTTTATTCAATTACAAGGTTCTCAATTTTGGTGTTGTTGTATTAATAACTTATGTTAAAATACAATTTTTAGCTTTCCAAAATTTACCATCACACACTTTAATAGTGAGAGTGGTGGAGCATTTAAAAACTGGTAGGATAAGAAACCCTCGTGTGTTTAGATAAAAGTCTGATATGTAAAATGAAAATAGAAAACTAGTTACTTTAATATTAAATTACAGGGGTTGAAGCAGGCAAAATTTGGGGTCCACAAAAATCTATTTAATAAAATAGGATTCTTCACAAAATAATTTTAATAAAACAGATCCTTTCACAAAATTCTTTTATGCTATTTTCATAAATACTGTTTTAAAATCTAATTTGTACACAAAAACATGTCATAATTTTCAAAAACTTAGCAAAGGAATTTTTTTAAATATATATATTTAGTTTTTAGATTCCTTGTTCAAATAACAAAGTCAACTTCCATTAAAAAATGTTATTTTCACAAAAATAACTTTTCTTTTTCACAAAATGAGCCCCAGAATAAAAACCTGCATCGACTCCTGAATTGATCAGAAAAATTATGATTAGTAATATCAGTTTATTAGCTGTACTGCTATTGCTCCCTCTTTTCCCTTCCAAGCCGCTTAATAATAGAGAGCAGCTTTTTTGATACACAAATGCTAATTTATTATTTCGATTTTTATGTATCACATATTTACTAAATACTACATGAAACAAAAGTAGTCCATTTTTGATTTAACAATGATTCATAATCCTACACACATCGGTGCAATAAATCCATCTAAGTCAAGACTGAAATATTTTCTGAGCATTAGAAATAACTAAATGCAAAAGGGTTAGAAGATTTCTAAGTCTTGTTTTATACCTAAAAATTGGTCTCTAACAATAAAAGAAAGTGATTAAATGTTCTTGATGGTAGAACCACTATTATTTAAGTAAGTCAAAAATCTCTTCAATACTGAAATCAGTCCTGAGATTAAAGATCTTGCACCCATGTCCCACGGTTCTTGATCTTGTGTACACAGATAATATATACTATATTGTTTACAAGATTTCGGTGAAAATTGATTAAACTTGGGAATGTTTGAAGATGAAATTATTACAATGGTTCTGTTTTATAAATTATCATTCAATAAATAAAAAGAAAACATGAATTTTTACAAATTTATTTAATATACTTCAACACAGTATTCTTAGAAGTAACAAATTTAAATAACAAATTAAGAAACAACAAATAAAAAATTCATTTTTTCACACAGATTTGTAGTAACACAATTTATCGCCAAGGTTGTTTGGGTCTTGTAGATAGTGTTTTCGATTTTGTGTCTTTTTCCAGATTAATAGCCAAGCATGTCCTATTTAGAAAAAAGGTAAGATAAATATTACATAAAAGTATACACAATAAACAGAAATTGAGTATAATAACAATCTCAATTATTCCAGATGAACAGAAAATACAGCAGTTATGTTTAATAGATAATTGTTATGAGCATCCTATTAAAACAAGTAACAAAAAAAGTAAGGAATTAGAATTCATTCCAGTTTAACCCAAAATTAATTTCAATTATTGTAAAATAAGTCATTTGTTGTAATGTTACAGTTAGTAATTTATTTTACTGAACCTTTTGTACATGAATAAAACTTGCACTTGACCTTTTATTTCTATGTAAAATATTTTTAAATGAGTAGATTAAATTTGAAGCAATTTTAAAATGACAAAATTCTTTTAAGCTCTGATATAAAACTTTGGGCCCAAAAACAAAAAGGCCTGAACATCTCTGATAGACATTAATGTTCTTTATATCAAAGTAAGATGCCTTTATAGCACCTTGAACCATTTATATATACCACTTATAGTCGTTTGAACCAATTATAGTTGGTTTTAATCACTTTTGAATTGTTTGTCAGTTTTGCAACCAATGTGTATTGCATTTCTTAGATCTCTTCTTCATTGCTAACTGTAATTGAGAGTGCATGTTTTTTCATATGTTTTTATGTTCTATCTTTACAAGAAAATACTGAATTCAAAGAAAATATGGTATTCTGACTTTCGGTGGATTTGTATGTATTGGAAGGCAAGGAATGAAATTTAAAAGTTTTTAGAAAATGTCTATCAGTCAACTCCGTAAGTTTTTAATTAAAAAAAATTAAAAAAAAAATTGTGGCTGCTTTGTTTTAAGAAATAATGCATGACATTTGAAAAAACTTTACATTTAATTAGAACATTGATATAAACTGAAGCTGGTTAGTTTTTGGGGTATATCTCTTAACAGGTGGCGCTGATATGATGCATTATTCAGTTTCCATATCTTTAACTCAAGAACTAATGCACAGGTTATTATAAAACTCTGTTAGTTCCTGATTTAAAAATTGCTTCAATTCATATAGGGAACAATTTTTTACTACCATTTCAAAAATATATCGACATCAACTTCTTTTGTATCAAGCAATAAATCAACAGTTACATTGAGAATTTTGAAGAATAGTAAAATAATATTTTTTTTCTTTCAAATAGAGCATTTTCTAATGTTCCCTTAGTAACTAATTTTCTGTTTAAGGGTGTTCTTAAATCAAAAAGAGCAACTTTGTGACACATGCATTAATTTATTTTTGTTCCGAAATGCATGAAAATAGCAGGTGTTGTTATTCAGAAACTGTCTAATTGCACTCATTCTTTTGTTTTTAAAAAACACAATAGATTTTTCATAACAAGCCTTCAAAGTTGACACTTTTGAGCATATTTCCCGAAGAAAGCAGAAAAACCGGTTGAAAAGGCGGAGAAAAACAGGTGATTGCGTCATCGAAATAGCTTATAACTCGATAAGTAATTTAATTATCATAAAATGGAAAAATAAGTTCAATCCGAAATCGCTTTCATAGTCAGGCATTAAAATTTTATAACTTTCTGTTAAAAAATGAATTTGTAAATGTGTCAAAACGTTTTTCGCTTGTTGAGCGGATCAGTTAAGAACATTCTAAATGCCATAAATAAATATTTTTGTTTATCGAAAAACTTTTTTTTTCCGTAAGTGATGGAAATATTTTACACATACACACACGTTGCTATAATTAACACTACAACAGCACAAACAATAGATTTATATAATACATTCCATCTTGCAGACTTTTTAATAATATAATTATTGATGCAGACACTTGAAGATAGTTCTGTCACTGCACTCTCAACTAAATTTGTATGTTTTACAAGATTAGATTCACACTCTTTTCAAGATCGACTAAATTGGCACTTTTTCTGAGATATCTCGAATAAATTGGTGCTCTTTTCGAGATATCTAGACTAAATTTGCTCTTTTTCTCAAGATTTCGACTAAATTCGCACTTTTCCCCCCAGGATCTGGACTAAATTCACATTTTTTCCTCCAGGATCTGGACTCAATTTGCACGTTTTCCTGAGATCTCAATGAAATTAACACTTTTTCTCGAGATCTCGACTAATTAATGCGCTTTTTTTTTTTCAGATCTCGACTAATTTTGCACGTTTTCTGGAGATCTCAACTAATTTGCATGTTTTAACAAGATCGCGACTAAAGTTGCATCTTTTATTGACATCAAGACTAAATAATGCATTTTTTTTTCATCTCGACTAAATAATGCATTTTCTCGAGATCACGGCTAAATTTGCACTCCCTCCCAGGATCTTAACTAAATTTGCACCCCGCCCCCTGAAATCTTGACAAAATTCACACTTTTTCCGAAGATGTCAACTAAAGTCACACTTTTTCAGATTATTTAATGATATTCATATCACCCCCTCCCTCTCTGCAGAATCATAATTCCCATTTTTCTATCATGATTATAAGTTGAAATCTGCATTTTGTAAGTATGATGAAATTAGCATTTTTTACCAAGATTCTTTGACGAAACTTCATTTTTTTAATGCAATTGTTCTATTTAAGGGATTTGCAATTTCTTTCTGTGATATTTTGGCAGAATGTGCATTTTTACCATGACCCTTTGACAAAATTTATTTCTTCTGCAACTAATTGACTTTTTTATACGTACTCATTTGTTAAAATTCACGATAGTTTATCATGACTGATCGCCAAAATTCTCAACAGTTTTGCACAAGCGATTGGCTCACTTTGCAGAAAAAAATATGTAGAAGAATTTACAGGGGGAAATACAGTACAGAATTTTAATGTGTAGGTCTTTCTTTTTCTGTATGTAAATCACACAATTCTGCACATGATTTCAAACCCTACCCCTCAAAGACAACCCATCCCCCAAGAAACTCTTAAAATGGCACCATAAGCAGCCAATTTATTTATTTTATGTGCTTGGCGGCTCAGCCAATTTATTTATTTTATGTGCTTGGCGGCTCTTTTAAACTCTTTTGATGCACACAATGGGTTTTTTTTTAAACATTTCCATGGCAGCCTGTGGAAATTCAATTGATCTTTAAAAATTATAGCAAATATTTTTGGTATACAAAGAACAAGCATACCCCTCCCCTTTTTTTAATAGCTCTTTTTGAAAAAATGTACTCTTTTTTTAAATTAGTGGTTCCTCTTCGAAAAATTCAACCTGGTGCCCCCCCCTTTTTTTTTTTTCTTTCTAGAATCTAGAGTATTTCAGATATGACAAAAAATCATCTTTGCTAGTAAAATTGTATTATCGTAGTGAGCATTAAAATCATTCAAAATACAATTTAACTGCAATAGTTGGCAGATCTGTAGTGGTATTTGTAATTGATTTTAATTTTTGAGAAATTAAAAACAAACATGCCTCTTCTAAAAAATACTATATAGTAGAGTATCTAATTTGCTGACCTGTAATTCACAGTCAATTTTTTAAAGTTAACAAAACGTATTTAGATTAATAATATTGCACACTGTGCCACCTCCTTAATGGTGAGTATTATTATTATTTTTTTTTTTTGGGGGGGGGGGGAGAAGGCTGGAAATAAAACTTCACGCGAACAAATTGATGCTGTGATGACTTGTCGGTGCGACGAACTGTCGCTACAATGATTTCAATGCAACACCTAATATTTCGAATTATAACTAACTGAGTGAAAATGCCTTAAAATTAATAATTATTTGTAACAATATTAAAATGCTATATCGTCATTAGAAACATTTTTCTGCATAATTTCTTATTTTAACATATTAGGAAGCAGGTAAAAACTTGTTTGCAACATTACATATCTACATACGAAAAAAAAAAAAAAAAAAAAAAAAACAGATTGTTGTGAATTAAATATAAATGAAAAAAAAAAAAAAAAAAAAAAAAAAAAAAAAAAACAGATTGTTGTGAATTAAATATAAATGAAAAAAAAAAAAGCATGTTTTCATTATTGTAACATTTACAAAAATATACATTTTTTGAAAATGCATTAAAAGATAGAAAATTTCACCAAATTAACCAGCTAAGTTGGTTTTACATATGGCAATTTATTTTGTTGCCAAATTTAGTTGTATATGACCAAATTGGTCAAAATTTAGTTCTATGGTAGTAATACTGCTATTACTACTTTTTTTTTTTTTTTTTTTTTTTTTTTTTTTTTTTTTACAATTACCCATTGTTTAAGCTAATACAGATTTCTTCATATGAAAACAACCATTATACCTACGGCAGCCCACTGACCACCTTAAGGACTGAATTAAAGAGAAAAAAAAATTAGCCTAATGTGTGTATTGCCTTTGAATACATGGAGAGACTGGAGCACATGTGAATAGTTCACATAAAGATAGCTTTTTTTATTACTGGTTAATTTCTGAAAACAAAAAATACTGAATACAGTAAACAGAACCCTTTTTTTAAACAAGGTAATTTTTTATAAAATCATCTTTATAGTTAGCTCTTCTTTTTTTTTTAATAACTTTATAAATTCAATGAATTGCTCACAAGTGCCCCAACAGCAGGGTAGTTGCGAACACAAGAAAAAATATTTGATATGCTTTACATTCTGTTTTTTTATTTGTTGTCATGATCATTAGTTACACTATGTGTTAAATTTACTATAAACAAAATTCTAGTTCCGCAGTGATAGATTTAAGCACAAGATTATAAGACGAAAATAAGTAGACTGGGAAAAAGGAGGATTATATGACTAATTAAATATTGTCGGAATAAAATAAAAATTAAGATGTACATTTAAAAAAAATAAAGCCTTTAAATTTTGCTTAGGGGAATTTAGATAATACTTATCAAAAATCTGCCAAAGTACAAAAGATTCTTATCCTTGTATTTCCCTTCTAGTATCCTTGTATAGGATATATATACCTTGTATGGGTATACTTGTATCCTTCGAGTATCTTTGTATTTCCCTTCTATTCTAAAATAATGATAAAGGATTTTAAAATGATAAAAAAAAAATAAACTCAATTACAAGCACACACCCAAATTTAACTTCTTTTACTTTTGAAAGAGGAAGGGGGGGGGGAAGCTCACAATATTTTATAGTATCAGTTTAAAAATTTTAATTTCAGGCAATTCTGATATCTATCTCCATTCAAAGCATCATACACATACACATTTTAGAGGTGAAAGTGGGCCATCATTCCAAATTTGGAAGAAATGAAATTGTTTAGCAAAATATTGCAAAAAACTATTGCATCTTAGAAAACTTTACATGGATTTAAATTATAATTGGATATAAATAAGCTTATAGCTCTTTACATACTTGCTAACATAATGCAGGATGCTCTTGAGAAAAGTTCAATACAAAATCAAATGTATGACAAAAAGTCTCCTATTTCAAGACAATATTAGATATGACATTATTTCGCATGAAGTGAACTGAAAGAAACAGAATCATAGAATGATTATTGAGACACTTATGAACTATTCAAATCTGCCTCAACTATTCTGTTAACAAATGACCCACGTGGTGACTAGAGTTAAATTGACAAATTATTAACATTTCTCAATTTTAGAATTCTTTTTTTTTAAATCAAAAATACTTATTATTTATAGTATATGTTAGAACATTAAAATTAAATCAAATAAATAAAGTTATTCATTTAAAAATTTAAAAGTGAGATTTTACTTTTGAGACGCACACTTTATGCCTCCATTTCTTTCTCTTCTCGATGACACTACCAGTGATAGAAGCGCCTCCATCATATTCTGGAGCTGTCCATTTGAAATTGGTAATTTGTAACCTTTTAACCAGTAGCTTGTAGTCGGCCAGGCTTACTTGGTTCATCTGTAAAAAAATGCAGTATTATACAGGGTGTTTACAAAAATGTATTAGTTACCATTAAAAGTGATTATGTTATTTCATAAAATACCTAATTATTTCATGAAATCACCGAGTATGTTAAAGTGTGTAAATTCAATGCATTTTAAGATGTAACAAATTATTTTATAGAACAACAGTTGTCTAATTGTTAAAGTATTAAAACTTTCGGCAATAGCCATTTGAACCAATTATAGCCAGGATTGCAAAAAAGCCATGCCGGTGGCTTTTATTTGTTTTAACCAGATTTTATTGACCAAAATTGGTGTTTTTTACTTAGTTTTAAAGACTTAATTGAGGTAGAATTCAATATAACCCAATTTCTCCAAAATGAACACATTAATATTGGAATAATATGTATTGATTTGCAGTCAAAATTATAAATATATCAGCTAACTTTTAAAAGACCATACAAAATGCTTTCTCTAGTTTATACTGACTTTACCCCCCCCCCCAAACACACACACACAGTTTTTTTTCGTTTTTACTACTTTATATAATTAAAAAGGACAATAGTTGCATAGTTAGTATCATAATTTATTACTTAACTAATTTTAAAGGATATTAATATACAAGTCTTATTTTATTGCTCATAAATTTTTATTTGGAGCCACACATAAAGTCATTTAATAAAAAGAGCAATTCTTTTTAATAAAACAGCATTACAAATAACTTTGCATTAGTTTATGTATGAGTATGCATTCTTTAAAATAACAATGAGCTTTTCAAAATTTTAATTCAACAAGTTTTATTACAACAAGATGATTTCAATTATTAAATACACATAAGCTATTGTCAATTTCAAAAATAAATAGAAGTATGTAAGGAAAATTCCATTTTTATATGTAACATTTAGTTATTGTTTCATATAATCTTTAAAATGTTTGGTATATATAGAGCTATGCAACAACGAATTCCAAACCACAACATTACAGTCTAATTTAATTTATTCTTATGAATATTTATAATTTCAGACATAATGCCTTCACAGATGCATCAGCAGTTATAAAGACTCATTTATTTGATAAAATTTAGTAGAAATGTTCATTTTTAATAGAAAATATTTATAAGTGTATTACAACTAAATTAATTCAAATTTAATATGAAATATCTGTAAACTAGGGATGCACAACCTGTGGCCTGCGAATTTCGTCAATTTACAACTGGAAAAAATTGCAATTTTTGTACATATGTCACACAAAAAAAATCCTAAATTTTGTCAATTTACTGCGGGAAAATATAAAATTTCGTCATTTAAGAATCACAAATGTCATTTATCGACACGGAAAAATCACGAATTCTACTGATCAAATGCGAAAAATTCAAATTTTATCGATGAGGATCGGAAAAATCATCAGTTTTGCTCATCAGAGAGGGCAAAATCGCGAATTTTGCTCATGAGACTCGGGGGAAAAAGTAGCAAATTTTCCCGATTGGGCACGAAAACATCGCAAGTTTTTTCGACCAGGGATGGAAAAATCGCAGATTTTGTCGGATGGATGCGAAAACTCGCACATTTCGTTGATCAAGCAAGAAAAAAAATCATAAATGTTGTTGTTCCTCGAAAATATTGCAAATTATCATCGGATGGAAAAATAGCATATTTTCTCGGTTTATCGCATTAAAAGAAAAGCGAATTTTGTCGATAAGGCACAAAAAATCGCAAACTTTGTCGATCAGGGACAAAAAAAAAAAAAATTTTGTTGATAAGACACGGGAAAATTGCAAATTAAGTGATGATGCGTGGAAATATTACAAATTTCGTTGATCAGCTGCGGAAAAATCGTGTTTTTGTCAATTTATCAAGAGAAAAAAATCATGAGTTTTATCTTGCCGCATAAAAAAAATGCAGATTTCGTCAATGCTAATACAAAAATCACGAATATTGATACTCTGTCGAAGAAAAATGTGTATTTTGTCAATTTACAGCAAAAAAAGCACACATTTCGTCGATCAAAGACCGAACAATTGCGAGTTTTATTGATCGCATTTCGAAAAATAGCAAATTTCTTTGGTCGGAGATGGGAATTTTGCAAATTTTGTTGGTCACACATAGAAAAATTTCTAACTACGTTGATCAGACTAGAATAAAATCGAGAATTTCATCGATCATGCAGAGTAATTTCGTGATTTTCGTCGATTGGCTTTGCAAAGATCACGAATTTCGCCGACAGGCTTTGAAAAAATCACAAATTTGATTGATCGGCTTCATAAAAATCCCGAATTTTGTCGATTAGCTTCGGAAAAATCGTGAATTTTGCCGATCCGAATTGGAAAAGCACGAATTTTGTCGATTAGGTGCGGAAAAATAACGAATTTCGTCAATCAGGTGCGGAAAAATTGCGAATTTTGTTATTCAGTCCCATTAAAATCGTGTATTTTGTCAATCAGGTTCGAATGAATTGCCAATTTCGTCGATCATGCGAAGGAAAATTGTGAATTTCGTCTATCAGCTTTGCAAAAATCATGAATTTCATCTATCAACTTTTTAAAAATCGCGAACTGTGTCTATTGACTTTGTAAAAATCATGAATTTTGTCGATCGCCTTCATGAACATCATGAATTTTGTCTATCGCCTTTGTAAAAATTGCAAATTTCGTATCCCCCCCCCCCAATCATACACATACACTCTCCTCTGAAACCACATATTTTTTTTTTCAGATTGTAGGCTACAGATCACCTTCTCTAACTCGAATTCTCTCCATGTTATTGATGTGGCCCTCGACCACCCAGATATATTTGAAAGTGGCCCTTCTCTTCAAAAAATTGTGCACCCCTAATGTAAACCATCTTTAACAAATAAATAAAAGCCGGCATTTTTCAATTAAAACAGGCTTTTTTAAAGTGTTTTACAAAAAAAAAAAAAAAAAAAAAAAAAAAAAAAAAGCCAGATGACATATTTGGTTTGGCTAAAAGCTGCTAACTCTGATTATAATTAATTTTAGTAAGTTTTGAATCATTTATGGCTGGTTTCACATGCTTATTTATTAGACCTTTTCATTGTTATTAACTGTCATTACGGGCACATGTTTTGTCGATATGTGTATTAAATTTGCACAAATTTGTAAGCAAGCAGCTAATTTTTGTTAGCATTTTCACAGGGTTCATTGCTGCCTCCAGTTTTATGGAGTATTTTAACCGTTAAAACCGATGTAACATTGTCATGTTACATCAGTAATATATGTTTAAATTACACCATTGCATATGTGAAAACAATTACTCCATGAAACTGGAGGCAGCATTTGCCACCATTTTTACACCAATTGTATGGAGTAACGTTTCCACAAATGTTTTACAGTGAAGAGTGATTTCATAGTCATTTTTCGGTAATCAACCATTTTCGTGAGAGACTATGTGATTTCATTTGTGAAATGCAATTTTCTTTGACCCATGAAATTTCATTAGGAGTTAAACAAGATAAATTTCACACAATGCTATACATTATTAGACTTTTTTTAATGATTTTTACATCTCTATGCAAATGAAGTTCCTTATTTCTTGTTTAAGAAAAATAACACCACTTTGTTTCGCAGATTGTTGCTCGGTTAAGATTTTTAAAGAATTTATCCCCAGTGAACAGAGTCTATTTTAGCAACAAAATTCACATAATACGTTTGAATTCAAGGCAAGGAAGTTCAGAAACTGTTACATGTTTCATTTCACTCTCCTTAAGAAATTTGTTATTTAATTAGCATGATTGAATCAACTTTGTTAAATCAATTACAACAAATGGCAGATATTTTTTCATGTAAGGCTGTACCAACAATAAACCGACGAAGGAAAATGAAAATAAATTTAACTTGTAAAAAAAGATACAATAGAATCATACATGTGATAATTGGGATTGGGAATCTTTTTTTTTCTTTCTTTTTCAACACAACAGATAAACAACTACAAATATTCCTAGATTTCAATTGCTCTTTTTACAGCTGGTAGACTGTAAAGCCAGCTATGTATCTTAAAGACAGTATTGCCAATTAACAATATTTCCTAATAATCTTGAACACACTATGTGCTGTTTTTATAACAATTTCATTCCACCTGACATTTAATGATTTTTGTGTCGAATTTAATTACTCATTTATCATAGCGAAAAGCACAATAAAAAATTCATAAAACCAATTTTGAAGAATTTCAGGTTTAGCATCATAAATTTTTACTTACACAAACCAATTATTTTTTGCTACCAACACCATTTACTGAAAATAAAGTATACTTAATATAAAATGAAAATATTAAACAAATTTTATATCAAAAAAGTAAGTTTATATACAATTTTTTCACATATTTTTAATAAAAGGGGGGGACAGGGACAAGAGGACTAGTTATCATATTAAGCAAGAAAAAATGAATGTAAATGCTTAAAACTGAAATTGTTAAAAATAAAAAGCTAATTTCTATTTATTATTAATAACAATAAAAATAAAGTTCATTTTGAAAGATTTCTTTCATAAAATTTGAAAACATGCAAATTTTATCGAGGCCTAAACAATGTTGGAGAGAACACAAGGAAATGCACTACCAAAATCCGTGAGGTCATCAATCATAGGTTTGTTTTTGAAGAATTTTCTTTTTTAAATGTAAAATTACACTAATTCAATCAAGATGCAGGCACTGTCATATGGGCCAGACAGTATGCAATAAAGATAATAATCAATTAGCTACATGGACAGCATGAAAACTAAATTTATGTATAGTATACTTGTGTTTTTTTTTTTGGTGGAAGATATAGGTCAAAATTAACATTTTTAGCCAATGGTCATTGGCCAGTACACTAATTTTTCTAACTGGCTATTTTTTTCAACTGCTGGCCAGTAACAAAGTTACAAATGCTCCATACAAAATTGTGTTTTTTCTAGCTAAGAACAATGTTATTTACTATTTCTGTTACTTACCATTCAATCATTTCAAAAATGAAATTTTTTGTGCGAAAACCATTGCTTATCAAGGATTGCAAACATTATTTATGTCGTTATCATTTTAAGAAAAATAGATGCGACCAAATTTTTTATCTAATAAGGCAGAAAATAGGCTAGCAAGATATCCTTATACATTGTATAATTCACCTGGCTGTGGATTTCAAATAACGGACTGTCACTTTTTGAAGGAAATACTCCCCACGGCATAACGTGTCCTCCGCCATGCTTCATTGTACGAATAACATAGGTTGAATCATATCTTTTGCTGTTAGGTCATCGGACGTTGTGTCTGTCATCACTTCCAAAACTGTTTCAAATTCGATAGTATAAGTAATATCAAAGTAATTCTCTATTTTTTTCATTCCCAATCGACTGTATTTGCTTTTTTTATGAAACTGATCGACCATATTTGCGACTTTTTCGTTCAAAATTCACAATTTTTCCGTGCCCTACCAAAAGCGATTTTGTTGTTCCTGATCGAATAAATTCAGGCTTTTTACGAAAGCGATCGACCATATTCGGGATTTTTCCGTGCCCAATCGACGAGATTCGCATCTTTATCCGTTCTTGGTCCCTGAAATACCACACCGAACAATAAAATAAAATTCGCGATTCTTAACTGACTGATGAAATCTGCATTTTTTCCCTGCCGTAAATTGATGAAATCTGTAATTTTTTTTTCTCGCGATAAACTGATAAAACTCGTTATAGTTCTGTAGCCGCTGAAAAAAAAAATTTGATTTTTCCGAGCATCATCGACAAAATCTTCGATTTTTCCTTGCCCTATCAACGACATTAGCGATTTTTTCGTACCGATTCAACAAAATTCACGAGTTTTTCGTACCCAATCGCCCGTATCGCTCTTTTTACAAAGGCAATCGACTACATTCGCTATAATTTCTTTCCTGTTTCACGATTTTTCCCCACCGTAAATTGATGAAATCTGTAATTTTTTTCTCGCGATAAACTGATAAAACTCGCTATAGTTCTGCAGCCGCTCAAAAAAAAAAAAATTCAATTTTTCCACGCATCATCGACAAAATCTTCGATTTTTCCTTGCCCTATCAATGAAATTAGCGATTTTTTCGTACCGATTCGACAAAATTCGCAAGTTTTTCGTACCCAATCGCCCGTATCGCTCTTTTTACAAAGGCAATCGACTACATTCGCGATAATTTCTTTCCAGATTCACGAAATTGACAATTTTTGCATTCCATATCAACTCTAAATTCGCGATTTTTTATTCCCAATCAACAAAATTCGTGATTTTTCCGTTCCTGATCGAATAAATTTGCGCTTTTTACGAAGCCTATCGACAAAATTAGGATTTTTTTCGTGCCTTATTAAAGAAATTTGCGATTTTTTCGTTCCAGATCGACAAAATTCGCGATTTTTCGAAAGCCGATAGACAAAACTCACGATTTTCCAATGTACAGTTGACGATATTCGATTTTTCCGTGCTGGAGGTTGGGCTGGATCTGCCCTTGAAGTATAGTAGAATCTTGATAATCCGGATCGGTTTTTTCACCTTTTTTTTTTCAAGTTTGAGAAGCAATTGGCTAATTTCCATAACATTAAGTTGTTGCATTGTCGTATTCTGACTAATAAAAAAATTTCGCCATTCGCTTCTCAAAGTTGGAAAAAAAAAAAAAAAAAAAAAAAAAAAAAAAAAAAAAAAAAAAAAACGATCTGTATTATCAGGGTTCTACTCACTAAGATTTTTTAAATCAAATTAATGTTTAACATCTATAATTGATTATTTAATCGCCTGTTAAGTAAGCACTATTCCTTTTATGTTAAAAGCAAGGCAAAAATTTCATTTAGTCATATTTTATACTTATTTATTCTATAATATGTTAGTGATTTTTTTTTAAAGCTGTATACTTAAATATAATCCTTAAGTACTTATATTAAAACCAATAAGGAATAATTCTTTAGTTAAGGAAGGAAATGAAGTTTGTAAGAAAATTTTACAAAAATATAATTAAAAAATTGGGTATTACTTGGTTATCCCATTGACCAATTTCGCCAAATTATACAAATCATCAAACTAATAGCAAAATTATATATATTGACATAATTTTTATTTTAAATAACGAAAATACAAATAATTAGTAGAATATTCATAAAAATACAAATAAAAAGTCAAAATAAAAGCACTTAATGATGTTTTAAGCACCTTTATCATATTTAATGTCATTGAATGTGATATTCAGTCATCCATTATTGGCATTTAATCTTATGGTTTGGCGATAATTTTTTGGTCGACGGAATAACCAAGTAGTACCAAAAATTATAAGTGTAAAAAACAATCCAAATGTATAAATTTTACACTTAATATGTATAACTTGATAGGTATTAGTACATTGTGCATGAAATAATCAAGTATAGTATAATTAGAATGATTTAAATCATCATAATTATATGTTTAGAACATTCAAATTTCAACAGAACCACCGTTGAAAAAACAAAACAAAAAAAAAAAAAACTACCTATAAAAATGTGTTTTTTGAAGAATTAATTTTTGGATTTTGAATTCAATTTGATTATGATTTAAGTCAAAATATTTATTCATCATAAATTAAGGCTGCAGCGAGTACTCTGTATTTACTCAGCATTCAGCCGATTTGACGAGTACCATGTACAATACAGAGTAGTTGTAAGAATTAATTTTTAAAATTTACTATTATCATTACAATGAAAAATTGTTGCAGTACATTATAAATGAAAAGAATCAATGTTTAAAGCTCCAAAATACTTCATTCCTTTTTGCAAACTACTTTTGATAACGACAGCATAACCATGTGTTTAAGTCGAAATATTTTAAGCATAATAAACCAGGGTCATACTGAGTACTTTGTATTCAGGCAAATTTTGGACTTAGTAGCTGCAAGAATTTCAATTTTTAAGCATGATTATTTATACAATAAGAAATTAATTGTCGCAGTACATTATAAATGAATAAAATCAACATTTAAAGCTCTAAAATAATTCATTTCTTCTTGCAAGCTAGTTTTAATAGCCACAGCATACCATCATCATATTTTGCGCTGATGATGGTCTATGGCTATTGAAACAAGTTTTTAAGAAAGAAAATATGTTGGTGTTTTAAATGTTTTTGATTTATTTATAACATTACTGAAGACAAGAATTAATAATTGATCTGTAAAAGTTATTTGAATATAAATCTATAATATTTGCAATTATTCATAAAAACACAATATATATCAACATTGTAACACAATCAAATATATATCAACACTTACTTGATTGAAACTAATGTGATGTCCAGAACAGAGAAGAAGCAGGGGCACCTGGTGTAATTCCTGGTCAACAACTTTTCAGGCTAATTCTTGATCACAGCATTTTTCAACACTTGAAAACATCCTCCTAACCAAAATGAAAAAATCGTAGAGATACTTTAAACTATCTTCTTTAAAATTTATCATTTAAGTAATAATTGTTAGTAATTAAAGTAGTAATTGTTAATTTGGGAAAAAATGCTTTGAAACTGCTTGCTAAATTTCTGAAAAATAACATTCTTAGTTATGGCATATTTTTTACAATGATCTTTGTCAACTTAAATTTTAAATAATTCTCTTTTCTTTCTATGGCTATGATTACGGTGCCTTACTATAGCTTATCTTACGCTCGATCGTAAGATAGGCATTCCTGCAATCGATCGTAACTTTGTATTACTGTGCCTCGGCATAAGACATCTTGTAGCCAGCCAATTAGAGTGCACTGTTACATTTGTAGTGGTTGTGTGCACATTCATTTGATCTTAAACTTACGGCAGCTTTCAAGCTGTCTTAAGATTGAGAGGTACCGTAATACCGTTCATGATTTTTTTTTACATCGTAAGTGTCTACACCGAACTTAAGTGAGGCACTGTAATCCCAGACTAAATGATATAGCTTGTATTGCAATTTTTGTGCAGATGTCACAGAAAAAAATCATAAATTTAAACAATTTGCTTCAGAAAAAACAATGAATTTTACTGAGTGCAGAAAAATAAACAAATTTTGTCGAATGGGCACAAGAAAATCTCATGTCTTTTTAAATAGGCACAGAAAAATCAAATTTTATCAATGAGATACAAAACAGTAATAAATCTCATTGATTGGGCAAGGATGAATCACTAATTTTGTTAATTAGATGTGGGAAAAAAAATTCCTATGTTGCTGATTAGCCATGGGAAAAAAATTTTATCAATCAGACACGACAGGAAAAATCAAACGATGATAAAAGTATGAAAAAAAATATCCATTTTATTAACAATTTGCAAATTTTGTTGACCAGCAATGGAAAATCTTGAGTTTTATCAATTGCAAGAGGGGGAAAAAAAAAATCTTGCATTTCATTGATTTGCAAAACAAATTTAAAATTTTGTCTGTCAGTTAAAAATCACAAATTTCCTCAATCATGTGTTTAAAATTCATGAATTTTATTAATTAGGAAGGAGGAAATCTCAAATTTTGATAGAGTGCAGAAAATCATGTGTTTTATTCGTTTATTGCAAAATTTGTCAATTTACCCCAGGAAAAATTTCAAGTTTCACCAGAGTCAGTAAAAAATAATGATTTTTGACAATTTGCAAATTTTATCAGTTTAAGTTATGAATAAAAAATTTTATTAATCAGTTTGAAAAATTAACTTAAATTTTGCTGACCAATAAAGCCTTAACATTTAATCGATTGGGTATGAGAAAAAAAAGTGAGTTATCAATCCTGCCCTAAAAAAAATCAAATTTTGTTGGTCAGACTTTAAAAAAAATCATGAATCTCATTGGTTTGTCTTAAAAGGAAAAAAAAAAATCTGCAAGATTTATAACTATATGCAGTGCTCGCTGCCTTGATGATTTGCTTCTGACCCTGGTTTCATATCCATGTCTTTTTTTTTTTTTTTACTTTTAATACAACAAAATTTACTCCCCTGAATTAAATCAAGGAATATTATCACTTGTTCAAAATAAAACTTAAAATTGTTTCCACAGTGCGCTATAAAAATGAGTAAAAAGATTTGATGCTGATAACATGAATGAAATTTTGATTTCCCTTGAGGTTCATGCTAACGAGGTTTGACTGTACAAACAAACTGCTAATATGTGTTTGCAAATTGGCTTGATATACTGACTGGTAGAATATACTGATTGTAAGAAATGTTTCAGAGACAAAATGAGCGATTTTGCATTTATATTTATGGTGCTTCTTGCTAAAAATAATGATGTTTAATGCCAACTATCAAACGTAGCAGGTGCATTTTTTATTTTTTGAAGCACTGCCAGTACAATTTTTTTATGCTGCCATCATTACCGATACGTTTCACAAGAAACAACTATTCTTGCATTCACTTTCATTTTTTCAAAACTTAAATAATAAATGATGTGAATGCAATAAACAAAAGCAGCATTATCGCATATTTAACGAGTTACATACAAACGAAATTTTGCTAACAATATTGCATTCGGGTATTCAAAACGTAAACAAACCACACTACGGAAAAATAATAAAGCATGCACAGCCAAATAAATAAATTCAAAAGTCAGATTTCAAGTCTAGTTTACATTATTAATACTTTTAATAACGTAAAATGAAATTAAATGGTAATAACTGTGATTAAAAAGTTTTTTTTTTTTTTTAAATTATATTTTGAAGCATGATTGTACAATGGCTGTAAATACCACAATAACTAAAGTCAGCAATATGATTGTTTTTTTTATACAAAACGTACGCATTTAGGTGTGGGAACATTGGGATTTCAGATGAAATTAAATAAGTAGAATAGTTTAATAAAGATTTTTATAAGTCCAAAACATGACAAACAAATTTGAACGATTATCAGTCCCACAGACAATTAAATCTCCAGTTACAATAGCAAAGATTGCCTGAATATTTATTAACAATTAATTTTTATATTTATTTAAACAAAGCGAAAAAAAAAGCAGGTTTTAAATTTACATTACTACGCATAGAATATCAATATTAAACGCGACGTACGCAAGATTTCAAGTTAAGCCTAAAAGAAATAAAAGATAGTGGACAAATTAACTTTTAGTAAAACGATTATTTGTATAAGTTTAAATAAATATAAAGCAAAGCTTACCTTAAAAAATGAAAATCACAAACGAAAACTTTAAACTGGTTAGCAGCATATAAAACATCCATAGATGGCTGCCGTGGTCAGCGGTGGTGTCTATTATAAAGCAAAGATCTTTGTATAAAGTATCCATTGGAGATCGTTACTTCTTGACAGCATCCCCTGGAATCACAAAACTGGCGCATGCGTATCTACCGTGCTCTCGCACCGCTAGGCTCGGCTAGGCTCTTCTGGTGTTTTTGTATGAATTTTATTTTAATTGTAAAGTTTTTTGACATCTTTGTAAAGTTGTAAAGGGGTCATTGTAAAGTTTGAAAGCAGAATGAAGTTAGATTTTTGAATATTAAAGTTATAAAAATATTTTTCAAAGTTTAATTAATAATAATTAATCAATATAATTAATTATTGTATAATTAATTATTATATAACTATTAATAATTATATAAATATTAATTATATAATTATATTACATAATTAATTAGTACATAATATATTTACAAAAATAATAATTATTATATTATTTTTTTTTAATTGTCATTTGAAATTAAAACTACATACAGTTTGTTTTTCAAGCTGCAATTAATTATTATATAATGATATTAATATTATTATTAATAAATTTTTATATAACATAAAAAAATATTAATAATATTTTTAATTAATTATTATATAATAATATTAATATAATTATGTATAATTTATATTGAAAAATCAATTATAACTTTCTGTAAATAAATACTTTATATTAGTTAAGTATTAATTAATAATTATATTCTATATACTTCTTAAATGCTATCTGTGATAAAAACTATGTATTTTTTGTTTTTCGAGCTGTAGTTTCAGGAAGAATTTTTACTTCTAATCGATATAAAACAGAAAATAATAAAATCAGAAATCTGAGTGAGTAAAGGTGTCTGTGTGTTAAGGGGGGGGGAGATCTCACAAACAATCCCATAAAATTATACCTGTATGTTCATTTATCTTCACATAACTTAATTCACATTCCACAGGAGGGAAAAAAGAAAAAAATATTATTTATGCCCTTTTTTATTTATATATATTTTTCTTTGCTACTTTAATTTCATTTTAGTTCAAATTTTACAATTAAATTAACCAAATTTGCAGAACCAAAACAGAATCCTCAATATATATTATAAAATTAAAAGTTCTTTTCTTTATTGGTCGGCTGGTGTTTACGCTCGTCGTTCGTAAGATTACAAAAGGTCAGGTAAAAACGCATGCGGCATAAGCATTCAGATACAAACGTTATTTCAGTAATGTTACTAATGTTATATTAGCAATGATTCAAGAAGCTTTAGTTACAGATGATTTTCTAGTAACTCTAATGATGTCTGTAATGATACTAAGAATATTTAAATAAAATCGCACAATTTTTTTTACAGTGTATACCCTAAAATGTATATACTATAGTTTCTTGAGAAGCAGAGAGTATATGGTGTTCCTTAAAAAAGTCCAGAGGGTATACGGCGTATACCCCCGTATACCCTCCACTACATCCCTGGTAAAAGGTAACCTGTTTTTGCCGATGCACGCCAAAGTTGTCCGATATTGGGCAATATCGAGTCGATACTGCTGTGCTACCATGCTTACCTGGGATAATGCATTTTTCACGATTTCGCAATAGCTATATCGCAAGAAATAATACATGAATTTTCATCAAACTTCAGATTCAGTTTTAACCCCTTATTAAAATTAGTCCTGATTAGTTTTTTGTGTATATCACCCTGCAAGTGGCACTATTATGCAGAACTTATTTCAGATTCAGTAATAGCGCTATCTCAGAAACTAATGCACGGATTTTCAGCAAACTTCAGATGCAGTTAGGAGTTCGCGTAAGTTGTTAATGATTAGATTTTGGTGTAAATCACATAACCGGTGGCGCTGTTATACTGCACTTTTCAGGAAGTATTTACATATATGAGATAAGAAAATTTTTGAAGTGCCACCACCGATTAATTTTTCGATAAATTTACCAAAACAATAGCATATTAAAACCAGACGATAATTTTATGCGATAATTTAAACCAGACAATAATTTAATTAAATAATAATAATATTTTCAACAAACAAAATAAAACGTTCTGTTATGACGTCATCGAAAGACCTTTATTCAAAGGTATTTGTCCGTAAAAAAATGGCTAGGCAGCAGATTTGAATATCCTGCATAAAAAAACGGGCGTTGCCCGTAAAAACATATTAGTACTCCGAATTTATGTTTCCGCAACGTAAATTTACGGAAGTGTACAGTTAAGCTTCAAAAACGGACAACTACCGTCAAATATTACGGTAAATGCCCGTAAATTTACATTTTTTTTTTACAGTGCATGTAGTTTTATTAGTTTGTGCTTATGCATTTACCAATAACTTTATTAATGTTTAGGCATTTAGTAATAATATGAATAATAAATAGTTGCTTAGTTCTTTTTGCACTGTTTGTGATTATAGTATTTTAAATTTATGTTTCACTCTTGAAATTTGAAATAAAAATTCCTTTCCTAAAAGAATCATGTATAATAAAGTGCAAATATTATGAGAAAGCTGTAAGATAAGTTCTTATTGTTATGTTATATTATGTAAATATTTCAAAAAACTCTTATCATATATATGCCTATTATCATATAAATACAACTTAAATAATTTGAAAAAAACGTACAATGAAATATTCATTAAAAACTTATTAATATATTTGAACAGATATTGTTGATGTTATCATTTAAAAGTATTTTTTTTTTCTAAAAATAAAAAAAGCATTATCAGACAAGAATACAATATCAGAATTAAACTAAAATATTGTTCTCCAGAACAAAAAAAAAAAAAAATAAATAAATAAAAATAATATGGAATTTTCTTAATTTTTTTTTTTCTATTTCCTCATAATCACATAACAGCTTGTTTTCACAAAATTATCTGTTTCATAAGAGACGCATTTCCGTACATTGTTTTTGAAATTTATGTTGATTTACATGAATAAAATGTTATCTATGTGGAAGTGGAAAAAAGAACTTGTTTAAATCTAATATTTACCTTTCCTGTGCTTCCTCATGTGCAGTTTACTACGCCTTACTTTTCTTCTCTATTTAGCTGTCCTGCAAAAAATCTTTTCTTAATGAGAAAATCATGGAACACGTGTATTGTAATACTCCAATGGCTACTGATTGAATTTTGATATCAGTATAAAAAGAAAAAGAGCCTTAAGAATTGAAATGTGCTGATAAAAAAGGGAATATGTTTTATAGAACTGATATATATAGCAAACTGTTTGTGTAATTCTTGCATGAAAGTGTATTTAAATGTGACAAGGAAACCAAATCTAAAAGAAAATTAGTAATACAAATAAATTACTGGTATTTTTATTCAGGAAAGCAATTTTTGCTCTTTATTTTATAAAAAATAGTAAATATCATAATCTCTAAAGAAAATAGAGATTAAATTTCCATTTTTCCCATCGACCAATTTTTCCATTTTTTATAATCATTTGAAATTTAAACCCTCTGAACACAGTTCGGTTTGTGCTCCTTAGCAATTCTTAACTATTCATATTTAAAGCTCAAAAATTAAATTTAAGTCTAAGCTTACCAAACTATTAATGAAATGCAAAAAATAACTGCAAAAAGTAGTTGTTCGCTAATCCAAAGTTTAAAGTGGCCTCTATCAGCATTTTTCAAAATTTATCTTTATAATTTATTTTCAAGAAAATGCCGGCATAAAGAATAGTTTTAGTTAAAACCGTAAATCAATCGACCAACTTTTCCGTTTTTTATGTTTATTTGAAATTTTGGGCCCCAAATTTTAATGGCGGATATCTCCTTTGGAAAACGTTTAGGACCCTTGGTTTCCTATGTACTTTTACTCGTCTTGATGTGTTCTATCACCCTCTAGCGTATGTACCATGAGTTTAGGGACACCCTGTATATATATATATATATATATATATATATATATATATATATATATATATATATATATATATATATATATATATATATATATATATATATATATATATATACATATGTATGCATATGTATATATTCGAAAGACTATATATTTCGTAAGGAACACATTGCTCTACTGTATTTTGCTTTAAAGTGATTTACAATAATAAAATTCTGTATATTAACTCTGCCACACATTACGGATTGAATATCTGTCGAAATAATAATAATCATAATAATTATAAAATAAAGTAAATGTAGTGCTAAACAATAAAAGAAATGCATGTAATATTCTTTATATTTTTTTTTTCAATTTCAACATAATCACATAACATATTGTTTTCGCAAGATTATCTGTCACATAAGGAACGTATTCCCTACAATGCTTTTTCTTAATTATACTGATTTAAATGAAAAAAAAAATATCTATGCGGAACTGGAAAAAAGAAATTGTCTAAATATAATATTTATCTTTCCTGTTCTACCCTCATGTACTGGTTACTACAACTTTCTTTTCTTCTCTATTCAGCTGTCCTGCGAGAAATCTTCTTTTAAAGAGAAAATCATGGAACACGAGTATTGAAATACTCCAATGGCTACTGATCGAATTTTGATATCAGCGTAAAAGGAAAAGAACGTTAAGAATTGAAATGTGCCGGTGAAAAGGGATCTGTTTCATACAATTGATATACAGGGTGTCCACTCACAACGGTGGCCAATGGCTAATTTCTAAACCGTTATTGATAAACATGTAGTTCCAATTGAAAAATGCCTTAAAAAAGGTGAAGAGTTTTTCAAAGGATTTAGGTCAAAAAAGTAAAAAAAAAAAAAAAAAAAAAAAAAAAAAAATTCCGAAAATCAACTTTTTATACTGTCTCCCGGTCCCATTAGTTATATTTAATAAAAATGTTCCATCACCCTATGAAGCAATACAAAAAAGGTCCCATTCATCTAACATTAAAATTGACCGAGTTATGAAACTTTAAATTTCATAATTTAATCCACTTTTCTGTAGCTTAAAACGAATGAGTTGGATTAAGTTTTCAGGGAACGTATACTAAGTGTTTAAATTATTATAAAGGGCGTCCATTTCCAACGCTGACCAATAGCTAATTCCTAAACCATTTGCCACAGACATATAGTTCCAATTACAAAAATGTTTTAAATGAGATAAAGAAATATTTAAAGCAATTTAACTCAAGGTGCTAACACCGTATACGTTTTCCTCTAGTGTTAATTTTTATTAATTAACTTCTAGATTGATTAAAATAGAAGACATGAGTTTTAAAAGTCTCTTTAACGAAAAAAAAACAAATTTTGGAAAATCGTGATTTTATTTTAAAAAAATGTGTTATTTTGATAAGCTTTTATTTTGCTTAAAACGTTCATACGTATGTTTCCCTAGTTCAAAATTTCTGTTCAACATTTAACTCACTTCCAAATATCCGATCGAGGTTCAATTCGCACACTTATTTATATCCAATGGCAATGTAATATTAATACAACTTTAGATACGCACCATTTTTTTTTTTTTTTTTTATAAGGCTAAACCAAATTCTGTTAAGTAATCTAATAGAATTTTAAAAATATGTCATTTTGTAACACATTGTGACTGTTGTTTTTCTTAATTTATATTAACAGACTTTCTGTTATTTTTTTACTTATATTTTTGGTAAAAATTTTGTTTTAATGTGTAATTATTAACATAAATTTAAAAATTAATATTGCAAAAATTATTTTACTCTCGATGTTTAATGTTGTATTTTATATCTTGCGTTTTTTTTTCCTAGTAAATTTATGACTGTCCCTTAATTTGCAGCAAAATAGATGCTTCAACTTTAAACAGCTATTGCTCGGTTAGTTTTAATCGCAGAGGAATGGAACTATTTTTTGCATTGCTTGTTAGAATAGAGGTGAAAATTTACTAAATATCACTTATAAGACCGCATAAAAATTTAATTTTTGTGCTCTTTTAGTAATTTTTTTTTACCTTCTTTTCTTCTCTATTTAGCTGTCCTGCGAGAAATCTTGTCTTAACGAGAAAATCATGTAATATGTGTATTGTAATACTCCAGTGGCTAGTGATTGAATTTTGATATCAGCATAAAAAGGAAAAGAATGTTAAGAATTTGAATGTGCTGTTAAAAAAGGAGAAATGTTTTATAGAATTGATGTATATAGCAAACTTATTTTTAGAGGCTTACCAAAAAGTGTATTTAAATGTGACAAGGAAACCAAGTCTAATAGAAAAGTAGTAATACAAGAGAAATACCGGTATTTTTATTCAGGAAAACATTTTTGCTCTTTATTTTATAAAAGAAAAGAAAATATCATAATCTCTAAAGGAATTAGACATAATGCATTTGAATTCACTAAAATATTGAACGTACAAAAATGCAGTGAAGAAAAACTGAAGCACAATTAAATAATATAGTGTTTAATGATATTAAGATACCATATTATTGCGTAATTAAATATCACATTGTTGTTACAGCAATCATGATATTGAAAAAGAATATATGTGTTAAAAAAACATACTAATTCTGACGCAAATCATCGTATAAATCTCTGGAGAAATTAAAAAAATAAATAATTAATTACCGAATTTATGTATATTTAAATATGTTAACTAATATATTATAGTTTAATTTATATATATTAATTAACGAATTTATGTATATATAAAATAAATAATCGATTACCGAAGTCATTTAGAATATATATATATATATATTCTAAAGATTATATTTTTCATAAGAAGCAGATTCCTTAACTATATTTTGTTTTATACTGATTTACATTAATAATACTCAACATACTAACTCTGCCACACATTACAGTTTAAATATCTGTAGAAATAATAATAATAATAATAATAATAATAATAATAATAATAATAATAATAATAATAATAATAATAATAATAAAGATTAAACTAAATGTATTACTAAAGAATAAAAAAAAAAAAATGAGTGAAATTTTCTTTCTGTATTTTCAATTTCAACATAATCCCATAACAGCTGGTTTTCGCAAGATTATCTGTTACATAAAGAACGTACGCCCCTTCAATGCTTTTGTATTTTATACTGATTTACATGAATAAAATTTTATCTATGCGGAAGTGGGAAATAGAAAATTTTTAAATCTAATATTTTACTTTCCTGTGCTACTCATGCAATGCTTACTACGACTTTCTTTTTTTCTCTATTCAACTGTCCTGCGAGAAATCTTTTCTTAACGAGAAAACGATGGATACGTGTACTGGAATACTCCATGGCTACTGATTGAATTTTGATTGCAGCATAGAAAGGAAAAGAACGTTAAGAATTGAAATGTGCTGGTAAAAAAGGGGATTTCATTCATAGAATTTATATATATATATATATATATATAATACCATTAAAAGTAGACAAAATTCACCAATAGATTTTATCAATAAAACAATAAACCAAAACGAAGGATTTGAATAAAATTGAATTATAAAAAAAAAATAGTAAAACGAGAATATCTGAATAAATAAATAAATAAAATAAAATGAATGCAAAGGAAATTTGTAGTCCACAGAACAGAATCGTCAGGCCCCAAATGCTCTGGAACTACAAATGAAGTGTGCAGTTTCATCCACGTATTAGCCATGAAATAGCAAGATAATACGTAATTGGGGCTACCAGCACACAAAAACCATATTATTAAACAAGGAACATAGAAATAAATAGTTGAAAAAATAAAAATATACATATATTGAAACAATAGCGTGCAGCAAATAATGTCAGTAACAAGAGTACAAATTAACCCTATTTATGCACGTGGAAATGATAATCATTACTTGCATATATAATTTCGATAAAAAGTATGAAAACAAGATATTGAGAGAAAAAAAAGAAACTTATCTGGTTATCACCATGAATGTAGAGGACAGCGCAATAGAATTATTAATAAATTATAAAAGCAAGAAGCAATACTTTACTATACGAGCTAAAACAGTATCACGTAGAAAAACCAGTTTGTTAGAAATTCAAACATCGGATCGTAGCAGGAACAGCTGAGTTGCTCTTTTTTTTAAATAGAATGTCATGCGAGCCAAATGGCGAAAAAATAATTTGAAAAAGAAGAAAAAAAAAATTAGCTATGATTTATCATAACGAACAAAAAATATAAAGCTGAATGGAAATACAATTGAACCGGAGAAAATAATTAATGATCGATATTTACATAAAATTAAATTAATAAAATAATTAAATTAGAATAAGGTTATAACATTCATATTAACTTATAACTTAAAATACCATTTTGTTACTTTAATCAGTAACATTTATTGTGACTTTACATAGTATAAACTCATTGTCTTAATATAGGATAGTAAAAATTAAAAAAAAATAAAAAAAATAAATAAAATAAAATAAAAATAAAAAATTAATTAATTAATTAATTAATTAAAAAAATTAAAAAAATTAAAAATATATATATAAAAAAATATAAAATATAATAAAATAAATAATTATTAATGAAATAAAAATAAATAAATAAATAAATAAAAATAATAGTAATAATATTAATAATAATAATACCAAAAATTATATCAATAACATTAAAATTAATTTGATAATTAAAATATAACTATTTAACTATAAATAAAAATAGACAAATATTCATATATTGGTGTCATTTAAACTATTTAAAATTATGTTAAAATAATGTAAAAATAAATAACCCACTCTCTCTCTCTCTCTTTTTTTTTAATTAACCTTTGCGTTTTTATCCAGACAACACCACCCTCTCCCTTACTCTAACATCTACCCGCCCAACCGACCTATTTATACATTTTTTATTACTTTTATAACATTTTTAATTTTTTTTATATTATATATATATATATATATATATATATATATATATATATATATATATATGGCAAACAGGTTGTGTTCCGCTTGCAAAAAAGTGTATTTAAATGTGACAAAGAAACCATAACTAAAAGAAAAGTAGTAATACAAATAAATTACCGGTATTTTTATTCAGGAAAACATTTTTGCTCTTTATTTTATAAAGGAAAAGAAAATACCATAACCTCTAAAAAAAATTGGAGATTATTTATTTGAATTCATTTAAAATACTGTGAAGAAAAACTGAAGCATAATTAAAGAATATAGTTTTTTTTAATGAAATTAAGGTACCAAATTATTACGTAATTAAATATTACATTATTGTTACTTTAATCATTATACTCGTATTATAAAATAATATATGTTTTTACTTTCTTCTATCTTTACAAGAAGAAAGTATTGGATTCATGAAAATTTTCGACTTCCGTTTTTCAACGAATTTATACGTTTTAAAAGGTCCTGAACACGTTTTGACTATTTTTAGAAAATGTTTGTCTGTGAGTCTGTCCGTTTGTCTGTGAGTCTGTGTGTCTGTCTGTGAGTCTGTCCGTCTGTCTGTGAGTCTGTCTGTCTGTATGTGACAAAAATCTGTGGGCGCTCTATCTCAAGAACTAATGCTTGAAATTTTATAAAATTTTATATTCAGTTAGACCTTGATATGAATTAGTGCCTATTGGTTTTTGGTGAAAATTGGCCGGCAGGTGGCGCTGCTATACTATGTTTTTCATAATTTTCACGATTGCTATATCTCAAGGACTAATGCACAGAATTTCACAAAACTTTAGATTCTCTGACCCCTTGATATACATAGACGCTGATTAAGTTTTGGTGTAAATTGGCCAGCAGGTGGCGCTGCTATGCCACGTGCTGATAAGGTTTTGGTGTGAACTGCCCTATAGGTGGTGCTGCTATGCTATATTTTGCACGATTTTTTGAGATAGCTATATCTCAAGAACTAATGCAGAGAACTTCATAAAATTTTAGTTTCTTTTACACTAGAATATATAACATAATTAGACGCTGATTACATTTTGGTATTAACCTTGCAACAGGTCGTGCAGCTATACTGCATTTTGCACGATTTTTCCGATAGCTATATCTCAACAACCAACGCACAGAATTTCATCAAACTTCAGATTTTGTTACAAAATGACATAACATAATTACACGATGATTACGTTTTGTTATAAATCCTTCAACTGATGGTGCTGCTGTGCTATATTTTACACTTTTTTTTAAACTAGTTATATCTCAAGAACTAATGCACAGAATTTCCTCAAACTTCAGATTCTTTTACACCATAACATATTTAGACGCTTTTTTTACGTTTCGGCATAAATTGTCCAAGATATGGTGTTGCTGTGATACATTTTGCAAATTTTTTGTTATAACTATATCTCAAGAACTAATGGACAAAATTCCATCAAATTTAAGATTCTGTTAGGTCTTGATATCAATAGATGCTTATTAGGTTTTAATATAAATTACACAACATGAGACACTACTAAGCTCATTTTCTCAGAATATTAATTAAATTTTGCATTTTAGGCTTTTCGGATACCAGAATCTCCTCAGGCTAGGTCAAACGTTCGAGGAAATTCGATAGTGGGCAACACTGGGGTCATCCCTTTTTTTTTCTTTTTGATATTAAAATGTACTTATGAGATCGAAGAAAGTTTCGGGATAGACACATCCAACTAGTTTTTTTTAAACATACTGATTATGACGGAAATCATCATATAAAAATCTGAAGAATAAAATTAAATAATTAAAAAACGACAGAGAGAGGGTTTAAAATAAGAAATAAAAATATGTTTGTTTACATTATTACTATTTCGACTTAATCTTTTAGATATATATATATATATTCTAAAGATTTTACTTTTCCTAAGGAACACATTCTTGTATTTTGGTTTATACTGATTTACAATGATAAAATTCTTCATAATAACTCTGTCATACATCACGGTTAAAAATCTCTAGAAAGATTAATAATAATAATAATAAAGATTTAAAATAAATGTATTATTAAGGAATAAAAAAATAATGTAATTTTCTTTATGTTTTTTTCAAATTAAAAAAAACACATAACAGCTTGTTTTCAGTCGATTATCTATTACATAAGGAACGTATTCGCCTACCATGATTTTTTGTAGGTTATATTGATTTACATGAATAAAATGTTATCTATGCGGAAGTGGAAAAAAAATGTTTAAATCTAATATTTACCTTTCCTGTGCAATTCATGCACTGCGCCCTTTTTTTCTTCTCTGTTCAGCAGTCCTATGAGAAATCTTCTCTTAACCTGAAAATCATGGAACACGTGTATTGCAATAGTCCAATGGCTACTGATCGAATTTTGATATCAGCGTATAAGGAAACAACCGTTAAGTATTGAAATGTGCCGGTAAAAAGGTATATGTTTCATACAATTGACATATGTAATAAACTGATTATTCGAGGCTTGCAACAAAGTGTATTTAAATGAGATAAAGAAACTAAATCCCAAAAAAGCAGTAATAAAGGTATATTTAATGTATTTTTGTCCTGGACAGTTTTTTCTGCACATTACTTTATCAAAGAAAAGAAAATGTCTGTAGAAAAAATAGAGATTATGTATTTGAATTCAGTAAATTTTCTTCAACAAATTTAATCAAGGTAATGTTTACTAATTCTTCATAGATAGCATTGGTAAAAATAGCTGTCCAAATTAAATTTATTTGTTATTTGGTAGTGCAATTTATTTTTTATTCCAAAATCTCAGATTTAGACTATTTTTATAATTACAGATTTAACACATAGTGAAAGAATACTAAAGTTATAACTTTATAATTTTAACTTTAAAACTTTAGTATTTTATATACAGTAAAACCTCCATAACGGACACTCCCGAATAGTGGACACCTCTATGTAACGGACACTTTTCTAATCCCCACTTCCAAAACCTGAATTTTGGTATGTTTAACCTCTGAATAACGGACACTATTTACGGCGATAAAGGATGAAAAATATTTTCTTAGGGAAAAAAATAAAAAAAGTTAAAAGACTACTAAATTTATCAGAGAATTTTGTTATCACAGATAAACGGGCTGGGAAAATCCCCCCCGTCCCGTTCAGTGCTTGTAGGGTTGCACAGGAGGGACATCTTCCGGAGCATTTAAATATCCCCATGGAAAATTTAGAGATTTTATGCTTTTAACAGTCAAAAAGTGCAATCACCCTCCCCGTACAAACTTTATAATGTATAATAATGTCACTTTGTCACTTTGAAAAACAAATTACACACAATCACAAGCAAAAGTTAACTTTTTTTGTAACTGTTTTTTTTTTTTTTTTTTTTTTTTTTCATAAGAATGTAATAAACAGTGGATAATGGTGTATACAATTTTATTTCAGTCCCACTGCTTAAAAAATAATTTAATTTCTGATTAATCATATAATTGAGGTTCTGGACATATAAAAGTCAATTAATGAAATGGTAAGCATTTCTTCTAGGTTTTTGAATATCTGAGATTTTCCCAATAGCAGACATCACTGAATAGCGGACAATTTCTGCGTTCCCGAGGTGTCCGTTATTTAGAGGTTTTACTGCATTATATATTTTTTATTTTGGCACAAATAAAATACTGTATGCTATTGCTATACACTGTGGATAAAATATCCGTAGAAACAACATAAAAAATAATTTCACTAAAAGGTAATTATCTAGAAAAAAATGTGTATGATTATTTATGTTTTTTTTCTATTTCATTTGCTTAACAGCCCGTCAACATCACATAACAACTTGTTTACACAAAATTATCTGCAACACAAAGAAAATATTCCCCTAAAATACTTTTTGTGGTTTATAGTGATTTACATGAATAAAATGCTATCTATCAAGAATTGGTAAAAAAAGAAATTGTTTAAATCTAACATTTATCTTTCCTAATCTGTTCATGCACTGCTTTCTACGCTTTTCACTTCTTTTGTATTCAGCTGTCCTGCGAGAAATCTTATCTTAACAAGAAAATCATGGGAAACGTGTATTGAAATACCCCAATAGCTACTGATCGACTTTTGTATCTGCGTAAATGAAAAGAAGGAGTAGAATTGAAGCGTGCCGGTAAAAATGAATATATATATATATATATATATATACATATACATATACATATATATGTATACATATACATAAAAATGTATATATATATAAATATATATATATATATATACCGGGTGTCCCAAAAATGACTGATGGAATTTAAAATTTAATAACTTGCAAACGGTGACAGCTATTTAAAAAATTATTGCAGGAGGGTAATGTATAATGTCAGGAGTTGTATTACCGTAACTTTTTAAATTCGAATTTCAAACAATAGGTGTCGCTGACGGCGATTAAAGGCCAGGTCGACGCTTAACTCATCACTGATCACCAGTAATGATCAGTACTGATTTAAAATCCATCAGTCATTTTTGGGACACCCGATAAACAGTGGCGGACAAAAGTTTCCGGCCAGCAAAAATTTTTCAGTTATTTTGTAAATATACTCATATGAAGAGGAATCTCAAAGTGATATTTAATCATTTTATTGACATAATAATTAGGAACTGACTTTTAGAAGAACATGAATGAACGTAACTGACAAAATTAAGTATAAACGAAAACGCTTGTTCTCAAAAGTTTCCGGCCACCTTCACAAGTTTGTAAAAAAGTGGTATTGTAATAGAAAATTGCAGTGATTAACAACATTTACAATTAGTATTTTATCGTGTTACTATTTTATTAGCTTTAGTAATAAGTACTGCGCGGCAGCAATGTGACATTCATACTATCAACGGTTGACGATCGTATATGGTACGTTTTCCCCACATTCCTTGCAATTTTGGGGAAATTTAGGCTGAATTGGACTATTTATAGTTCCGCAGACTTTTGTCAACTTCTTTTCAAAGATTTTCTATTGGATTCATGTTGGGCGCTTGGGCTGATCATTTCAAAAACGAAATTTTTTGAGCGAAAACCATTGCTTATCGAGGCTTCCATACATTATTTATGTCGTTATGTTAAGAACAATAGTTGCGACCAAATTTTTTTTTCTCTAATAAGGCAGAAAATAGCCTTGCAAGATATCCTATACATTGTATCATTCACCTGACTTTGGATTTCAAATAACGGACCGGCACTTTTTGAAGAAAATACTCCCCACAACATAACGTGTCCTTCGCCGTTTTTCATTGTAGGTATAACATAGATCGAATCATATCTTCTGTTCTTAGGTCATCAGTCGTTGTGTCTTCCATCACTTACAAAACTGTTTCGAATTCGATTGATGGACTTTTTTCCAGTTTTCTCTTGACCAGTTTTTTTGGAAAACGCAAGTCGGGTACGTTTGTATTTTTTTTAACACTGAAAAAATTTTAACACCAACTCTTCCATAAAGTTATACATCACGTCAGCATGTTGATACGGTATACGGACTTATTTCAGCAATATTTTCATTCCGTAAATTGCAGTATATTGCAGCGTAATTTTTATGCGGATTATCAATTGTTTTTCTCCTGATAATTCTGTCCAGAGGAATAATAATTTTTCTGGATTTCCCGGACTTCTGAATGTCCTGAAGGCCACGGCCAACCTTATATAATTTTAAATATCGTTTACAGTTGATTTTACTGATTGAAAAGTTTGCCGCAATATCTCGAGTAGATTGGTCATTTAGCGACAAACTAATCACTCATTTATGAGCAATAATTGTTGAACTTTTTAATTTTGACTTTAAACTATGCTATACATGTTGATTCGTTCATAAACACAACCAAAAATCAGTTTACCGATAGAAAAAAACTAAAGAATGATAAGTGGCGGGAAACTTTTGCACACGCGAACTTCGAATTTGATCCATTTGCATTAAGCATCTTCAGTATGCATTCAAAATGATCACGTGCTCAAAGGTCAATCACATATTCCTAACTTTGAAGCAATTGTGATTCTTCTTTGCTGAAACCTTTTGGTAAATAAATCGAAGAAACTAACTAGCCGGAAACTTTTGACCGCCACTGTTCATATATATATAGATATATATATATATACACTAGGGTGGTGCGAAAAAACAAAAGTTTTTATTTCCGAATCGCTATAGTGCGGAAAAGTTGCGATTGGTAAATACAAGAAAAACAAAAAAAGAATTTTTCCAATCGGTCTATATCTTCCGATCGCGCAAACCACCTAAAAATTAAAAAAAAAAATGAAAATTTCCGATTTTTTAGAATTTTAAAAAAAATATTACATATACATATATTTTATCACTATAGCGAAAATATTTGCATATTCTACTGTTTAACAATAATAAAAAATAAATTACGTTTAGAGAACATCTTCCGATTGCGTAAGCTCATTAAAAATCAGGGGAAAATTCAATTTTCAGTGATTTCGATGTATTAAAAGTAATTAAATAAGTTCAGTTTGCGGTATCATATTAAAATTAAAATGTATATTAATACTATTGAGCACATTATGCCATTTTTAAACAACCGATATCTTAATATGATGAGATCACTGCAGGGCGAAAATGTTTGGTAGTTTGCGCAACTCCTGTTAGCCACGTTGCGAAACAGCGCTGAAGTCGTCCTACATGTACAAGTACATACCCATCGCTCCCCAATCTCGTCCACTTGCACAGTGGGCCATTTCGTATCAGTGAGCCCGTAAACGAATTTCGTTTGTTTATTGGGTGCATTGTGTTATTTTAATTACATTAACAAGTGACATGGATACGGATATGCATGTGTCGTTGACCAAGAAAATTACTAGACAGTCTTTTCATTGTCCTATATTCGGTCATTCAAGAGATGTTTTACCAAATATTCCACCAACATACGAATATAGCGCCTGTATACTTAAGAACTGTACACCTAAGTCTGTATACCTAAGATACTAAAGAATACCCTTTAAATGAATTTAAATGCTTGTAGAGTTGTTGAAAATACTTCTGGACTTTTTCAATAAATGCGTTTATATAATACGCATTAATATGTAGATTTATACATGTTTGAAGATGTTTTATAGTAATTCTAAACATGTATGCGTTGTCTCTCGTGATATTTGTCTCAGGACTGAGAAGGATAAATAAAGTATCGTACTTTCTTCCATCAAAGTATATGCCATGTGGTTCTTCTGAATCCATTTAACTTTGACGTAAATGTTTTCAGAGCGGCTGATTTCCATTCTAATTATGTACCAATCAATAACTTGAGAAGCATGTGTTTTAGTTATTACAGCAATATCTTTTAGCACACTCAACGCTATAGCAGCACCTACAGGGTCAAATGCGCCGTTCGATCGCGATGTAACTATGTAGACTGTAACTCCACATTCATTTGCCATGGTAATTTCTTCTACTTAAATGTGATAGGCTGTATCGGCCATGGTAACGAGATTTTACATACTACTACATTAGCATTAAAAATCTCCTGTATTTGTTATAAATGCTCAATATCTTTCATTTCCGCTTCAACAGATTTGGAAGGTTACCTTTTCAATATATTGTTTCGTCGTCCAAATCTTGTAATCAGTTTTTTCCTCCTTTTGATTTATAGTACCATTTTTTCTTTTTCCGTACTTTCTCTGGAGGTAGATAAATCTATGCTAAATGACTAGAATTTTATTCTGTTTTTCAGACGTACAGTTAGTCTCAATCGGATACTCCCTTAGATCTGGAGACACTTTACAGGCGCAATTTGAATACAATACTTATTTCCAGGCCGTAATATCACACAGTTAAGCTCCTTGTTTTTTAAATTCATCAACCTTTTACATAAAATCTGGCTTTTCCTTGTCTAGAATATAAGATTTCGTTAGTTTATAATACTTGTCGTAGTAGGCATTATCTAAATGATTCTATACTCAGAAACTTTTGGGATTGACGCCTTATAATAGATATATTTTATTTTTTGTGCCACTGTATTGCTGACAGATGAAAAACTCACTTTAATGTTGTTGATTTTACTTGCTAATAGAAACTTCTCCTCAAAGCAGCGTCGAGGAACATCATCCTGTGTTGGAAAAATATTTAGCAGTAAATCTCTTGGATGGCCGAATATAGGACAATGAAAAGATTGTCTAGTAATTTTCTTGGTCAACGACATTTGCATATCCATATCCATGTCACTTGTTAATGTATTTCAAATAACATAATACACCAAATTAACAAACGAAATTCATTCGTGGGCTCACTGATACGAAATGGCACACTGAGCAAGTGGATGCGGTTAGGGAGAAATGGGTATGTTTTATGTACACGTATGGCGACTTAGCGCTGTTTCGCAACGTGGCTAACAGGAGTTGTGGAAACTACTAAACCTTTTCGCCCTGCAGCGATCTCGTCGTGGGAAGATCTCTGTTTTTCAAAAATGGCCTAATGTGCTCAATAGTATTAATTTACATTTAAAATTTAACATGAGACCGCAAACTTAATTTATTTAATTATTTTCTTAATACGTCAAAATCATTGAAAATTGAATTTTTCTCTAATTTTTAATGGGTTTGCGCGATCCGAAGATATTCTCTAAACTCAATTTATTTTTTTATTATTATTAAACAATACAATATGCAAATATTTGTCACTATAGTAATAAAATATTTGTATATGTAATATTTTTTAAAAATTCTGAAAAAATCAGAAATTTTCAACTTTTTTGAATTTTTAGGTGGTGTGCGCGATCGGAAGATATAAACCGATTTGAAAAATTCTTTTTTTGTTTTTCTTGTATTTACCAATCGCAACTTTTCCGCACTATAGCGATTCAGAAATAAAAACTTGTTTTTTCGCACCACCCTAATATACACTGGTGTGCAAAATTTAAGGACGAAGATATTTTGAAGCGATAATTTTCACGCGAATATTCAACAGGAAGTAATATAATTCGAATAATTAATATCCGTGCATAACAGATAGTCCGCATAAGTCACACATGGTTACAAGGGTCACTACAACGAAACAAAAAATAGGAAATTCCACGCGTCTCTTTTAAGAATCTCAAATGACTACCATATGTGACTCCACTGTCAGGTCACTGTGACTGTTGCTTTGTGACGAGTCACCAGGTCATTTTACAGTGTCGTTTTATTGAGACTCTCATGTGACTGTCATTTTGAATGTTGCACTATTATAAATAACTAAATAATGGCACATTAAACTCACACAGTGACTTTCTATCACAAGACTTTTTCAAATGGTAACAGAGACCCTACTGTGAAGTAACCACTGTGAAAAGTTACGAAATCTCACCATGTGACTTTAATGGGACATTGTATGATGATTTATCATAATGCAACATTCACAATGACTTGCGAAAATTGAGCCTCCAAATGACAGTCACACGAGAGTCTCAATAAAACGACACTGTAAAGTCCCCTAATGACTCGTCACAAAGCAGCAGTCGCAGTGATCTGACAGTGGAGTCACATATACATACATGCCAACCTCCGGCTTTTTATAAATCAAAGAAACATACTTTGAACCAGAAATGTATTTAATGAACGATATCCAGTAAATTGCAGGTTAGAACGCTATTTAATACAAAATACAGTTAATTAAAACAATTTTCCGATTCAAAGTACGTTTACTTGATTAACGAAAAGCCGGAGGTTGGCAAGTATGCATATAGTAGTGATTTGAGACTCATAAAAGAGACGTATGATTTTTTGTTACACCGTAGTGACTGTGACTCTTGTGACCATGTGTGACCTGAATGAGAGGTTATACGGACTAACTGTCATGCAGGAATAAAAGTTATTCAAATTATATTACTCCCTTATGAATATTCGAGTGAAAATTATCGCTTGAAAATACCTTGAAAATTGGCATTTTGCAAAAATTTTATATAATATATATATATATATATATATATATGTTGATACATAGCAAATTGATTATTCGAGGCTTGCAAGAAAGAGTATTCAAATGAGACAACGAAACCAAATTTAAAAAGAGCAGTAATAAATGTATATTTAATGCATTTTTGTCCAGGACAACTTTTTCTTCACTTTATTATATAAAAGAAAAAAAAATGTCTTTATCTCCAGAGAAATTAGAGATTATGCTTTTGAATTCATTAAATTTTCTTCAACAAATTTAATCAAGGTAATCTTAAATTTATTTTTTATGTGATAGTGCAATTTACTTTTTATCCCAAAATCTCTAATTTAGACTTTTTATTTTTGTAGATTTTACACATAGTGAAGGAATAGAGCGAGCAACGCTGTTAATATATTTTTATACCTATTTTTAATCTTTTTTTATTTTTTTTAACAGTGTGTAAGTTATATTTGATATACATGATTTTGAACAGGTTAATAAAATTTTTTATCGTGACGCAAATCATTTTATAAAAGTCCGAATACATAAAAAAAAATAATAAAATAAAATGTAATATTTTCGAATTTAATAGAATACGGTCGTCTTATTTCGATGCAATTCTGTATGCATATATATATATATATATGTATGTTTTTATTTTTTTACTTTTTTGCAAAAGATTATTTATTACATAAGTAACATAATCATCTATTTTATTTTGGTTTAATGACTTTAATATTTTATATAGTTTATAAATAATTTGTTTTGGCATTAAAAATATTATATATATGGTCTTCTGCCGCACACTGTGGTTAAATATCAATAGAAACAACTAAAAAAAGAATTTAACTAAAAGATAATTCTCCAGAAAAAAATGATTATTTATGTTTTTTATATTACCACATAATTACATAATTGCTTGTTTACACAAAATAATCTGCTACATACGGGAAAAATTGGCCTACTGTGCTTTTTGTGGTTTAAACTGATTTACATGAATAAAATGCTATTTATGCGGAAGTGGAAAAAAGAAATCGTTTAAGTCTAACATTTATTTTTCACGTCCAACACATCACTGCTTACTACGGCTTTCTTTTCTTCTCTATTGAGCTGTCCTGCAAGAAATCTTGACTTAGCGAGAAAATCATGGAAAATGTGTCTTGAAATACCTCAATAGCTACTGATCGAATTTTGATATCAGCGTAAAAGGAAAAGAACGTTAAGAATTGAAATGTACAGATAAATAGGGATCTGTTTCAAACAATTGTTATACATAGTAACTGAGTATGCGAGGTTTGTAAGAAAGTGTATTTAAATGCGGACAACCAAATCTAAAAAGAAGCAGTAGTTAAAGTATATTTAATGTATTGTTGTCCAGGACATTTTTTTGCACTTTAATTTATTAAATATATTATAAAAGAAAATATCTTAATCTCTAATGAAATTAGACATTATGTCGTTGAATTCATTAAATTAAAATGGGCTGGAAAAAAGGGATATGTTTCATACAATTGATATATATAATATAAAACTGATTATGCAGGTTTGCAAGAAAGTGTATTTAAATGAGACTAGGACACCAAATCTAAAAAAAGCAGTAATACAAGTATATTTCATGTATTTTTGTTCAGGAGAACATTTTCTGCACTTTATAAAAGAAAAGAAAATGTTTTAATCTATATATTAGACATTATGTGTTTGAATTCATTATATTTTCTTCAACAAATTTAATCAAGGTAATCTTTAAAAATAGCTGCCCAAATTAAATGTATTTGTTATTTGATAGTGCAATTCATTTTTTATCCCAAAATCTTTACTTAAGACAGTTTTTGTTTTTTACACTTTTTACGCATAATGAAGGAGTAGAGGAAACAATGTTATTAACATGATTTTTATGCCTTTTTTCACTGTGATATTTTATTTAATAGTATGTAAGTTATATCTGATATATATGATTTTGAACAGGCTTATTAAAAAATTTTTATTCTGTATAATTATCTAACAATCATTGTATAAAAATATGAAAAAAATAAAAAAAAAATTATAAAATAAAATGGAATATTTTAGAATTTAATAAAACAAGGTAGAACCCGTCGAATTTCGACGAAAGTAAATGTTTAAGAAAAACTTTTCATTGATTTAAAATAAACCTACAAAATTAGCTACAGTAAAAAAATGCACCTTATAATGGTCCGTCTAACTCGCAAACAAATAACATGTAAAGCTAAAATTTTAAGAAAAAAAATACTATTTCTATAAAATTCAGTCGTTTAAATTATTAAAATTAAACTTTAATCACATATGTAAAAATATAATAATAAAGCAGAATATAATAAAGATCAGTTATTAAGATAAAGTTATCAATTAAGGCTCTTATATTTGGGTATAAATGCGTATGAAAAAAAAGAAAATTATTCATAATTGACGCGATATTACAATTTCACGTGAAATCTAAACCCATCATAATTTTTACTTTCTCGAAATTTACATGAACGTATTTCTATTTTTATCAATTTTAAGAGAAAGTGGCGTATTTCTGTTGCCAAAATTACAAATTCGTACTAAAAACTATTAAAAAAATATTATGTAAAGAATAAATTGAGATACAGCTTTCGAACAAATTGCTTTTAAAAATACATATTTTTCTCTATACGATGGTGTAAAAATTAAAAATGTGAGATGTTTAGAAGTATACAATTTGCAGTACCAAAAATTGCAAAACCAATTTGCATGGGAAAGTGTTGCCATTCGGAAAATGACGTATGCGTTACGCACAAATACTTTTGGCCTTCATAATATAGATACGTCTGTCCTGTTTCGTTGTAATTATACATACATATTTTTTATTTTACATAGATATACACACACACACACACACACACACACACACACACACACACACACACATATATATATATATATATATATATATATTGGCAATTATAAAATACTATATGCTATTCTGTCACACACATTTCTGTCACAAATATTTCTAAAAAGAATTTAAAGAAAAAATTAACTAAAAGATAATTCTCCAGAAAAAAAAATATATATGTATGATTATTTTTGTTTTTTTATTTTCACATTATCACATAACAGCCTGTTTTCACAAGATTATCTGCTACATAAGGAAAATATTCCCCTACAGTGCTTTTTGTGGTTTATTCTTTTTACATGAATAAAATTCTGTCTATGAGGATGTGGTAAAGAAGAAATTGTTTAAGTCTAACATTTATCTTTCCTGAGCTACTCTTGCACTTCTTACTACCCCCTTCATTTCTTCTCTATTCAGCAGTTCTGCGAGAAATCTTCTCTTAACGAGAAAAACATGGAATACGTGTATTGAAATACCCCAATAGCTACTGATCGAATTTTGATATCAGCGTAAAAGGAAAAGAATGTTGCGAATTGAAATGTCCTGGTAAAAAACTGGATCTGTGTGATACAATTGAGATATATATAGCAATCTGGTTATGCGAGGCTTGCAAGTATGTGTATTTAAATGTGACAAGGAAACCAAACCTAAAAAAAAAGAAGTGATGCAAATAAATTTCAATTATTTTCGTTTAGGATATTTTACTTTATTTTATAAAACAACAGGAAATATCATAACCTCTAAGGAAATTATCGATTATTTATTTGGATTTAGTAATTTTTTTCAACGAATTTAGTTAAGGAATGCGTTAAAATAGAAATTAAAATTAAATTTACTTGTCATGTGCTAATGTAATTTATTTTGAATCCCAAAATTTTATTTAATATTTGTCTATTTTTATTTTATATTTTCTCTTTATTTTTGCAGATTTTACACACTGTGAAGAAATAGTGCCAATAGTGATCATAGTATAATTTATCTATATTCATTATTACTTATTTTCGTATTTTCAACGAGATATTTTACTTAATAAAGTATAAGTTACATCTTCTTATTGTAATTTTGAACTGGTTAATTAAACATTTTTATTACTATTTAGTTGGTTGTCGTTTTTAAATAAATTTATTTACTCGGGCTGTTTTTATTTAAAACGATAAAGCTTTAAAAGTAATTTGTTCCTTTTTAATATGCTAATTAAATTTATTTCAATCGGATTATTATTAATGAAAAATGTGAATTCAAGACTTTAATTATTAAGTTGGTGAACATATACTATAGTTTTATAATTAGCAGAAAAATGTAAAAGAAAAATAGAAATATTCAATTGCTGAAAAAAATATCTTAGATTGATTGTTTACTGAAGAATTAGAATGATTGTTTTTTTACAAAAAAACAACTAAACAAATTTGTGCAATTTCTTGTCAGATTTCAGTGTAAAAAATGAAATTATACAAAATAATATCGATAGAAAGTAATCTATATGTTTTGTAACATTATAACATATATTTTCAATGGTTTAACTTACAAGAAAATATAACAGTTTAATTTGTGTTACTGAGCATAAAAAAATTATGCTCATGCGTCCGTTACGCTCGTCGACTTCTCAAAAAGAAACATGAATCAAATGAAATATATAAGTCAATTTATTTTGCGTTTTGTAGCAAAATAGACATTTGGACGCTCTAAACGTCATTGTTGTATTACACTGTAAAACATTTGTGTAACGTTACCCCATATTTGGAGCAGCAAGGCTGCCACCAATTTTTATGGAGTATTTTAACCGATATAATCGATATCACATTGCAATGTACGAGAAATATTCACTATATGGCCAAAGGTGACCGGCCACTTACGATTTTAGACATTTTGTAAAATATCTAGAAACATTCATGAGAATTTTTCTTGAAACTTTAGGTACGTAAACATAATACTACAGGTTATATATTTCCGTAAGAATACATAAAACGAAACTCCCGAAACTCCATATGGGACCGATAACAAATTGAAAAAGAACGAATATATTTTGGATAAATCTGTCAAAACTAATGTAGGAAAGGCGTTTAAATTGTTGATTATGATTCAGTGGCTTATTAGAATAAATTGTGTTCATTTTTGTGGAGATAGCATGCATACTCGTAGAAAAATTAAGTTTTTATTTTAAATAAAAAAGCAAGTTTTTTGCTTATAATTTTCAGATTTCTTAATATGAAATAATGTTATTTTTCGAAAATATGACAAAAAACGTTGTAGACAATACCCGGTAATCAGAATTTAAAAAATAATAAAAAAATGTATGAAAAATGAGAAGCTTTACTAAACAATTTTTCGCTGCGATGAGTGAACGCCTTCAAAATTTCATTTGAATACTGTGTTTGCTAAATTTATAAAGCAAGTATTTTGAAAGTTACAAAAACGTAGCTTGAATCTTCTGAAAGTGATTATCGATAGAATTAGATCAAAATCCGTTGCTTCCCAAATGAAGCAAAATAATCAGGGGTTAGGTCCAAATACAGTTGTTTGCGTCATATTGTGTATTGTTCATTGACAATATTCAATGGTGAAATGGATACAACCCATTATCTTCTTTGTTGCTTCTTTTTGGGGATAACGGATTTTGAACTTATTCTATCGAGGATCACTTTCAGAATTTCCAAGCTATGTTTTTAAGACTTTCACAAAAGTTGCTCGATACTTTTAGGTAACGTAATATGCAAATACATTTTTTTTATAGACTTGACGCATGCGCAATGAAAAATTGTTCAGTAAATATGCACTTGTTTTACACAAATTTTTAAATATGATTATTGAATATTATGTACAATGTTGTTTGTTTTATTTTCGGAAAAGAACATTACTTTCTTTTAACCCGTCAGTAGTCGCGCGTCGGTCTTTTCGCCGCCTGTATAACTTATCTTCTCGTAACTTATATCACATTACAAATACAGCTGAGATCTACCGTGTAACTGACTTTGAAGCTTTCTCGAACACCTTAGTGAAGTAACAGCACACCTCTGTTTTTCTTTCAGGTAGATTTTTAGAAACAAATTTGAAATTGGCGAAAAAGTCTACGTAAAAGTCACTAATGTGAGTTCATTTTTACTTTTTCCAATTACTCCAAATCTCATGAATAAAATGCATAATTTAAAAAAAGTGCAAATTTATATCTTCGTTGTAATGTTATTTTCGTATATTAGGTGAAAAATATTTCTTATTTTACATATTTGGTATGCGGGGGGCCAGCGGCGAAAAGACCGAGCGCGATTAATGACGTTGTGAAAAAAGTCGCGACTACTCGCGGGTTAAGAAGTCCGTCAATTATAGACAAAAAACTTTGAAAAATTTACGACTATTTTCATAAAACCCTTAATTTCTCTGCGAGTATACATGCTATCCGCATTAAAATGAACACAGTTTATTACAATAAGCCATTTAATCATTATCTACAATTTGTAAGCTTATGCTATATTAGCTTTATCAGGGTTATACAAAAAATCTATTCGTTATTTTTCAATTTGTGGAGGGTCCGCTATGGAGATTCGGAAAAAAAATCTTCACGGAAATGTATGACTTGTGCTATTATGTTTACTCACTTAGAGTTTTAGGATAATTTCTCATGTATTTTAGAGGATATTTAACAAAATGAGTAAAACTGCAAGTGGCCGGTCACCATTGGCCACACAGTGTATATTTAACTTACTCCATAAAATGAAGGTTGTAGCTGACACCAAATTTATGGAGAAACGGAACACAAATGTTTTACAGTGTATGTTTTGCAATGTATCAGACGATATTTGGGCTGTTAAGGACAAAATATCATAAAACTTTCCATTTATATTCGGTTAAGAACAAGAGGGAGATACGCCGTGCGCTAAAATAATCCTTGCAAAAAATCATAAACCAGTAAAGAAAGTCTCATCAAAATCCTTTGATAAGGTAGATTTTTTTTATCTAACCGAACTTTTTACAAAGTCTAATATTTCATAATAAATCACCATTAAACGAATATAGCAAATCAGGACGCGTTTCGAGATACAACAATTACAGCTCGTCATCTACTGAACTAATATGAGTCCGTAAGGAGACAGAGTTAGAGATAAAATAAAAAAAAGGATGGAAATTAGAAATAGTGCGACAAGTGGCGCTAGGTGGAAGAACACAGGTGGAATACAAAAGTGTTCTTTGTAATATACACCCTCTTTCTTTCAGTTTATCTCTAAATCTCTCTCCTTACGGACACGTGTTAGTTTTCGCTGATGCTGTAGTTCGTTGTAATTCTTTCTGTTCGCTGTATTTGTTGTAGTTCGAAACGCGTCCTGATTCGCTATTTTTCTTTAAGGGTGATTTATACAATGTGTTTTATCGTAATTAATAATTATCGTCAGTTATATCGGTGTTATTTCACTAATCTTTTATAACTTGTAAGATCTTGGTTCACTTGATTACAGACGGTTGGACTCTTATTAAACTATAACTAAATATCGTTAAATTTTATGGTGGTAAATCTCAATCGGCACACCAACAATGGTCTACAATACCCGCAATGTTCTGGGTTATCTCAATTAAAAAACTGAACAGTGTGATCACGCTGGTTGGGAATGAAACGGTTAATAAATCTAACTCATGTATCAGGGTTTTATCAATTTACATTAATAAGAAAAAACAAATTATCGAGATTAAATGAATCCGACAACAAAACTAATGCATGATGCACAGTTTCAAAAGGCACGCGCTTATCATTTTACGTCAATTTTCATTAGGGTGACGGTGACACAGCTCCGATGTGTTAAACCTCTGTGATTTAATGTTATGTAAGGAGTTTGATGCTGTCTAATATTTAAAACATTTCCCCAGGAAATTAATACTTTTAACTCATTTTGTGTGTGTTTGTGTACTTTTTTTAAAGGATTCTTTTTATTTTTGTTAGTTCTTAAAAAAATTTTATAATTAACACTTAATTTAATATTTTACGAGTTAAAAACTGACGAACTGTGAGTAAAACTTTACCACTTCATACAAATTTAAGTATATGCTTTAGGAACATTTAAAAATTAAGGAAAACAAAGACTTTTTTAAGAAGTGTACACAAGAGTTAGAAGTTAAAGGTCTTGAGGAGTATTTTAAATATACAAATGCATCAATCTCCGACAGACTTACCGTTAAGGAGGGGAATTCGGAAGCTGAGTAACCAGCACAGTTAATAAAATAAACTGTATCTAAGATGTGTTTTTTTAATCGCAAATGTTCCTTATATTTATAAGGCCAAATTTCTTCAATGACGAATTAAAATTTGTGATTAAATTTAGATTATTTACATTTTAGGCTTTCTAAAAAAAGTTATATTTACATACAAGAAATATTTCATTCTAAATGAATGTCGTTATGCATATTCAAAATACGACTATGTTTAGTACCATTTTTCTGACCAAAATTTATTTTTAATATTATGTTTGAAATTTCCACGAGTCTTCTTTCACAATTGCATACGTACACAAAAGCGTACATATGTTAAAAGTTAAAATTTTTTCAACGAATAACAAATCAAATTTAAAATAGTATTCACAGTAGGATAAAACTTAAATGTAAATGCACTGTTAATTTTTTCTGCATATTTACACAGAATCTACGGTTAATTCATTAAGCCTTGTGTAAAATTAGAGATTAGAAAAACCGAGATTCTGTTAAATAACAGAGAAATTATTCCGTAACTTCACAATAGACTCTGCAAATTAACATCGTTAAAAATTAAAAATATTCTCTAAATTTAATTTCAATGATAATAATTTAGTTTAGTTTTTAAAATTAATGAATCACTCAATCTTTGGTGAACTTCACAAAATAAGAAATTTCCGAGTAAATTTTAACGATAGCATCGGAAAATTCCAATACAATTTATTTTAGCTGTGCTGGAGTTTGAACCAGAGACTCTTGATAGTGGACGAACACTTTACTCCATGAGATATAGGAGTTGTTGTTTTTTTTAGTACAAAGTATATCTTTCGTGATTCAGCGAAGAAAATTCATCACCAGCTCCGATGAGAAGATTTTTCTCTTTCTAAATTATTCAAAGTAAAAATAAACTTTTATATATATATTTTAATTAAAATTGTAAAATAATATTAAAAGTGTGTTTTATAATTTCAATTTTATCAAAGATAAAAATATCTTTTCATAAAGACATTGAAACCCATGCAGAGTATTTGATGTAATACAAGGAAAATGTATATGATATAATGACCGAGGAACTCAATTGAATGTATTTAATCGAGAATTAGTGCAAATTTACACAGAGTCTCGGTTTTTTCTGTGATTTTATTGAAATTTTTCGCAGTTTTCAAAATTGTACTGAACAGAAGTGAATCTTTAACTCCTTCAGGTAATTATCCAATTATTGAATATTGTAATATGTTATTAATTTTTTTATAAAAAAAGTTAAACTATATGCATCAAAAAAATTATTAATTAAATCAAGAAAACATTACAAATACATGGGGATGTTATTTTTACTACAGAAGGGTTGGGATCTATTTTTTATCATTTTAATATATTGATAACAACAATCTTTATTTTACAATTAAACTATTTTATACACATATTTGTAACTTATAAACAAAACAATTTCTCAAAATAGATTACCGGTATCGGAAATTAAAGGGTTTTGCGAATAAAAAACTCAATGGAATAATAAGATCAATAATATAAAATCGAAAAAGGAAATCATGTTTTCATTTTCTCAAAATAATTTCTCAAGACTTTCTAAAAATAATATAATTTTTCTTCTGTGAAATCCTTGAGTTCTAGTAAATAAGACTATAGTTTCGAGTTTCTTTTCTCCACATGACACAGTAGTCAGTTAAAAAACAAAATAAAACCTTTTAACTGTTTTTGAATGATTTCCTAAAGAAAAGTTTGATTAAATTGGATCACCTTTGGGTGATGTTTTATCTTTTCTCCTCCGATTTCAGAAATGTTGAAGTAAGTGATGTTTTAGCCGTTCAATAAATAAAATGGTTGTAGCGCAATTTTACGGAAAGCTTGGAACTTTATATATACAGACATTTTTGTTTGTGTTCATGTGATATATGTGTATTTCGTTTTTGTACATCCATATGGCTTGATACAAAGAAAGTGGGTTTTGATACTATACGTTTTATAAGAAATATAGAGTAATGCTACACGATTTTTTCTTTACGAATTAGGGATATAGGATATTTCATATTTCATATTTTTAGGTAAATTTTGTCACAAGAAATAAATTTAAAGCCATTTCAAGGAAAAAAATATATTATCTAAAAAACTTTTAATAGATGCGTAGAAAATTATTATAGTGGTAGATTTTACAGATTGTGCATGGGTATGTGTAATAGTAGTACGGACAATGACAAAAAGTGGAGCATTTCTTTGCTATATTCTTTGCTCTCTATCTCTCTCTCTCTCTCTCTCTCTCTATGTATATATATATATATATATATATATATATATATATATATATAATGCAAGAGTACTACCACATCCTGGTACGAAGAAAGATATATCGAATACCACATAAACTATGAGAATTCCTTTAAAGTACTTTTATCTACGTTTGAGCAAATGATATAATCTTATTTTAAACATAATTTACTGTCCACCTATACAGGGAAACTTACGTAAAATTCAGCTATGTGCTATGAAAAATTTAATTTTTTATCTGTGATGTATTTATTACACATTAAGAAGATGTGGAAAAATATATATATATACATATATACCTTGAATTTAGTAAACTTTCAAAATTTCAGGCGATAGCAGAATCTAAAGTTACCTTTTTAAACCCTTTTTAAATATTTTCTTATCAATGTTGCAAGAAATTATCCAATGCTACTGCGATTCAGACGCTGCCACAATGTATTGGCTGCTCTTTTAAATGTAATCAACAGTTTCTGATTGATTTTTTTTCTGATTGCCGCATGAAGAAAAATTTCAACACTAAATTTCAGTGGAAATTTTTGTCTTTTTTAATCGAATTGTTCACGGAAATCTCACAAAACTAAGTAAAAAACTCTATTTTTTATTAGTTTGACATAACGTATCGAAGTAGACGTTATGCGTAATGTAACGTAAAGTTCCTATCATATGAGCTAATTTGTAACAAAAAGCATTTTATTTTTCTATGTATCAAATCAAAATTTTGTTACTCATTTGGCACTTTGATCAAAAAAGTAACAAAATTTTGCTTATTTATATTTACAAGCAAAATACATTTTGTATCATATGAGATATATCTAATGAGTGTATACCATAATGGTATAACTGGTTACATCAATTTTTATTTTAACTATTATGTTAAATAAAATAATTGTAATTGTTTATAAAAGTTTGCCCAAATGCTCACCAGAGTAAAAGTAGATGTCCCGGATATGTTTATTATTTATTATATCTTTTATTTTTAAATAAAACTATATGTGCTTAAAGAAATAAGAATGTGTCTTTATAAAAAGAAGTCTATTCAAAAAAAGTCAAGCACTTCAATATTTTATATTTGGAAATTTTAACTTTAGTATTAACTTTCTGATAGATTTTTTTTTCAAAAAATCTACCACTAATATTTTTTTTTCTAATTTTTGAAAATTTCGGTAATTTTTGGCCGTTTTTAATAGGTTTGACAAAAGTGCTTATTTATTTTTAAAAAGTTATCTCCTTTAAATATAAAATATGCAGTATCAATCAGTAATTATACATTTTACATTATGCATAATATTGATACATACATACTTTTAACATAATAAAATAAAATAAAATAAATATTTCTACATTATATTAAGGAGTGTCAGGACTCATAAAGTTTAAAAACTTTCGAAATTTCAAATTTTTTATATTTTTAACTGATACATTTTTTGAACATTTTAATATAATTGCTTTCTCGAAATTCTTATTAGAAAAAAAAAATCATGGGTTTTAAAGTTTTACCCGCTCAATACCTGAAGCGGCGTTTCCTAATTTTAAAAGTCATTTTTCTCCAAATGATATATTTTTTTCATAGCGCCCACAGTATCTGAAAATCGTATAAGTATTTTCACATAAAACTTTCAAAATATATGTTTTATGTTAATCTGTATAAACTGAACCAAAAAAATTGAACCAGAAAAGTCTATTTCATAGGCGATTATGTTGTTGAAATTTGTAAAAATTTGTATTAGTTAAATACAACTTTGCATTCAAAATAGATAAATGCTTTTATATAAATTTATTTAGGTTCAATGTATCTATTACAATCTGATGTATAAGTCTGAAACAAAATTTTCATTCTAGCTGCCACATTTATTTTGTAATCATGTGCGTAAACTATTATACCAATTTTTTGCTCGTCAAATATCTGACAGTTTGGAGCGCCCTGTAAATGCTGATTCTGAACCTTGCAATTTTTTAAAGACATAAAATGAAAGAACGTACTTATACCTTTCATCTCAATAAAAACTGTGTTTTAATATCATAAAATTTTTATGATATTAAATGTTGAAGATGGTCTCCTTTTAATTTTTTTCCGTTTTAAGAGTCCTGAGACCATTTAAACAGAATTTATTCGCATTTGTTTCTCATCTAATTCTTATTCCATGATTTGTCTTGCTGCTATTGCTCATAAATGTTATTCTTACATGCATTTACATTGTTAAAATTTTGTACAGTTCTTTTTAAAAAGTAAAAGATAGAAATAACACTTTATAAAGTTTGTTATTTATCATATAATTTTCTAAGTCAATAAATTAAAAAAATAAACAATATCAAAAATGTATAAAATAAAATAATAGCAAATTTTATTAAATACAATTTCTCTACTTCTAATATTATGTTTAAATACAACGCACAGTAAAATGTGTTTAGAAATTCATAAGCAATTTCTAAGATTGCTTCGATTTCAAAATCAATTAAATTAATTTAATCTCTATTTATTCGAATATCATTTACTATTCTCAATGGTAAATTGCTGTTTTAAATTATAATGGCAATAAAGAATTTTATATTATATATTTATTTCAATACGTATGCACATTCTTTAAGCACAAATAATATCTTTAGATGTTTTAAGTATAACATCATCATTATATAAAATGCGAACATTTAATAATCCTTCTTCATATTGGGCTATTCATTTTAAATCCAAACTTAACATTTAAGCAGAAATCTATCTTCTTGATCTATTACGCAATCAAAAGAAATCAACGAAGTGGAAAATTCTATCTCCTTTTTTTTTTCTTTACTTTGAACAATCCCTCTTTAGAAAGCATTTTTTTTTAGAAAAAAAATCTTAGGAATAAAGAACATCACCTTGCATGCCTTCAAACACAAACTTTGCATAAGGTGAAGTATCTAGGCGGCTCTGTAATAAAGCGCCCTCTTGCGACAATCCATAAAACCTTAGGAATCGATTCGCATTGGAGGGGAATCCAAGTGATCCTCTCATATCAGGAACAGACAGTGTCTGTTGTGGTCCGTACCGGATAGTTCATTTGTCGGACGCTCCATTAGATCTCTGTTCACCTGTACTGTCATAATTGATGGTTTTTTTCATCCCTTAATATCGTATTAATAGAAGTTAGGGGATATGTTTCACACATCAACTAATGGATAAAACAATTAGTGGCTGCATTTCTTTACTAGTTTTATTGCTTTAAAATAATAATAATAAAAATTTAAATGCCACAAATAACAGTGACCAATTAAAATGAATTATGCAAAGTTCGTTTTTATTGATGTTTGCTTCTTCTTGAATTAAGTGATGCTTATATATGTGATAAAAATGTGCATCTGTGCATTTTGTTCGTAACAGAAAAAAATATTTTAATAGTTTTATTTTGGATTTTTTTCTTCTTTTGGGAACACGGATATTTTATGCGGTGGAAATTTTTGAAACAAAAGTGAAACAGTATTGAATATAACTTTCTTATTTTTTGTCTATTGTGTTGTTTTAGATTTATAAAGAATTGTGTAAACTTTTTTATATAGATCAAAGTAGTAATAGCTAAAGATTAAACAAAATAGAAAATTATTCACTTCTGTATGAAGTTTGAGTGATATATTTGACATAAAAGAATTCTTTTCCCGATAGTTACGCATATTTTAGAGTATTTTGAAATGTTGTTACCAAGTACAGTATTTCTGAAGGATATTTACGGTTAAAAAAGAAGAGAATAATTTTAGAGATTACGAATTATGTAAGATAAGTTTTATGTCGTCTTTAGTGCTTTGCTTTACATATGACTGGATATCTGCAAAGGATTTTAACAGATTTTTGATTGAAATGTCGCTTATTTTTACAATGGCAGGATGTATTTTATTTTGGGAATTATTTGTAAGCTTCTGGACCGAAGTTTCAGGGATACGTGCACAGTCTCCAGCTACGAATGAACAACCGTGGGGTAAGTAATATAAAACTTATTATGGAATTAAATGCAATTTTCTGTGCTAATATGCTTAAATGTGTAAATTAATGGTTACAGTAAAATGAACATTCATTGAAGCAAATAATATTTATATACATGTTATGGTTAATTTGTATATTATGTTGTTATTAATAATATCCACATATTATGGTAAATTTGATAAATGCTGCATATTAATCAAATATACCGGTTTTTCATTAATAATTACCGATGAAGTTCAGCCAGTATGACTACAATGTGAAAAAAATCTGTAATCCTAGTAATGTAAAGTTACCGAATCTGCATGTTCACAAACATTTTTTCATTACAATGTACAATCTACAAAACTAATTTTTGTTAAGCTACAGAAATCTGTAACTTTACAAACGACTCTACTACTATTATAATTATCTTACTAAAATTTAATCTGTTACCTGGGTTGAAATTGCACAATATATTCTAGATATGCCAAGTTTCTTAAAATTTTTCAATAACTTTCCATTTTTTTCAGTGCAAATCTGTATATGTTACATGAATCTTTCCTGTTTCCATTACATAAAACATCTAGGAATACCAGTTTCCTATCAAACTTTTACTACATTTTTAGGTTTTTTTACAATGTAATTAAACTTACTAACGAATATATTCTTTGCAAAAATATGTACTATCGTAACTATTTGAGTTTAATAACAAAAGTAATTTTTAAGAGAAAATAATACTCAATCAAAAGAAGTGTCCTGTTAATAAAACGCAAAAGATTAAAAAGTTTAAAATAATTATTTTTATAATTACTGAATTTTAGATAAAAATTTAAAACGCTGACATATTCAAATAATGATTTATACAGCTTATTGCATACTTTTAGCAATGCATATTTAGATAAAACCTATACAAAATAAAAATCCCAAGCTAAAAGTGTTGAATTTTATCATATTTTTCAACCTATATTGTTAACTGGTTTATTTAGATATCATTTGGTTTTTATTAATAGTAATCGATCACTATTAATATTAATCTATTAATCAAATTGACCGTAACGTGTGTATATATATACATATATGTCGAATATCATTATATATTCCTTTTTTTTCAAATCTAAAATTATACACATGTCCGCATTTGTTATATATTTTATAAATATCCGGTAAGCATAGCTTTAATTTTAATACTTTTCAAAAAAAATATTCTGTTAAGTTTTCATAAACGTAAATTGCCTTAAAAATTGTATTTCATTCATGATAGTTTTACTCCTCCTTTAATTCCTTATACAATGTACATAAATCTATATAATAAATGAATGTCTAGTAATTTAAAATCAGTATTTAATTAATTTGATAGTATAACGTTTGCATTGAGAGATGAATTAAACTTTTTGGAGTTTCTTTAATATAATTAAGTGTGTGGTATTTTAGCAATATAATGTTTTAGTTCATATTTTCACTATCGCATAATTTTGTTCAAAAAGCGCTATTTAAAATTATTATCATAGCCTACTATTTGCATCAGAAATACAATCAGTAGAATTAACCTTTTTGGAACTGCTTTATTATAAAAAAATTTTCTAGTACTTAAGCAGTATAATCCTTCATTTCATATTCGCGCTATCACATTATTTTGTTCTAAAGCTCTATTTAAAATCCGTTTCATTGTATAATATTTGCACTGAGAAATGAGATGGTATTAACTTTCTTGGAAATTCTTTATTATAAATAATCATGTAGTATTCAGGCAACATAATCTTTCAGTTCATATTCGCGGTATTGCATTTTTTTGCGCAAAAATGAATTTTGTGCAAGTTTCCTGCCATTGCATATTTACACAAGATGTCTTTATGAAAATGCGTTTTTGTGTCACATATGTTTGCGTTAGAAAAATTAAGAAAAATATTAAGTATATAAAGAAGAGAATATTTAAAAATACAAAATTGAACACAAAATAACAAGAATCATTTAGTTTCGAAATGTTGAATTTATAACATGTATACCCTGTTTTAATATTTCCGCCTCTTTTTAATGATAAAGTATAATATTTTAGCATTATTCTGGTATCTCGTTTGTCACAGAGAATAAAGCTTAAATAATTTCTTTTATTATAAAGCTATTACACAAGTAAAATATAATAAAGATAAATTAATGAGGTTAAACACGCAATAAAATAATCAAGAAATGTCCGAGTAGAAAATTTTCACAAATACTTTACATTACTAATGATCCCAACGAAATATTCTGTGATGTGAAAAAAAAAGTTTCATTTTAACATTTTAAAAATAACTGTTTTGTCTAAAATTAAGCGTGGAAAAAAGTAGAAAATTAAACAACAAATTATAATACTAATAAATAAATTTAATCAATGTTTAAAAAATGTATATAAATAAAATACTTTCAGCATTACATAAGAAAAAGTTTCAGTATTATTTTCTGTTTATTTAATACTGATATTAAATATATTTATTTGTTTATTTTTCCAATCCGAAATCTTTTTAATCCTTGACAAATATATATATATATTTGGGACAGTATTTAAATACATATCTATATTCCAAATCAATGGTCGGAATGTGGTATTATTATTTGGTATTACCACGTCTGTACGCATAAAATATTCTAATGTGCAAAAAATTTCTCTGTCTCTCAGATATAAAAATATCCAAATATCCTTCATATCCTTATTGAAATTCATGGAATATAGATTTAGTGATACAACAGTTGTTTTAAAGTTAGCACCATTTTGAACACTGTTGTAAAGTTATCTATTAAATCACCATTATATATAGTGTTTTACGTCATTAAAATTAAAATAAAAAAAAAATCAACAATCGGATGTAAATACACTGACGGAAAAAAAATCCCAACACCAATAAAGACTTGTGTTAGCTAAACGAAATTTTGTAGGCGTGTTTATACACCTGAAAGATGACATTGATTCAAATTTCATGCTTCGCGCAAAAGTGTGGCCATTCATAACTTTAAAATCAGGTTTGCTTTAAATGGGTGCTGTAAAGTTCGTGAGCATTATTTATCATCAAAATTTGACGAATTGATTTGGGGTTGATCATGAAGCCTTTACGTAGACAAAGAAGGCATTATCATCAGCTCCCCGAGTTGGAAAGAGGTCGTAAAGTAGGACAACGAGAAAGTGGTTTTTTTCCATGATTTTGGAGAAAGACTTTGGACGGAATGTATCCACTGTGCATAATTGTAAGGAGCAGTGGTCAAGGGAGGGTACTGTGTCAAGAAGACTAGGCTCCGGGTGACCACGTGACACTGCTGAGAGGGAAAACCGTCGTGTTCGGCGTATGGTTGTTGCGCATCGTACTGTGTCTGCGACAGAAATTAGAGCTGCAGTTGGTACCGCAGTGACACAACGAATTGTTAGAAATCGTTACTTCAAGGACAGCTCCAAGCAAGGCACCCTGTTGCAATGCATTGCACTGACTCCAAGTCATTGCCGTTTGCGATGTCAATGGTGTCAAGCCAGAGCTCATTGCAGGATGGAGTTTAGATATATTAGGTTTTCTGATGAAAGCAAGTTGTACCTTGGTGCCAATGATGGCCGTATGCTGGTCAAAACGAGGCCAGGTGAACGCTTGAAACCAAACTGTCTGCGGCCTAAACATACTGGACCTACAGTCTGGGATCATGGTCTGCGGAAAATTTTCCTATGACAGCAGAAGCACTCTCGTGGTTATCCCAAACACGCTGACTGCAAATGTGTACGTCAGTCTGGTAATTCAACCTGTAGTGCTGCCATTCAAGAAAAGCATTCAGTGAAGGTTTTTCAACAGGATAACTCTCGCCCTTATGTCGCTGTTCTAACACGCTATGCTCTACAGATTGCCGATATTTTACCTTGGCCAGCGAGATCACCAGATTTGTTCCCATTGAGCACGTATTGGATATAATTGGATGAGAATTCCGGTGTTATCCCGGACCAGCACTGACCATCACAGTATTGACAAAGCAAGTACAACAAGCATGGAACTCCATACCACAAAGTAACATTCGGTATCTGTATGACACAATGCATGCACGCGTGCAGGCTTGTATTAAAAATTCTGGAAGTTATAGCGACTTTAATGAAACAGCATTTAACATTTGAAATGCATTTTGTTGACCTTAAATTAACCTGTGACCTCGAAATTATAATCAATTAAACATGTTAACTAGACAAATGCACTGTCCAAATTTCATTATTCTACAATAAGTTTTTCTTGGTGTGGGGATTTTTTCCCCGTTAGTGTATAATTAAATATATGTTTCATTTTATAGAATGAGGAAAAAGATTTATTCATGCTATTTTTGGCTTTCTGTTTTAAAATTTGTCGCGGAAACTAAGTTGATGCCTTTAAAAAAAGCAAAGAAAAAAATCTTAAATTATTTAAATTAGATATAAACAACATGTACAATAGAGTCCCGTTGTTCCAAAAATTTGGCATTTCTGAATAGAGTTAAGAAAAACAACGATATTTTAATTTTACATACGGGTAAAATTTAAAAAAAAGTAGATGAAAAAATGTACATTTATTGTTGTAGAAATAAGTTACATAGAAACATACATAGAGCCAAATCTTGATAAAAATTATTCAAAGAAAATTGGAATGAAAGCTAGTTGTCGACTCAATTTATACAATTCTGTAGAATAATTTTAATCATTACCAAACAAAAAAATAACTCATTTACAAACACTTAAAAAGTAGAATCTTTTTTTATGATGAAGAGATCTGAATGGTTTAATAAATTTATTTTTAGTTGGTTCTGGTTTATGAGTGGAGAAAAAACGTATTTATTGCTATAATATTAGAGTTAAATGTTTTATTTGAAGAGTCTCCTATATATAATCATTGAATTTTAAATTAAGTTATTAAAAAGAGTTATTAGAATATTGTTATTCATTATTAGAGTTATTAAAATTTTTTTCACAACGAGTCAATCAACACTGTGTAAAACTGCCACTAGCAGATATCACAGCACTCAATTTACGTCTTAAAAGTTCAATACATTGATTATTATTCATTAAATCCGTTAAACAAAATAGCATTCGTTCCCAATTAGTTTTGAATAACGGGATTCTTTAATAGTCTTTTCTACAAAAGTTAGCAATTGAAAAATAAACCTAAAAAATAAAAATAAATTGTCTGATCATGATCTGGAATACGTTAAAATGTCATCAAGCTTTTAATAGTTTACGTCGAAAAAGTATAATAAAATTTATGTAACAACTAATTATGTTATTCGTCAAATGTATAAAATGAGGTCCGGTCGTAATTTAACAAAGTTTCAAAAATTTTGAGATCTCGGTGTAACAATATAAAGTACTTTGGATTCAGTATAGTAGCCAAAACTTATTTGAGTGTCTCTGTAAATACTATATGCTTTCGATTATGCAGGATGTAACTTGTACTATATCTCAGCAACGTATATGAATTTTATAAAAGGTGAAATAGTTTAATATAATTAAAATATGCTCAAAATAATGTTTCCCATTATAAAATTATGAAATGAAATACATTTTTTAGCCCAGAAAATTAATAATAAATATTCTTTGCTCGACAGATTGTATAGAGTTTATATTTCATTGTATATACTTTATATATATATCAATTTTATTATGTTCGAAAGAATGTAGCATCATTAAAATGCACTTGAAATTATCTTTTCTTATTAGCCGTAATGTAACGAAAGAATTCTGATTGTTCTGTAATTAAGTTATACATTATTTGAAGTAACTCCACAAAATTATGCAATAATTATGTATTTTGAATTTAAAATGATTAGGTTTGGTAGTTTTTGCTCCGTTATATGCCGTCTGACGGACAATTTAAATGAACGACAAAAATATCGACAACGTACCTAAAAATAATAGTATTTTTTTATTATTAAAATTAATACTATTACTTTTGTATAAATCCAATTATATTATTAAAATTTTTGAAGGTAGTAGGGTAGTTTCCGAGTAGTTTTCAAATATTCTGAAACCGCCACGATGGTTCTCTCATTTCCTGAGCGTGCTTTGCTGCTGAAGCTTTTTTACCGAAATAACAGTAATGCTGCAAAAACGCTTCGGTTGAACCGACTGCAGAAATCTTTGCGTATGGGTCCAATGGCGTCATATATCCTGTGACGAATAACGCTTTGAGGAAACTGGCAGCTTTGCAGTTCAAGCAGGCCGAGGACGAGGAAAAAAGATACCGCAGGTGATGGAGGACGTCGGAACCGCTGTTGGTGAGCAGGCCATTACAAACACAGCTGGGGCTTCCAGTGTTAGAGTCGTATCCGGGCAATTGTATTTGCCATACACTACCGTATGTAGGTGCATGCGTATAGCATTCAAGGCCTACCCATATAAGATTCGTCGTTTCCAAGAATTAAAACCAGGTGATAACGATCTTCGTGAAACGTTCGCTTTGATGCTCTTGGCAAGGATGGAGATGGATAAAAATTGGCCGTGGAATACCCTATTGACCAATGATGCCCACTTTTACATCTGTGGAACAATAAATACACAAAACTGTCGTATCTCGTTTACCAAGAATCCTCACCCTATGCAACAAATGCCCGGATGCTGTGCGGATCGGTTTCACAGCAACCTTTATGATTGGGCCATTTTTCTTTGAGGAGATCACTCCTCAGGGACCAAAAATCTGTTCCGTAAATGCAACACGTTATCGGGACATGTTGCAAAGTGTTATCATCCCAAAACTCTAGCAGCGAGGGTGCCTCGCTTCAACAACTTTCCAAAAGATGGTGCTCCCCCTTACATTGGGCGTGAAGTACAAAAATTGCTATGATTCCCTTTTACGGAGGATCGCATTATCAGAGGTGAAGTTTCTTTAAAATGACGTACACGTTCACATGACTTGATTCCGTGTGATTTTTGGCTTTGGAGTTACCTCAAGGATAAAATTTATAAAGGAAATTTTGGAAATCTGGGGGATTTTAAAAAATCAGATCCTCTTGTATTCACGCAACATCTGTCGCGATCTGTTACATGCTGCTTTCGATCATGTTGTAACACGATTTCAAGTTTTGGCATTGAAGCAAGGTGGACATATTGAATCCGAACTGTAAAAATTTTGTGTGTTTTTTCTCTTACCACGCACATGTCTTTCGTTTGTGCTGTCGCAAACAGTGTTTTAAGATCGTCAATTTGTGGGAAAAAATGCAATAATATAGTTAATTACTGACACCGCGTATTCTGTTCGTTATTGGTTGTGTCATATTGAAGGTTGTTAAAATCTAGGTGAAAGTAGGCCCAATTCCAACCGCTAAATTTTAGAGTTCTTCACCTAATAAGAATAATAATAAAAATGAAAGCATATTTAATAAAAGTTAAACGAATAATACTAAGAAATATTATTGGTGGAAATCAGTCCATCGACACCAAGATGTTTACATCCTAAATAGTGTTACACTTTTCTAATATGAAACCAATCGCAGCGCCTTATTTTCCCCTTGTGGCAATTGTTTGAACTAATTTTTTTTTTGCACCATTCAATTTCCCATGTTTTGATATGTATATCTTCCGAATATGAAGACATTTCATCCACTACTTCTCTCACTAGGGCGTCGCAAACAGGGATACTTTAATTTGAACCACCCTGTATATACATTGTAAAGTGTATATGAGGGTAGGGGGAGGAGGGAATAATAAACTATGCACACAGATACGCAAATTATACATGGTAAAAAGATAGTGGGGAAAAACTGCTTTAAACATAGTCATTGACGCATACGTTTCCTCTCATTAAAAATAAAAAAGAAGACATCGATATGAATAATTATACAAAAAATAACCCAAAACACGTTCATGTTAATATCTGCAAAAATAAATTCCAGATCCATTCTCGATTTTTTCTAATAAGTCTTTGATTTCTAATATGCTCGGATATATTGAGAATCAACATTCCATGATGTGTGACAATAAACGAACAATAGCTGGAATCTTCGAAAGCAGAGTGTCGACAACATTTGGTCTGACAAAGAAGGCAAAGTAATTGTTTGACTGATGATTTCTTATTATTGTGTCAAGATGATCTTCACAACGATTGAAAAGGGTTCTAATGGATCTTCAACAAATTAAAGGTAAAAGGAATTTTTCTTTAAAAAAAGTGATATTTTTATCTGTCAGAGAGATAAATTACGAATTAGAAGCTTTTCTAAATTCGGTTTTATTGTTTTCGATATGAAATATGGCAATAATTTAAGTATGCGCACATATCTAAAAGATTATTTATCACGGTTTCCATTAGGATAACAAATATTATTTTTAGTAATTATTAAAAAAAAAGTTTTTACTAATAAAAACTGTTATTTTCATGATTTTATTTGGATTTCTTTTAAATAAATAATTTTAAAAAAAGTTAAAATTGCATAATTATTATTATAAAAGAAGTTTTCACCTATTCTAATAAGACTTTGATTTCTTATACGCTCAGAGATATTAAGAATCAACATTCCATTATTTGCGAAAATAAATTAACAATAGCTGGAATCCCCGAAAACGGAGTGTCGAAAACATTTGATCTGACAAAGAAGTTGTTTGACTGATGCTTTCCTACTATTTTGTCAAGATGTTCTCCAAAACGAATGAAGAGGGTTCTAATGGATCTCCAACAACTTAATTGTAAAAGGCATTTTTTTCTTTAAAAAAAAATATTTTTTTATCTCTCAAAAAGATAAATTACAATTTACAAGAGTTTTTCAATTCGATTTTATCGTTATATTACATAAACACACACACTTATATCCTTACTAATATTATAAATCGGAAAGTGAGTTTGTTTGTTTGTTTGTTCCGCTTTCACGCCGTAACTACTGAACCGATTGCTTTGAAATTTTGCAGACGTAAACTTAGAAGTCCGGATTAAATAATTGGGTAATTTTTATTTATTTTATTCAGATATTTTCCTTAATAATTCAAAATTTAATTATTTTTCATACAAAATCAATAGGTATTTTTCAGATAAAATTTAACCATTTTCCTTTCCTGTTGCCAAGAAAATAAAAAATTGGAATAATGATTTTTCAGCGGCAATGAATTTTTAATAGAAAACTTCCACGCGAAAAACTATAATAAAATAATTTAAAAGAAAATAAATATGACGTCATATTTGAAATAAAAATAAAAGGTGTATTTTTTATAATACATTTAACAAGGATATTTGTTTAGTTAATGGGACTTTTTGTGCAAAATATGGTGACATAAATTAAAAGTAAAAAGAATGAAAAAGAATTATATTTTTAATAAAATGGTTCACTCATGAAAATGTGACGTCATAGTTGAAATAAAACAAGTACTTTATAGCAGTCGTTAAAAATACAAGGGGTATGAATATCAGTAGCTAATGGAGCGAGATAAATAATGATGTCATATTTAAAATGAATCAGAAATACTTTTTACTTATACTAATTAATAAGTTATAAGTCCATACAAATGAATATTTTTATTCAAAACTCATAATTATCAATGGAAGAAATTTTTTGTGGGGAAAAGGTGGAAAATAAAATCACTGATTAATATATTTTTGGCTCGATTTTTTAACACTTTCGAACAAAGTTGAAAAGTTATTATGCTTTCGGTTTGTCTGTCTGTCTGGTCGCTTTCCAACTTTCGTAAATATAGTACGATTTCCATGAAATTTTTGGACATTATTAACGTTTACCTAGCACGAATACCTATTGAAAATGAAGTTTCTACCATGATTAGTTTATTTACAGGGATAGTCAAAACATTTCCTTATATTACGGCATTATGGGGAAAAATCGTTTTAATTAAATTTAACGATGTTACAGCCTGTAGAACATATTCAAATTTATATGCATTTACAAAGTGCACTAAAATATGCATTTTGTAAAGTATGTAGTGAAAAGGGTACTTACTATTCATTTACAGGGTCAGACAGAAGAATTCCATTGCATAGGAATAAAGGTAGGAACAGTTTCCGACATATTTTAATTATGGTAAACGATTTCATGTATAATGTATAATCAAATTGATATATGTTGCTGAGGCTTAATGTAAGTTATTTCATGCATAATACGAAGTGCATAGCATTTACAGGAACACACAAAAGATTTCAAATATTATATATTCTATCCGAAGTACTGTATATCATGGATGATGACTGTTGCATGGAGGAAATCATTTTGAATTATGATATGTGCTTTTAAGTTTCGCTAAATGTATGCATATTAAATGGAGAGTATAAATGGTAATAGTATAAATAGTTAAATTTAGATATACAGGGTTACACAAAAGATCTCGGAAAGGTTACTGAATATGAGCGTAATTTACTTAAAGGTGGTTTTTAAATAAAATATGCATTTTTATTTTGAACTGCATTTAGCAAACTAAGAAATGTTTGTAGTATATATATAAAATGATAAACAGGGTCCCGCAAAGAACTGGATACAAGGTTGTCTTCGGATGATAATTTCTGAAAATGTAATTTAGGTAGTAATAAGAAATATTTTTGTTTGAAATAAATTTTAGAAAGATACTTTCGTGTATTAAAGGCACATGGAAAACTACAGGGCTGAACAAAAGAATTCAAGAATGTTTCTATCTATTAGTATTAATCGCTGAAAGGAAAATTTTGACCAGCAAACAAATTAGCAACTAGGGATTATCAGCAGTTTTTTTACCATAAATTCGCGATAAAAAGTTAATTACACATGCTTTTCATATATATATATATATATATATATATATATATATATATATAAGTTGAACGTTATTTATCGCGGTTTACGAATAGATAATAAATGTTATTTTTAGATATAATTTAAAAAAAAAGTTTTCACGAAGGAAAACTGTTATTTTCATGATTTAATTTGAAAAAAAAATAAAAGCAGAATTGCATAAAGATTATTATAAAAGAATTTTTCATTTATTCTAATAAGACTTTGATTCCTAATATGCTAAGAGATATTGAGAATCGACATTCCATGATTTGCGTTAATAAACGAACAATAACTGGAATCCTCGAAAACGGAGTGTCGAAAACATTTAGTCTGACAAAGAAGACAAAGAAATTGTTTGACTAATGATTTCTTAGTATTATGTCAAGATGTTCTTCACAACAATTGAAAAGGGTTCTAATGGATTTTCAACAAATTAATTCTAAAAGGCATTTTTCCTTAAAAAAAATAATATTTTTGTCTGTTAAAAAGATGATTTACGAATTAGAAGCTTTTTTAAATTTTATTTTATTGTTTTCGATATTAAATATGGCAATATTTTACGTATGCGCATTTATCTAAGTATTGCATTATTTATCACGGTTTACATAAGGATAATAAATGTTACTTATATTTACATTTAAAACAATTCTTATACAATTAAAAAATTACTAATTTACTGTTATTTTCATGATTTTATTTGAAAAAAGAACATGTTAAATAAATAATAAAAAAGCAGAACTCCATAATGATTATAAACGAAGTTTTAATCTATTCTAATAGGACTTTGATATCTAATATTCTCAGAGATATTGAGAATCAACATTTCATGATTTGCGATAATAAACGAACAATAGCTAGAATCCTCGAAAACGGAGTGTCAAAAACATTTGGTCAGACAAAGCAGACAAAGAAGTTGCTTGACTGATGCTTTCCTACTATTGTGTCAAGATGTTCTCCAAAACGAATGAAAAGGGTTCTAATGGATCTTCAACAACTTAATTATAAATGGCATTTTCTTTCCACAAAAAATATATATTTTTATCTGTCACATGGATAAATTACGAATTATAAGAGTTTCTGAATTCAATTTTATTGTTTTCGATACTAAATAAGGCAATATTTTACGTATGTATATATATATAAATATATTAACTTATTTGTTGCCGTTTACAGACGTATAATAAATGTTATTTTTAGTAATAATAGTAATAATAGACTGAAAAATAATTTATGAATGAAAATTTTTATTTTTATAATTTAATTTACAAAAAAGTTAAAAAATAAAAAATTCAGTATTATATAAAGATTATTAAAAAAGAAGTTTTCATCTATTCTTATAAGATTTTGATTTCTAATATGCTCAGATATATTAAGAATCAACATTCCATGATTTGCGATAATAAACGAACAATAGCTGGAATCCTTGAACGAGGAGTGTCGAAAACATTTGGTCTGACGAAGAAGATAAAGAAATTGTTTGACTAATGATTTCTTACTAATATGTCACGATGATCTCCACAACGATTGAAAAGGGTTCTAATGGTTCTTCAACAAATTTATGGTAAAAGGCATTTTTCTTTTAAAAAATTATATTTTTTATCTGTCAGAGAGATAAATTACAAATTAGAAGCTTTTCTAAATTCAATTTTATTGTTTTCGATATTAAATATGGCAATATTTTACATTGCATATATATTTGGAAGTCACACGTTATCTATAGCGGTTTACATAAGGATAATAAATGTTATTTCTAGGAATAATTAACAAAAAAAAAGTTTTTATGAATGAAAACTGTTATTTTATGATTTAATTTGAAAAAAAAAATGTTATATAAACAATAAAAAGAAGATTTGCATAATGATTATTATAAACGAAGTTTTCACCTATTCTAATAACAATTTGATTTCTAATATTCTTAGAGATATTAACAATCAACATTCCATGATTGCGAAAATAAACGAACAATAGTTGAAATCCTCGAAACTGAGTGTCGAAAACATTTGCTCTGACGAAGAAGAAAAAGAAGTTATTTTGAGTGATGCTTTCCTTCTATTGCGTCAAGATGTTCTCCACAACGATTGAAAAGGGTTCTAATGAATCTTCAACAACTTAATTGTAAAATGCATTTTTCCTTAAATTATATATTTTTTTTTTATGTCAAAAAGATAAATTACCATTTAGAAGAGTTTTTTAATTCATTTTTATCTTTATCGACATTAAATATGGCAGTGTTTTACGTATCCATATATAATTGAAAGTATTACGTTATTTGTAGCAGTTTATAGATAATAAATGTTAATTTTAGTAATAATAAATGAGAAAAATATTTTTACGAATGAAAAATTTTAATTTAATGATTTACTTTGCAAAAAATGAGGTAAATAAATAAATAAATAAACACAAAATAAATAAACATATTTTTCATATATTTACATCAAATAAAATTAATCTTATGGCTTTGCAGATAAAATAACTATTTAATTATAGAAAAAATAATAAATTAAGAATGTAAGGAATATTTATTCAATAAATATCGGCAAAACTTTTACAGGTATAAAGCAGCAATATCAAACTCCAGTTGTTTTTTTTTTTTTTTTTTTTTTTTGCTTTTTTTTTATAGGAATTCCTCCATACGTAAAAAAAAATAATAATCATCTCGAAGTAAAAAACTATGTAGAAATTCAAGGTAGATCCAATGTATGATTTAAACAGGGCCGGGTTATGGTTTTAACATTTTTCGAATACCGGGCGGAATTACCGCCCATTCCGGACCAGACTTATATATTTCGAACCTTGCAGACCTTTAGTGTGGATGTCACTAGCACATTTTCAAAGCAGATCTAAGATTAAAAACTATTCGCTGCTCTTTTTATTGATTGTGAAAACACTCAAGAGTATTAAAAGTCAAAGAATTTTTTGATTTATAATAAATTTTCGTAATGAAATGAATAATTATTAAATAATGATCGTCGGAAACATTTGGTGTGACTGAGAAAAGACTGATGTTGTCTGAAGGAGTTTTTGTTTATTTATTTTTATACATTGTTACAACATGTTTTCCACAATGGTATTCTAATGGTTGTCCAACAACTAATTTGTATAACTTGTTCGTTTTTAACTTCATAAAAATAAATTTTCCTCGGTCAGTCAGAAAATTTATAATCTGCAGAAAAATTTAAATAATGATTTTACTTTTGGACAAAACAATAATGCATAACATATGCATAAGCTTATAGAATTGAAAGTTAAAAATTTTCAGCACACTCTATTTACGCGTCGTTTATGTGATCCTTTACGTTTAGCCGGGCGCACAAATTTTCATCACATGAGCAGGCGCGCGTTGTAAAATGTACAACAGACAAAAAACAATGAATTATTTCTGCTTTATTTTAATAACTATAAATTAAACATACAAATATTATGTATGTTATCCCTGAATACAATTTATGAAAGTATTCCCCAAAATATTTATTTTGTTATAACATACTACTACAATCACAAAGAATAAAAATTAATTATGAATTACTAAACAATAATTAAGTAATTTCGGATTTACAGAATTGGACCTAATTTTCATCTATATTTGTAGCTTCCCATATCAAGCATAAGATTTGCTTTTTTGAAGGCCATTTACAGATAAACCTTGCACATTTCATGCACTGTTAACAGATTAAAATGATAGGTGCAGCTAATTACGCAATCTGAAATACAAATAACTTTCAGGATCTGGATAAAGAGAACCAATAAAGGAATACAAGTGGTTATTAACACCCACTACTGCTTGAATTTTTTTTTAAAGAAAAATAAACTGAATGTTGTACTTTTTATAACGGCGCGCCTGACATCGCTCATAATTCAATTCGAAAACTAGAGAAAAAACAATTTGGGGAGATAAAGTCATAACTATTATAAATTTAGACAATTGCTGTTATTAAACTTTTTACTGAGAAATTCAAAGCATTTCATATTATTAGTTGTAATGAGGAAAAAAAAACATAATTTAAATGATCATACAAAACACAGTACCGATTAATTTGAAGGTGAAGTGCAGCGATATATGATTCCAGATAATTCCGGAATCCAGATAATTTCATAAGAATTCTATTCGGAAATTTTTGGGAGATATTGAGCAAAATGAAATTCAATGATTTCCATTAAAATGAATATAAGCTACTACTCTTGAAAAAGTGAGCGTCGAAACCATTTGATCTGATAAAGGAGTCAAAGAGTCTAGTGATTTTTGCATTACTATTGTAAAAACGTATTCTTATCAATGATTGAACGGGATTCTTGTGGATGTACAGAATTAATTTGCGAGAAAGTGTTATTTCCTTTTACCTCATTAAAATTAAATTTTGCGCTATCAGCAAAGAAAAAATTGATTTACAAGAAAACTCTAAATAAGGGTTCTTGCTCTCACATAAGCCTGTACCATGTATATGAATATTTCAGTATAATGTATTAAACTATTTAGCAAGCTTTTCATGCATGTGATAATTATTAGTCTTATAAGCAGAAAAAATATGAAAACGACTCAAAAATTAGAATATAAGTGAGTTTGAGATAGTTTTCAAAAAGGTAAATAGAAACAAAAATGTCATAGTAAAGTAAAGAGTATTGAAAATGAAACTTTAATTCCTTCTCTCCTTTCTTGTGGAATAATTAGTTGTAAGGGGAAACAAAAAATAACATTAAAAATCATACAAAATGCAGTGCCGACTACTTTGATGTTATAATGCTGCGATAAGTGATTCTAGATAATTCTCTAATATATTTCAAGAGAATTCAGTTATGAAAATATAGAGAGATTTTGAGCAAAAAGGGAATTCCAGGATTTTTTATAAGTAAATGAATACATACGAAGATAGCTATTTTTCTCGAAAAATCTGAGTAAAAAAATTTGGTCTGACACAGGAATCAAAGATGTTGTCTAGTGATTTTTGCCATCTATTGTAAAAAGATATTCTCATTAGTGGTTGAACGAGGTTCTGGTGAACGTTTAGGAACTAATTTGGAAAATAGGTTATTTCCTTTTATTTTATTAAAAATAAATCCACTGTTAGTAAAGAAAAATTTGATATACTCCAATAAAATGAACTAAACTATTTAGAACGCTTTTCATACATGTGATAATAGTTACTCTTAAAAATAATAAAATGAAAACTACTCAGGAATTAAATAGTGTTAAGTATTTCATTGAATGTCAAAACAATTAAATAGAAAAAAGGACAGAAGAAAGTTAATATTATCAAAAATGTAGTTTTCAATAACTTTTCTACTTTTTTTTAGAGAAATTCAAAGCAACTCATTAGTGAGATAATTGATAATATAAGTTGTTGTAAGGAAGAAAACAATAACAAAGATTCCAGATTATTCTGGAATCTGGTTAATAAGTATTTCATTACGTATATTCTAAGGGATATTGCATTATGATTCTAAACATGAAAGAATTCCATCTCTTTCGGAAATAAACGAATAATAGCTTGCCTCATTTAAAAATGACCGTCGAAAACATTTGGTCTGACAAAGAAAATAAAGATGTTGTCTGGGGGATGCCTTCTTTACTATTGTGCCAAGATATTGTCTATGACTGTTGGAAAGGGTTTTTAAAGATATTTAATGACGTTACTGTAAAAAAGGCAAGTTCGATTATTTCTTTAAAATTATATTTTGTGTCTGTCACAAAGCAAAATTACGATTTACAAATAACGTCTGTCAGGGATGTCGGTGTGTAAGTGTATTTTGCAAACCTATGCTCATATACAGCTGCACTTAATGAAAATAATTGCCCCAATTTACAGGTATGTATTTTTATTCTCATCAATAGAAATAAAATTTTAAAATTCAGAAATTTATTATTCATCCTCAGAAGCAATAATAGAAGGAATCTAGGTGAAATAAAGTGATTGTTATGTTAATTATAATTTGCGTAATTTAATGAATTTTATGAAATTATGTATACAAAAGTAAAGTTGTAACAAAATATCGATTAAAATGATATTTGTAATGCGACAACGCCTCACAAAGATGTCGGCCATACTGTTGTGAGATGATATTCTTAGCAATTATTGAAAGTGGTACTGATTCTGTATATGTATATTGAAATATAAATATATATATATATGCTGTCAGTCAAAAGAAATTTCATTTACAAGAACAGTTTAAATAAGATTCTTGCTTGCGCACAAGCCACTACAATGTATATGCATATGTCATTAAGACATCGAGCAACAGCAGGCTTTGCGCATGTATCAAATTTGTTATTTTTCAAGCTAGTAAAAAATCACTTACAAATGAGAAAATTCGAAATTTAATGTTTCGATTTCCAAACAACTAAATAGAATAAAATGGTAGAATAAAGTCAAGATTGTAATAAATTTCGCTTTTATTTCCTTTCCAATTTTGCCGAAAAATACAATATTTAGTTTGCTTTGCATAAACACTGCACATATAAAGCAAGTTATTAATGTACTGCACTGTGTTATGTAGTGTTATACATTCAATATAGTGTTCTATATACTGTATTTGTTTATTATTCTTAATCATAACAAAAAGAAAACTACTATAAATATCGTTTATGATTAAATTTGCTAACAATTAAACAGAAGAATTTGGACGATAAAGTCATAACTATTCAAAATTACTTATCAGTTTTATTGTTTCCACGTTTTTTAATAAATCTCACTAATTAGATTGTAATTTATTGTAAGGAAAAATACTTATAGCATAAGTAATTATATACAAATAATTTGAAATATTTTGGAAGAATAGCGCTGCAAAATAAGATTCCAGTTAATACCGGAATCTGTTTAGTAAGAATTTCATTGCGAATATTCTAAGGGATATTCAGCTTGAAATAATTCCTTCATTTCCGGGAATAAACGATTAATAACGAGATTCCTTGAAAAATGAGCGTCGAATACATTTGGTCTGACAAAGACGACAAAGACGTCGTTTGGAGGGATGCTTTCTTTAGTATTGTTCCTAGATATTCTCCATGACGTTTGGAAAGGGTTCAAGTACATATTCAACGAAATAAATGTAGAAGAAGCGAGTCTTTTTATTTCTACAAAATTATAATTTGCGTCTTTCACGAAGCAAAATTAAGCAGCGAACAATTCATTTTTAAAAATAAATAAAAAAAGAAAAGTATTATTATTATTATTACATTTTTATAAATAAATGTTCGATGTTAGTAAGGAGAAATTTGATTTACAATAAAAGTTTAAATCTTTTTTTTTCTTTAACGCAAGCCAATATAATACATATGCATATGCCGATAACAGGTATCAAACTATTTCGCAGGCTTTGCACACAAATGATTATAACTATTTTTTGTGTTAATGAAAGAAAAACTTCTTTGAAATAAGGAAATTCGAATGTTTCTGATTCAATTTTCAAACTATTTAACAGAATAAAATGGTAAAATAATAGGATTTTTATTTAGTTATTTATGTTATTTATTTTTTTCGAAATATAGAATAATTAATTCGTTTTACATATATATTGTGTATGTAATAACTATTATTCTTAATAACAATAAAAAACACTATTTTTTTTAAAAGAGTGCTTTATAATTCAATATGCAAACAATTAAATATAAGAATTTGGAAGATAAAGTTAAAATTATTATCAACTATTTATTACTATTACTGAGAAATTCAAAGAATCTCATTAATAAGGTCATAATTTGTTTAAAAGAAAATTACTGATAACTTAAATAATCATAAAATATTCCGAATATTTTGAATGCCTAGTGCAGCAAAATAACATTCCAGATAATACCGGAATCTGTTTAATAAGAATTTTATTTCGATTATTCTAAGGGATATTGAGCATGAAAGAATTCCATGCTATTTCCGGAAATGAACAAATAATAGCGAGAATCATCGAAAAAGAGCTTCGAAAACACGTGGTTTGACTAAGAAGACAAAGATGTTGTCTCAAGGATGCTTTCATTACTATTGTTCCGAGATATTTTCTAGGACGGTTGGAAAGGGCTCTAATGGATATTCAACGAAATAAATGTAGAAGAGGCGAGACTTTTTTATTTCTTGAAAATTATAATTTGCGTCTGTCACGAAGTAAAATTAAACAGCGAACAATTCATTTTTAAAAATAAATAAAAAAAGAAAAGTATTATTATTCTTATTATTATTACATTTTTATAAATAAATGTTCGATGTTAGTAAGGAGAAATTTTATTTACAACAAAAGTTTAAATCTTTTTTTTTCTTTAGCACAAGCCAGTATAATACATATGCATATGCCGATTACAGGTATCAAACTATTTCGCAGGCTTTGCACACAAATGATTATAACTATATTTTGTGTTAATGGAAGATAAACTTCTTAGAAATAAGGAAATTCGAATGTTTCTGATTCAATTTTCAAGCTATTTAATAGAATAAAATGGTAAAATAATAGGATTTTTATTTATTTATTTATTTTATTTCTTTTTTTCGAAATATACAATAATCAATTCGTTTTACATATATATTGTGTATGTAATAACTATTATTCTTAATAACAATAAAACAACGCTATTTTTTTTAAGAGTGTTTTATGATTCAATATGCAAACAATTAAATATAAGAATTTGAAAGATAAAGTTAAAATTATTATCAACTATTTATTACTATAACTGAGAAATTTAAAGAATCTCATTAATAAGATTATAATTTGTTTAAAAAAAATTACTGTTAACTTAAATAATCATAAAATATTTAGAATATTTTGAATGCATAGTGCAGCAAAATAACATTCCAGATAATACCAAAATCTGTTTAATAAGAACTTTATTACTATTACTCTAAGGGATATTGAGCATAAAAGAATTCCATACTATTTCCGGAAATGAACGAATAATAGCGAGAATCCTCGAAAAATGAACTTGGAAAACATGTGGTTTGAGAAAGAAGACAAAGATGTTGTCTGGGGGATGCTTTCATTACTATTGTTCCGAGATATTTTCTAAGACGGTTAGAAAGGGCTCTAATGGATATTCAACGAAATAAATGTAGAAGAGGCGAGTGTTTTTTATTTCTTGAAAATTATAATTTGAGTCTGTCACGAAGTAAAATTAAACAGCGAAAAATTCATTTTTAAAATAAATAAAAAATAAAAGTATTATTATAATATATATATGTTACAGGCCAAACACGATTTTAGGCCAAACTAGATCGGCCTAGGCCAAACTAGTTTATCCTAACGTCTATCGGATATAGTTTTTCCTAGGCCAAACCGGTCTATCCTAACGCCCATCGGATAAACTAGTTTTTCCTAGGCCAAACCGGTCTATCCTAATGCCCATCCGATAAACTAGTTTTTCCTAAGCCAAACTAGTCTATCCTAAGGCCCACAGGACAATCTAGTTTTCCCTAGGCCAAACTAGTTTGGCCTAATTCTTATAGGATAAACTAGTTGAGCCTCCTATTTATTGGTCTGAACTAGTTTCTCCTAGGCCGATCTAGTTTATCCTAGGCCAATTCAATTTCGCGTGATTTTATTGAATTCAATGGCGCCACAGCGTCAACATTCTAGTTTGTCCTAGGCTGATCTAGTTTATCCTAGGCCAATTTAATTTTACGTGTTTTTAGTTCGCAGGCGTCAAAGCCTGAGAAATAATAGGCTCGCAGGTTCTGTATGTATGAATGTACGTATGTATGTACGAATGTACGTACGTATGTACGTGCGTATGTACGTAACGCGATAACCCATGATAGAAATATCCGATTTGCTTCAAATTTTGTATGTACGTATTATGATATAAGATACTTTTCTGATTAATTTTGGAAATTCATTGGATAAGAATAAAGGGAAGCGAACGGGAGGCTAATCCCCCAACGTTAATTTCGAGAAATGGATTTTTTATGCAGAATTATCAGTTTTCATTTAAAATTTTAGATATAAGATCATTCTGACAAGGCGCCTACATGATTAGTTGTGGATGTTTATTGTTTAAGTGTAAAAAAAGGGCAATGTAGGTTACCCCCCATAATTTAGATAAATTGTTTTTGAGGCAGAATTTACGGATATGCTTCACATTTGTATATAGTTTCTTTCTGATAAGGCGATTCCCTGAATAGTTTTGGGGGTTTAAAGGTTAAGTATGAAGGGAAAAATGAACGATTACCCTCTTACATAGAAAAAACTAGTTTATCCTATGGCATTTAGATAAAGAAGTTTGGTGTAGAAAAAACTAGTTTATCCAATTGGCATAAGGATAAAATAGTTTGGCCGAGGCTAATCTAATTTAGCTCGAAAACGGGTTTGGCCAGTAAAAAACATATCTTTCACTAGAAAAAGTATAAATGTCTGTCAAGTGTCATTGCTTATAACACCAATACAGAAATTTAACATGTTCACCTTAAAGACATGATGCATTGGACATAGTGTTTGCTTATTCAAGCAAATTATTATTATTTACTTTATCATTTTTTTTGTATAGGCAGAGCTCTGTCTGTACAAAAATCTGTGAAAAAATACTCAGTCCGGCTCGATCTGGCCCTACTCAATTTCTGCAAAAAAAATTCAGGTTTTACTTCACATACAATTAAGATTCCTTTAAAAAATACTGCTTATACACTTATTGGATAATTTTACAATGTATTTTTAAATTATGATGGAAATTACACAGACATTATTATGACAGAATGGAAAACACACAATGTATTAATGATTATCTAGATTCTTAATGTTTCAATACTCAAATACGGATTAATTAAATAATCAATGCAGTTTAGAACAAAAGAAAAAAGATGAGAGTTGTAAACATCATAACTTTTGAATCCGTTCAGTAAAAAGTAGATTTGTGAATATATTTCTCTGTCATTCCGTAAGGCTTTTCTTCAATCCTAAAGAGCTACATCCTAACACATTTATGATCCACTTCCTTTACGGAAATGCATAAGGTTAACAAATTCAGATAAATGTAATCAAATGGCGTAAACCATTTTTTCATAAAAGCGATGTATCTTTGAGAAAATAATAAAGCTACGTTTTGAATCGAATTTCCGGTTACGACTTCACGAAAAAAACTTTGACGCCGTGACAAGAATAGCTTATATGTCGACAGGTAATTAATTTCTCAAAAATGAAAAACGCTGTTCGATTCCAAATTATGTTCAGCTTCAATCTGGCTTGAAAATGCAATAATAATAATAATAGTAATAGTAATAATAAATGCAAGTCAGATCTCAGTTGGCACGAGTGTGCAGAAAAAAAAAGCAAACACCATGTCCAATGCATCATGTCTCTAAGGTGAACATGTTAAATTTCTGTATTGGTGTTATAAGCAATGACTATTGACAGACATTTATACTTTTTCTAGTGAAAAATATGTTTTTACTGGCCAAGCCCGTTTTCGAGCTAAATTAGATTAGCCTCTGCCAAACTATTTTATTCTTATGCCAATTGGATAAACTAGTTTTTTCACCACCAAACTTGTTTATCTAAAAGCCCATAGGATAAACTAGTTTTTTTCTATGTAAGAGATGTAATCGTTCATTTTCCCCTTCAGACTTAAGCATTAAACCCCCAAAACTATTCAGGGAATCGCTTTATGAGAAAGATCCTATATACAAATGTGAAGCAAATCCGTAAATTCTGCGTCAAAAACCATTTATCTAAATTATGGGGGGGATTAACCTACATTGCCTTTTTTTTACACTTAAACAATAAACATCCACAACTAATCATGGAGGCGCCATGTCAGAATGATCCTATATCTAAAAATTTAAATAAATCCTCCCGTTCGCTCCCCTTTATTCTTATCCAATGAATTCCCAAAATTAATCAGAAAAGTACCTTTTATCAGTGAACGTGTATCCAAAATTTGAAGCAAATCGGATATTTCTATCACGAGTTATCGCGTTACGTACATACGCACATACATGCGTACGTACATTCGTACATACATACGTACATTCATTTATACAAAACCTGTGAGCCCATTATTTCTCAGGCTTTAACACCTGTGAGCTGAAAACACATAAAGTTAAACTAGCCTATGATAAACTAGATCAGTCTAGGACAAACTGGAATGTTGGCGCTGTGGCGGTCATTGAATTCAATAAAATCACGCCAAATTGAATTGGCCTAGGAGAAACTAGTTCAGACCAATAAACAGCAGGCTAAACTAGTTTATCCTATAAGAGTTAGGCCAAACTAGTTTGGCCTAGGAAAAACTAGATTATCCTATGGGCCTTAGGATAGACTAGTTTGGCCTAGGAAAAACTAGTTTACCCGATGGGCGTTAGGATAGACCGGTTTGGCCTAGGAAAAACTAGTCTATCCGATGGGCGTTAGGATAAACTAGTTTCGCCTAGGCCAATCTACTTTGGCCTGTAACATATAAACTTTTTTATAAATAAACTCTCGCTGTTAACAAAGAGAAAACTGATTTACAAGAAAAGTTTATTTTATTTATTTATTTATTTATTTATTTATTACTTTACCACAAGCCAGTACAATACCATACGCATATGCAGTAAACAGATATGAAAATATTTGGCAGGCTATGCACGTAATGATTATAGCTATTCTTTATGATAATGAAATATAAACTTCTTAGACATAAGAAAATTGAAATTGATTCAATTTCATCAATTAAATAGAATAAAACGGAAAAAATGGTACGATTTATTTTTATTTATTTATTTATTTATTTATTTTTGTTTATTTATTTTATTTTTGGACGAAAACTATAATAATTAACTTGCTTTACATATAATAATAATAATAATAATAATAATAATACTTACAAAGAGAGTTCTTTATGATTTAACTTCTAAACAATTAAATATAAAAATATGGAAGATAGAGTCATAATTATTATGAACTGTTTATTATTATTATTATTATTATTATTACCGAGAAATTCAACGAATCTCATTAATGAGGTTATAATTTGTTTTAAAGAAAAATACTGATAATTTAATTAATCATAAAATATTCCGAGTATTTTGAAAGTATAGTGCAGAAAAATAATATTCCAGATAATACCAGAATCTATTTAATAAGAATTTCATTGTGCATATTCTAAGGGATATTGAGCATGAAAGAATTCCATCATTTTCGAAAATACGAATAATAGTGAGCCTCCTTGTAAAATGATCGTCGAAAACTTTTGTCTGACAATGAAGACAAAGATGTTCTCTGGGGGTTGCTTTCTTTACTATTGTTCTTAGATATTCTCTAGGACGGTTGGAAAGGGTTCTTGTGGATATTTAATGACATAACAGTAAAAGAGGAGAGTCGTCTTATTTATTTAAAATTATATTTTGCGTCGGTCACAAAGCAAAATTATGATTTACAAGGAACATCTAAGTCAAGGATTTTGTTTTCAAATAATATTATTCTGTATATATATATATAGGTTCATACATAGCTGAATTTATTGGGGATAATGCCACAATTCACAACCTAGCTGATAATGTTTACGATGTAATGATATAGAAATTTATGATTCAGCTTCAGAAAGACTAATACATAGAATCAAGATGAAATAAAGTATTTAATATGTTAAACACTTCTTATGAAATTTAGCAAATTTTCCGAAATAAAGTAAAGTTGTAAAAAATATCGATTACAATAATATTCATAATACAAAGATGATACTTATGTTTTAGTTATTAAGGAGTATACATACATGTGTTTCGATTCGTAATTTAAATATTGATATAAAACCATGTGTATGATACAGAGGAACGATGAATCATTTATCCAAGTAACACCTCCCCCCCATTCCCTCCAGATATATAACGATTTTAAACAGAAAAATAATGCCTTTTAATTCAACAGTACCATAAATATAATTTTTTTTTTCAGATTTCGTGTAAAACTATTATAATAAGAGTCTAAACATTTAATATTATAAATATTATGAACGTTCTGAGATATTTAAAATATCTGATTAGATTTTACTCAAAAAACTTTAAGCAGAACCTTTTTACATTTTTATATGTCTGTGATATTTTATTTAAAAATAAAACTCTATTTACACGAATAAAATTTATGAACTTACTTAAGAAATTTCGATTTTCATGAAAAAACAAATCATAATTAATCTATAAAATTTGTTTTTTTTTTTTTTTTTTTTTTTTTTCTTTCATTGAAGTACATAATGCATCTGAATAAATTTTAAAGTCCCCACCAATCTGTTGTACAATATTGTCAATTTATGAATGCCAAAAGCAGGTCCCGAGCGCCATTTAAGTATTTTTTAAATAATATATATATATATATATATATATATATATATATATATATGTATCATGCATCTTTTATTTAATCTAAAATATATTTAATCTTTAAATGGGTACCATTTTTTTTCTTAAAGTTAAAATAAACATGAAATGTAAATAGAAATTAAATGCAAACAAATGCATTTTTTATAATAAACGGCTTATGATTTTTGTGAAATTTAAAAATAATCTCAGATTACTGTATCAAAGAATTCCTTCCCGGTGGACTTAAAAAATATTTTAAACAAAGTGCAAATTTCAGATTTGAGGTAAAACGAAAAAAAAATATTGCATTCTATTTTATTTTAGTAAATACAATCTTTTTATTAAATCATACTTTTACTATTTAAATATCTAAAAAATTACAATGTTGTAAAAATTGAAGAAAAAAAGGATTGCAAAATTTGTTTTAAGCAGATTATCTACCGCGAAAATATCTATATCTTTAATTTGATAAAGTTACCGAAACATAAATTTATGCAAAGTGGTGAAATTTAATGGGGAAAATCTTTGTTTATTAATATATATGTTTCCAATTTAGTCATTGAAACTTTTTTAAGATTATGTGGGATTTGAAATTTCTATAGTTTAACAAATATTTGTAAAAGCTATATAAATATTGTGCCATTGATTTGCTTCATGTTGGTGTGCTTTATGATGGCTGATTGCATAACCAGAGATATAGGCATAGGGTTGGGGGTGCGCTCCATGGGGATCTTTCTAAGAGATCCTATCCCGCATTTAAATTAGGAAAACAAAAGTTAGATGTAAACTAAAGAAAATTCCGAAAAATTAGGACAAACGGCAGCGATTGCGATCGAACCAAGCAATTAGCTTCTACCAGCTTTGAGAACTGAAGTGTTTCGTGTAAAATGTAATGAGATTTTTAAAAAAAATATTTTTATTTTGAGAATGATGAGATTTCAATATGATTCATTTACGTAATTGAGTGTGTATAGTATGTAAGGCATTCCGCTATTAATTCATGTAATAAAAGGTTTAAACACATACTTTAGACTTTTCTTCTATGTAAATTAAGCGAAATAATAATTACAAAGTTGTTCAAATAATTTGCTATGTGGTAGATTTCAGGTGAATTAATTTAAGCTAAAACTGTTTATTGCAATACTTTCACTTATAAAACTTTAAAGTATAGTTTTACTGTATTTTTGTTTCCCAAAATTTATGCATACAAAAATACATTAAAAAAAGGGAAAAGGAAAGTAATCAATTAATTAAGTTTGGAACTAATAATATCAATATTATTAATAAAAGTTCCATTATGATTCCATTCTATCATGATTTATAATTCTGTCACTGTCAGTTAATTTCATTAAATTGTCCTGAAAACATATTAAAAATCATTTCTTCAGTTTATGTTATTTTTTTTAAACTGTTCAAAAAATCTTTACAATAATTAATACGACATAAGGCAGATGAAGATAAATAAAACATTTCTTAGAGGAGAGGGTTTTTGATTTATCTTCAAAGATTACAACCAGCATACAAATCATTTCTAAAGTTTTTCAGCTGCTTTCGACGTGTAATCCGATAAAGTTGAGAAAATATATTACTATATCGAAGAAAAATTATATTTCTTCTAAATCTATTCTTTACCTTTAAGAATGATGCCTTTCAGATATTAAAAAAAGCGATGCTTTGATTCATTGCACATTGTATAAAACTAAATTCATTGAGATGTCATTTGTTATTTTGCCTTAATATGGGGTTGTTGCCAAAATGTAAGAAAAAAGAAAAAAAAGAAAGTGAAACAGATATATTTTCGCTATATTGATGATTCTATGAAAAAGCTAAACAATGATCAAGAGGGATTAGCAATAATACTTTTTTGTCTAACATCTTCAAAAAGAGTGGATTGGAGAAGCTGAAATACATTATTTAACGTCTTAAATATAATACAGTTACAATAATGGATAACATATATATATATATATATATATATATATATATATGTTACAGGCCAAACCCGATTTTAGGCCAAACTAGATTGGCCTAGTCCAAACTAGTCTATCCTAACGCCCATCGGATAAACTAGTTTTTCCTAGGCCAAACTAGTCTATCCTAACGCCCATCGAATAAACTAGTTTTTCCTAGGCCAAACTAGTCTATCCGAACGCCCATCGGACAAACTAGTTTTTCCTAGGCCAAACTAGTCTATCCGAACGCCCATCGGATAAACTAGATTTTCCTAGGCCAAACTAGTTTGGCCGAACGGTCATTAGGATGAACTAATTTAGCCTGCTATTCATTGGTTTGAACTAGTTTATCCTAGGCCAAACTAGATTGTCCTAGGCCAATTCAATTTGGCGTGATTTTTTTTAATCTAAAGACCGCCACGGCGCCAACTTTCTAGTTTTGATCTAATTTAGCCTAGGCCAATGCAGTTTGATGCGATTTTACCTCACAGACTATCAAAGTATGAGAGCTAATGTGCTCGCAGATTCTGTGTGTGTGTATGTAACCATGTACGTATGTATGTAAGTATGTATGTACGTATGTACGTAATGCGATAACTCCTGATAGAAATATCCAATTTGCTTCAAAATTTGGACATAGATTTATCCTGATAACGAACTTTCCTGATTAGTTTCAGGGGTTCATTGGATAAGAATAAGAGAAGGGGAACAAAACGCTAAACCGCACACCCCCCCCCTCCACTCCTTAGTTTAGATAAGTCAGTTTTTCATGCAAAAGTATCAGATTTTATTAAAATTTTAGGTACAATATCAGTTTGATAAGGTACATCCATGATTAGTTGTGGGTGTTCATTGTTTACATATAAAGAAAGGAGGAATGGGGGATAACACTCTTAATTTATGTAAATAGATTTTTCAGGGATAATTTACCGATTTGTTTCAAATTTTGGATGTAAGTTTCTTCTGATAAGGCGTTTACCTGATTAATTTTGGGGGTTCTGAGTTTAAATATAAAGATAGAACGGATTATTTTTTCAATCGAATAGAAACTTTTGGTTTTATGAAAAGATTTTTAATTCGTAACAGATATTGGTTTTCACACACATCACTTCACGCGAAATTGTTCATATTAAAAAAGTAAATATCCGAATCCTTTTATAAATAAGAAAAAGCTTAAATAAAGCATGACACTTGAAATTTAAGATACGGCGGGGAGGTAGAGTAAGGGAACGCTAGAATTTTTTTAAAAAAGCTCAGCGTTTTTTAAAGTTTTAGCTGCTAATTAAATATTACCAATTTTGTGAAACTTTTTGAAACATAATATAACATGATGTTAAATATTTACGAAAAAAGATGCCGCGTGAAATAAAACTATTTTCTATTAGTAATTTTTGTAAAAATGTTAAATTCTTGTTGGAATTGTTGAAACTTTGTGATAGTTTATAACATGTGATAAAAAAATGTATAAAAAGTCCCATTACGAAAGAGAAAGAGGGTGGGGGGTCAAACAAAATCAGGAAATATAACGGAAATTCTAGGTTGATCTATTTGAAACTTTAAGATAGTTTATGACATATGATATAAATTTATAAACATATATTTCGCATTTAATGCCACTATTGAAGAATAGTGATTTTTTCAAAAATCTCAAATTCTTGTCTTGAAGCACCGTGACATCGAGTAACATATCTACTGATAGATTCTTTAACGGAGTTTTCTTAAGATACAGTTTTGTTAGTAATAAGGTGCGCTCCCTGGTGATGGAATGTGGAATTAATACGAGCACCCTGGTGTTGGAATTTGGAACTAATACAACGCGATTTAGGTATTTACGAATGTTGAATCGAAAAGAAAGAGACATGATGATAAATACTTAAGAAAAAGGATTCCGCATCGAAATACCACTATTTTCTAATAGCAATTTTTGTAAAAATGTTAAATTCTTGCCGGAACTTTTTGAAAAATCCGTAACAACGTCTTTCAAATTTTAATTTAAGCTGAAGTTTGATGAAAATCTGTGTATTAGTACTATTTCAGATATTTGAATTATCGCAGAAGTCATAAAAAATAACTATATAGAAGCGCTACCTATTGAGTCATTTACTCTAAAAACAAAAGAATATTAATTTATATCAGGGACTAATTGAATTTGAAGTTTGATGAAAATCCGTGCATTTCTTCTTGAGATATTGCGATAATCATGAATAATGCCACATAGCAACGCCACCTGTTGCACGATTTACTCCAAAAACTAAAAAGTACTTTTATACTTTTTTATATCAAGGACTAACAGAATCTGGAGTTTCATGAAAATCCATGTAGCTCTCTCTCTCTACCTCAAGTAACACATCTACTAATAGGTTGTTTAACGGAGTTTCATTCAAATACAGTTTTGTTAATCATAGAGTACTGAGATAGAGCTACTGCAATAATTACGAATAATACCGTATAGCGGAGCTACCTTTCAAGAGATTTACTCCAAAACTACAGAATACTAATTTATATCAGGGACTTACTGAATCTAAAGTTTTATGAAAATTCGTGCATTAATTCTTCCAACAAAACTATTTCAGGAATCGGAAAAAATGAACACATCAGCGCCACCTATTGAGCAATTAACACGAATACGTAAACAGATTTAGTTCATATCACGGATTTACTGATCGGAAGTTTGATGAAAATCCGTAAATTAGTTATTGAAATAGTGTTAATGCAAATCAGTAAAAACGCACTTTAGAAGCGCCATCTGTTGAACTATTTACATGAAAAAGTAATCAGCATCGATTTACATCAGGGACTATCTGAATATAAATTTTTATTAAATTCCGTCTATTAGTTCTTGAGATACAGCTATTGTGAAAATTGTGAAAAATGCAGCATATTATAGCCATGTTGAGTGATTTACTTCAAAATAAAAACAACACCAACTCATGTCATGGACGAACTGTATCTAAAGTTCGATGGAAATTTGATTTTATTAGCTATTAAGATAAAGCTGATGCGTAAATCGTAAAAAATGCTAAACAGTACTCCACCTGATGAACGATTTACACCAAAAACTAATCTGTATCAATTTAGATCAGAGACTACCTGAATATAATTTTTTATTAAATTTCGTGCATTAGTTCTTCAGCCGCGTCCCCACAGACTGCGGCAGCGTATAGCAGGTGTGCTGCACGCGTACTGCCGAATGCGCTCTTCCTTTTTGAATGAACTTCGAAGCGAACAAAAGTTAAATCGTAGCAAGCATGCTGAGCACGCACAACCGAATGTAACCCTCCTTTTCGAAAGAACCTCGAAGCGAACGAAATTCGAACCATATCCCCGCTACCCACGCCAGTCCAATAGCGGGCGAAGCCAGCAAGTTTTAACTAAGCCACGTTATATTAGTTCCTCATTCCAACACCAGGGAGCGTACTCTATGATTAACAAAACTGTATTTGAATGAAACTCCGTTAAACAACCTATTAGTAGATGTGTTACTTGAGGTCACGGTGCTTTAAAACATAGAATTTCCGTTATATTTCCTGATTTTGTTCGCAAACACATCCTCTTTCACGCCGAAATGTAACTCTTTTTTTTTTATATAAAATTATATCATATGCGATAAACTATCACAAAGCTTCAAAAAGTTCCAGCAAGAATATAACATTTTTACAAAAATTACTATTAGAAAATAGTGGTATTTCGATGCAAAATCCTTTTTCTTAAATATTTATCATCATTTTTTTTTCACTTCGAAGTTCGTTCGCTTCAACATACGTCCGTTTCAAGATTTTATATAAAAGAAGGGGCTCGATAGCGGGCGAAGCCGGCTGGCTTGAACTAAATCGCGTCCAAATTCCAACACCAGAGTGCTCGCATTATATTAGTTACACATTAGTCCGTTATATTAGTCCTACATACGTATGTACATAAGTATGTACATACGTACGTACATGGTTACATACACACACACACAGAATCTGCGAGCACATTAGCTCTCAGGCTTTGATAGTTTGTGAGCTAAAATCGCGTCGAATTGCATCGGCCTAGGCTAAATTAGATAAAAACAAGAAAGTTGGCGGTGTGGCGATCTTTAAATTCAATAAAATCACGCCAAATTGAATTGGCCTAGGACAATCTAGTTCGGCCTAGGATAAACTAGTTCAAACCAATGAATAGCAGGCTAAACTAGTTCATCCTAATGACCGTTCGGCCAAACTAGTTTGGCCTAGGAAAATCTAGTTTATCCGATGGGCGTTCGGATAGACTAGTTTGGCCTAGGAAAAACTAGTTTGTCCGATGGGCATTCGGATAGACTAGTTTGGCCTAGCAAAAACTAGTTTATCCGATGGCCGTTAGGATAGACTAGTTTGGACTAGGCCAATCTAGTTTGGCCTAAAATCGGGTTTGGCCTGTAACATATATATGAAAAAATAAATTCAGCGCAGGTTTAAGTTGGTGCTAAAATATATGTATATACATGAATGAATAAAAGCAGTAATAGCTAAAATAATGAAATTATTAGATGGAAGTGTGACAAACATATGAAGAATCTTTTAAATAATAGCTCTTTCGTATTTCAAAAAACAAATATCTTTATCACAATTATACAGTTATCTTTATAATAATTGAAATACATTTGTTTGTTATACAGTCTTGTTGTACAGCTAAAGCTATACGAAAGTACAGAAACTGCTTATTTTAAAACAGGTAAAACATATAAAAAAATATTCAAGTCAGAAAAACTTTTGTTATTATTCTGTGATTATACTTTATTCTATCATTATGTGTTATTTTTATTAAATTGTCCTGGCATGGTATTTAAAATGATTTCTTGATAATATTTTTTTAATCTGTTCGAAAAATCTTTAAAATAAAGGATACGACATGAGCCAGATGCAGATAAATTTCAAATTTCTTAGAAGAGTGGGTTTTGCTTTATCTTCAAAGTTTACAACCAGCATACAAATCATTTCTGAAGCTTCTCAGCGACTTTCGGCGTGTAATCTGATAAAGCAGAGAAAATTCTCCTAAACCTTTTCTTTATCTTTAAGAATGATGCCTTTCACATTTTAAAAAATGCGATGCTTAACTCTCTGCACATTGCATAAAACTTAACACTTTGAGATGACATTTGTTATTTTGACTTAATATGGGGTTGTTGCTAAAATGTAGAAAACAACCGAAAGCCAAAGACATATATTTTCGATATATATGGATGATTCAATAGAAGCTAAATAATGATCAAAAGGTATTACACATAATAGTTTTTTTTACATATTAAAAAATCGGGATTGAAGAAGGTTGAGTATATCATTTAGCGTCTTAAGTATAATACCATTACTATTACAGATTATATACATATGAAAAATAAAATGAGCCGCAGGTTTATGTTGTACGTATATGCTGTAAGTATGACACATATATGAACAATGTTTTAATTATTATCTATTAAGTATTTCAAAATACAAGTATAATAATAACTATAAAAATAATACATTTAACGTTATGATAATGTAATTTTTATGTTTTTTTGTAGTCTTCTTGTTTAAATTATTATGCTATATGAAACTAATGAAACTGCTTTTTTTTTCATCATCTTGAAAAGAAATTTATTCTATTTTTTTAAATTTTAATCTATTAGTATCAGTATTATTATTAAATGTTCTATTATGATTATACTCTAATATGGTCTGTTATTTTATCGTCACGAGTTAATTTCATTAAAGTCTCCGAACGTGATACTGAAAAGTGTTTTTTTTAGACTTTTTTTAAAATCTGATTAAAAAAATCTTAAAAAAAAAATGAATACGACATCAGACAGATAAAGATAAATTAGAAATGTCTGAGATGAGTGGGTTTTTGCTTTATCTTCAAAGTTTACAATCAGCACACATATCATTCCTATAGCTTCTCTGCTGCTTTCGACGTGTAATCCGTTAAAGAACAGAAAATATAATATTATACCAAAGAAAATGATATTTCTTCTAAATCTATTCTTTACCTTTAAAAATGATGTCTTTCAGATATTAAAAAATGCTTTTCTTTCATTCTCTGCACATTTTATAGACGTTAATCTATTTAGATGTCATTTGTTATTTTGTCTTAATATGGATTTGTTGCCAAAAAGTACGAAAAAAAACGAAAGTGTAAGACATATATTTTCACTATATTGATGATTCATTACGAATACTAACCAATGATCAAGAAGAATGAGATATAACACCCCTTTACCTAACATCTTAAAAAATATTTGATTGGAAAAGCTAGAGTATATCATTTAACGCCTTAAGTATAATCCAGTTACTGTTACAGAAGAAAATATATAATAAGCCGCAATTATATATTGAAATAAATATTTTTATTCAGTTAAAAGCATTTTTAGCTACAATGGCAAATTATTACTTGGAAGTGTTAGATATATTTGGACAATGTTCTACTGCATATTTAAAAGTACGAATACCTTTATAATAAATATATTATTATCTTTATAATAATTTAAACATATTTGTTTGTTGCACAGTTTTTATGTATCAATGTTAATACTGAAACTATTTAATTTCATCTCGTTTAAATCAAATAAAAAAGTATTTACGAGAGTCAGTCTTTAGTTTTTATTAATATGTGAATACGACACGAGGCAGATGAAGATAAATTACAAATGTCTTTGAAGAGTTGATTTTTGATTTATCTTTAAAGATTACAATCAGCATACAATTTATTTCTAAAGCTTCTCAACTGATTTCGACGTGTAATCCGATAAAGCAGAGAAAATATTTTACTATACCAAAAAAATCATATTACTTCTAAATCTATTCTTTACTTTTAAGAATGATGCCTTTCAGATCTTAAAAAATGTGATGTTTTGATTATCTGCACATTTTATAATCCTTAATACATTGAGATGACATTTTTTATTTTATCTTAATATGGGGTTGTCACCAAAATATAGTGGGAAAAACGAAAAAGAAAGACATATATTTGAGGGGATATTGATGATTTAATAAAAAAAGCTAAACAATGATCATGAGGAATAAGATTTTAACTTTTTTGACTAATATCTAACAAAAAAATCTTGTATTAATTAATGCTATCTATCTAAGAAAAGTCTTGCATTAAATATTATCTATTGCGTATTTCAAAAAAAAAAAAAAAAAAAAAAATATATATATATATATAATTATAATAATTATACATTAAACTTATAATAACTTGAATAAATTTTTTTGCTGTACAGGTTTGTTGTACAAATGCTATTTTAAAGAAATGAAAGGGTTAAATATGTTCATTTTCTTGAAAAGGAATTTAATCTATTCATTACGTTTTAAGCTATTATTATCAGTGTTATTAATACTTGTTCTATTATGATTATACTTTATCATAATCTATTGTTCTGTTATTATAAGTTTCTTTCAATAAATTGTCATGATAGGTTATTGACAAATTATTTCTACAGCTTATTTTATTTTTCTAATCTTTAAAAAAAATCTTTAAAATAATAATTATCACAAGAATCAGATGAAGATAAATTACAAATTTCCTAGATCATAGGATTTTGCTTTATCATTAAAGTTTACAACCAGCATACAAATCATTTATAAAGCTTCTCAGCGGCTTTCGACGTCTAATCCGATAAAGCTAAGAAAATATTTTACTATATCAAAGAAAATTGATATTTCTTCTAAATCTATCTCTTACCTTTAAGAATGATGCTTTTAGATCTTAAAAAAACGCGACGCTTTAATTTTCTGCACATTGTATAAACTTTAATACATTGTGATGTCATTTGTTATTTTGTCTTAATATGGGGTTGTTGCCAAAATGTAGAAAAAACGGAAAGGGAATCACATGTTTTTCCACTATATTGATGATTCAATAGAAAAGCTAAACAATGATCTAGAGGGATAAGACACAATTCATTTTTGTTTAACATCTTGAAGAAACACTGTATTGAAGAAGCTGGAGAACATTAATTAACGTTTTAAGTATAATCCGGTTATTGCTATGAATGACAACGTAAAAAAAGCGGCAGGTTTATATCAAAATATTTTTATTTTTCAAATGAAAACACTTAGGGGAGAGTGGGGATACTTGAGCATAGGGGATACTTGAGCCACCCCTATTATCTCTACAGTTTGTCAATTTTTCTTTCTAAAATTGGCAATATGGTAACATATTTATACTTCTGAACATGTAAAAAAGAAATCACACACCTTGGTACCATTTTGAAAGTATAGTGATTAATAGTTGTTTTTTCCCTATCTGAAATAAATATTTAGGTGCATGTTTTTTTTATTTTTTTGTAATCAAAGTTTTGTTTAAAGTTGCAACCATATACATAAATTTAATAAGTATAATTTCAATTGTGTTTTGAATCTAAAATAGTTCTAATAGCTGCATGCTTTATTTAGTAAAACGCTGATAAACAAAAATAGTGGTAGTGGGGATACTTGAGCCACTAAGATTGGGGATACTTGAGCCATGCCTCAACCATCCCCACTATGAAATTAGACATGGGTGAAACAAACAAAAAATAAAATTACATCCTTATATTCACCAATAGATTTTTTTCTGGTTTAAAGGGAGAATAGTTTTTCATTTTATTTACTTATTTATTTTAAATAACGACCTAAATAAATGATTAAAAATGTATATATTTTTAATGAAAATAGCAATTTTATTTTTCATTTTGACTAACAAAATACCCTGTCTAGATAAATATAAACTTTAATTTTCAATTTAACTTTTATTAAATTAAAATAACTTTTTAAAACTGTTTTACAGGTTATAATCTCTGATACTTTAATTAGTTAGGTCCAACATATTAAAATGTTTATTTTTTAATATAATATATTAAGATTAATATTTTATATTGAAATTGTAACCTCTCGTGCTGTAACTTTTTTTAACTAAGAAAACTGAAGAAGAATGGATAAAAAGAGCGCACAAAATACAAGAGAAGCAACAAAAATCACAGTTAAAATTTATCAAAAAGGGAGCCAAAGGGGAAGACAAAATCTTTTCCTGTGAAATAAAAAAAGTGTTTGAAATAGGCTGTCATAGATTCCGAGAGCTACACAATTAAAAGCATGAGTTCGACAATATAATTAGAGGAAAATTCTGTCAATGATGGTGATGATATGAAAAGAAAACCTTCTATTGATGATTGGTTACTAATAAAATATGCCGGAAAGAAAACTGTAAAAAGATTTGTTGGGCAAGTGCTTAATAATTTGAAAATGAAATTTGCCCGAAGAATTGCATATTCCAAATTTAAATGGCTCTGAACTGAGGATGCTTCTACCATCGACATAACTCAAGTTGAAATGATCCTTCAACCACCAGTTCTAACGACAAAAGATGATCGTATTACTAGCTTTGTTTTCTCAACTGGTTTTGAAGGACTTTATGTGTCATAATTTATCATTCTGTAAAATGTTTGGGCAAAAATAACGCGAAAAAAATTACTTTTGTAGGTATTTTTTCGTACTATCTCAAGTATCCCCTCACAATGGCTCAAGTATCCCTCTCATGGGGATACTTGAGCCACGATGTACAAAAAAATTAAAAATTAATTAAACATAGAAAAATAGTTCAAATTTATTGAAACTGGTTTTCATTTGAAGGAAAAACATCAAATTTTCATTTTCAATATTTTATTTTATTCTAAAAAATTACAAAAAATTTAAAAAAATTAAAATTTAAAAAATGGCTCAAGTATCCCCATTTCCCCTATATATACAATGATTATTATGGAACTATTAGCTGGAAGAGTGACATATATATGAACAACGTTTTAAATGATATTTATTGCGTCTTTCAAAATAGAAGTATGCTTATAATAATTATACATTTATGTTTAGAAATAATTAGATACGTTTGTTTGTTGTACTGTTCAGTTTTACAAATGCTAATACAATATAAAAGTACTGAAGACGCTTAATTTAGGATATAGGAAAAAACACAGCAAAAAGAATTTTAAATCTGCAAAGGATTTTAGTTTTTATTCTGTCATTATGATTTAATTTTGTTATTTGTCCTCATATGATATTCAAAAACGATCTCTTTAGATTACTTTATTTTTCTAAATGTGCAAAAAGTCTATAAAATAATAAATACGACATGAGGCACACGAAGATAAATTATGAATTTCTTAGAAGAGTGGGTTTTGCTTTATCTTCAGAGTTTACAACCAGCATACAAATCATTTCTAAAGCTTCTCAGCTGCTTTCGACGTGTAATTCGATAAAGCAGAGAAATATATATTACTGTACAAAAGAAAAATGATATTTCTCCTAAATCTATTCTTTACCTTTAAGAAGAATGTCTTTCGGATCCTAAAAAAATGCGATGTTTTGATTCTCTGTACATTGTGTAAATCTTAATACATTGAGATGTCATTTGTTATTTTGTCTTAATATGGGGTTGTTGCCAAAATGTAGAAAAAAACGAAAAAGAAGCATACATATTTTCGCTATAATGATGGTTCAATAGAAAAGCTAAACAATGATCAAGAGTGATAAGACATACTACTTTTTTGAAGTACATTTTTTAGCGTCTTAAGTATAATACAGCTCTTATAATGGATTATATATACAGTGGCGATCAAAATTTTCCGGCTAGCAAAATTTTTTCAGTTAATTTGTAAGTGTACCCATATGGAGAGAAATCTCAAAGCGATACTTATCCATTTTATTGACATAATAGTTAGGAACTTATTTATAGAATAACATGAAAATATTAATAGATGTAATTGACAAAATTAAGTGAAAAGTAAAACGCATGTTTAAAACTTTCCGGCCACCTATTCATGTTCGGAAAAAAATAGCATTGTAATAGAAAATTACAGTGATAAACAACATTCACAATTAGTATTTTATCATCTTAGTATTTTATTACCTTTACTAATAACCACTGCGGCACAGCAACTTGACATTCATACAACCAACGTTTAAAGATCGTCTATGGTACGTTTTTTCAATATTTTTTACATTTTGTTGGAAATTTCGGCTGAGTTGGAATATTTTTAGTTCCACAGACATTTGCCAACTTCTTTCCAAATATCTCCTTTTGGATTCGTGTTAGGCGTTTTAAATGGGCATTTCGAAAACGAAATATTTTTGTGTAAAAACCATTGGTTGTAGAGGTTTACAAACATTCTTTATATCGTTATCTTGTTAAAACAAATAGTTATGGCCAAAATTTTTTACACTAATAAGGCAGCAAATAATCTTGAAAGATATCCTTATACATCATTCATTTTGCCCTGGGTTTCAAATAACAGACGGATGCATTTTGAAGAAAATACGTTATACAATGTTCTATATTGATGGTACAATAGTAAAGCTAAACAATGATCAACAGGGATAAGACATGATACTTTTTCGTCTAACATCTTATAAAAGCCTGGATTGAAGAAGCTGGAGTATATTATTTAATGTCTTAAGTATAACACATTTACTATTAGTTATTACATATATATGAAAATAATAAAATCAGCGGTAGGTTTATACTGTATTATCTGGTAGTTGGACATGAATATGGACAATGTCTTAAATACTATCTATTGTGTATTTCAAAATAAAAAAAATTATATTGATTACGCATTTATCATTATATTAATTATAATAATTTAAATATATACTTTGTTTGTTGCATAAATGCTAATGAATGTATTAAAACTCTATAATTTAGGACACAGGTAAATCAAATAAAAGAAAAAATTAAGAAAAACAATCTTTATTTTCTGTTTATACAATAATAACAAATTTATATATATATATATACTAATAAAAGAACAAAACGCTCTGTCTGTGTGTGTGTCTGTGTGTGTGTCTGCGATGGCTAGCAAAATCTACAGCGCGTACAAAGCTCAAAATTTTTTTGAGAGTAGCCCAATATCTCTCCTGATGCACCTGAGCTTTAGAATTTCAAAATTCCAATTATTAACTGAGTAATTAATTAAAATCAAGAGGTCACTCTCATAAAAAATCATCTTTTTCCCAATTTTTTTCTCTTTCATTTGTTTACGGTTGGTTGGTTGTGTAAAAATTTTCTCAGAAGTGATAAGAAAGCTGAGACAGAATTAAAGAATCCCATGGAGGAATAAGATAAGTGGAGGTGAAGTAAGCTCAAAAAAGGTTTGCGATATGAAACCATTTATCGCTCAAATTTAATGTGGCAAACAAAAGGACGTGGAAGTGTATTATAAGACGAATTGAAAGAAATGAATTACAGTTGAAGCATATTTCAAGAGGAAATAGCAAATTTTTAAAATAGTCTTCGTTCTATTATTATTTATTAGAATAAATATTCGCTTTTAAAATGAAGGAAATTGGAAAATTAGCAATAATTATATATCAAATTAAAATTAAATAAGATATTGAAAACATTTGATACGAATTAAAAATTGTATAACTAAAAGTTTCCTTCATTAATGTAATTTTCAATACTTTATAACGTAGATAAAAAATGTTTATGACTTAATAATTGCATGTAAATAAATATTTAAAATATAATGATGAAAACATTCTTTTAAAATCATGTATGAAAACTTAAGTAATAAATATTAATCTAAAATATAAATTTCTGACTGCAGACGATTTTAATGTACTAACAAAATAATGTTATATTTTCAAGCAAAACGTTAAAATAATTTTCTATATTGATATTTAAAACACATATGATAAAATAATTAATAAATTTTTACCGGTGAAGCGATAAATTAGTTCTTTTTTTAAAAACAAGAGAAAAAAAAATACAGGTTTAAACCTGTTTCAATTGATAGCGAAATTTTAAAATGGAGGGCCAAAATCACAGTCCGGTGAAATCCAAATACCTCATTGGTCATTGAGCCGCGTCCTTTTCAGGGAACAATCTCTTAGCAGTTGGGTAAATGTTGTCATACTCCTTTTTCCGAGAAAAAATCGTAGCGGCAGTTTTGAAGTAAATCTTATGTCTTTTCATTTATAATCTAAATTTTTCACTCTCATTTTATAAAATGGCATCAAAATATCTTAATTGAGTTAATTTCGATGGTTTATCTTAAATAAGAACAGACGGTAACAATCGCTTAAAAAATACTTTCCCCCTCACCTTTTTCAAATGGAGAAACAAGTTCGTGATTTTCACCCTTACCACACGACCAATGAGGTGGCTGGATTTCACTTGACTGTGATTTTGGCCCTTCATTTTAAAATTTCGCCAATGGACCATATTCTCCCTTTTGGTTCGAGGCTACAAGAATTCGTCTGTTTGGGAATAACATTCTTAATCGCGCCATTTAAAAGCATTGTGATTAGAAAATTTATGCTTATATTTTATTTTTATATGAAGTTTTAGACTTTTTCAGGGACATGTATGAGTTATATATGAATTTTTTTCTCTATTTTAAAGCAATTGCATTCATCTTTTTCATTTTATTTATAAAATAAAAATTTTAAATTTTAATTAATAAGCAAATATTGATTTTTATTAGTATGTATATAAATATTTATCGAAAATTATTCGTACAGAATAAATTTGCATTATTTTACACATGCATTTATCTGTTTTTTAGGGTTCATCAAATGATGAAAAAACGAAACAAACTCGCTAGCAGCCGCTTTTTTACCCACATGATTCCCACTGTGACGTCACGAGAATACTGTCCATTGATAGGCGTGTCAAAGCACATGCTTTTGTTGGTACTTAATTGGACTTAATGTAGGGTTACATCTTAAGCATCATCTCCAGAGATAATACCTCCACTCTATTAATTTCTTTTTACTCTATAAAAGAAACCAATTTGAGATTTTGACATTTCAAAAGTGACTGTTTTTTTTTCCCAAAGACCTTTAAAATTCATAGACTGGCAAAATGTCAGTTTAACTTAGGATTTTTGAACATAGCTATTACGTCAGATCGTTGGTACTTCGTACATTAGAATGTATTTGTGGTTGGCTATGTTGCAGTTAATATATGTATATGTATATATGAGGCTTTTTTAGCAGTTTTTTTAAATCATTGATTAAATTTGAATGCATTTATTTAAGTTAAAATTTTATTAAGACTTTAATTTGTTTTTAAAACAAAAATGAAATGGCTCTTTGACGTACAATTGTTCGAATAGGCAGACGATTCATACACAGTAATAAATTATCAAATAGCAAAATAAATTATATATAAAAAATAGTCACTAAAAGAATAGTAGCAAAACATAATGTTTAGGCGTATTAACACATAACCCGATCCCAACCAGAAAAAAAACAGACTATATTCCGATCCAAGCAAGACAAAAATTTCATGAGCATAAACGCGACCCGAACCTAAAAATTCCATTTGAAAAAAAAACTATGGATTTGATATTTGACCCGAATCAAATCTGAATCCCACAAAAATATTCAAATGAAGCATACCCCAATTCGATCAAAGAAAAATTATGTTCGTGTATATGCAACCCGACACGAACCTAAAATTTTTCTCTGAAAAAACCCAAAAAATGACCAGAACGAAACCTGAAATCGATAAAAATATTCCAAAGAACTATAACCTGATAAGAGCAAGACAAAAAAACTTCCATGACATAAACCTGACTCGAACCTAAAAAATTCCATTTGAAAAAAAGCCTGAAGTTTTATGCAAACTACATCTGAATCCGATCAAAATATTCGAAAGAACCATAACCGGATTCGAATAAGAGAAAATAATTTTCGTAGACATGAAACCGATGGGAACCTAAAATTCCATTTGAAAAAAATACCTGAAATTTGAATCGACAAAAATATTCCACAGAACCATACCCGGACCTGAACAAGACAAAAAAATTTCCATGAACATGAACCCAATCCGAACCTAAAAAATGAACTAAATCTGAATCTGACAAAAATATTCCAGAGAAGCATATCCTTATTCGAACAATGCAGAATAATTTCCGTTGATGCGCAACCAAACCTGAACCTAAAAATTCCATTAAAAAGTCGAAATCTGAATTGAACGACATCTGAACCCGAAAAAAATATTCCAAAGAACCAAAACCCGATCCGAGCAAGACAAAATAATTTCCCTGGACATGAATCCAACCAGAACCTTAAAAATCAATTTAAAAAAAATACCAGAAATCTGAATCGAACCAAATCTGAATCCGACGAAAATAGTCCAAATAACTATAACCGGATACGAACAAGACAATATAATTTCCATGGACATAATACCCATTCCAAACCAAAAAAATTATAAATAAAAGAAAAAAAAATCCCGAAATTTGAACCAAACTTAATCTGAACCTAACAAAAAAATTTCAGTGAAGTATAACCTCATTGGAACTAGGTAAAATAATTTCCATATAAGTACAACCCGACCCGAACTTAAAAATCCCATTTGAAGGGAAAAAAAAACCCCACGAAATCTGAATTGAACCGAATCTAAACTGAACACAAATATTCCAAACAATCATAACCGTATCCGAATAAGACAAAATAATTTCCATGAACATGAATCCAATCCGTACCTATAATTCGGATGTTCTACAAAACATAATGCGCTCCGTAGCGGTGGAAAGTGAAACTAAGTACTTAGCGCGAGATGGTTAAAATATTTCGTTTATAGTTAATGTTAAATTAGAACTTGGTTACGGTTAGATAACAGTTAGGTTGCAATTACGTTCCGGTGACCCTTTTGTTATTTTATTTTCCGGTTAGGTTACAGTTAGGTCATGGTTAAGTTACAGTTAGGTTAAGGTTAAGTTGCGGTTAGGTTGTGGTTAGATTATGGGTAGGTTATGATTAGGTGACGGCCAAGTTACATTTATGGTATATTTAACTTGCAGTTAGGTTACTGTTAAGATACAGCTAAGTTACAGACAAGTTATGATTCCGATACAATTAGGTTACGGTTAGGATTTTGTTCATAGAATGAACATTACGCATGTTTGATAAAAAATATACACCTATTTTTGTAAAATGGCTCTGAATTTATAATATTATATACTAACCTTTTAGCGAATCATCGAGAATCGATTTCATTCACGGTATTGTCAGATTTAAGAGTGATATATAATTAGTTTGAAATTCAAAATATTTCACTTGGGATATCTATGTGAAAAAAGTATTTAATTAAGTCACTTAACAGTAATTTTAAGGATAAATATCAACACGAAATCGTTGGACACATATTCCCTCCTGCGTTTCCCATTGCAGTCATTTTAGGTATTTTTGCAGCTAAATATTAGTTTTATTTAAAAAACCAATTTTTGACACATTCAGGGGGCACGTATTTAATATAATGTACACTGTAAAAAATTGGACCCTTTTGCTGTATCATCACTCCCCCGCTTTTATAGAATATATCTCTTTTGACCTATGACAATGCTCCAAAATAGGCTGAAGTAATCATTTTCTATAAAAGCGGTGGAGTGACGATGCAGCAAAAGGGTCAAATTCTTAATAGTGTATTAACACATATTTTGAGTTGAAGATAAAATCATAAAAATTTCAAGTTCGTTTAACATTATTATAATGGACCCGGGCAACGCCGGGCGGGTCAGCTAGTATACTAATGAAAGAACAAAACGCTCTGTCTGTGTGTGTGTCTGCGATGGCTAGCAAAATCTACAGCACGTACAAAGCTCAAAATTTTTTTGAGAGTAGCCCAATATCTCTCCTGATGCACCTGAGCTTCAGAATTTCAAAATTCCAATTATTAAGTGAGTAATTAATTAAAATCAAGAGGTCACTCTCATAAAAAATCATCTTTTCCCAATTTTTTTCTCTTTCATTTGTTTACGGTTGGTTGGTTGTGTAAAAATTTTCGCAGAAGTAATAAGAAAGCTGAGACAGAATTAAAGAATCCCATGGAGGAATAAGATAAGTGGAGGTGAAGTAAGCTCAAAAAAGGTTTGCGATATGAAACCATTTATCGCTCAAATTTAATGTGGCAAACAAAAGGACGTGGAAGAGATTTTGTATTATAAGACGAATTGAAAGAAATGAATTACAGTTGAAGCATATTTCAAGAGGAAATAGCAAATTTTTAAAATAGTCTTCGTTCTATTATTATTTATTAGAATAAATATTCGCTTTTAAAATGAAGGAAATTGGAAAATTAGCAATAATTATATATCAAATTAAAATTAAATAAGATATTGAAAACATTTGATACGAATTAAAAATTGTATAACTAAAAGTTTCCTTCATTAATGTAATTTTCAATACTTTATAACGTAGATAAAAAATGTTTATGACTTAATAATTGCATGTAAATAAATATTTAAAATATAATGATGAAAACATTCTTTTAAAATCATGTATGAAAACTTAAGTAATAAATATTAATCTAAAATATAAATTTCTGACTGCAGACGATTTTAATGTACTAACAAAATAATGTTATATTTTCAAGCAAAACGTTAAAATAATTTTCTATATTGATATTTAAAACACATATGATAAAATAATTAATAAATTTTTACCGGTGAAGCGATAAATTAGTTCTTTTTTTAAAAACGAGAGAAAAAAAAATACAGGTTTAAACCTGTTTCAATTGATAGCGAAATTTTAAAATGGAGGGCCAAAATTACAGTCCGGTGAAATCCAAATACCTCATTGGTCATTGAGCCGCGTCCTTTTCAGGGAACAATCTCTTAGCAGTTGGGTAAATGTTGTCATACTCCTTTTTCCGAGAAAAAATCGTAGCGGCAGTTTTGAAGTAAATCTTATGTCTTTTCATTTATAATCTAAATTTTTCACTCTCATTTTATAAAATGGCATCAAAATATCTTAATTGAGTTAATTTCGATGGTTTATCTTAAATAAGAACAGACGGTAACAATCGCTTAAAAAATACTTCCCCCCTCACCTTTTTCAAATGGAGAAACAAGTTCGTGATTTTCACCCTTACCACACGAACAATGGGGTGGCTGGATTTCACTTGACTGTGATTTTGGCCCTTCATTTTAAAATTTCGCCAATGGACCATATTCTCCCTTTTGGTTCGAGGCTACAAGAATTCGTCTGTTTGGGAATAACATTCTTAATCGCGCCATTTAAAAGCATTGTGATTAGAAAATTTATGCTTATATTTTATTTTTATATGAAGTTTTAGACTTTTTCAGGGACATGTATGAGTTATATATGAATTTTTTTCTCTATTTTAAAGCAATTGCATTCATCTTTTTCATTTTATTTATAAAATAAAATTTTTAAATTTGAATTAATAAGCAAATATTGAGTTTTATTAGTATGTATATAAATATTTATCGAATATTATTCGTACAGAATAAATTTGCATTATTTTACACATGCATTTATCTGTTTTTTAGGGTTCATCAAATGATGAAAAAACGAAACAAACTCGCTAGCAACCGCTTTTTTACCCACATGATTCCCACTGTGACGTCACGAGAATACTGTCAATTGATAGGCGTGTCAAAGCACATGCTTTTGTTGGTACTTAATTGGACTTAATGTAGGGTTACATCTTAAGCATCATCTCCAGAGATAATACCTCCACTCTATTAATTTCTTTTTACTCTATAAAAGAAACCAATTTGAGATTTTGACATTTCAAAAGTGACTGTTTTTTTCCCAAAGACCTTTAAAATTCATAGACTGGCAAAATGTCAGTTTAACTTAGGATTTTTGAACATAGCTATTACGTCAGATCGTTGGTACTTCGTACATTAGAATGTATTTGTGGTTGGCTATGTTGCAGTTAATATATGTATATGTATATATGAGGCTTTTTTAGCAGTTTTTTTAAATCATTGATTAAATTTGAATGCATTTATTTAAGTTAAAATTTTATTAAGACTTTAATTTGTTTTTAAAACAAAAATGAAATGGCTCTTTGACGTACAATTGTTCGAATAGGCAGACGATTCATACACAGTAATAAATTATCAAATAGCAAAATAAATTATATATAAAAAATAGTCACTAAAAGAATAGTAGCAAAACATAATGTTTAGGCGTATTAACACATAACCCGATCCCAACCAGAAAAAAACAGACTATACTCCGATCCAAGCAAGACAAAAATTTCATGAGCATAAACGCGACCCGAACCTAAAAATTCCATTTGAAAAAAAAACTATGGATTTGATATTTGACCCGAATCAAATCTGAATCCCACAAAAATATTCAAATGAAGCATACCCCAATTCGATCAAAGAAAAATTATGTTCGTGTATATGCAACCCGACACGAACCTAAAATTTTTCTCTGAAAAAACCCAAAAAATGACCAGAACGAAACCTGAAATCGATAAAAATATTCCAAAGAACTATAACCTGATAAGAGCAAGACAAAAAAACTTCCATGACATAAACCTGACTCGAACCTAAAAAATTCCATTTGAAAAAAAGCCTGAAGTTTTATGCAAACTACATCTGAATCCGATCAAAATATTCGAAAGAACCATAACCGGATTCGAATAAGAGAAAATAATTTTCGTAGACATGAAACCGATGGGAACCTAAAATTCCATTTGAAAAAAATACCTGAAATTTGAATCGACAAAAATATTCCACAGAACCATACCCGGACCTGAACAAGACAAAAAAATTTCCATGAACATGAACCCAATCCGAACCTAAAAAATGAACTAAATCTGAATCTGACAAAAATATTCCAGAGAAGCATATCCTTATTCGAACAATGCAGAATAATTTCCGTTGATGCGCAACCAAACCTGAACCTAAAAATTCCATTAAAAAGTCGAAATCTGAATTGAACGACATCTGAACCCGAAAAAAATATTCCAAAGAACCAAAACCCGATCCGAGCAAGACAAAATAATTTCCCTGGACATGAATCCAACCAGAACCTTAAAAATCAATTTAAAAAAAATACCTGAAATCTGAATCGAACCAAATCTGAATCCGACGAAAATAGTCCAAATAACTATAACCGGATACGAACAAGACAATATAATTTCCATGGACATAATCCCCATTCCAAACCAAAAAAATTATAAATAAAAGAAAAAAAAAATCCCGAAATTTGAACCAAACTTAATCTGAACCTAACAAAAAAATTTCAGTGAAGTATAACCTCATTGGAACTAGGTAAAATAATTTCCATATAAGTACAACCCGACCCGAACTTAAAAATCCCATTTGAAGGGAAAAAAAAAACCCACGAAATCTGAATTGAACCGAATCTAAACTGAAAACAAATATTCCAAACAATCATAACCGTATCCGAAGAAGACAAAATAATTTCCATGAACATGAATCCAATCCGAACCTAAAATTCGGATGTTCTACAAAATATAATGCGCTCCGTAGCGGTGGAAAGTGAAACTAAGTACTTAGCGCGAGATGGTTAAAATATTTCGTTTATAGTTAATGTTAAATTAGAACTTGGTTACGGTTAGATAACAGTTAGGTTGCAATTACGTTCCGGTGACCCTTTTGTTATTTTATTTTCCGATTAGGTTACAGTTAGGTCATGGTTAAGTTACAGTTAGGTTAAGGTTAAGTTGCGGTTAGGTTGTGGTTAGATTATGGGTAGGTTATGATTAGGTGACGGCCAAGTTACATTTATGGTATATTTAACTTGCAGTTAGGTTACTGTTAAGATACAGCTAAGTTACAGACAAGTTATGATTCCGATACAATTAGGTTACGGTTAGGATTTTGTTCATAGAATGAACATTACGCATGTTTGATAAAAAATATACACCTATTTTTGTAAAATGGCTCTGAATTTATAATATTATATACTAACCTTTTAGCGAATCATCGAGAATCGATTTCATTCACGGTATAGTCAGATTTAAGAGTGATATATAATTAGTTTGAAATTCAAAATATTTCACTTGGGATATCTATGTGAAAAAAGTATTTAATTAAGTCACTTAACAGTAATTTTAAGGATAAATATCAACACGAATCGTAGGACACATATTCCCTCCTGCGTTTCCCATTGCAGTCATTTTAGGTATTTTTGCAGCTAAATATTAGTTTTTTTTAAAAACCAATTTTTGACACAGTTAGGGGGCACGTATTTAATATAATGTACACTGTAAAAAATTGGACCCTTTTGCTGTATCATCACTCCCCCGCTTTTATAGAATATATCTCTTTTGACCTATGACAATGCTCCAAAATAGGCTGAAGTAATCATTTTCTATAAAAGCGGTGGAGTGACGATGCAGCAAAAGGGTCAAATTCTTAACAGTGTATTAACACATATTTTGAGTTGAAGATAAAATCATAAAAATTTCAAGTTCGTTTAACATTATTATAACGGACCCGGGCAACGCCGGGCGGGTCAGCTAGTATATATATGCATTATAATACATAACTTTTACATACCGATTATGCGTAAAAAATTATATTAAATTTTTGCATTTATACCAAACATCACGTTACTGAATAAAATAAAAAAATACGTTATTATATCATTGTAATCATTAAATAATTTATTTGAATCTTTAAAATATAGATTATTGTAACGATATTATATTCCCATTAATGATGCGTGACATAAATCTTGTTCAAAACACAATGTGTACTAAGTATGTGAAATAAATAACGTATAAGCATAAACAATTATCAATTGAAAAAAATTCTAAATAATATAGAATATATGTAATTAAAGGACTATTTCATATATAATTATTATAATTATAAAGTACTTCCGATATACTCCAGAATATGAATAAACTTATGCCATTTGTTTTTAGGATAATTGCTCTCATTTTCAATTTTCATTTTAGTCGAAACAAAAAATATCCTTATTACGTACATTAATCAACTCCTAAATATCGAATAAAAATTCTATTACTGACAGATTGAAATTTCAAGATTTGGACGTTTTTAATAATAATTATGATTTAATTTCTAGTTTCACAGGAAAAATTATTCAGAAAAAACTGCTGAAATAAATCGTTAAATCTTTCGGAAAGAAATTGCTTTCTGATAACAATAACTTTGTTTTTGTAATTACAGGCTTATCATGATGCATTTTCTCTAATCTGAATGAACATTAAAAATTCCTTCTTTCCCTTGTAATTACAGGTTTTCCTACATGATTTCAGTTTTAGAAAATTATTTTTATATCGCAATTATTATCGCTGCTTAATAACAGTTTTGAAAATAACGAAAGGAGACATAAATTAATATAAATGTTGCCAATAAAGATCTTGCATTGATAAAAAAAAAACTTACTTTTTTTATTACATTTCATCAGGCACGATCTAGAAGTTCATTCATTATAAAACGTATTTTAGCATGAAAAGTTGCCATTAATTATTTCGTAGAATAAATTTAATTAAATATTCTAAACAATCTTAGTGCAAATTTGTGACGTGTGAACATCGTCGATATATAAAACAATATGAACTTATAAATAAATAAAAAAATAAAATGTTAAATAGGATTTAAGGAAACAGTGGCAGTTTTTATATTTTTAGAGCAGACCTTAAAATATCATATTAAATGTTTAGTTCAAATTCGCAAAAGAAGCAGAGAAAAATATAATTCAAAATATATGTCTATTTATTTATACTGTCGAAAGATTCGATTACATGCGAATATTTTTAATGTTACCACCCACCATTTTTTCAAAACAAATATATTTTCCATGCACAATTGCAAAAAATATATTACGAAATTTATTAAAATTTTGTGGTGTGAATAGAATATAAAAATATTCGCTTGTAATTAAGATCTTGCGATACTTAAAAAAAAAAAAAAAAAAAAAAAAAGAGATTTTATATAAATTTGAATTTTTTGCAAACATTTACCATAATTGCTTTCCCTTATCACAATGATAGTTAATTATACATATTTGTTTAGCTGTGTATAAGCTAAATTATTTGAAATACCTAACAAGGAAGGTCTCCATACTGGGCATACTCAGAAACTTTCGGAAAAAATGCTAATTAAACTACTTATGTATGTAATAAAGGATCAGTAAAAATTAGTGGCGGAATCACAATAGAAATTATGTTAAAAAAAAAAAAACCTTTCGTATATTTGGCGTGCATATCAAGCGATTAGGCGAGCAACACTTTTTCGCCAAAAGCAAACGATTTAATGCAACTGAAAACTGCTAGATTTTTAGAATGCGTATAAATAGTATTTAATGAATTTAAACATAAACAATGAAAGAGTTTAATGTACTATATACAAATATGTATCTTGTTTGGATATATATATATTTGTTGCAATAGTTTTTAATTTATCACTGGAAAAATATTTTCATATACAGAAAATTCATATTGAAAAAAATTATTTTCATACATTTAAGCGTATTCAAAATTAAAAGCCAGATGTTTCTCTTAGCAAAGAAATTGACTTGCCAATACTCATTTGGACTTTGAGCTTGAAACAGTTTTAATGAATTTAAATGATGAATTTTGTTTTAAATTGAAAACTTTGATGGTTAAATTTGAATATAAATACATATAACTATCGATATAAGATAATTATACTTCAAACAGACACTGGCAAAATTAAAGTTATTTAAATTTTATTTACCTAAACAAGCTCAACATGAAACTTGAGCTCAACATGAAAACACGAACCGATCATAAGTCGCCAAATAACGAAATTTTCATTTTCATTTTCATTTTTTTTTTTTCTATTATTATTATTATACGGACGCTGTATGTATGGATGGCATTTTTCGACTTACAATACAGGTAAAAAGATTTTTTTTAAATGAATTTTTTTTAATTTAACATAATTGATATTTCCAATTAACAATGTCTTAAAGATTTTTCATATGTAAAATATCAATTATGGATTTAATATATATATTTTTTTATATAAAGCTTACTGATGTATTACCTACAGGATCGGATTTAGCATAAAAAGAAATATCTTCAAAAGGTTCGCTACTTACCATAGACTTTATGATCATGATAGTTTCATTGTATGAAATATTTAGTATGACCTAGTAAAACTCTGCTAAATATATGCTTTATTTATATTATTTAGCTTTTTTCTCTATTTTTTATTTAGCTACTGAATGTAGCCAGTAAAAAACTCGAACGTTTTATATCCTGAACGAATAATAATTAACGAACTTAATTAACCGAAAATAACTTAATTAACGACCAATAAACTTAAACACAATTATTTGCATATTCAAAATGCATTAAATATTGCATGATAATTATCAAAAGAAATAAATGATGACCAGATATTCACTATACTCTGTTAAAACGGCTTCACTTACATATTCAATTCTTCTGGTTTTATTTTAAATTGAAAGCTAATCTCACCCTATATATTTTACAATCTCACTTCCAACTTCTCTTCATTTACTTTTATTTATTTACTTTTTAATAATGCAACTTGGTTTTAAATTTATGTAACATAAATTATCTCAAATATTTTAAATAAATATTTAACTTTGTATCAGAAAATTTAAAATATTTGCTACGCATTTTAGTTAATATATTTAAAAGGAGAGGAGGAAAATTATTGTTTTTTATTTTTATTATAAATATGTTTACCATATCTGTAGTGAATACCTAGTTGACAAATAAAATGACTTTTACAAAATAAAGCATAATTGTATTAAACACAGTACCAAGCCCCGCAAGTGTAACTATATAATTAAAAATTCCTTAAGTGTAACAATATAATTATTACCAAAAATAAATTATGTTCTTATATAATTAATCGTTTTACAAAATGAACTCACACATCAAGCATCCTACTGTTTAAAAGGCCCATTTTAACGTTTTTTGCCTATTTTTCAAAGTGAATTAATTAATATAAATAAAAAAAAAATTTATCAATATAATATATGTGCAGTTTTGGCTCGATAACCTTTTGCTATTTTTCTGGTAAAACCATGACTCTATCACAATAGAACTCCTGAGATTTCTGCGCGAAAATCTAAACAAGGTGATTTTCACAAGCCTCTTTTGAAGCCAGCTTAACACCATTAAGAGTGTTGTACAGAGAGCGGGACAAATGATAATTGGTTGGGGCCAGAATCGGACTATACGGCGGGTGCATCAAAACCTCCCAGCCAAGCTCTCTCAGTCTTTGTCGAGTCACTAAAAATGTGTGTGGTTTAGCGTTGTCTTGGTGGAAGACAACGCCATTCCTATTGATCAATTCTGGCAGGGTTTTTTTAATCACCTGCTTCAATCGCTGTTCAAGTTGCTCGCAGTATATAGTTGAATAATGGTTTGAGAAGGATCGACCAGCTCATGATGAACAAATCCTTTCCAGTCCTACCAAACACTTAGCATCACGCTCTTTGGCGTCAATCCGGACTTTGCCATCGTTTTTGAAGCTTCTCCGGGCTTCGACTTCGATCTTTTTCGCACAATGTTGTCGTACGTGATCCACTTTTCATCACCTGTAATCATTCGTTTTAAAAATTGCTCGATTTCATTCCGTTTCAGTAGCGATTTACAAATGGAAACTCGGTACATTAAATTTTTAATTTTAGGTTCATGAGGTACCCAAGTATCGAATTTCTTTTGGTAGCCAAAGTTATGTAAAAGTTTTAAACTATTTTATGGTCGATGTTTAATTCCGTAGCAATGTCGCGGGGAGAAATTTGTCTGTCGACCTCGATTTTTTTTTCATAATTTTTTTCATTTATTGATCGGCTATGGCGAGGTTCATCTTTAACATCGAACGGTACCGGAACGAAAACGAGTAAACGAATTCTGACACTGGCGTTTACTTAAGCACTGATCACCATAAACACCACAGAGTTTTCAATGAGCCTGCACCGCATTTTTCCTTTTTCAGAAGAAAAAAGCAAAATGTGACGAAAATGATTATCTGGAATGTTCATTTTTAAAACACAATAACTTTTGACTGACTAAACAGATAAGGCTACCCTTATATCTAGAATTCTTGAGAGACTATTACCTTTCAAACGCTGTATAATATAGCTTAATTGAATAAGTATTATTTGAGATCCTTGACTTAAAATCCATCTATTTGGAAAAAAACGAAATTACTTTTTCAACAACACAATATTTGTTTCGCGTTTTAATTGACATCCTTTAATACACACCTTTTAATTTCTAACATATATATCCTACAATGAATAAAGAAATTGAAAATTAATATAAAAATATAATTTTATTCAAATTGTTATGCTTTAATCTTATTAAAAAAATAACAAAAAAAAACATGTGATTATACGTGATTTCGTATGAGCCTAATATAATTTTTATACACACTTTATTGCAATAAAGAACCTATTTTATACGATACAAGTACTTCCAGAAAAAATACAGCCAAATTTTTTAACAAATTTTAACCAATCTCTTTCCTTTTTTAATACTATTTACACTTTTTTTTGAAAGAACACAAAAATGACATAAAAAGACATTCTTAATAAACTGACGAACAATTGTCTTAAACACAAATTCCCGCTTATTTGAAAACTCTGCAATATGGCAGGGTAATTATCACAGGAAATAAATGGGGTTCACATATTCAGTACCTTCTGACATACCCTCGTACTTCAACCATGAAATCTTAGCAGTTCAAACCTATATTTTAGCTAGAAAATATACGCACGCTTACTCGATTTATCATACTACCACTCCTATTTTCAGTCACAGATTATTTTTAAAAATTCCTTGCAAATTTGTTTTAGATGTATACAAAATCTTTGTCTCCAATAAACTTTATATGTTTCACATATATAGAAGAACTTTATGGAATTTATATTATAATACTCTTATATTTATTTACAGCATTAATTTTAAATATTACTATGTTTTGCCTTACGTATTTTTTTAAAGATCTGCAGATAATTATAAATACTTAAAAGATTCTGCAGATATTACTAAGGTAAAAATTAAATCTACAAAATTGCTTCAGATTTTAGTAAAATATCAGAAGAAAGTGACGATTTCTTTATATACTTCAGATTATCTTATGATTAATTTAGCGGATCTAAATCAGTGGAGCCTATCTTATAAATATAAAGAAATAATAAATAGATTGCTTAACCTTTCAAATGCAATATTTCTTCTTGGTTAATTTTATGTAACAACAAATTTATCAATTTCAAAAAAGATATATTTATTTGATTCTAAGATAATTCGTCTTAATTCATTGTATTTATGACAATCTCTTTAATACTATTAATCCTATTTAATTCCAATTATTACTAGCTAGAATATGATTAGAGTTCTTTTAATCTGAAATATTTATTTATTTCGGATTTTTTTTATAATTTTACGATTTTCCTGGTGAAGTCTGTTGTCACCCCAATAATATCTGAACGGCAAGAGTTATGATCATGGGGTCTAATTGTAGTAAATTACCCATGCACTGCAGAATGAAACTGCCTACGGAATAACTTGGTGTAAAATTGCGAAAACATCCACTCTTATCTCGAAAACCGAAAGAGGTAGGGGCAATTTTTTTACAAGCCTATATAGGTTCATCGATTTAGGATTTAAAAAAATATATATATCGCCTGTGGTCATTAATGCGAGAAGCATTTTTTGTGATTTCCTACACTATGACGGCACAGAAACCTTAGAAAGAAAAAAAAAACTAAGTTATAAAAATATACTGTTATTTGAGGTGTTTGAGCTTCTCATTTTTAGATGCAATTCGGATTTTTTCCAAAAATAATCATTTGTCTTTCGTTTATGTTCCATCACGGTACAGTGTAGTAAATAAGAAAATAAAATCGCGTTTTAACTGATCTATTATTTTCATTAATATCACAAGATGTTATTTCGTATTAAATAGATAATCCTCTACAATTTTCTAAATCCCTTTTCCTCCTGTCTCTTTCCGTTTTTAATATAGGAATGCTAACTCAGCTAACTCTTTCACCAGTTGGCGCAGTAAACGATTTAATTCAATACCGTATGGTATTTTTATTATAGACCCCAATTTTATGACAGTGACTCTCCTCGTTCAGAAATTATTGGGATTACAACGGACTTCAATCAGTGAATTATACGTAATTAACTTATAAATACCAAATAAAAATATGATAATCAACATACAAACAATGGACGTAAACACAATGTTTAAAATCTATGTAGTATGTATAACAAAGAAATTATGTCATGAAATAAATAATCTTCTAATATTCAACACTTTTTTTACAAAACGACGTTATTTATATCATAAATTCTACTTCTTAGAAATCTTATTTTAGCTTGCTATATATGGGTATTTTTTAAGTATATTTATTCATTTACAGTGTATATTTCATTGAATTTATTCATGCTCTAAAAAAAGCTAAATTCATCATTAATAAAAAAAATCATATATTTTTTTTCTGTTTTGTGTAGCTCTTTACAACCTATCTGTGATGAACTCACACATAATAAATAGAATCATTTTAAAAATAACAAACAATTGACTTAAAAAAATTATATGCGCATTCGAAATCCCTGTAATAACACATGATAATTATCATAAGGAATAAATGATGCTCACATTCATCATCCTCTGACAAAGTGGAGTACTTTAAATGCTAAATCCATTAGGTCAAATATGCATATTTTTTTCCTTGAAAACATTATGTAACCAAACTTTCATTCACTTAATACCATTCCCTTTTTTTCTTTTAGCAACTCTTTTTTTTTAAATCAATGCAAAATTTGTTCATACAAAATATTTACCTCTATAACATTTCGTATAATTTTACTTATTTCTAAATCTTAAAAAAAAAAAAAAATATTTATTTATGCTCTATTCTATTACATACACTTAATCCAGAAAAAATAGACTATTGATTAATCCCAAATTTTAATTAATTATTATCAATTTGTAATTTTTCCTTTCCATTACTAATGATATAACTCATAGGAAAAAAATACACTTTAATCAACTAACAAAAAATTGACTTGCACACATTCTTCCGCGTATACTCGAAATTCCTGCTATATAACAAGGTACTTATCACAATAAATAAATCATATTCAGATATTCATCTGCTACTGACAAAACGGCGTTACGATCTTATATCCCATTTTTTAAAGACTTGTTTTAGCTTAAGTCTACATGCAATGTCACAGTCCATTTAAAACAACTCTTATTTTTTCTTCCCCTTTTTTTTATTTATACAAAATGTTAACCTCTATAAAATTCAATACAATTTAATTCTAAAGTTTATTCATTAGATTCATTGATGTCCAAGAAATCTTAAAGCCTAATTCATTTCAAACTTTATTCCGTTAGTATATTTTTTGTGGAACTCTTTGCACACTATTATTAATGATCTCTTTAATAAAAATTAAATAAACTCCATTTAAATAATGAACAATTGCCTTGGGCAAATTTCTTCGTATATTCGAAATTCCTCCTGTATGACAAAGTCTCAGGAAATAAATGACGTTCAGATATTTGCCATCCATTGAAAAAACGGCGTTATTTATCTCTTAAATCCCATTTTTGAAAGCATTTATTTAGTTTAAGAACTGCATGCAGTGCTTCAGTTAACTTACTACAACTCCTATTTTTTCTCCCCATGTTTTTTTTATTCATGTGATATATTTACCTCTGTAACATTTCATATAATTAGATTTTTAAACTTAATGAATCGATTTACATATTTACGATATATTTTACCAGATATATTTATGCCCAGAAAAACGATCCGTAAATAATAGAAAATCTTAATCATTTAAACCTTTTTTTATTATTAGATCCTGACTCAAATAAAGTCATGAATGACAAATAAAATCACTTTAATCAGGTAACTAATAATCGATTGAAAACAATTCCCCGCGTATTCGAATTCCCTGCAATATGACAAGGTTATTATTCTAACGAACTCATGGTTGGCAAATAAAATCACTTTAATCAACTTAGAAATAATATGAATAAACACAATCCCCCCTCATATTCGAAATCCCTGTAATATGACAAGGTTATTATCACACGAAATAAATGATGTTCATATATTCACCAACCTCTGATAAAACGGTGTACTTTATTTATTAAATCCTACTGGTTAAAACCCTTATTTTTGTTTGATGGTTGCTTTACTACAAGACATAATATTTAACTAAAAATTAGTTTTTATTTTTAATTTATATGCAATATTTACTTCTATAACATTTCATATAATAAAACTTTGAAACATTAAGAATCGTTTCACATATTTACTCTCTATTTTATTATATATAATTATGCCCAGAAAAACGATCCGCAATTAATCTGAAATCCTAATCAATTAGTAATTTTAATTTATTTATTTCGTTACACCCTACCTTTAACGAACTTATAAATGACAAATAAAATCACTTTATTCAAATAACGAACAAGTGTCTTATACACAATTTCCAGGGTATTCGAATTCCCTACAGTATGTATCACAGAATAAATGACGTTCACAAATTCACTACCCTCTGACAAAACGGTGTGCTTTATCCGCTAAATCCTACCAGTTAAAAGGATTATTTTTGCCCTCGAGATTGTTTTACTACCATCATCTTCCCTTTTTTATTGATACAAAGCACTTACTTTGATGGTATTTCATACAATTTAACTTTAATTATATGCTTTATTTTATACAAACACTTTCCATTTTATTAGATGCATTTATGGGCAGAAAAAAAGATTACCAATTTATCTGAAATATTAATCAATTAATATCCTTTTTTCATTCTTTACACCCTTACTCTAATGACCTTTTGGGTGGCAAATAAAATCACTTTAATCAACTAACGAACAATCGACTTAAACACAATCTCCCGCGTATTCGAAATCCCTGGAATATGACAAGGTAAATATCACAAGAAATAAATGACGTCCACATATTCACCACCCTCTGACAAAACGGTATAATTTATCCATTAAATCTAGCGGTAAAACCCTTATTTTTGCCTTATTGTTGCTGTACTACAACACGTATTTTTTTTATTTCAAAATTACTTTTTTTTATTAATTCAGAATATTTACCTTCATATTGTTTCATATAATTTAATTTTAAAGCATAAATAATGTTGTTGTTACATATTTAGGCTCGATTTTACAACCCCTATTTTTCTCCCCATGTTTTTTTATTCATACGTATGTTTACCTCTATAACATTTCATATAATTAGATTTTAAAAATTAATGAATCTTTTTACTCATTTACTCTCTATTTTAAAAGATATATTTATGCCCAGAAAAACGATCCATGATTAATCTGAAATCGTAATCAATTATTACCCTTTGTTTGTTCTTAAAACCTTGACTTTAATGAACTCACAGAAGACAAATAAAATCACTTTAATCAACTAACGAACAATTGACTTAAACGCAATCTCCTGCGAATTTGAAAACCCTGCAGTATGACAAAATAATTTTAACAGGAAATAAATGAAGTTTACACATTCACCACCCTCTGACAAAATAGTGTACTTTATCCGTTAAATCCTAGCAGTTCAACCCCTTATTTTAGCTTGGAGCACTACACGCAATCCCAGCCGGTTAGTTGCAAGATGGAATCTAAGATCTTTCCATTAGTTCCACCACAGCCACTCCTATTTTCTCTCTCCAAAATCCAATTTGTCGATCACCACTGAGGCTTAAATTCCTCCACCTTAAGTACATGAGAGGTCAGCAGGTTCTTTCTCTCCCTCCCTCCCCCCTCGTTTATGGAGACGGGGTGTGTAGCAAAATGTTACCTTTCCATCACAGCACCTGCTTCTGATATTTTAAGGGAAAGTAAATTACGTTTTCGGAGAGAATAAAACAGCGGAGAAAGAAGAAATAGCTAGGTTTCTATTTCTAATTCACTGATAAATAAAGTAGAGGATATAGAGTAAAATTTATTTTTAGATACATTGTATATAATTCCATTTTATAAATGAACATTTTCAATTAAATTTCATAAGTTGAAAAAAGCATTAAAAGGAAGATTCTGCTACTAGGAATGTATATTATAACAAACGATAATTGAATATATTGACTTTAATTATTAAAATTTAGAAAAAATTCATTTATCATTGCACTCCATAAATAACGTTTGTAAATGGATTAAGCTTTAAATTACTTCTTCCTGTATATTCTATATCTTATATCCCATGTATTTGAACTCCAGAAATTAAGTTTATAAATGGTTTATTTTTTTCCGCGCCTTACATATTTAAGTTCAGTTTTATTAATACATTTATGCCGATTCGCCGATACATTTATGTCATTAAACGATCCGCAGTCAATCTGAAATATTAATCAATTAAAATCATTTCTCTTCTTTTACACTGTATCTATAATGACTCATGTGTGACAAATAAAGTCCCTTTAATCTACAAACGAACAATCGACTTAAACACAATACCCGCGTATTTTAAATCCCTGTAATATGACAAGGTAATTATCACAGGAAATAAATGGCGTCAACATATTCACAAGCCTTTGACAAAACGGTGTACTTTATCCGCTATATCCTGCCAGTTAAACTTCTCTTTTTTTACATTATGATTGATTTAAGAGAAACACCGGTTTTTATCCAAAAAAAAAGTTCTCTTTTTTTTAAATTGATTGAAAATATTTACCTCTATAACATTTCATAAAATTTAACTAAAAATGCAAAACTTAAAGTATCTTTTTTCCATATAATTTTTATTTTATTAGATAAATTTATTTCTGTAAAAACGACCTACATTTAATCTGAAATCCTAATCAATTAGTACCCTTTTTCCATTATTTACACCCTGACTCAAATGAACTCACAGAAGACAAACAAAATCACTTTAATCAACTAACGAACAATCGACTTAAACTTAATACCACGCGAATTCGAAATCCCTGCAATAAACCAGGGTAATTATCACACGAAACAAATGGCGTTCACATATTCACCACCCTCTGACAAAACGGCGTACTTTATCAGTTAAAACCCTTATTTTAGCTTGAAGCACTACACGCAATCCCAGCCGGTTAGGTGCAAGATCGAATCGAAGATCTTTCCATTAGTTCCACCACAGCCACTCCTATTTTCTCTCTCCAAAATCCAATTTGTCGATCACCACTGAGGCTTAAATTCCCCCAACGTAAGTACAGAATAGGTCAGGAGGTTCTTCCCTCCCTCCTCGTTTCTGGAGGCTGGGTGTGTAACAGAATGTTACCTTTCCATCACAGCACCTGCTGCTGATATTTTAAGGGAAAGTAAATTACGTTTTCAGAGAGAATAAAACAGCAGAGAAAGAAGAAATAGCTCTGTTTCTATTTCTAATTCACTGATAAATAAAGTAGAGGATATATTGTAAAAGTTATTTTTAGATAAAGCTGTATATAATTCCATTTTGTAAATAGGCACGTATAATTTATTTTTATAATTTTAAATAATACTCTTTAAAATTAAAATTCTACTAATTGGAATGTATATTAAAAATCAGAGTAAATAAAAAAATGGATAAAAAAAGGTTTATTATTGAACTCGACAGATTACGTTTATAAAGGGTTTAAGATTTAAATTACTTCTTCCTACTTATTCTGCACCTAATAATCCACGAATTTGTATTTCCTAAACTTTTAATTTGCACGCAAATATTTGAATACCTTATCTATAAAATTTCATTCACTCGTTGTTTATCTAGCAAATTATAATAAATAATAATGATATTATTATTAATCTTTATAACGTGTCCTTTTCTCAATGAAATGTTAATACTTGTCGCTAACGGAAACATTTTACGTTATACTAATCATAAGTACATAATCATAACATCAAGATAAGTACAGCAACAATTTTCTGGCATGATCAGGGCGTTAATTTATTTCTTTGGCAAAAAAAACTCCAATTTTGAATGATTAAAACCAATAAGTAAAATTGACAAATAATGACAAGTTAACCTATATGTAAGAATCAAAAAGCAAAACATTAAAAAATAAATTGTTTACCCCCCCCCCAAAAAAAAAAAAAATGCAGAAATATTTTGTTGTTGTTAATAAGAAAAAAATAATAAGTGAATAATTTAAACGTAATACAAAACAAGAATTGATTCTTGAAATAAAAGTTGACAGTGTTATTTTTGTCAGAAATCGGGATAAAGAACTTTTTTATAAAATATTATTATTATTTCTAAATGAATGCATAAATTACAAAATGTTTTCTGATTTAATTTAAATAATGAACATACCGTGAAGTACCAAAATTAAGCTCTCTTTAGCATAATTTTATGGAACACTTATTACTGAAAGTTTTGAAGAAAATATTGGGAAATAATTTGGGGGAGTCAGAAAAGTATATTTCGAATTTATAATTTTCCGGGGTTTATAGATTATGCAAAATAAATTGACATCATATTAACATTTTTCTTTTAATTTTTAAACTCCCCTTACTTTAAATCTAAATAGCATTCTTAAATAAACAAACGAAAGGAATTTATGTAAAATAATTTAGATATAAAAGACATATAAAGAAAAAAATATAAAATTCCTTTACTTCTGATAATCATAATCGTTTAAAAAGTATGCGATTTTTTTTTTTTTTTGCTAGCATTTAAAATACCTTTTTAGTAGCTTTACTGGAATACATAATATTCTCATTTTTCGAAAATTTAAAACAATATTGTTGAAGCTTATATGGGGTTCTTTCGATCTTATGGTTAGAGAACTTCAAACTCTTGCTTATAGAAAAGTAGAAAATAATTTATTTACAGAACTTCAGAACAACAAAGTCTTCGAAACTCACAAATATTTCTAGATATTCAAAAATAATTGTTCAAACCTATCGTATAAGTGCAGATATAGATTCCAGAGACTCTATACAACGTCTCAACACTAAATCACATTCAAAATAACGTAAATAAGACTCAAGCAAACTCGCTTAACAAACGCAGTGTTCACTCAATGACTGACTGGTAAATAATAATCACAGCTCGCATCGCTTCTCTTCTTATATAGGCTCGTAGCAGGTGCTGGAAATTTCTAGAACCAACTCGAAAAATCCACGGAACAACAAACAAGGTATCAGTATATCTAAAAGGGGGGTTACCATTGAGAAGGAAGGGTTACCATCGCCAACAATCGCCAAGTTTGTCGCCAACTTGGCGATATATCGCCAAGTTTGGCGACCAAAATTAGTCGCCAAAAGTGACGCCAACTTGGCGATATCGCTAATATTTCGCAAAGCTGCCATAGACATTCACTGAAAATAATAGACAAGTTTGCTTGATAACAGAGACAATGTAACAAAAACTAATATTAGTAAAAAAATGGAGCTTAATAAGATTATTTACATTATTTTACAGAACAAACACTAACTATTTACAAAATTCGTAGCACTACCCCCTCCTCAAAGACTGCACGTCCCGGGCAGTGCAATCCTTGAGTTAGAGGAAAACACTTAAAATAAATAAACAAATAAATAAATAAATAAATAAATAATAACAATAATAATAAAATTTACATAAATAAGAACTAATTACTATTTACATATTTACAAAAAGTGACTTTCATGACCATGGTCTGAAATTCAAGTTTCGAATTTCTAATCACTTTGGCCAAAATAAGGGGCTAGCCGGTTATAGTGTACGACCTTGGGTTTGGCGTGTGGCGATTTTTGTATGCGTACAACGACGTCATTCAGCCTGTTGACGACTGTGCAAGGACCGTGCCAGTTTCTTTGTAATTTTGGCGACAGTCCCTTACGACGTATCGGATTCCACAACCAAACTGTCACCTTCGTTGAACTCATGTCCTGTTGCCTTTGTGTCGTACCGTGTCTTCATCTTTTCCGTTGCCAGTCCGATTCGGTTCCTCGCTAGACGATGAATCTCCTCAATCCGCGCCTGGAGTTCATCGACATATTCCTCAGGCGATGAAGGAGCATCAGGAGGACGGCCAAACAAAAGATCCGCAGGCAGACGAAGATCACGACCAAAGAGCATTTGAGAAGGGGAGTAACCAGTGGCCTCATGAGTGGCACTCCTGTAGGCAAGCAGGAAAAGAGGCAATTTCTTGTCCCAGTCCTGTTGGTCTCTAGACACCAGGAGAGAGAGGCTATTTAGGATGGTACGATTGAACCGCTCCACCATGCCGTCCGATTGACGGTGTAGAGGTGTTGTTCGGGTTTTGTCCATGCCGAGTAGTTCACACATTTCCTTGAACACAGCCGAATCAAAATTTCTTCCTTGATCGGAATGGATTTGAAGAGGAACTCCGTATCTCGAAACCCAGTGTTGAATCAGTATGTCTACTACGGTTACCGCCTCTTGATTAGGAATGGCGTAGGCTTCAGGCCACTTAGTGAATTAGTCAATGACAACGAGGATGTACTTATTGCCATCAGATGTTATAGGAAGTGGACCCAGGATGTCTAAAGCAATTCGTTCGAAAGGAGCTCCTACATTATAACGTTGCAATCGTCCACGAGTGCGCCTCTTTGGACCTTTACGTGCTACACAGGTGTCACAAGTTCGACACCACTTCTCCACGTCACTGCGAAAATTATTCCAGTAGAAACGCTCTCGAACCTTTTGCAGGGTCTTCATTACACCAAAATGACTTCCTGTGGGACTACCATGCAGTTCTTGAAGGACCATAGAAATTCTTGACTTAGGGAGTAGTAGTTGCCATCTACATGTCTTTCCATCGTCAGACTCCCATTTTCGATACAAGATGCCGTTCTTCAAATGTAAGGAATCCCAGAGAGCCCAATAACGTTTAGTCGTAGGATGGTAATGGGCCATGTCTTGCCAGCTAGGCTTCCTGTTGGACTCCTCTTTCAGCTCTAGAATTGGCTTAATTTCAGGATCAGCAAGTTGATTTTTACGTAGGCTCTCGTCACTCCACGGATCTTGCGATGATGTAGACCCAGTTGTAACTTGTCTTACTATAGGACCTTTGACATTAAATTTCTTTTCAACCCGGTCGCAGTATCTACAATTCTCGGAGCAGGGACTTCTTGAGAGAGCATCTGCATTTCCATGTGATGAGCCTTTTCGATGGCGTATCTCCATATCGTACTCTTGAAGCTTTTGTATCCACCTGGCTATCTGGCCTTTAGGGTTCTTAAAATTCAATAGCCAAGTTAGAGAAGCATGATCAGTTCGGATCAGGAACTTTCGACCGTAAAGATAGTGATGAAAGTGGTCTATGGCTTTTACTACAGCAAGAAGCTCTTTTCTTGTTACGCAGTAGTTTCGCTCGGCCTTTGACAAGCACTTGCTGAAATAGGCGATAACGCGCTCCAGGCCGTCGATTTCCTGGGACAGTACAGCGCCAATGCTTTCGTTGCTTGCATCCGTATCAAGTATAAACTGTTTATCGATTTGAGGATACGACAGAATTAAAGTGGATGTCAAGGCCTCCTTAAGCTTTTCGAAAGCAGCGTCACATTCCTGTTTCCACATAAATTTTTGATTGGCTTCTGTTAATTTATGAAGTGGTTTTGCAATCATCGAGAAGCCTTTGACGAATTTTCTGTAATAGGTGCATAATCCTAGAAAACTTCGAAGCTGGTGAACATCTGCTGGACGACTCCAATTTTTCACGGCCGATATCTTCTCCGGATCAGTCCTAACTCCTTCCGCTTAAATGATATGTCCAAGGTAGGCGACTTCATTGCGAAACAAGCTGCACTTCGAAGGGCTTAACTTCAAATTAGCTTCCTTTAACTTTTGTAGCACCCGCTTGAGGTTGTTCAGATGTTCATCAAAAGATTTTCCTATGATTATGATATCATCTAAATAAACAAGACATGCCTCATATGACAGTTCCCGAAGAACCGTTTACATAAGGCGTTCAAAAGTTGCAGGTGCGTTACATAGACCAAAAGGCATTAGCTTGAACTGCCATAATCCTTGTCCCGTTGTAAAGGCAGTCTTCTCGCGGTCGCCGGGATGGATCTCTACCTGCCAGTAACCACTCTTCAGGTCTAAATTCGAGAACCAAGTGTTGCCCGCAAGTGTGTCAAGAGTGTCGTCAATCCTTGTCAGAGGGAAACTATCCTTTTTGGTGACGTCATTCAGTCGGCGGTAGTCTACACAAAATCTTGTAGAACCATCCTTCTTTCTTACTAATACAATGGGAGCCGCCCATGGACTTGTTGATGGTTCGATGACGTCATTTTCTTCCATATCTTTAATTAAATTCTGCACCTCTTCTTGCTTGGCAAAAGGTAATCGTCTAGGGTGCTGTTTAATAGGAGAGTGATCTCCCGTGTCAATTCGGTGTTGTGCCATTTTAGTTCGTCCAAAGTCTTCAGATGTTTGGGAAAATAAATTTTGGAATTATGTAATTAAATTTTCCGCAGCTTCCATCTGTTTTGGATTTAAGTCTGTATTTTGTAACAAATCCTTGACTAAATTATCTGAAGATTTCTTAGAGTGACTGGAATTTTGACTTATGCACGTCACAGGAGCACATGACGATATCACCTCTCCTTTCTTGATAGTCCTCGTCTTATCACTGATGTTAGCAATTCTGACTAAAATGGTCTTTTTCGAGAGGTCTACCACAGAAGAAGCCACCAATACTCCTGCTTGTGTACTATTGTCTTCTGGATAATCTATATGGCCAAATCGGTAATTAGTTTCATTTTTAATTACAGCTGGAACTAAAAATTCTGTTCTTGGATCTAGATGGATGTCTTCTTTGGCTGTTACTATTTGTTTACATTCAGTTTCGTTATTTAATCCAAAAAGACTTATTTCTTCAAATTTAGAGAGCATTTTATTATTTTTGAAATCACGTTTGAAGCCAAATTTCTTCAGAAAATCTAGTCCGATTAAGCAAGGATCTGTTATGTCAGCCACATATGCCGTATGGTAATATTTCGTTCCTCCAAAGTTGATGGTTAAATTTGCCTTTCCATATATGCCTATTTTGTCGCCGGTCACAGTTTGCAGAATAACGCATGGAGGATTCCAGATGAGTTTACATTTCAATTTTCGAGCCAAATCTTCTCTTATTATTGTAACATTGGCTCCTGTATCGACAATCATACGGCACTGAATTCCGTTAATAAAGCCTATCACATATAATTCAATATCTCCGCCACTCATTTTCGATATTTGAAGGATCTTCAGGTGGGGCTTTTTATTCTCTGGTCTTGAATTCATCTCACGTTCGTGGACTTTGGGGCAGTTTCTTCGGAGATGTCCTGTATCACCGCATCCCCAGCACCTAAGATTCTGTGTTCTTGAGCTTGTTCTTTCATATTTTAAAGCTTCAATCTCTTGATTTAACTTCCTAATTTCTTTCAAGACGTCGCTCTCAATATCTGAGCTTTTGTTCATCGTTGCCCCTCGGCGGAATGACGATCTCTTCGGCTGGCTTGTGTAGCTGCTTCCAACTTTAAGGCATATAGTAGTGCAGCCTTTAAATCCTGTACATCTGCCATTCGTACCGCTCTCTGCACTTCTGGATCTTTTATTCCGTCTACAAAATATTCCAGTGGGAGCATTTCCCGTACATTTGTAGGACAGTCAATGAATGCTAAATTTGCAAGCCGTTCCATTTTCGAGGCAAACTCTTGAAGGGTTTCACTCGATTTTTGATGGCGGCTCTTCATTTGTATTCTCGTATAATCCTTGAAGAATTTTTCGCCGAATCTCATTTCAAGTGCACAACTTAGAGTCTCAAATTTGAGTTGCGTCATATCGGGCAATGTTTGCAGCACGTCGGCGGCTTCTCCTCTTAAAGATGCTGCCAGTTGACAAGCTTTCACCTCGTCACTCCATTTGTTCGCTTCGGCTACAATGGTGAATTGGGTCTTGTAAACTTGCCAGGAACTCTTTCCGTCGTATGTCGACAGCTTAACTTGCACAGGAGAAGCAGGCGGATTCCTAAATTCTTCATAATTACCACTGGACGCTGAAAGTTTCTTCTCAAGATCTTGTACTTTTTTATTTAGCTTTTCATCTACTTCACCTAGTATTTTCTCTTCAACGTTAAAAACTTCATTCTGAATGTTCTCTTCTACTTCCGCCATTTTCCTTTCCATTTTCTGTTCAACATTACTAACTTCATTCTGAATTTTCTCTTCTACTTCCTCTATTTTCTCTTCTACCGAGCCTATTCTTCTCTCTACCGATGAGAACTTTTCTTCCAAAGTTTTCTTCATTTCTTCTTGGCTTTTATTAACTTCCTCCTTTAATTCTTCCATTCTCTCTTGGCTTCTTTTCATTTCTTCAGTCACATCTTCTTGGACTTTGTCGATTTTATTCGATAACTCTTCTTGGCATTTGTCAATTTTATTTGTCAACTGTTCCATTCTTTCTTCGTTTTTGTTCATTTTTTCCGCCAACTCTTCTTGGCCTTTATTCATCTTTTCCGCCAACTCCTCTTGGCCTTTATCCATTTTATTTGATAATCCATTAATAGCTTTCAACAACTCATTCAGTTGCTCTTCCGTTGCTCTAGTTTTCGCCATAAGATCCCACTTCTGACACCAAATGTTGCAGCGTATATGGGGTTCTTTCGATCTTATGGTTAGAGAACTTCAAACTCTTGCTCATAGAAAAGTAGAAAATAATTTATTTACAGAACTTCAGAACAACAGAGTCTTCGAAACTCACAAATATTTCTAGATATTCAAAAATAATTGTTCAAATCTATCGTATAAGTGCAGATATAGATTCCAGAGACTCTTTATACAACGTCTTAACACTAAATCACATTCAAAATAACGTAAATAAGACTCAAGCAAACTCGTTTAACAAACGCCTTGTTCACTCAATGACTGACTGGTAAATAATAATCACAGCTCGCATCGCTTCTCTTCTTATATAGGCTCGTAGCAGGTGCTGGAAATTTCTAGAACCAACTCGAAAAATCCACGGAACAACAAACAAGGTATCAGTATATCTAAAAGGGGGGTTACCATTGAGAGAGAAGGGTTACCATCGCCAACAATCGCCAAGTTTGTCGCCAACTTGGCGATATATCGCCAAATTTGGCGACCAAAATTAGTCGCCAAAAGTGACGCCAACTTGGCGATATCGATAATATTTCGCAAAGCTGCCATAGACATTCACTGAAAATAATAGACAAGTTTGCTTGATAACAGAGACAATGTAACAAAAACTAATATTAGTAAAGAAATGGAGCTTAATAAGATTATTTACATTATTTTACAGAACAAACACTAACTATTTACAAAATTCGTAACAATATCATCTACTAAAAGACAAATAGATTTTAAAATTTCTCTGCTTATATATCCAACATTATTAAATTTGATTTTCAAAATCTTTATTGCTGTCGTATTTCAGGCTTATAATCTATTGAATCCACAGCTATAGTTATATTAAAGAGAATTTTCAATTTTAGAATTTGAAAATCTGAGTGATTATTGGAACTTTCCCTCAACCTCTTATCTCTTCGAGAATTTTTCGTGTGCTACATATTTCAAAGTGAGATATCTTTGCACAATTGTCATGGAAACTTGATTAAAAAAATTATGTTTTAATTCTATTCAATAAAATCTAATGAATTAATGAATAAGGGTGCTAATCTTCACATATTTTTACTAATGTTTGAAGATAGCATTTTTAGAGAATGAATCTTTACCTAAACATCACTCATGAGATAATAATTTTGTTATAATCAAATTAGAGAATTTGCACATATATGAGCTGAATGATCTGTATTTTTGCATTTAATAATCGAATTCAATGGCATTAAATAATTGAATATGTTGAAAAACACCTTAAAAAATTCTGCTTTTTTATACTTTTCCCTGCAAGTCTAGTTTTTGAGTTATTTGCACACTTTGATTTCTGCAAATTTAATTTGTATCATTTTAGGCAATATTTTATACAATAAATGCTTGAAACGACATTTTGATTTAACTTGTGTGTACCGTTTACTTCCGATAAATGTCGTAGTTTGCATATTCTTATCGGAATATGTTCGTTCTTAAACCTGACTTGATTACATTTCAATGTGGTAATGTTATGCATCACTTTCAATTTCAAAGTAGTTGTACAGAAATGACTTATATGGAAACCTCAGTGGAAAAGAAAAGAAAAAAAAACATTTTGTTTGATTGGTTTAAAAAGTTTTTTGGACCTCTCTAAATCTATCAATATGTCTTGATTTTTTTTAACTATTTGGAAAATAGTTGTTCTCGGTAGAAAGAATGGGAAATCTGAAGTATATATGGATCTTTTTATTGGTAGAATTCAGCAACTTATTTTTTTTAATTCGTTTTCTGATTGATCCATACATAATAGCCAAAAATGGTATACTTTTGTTTTTTATTTTATTCGTTGTCTGATTGGTCCATGTTTAATGTCCAAAAATGGAATACTTGTGTTGCCATACGGACAAAAAAAAAAAAAAAGCAGCAAAAACTTAAAAAATAATTACTCAAAAACAAACTTAAATATAGGTTTGCATTTTTTTTCTCTATGCAACGGTGTAAAAATTCAAAATATGCAATGCTTAGAAGTTTAAAAATTTGCATTTCCGAAAATTTAAAATTTGTTTATGATGAATCAAGAAATATTAATTCATCACATTATTCATGTCCTACGTAATGCTCTTCGTCATGTGTTGGAGACAATCTGCTTAAATCCATCAAATAAACATGCACTATCTAAAAACTACTGTTTATTATCATTGGTCTAGGAATATTAATGTGTAAAGCATGGCGTACGTAATATGCGACTCGTTATGATCATCTTGAAAATAGTGTTTATTATTATTCTTAATTGAAATACAGAATTAATTATCAAGTTTTTAAAATTTTAGTCTTTGAAAATATCATTTTCGAAATAGTCACTATAATGTGTTTAAATTACACTTTTTTAATTATTAAAAAATATTGTAAAAATTCAAGGGAAGAGACGGTTGGGATGTCACGCACATTCACATTAATTTCGAACTAAAACCTTTTTTCTATTTTAACTCGCATCACTATATTTCTTCAACAAATTTTGCATCACACACATGTCAAATTACAAATAAAAATGTTTTTATCGAAAAAAAAAAGGCGCTGATTAAATGAAATTCGAATTAAAAAAGCTGATTCGGGAGTCACGTGATTGTTTACATAGGACTGATAAGGGTTTAAAATATATCTCATGTATTACACGAAATTAACTTTTAAGTGTATATGTATAGTTTTAAATTTATAGTGTCGTTTATAATTGAATGTTTATGTAGAGTTAAATTTATGTATTTCGATAACATTATGCAAGAACTTCACACAAGTTAGAATTGCAGTTTTGTGCCTCTCCTGAAAAATCGTGCTTTTCAAGTAAGAATCCCATTATCTCCTGAAATATTGGACCGATTTTGATATTTTTTGGCGGGCGTAAATATAAGATCACATGTGACATATGGTTTCTAAAAATATTCAATTATTATCTGATACTTTGTTTTTCTATAAAATTGAAAATTTCTGAAAAATTGCCATTATTTAAAAAAATAGTGTCAGTATTAACAAAAAAAATTGTATTTTATAAAGCTTGAGAGTAATCCAATGAATACTGATTTCAAAGTTAATCAACATCGATAGGGTAATTTCCGATTAAAGGAATCTTATACCGAACATTTGTTTTCTCCATAGGAACTTTAACAATTTTCCTTATTATATCTAGCTTAATAGATTTAGGAAATAATATTGCAAGATTATGATACTAGCTTTCTATGTTGATCTCAAATCTGTAACTCGCTTATTTCTGTAACGTTTAGATTTCGAGTCAATTGTTTTCCTATTTTTGTACGGTACTGCAACAAGTTTGATAAAAAACGTTTTTTATGTGTACCTCATTGTAAGAAAAAAAAACCCATAAGTGTTTAAATTCTAATCAAGGATCAGTGGTTATTATCGAATAACAATAATAGAATTTAATATAATCCTTATAATTGAATTTATAAAAATATTTTTTTAAAGTAAATTTTATCCTAACACATGTACACCACAAAGTAGCACAGAAACTATTTCCACAATTTTTAACCAAACAACAAATATTCACTTTTTTATATAACGAGACGTATTAGACGGGAAAGAAGTTTAACGGACACCAGATGTAAAATCAGCGAAAAAACAGGCTTACAAACATATTGAAGCATTCAAGTTGAAGAAGCAATTGGATACCACGGAAATATATTAGAAAATAAAAAAAAATATGAAAATTCCGCACAATATTTTACTATTACATGTCAGTATTATATTGGACACATCCTTTTTGTAAAGCACAATGGACATCAATGATAACCAAAAACAAAACAAAAAAATTACAAAAATAGCCTTATTGTACATTATTATTCAAATGTTCGTATAATACTTCTAAAAAAATTACACAAATTGCGTGAACCGAAGTATGCAAATATCTCAAATACTTGACGTGCTTAACTATACTAAGACAAGTTTCATAACTAGAGCAAAAAAACTTAGTAAGAACAAATATTTTCTATTTTCAGTTAGAAAAAATGAATTCAAATTTGTTGTTCCGTGTTCTATTTACATAAAAATATTCTACAATTTTCGACTTTCGGGTACCTTTTTATGAATTGTTAATTAATGTAACGATTCGAACAGAATTTATTGTTGGATGGATGATGTAAACCACACTGAAGTCACTTTGGAGAGGAGTTGGTTGCTTCAAGGGAGGGGGAGCAACCTTGTGGTAGATGATCTCCTTCATTTCAGATACATTTATAAAATCGATAACATAGTCCATGGCTACATCATGAAATTTCCTGCTACAATATTATTGTGTATTTTTTAAAAACTATTTTGGAAAATAGTTGTTTACCTCGGTAGATAATTGGAAAAATGGAATACTACTGTTTTTTTTTAATTTATTTGTTTTCTGATAGTTTCATGCTTAATGTCCAGTAATGAAATCTTTTGTTGCCACCAACCATCACCAGAAAAAGTATTAAAAACAACAAAAAAATTAATAGCTTAAAAACAAATTGAGATACAGCTTTTAAACAAATTGCATGTAAAAGTACACTTTTTCTCTATACGACGGTGTAAAAAATGAAAAAGTGATGCTTAGAAGTTTAAACATTTGTCGTTACGAAAATTGTAAAACTAAAATTTAATTTAAAATTTATATATAATTGGTACAGGAATATTAATTTTAATCCATGAGGTACATATTATAGGGCTCTGTTATTACGTAAACCACGTTTTGATCAACATAGAATGATTATTATTATTATTATTATTATTATTATTATTATTATTATTATTATTATTTTATATAGAATTTATTTATAAGTCTAAAATTTTATTCTTTGAAAATAAAATTTTTCCAAATACTCGTGTTAATTTGATAAATTACATTTTTTTAGCGAAATATTTTAATGAATATTTTAAATTTCATAAGGAGTTACTATTCAGGTAGTTAAATAATGCCAAACAGGTGCATTTTCTGATCTCTACGGCTTTTCATTTGTGAAATTTCGTGGAGACTCTCCTTGTGAATTTTTCTTTCACCATTTAAATCTAACGTCTTGGGGATTCCACTAATAAGAAATTTTAATTGGATTATCATTTCGGAAATATTATAATGCTGCGTATTTATTGTTTGCTATACTCTTGAAGGAACATGTATCATTTAATAATGTAATATAATTTAATTAATCAATGCATTTTGCTTGTTTTTTTTTTCTTTTTTTATTAATATAATCAATATGAAATCTACTAAATGTTTGATTCGTATATGATTTTACTGTTTATTTATAAACATTCGGTTATTAAACATTCATAAAAATAGTTTAATAGAAGTTCATTTAGTACCTAAATATTTTAAATAACAATGTATTAAAATATATTCAAGTAGCGTGCATTGCATTTTATAGGTAATCTGATTTCACTCTTTTCTAAAAAATTAAAAATAATTTCCGTAATACCCTTGCTTTGCAGAAAAATCAGTTTAAAATACTGATACATTTTGATATTCATGAATCAGTTACGTCGATTTCCAGAATATTTTATGGTGCCAAATTTTCCCCATAACTAAAATAAGTTCATAGCCATAAAGATATAAAAGTGAATTTAATATTTCGGAGTTTAAAATTTCCGTGATTTATGACCACCATCACTCAAAATTCTAATAAGTCTCTAACTTTTCTAGTGAATAAAATACTTTAATATCTATATTATTTTATCCAGATAACCTATAGGTAAACCTAGTAAATATTCATTTTACCTAACCATTATTTATTTATCTATTTATCTATTTATTTATTTATTTATTTATTAACATTTAAATTTATTCAAGCGTAGAATAAAACTTTTTAAGCAAAAAAAAAAAAAAAAAAAAAAAAAAAAAAAAAAAAAAAAAAGTTTTGTTTATTTTAAAGGAAAAATCTGAAAAGTAAAAACTAGAACTTAAATTTTATACATTCGAATAAACCTTAAACTGCGTAAAAGTTTTTCTTCAACATATTAGAAAATAAATGTCATTTATTATAAAATACACTATGTCGTAAAAATCAATCTGACTTCTTAAAATCACTTTGTACAAAAGTAAACAGATGATTATTTTATTATATTTAAAAAATTGTCTTGCTAAAATTAAAAGAAAAAATATTTATGCTTTGTATTTTGTTACAAACGCTAAGAGGAAAGATAAAATCTTCTTGGAGATATAATTATTTCCTTTATAGGGGCAATTTAACAACTTAATTTATTCTAGTTTAACGCCATTTAACCAAATTTAAATTTCTAATCCAAATTGGGTATATATATTCTTATTTTATTTTAAATAAAAATGTTATCCAAAACTTCTACAATTTGAAGCGGAAAAAGACCCGACTAATATATACAGATAGTAAAATACTAAAACAATATTAGACACACACGTCTTTATGTGGGACACATAGGCTTGACATATGGGTCACCATCATGTTTCTACAATTCGTGTACATTATTTTATACTACTTTTTATTTTACGTTTTTTATTTAATTTGTGTAGATTAAATTTTAAATTCATTTCAATTTTGTCTCTTTTGACTCATTTTTTTAATCAAAAATATTCTGCACATTGCATGTATCTAAAAAAATGCATTACATTTTATAAATTGAAAGATAACGAACAAGGGTAAATCGTTCCAAGACAAACAATAAAGCGAAAATTCTCTAGAAAAATGAAAAATTACTTCACAATTCATATAAATTATTTTTGTTCATTATTTATTTTTTTTATTTATTTATTTAACTTGTGTAGATTAAATTTTAAATGAATTTCCATTTTGTCACCTTATGTAGATTTTTCAAAGAAACTTTTGAAGATGTATGTATCTAAAAGAAAACAACCTTGCATTAAATTCCGAAAATTGAAAACAAATGCGATAAAACATATTGAAAACAAATATGGTGTGGAATGTGGTACGCCATGAGAGACAATATCGGACAGATTCTAGAGAAAAAGACACATTATATCGCAATTCGTGTATATCAATTTAATTTATTTATTTGTTTATATTATTTCATTTTTTCTGTTTTAAATTCAATGTTTTAAGTTCAAAAAGCTGGTCTTAATTCAATAAGTACGAAAAAAGCGAAAGTCTTAAAATAAATCAGAGAGAGACAATAAAAGAAAGATTCTTTAAAAAACAAACATTATTTCGTGCAAACCGTATATAATATTCTTATTTTTTATGTAACCCATATAGATTAAGTTTTAAATCACATTGAATTTTTTCTATTGATTCATTTTTAAGGTCAACATATACTCTCTAATTGTCTCCATCATAAGAAATAAAATATCATTAAATTTCGTTATTGGAAAAACAATGAAAGCGATAATTTCCAATTCGTAAACTTTGTTTTTATATATTTATTGATTAATTCTTTTTTCTTTAACTTTTGTGGTCTACATTTAAATCAATTTCAATTTTGTCTGTTTTACTCATTTTTCAAATTCAAAGATTTCTACCATTGTACGTATCGTTCTACAAAAACGGGCATTAAATTCTGTAAATGCAAAAATGACGATGGTGGTAAATTATTCTATGAGAAACAATAAATAAAAGATTCTCTGGAAAAAGAAACATTATTTCATGGAACTTCACTCTTTGGTGTACTCAAAAACCGATAATTGAAGTATCGATTCAATGGCTTTAAATAGAAGTAATTTCTTTTCTGGTTTGTAACACTATAAGAAAAATCCTTCTTTTTGACAATGTGCATCGCTCGCATCTTAAACATCGTAAGTATAATAATTCTAAAAGTTATTTTTGTCTTAATTGTTGTCGTTCATAATAGTTAATTAATTAGACTTCGTGGAAATTGTGAACTTCAAATACGAACTTCCTTCAAATTTAGATAACGGAAGAACTTTTGCTATTTATACCGTGATTTTCGTATAAAATATGCTGTTAATGTCTTCTTATTGTTTAAATTTACAAAAGTGATAAGGAATTTCATTTGTTATTATATATGTCTTTTCCTCAGAGAAAATTTGTGAAAACATTTTGATAGTTTCGTAAGCATTACGTAAAGAATGTTTTCAAAATATAAATATTAATTTAAAACTTATTAAAATTTGAGAGACAGGAAAGTTATATTTAGAAAAATGTCAATGTTTAGAAAAAAGTTTTCTGAATAAGAAATACCTCAAATACTTTAACAGATTCAATTATTATTTTTATTACATAAAACAGGCTATAAATTCCTTAAAAATTAAGGAATTCGTTGTTATTTTAAAAATTAAAATATTATTAATAATAATAATAAAGAAACAAGTATGAAAAATCATGCGTTAAGCATAGATTATGAAGCACTTTCTAACACTTAATGAAATCTTTAACAAAGCTTTGTTATTTAGGCAAATAATAGTGTATAGCGAAATGTACCCAAATATGTATTCCAGTACTTTTGAACAGCCCTGTATTTCATATGTCAGTTGATATAATGGGAAAATTTAGTTTAGCAAGAAAATACCCAGTAGCTTGACATTTCTTTTTCAGCAATTCATATTATTAGATGGAAACATACTTGAATACTTTTGTTCAGCCCTGTAGTTTACATTGTACCTTTATTACACGTCAGCATTAGGCTAAAATTTATTGTAAACTAAAGCACTTTTAAAACAACTGAAATTACATTCTCATAAATTATCATTCATTGGCGTCAATGTACCGAATTCTTTGCGTGGCCCTGTATATCCCTTTATCTATATTCTGCAAACATTTCTCAGTAAATTGAAGCAGCTCAGCGTAAAAATGCATAGCTTATTTAAATACTACGTTTAAATAGTTCACGCTCATATTCAGCAACGTTGGTGAGCTCTTTCGAGTAGCCCTGTATATCAACTATAACATTTATAAACACCATATAATACGTCTATATTTAGCGAAATATAAACGCGCATATCATAATTAAAATGCATTTCATCCTTCCATCAGCCATCACCGGTCACATATACGGTACTTCGGAAAGAATATACTATTTGGAATCTTTTGTATTGCCCTGTAAATGATATGTACTTCATATTATGCAAGACAGTAGCGTATAATTTATATTAAGCTTCAGTGACATATATCAATTTTATTATACATGAAAAAGCTTAATATATTTAAAATATGTCACACACAATTCCTCTTTTACCATTATCTAATGGAGTTCTTTTGTGTGGCCCTGTAAATGAATAATAGCTACATTTTCACCTTATATTTTATAGAATGCATATTTTAATATGTTTGACAGGGTATAACATCTTTAAAATTCTTTTGAAATGATTTTTTTCGCATAGGCCGTAATGTAATGGGAAATGTTTGATTCGCCCTGCAGATAAACTAATCATGGTAGAAACTTCATTTTCCATAGGACTTGTGCTAGAGTAAACGTCAATAACGTCCTAAAATTTCATGTCAATCCAAGTATATTAACGATTTTTCTCCATAGGCCGTAATGTAATGGGAAACTTTTGATTCACCCTGTAGATAAACTAATCATGGTAGAAACTTCATTTTCAATAAGGCTCGTGCTAGGGTAAACGTCAATAACGTCCTAAAATTTCATGGCAATCCGAGCATATTAACGATTTTTCCCAATAGGCCGTAATGTAATGGAAAACTTTTAATTCGCCCTGTAGATAAACTAATCATGGTAGATACTTCATTTTCAATAGAATTCGTGCTAGGGTAAACATCAATAACGTATAAAAATTTCATATCAATCCGAGTATATTTAAGGGAGTTAGAGCGCGGCCAGACGGCCAGACAAACCGACTGCATAAGCACTTTTCAACTTTGTTGGAAAGTGCTAAAAAGAAGGAAAAACAGAAACGAAGCTGGTAAATTGTGAGAGGCAAATAAGTGAAATATTCCATGAAAAAAATACACTACTTCGCAACTCGTGCACATTATTCTTCTTTCTTTATTTCTTTTATCACTTGTTATTATAATTATTTATTTATTTATTTATTTAACTTGTGTGGATAAAATTTCAAATCAACTCCAATATTCTCACTTTTTACTCATTTTTCAAAATTAAAATATTTTTTTGCCATTGTATGATCAAATAAGAGGTTTTTAAATTTAATAAATGAAAGAAAAACAATAATGTAAATAATTTTATGATAGAAAACGAAGGAAAGATTCTTTGGAAAAAGAAAAGTATCTTTCTTTTTACAAGTTAAATATGAAACTAAAGTAATGAGCACGATTTATTTTACAAGTTGAGTAAATTACTTCAGTTTCTTATTTAACCTGTGTAGGCTAAATTTTAGATCAATTTTAATTTAATATATTTTGACTCATTTTTGAAATCAACAGATATTCTGTCTTTGTTTGCAAAAGTAACCTTTCTTTAAAAAGTAATATACTCTTTTTTAAATTAAAATTTCTTCAGACATTGTGTGTATAATACTCAAAAAAAAAAAAAAAAAAAAAAAAAAAAAAAAAAAAAAAAAACATTAAATTACGTAAATGAAAGTTAACGGATGTGGTGAATCATTCTAAGATAGACAAAAAATGAAAGATTCTCTGGAAAAAGAAACATTATTTCTTGTAACTTTACTGTTTAATGCACACAAAATCCCATAATTGAAGTATCGATTCTGGTAAAGCCTTTAAATAGAAGCAAAATTTATTTTCTGGCTTGTAACACTGTAAGAAAAATATTTCTTTTTGACAATGTGTATCGGAAGCACATTAATTAAACAATGTAAATATAATAATTCCAAAAGTTGTTTCTGCCTTAATTACTGTCATCATAATGGTTAATTAATTAAACATCGTGGGAAGTGTGGCGTTTTAAAGCGATATTTCTTGAAACTAAGATAATAGAAGTAGTTTTGTTTTTTAAACCGAGATTTTCGTATAAAATACAATGCTAATGACTTCTATGTGTTAAAATTTACAAAAGTGAGAAGTAATTGCAGTTGTTAATTAATATGTCCTTTACTCAGAGAAAATTTATGAAACTTTTTAATAGTTAAGAAATGATAACGTAAATAATATTTTCAATATATATCTATGTATATATATATATATATATATATATATATGCAATCCCAATTTCATGCAAATATTAATTAAGCACCAGGTGCATAATGTATAAACATTATTAAAAACAGTGAACATTAAAATAACAATATTGAACAATATAAAAAGTCACCCGCAGAACCAAAAGCCATCACTCTTCAGCAGGCGGAATGGCTTTAACCTTCCCCCCCGCTATTAAAATAAAGCTTAATCAGCAGGTTTCGTGTAATCTGGCAAAATCTTGCATTAAATATGAAAATGACTTACTCAAAAGTCACTCAAAAATTATTTCAAAAATCATTTAAAGATCAATTCAAATAAATAAGCTTTACTTATATGTTGAAAATTTTTGAATCGTAATAAACCATTTAAAGAATACACTTTTATATTTATGAAATCTTAATTGATTATAGTATAAAATGCAAGCAAATGCCACACCTCCGCCTGAACCCGCTTATTAGCACAAGAGATAAACTTACTACATAAGCACGGCCTTTTAATTTCAGCAGGTGACAAAAACTTTAACTCAAACGAAGACCAATCCACATTTCAATCAACACAGCCTTTTCTTTCCGGTCGTGTCTTCTTTCTGCACGTTATTTCATCCACAGTCATACTTTCTACCTTGTAGACTTTAAGATGACCGCTTCATGTAACAATACTCCAGAAGGCAGCATTCCTCTCAGCTACGCCTCCAATCCAAAAAGTTGCCATTTATTGAAAAGTAACCTTACATAATATCTTAAAAATTCACTCGGATAATTATTTTTATAAAATAAATTACCTAAAAACTTATAAACCTGTTTATTTACATTGAAATCATTATTGCATATTTTTCTAAATCTAATAAACTGATTTATAACTGTATTAATAAAAACTTTTTTATTCAGGTTGGAGTACCAATGGGGTAAATTTATAGTATAAAAATCAAAACTGTTTCTTTTATCATATAGATCGATATTGATACTATTGTCTGAAATATTAAAAGAAATATCAAGGAAATCTACTTTGTTATCAATATTGTTAGCTTTGTTTAATTTTAAGAAATCAGGATAAATTTTATTTTATTCATTAAAAAAATCAAAATTATAAATCAATATGTCGTCAATGTATCTATAAATATGTAAATGCTTATTATATTTAACTGTATAATTGTATTCATAATAAAATAAAAACAAGTTAGCAGCAGTGCTAGAATAGTTAGTTCCCATTCCGATTCCACATGATTGATTAAATATATTATTCCTGTAAACTACATAATTATTATAAAAACAAAAATGACATAAATTCAAGAAAAAAAAAATATATATATACATACATATTACTTTAAAACTCATTAACATTTTTGAGACAGGTAAAACGTATGGTGCATGAAGATTTCTAAATAAGAAATATCTCGTACATTTTACCAGCTTTAATTCGTTTCTTTAATAATAATAATAATAATAATAATAATAATAATAATAATAAACTAACATTAAGTATCGTAAATAAATAAATAAAAAGATAAAAGGAAGGTGGTAAATTGTTCAGTGAGGGATAATAAATGAAATATATTTTGGAAAGAAAAGAATGCGTGTTTATAATTTTTCTTTCTTTATTCATTTATTTTTCTCTTATTTTTAATTATTATTATTTATTTAACTTATGTAGATAACATTACTAATTTTTCATATTAGAAGATTTTTTGAAGTTGCATTAAGAAATAAAATATTTTTAATTTTAATAAATGGAAAAAAAATAAATAATTCTCAGAGAGAAAATAAATGAAACATACTTTGAAAAAAGAAACATTTTTTCTTAAGTCATACACAAATTTTTTTTTTATTTAACTTGCGTAGATTAAATTTTAAATAAATTTCCATTTTATCTCTCTTGACAATTTTTTACAATAAAAAATATATTATGCCATAGTCTGCATCTTAAATAAATAAATTCAATCAATTCTCATTCAATTTCCCAAATGAAAAATATCAATGAATGTAGTGATTTCACAATTCGTGTACATTATTTTTATTATTATTTTTTTATTTAACATGTGTAGACTAAAATAAACTATTTTAAATTTGTCACTTTTTAATATTTTTTTAAGTCATTGTGTGTACTTCTTTAAACAAGAAAAAAAAACTACCATTAAATTTTGTAAATGAAAAATAACGAAGGTTGTAAACCATTCTTGGAAAGACAATAGATGAAAAATTCTTTGAAAAAAGAAACATTATTTCATGAAACTTCGCTGTTTAGTGCACTCAAAATCAGATAATTTAAGTATCGATTCTGGCAAAGTTTTTAAATAGATGCATTTTCTTTTCTGACTTTTAAAACTATAAGAAATTTCTTTCTTTTGATTATGTGTATCGCTCACACTTTAAATAATGTAAGTATGATAATTCCCAAAGTTGTTTCTGTTTTAATTACTATCGTCATAATGGTTAATAGATTGAACTTCGTGGAAAGGTGAACTTCTAAAAGAAACTTCATTCAAATTAAGATAATAGGAGATGTTTTGTTTTTAAACCGTTATTTTTGTATAAATTATGCTGTTAATGACTTCTAATTGTTAAAATTTACAAAAATGATAAGGATTTCCAGCTGTTTTTAAGTATGTCGCTTTCTGGGAAGAAATGCATGAAAAGTTTTTAATAGTTTTGTAATGATTACATACTGAATCTTTTCAAAAAAGATATAAATTTAACGTTTATTAAAATTCTAGAGACAGACAGTTATATTTATAAAAATGTGTGCAACAATTTCTCCGAATAAAAAATATCTCAAACAATTTATCAGCTTTAATTCTTTTCTTGAATAAAAAAAACTGGCATTAAATTCCGTAAATAAATAAATAAATGAAAACAAACGTGGTAAATTACTATGTCAGAGGCATTAAATAAAATGTTCTATAGAAAAAATAAACATTATTCCGTAACTCGTGTACATTATTTTTCTTTATTTAATCATTTATTTTACTTCTATTTTCGTTATTATTATTATCTATTTAACTTGTGTAGATAAAATTTATAATCAGTTCCAATATTTTCAGTTTTTACACATTATTCACATTAATTTTTTTTTTATAGTTGTATGAGTAAATACAATACATTTACAATAAAATGGTTTTAAATTTTTCAAATGAAAAAAAAAATTGCGAAGATAATAAATGATAGAGACTTTGAGAAAAAAACATTACTTCACAAGTCATGTTCAGTATTTTCGTTGCTATTTTATACTGTATAGGTTAAATTTTAAATAAATTTCTATTTTATCTCTCTTGCCTCATTTTTAAATCAACAGATATTCAGGCATTGCCTGCATTTTTAAAATAAATAAATGCCATTAAATTTCGCAAAAGGTAAAAATAATTGAGTTGGTAATTTTACAATCCGTGTACATTTTACCAATTTATTCTTTTTTATTTAACTTGTACTAAATTTAATACATTTTTGATTTTGTCACATTTTACAGATTTTCAAAATTTAATTTTTTTTCTTCCGTTGTGCGTATTTCTAATAAAGAAGAAAATAGCATTAAATTCTATAAATTGAAAAATAACGAAAACCGTAAATCATTCTAGAAGAGACAATAAATGAATGTTTCTCAGGAAAAAGAAACATTATTTCATGGAACTTCACTCTTTACTGCACTCAAAATCCAATAATTGAAATATCGATTCTTGCAAAGCCTTTAAATTGAAGCAATTTCTTTTCTGGCTTATATAATACTGTAAGTAAAATCTTTCTTTTTGACAATGTGTATCGCTCGCACATTAAACAATGCAAGTATAATAATTCTTAAAGTTGTGTCTTCCTTAATTACTCTCATCATAACAGATAATTAATTAGACTTCGTAGAAAGTGTGAAATTCCAAAACGAACTTCCTTCAGTAAAAGATAATAGAAGAAGTTTTGTTTTTCAAACCGTGGTTTTCCGTATAAAATAGGCTGTTAATGACTTTTAATTGTTAAAAGTTACAAAAGTTATTTCAGTTGTTATTAAATATGTTGTTTTCTCGCAGAAAATTTATGAATAGTTTTTGATAGTTTTATAATGATTACGTACTAAAACTTTTCAAAATAATAATATTAATTTAAAACTCATTAAAATTTTAGAGACAGGAAAGCTGTACTTACAAAAATATGAACATCAAGTTCTCCAAAAAAAAATCCCAAACACTTTATCAGCTTTAATTGGTGCATTTCATTAAAAAAATGTCATTGAATGCCGTAAATAAATAAATAAGTAGAAAACGAACTTGGTAAATTACTCTGTCACAATATAAGACACACAATACAGACAGACAATATTTGATAAAATAAATAAGATATTCTATAGAAAAAAAAGAAACATTTTTTCGTAACTCGTGCACATTATTTTTTTTTATTTAATCTTTTATTTTATGTCTATTATTATTATTTTTATTATGTATTTAACTTGTGTAGATAAAATTTATAATCAGTTACAATATTTTCTGCTTTTACTCATTTTTCACATTAAAAGTTTTTTCACCATTGTATGAGCAAATAAAATGGTTTTAAATTTAATAAATGAAAAAAAAAATAGGGGGAAAAATAAATGAAAGATATTTTGAAAAAATAATCGTTATTTCAAATGTCATATTCAATATTTTATTTATCATCTCACTTGACTCATTTTTAAAATCAAAAGTAATTTTGTCATTGCCTGCATCTTAAAAATAAATAAATACCATTGACTTTCGAAAATGGAAAACGATTGAGTTGGTAATTTCATAATCCGTGTACATTTTATCTATTTATTTGTTTTTGTCATTTTTTCCCGATTTTTAACTTTTTTTCTGCCATATATTTCGTGTGTATATTCTATATTCGTATATTCTGGTGTATACCTCTATAAAAAAAAGAAGGTAGCATTAAATTCTGTAAATGGGAAAACAACGAAGTTGGTAAATCCTTCTAGAAAAAAAATAAATGAAAGATTTTCTGGAAAAAGAAACATTATTTCATGGAACTTCACTGTTTAGTGCACTCAATGCCGGTAATTGAAATATCGATTCTCGCAAAGCTCTTAAATAGAATTACAGTTTCTTTATTGGCGTGTAACACAGTAAGAATAGTAGTCTTTTTGACAATGTCCATCGGTTTCACATTAAACAATGTAAGTATAATAATTCTGAAAGTTGTTTCTATCATAATTACTGTCATCATAATGTTTAATTAATTAGACTTCAGGGAAAGTGTGAATTTTAAAAACGAACTTACTTCAAATTAAGATAATAGCATATATTTTTTTTTCTAAACCGTGATTTTCATATAAAATATACTGTTAATGAATTCTAATAGCTAAAATTTACAAAAGTGATAAGTAATTTCAGTTGTTATTAAATAAGTAGTTTTCTAGCAGAAAATTTATGAAAGTTTTTAATAGTTTTGTAATGCTAATGTGAAGAATCTTTAATAATATAAATATTAATTTAAAACTCACTAAAATTTTAGAATCAGGAAAGATATATTTAGAAAAATAAATGCATGAAGTTTTTTAAATAAGAAATATCTTGAACATTTTACGAAATTTCTTTAATTAAAAATCTTTTTTGGAGATAAAGTATAAAACATATTTGGTAATACTTGGATTATGAAGTTTATATATACACTATATTGCCATTGATTATGGGACACTTGTGATTTTAGACATTTTACTAAATATCTAGAAAAATACATGAAGAATCATCTCGAAACTCTTAGTGTATAAAAATAATAGTAAACGTCATACATCTCCGTGAACATTTTTTACCGAAACGCCATAGGGGACCGTCAACAAATTAAAAAAGAGTGAAAATCTTTTGAATAACCATGACAAAACTAATGTAGCAAAAGCGCTCAAACTCTAGATTATGATTGAACGCCTTATTGTAATACACTGTGTTCATTTTTATGCAAATAGCATGCACACTCGTAGATTAATTAAGGTTTTTATAAAAATGGTCCCAAATTTTTCCAAGTTTTTCCATTATAATTTTCAGAGTTCTTAATATAAAATAATGTTTTTTTCAGAAAATATGAAAAACAACATTGCACACAGTACTCTGTAATCAGAATTAAAAAATAATAAAAATTGTATGAAGAATGAGTAGGTTTACTATATAATTTTTTACTGCGCATGCGTCAAAGATATCAAAATTTCATTTGCATATTATGTTAGCTAAATGTATAGTGCAACTTTTGTAAAAGTCTCAAAACCATAGCTTGAAAATTCTGAAAGTAATCGTCTATAGAAAAAGGACCGTTATTTCCAAAATGAAGCAAAAAAATGACGGATTTTATCCAAATGCAGTAGTACATCCCATATTGTGTATTCTATATTGACACTAATCAATGGACCTTTACATAACCTTTCGGAATATGTCTGTTAAGTTTAACTGCGTCGAGCAGTTTGAGTGACTTGGATTTAAACAAAATGATCCAAAAACAGAAATAAACGCCGAAAAATGCTTCTTCTTTCATTTAGGTGCATAAATGAGTTTGTACGCATGTGCAAACGATTTCTTTCCCCGAACATTAGAAAAATGACTTTTTGTTTGAAAGTAAGTTCCACTTCGTAATTAATATATCTAAAATTAATCAAAAAATTAAAATTTTGAGCTTGAGGTACATCAGGAGAGATATTAGGGTACTCTCATAAAAATGTTTAGTCTCATACTTGCCATAGATTTTTCTAGTCATCGCAGAAACACACACACACAGACAGAGCGATTTGTTATTTTATTAGTATAGATATCCAAAGATAATCCAGTTATATTAAAACTAGTGCATTTCACCTTCTCTGTAGTCCTACGACTCCAATGTTTCGTTAACAGCAGAAACTATTGTCTTACTTGTTCTTGGTTGAAGTTTTGGAACAACAAGTAATTGCTTTTGCCTTAAACAATAATGGGTAATCTGTCTACAGTTTGATATCCTAAAATGATTTGTAAAGTTTTGTTAGCCTATTGAATACTCAAATGAGCGCATACCGAAAATTCTTTTTTAAGTTTTGGACTCTGCTTGCTCTGTTTTTGATAAGACTATGGCCATTTAGAACGACATCTCAAGAATGTCAAAAGATCAAATTGTATATTTATAAGCAATATTTTATATGTGTAACATTTTATGCATGAGTAAAATATAAAAGTGCGTCATACAAAGTTAAAAAAAATAATTTTTTAAGGGCCAACCTATTATATACATCTATATGTGTATATATATGCGCACAGAGTGATTAGAAAATAAGTATATAATTGAGAAATTAATAATTTGTGAAATAATGTAGGTTGAGCGGTAAAAAATTACGCACATGTTGGGAATGACATAGGGTTATATTGTAACTATTTAAAAGAAAGCTAAAAAGACCGGCAGGTGGTGTCGGCATGTCAGAGGCTCTGCTTGAGAATCGAGCAAATAAAGAGCTGGCAATGAGAGCTCTTAATGAGATCTCATTAAGAGCTGTAATGAGAATCAAATGCACCAGCAATCGCAGCATGTTGACGTTAATAGAAAAGTCAATCTTAGTGAAACTCTTCATACTATCAAAATAGGAAATCTGCTATTGCAGAAAGATGTGATTCTTTTAAACTGGATTCCACTATCCTTAAAATAATTTACATAAAATCAACAAGTCAAAAACTGTACGTCAAATGAGGCACCTTCGAAGGATAAAAAGTTTTATTTACATATTCGGATCTTGGTTCAAAAACTTGCACTCTAACTAAAGAACAAATTTTATTATGGTTATATAAAATTGAACTTAGTAATACATATGTAAACTAAACAATTTTAAGTAGAATAAAATAGCCACGGTGATATACAATCAATATCTATCATGAAAAAAAACACTGTTATATTTACGCGTGATAGGATTTAATAGATTGATCATCATTGCAACCTAGAAAACTTATTGCACTTGGAATATCTTTTAATTAATTTTATTTGACATGACTTAACCGAATGAAGAATTTTTTTATTAATGCATTTTTAAATTTTTAATCAGATTGATGATGACTTGACAAAATTCTACAATGTTTTCTATTTAAAAACTTTAAACCATTCAATTGGATAGTTTTTATGCAGATATATACCGACATATGCAGGCATTCTCAAACTGACGGATGAACCAAATAACGTCTATAGGTGCTGTGTATTTATATATTTACGAACGCACCTAAAATTCCCAATGAGCGTGGCTTTTTTCGATTTTATTGCCATATATATTCTTTAAACCACCTCTTGCCAATAATTTTTTCAAAAACCAATTATATTTGTTTTAAAAAGAAAGGAATTTTAAGAAGGAATTTAAGCTCAAAGAACGGCAATAATTTAAAGAGGCTATTAAAATTTATTTATTGCCATTATTTTTTAAAATTCCAATCCAATGCATAAACATAAAATTAAACATATTAGACATAATAATAAACATATTAGAAATAATTTTGTATAAAAACAAAAAAATTGTATAAGAACAAACATATTTGATTTTTTTTTCGGTTTTAACATCAAGCATGAATTTTACAGTTATTTAATTTATTCATTGACGTTGTTATAAGGATAACATAACGGCAGTTAGATAATGTTGGCGATGAGAAACAGTAGAGCACCTTTGGGACTTATGGGATTGAACACTGTTCGGATTAGCAGGAATTTCGAAAAAGTAGATTTTATTAAAAATAGTCAGCGTATATACTACCTAAAACATAAATTAAATATGCGGATATTTCTTAGTGTCAGCTCTATATAGTGTCAATTGTGTCGTAGTGAATAGATAATACCTTAATTTAAAATTTACTATTAATATATCGCTCTGACTTACAAACAATTCAACTGTAGTATCATAGAAAAAAATACCATTTTTTTCCACACATAGATTTGAAAAAATTGACAAAAACAAAAAATTATTTATTCAATGCTCTTCCTCAGTTTTTATATGTATATATATATATAAACTGACAAGATTTTTGAAGTTTGTGTAAATTAATTATATTAAAAAGGACAAATAATGATCCTACACAAAAGTTTAAATGGAGTCAACTTGTAAGTAACCATCCCTCATTTCAATTTGTTTTCAGGAGTACATGTACGTCTCTATTGAACTTCCTTGTACAATTCATGCACTTTTTTCTCGAACGTCTGTTTGATTTTTTTCTGTTTTTAAAAATCGGTATTTTTTTTTTAACTCTGTTCGAATTTTGGAAATTTTCTAGTGAAAATTTTGAAAAGTGGGATTCGAAATAGTGGTACTCCACTATACTTAAATATTATCGAAAAAATATAAATGCATAAATCATCCTTAATATTAGATAAAATCAGGTAACTACATTATTTTTTAAAATCAGGATTGATTTATACATTTTCTATATTGGAACAAAAAATGAACCTTTTGCAAGCAATTATTTTTGTTTTGCTGTTAATTAGTGAAAATTAAACAAGCTAAGAGTAACTTTTCAAAGGGTGCATTAATTCTTAGTTAATTGTTCACGCATGCAAAGAAATTAAATAGGAATAAATCAGTATATTCTAGTTACATATTCTTCTCACCATATTTTTAAATCGCTATTGCGATGGTTTAATATACAAGTAATTTTATTCATAAAACCTCCTATTAAATATTTAATGTTCGAAAAAATGCCATTTTATTCTATGAGGTAGATAAGAAAGCCTTTTTTTTTGCCACGCATAAAAATACATTATTTTACGTAAGGTACTTATCAACTATACGGAAAATTTCTGTTTTAAAAAAGAGTCGACTTCAAAGCTGTACTATTTTGAGGGGGAAAAGGTTCCATTTTATGCTAAAAAATGAACTGTAGATAAAATACTAAATGTAAATTTAAAAATACCTGAAATGTAACGACTCCAGAATTTATACGTTAACGTTATATTAAACATGAAAGGTGAAAAATTTTCATGGCAAAATAGTCTGAGCTCCGAATCTTTCACCAACTACCATAAACAATATCAATTTAGGGAAACTGAAGTTACAGGTTTTGCTCTAACAAAAAAAATTACTGGTGAATTTTACTTTTAAAAATGAATTTAATTTAAAGAAATGCACCAAGTCTAATTATTATTTTTTAAGCTGTATTTTTTTTAAAATATTGACATTAGTCAAATTATTTTAGATAAAAATGAATATAATTTATTATTACATTCAAAATCATTATTATAAATCAATATTTGCTTTTTGATTAAAGTGGAATACATCGTTAATTTGAACTAATATGCCCAATAAAAAAAATAATATATTTAACAGAAAATTTTATTTAAAAAATATTTGTTTTAAAATTATCCTCTTTAAGCACAAAAATAAGCTCTACAGATAGTAATATTAGTGACTGACGTTGTTAATATAATAATTCAATAGTAATTAAATAACGTTGATGGTTAAATTTGTTATTAAAAAAATCTAACTAATTTATCCTTAATAATATATAAACTGCGGTAACTAAAAATTATTTTCAAATCAAAATTGTTTTGTATTCTTGTTATTAAATGGATAAAAATGAATATATTGAAAGCATTTGTAAATATTGCTGTTGTTGTTCTTTATTTGTCAAAATTAAACAAGCTATGAGTAACCTTTAAAAACTTTATTAGTTCTTAGTTAATTGTTCAAGAAATTAGACAGTAATAAGTCAGTGCGTTTTATTTTTAAAATATTCTCACCAATTTTTTATTGATATTATGTTCATTTTATATACAAGTAATTTCGTTCATAAAACCTCCTATTAAATATTTAATGTTTGAAAAATGCTATTTTATTTTATGATGCAGATAAAAAGCGTTTTTTTTCCTTTGTCACACATAAAAAAAGAGTATTTTACGTAAGATACTTATCAAATCTTCGGGAAAAGAAGTTGACTACTAAGCGGTATCATTTTGAGAAAAAAAAGGGTAGTTCTATTTTAAGATCAAAATGAACTGTAGATAAAACATTAAATGATGCATTACCTTTTACCTTTAAAATACCTGAAACATAACGACTCCAAAATTTATTCACTAACGTTCTTTAAAATATGAAAGAAGAAGGATTTTCATGCCAAAACTGTCTGAGCTTCGATTCTTTCACCAAATCCTACACATAAAAATATTTTTTTCGAAAGTGAAGTTGCAGATTTTTGTATAACACACACAAAAAATCATAGAGGCTTTTACATTAAAAAATTATTTTAACTTTAATAAATACAATAAGTCTACTTCTTCTTTTTTCTTTCAATTATTATTTTTTTTCCGAGAGGATTTTAACAAAATATATTGATTTTAGTCAAATTATTCCAGATTTAAATAAATTTGACTATTTATTATTTTAAAAATTTTTATTAAAAATTAATATTTGTTTTTTTATTAAAATTGAATGCAATATTAATATCAATTAATATTCATAAAATATTTTTAATACCAAATCATATGATGCACAAATAAGGCAAATAAATATACAGGTTTTATCATAGTGAGTATTTTAACCAAAAAAATTAATTTTAGTCAAACTGGAATACAACATCAATTTCAACCAATACGCACGATACGAAATTTAATATATATAACAGTAAATGTTCTTTAAAAACATATATGATTTAAAAATTTCCTTTTAAAAAAGGAAAACAATAGGCTCTACAGATAGTTATTTTAGTGACAGGCGTTGTTAACTGAATAACATAACAGTAATTAAATAATGTTGGTGGTTAAATCTGTTATTAAAAAATTATGTAATTTATCCTTAAATGTACCAGGTAACTAAAATCCAAACAACTAAATTATTTCCAAATCAGAATTGTTTTATACTATTTTTATTAAAATAATAAAAATGAACGGATTTAAAGCATTCGTTGCTGTGTTGTTTTTGTACTTTATTTGTTAAAATTAAACAAGCTATGAGTAACCATTGAAAAAATTTATTAATTCTTAATTAACTGTTCAAACATGCAAAATAATGAAACAGTAATATACCAGTACATTTTATTTCAATAGTAATCTCACCAATTTTTTATTGATATTATGTTCATTTTAATATACAAGTAATTTAGTTCATAAAACCTCCTATTAAATATTTAATGTCTGGAAAAAGTATATTTTATTTTATAATGCAGATTAAAAAAAAACATTTTTTTTTCTTTTGCCACACATAAAAAAGTATTTTATGTAAGGTACTTATCAACTCTTTGGGAAACTTTCACGTAAAAAAAGAGAGTTGACTACAAAGCGGTGCTATTTTGAGAAAAAAAAATCCATTTTAAGATAGAAATGTACTGCAGATAAAATATTAAATGATGCATTACCTTTTACCTTTAAAATACTTGAAAATGTAACGACTCCAGAATTTATTCAATAACTTTCTTTAATATATGTAGGAGGAAGGATTTTCATACCAAAATATTATGAGCTCCGATTCTTTCCACAAACTCCTATAAACATAATACATTTATCGAATGTGAATTTACAGGTTTTGTTCTTTAAGAAAAAAAACTGAGGATTTTTATTTAAAAAATAAATTTAACATCAAGAAATACAATAAGTCTAATTATTGTATTTTTCTTCAGATGTATTTTTTTCTGATATTTTTTTCTGTTTTTGTTGCAACAACAACAAAAAAAAAACAACAAAAGAGGACAATTACTGCATTTTTTCCAGAGGTACTTTCTGATAAAATATTGATATTAGTCAAATAACTTATGATTAAAATGAATTTAATTTATTGTTGTTTTTAAAATTAATATTTAAATTAATTTTTACTTTTTGATTAAAGTGGAATGCATTATTAGTTTCAACTAATATACACAAAAAATTAATATATTTAACAGCAAATTTTATTTAAAACATATTTTAATGATTTTAAATGATTCAATTTTCCTCTTTAAGAACAAAAATAATCTCTACAGATAGTTATTTTACTGACTGACATTGTTAAAAAAAAATAGCAGTAACCAAATAATGTCAATGCTTACGACTGTTATTAAAAGATTCTATGTAATTTGTTCTTAATAATATAAAAATTCAAGTAAATAATTATTTTCAAATCCAAATTGTTCTATACTCTTTTTAATAAATGTATAAAAATGAACATAGTGAAAGCATTTGTTGCTCTTGTTGTTGTTGTCCTTTATTTTTCAAAATTAAACAAGCTATGTGTAACCTTTGAAAAACTTTATTAATTCTTCATTAATTGTTCAAGCATGCAAATAAATTAAAGAGTAATAAATCAATATAGTTTATTTGAATAGTCATCTCGCCATTTTTATAGCTATTATGATAATTTTACACACAAATAATTTTTTTCATAAAGCCTACTGTGAAACACTTAATGTTCGGAAAAAAGCTATTTTATTTTACGATACAGATAAAAAAGCCCTTTTTTCTTTGCCACACATAAAAAAGGTATTTTACGTAAGGTACTTATCAACTCTTCGGAAATTTTTTGCGTTAAAAAAAAAAAAAAAGAGATGACTACAAAGCGGTAATATTTTGAGAAAGAAATTTTCATTTTATGATAAAAATGAACAGTAGATAAAATATTAAATGATGCATTACCTTTTACCTTTAAAATACCTGAAAATGTAACGACTCCAGAATTTATTCAATAACTTTCTTTAAAATATGTAAGAAGAAGGATTTTCATGCCAAAATATTATGAACTCCGAATCTTTCCACAAACTCCTAGAAACATAACACATTTATCGAATGTGAATTTACAGGTTTTGTTCTTTAAGAAAAAAACTGAGTATTTTTATTTAAAAAAATGAATTTAACATCAAGAAATACAATAAGTATACAAGAAATACAATTATTGTAATTTTTTTTTTCAGATATATTTTTTTCTGATAAAATATTGATATTAGTGAAATAATTTAAGATTAAAATGAATTTAATTTATTATTTTTCTTAAAATCAATATTATAAATTAATATTAGTTTTTTGATTAAAGTGGAATGAAACCTTAATTTCAGTTAATATGCGCAACAAATGATTAATACCGGATTAAGTGATACATTTATATGTCTAATTAACGTGAAGTTTTTCTCCTTGTGGGTATTTTATCCACAAACATTCATATTGGTCAAATTATTTCAAACACAATGTATATTAATTTTATTTTCATTTTTATAAATTAATATTGTATTTCAGAAGGAAAAATCTCAATGTTTGTTTAAAAAATGTGACCAATAAATTTAATTAAAAATCAAATAAATATTAAAATTCATAAAAAAATCTATATAAATATTTTATTTTATTTTATTTTCCAATTTGAAAATTAACTAAGTCGATAAAATTTACTGCAAGGTTGGAGTGATAGATTTGCTTGCTACCGCAATTTATATGGGATATGAGTAAAATATGTGTGTGATTATTATTACTATTAACTGTATTATTATTATTATTATTATTTCGTGTGTGTGTGCGTGGGAGAGGGTTACCATTGTTTTTTTTCATATCAGTAAATTGACAGTAATAGATGATTTCGTTAACAATTTCACCGTCTATTGTATAAAATATTGCACTTTTTGCAATATGCGTAGTGTTTTCTTGGTTTATGATTAGACATGCAGATGTTGTGTTACAACTTTCACATATCTATCCTAATTTATCTCAACTCTAGTTGTTGTCCCGGTATATGGTTAACTTGTGTTTATTTAATTTTCTTCTTACATCATATATCATTAAATGTGTTTTTTTTTAATATATTGCATCGCACTTTTTATTTACATCGTGAAGCTCTGTATCGTTTCGTAGTAACTTTTATAACATGTTATTCTGATCAATGCACCTGCAAAATCGGTTTTTCCGATTTTATCAATTCTCAAGTCATGATTTTTCGGTGCATAATTGATTTTGTGTTTTCAGTAGTAAGAAACTAAAATTATTTTTCATATTAATTTTAAAGTTGTTAATATTCTATATTTGCCTGTTAAATATGTTTTTCGAATACAATAATATATACCTAAAAATTTACAGCATCCGAAAAATAGATATTTTTATGTGAGACAACTAATAAAACTACTGAAAAATGTTTCCTAAACTGACAGGGAGTTAATAAAAATTCTCCTTTTTTAAATTCTTTTCAAATTTGGAAAATTATTATTTTTCCGATATTTTTAAAAGTAATGGAATTCTTTACGCAATCTTAGGTTACTTCGAAGACGTTATTGAAAGTTTTTGTTTCTGACTACAGAATATTTTCGTAAGAAAAAAGACAGTGTTCTTTTTTTTGACAGTGTAATTTTTTTCGAACGTCAATTATTGTTCTCTAAACAATTTTCGGAACACAAAATTTCGCTTATTAAATCAATAATACAAAAACAATAAACAAAATATCACGTATTAACAATCATTTTACATTTGTATTTTAAAAATCTAATAGTCTATCTTTATTCATACTTTAGCAAAGTTTTACTATCAAATTAAAAAAAAAGGCAAATAAAAATAATTTCAATACTTCATGAGCTTGCATATTTAAGGTGATGTATTATCATAGAGCAATGTGTTAACTAAACTTGACAATCAAATAAAGAATGTTTATGAAAGAATATTTTATGCTGGCAAGTAATGTTATTTGTTCTGCAGTCATGAATAAAATCCCATCCAACAATTATTCATATAACAGGAAAATGTTCCTATGGCGAATAACGTGTATTTTGCGGAAAAACGAGTAAATTGTTATTTTATTGGAGAATGTGTTAAACGCATTTCGTAGATTCTACCCCTTCTGTTGTATTTATAAAAATGAGCTATATATAAAGTATAGAATGATGCATTGCTTTCAAAATATCAGAGGTAAAGTGATGCTTTTTAAGAATATTTTTGAAAAGTGAAAAACTCCATGGCAAAAGATTCAAAGCCACATTTCTTTTTACTTCCAAGTGCTTCTATAAATAAAATAATCTTTTCTAGAGATCATATGCGTTCTCTCATTTTACAGCAAAATGTCACGCATATAAAAGAGTGTTTTCTTTAAGTAACAGTTGCAGTACGATAAGAAAATATAATAATAATAATAAATGCTCGATGATATTTCTCTCATACATATTTTAACGTGAACGATTTGTACGTGTTGGGTTATTCAAAGAAATAAAAAGAACTATTTTTCCGAAAATCATCATTAAGAAATATAATTTTTCTTCATTTAAAACTGATTTATTTATTTCAATAATTTCGCAAACTAACACAAAATAATAATCAATGGGTGTTTATAATAAAAATCAGTGTTTATTTATTTATTTTGAATTTGTAAAATATATATATATATATATATATATATATATATATATATATATATATATATATATATATATATATATATATATATATATATATATATATTAAATCTTTTTAAATGTTTCGATATCTTTTAATCATTTGTACCTTTATGTCGAACCAAACTGCACATCATTCTTTGCAAATTTTTTTCTTGTTACCTGAACTATACAGGTAAATAAAATATTCCCGATTTATTTAGAGCATTTTTTAACTGTATAGTTGAAAGAAATTTATTTTGAAAAAGGTGGTGTGCAAAAAAAGCTGAACTCAAAAAGGTAAATCATTTTTTTCTAGCACTTAAAGATTTCTGAAAATTTTATTCCTTTAATCTAAAATATTTAAAGTATAAATTACTTTTAAAAAAATAATTTATAAATGTGAAATATATCAAATATTCATTTAAATTTAAGGTATTTATAAACCAGAAAAGAAATATTGGTTTTAATACACATCTGTATTAACATATCTATGAGCTTCACTTTCTTATAAGTAGAAAAAACTGATAAAAAAAAGATTTTTTTAGAAAATTTTAAAAGATATTTTTCGAACATTCATTTAAGTTTGCAAACTTTATCACCGAATCTTTTTCTTAATATATTAAAGAAGAGAATCTTTAAATACAAAAAAATATTTGTTCATAACATTGGTTGAAAAAAAAGGTTTTTTATATAAAATTTTGATTTAATAAACACAAATACTATGCTGTACGTAAAAATAGACGTAGCGTGCATACTAGCTCTCTAAGTTTTTCTAAAGTTCTGTACAGCGTATAAAATGTATAAAAAATTCCACACAATGTATAAAGTGTAAAAAAATAATAGTGTATAAAAAAATTTTTATACAGTGCATAAAATTATAAAAATTTACAGATACTAATTTCTTTTAGAACGTTAAAAATATATTTTTTGTGAATTCAGTTTAAAATTTTAACATCGATTTTATTTATAAACGTAATGATATAATGACTTTTTTAATGAAATCTTAAAAAATGATTTTATTAAAAGAAGTTTAATTCATAATTTGAGTAAAAAAGAGTCATAATATATATTCATATATACATAGGGTTTTGCTACAGGTAGCATATTTAAGCGTAATGTAGCATATTGTAGCATAATTTTCCTCAAAAGTATATCCTCTTTAGACACAAAAGTAACATAGCATGCTATGCTACAAATATGAATTAAAAATATTTCTAAAATAAGTTCAGTATTTTTGAAGTCATACAAGTTAACCACTTAACTAAATTTTCCCGTACGCGTTACCGGCAAGAAGAGTTAGCTAAATTTATCACTTAAAAATTTTGAAGTCACTAATTTTCTTAAATACATTTTTATGCTATTTAATGTAAACAATGTTGAGACAAAATATTACATATATTTGAGATTTCAAAAGCGGTGTTTATCCCATATTTTTAATTTATTGTATGAAACAAAAATCAGTTATGTGGTTAAATACTTATGAAGATTTCTCATTTTGTTGGCCACGCTGCCTTGAAAGCAGTTCGCAAAACTGGGATGAATATAAAATTTATTTTATCTTCTTCACACCCCAGGGCTTATTTATGTACTTTTAAAAAATCAATTATGAATTTACCTCAATCTGAAATCATGGATGACTTAAAAAGAAATTTTCTAAAATTCATCCATGAAATTAACAGTTTAGGTTTAAATGTTTGGAACAAAAAATTATAATTACCCTTAAAACACCAACTTAATTATCGTCAATTTAAATACACACAATTACGAATGGAAATTACACTGGCGATTAATGTACAAGTCTAAAGTATTTTTCTTTTAAAGAAGTTAAGTTAAATACCTATGAAGCTTTTTCAATTTCTCATTTTCTTGGCCACATTTTTTGAAAGCAGTTTGCAAAACTCTGATGAAGATAACATTTGATTATCCTCTTTTTATCCCAGTGTTTATTTATGTACTTTTTTAAAATTTCAGTCATGCATTGATATTAACAAACTGATAACTGAGAAAGATAACCGAATCAAAATTAAGTTTTATTTTTTATAGTTAAAATTTGATGATATATGAGGACCCCAGAGGCCAAGGGGTACAAGCGACACAATTTAGATTTCGAGTAAATTGAGTTCAAAGTTAAGCATCAATTGTAATTGAATGAATTGAGATGTGAAACTTTTGGTTATATGCTAATGATTTTTGAACTTTTATTTCAATATCTGTTTGTAAAAAAGTGGAATACATTTTTTCTTTTTATTTATAACTAAGCAATGTTTATCATTCGTCGGCACTTATACCCCTTGGCTTCCAAGCAGTAATGAAAACTGAAGGGTACCAGTGTCAAATAAATACAAGGAATGGAAAACTATTAAATACAAAATTGTATTTATGAAAAAATTAAGAACAATGTTGATATAAATAAGCGAAGGACAAAATTTTGTTTTAATATAAATTCTAAAAAAGGAAAAATTATGAAACAAAAAAATGAGTTTACGAAAAATTTATGAACAATGTTGATATAAAGGAATGAAAGGAAAACTTTTGTTCTAATATAAGTTTTAAAATTTTATTATAAGTTTAGAAAGATTAGAATTTTATATTTTTTAACGCTTACCAACAAAGTTGAAAAGTGAATATCATTTTGGTTTGTCTGTCCGCGCCCTAACTCTCGTAAATGTATTCGGATTGCCTTGAAATTTTTGGGAATTATTCATGTTTACCTTAACACAAACCTATTGAAAATGAAATTTCTAATACGACTAGTTTATTTACAGGGATAATGAAAAGTTTTCCGTTACATTACAATTTATGGGAAAAATCGTCTTAAACGAATTCGAAAGATGTTACACCTTATGACATTAAAATTTATATTCATTTACGAATTACACTAAAATAAACATTCTATAAATTCTGTGATGAAAAGAATAGTTATTATTTATTTACAGAACCATACACAAGATTTGCATTACCTAATGATAAAGAGGGAATTGTTTGCAACTTATTTTAATTATATTACAATTTTCAAGCATAATAAAATTCATATATATAGTTGAGGCTTAATATAAGTTATTTCGCGCATAATACGAAGTACACAGTATTTACAGGGACACAAAAAAGGTTTGTAATAGTATATTCTATACGAGCTATCTATACATTATCAATGATGATTGATGGATGGACGAAATGCCATTTTAATTACGAATTGCATTTTTAATTTTCTCTAAATTTATAAAATTCACTAAAAAGGTCATGCATTTCTATGCTGAACTGCATTCAGTTTACTAAGAAATGCTTGTAAAATATAGATGAAATAATATACAGGATCACGCACAAAATTTTATCCACGGTCATCGATGGATGATAATTTCTGAAAATGTAATTTCAGTAGTCTTAAGTGTGTTTTAGTTTGAAGTAAATTTCAGCTAAATACTGGCGGATAATAAAGGTTCAAGATAAACTAAAGAATGAACAAAAGTACATAAGTATGCTTCCATCTATTAGTATAAACTGCTGAAAGAGAAATTTCAAACTAATATGTGTTTTCTAGCTAAACTAATTTTTCCCATATATCAACCGACTGATAAAACATAGGGCTGCTCAAAAGTATGAGTACATATTTGGCAATGGATACTATCACTTTATTATCCTAAAAAGCGAATTTTTTAAGATTTCAGGGAGTGTTAGAAAGTGTTTCATAATCTGTGCTTAACGCGTGATTTCTTTTACTTGATAACAGTTAAAATGCATTTATTTAATGCATAAGGAAGCAAATGGCCTTGTATGTCGTTGGTCGCGCTTCTGCTATACAGACGTTAACGGACACAACTGTACTTATACACCTTGGCCTCCATACGTTTCACAGTTTTGGGAAAGAGGTTAAGTAACTGACCCCTATAACTCAGTACATAATGAAAAAATCATTCTTAACTCTTTACCTACAAATAAATAGACATATTTTCAGATAGCCTGTGCACTTAACTCAATTTTGTCAATTTTGTCACTTGTACCCCTTGGCTTATGTGCTCCTCATATATGAACTCAAAATGTACAGTTGTGAGTTCGGGGTTCTTTAAGATTGATGCCACAGAGTTTAAAAATATGCGTTTATTTGCAATAAAAAAATTCGACGGAAACACGGGTATTTTAAAAAAGGATATTCCGTAACAATCTCTTTCTGAGGAAACAAAACACAGGTGTCTTCAGTGTAACACAAATATTTATCAGTTCATCAACTAAAATCATATATTCTTCCAATGGAATCAAAGCACAGCAAATTTCCACTCAGAACGATTAAGTTCAATACAGTGTACACTGTTAAAAATAAAGGTGACAAACTAGTTGCATTTGGCACCCAGAGGTGAAAAGGTGCTACGATTGGACACCCGCGGGCTTGAAAATGTGTTTGGGGTGCCATTCTGGGGTGATGCGTGTTGGGGATCTCTCACTGGGTGATTCACACTAATTAGGGTGCCGTGCAATGCATACCGTTGGAAGATTTCCACCCCTTAGTCATTTGTGCATGCTCTGTGACGTGTATCCTTGCTCTTCAGCTCGCCGTTACTGGTGGATCAAAACAACAATTTTTCCCTACTATGACTATTAACGATATACACTATCCCAATTTCGTTTAGAACTTCGGATAGCTAACTTTTGGCGAGCTTTTTTATATAAAGTAACCTTTGAATTTCAGAACATTTGAACATTTCAGGGAAGCTTTGAAGGTGAGCTCGATGGCCGAGCGGTCAGAGCGATGCGCTTGCAATCAGACGTTGTTGGTTCGAATCCGTCGAGAGCGGAAATCGGTTTGTATATTTTTAAATTTTTGACTATTGGGCACTCTGGATTAAGGGTGTCTTCTTTTCACCCTAATTAAAAGTGTCATTCTGGCTCCTTTAGGAGTGTCAACAGTGAGATAAGCCTTTCACCCCTAAAAGGTGGAATGTGTCACCATTAGTTTTAACAGAGCATACATTGCCTAACCGCAGTGACACAAGTCTTTAGACATAAAGACTTCACATATCTTCAGTACATGACGGCTAAATGATAAATGAACCGATGATCCAAAGATAGCCCCCTGTTTATAGATTTTGGAGAAAGGTTCTCGGTGATTCTCGTAGCTTCGCGAGACAGTTCACCTTACATGTATTGGAGGGAGACAACCTAAAATGGCGTCAAAATGTCGCCAGCTTGGCGACATATTTGGCGATGTGTCTCCGAAATTAGCGATGTGTCTCCGAAGTCGTCAAAACCATTGTTAATTTGGCAGTAAACACAATTCTTGGCGATATTCTCATTGACATACGGGAAGATGGGGATACTTGAGCCATTTTTTAAATTTTAATTTCTTTTATAATTTTTTAGAACAAAATAAAATATTGGAAACGAAATTTTGATGTTTTTTCTTCAATTGAAAACCACTTTCAATTAATTTTGAACTATTTTTCTATGGTTAATAAATTATTACTTTTACCTTTACATCGTGGCTCAAGTATCCCCCTCATGGGGATACATGAGCGATGGTGAAGGGATACTTGAGCCAGTGTGGAAAAATACCCTCAAAACTAGCTGTTTCGCTTTATTTTTGCACAAATATTTTACAGAATGATAAATTATGATACATAAAGTCTTTCAAAACAGATTTTCAACTCTTTGGTAACACGTTTGAAGAACAAATTCAGAATGGTTGTAACGCCATATATCCTTATATTTTACCTACATGGTAACTCAGTAGTACCCTCTGTTGGAAACAATGGAAGTCAATTCTTTGATTTAAAAAAAGTTACAGTAACAGAGGTTACAATTCGAATATTTACAATTTCAATTAAAGTATTAGAGATTATAACCTGTAAAATTATTAAAAAGAGTTATTTTTATATTATAAATGTTAAATTGAAAACTATGTTTACATTTATCTAAACAGGCTATTTTGTTAGTCAAAATGAAAAGTAAAATGGATATTTTCATTTACAAAAATTATGCATTTTTAATTTTTTTTCTAGGTCATTATTTTTTTTAAAATATATATATGCTCCTCTTTATCCAGTAAAAAAAATCTATTAGAGAATATAAGGACGTAATTTTATTTTTTGTTGGTTTCACCCATGTCTAATTTCCTTGTGGGGATGGTTGAGCCATGGCTCAAGTATCCCCATTACCACTATTTTTGTTTAGCAGAGTTTTAAGTAAGGCATGCAGCTATTTGAACTATTTTAGATTCAAAATACAATTTACATTATACTTATTAAATTTATATATATTGTTGCAACTTTAAACACAACTTTGATTACAAAAAATAAAATAAACATGCACGTAAATATTTACTTCTGATAGGGAAAAAACAACTATTAATCACCATAATTTTAAAGTGGTACCAAGGTATATGATTTCTCTTTTACATGTTCAGAACTATAAATATGTTACCATGTTGCCTGATTTAGAAAGAAAAATTAACCAACTGTAGAGAGATAATAGGGGTGGCTGAAGTATCCCCTATGCTCAAGTATTCCCACTCTCCCCTAATGCTAAACACGAGAACCTGTAAATTTGTTTTCCAGAAAAAACATCAGAGATCCAACAACGGATGCTCAAAGCATTTGGCATGAATTGTACGGCAATTTTACCACAATAAAACGGAAATATTTATAAATATACAAAATTCGTAGCAATACATCTTCTTTTGCATTCTTGGAATGCATTTGAATTCTTAGGATTTCTTTATTTTCTATTTTGTCTTCTCGCATTGCATAAACATTGCAAAAAAATAAAATAAATATATATGTAACAATTTCTCTTCTTTTTTTTTAAACACTATTTATGTAAGTAAAAAATAAAAATAAATAAATAAATATAAAGATGTGAATCCTATAGGATAAATCAGATCTTATAATGTACAAGAAAGTCAGCATATATGTTATAATTAATTGTTTTGCTTTTAATGCAAAAACTATTCGACTAAGAAGGAAATGAAGCCAAAATGCTAAAAAATAATAATTATAAATGAAATCTAACAGTATAGTTTTTATGAAGGATATAAATGGGGTTTAAGTACCTTAAAACAAATTCCTCTATTTTAAGACAAATTAAATAGCACAGATAAAATATGAAATGGTGCATTATTTTCAAAATATCTGAAATTCACATGAAACATTTTTAAATAATATTATTTAAAATGTGAAAGGAGGATAACTTTCATGCAAAGAGAATCTGACATGCATTTCCCTTAAACTTCGCGCAGTTTCTATAAAAAAATAAATTTATCGAGAGAATTTACAGATTTTGCATTTATAGTAAAATGCTTTGTTTCCAAAAGACATAGGCATTCAAAGATACTTTTACGTATGAATTTCGATAGCATTTTCTACTTTCTTTTAACATTACCAGAAGCAATTATTTTATATTTTTAAAGATTTTTGAGTTCCGGTTTTTGAGGGACTATAGGATTTATGGGTGAAATCAAGAAAAGTATGTATTTTACAAAAAAGTATGTCTGTGATTCTGTATGCCATGTGTATCCTATAGGATACATAAGGTCTCATAATGTTATAAGAATATCCATAAAGATTTTATCATTACTTGTTTTTTTTATATGCACAAACTATTCGAATAAGAAATAGATAAAGTCAAAATGTAAAAAAAAATAAACATGATTTTTTATGATGGAAAGAAATGGCGTGTTAGTATATTAAAAAAATCCTCTTTTTTAAGACAGACAAAATAGCGTAGATAAAGATGAAATGGTGCATTATTTCCAAAATACCTGAAATTCTCATGCAACATTTTTCAATAATATTCTTTAAAATGTGAAAAGTGGAAAACGTTCATGCAGAGAGAAGCTGAGATGCATTTCCCTTAAACTTCGGCAGTTTCTGTGAAAAATAAATTTATAGAGAGAATTTACAGATTTTGCTTTTACAGCAAAATGATTTGTTCCCCAAAGACATAGACATTCAAAGATACTCTTTACGTATGAATTTCGATAGCATTTTTTACTTTCTTCTAACTTTACAAAAAGTAAATATTGGATTCGTTAAGATTTTCGAATTCCGGTTTTCGAGGGATTTACATGTTTTAGGGGTTAGAGATAAAGAAAAACATTTTTTTAAATGTTATCCTGTGAGTCTGTGCGTCTGTATACCATATATATTTTGTATCCACTCTAATGTACGGAAACTAATAAAATTTTATATTCAGTTTTTCCTTGACATAAATTGTTGCTGACTAGTTTCTGGTATAAATCGGTCAAAAGATAATGTTGCTACGCAGCTTTTTTGAGAACTTCTGCAATCATCCAGTCTGCAGAACTAATACACAGATTTTCATAACTAACTTCAGATTCCGTTAGTTCTTAACATGAATTGACATTTTTTATTCTATTTTTCCTATCGCTCAATAGGAGAAGTTTTAAGTTATATATCCAGATCTAATGCATGGATTTTCATATAACTTCATATTCTGTTGATCTTTGACACGAATGTATATATTTTTTTTCATTTTGGTGTAAATCGAGCTTGCTTTGTTATGCTGCTTTTTTTCTGCAATAGCTCTACCTCAAAGAACTAATGAGCGAATTTTTATTAAACTTAGGATTCAATAGACATTGATATAAATTACTCCTGATTAGTTTTTCTTGTAAATCTACAAGGTGGCTCTACTAAGGTAAAATATCTAGGCTTTACATGATTTTAGCGATAATCATATTTCAAGAACCAATGCACGGAATGTCATATCATTATAATCCTCATGATGTACATAGATTTTCCTTTTATTTTGGAACTGTGATAGCGAATGTTGAATTATTAACATATACATTAAAGAAAAAAAATGGAATTTCCACAGCCGACTAGTTTTTGAACTCTTTTCGATTTTATTTCCTTTGGAGAGCATTACAGGGAACATAAAAAAACTAAAAATACTGAGATTATTTGAATATTTTAACAGCAATATGTAAATATCTTATAAATGATCTATTTTCTCAAAGTTTGTCAACAAACATGTTGTTTAAAATGAATGATTCAGATTTAATTTTCTAGAATATTTTGCCCACATTTAACAGCGGATACACAATTTAATTCTTCTATAGTATACACCGATAAACAATATAATATTGGATAATGTATTTTGTCAACATCTTACATTGCATAATAAATATTCGTTATGAAAACTTTTAGATTAGGTATCCTCATACTTATTCTTTCAGAAGTCAAAGTATTTTGTATGCGCACACATAAAGGACAACGTTAAGTGGGATATCGTATGAAATATTTTTTAGCATGCTTTTCAGATAGTAGACACACATTTCATAAAAACATTTTTTTTCATTTAAAATGGAGTTAATTACAAATTAATGAAATATATATTAGAAAATATACTGAAAGAACGCACGTGGGTAATATCTCTCATATTAGAAGGATCATCGGTATTATTTTTATGTACTACTCTATGATATACTAATTTTTAAATGTAACATAGAAATCAACTAATAAATATTTGTAAGCTAAAAATTGAATGTTTACCTATTTTAAAGATATGATGTTTATGGGTAATATTTTTGAAAACAAAAATTTAATCTATATTGCAAAATGTTGTAGCAATAGAGAAGTGTTTTTATGAAATATGCTATATGCAGTGCAATGTGTGATAAACGGACAACAATTATAATTATATTTTAAATTTTAGAATCAACAGTGATGATATTTATTTAGCAAAGTGAGCACAGTTGTTTTCTGCTGCATAAATTTATTCTAACATTAATCGTCCTAAACTGTTTCCCAAAGATGTACAATTCACCAAATTAAAAAGAATAATAATAATAATAAAATGCAATTTATATTGGGAATATTCATTCATCATAAATGCCTAAATATACCACAATATGAACATTAGATGCATACATTAAAAGAGGGTTTAATATTGTATACATAATTTAGAAAGCCTCCATGAGTTTATTGATACATTGAATCAATCATATCGTAAAATATCTATACACATCTTTCTCCTGGTAGAGAAAAGGAGAAGTTATAGTTTTTACATGCATTATACACTAGCTGTTAGTAACCTTGCTTTTGAATCAAGAATTTAATTTAAAGCAACAATTTCAATACTAATTACCAAAATAACAGGCATAACGTGTCGGTTTAAACGAAACAGTGTTTAAGATTTGAAATAGCTGTTTTTTTTCTTTTATTTTCTTTTGAGAATACTTTGTTCAGACCATTTATATGTGACAGTTACACAGCCTTAAGAAGTTACAGAAAAGACGCTGTTTCTTCAAGCAAACATCAGCACTGGTATTATATTACGTATTAAAACAAGTATGTTTTGCATTTTGTGTATTTTGCCATTTTACAATGAATAGACAATGCTTCAGATTGTCTAAAACACTCTGATGGTGTTTATGAAAATCCTTCACTCATTGGTACATTGAGTGCATGACTTCATGTAATGGATCTGTAAACACTCTTGCACGGTCATGTGATATTACACCAGTGATTATTTTATGTGGAAATATTTGAAGTCGCTGATCTACATATATGCATAGATGTTGGATCTCTTGAAAATAAGCTTTCGCCACGTTATTGCTTGTACAGGGTGTTTCGCTACCAGACAGACAAACTTTGAGGGGTGATAGTAGACAAGAAAACAAACTTTTTTAAATAGGACACCATGGAGCGCAAACGTCTTCTGTAGGAGCTAGGGTCCATTAAAGTTTAAGGTCCAAAATTTCAAACGATGATAAAAAACGGAAAAAAGGGTCGATTCGTTTGCGGTTTTCACTAAAATCATTCTTTATATCACGATTTTTTTAGAAAAATATTTTAAAGATTGCGTTCTAAAATTGCCGATAGAGGGCGCTTTAGACTTTAGACTAACGAACAATTACTTTTTACCGTTATTTTGTGCATGGGATTAAAATTATTCTAAAGTTTTGACTTTAATTTAAATTTTAAGCCTAAAATCTGAAACATTGGGATTGGGTAACTTGCGAAAATTGAATTGTAAACAGAGGGGTAGATTTTAAACTCTCATAAATATTGGACAAACAAATCGATTTTGTTCAGTTTGCATGTAACTTATTCCCTTGGTTATTATTTTATACAAAATGACGTACAAGCTCTGGTGTCCTCTTTTTTAATATAAAGCGCTTCCGACACATCTCTGACATTTCAATGGCATTACTCCTGGGTGTTTTATTACCAGAACAACATACTTCCAGGAAGTGTTAGGGATCTAAAGACGACCCGAAATCACATAGGAATGTAACGTTGGAAATGCCTTTTTTGCGAGTTACGGTTAAAGGAAGCAGAGAAAAGAAAACAGAAACAGCAGAGAAAGAGCAACACGTTAATGTGACAGAAAACAGTTTATTTAAATGTTTTACTACAAAAGGTGTTCGAAATTACGACCAGAACAGTCCTGCTTGACAGTGGCATCGCGTGGAATTCCTCACGCTTTGAAAGATTTCAGGCATTTCTTATAGTTTTCTGGCTGCTACAGAAATACCAGCTGCGAGGTCTTCAACTGATGGTACGGGAGTCTTATACTCCCATATACACCCAATTTTTCATTTGATCCCAGCAGAAGAAGTCCATACATGATAGGTCCGGCGATCTGGCAGGCCAATGAACTGTGCCACAGCGACCTATCCACCACAGTCCATATGTTACTTTGAAGTGTCGGAAAATGTCATTGGTAAAATGTGTAGGAGCCCTATCGTGCTGTTCATCGTTCAGATACTTCATTCTTTTACGTTTGGAACCGGTTGGCGAATGATCACTTCAAAGTGATCGCTTTTCACGCGCATTACTGTTTAGCGCCATCTACCGCAAGGAAACCGTAGCGCCATCTACTGTCGCTGTCAATCTTGCCGGACTACTTCTGGTCATAATTTCAAACACCTTTTCTAGTAAAACCTTTAAATAAACTGTTTTCTGTTACATTAACGTGTCGCTCTTTCTCTGCTGTTTCTGTTACTTTTTTCTTTTCTTCCTTTAACCGTAACTTGCAAAAAAGGCGTTTCCAACGTTACATTCCTATGTGATTCCAAGTCTTCTTTATATCCTCAACACTTCCTGGAAGTATGTTGGTCTGGTAGTAAAACACCCAGGAGTAATGCCATTGAAATGTCAGAGATGTGTCGGAAGCGCCCTCTATCGAGAAATGAGGACACCCAAGCTGACGTCATTTTGAATAAAATAATTACCAAGGGAATGACGTACACGCAAAACGCAACAAAATCGATTTGTTTGTCCAATATTTATGAGCGTTTAAAATTCCCCTCCCTCTGTTCATAGTTCAATTTTCGCTAGTTAACCGATCTCAGTGTTTCCGATTTTGGGCTTAAAATTTAAGTTAAATCTAAGCTTTAGAAAATTTTCAACCCCATGCACAAAATAACGGTAAAAAGTAGTTGTTCGTTACTCTAAAGTCTAAATCGCCCTCTATCGACAATTTTTTAACATAACCTTTAAATTTGTTTTCCAAAAAAATCGCGATATAAAGAATGATTTTAGTGAAAACTGCAAACGAATAGGCCCTTTTTTCCGTTTTTTATCATTGTTGGAAATTTCGGATATTAAATTTGAATGACTCTTTGCTCCTACAGAAGACGTTTGCGCCACATGGTTTCCTATTTAATAATGTTTGTCTTCCTGTGTACCATCATCCCTCAAAGTTTGTCGGTCTGGTAGCGAAACACCCTGTATACATCTCCATCTGATCAATGAAGTTTAGAAAACATAATTTAAAGACTGCATATAATTGAAGCCACTCGCTTCATCCATGTACCAGAAAGAAATTTTTAACCACTAATAGCAAAATATTATGTTTTTAAAAAATAAATAATATCATAGCAAAGAGCATTTTTTATGAGTTTTATTTCTTTTTAAATAGTTATGTTTCTAAAAAGATACCGTTTGTGTATAATCTCTCTAGAAAAAACTACGTAAAGTGAACTGCATACAAAATGCCGTATTTAGAAAAAATAGAATTTTTAAAAAAAGTAAAAACAAAACAAAAGATAAAATGATACATTGATTTCAAAATACCCGAAATACAAAGACATGAGAAATATTTCAGAAATATTATTCAAAATATGAAAGAAGACGGAATTTTATGATAAAAAGCGTGAGTGAAATGATTTTTGCATTTCGATTCTTCGTGCAAATAAAATAAATTTATCGAAAGCGAAATTCTCAGATTCTGCAGTTACTCAAAAATGCCATGTTCAGAAATGATGCGCTTTTTAAAGTTTAGTCGAAACAAAAAAAGAAAAAAGAAAGTAAAAAATGCACTTTAAATAAAATTACTTTCTCTCATGTTTTATTTCTGATGCACTTTAATAAATCTAATAGTTGTTAGTGGCATAATTCAAAAAGAAAAAAAAATGTAGGTTTGTAATTACTCAGAAAGTATAAACCGTTTTATTTTATAAATAGATGAAAAATATATTTTTTAATTTTTAAAGTGAACATATTCATACTCTCACGATTTGAAAATATTAAAATCAGATTATCAGTTACAGACGCAAAATAAATGAATGCCGTGCTATAAACCATAGCTTTTTGAAAATAATGCATAAGATAACATAGTGGTATACGATCTTTTCGAATGATGTAACATAATTATGTATAAAATCTTCGGTTCTAATAAATTATTTATTTAATGTAATTCTTTACTTACTGAAAGTGTTAAACATAATAATATAAAAATTAAAAAAAAATAAAAGAATGAAATAAATTATAAATGGCCGTAAATAATATAACTTTATGTGTATCTGTATATATAAAAGAAAGTCTGGATTTTGTATTAATCATCCCACAAAAATATCTATTGAAACTACAATTTTAAAATTAAGGAAAAAATACTTCTTATAGCATTGAGTGCCACTAAGAAAGGATTCTCTAAAATTCTACCCCTAAGGGTGGAACCCAATGATAATTATTCATCAGTGCTTTAAGTATATTACATGTCGTTTTATCGTCCTTACCAAATCCACACTAAATGATCAACTAAAGAATTTAACCGCTAAAAAAATTGTATTACACAATAAAAGATAGCAGCTTAATGACGTTCATATTGTTTTCAGTCTTGTTTTCAGTTGTATCTCCGTCGGACATTTAACGTCCATTTTGCTATAAAATTCATGATAAAATTCAGTGATATATTTCGTTTGATTCAAGAGAAAAACCGACAAGCGTAGCGGGCAAAAGCTGCTAGTATACACATATAAGCTAAAAAAAAGAAATAACGAAATATTTTATTTTTTAAAGATAATTTATCTATTTTTTTCTTAATATTACATCCTCACAAAAACGGATAACGTACGAGCAAAAACCATCTATAACAGATTTGATATTTAATAAAAAGCTGTTTTATTTTATAAGCAAGATAAAAAACACTTTATTTTTCTCTGTTATGTAACAAAAAGTAATTTTACAAAAGATGGTTTTCATCCCTTCTGAAAATATAAGAAATGTGAATTCCGCAGAAACGCTGATATTTAAAAAATCCCTTTCTTTTGTACTTCTTTTCTTTCTTTTTCTTTTTATGTGCCTAAAAATTTTTAGATAAAATGTGTGATAAAAACTTTTGAAATATCTCAAATGTCACAATTCTAGAATGTTTTCTAGATAAATCTGCAATACATGTAAGAAAAATGATTTCTATGCAAAAATAGTATTAAAAAAACTTTCTGTCTTTTTATAAAAAAAATAATCTAGAAAATATCATATTCTAAAAAGATGTTTAGATTTAAATTTTAATTAAAATGTAAATAAATGTCCACAACTACATTAAAAAAATTTTCCCCAATATTTCTGAGATTAATTAACTTGTGTAATTGCAATTAATTTTACAGTTTATACCAGTAAAAAATCAAAACAGTGTTTGGATAAAGAAGCATCATAGTTGCGTAGAATCTTCACACGTTATAGATTAGTAATGATGTATCACATCACGAAAAGAGTAAAACAATACATCTAAAGTGAAAAACTATCGACACCTCAAAATAAGAATATAGAACGTTAATGGACACCAAAGAACAAAAACAAGGAAAAGTGAAATGAAAAAGTACTGAAAACTATGTTAATTCTTCACAACTATAAGAATGGCGGTATGAGATAACTATTCGAACACATTCGTGTCAACATGAAGTCAGTTTAAAGAGACAGTCATGAAAGACAATCTGTCGACAGGTGAGTCTTTGTATATCATTTGTAGTATATATGTACACGACATAAAACACTAAATATCAGATGCTTAAAAATACAAATTACCTCAGAAAATGTACTGCCAGATATCAGAACAATAGACAATCGGGTAAACGAAATCTTTTATCTTAATATCTGTATCCGGGATATCTGTAAATGAGCAATACATTATACTATACCCTTCAGAATCTTAAAAAATACATTTGAGTGCACCTCTGTGCTGCATATAACTTCTATTATGGTTTTAGTCTCAATATAAAGCAATTATTTTATTTTGTTCCTTTTTTTCAACAAAATATAAGTGTTAGTTAATCTATAAACTTCTGAAAACATGTTGTAATCCACTTTGTTGATATATATTTCTCATTGTTCAAATATCGTAACAGGAATAAAACGCAGCTTAATTTTTTTTCTACATGCAAAATAACGTAACTGAAAATAATTGTGTCTACTTGTAAACAAATTTTATATGTTAAACTCTTGATTTTGAATAAAGAAGCTGCATATATTTCAACAAAGTACGGTATGAAATTGGCATTCCATGTCGTTCTGAGTGTACTTTCGAGAGCCATAGTGAGATTAGACAGACAGACAAAACATATTTATAAACGCTTTTAACTTTGATGAAAAAATTAAAAATTGTTTATTTGGACTATTTATTTACATTTTCAAATTTTTTTAAAAGTGTGAATCCAGTGTAAAATTGTTATCCTTTAATATATATATATATTTAAAAAAATCTATACATAAAGTATTTAATGATGTATTACTTTTGAAATATATAAAGAACTGCGGCTTAAAGAATTTTACAATAATATTCCTTCAAATATATAAGATGAAAAATGTTCATGCCAAAATATTTTGCGCTGCATTTCTTTTGCATTTAGAGTGCCTATACAAATAAAATAAATTTATAGAAAGAAAATTTAAGGTTCTGCTCTTGAAGAATAATGCCAAGTTCCCCAAGGATATGTATTCCAAAATATGCATAGAAGTTTAAAATATTCGAAATATATTTTATAAAAGAAAAAAAAATAACACATCTTTTCTTTCACAAATAGTATTATAATATAAGAGCATCATTAATCGTGATTAGTTAAATTAATAAAAAAATGAATAAAATATTTCTTGTTTCAGACAGAAAGTATTAATTAACTTTTAAATGCCATTTAAATGAAAATATAATTTATTTTATTTTAATTATTGTTATAGTGCAACTGTCTGCACAGTCATACAAGTTAAACAAAAAAAAAAGAAAAAAAAACAGTTAGTCTAACAATTTTCATTTAAAAAATATTATTCACTAATTTATCCTTTAAACACTTTATTTATTTTTTCAGAAAACGCGTGTAAGCGTTGACATAAACAGTTTTTCTGAGTTTTGTGATATAAAAGTGTCACTAATAAGAATATTTAAAATGAATGTATGAAAAGAATTTTGAATATTAAACCCTTTATTTTCAATATCGGAAATTTATATATTACGTATGAAATTGGTATTCCATAGCATTCCGAATGTATTTACAAGCGCTAGAGTAAGATTAGAAAAACAGACAAATAAAATTGATAAAGGCCATTTAACTTTGATGAAAAATTGTATATTTGTCATAGTTTAAAAAAATACTTTTAAAAAATCCATAGATAAAGTATGATACATTACTTTTTTGAATATTAAATCCTTAATTTTCAATGTCAGAAATTTTTACATCACATATCAAATTGACATTCCATAGCATTCCGAGTGTATTTACAAGATATACAGTAAGATCAGAAGGACACACAAATGAAATTGATGAACGCCTCTTAACTTTGATGAAAAATTTCAAAATTGTTTACTTCGACTATTTATGTACATTTTTCAATTTTTTGAAAAGAAAATGAACGTAAAATTGTGATAGTTTGGAAAAAAATATTTTTTAAAAATCGATATATAAAGTATTTAATGATGTATTACTTTTGAAATAAGTGGAGAACTGCGGCTTAAGAAATTTTACAAAAATACTCTTTCAAATATTTAAGAAAAATGTTTATGCTAAAATATTTTGCGCTGTATTTCTTTTGTATTTTGCGTCCTTATACAAATAAAATAAATTTATCGAAAGAAAATTTAAGGTTCTGCTCTTAAGGAAAAATGTCAAGTTCCGAAACGATATATATTTTCATATATGCATCGAATATTTAAAAATATATCTATACCTTTTAGTAAAAGAAAAAAAAATATAATAACAATACATACACATATATATATGTATATATATATATATATATATATATATATATATATATATGTATAACTCAGAGTTATGATATGATAGCATCATTAAATGCAACCTGTAAAATTATTTTAAAAAACACTTTTTTTCTTTCAAGCAGAAATAATTAATTATCTTAATTATCTTTTGAGCGTCATTTAAAACATAATGTGATTCATTTTATTTTAATAAACGTTATAATATCATAGTTTACACAGTCACGAAAAAAAAAACCGGTTATATTTACGATTTTTATTGAAAAATTAATCTTTTAAATAGTTGAAATTTTTTTTTTCAGGAACCGCGTGCAACTGTTGATGCCAAGCAATTTTTTTAAAGTTTTGCAATAAAAAAGTGTTTTTTTATAAAAATATTCAAAATTATTAATAAAAATAGTTCTTATATATAAATGTATGTATTTATATTTATGATTTCTTAATTCTTTCATCGATTCACATAAAATACAACATTGGGGAATACCGTATTTTATTATTATTATTAGCATTAGTTATTAGGAAAGTGTTATATTAGTTTTGTTGATATGTACTTTCTTCTAAGATAAAAATTATGAAAATACAAATTTAGGGAACGAATATGAAACAAGCTGCCAATGGCAATTTTCTTCAATGATTCAAAGAGCGTAACACTACATGATTTAAGTTCGAGAAAATCTTACTCCTTTGTTATTTGTGTGTTTTAATAGAAAGGATGTTATTTTCATTCATCAATTTTAATGGAATAAAGAAATTATATTAATTTATGAAAGAATGTTTCATTAATTCTTTTTCCGTTATTAAAAAATATTGCAGTTATTTTTAATATTATTATATGTATATATGTATTGCTTGAAATCTTATATTTAATGTTTGCATACATGTTATGTTCACATCAATCTACGTTCTTTGACTAAATAAATAATTATCTGGCTCCTTAATATTTTCCGCTTTCATTCATATTTAAGTTGTCCACATAAATTCGATTATTGCCTTAACATACATTTTATTCTCAAATACAACATCTTAAGAGCATCTGGTTGTTTAGTGTTGAATGGGATAATACTTGCATTTAAATAAGTAAACTATTAGTATTATTTTATCCGAAATCATCTAATTAAAGCAAATTTTTTATTTAGTGGGTCGCTACATCATAAGCTTGGTTAATCAAGGTTATTCTGTATATGGACATAACAAATTCTCAATCACCATCTGTTTAGTATTTGCCATTAACTCCAATTAAATGAGATAATTTACAGTAGTCATAGAACTCAAAAGCTAAGTAGGATTATAAGGCAACGTAAAGGAATTTTAACTAATTTTAATTATAACGTCAGTCAGTGTAACATCGAATACCTATTAAAAATATTGCAATTCATTGTTCATTTAAATGATGATTAAATTGGAGTAAATTTTTCTGTTTATAATAGGAGCTATATTTAGGAACATCGTACAATGTAAACAATGTCAGATGTTTCTGAATATGTAAAAATGTACTGTAATCAAAAACGAAATTATACAGTGACCTCTTCTAATTCACCTAAGATTTCAAAAAACGTTCCTTTACCTCTAAAAATCCTAGAAATATATTTATTTTCGAAATTTAAATAAGAATTTCTAAAAATTAATTTTTATTAGCTTCTCTTTAATTTCGAAAACGTTTATAAGTAGCTTATACAGTACAATAATCACTTTTCTTAAGGGGTCTCAGGAGTCTTACCTTTTACCTGGTAGTGCGATTTAGCAACATATACATTTCATTTTTTTCTCAGTCCCTATTAAACTTAAATGCATAAAACTTTAAATAGAAGAGATATTAAGTTGTCTATATAGAAACTAATTTTTTTAACATTCTATGTTGAATTTTTATTATATATTTTTTATATCTAATTTTGATTTAAAATTTAAATTGTTCTTTGACTGCGCACAACATTTTTCAAAAAATAATAAAGCTATTTGTATGAAACTTGGTAAATATCTTCATTTTAAGTTTAAGAACAACTTATACCTCAAATTTAGAATTTTAATTGCGCTGATTATTGATAATTGGCAATTTTTTTTAACAAAAAATGTTTTTTTTCAATTTTTTCAATTTAAATTTAAATTTTAAATAAATAAATGCATAAATTGCTTTAAAATGAGGTATAAGTTCAAGATACATTTATTTTACACCATTATCAACTTTTTCAGCGGTTCTCGAAATAATAGTTTTGCTAGAATCTTGCGCGCAATGGATACAAGCCTAATTTTCTTTAATCAAAATTAAACGTTAAAAAAATAAAATATAATTTAAATGTAGAATATTAAAAAATTATTTTAAATAGAAGAGATATTAAGGTGTCTATATTAAAAATTTTATGCATTTAGGTTTTATAGGGACTGAGAAAAAAAATCAAATGTGACATATTGCTAAGTTGCACTACTTGGTAAAAAGTAAGACTCCTGAGACCCCTTAAATCAAAAATCACTTTTTCGGATTCTATCAATTCTCAAGTAAACATTTTCAGCTGCATAACTGATTTTTTGCATGCAATTGTAGCAAAATAATGTCAATTTTCATATTAATGTTAATACTGTTAATATTCTATGTTTGTCTATTAAACGTGCTCTCTGAACATCAAAATAATTTTGTATGAATTCATAGCATCCGCAAAAATGATTTGTTGATTTGAAAAAAGTGATTAATGTACTGTAAAAGCTACTTAGAAACGTTTCCGAAATGGACGAGCAGCTAATAAAAATTATTTTTTATAAAATTTTCTAAGTTTCGAAAACAAATGGTTTTCTGGGATTTTTCAAGGTAAAAGAACGGTTTTAGAAACCTTAGGTGAGTTAGAAGGGGTTACTGTATATTTTCGTTTTTGATAACAATGCATTTTTATATATTCAGAAACATCTGACAATTTTTACAGTGTAGAGTTATTCAGTTTGCTTATGATGCTTCATAATGGTATATAGGTAGTCATATATTTTTAAAAAGCTAAATATTTATATATATATAATGCAGTTGATCAATTAGAATTAGATATTTTATTTCATAAAACATTGTATTTATAAAAGTTCAAAAATAGATAGTACTAATAAAAAAAATTATTTAAAGATGTATATTTTTAAAAATTGTAAATGAAATATGGAAAAAAATAGCTTTAGCTTAAAAATCCGAAAAATGTATTCTTCGCGTTGTTTTAGTTGTGTAACACAGATTACGCATATTAAATTTGAGTTAATCTCTGTACGTAATTAAATCCGTAAGAAATGAATTTATGACTAAATAAAAAGAATAGATAGGAAATGAATTCTACATTCATAGGAACATGATTATTAAAATTGCTTGCGACTAAAAACTCGAAAAATATTCAATAACTAAATCATCTCACACAAGCTGTTATACAATAATTTTGAATTGAATATTGTAATGAATTAATCTCAAGTGAATAATTGACTACTTAAATATTTTATCATGATACAAAATATATCAAATTTCTTGCATAACTATCTTTAAAAGTAATGCACTGTAGTTCATATAGCCAACCACCAATCACAATGTACTCTAATGATTCGAAAAGTGTAACACTACATGCTTTAGGATTAGTTCGAGAAAATCTTTCACCTTTGTAAGTAGTCAGGGTTAATTAAACGGGTAATCTCTTTATTCTGTCCTCTAGTGATATATGATAAAGAGTTGTCTGACATCATTAATTTTCGGCCATCATCCGTTTATTAGTGATTCGCCAGTTGTCTATATTCTTCCTCTAAATGCGATAATCTATTGTAGTCTTAGGATTTAAATTTTTAGCAGGTTTATACATAAATATAACGGTATTAAAGATTAATATTGAACTAAGATAATACCTTTTGCTGGATGTTATAAAATGGGTTTTTATTGATGTTATTGGATGTTACGGTTTTCTCTACAAATATATGTTCTTCAGTTGCATTAAAAGAACAACATACTATTAGCATTATATTGTCCGAAATCATATAAATAAATGGAAATATCTATTTGGTATGTCACTACACCATAAGCTCGGTTAAATGATGTTCTACTGTAAATAGATATAATAAATTCTCAATTATCATCTGCTTACGTCTGCCTTTACCATTACCTTTAGTTAAATGAGATAATTTACAGTAGTGATAAAAGTCAGATGCTAAGTAGGATTATTTAGAAAAATAAATGAATCTGAATTAATTTGAATTATAACGTTGACTCGTGAAAGTAGAACTGCTATTAAAAATATTACAATGCATTGTTCATTGAAATGACGACTAAAGATTTGTAAATATTTCTCTTTATAATTAATGGAATATTGAGCATCATCGTAATGTTAATAACTTTGCTCATGATGTTTCATTCTCAAATATATGTAGGCATAAAAATATAATGCAATTGATCTATTTGGGTTAAATATTTTATTTCATGAGACATTATATATTTATCTAATCAAAATAAGATCGTAATAAACATAAAAGAAAAAAAAATCAATGTGGATACAAATAAAGAACTTTTCAAAAATTGCAAATTAAATATGAAACAAGTAAGAAAAATCATGCGTTAAGCATAGATTATGGAGCTCTTTCCAGCACTTAATGAAATCTTTAACAAAATTTTGTTATTTAGGGAAATAATAGTGTATAGCCAAATCTACCCAAATATGCATTCCAGTACATTAGAACAGCCCTGTATTTCATATGTCAGTTCATATAATCGGGAAATTTAGCTTAGGAAGAAAATACCCAGTAGCTTGAAATTTCTTTTTCAGCAATTTATACTATTAGATGGAAACATACTTGGATACTTTTGTTCAGCCCTGTAATTTACATTGTACTTTTATTACACGTCAGCATTAGGCTAACATTTAATGTAAACTAAAACAGTTTTAAAACAACTAAAATCACATTCTCATAAATCATCATCCATAGGCGTCCATGTACCGAATTCTTTGCTTGGCCCTGTATATCCCTTTATCTATATTCTGCAAACATTTCTCAGTAAATTAAATGCAGCTCAGCGTAAAAATGCATAGCTTATTTAAGAACCACCTTTAAATAATTTACACTCATATTCAGTATCGTTCGTGAGCTCTTTTGGTAGCTCTGTATATCAACTATAACATTTATACACACCATATAATGTGCACATATTTTGCGAAATATAAACGCGAATATCATAATTAAAATGCATTTCATCCCTCCATCAGCCATCATCGGACATATATACGGTACTTCGGAAAGAATATACTATTTGAAATCTTATGTATGGCCCTGTAAATGCTGTGCACTTCATATTATGCAAGACAGTAGCGTATAATTTATATTAAGCTTCAGTGACATATATCAATTTTATTATACATGAAAAAGCTAAATATATTTAAAATATGTCACACACAATTCCCCCTTTTACCATTATCTAATGAAATTCTTTTGTGTGGCCCTGTAAATGAATAATAGCTACATTTTCACATTATATTTTATAGAATGCATATTTTAATGTGTTTGACAGGGTATAACAACTTTAAAATTGCTTTGAAACGATTTTTCCCCATAGGCCGTAATGTAATAGGAAACTTTTGATTCGCCCTGTAGATAAACTAATCATAATAGAAACTTCATTTTCAATAGGGTTCGTGCTAGGTAAACGTCAATAATGTTCTAAAATTTTATAGCAATCCGAGTATATTAACGATTTTTCCCCATAGGCCGTAATGTAATGGGAAACTTTTGATTCTCTCTGTAGATAAACTAATCATAGTAGATACTTTATTTTCAGTAGAGTTCGTACTAGGGTAAACCTCAATAACGTCCTAAAATTTCATGACAATCCGAGTATATTAACGATTTTTCCCCATAGGCCGTAATGTAATGGGAAACTTTTGATTCTCTCTGTAGATAAACTAATCATGGTAGAAACTTCATTTTCAATAGGACTTGTGCTAGGGTAAACGTCAATAACGTCCTAAAATTTCATGGTAATCCGAGTATATTAACGATTTTTCCCCATAGGCCGTAATGTAATGGGAAACTTTTGAGTCTTTCTGTAGATAAACTAATCATTATAGATACTTCATTTTCAATAGGGTTCGTGCTCGGTTAAACCTCAATAACGAATAAAAATTTCATAGCAATCCGAGTATATTTACGGGAGTTAGAGCGCGGACAGACGGCCATCCGGCCAGACTGACAAACGGCCAGACAAACCGAATGCATAAGCTATTTTCAACTTTGTTGGAAAGTGCTAAAAAATAGCTTTAGCTGAAAAGTCCGAAAATTATCTTCCTGGAGCTTTTAGTATTGCGGCTCAGATTACGCACATTCAGTTTCTTAAACTCTTTAAATAATTATATCTGTTGGAATTAAATTAATGTCTAAATAAATAGAATAAATGGAAAAGAAATCATATACTGATCAAAACTTAATTATTAAAATCCGCTGGGGGTTAAACATACAAAAAATATTCAATACTTAAATCATCGCACAAGCTGTTACACATTATTTATGAGTTAAGTGTTGTAATAAATCAATCTAATTGATTAACTGACAACTTAAAAAAAGATATCATCTTATAATATAGCTCTGCCTTAAAAAATCTTAACTAATACATCACAATTGAAGCAGCCATCCACAAATCCCATTCCCCAATGATTTAAAAAGTGTAACAATACATGTGTTAGAATTAGTTCGAGAAAATCATTCCCATTTGTTAGTAGTCATGGTTAATAGAAGAGGTAATACCTTCGTTCACTCCTCTAGTGATATATGACGAAGAGTAGGCGAATATCAAAAATTCTCGGCAATCATCTGTTTATTCTTGCTTCGCCACTCTCATATTCATCCTTTGAATGAGATAATTTTCATCGTCTTAGAATTCAAATTTCTACATAAAAATAACCGTTTAAATTATTAATATTGAGCTTAAATAATACATTTTACTGGATATTATAAAAGAGTTTTATTTTAATGTTATCGGATATTATTGTATATTCTTATAATTACTAAATTATACTTTATGTAAAACATGAATTTATGACTAAATGAATAGAAAAGACAGACGGAAATTGCATACTGACAGGAAAATAAATTTTGAAACTGATTGTGGCTAAATGTCTTTAAAACATTCAATGCTTATATCATCTCACACAAACTGTTACACAATAATTTTAAATTAAACATTGTAATAAATTAATATGAAGTGAATTGCTGAATACTTAAAATAATATATCATGTTAAAGAATATACAAATTAATAAGAATTAATAAAGAATTACAAATAATACGCTGTAGTTGAAGTAACTACCCAAAAATTAAAACATTCCACAATGATTTAAAAAGTATAACACTACATGGTTTAGGATTAGCTTGAGAAAACCATTCAGCTTTGTTAGTAGTCAGGGTTAATACAAAGGTTCTTCGTTCACTCCTTTAGTGATATATGACGAAGAGTAGGCGGACATCATAAATTCTTGGCTATCATCCGTTTAATCTTGCTTCGCCACTGTCCATATTTTTCCTTTACAAAATGTAATTAATTGCAGTTTAGGATTCAAATTCTTAGCAGATTTATACATAGAAATAAACGTATTATTTAATAATATTTTGCTGAAGTAGTACTTTATTTTGCACATTATAAAAAAGGTTTTTTAAATATTGTCGGATATTATTGTTTATTTATATAATAACTAAATTATACCTTATGTAAAACATGAATTTTTAACTCAATTGATAGAAAAGATGGAAAGAAATTACATACTGACAGTCAGGAAAATAATAATTATTAAAACTGGTTGTGGCCAAAAGCCATTCAAATATATTCAATATATAAATCATCTCACATAAACTGTTATACAATAATTTTGAGTTAAGTACTGTAATAATACTCAGAAGTGCATCGTTGACTACTTAAAATATTATATCATGTTAGAAAATATATCTCTGCCATGACAATCTTTATAAATAATACACTGAAGTTCAGGTAGCCAACCACTATTCACGATGTTCGTAAATGATTAAAAGAGTGTAACACTACGAGGTTTAAGTTTAGTTCGAGAAATCCATTCACCTTTGTTAGTAGTCAGGGTAATACACATGGTAATCTCTTCTTTCTCTCCTTTAGTGATAGATGAAAGAGAGTAGGCGGACATCATTAATTCTTGGCCATCATCCGTTTATTCTTGCTTCGCCACTGACCATATTCTTCCTTTGATTTAAAAAAAATATTGTAGTCTTAGGATTCAATTCCTTAGCAGATTTATGCATAAAAGTAACTGTATTAATAATTAACATTTAATTGAGATAATACCTTTGAATAGATATTATACAATTTTTTTTTATATTAATGTTATCAGTTATTATTGTTTATCCATATGACAACTAATTTATACCTTATGTAAAAACTGAATTTATGACTAAACAAATAAAAAACATCGAAAAAATTCCTTAATAACAAAAAATAATTATTAAATCACGTTGTGGCTAAATGCCTTTAAAATATTCAGTAGCTAAATATTCTCACACAAGCTGTAACATAATAATTTTGAATTAAGTATTGTGACAAATTAATATGAAATGAATAAATGAGTATTTAAAGTAATATATAAATTTTAAAAAAAATCTCTGTTATAACAATATTAACCAATAATGCGGTGTAGTTGAAGTAGCTATCCACAAATCACAACGTTCTTCAATTTTCAAAAAGTGTAACACTACATGGTTTAGGATTAGTTAGAGAAAATCATTCACTTTTATTAACAGTTAGTGTTAATAGAAAGGGTAATCTCGTCTTTCACTGCTCTAGTGATATATGACGAAGAGTAGGTGGACGTCATTAATTCTCCGCCCTCATCCGTTTAATCTTGCTTTGCCACTGTTTATATTCTTCCTTTAGATTAGATAATTTATTGCAGTCTTAGAATTCTAATTTATTTGATTTTTATTATAGAAATAACGGTATTAATGATTAATTTTGAGCTGAAATAATAACTTAAATTCTATATTATATTACGTTTTTTTATCGTTAATGTTACTGGATATTATTCTTTCTTCAAATAATAATGCAATTATATCTAATATATAAGTATGTCGATATATACAGAAGAATTTTTTTACATTTATTTTTATAAACTTAATGAGTCTAATCAAATGTTCCTGTGAAATGTGTTTGCTATATTTAATTCTATGAAATAAACAAATGTATATATATATATATATATATATAAATACATACACACACGCACACACGCACACACTTATATATGTTATATGATATATGACACACACACACACACACACACACACATATATATATATATATATATATATATATATATATATATATACATTAAATACGTGGGATTATATGAAATTTTTAAGAAAAGTAAAATAAAATAAATAAATAATTCATGAATGTATGTTTTATATCCTGTTGCAAAATACATACATTTACATTTATTCATATGAGTACTCTGTAAGTAATTAAATTATTTACTCTGTAAGTAATTAAATCCGGAAGAAATGAACTTATGACTAAATAAATAAAATGGATAGAAAGAAAATTACACACAGATGGGAACATAATTATTAAAATTTATTGTGGCTAAATACACTAAAGCTTTCAATACCAAAATCATCCCACACAAGATGTTACACAATAATTTTTAGTTAAGAATCTTAATAAATTAATATAAAGCGAACAGTGACTACTTAAAATAAAATATCGTGTTATAAAATATATATAATCTCTGCCATAACAATTTTTATAAACAACACGCTGTAGTTCAAGTAGCCAACCACCAATCACAATGTCCCTCAATGATTCAAAAGGTAATACACATGGTTTTGGATTAATTCAAGAAAATCATTCACCTCTGTTAGAAGTCAGGGTTAATAGAAAGGTTAATCTCTTCGTTCACTCTTCTAGTGATATATGACGAAGAGTAGGTGGACATCATAAATTCTCGGCCATCATCCGTTTATTCTTGCTTCGCCACTGTACATATTCATCCTTTGAATGTGATAATTTATTGTAGTCTTAGAATTCAAATTCCTCGCAGTTTTATACCTAAAAATAACCGCATTGATGAGTAATATTGAGTTGAAATAATACCTTTTAATGGATATAATAGAAGGGGTTATTTATTAATGTTATCCCATATTATTGTTTATTCATATATAATACAAAATAAAACCTTCTGTAAAAATGAATTTGTGATTAAATAAATAGAAAACAGAAAAAAGAAAAGTATATATTGATGGGAACGCAATTATTAAAATTATTTGTGGCTAAATACACTAAAAATATTCAATACGTCAATCATCACACTTAAGCTGTTACACAATAAATGTTGAGTTAAGTAATGCAACGAATTTTTCTGAAGTGAATGAATGAGTACTTAAAAGAATATATCATGTTAGAAAATATATTTCTGTCATAACAATCTTTACAAATAATACTCTGTAGTTCAGGTAGCCAAGCACTAATCACTATGCTCCTCAATAATTCAAAAAGTGTAACACTACATGGAAATCATTCACCTTTCTTAGTAGTCAGGGTTAATAGAAAGGGTAATCTCTTCGTTCACTCCTTTAGTGGTATATGAATAGGCGGCCATCATTAATTCTCGGTCATCATCCGTTTATTCTTGCTTCACAACTATCCACAATCTACCTTTGAATAATTTATTGTAGTCTTAGGATTCGAATTTCTAGCAGGTTTATACATAGAAATAACCGTATTAATTAATAATATCGATCTGAAATAATACCTTTTACTTCATATTTTTAAAAGGGATTTTTATTATTATTATCGGATATTATACGACTAGGTATTTTAGATTAAGTAAAGTAACTACGTATTGCATTTTGTATTACTGTTGATCAACTTACTAAATTACTTTTATAACGCATACTTTTTAATGTGACTTCAAATTATAACGTATAGCTTCGGGTTATAAAGGGTTAAGAACTCTAAAATTATGTATGATATGACTTTGTTAAAATAATACATTGCGTGACTATTTCTTCATCTTAATTTTGTAAATAAAAGTTAGACATACATATTTTAATACTAAATATCGATTCATTCACACGAAATTGTAAATTATTCAAAGCGGATTTTGAAGTCACTCGTGAAATAGCACGTTAACGAAACTGCTTTTTGAAAAACGATTTTAATAACATAATATATTCTTTAAGGTATTATATTATATTATTATATTATTATTACTGCTGATCGACTTACCACATTAATTTTCTAACGTGTACTTTCTTAAACTGTATTAAAGGATTGTGTGGGCATATATGGTTTAACACTGTAAAAATTGAATGGTTATAATATGAGTTTCTTAAAGTAATATATTCTGTATTTACTTCTGTTTCTACTTAGAATAATATTTTTAAAAATAAATACTACATTTATATATTATAATATAACAGATCAATTCCTTCACACAAATCGATCGTTTAAATTTTCCAAAGCAGTTTTTGAAGTCACTCGGGAAATAGAAGACAAAACAACTGCTCTTTGGAAAACAATTTCTAGAATATCATTTATTCTTTAGGATATTACACAATTTTATTACGCTAATATGAGATCTTTACATATATTTTAAACGTAGGCAGTGTAAATTTATGTATTATCAACATAATAATAATCAAATGAATGTAAGATGCTAAGATGTTATGCTTAGTCTTCACAAAGATTTTCATTTTGCATATTGTAGCAAACAATCCAACCGTGCTTCGTAGAAGCATTATAATACAGGAAGCAAAATAAATCCAAAATTGTGTACCTCGTTATCTTTAAAACATGCTTTCTATTAACGTTTAATAGAAAAATAAATAATGAGCTGTTATGTTAGAGTTAATAATTTACTTTATCAGTGCACAGCAGGGAAACATTTTTCTGTATTCGTTATTTATCTATGACGGAAATGAATTTTGTATTTCACTGAATAATTCTATTTCTTTCATTGGTTGAGCTGTTGAAGTAATATGCATGAATAGAGATGGTATAAAGAAAATTTACTTTTATGCTCTTTTGAGAGTTTTCATGAAATCTATTATTTATATCATTTCATGTATGTTTGGAAGAATTAATGCAAACTTGAAAAATAATTTTATTAATAAGTTTGCTAATTTACCAAAATTCTTTTACAATTAAAATTTTTGAAATTGCGGATTTAGAGCGAATTTAGAATTTAAAGCGAAATTGAAAATCTGGGTACCACCAGGTTACGCTGTTGAGATTTACTATTGTTATTATTATTAAATAAAAAAACGGTCGAATATCTTTTAAAAAAGAAAATCGCATTTTTGAATTTAAAATAAAATCGAAAATTAATAATAATAATAATAATAATAAATTACATATTAATAAAAATAAGGTATCAGAAAGTCTTCTCTTCGGCGAGTTTGAGATTAGGGAGAAAAAGAATAAATAAAATTCTTTAAACAATTCTTCAGCATTCTGCATCTTGTTACAATTATAATTTTGCGTATTTTAGAGTTATAAAAATATAGTTTAATTTATGTGTGATGTGAAAATGTAATTTTTAGCTATTTCTCATAGATTCATTGTTACTTAAAAGTTTGCGTCCACCCAACTCTATCCATTGTTTTAGTTTTGTGTATTTTGAATACATTATAATTTGTCTTCACAAAGTCATTCATTTTGTTTACTGAAGCATACAAGTCAACCGATTATTCAAACAAAATATGTTTCGGAATAACCTAGCAAAACTGAAAGCTAAATAAATCTAAAATTGTATACATTCTAATCTTTAAAACATGTTTTCAAATTACATCTAATAGAAAAAATGAATAATGAGTTTTTATGTTAAGTTAATAATTTAATTTATCAGTACACAACAGGGAAATTTTTTTTTCTGTATTCGGTATTTGTCTATGACGGAAATGAATTTTGAAATTCAGTGAATGACCCAATTTTATTCAGTTATTTGAGATGTTTAATTAATATGCTTCAATAGTGGAAGCTGTAAAAGAAATTTCAATTTACGCTCTTCTAAGATTATAAATGAAAGCTTTCTTCGATATCACTTCATGCATGTCTGAAACAATTTATGTCAAACTTGAAATATAACTCCGAAAATATTTTGATTAATAAAATTGTTAATTAACAAAAATTCTTTTAACGTTCACATTTTTTTAAAAAATACTTTCATAGAGTATTGCGATTTAAATAATCAGATATCACCAGGTAACACTATCGAGTTTTATTATTATTAATATTAAATAACAAACATGTCGCGTTTTTAAGAGAAAAACACAATTTTGTATTTTAATTTCAATGGAAAATGAGAAAAAAATATATATATTAATGAAAACAAGGTAATTGAATGTTATGTTATACAATATTAGAAGAAATGATTGCTTTCTCTTTGTCGTGATTGAGATTCGGAAAAAAATAAACAGAAAGTTTAAAACTTTTCTTTGACCTTCTGCATTCTGTTACAATTATCATTGTGCATATTTTGGAGTTATAAACAATACTTGTATTTATGTGTCACATTAAATACTTATCCATTACAATTTACATTGAAATTGTAATGAAATAATATAGAACAGATAACTTTCAGACATTTCATATTGAGACATTGTTACATATTTTAAATTTGAATACATCCTTTTCTATCCATTATTTTGCATTTTTATATTTTGAATATTTCATCCTTAGTCTTCACAATGTCGTTCATTTTGTTTATTGTAGCATACAATCCAATAAATCTTTAAAAACAAAAATGTTTCGTGAAAGCTTTGTAAAATAGAAAGCGAAATAAATCTAAAATTGTATACTTCGTAATCTTTAAAACACGCTTTCTACTAACATGTAATAGAAAAATGAATAATAAATTATTATGATAAAGTTAATAACTTAGTTTATCAGTGCACAACAGGGAAACATTTTTCTGTATTCGGTATTTATCTATGACGGAAATAAATTTTGCATTTCAGTGAATGATTCAAATTCATTCCCATTGTTTGAGATGTTTAATTAACATATTTTAATAGAGGAAGAAATAAAGGAAATTTTAATTTACGCTCTTCTGAGAGTATACATTAAGTAGTCTTTTGTATCGCTTTATGCATCTTTGAGATAATTTATGTCAAACTTGAAATGTATTTCAAAAAATAATTTGTCAAATAAAAATTGATAATTAATCAAAATTTATTTTCAATTTTGACTTTACAATTAATAGGATGATGCAATTTTTGAATACTACGAATTTTATTTTACAAACAAGACAAGTATAATTGTTAAAAAAATATATATAATTTTATTTTCTCCATCATATTCAAAAACATCGGGTATAGTTTAAAAAACAATAAATAAATTTAATTTTAAATTAGGTATTACATTAAACATATATCAATTATATTTCCATTAATATCATCATGTCAGGCAGATATATTTTTTATGTTTTATTTTTCACATTTCAAATTTTAACGCTTCCTCCTATATTTGTTATTGACTAACGTATACATATATTTAATATGACATTAGAAATCACCAGATGTTTGATTTTACCACATTGTTGGCCAAATCCAATCCAAGAAATGAATTAATTGAGTATACATACAAAATATGTTTAAAAAAAGTTAGGCATATAAATAAGCACGTCTAACATCCTTTATGCTATTCTCATAATCTTGTTCTTTAAATTATACAGGGGAATGTGTTTCAATTCAGAATTTGAGTGTATAAATTATTATTGAGATGTTCAGTACGATTTAGTAAGTTAATTTCTCAATGCACAACATGGAAATTATGTTTTTGTTTTCATTATATTTAATAATGGCTGAAATAAATTTGCTTATCACAAAAATGAATTTGTTCGACATATGTGATTTATTAAGACGTATTTGGAATGAACCTTTTAAAGCAAATTTTAATTAACTTCTCTTAAATGAATACTTAACTCTTTTATGGCACTGTGTCATTTAACGAATCTATAAGAGAATTAGTGCCAAACATTAAATTCTATTCCGAGTATTGGATTATCTTAAAAATGAAGCCACTTTCTTATTTAATGATAAATGTGATCCTATTTATATTTTGTAAAAATGCGTGATTTTAGAAATCTAATCTACCTATGTATATAAAAAATTATTACTATAAATTTTAATACACCCTTTTCCATTCATTTTTTTATTTTGAATATTTTGTCCTTAGTCTTTACAATGTCGCTCATTTTGTTTATTGTAGCATACAATCTGACCGATCTTTTCAAAGGAAATATATTTATGAAAGGCGTAGTAAAACAGAAAGCAAAATAAATCTAAAATTTTGCACCTCGTAAACCTTAAAAAACGCTTTCTATTAACTTTTAATAGAAACATGAATAATGAGTTGTTATGTTAGAGTTAAGGACATACTTTATCAATGCAGAACAGGGAAACATTTTTCAGTACTTGTTATTTATCTATGATGGAAATAAATTTTATGTTTCAGTAACTGATCCAATTTCATTCCATTGTTTGAGCTATTTAATTAATATAGAAGCCATAAAGGAAATTTCAATTTACTCTCTTCTGAGAGTATACATGTAAGCTTTCCTTGATCTCACTTCATGCATGTTTGAGACAACTTGTGTCAAACTTGAAATTTAATTTTGAAAGTAATTTTGTTAATAAATTTTGTTAACTAAACAAAATTATTCTTTCATTTATACTTTACAATTAAGGCGTACATAAGATAATGTGATTTTCCAATGCCAAGATTGTTCTTGTAGAAAATTATGCAAATAAAATAAATTTAAATATGTATGTACTAAATCGTATTTCACATACGATTGGTTATAATTATAAAAAAAATTAATTTTTATTAAGGTATCACATTAAAGATAAATGAAATCATTTACGTTAAAGGCGTTGTCAGACGCCATGTTTCCATATATCAAATTTTAACGCTTCTCTCTTTAAATTTTATAACTTTCTTTTTATAACTTTTAATTTTATAACTTTAGAAATCACAGCACATTTTTTACCACATTGAAAACAAAATGCAATATAAAAAAAGAACTAACTGAGCATTACCAACGAAACGTCTATGAAAAAAAAAAATAAGCATATCAAGTAAAACTTCTAATATCGTTTATGCTATTCTCCTAACCTTATTATTTAAATCTTTCACGGGAATGAGTTTCAATTTAAATTTTTGAATATAAAAATTAATATCGAGATGTTCGTTACGATTTATTAAGTTAACTTATAAATATACAACATGAAAATTGCATTTTGTTTTTGTTATATTTAGCAGCGGCTGAAATTAATTTGGCTGTCACACAAATGAATTTGGTCGTCATATGTGTTTAATTAAGAGGCATTAGGAATGAATCTTTTAAAGCAAATTTAAATTTACAATCTCATAATTGGATAAGTAAAGACTTTCTGACGCTATGTCGCTTAACGAATCTATGAAAGAATTAGTGCTAAAATGATGTTGGATTCTGAGTATTGGATTTGTAATGGCAACACTCTGAACTAGACGATTAAGGAGATACTGCAACAATGTACAACTTGAAAATTATGCTTTTGTTTTCATTACATTTATCAATGGCTGAAAATAATTTGCCTGTCACCCCAAATGAATTTAGTGGTCATGGGTGTTTTATTAATACGTATTAGTAATAGATACTTTAAAGCAAATTCGAATTTACGATCTCTTAAACGGATAAGTAAGGACTTTCTGCCGCTATGTCGCTTATCGAATCTATGAAACAATTAGTGCCAAACGTGAAATTTGATTTTGAAGAATGGATTAGCTGAAAACTGATACCATTTTCTTAATTAACGTTAAATTTGATTTTATTTATATTTTGTGAAAATGCATAACTTTTAAATTTCAATTTGCCTCTTTAAAAATTATTTTAAAAGAAATAAACACAAAGGAATATGAATGTTTTAAGAAACTTTCCTTGATATCTTACATATTTCAAATTTTACATATTATATTTATTTGTAGCGATAAATTTTGATGTAGGTTTTATTTTAAATGCAATACTGTATCGTAAATATCGTAATACGACAAATGGAAAAATGGTACACAGAATTGTTTGTCCCATTTTTATTAAAGAATAGAAAATTGGTATATTCATAAATTACATTCCGTATATATATACATATATGGAGGAGGATAGCTATAAAAATTCTAACTAAAACTACTAAGTAAATACCTAATTATCTGATGAACTTCTTTATATCCAAACAAATAAAATAATTATTTTAAAGACAAAATATCAGCATTCTGTAAAATTTCAAGCTTATATTTAATAAAGATGTAAGTTCACTATGTATGATAAATTCAATGTGTAAGAAGTCGTCTTACAAATGTAGAAGAGAAGAAAGAAAGAAGTGATAACTTATCTTAATAAATATCTCGGGGCTGCATTCTTCTTTATAAACTTTTTATTACTTGAAAAGACGACACTTACAAATATAACACTAACGCACACACATTATATACAAATAAAGCTTTTACATAATTCTGGCGTACGCCATCATCACATGATAAAACCACAATTCTCAACCAACATTCGAATATCACTAAGAAAAGAACATTTTTTAATAGAACTAGTGTTGCCAGATTTTTTTTAAACGAGAAATATTACAACTACATTTTTTTTTACTTAGCAAATCTCAGGTCACGTGACGCGTGAATCTATTTTTTTTCTTTTATTCCTTTGGAAAGCGCGTGTTACATCCCCCCCTCTGTTTCCGATCTACGTCTCGGAGAGGAAACAGGATGCTTTTTTGGTCTTCCTCTTTTTCTCAAGGGTGCAACTGGAATAGTTTCAGATTCTTGGAAAGGCAACAAGGCAGAAACGTGGTAAGATCACATTCGTTCAGTAGGATTTTCTAGACTAGCAATATCATATGTCACTAGTGACTTTTGAGTCAAAATTATGTATGGGCCATCTCTCTTAGGCATTAAATTTGATGTTTTATTTCTACTTGCATTGCTAACTGGGTGTAGGTTAATCCATACCTTTTCTCCAGGCTGGAAATGTACTCGTCTATGGTTTTTATTGTAATATCTCTTCCGGTTACCTTGTTTCCTTTCAACAGGCTCTTTTACATCTTTCGAATTATTTGCAAAATGTTTTAGATATGGGGTCTTCGCTCCACCTGGTTGAAAACATTTTTCATACTTTTTCGGAATATCTTTAAGTTTCTTCCTTTCATTGGAATTTAAATTTTTACGTTCATCTTCAGGTAAGGCATACGGACAGATTTCGACCGCATGAGCAGACGTACTTATTTCTTCTTCGTATACATCCACAAAATAGAACTTTTTCTGTGGTTTATCACTAAAATGCCAGCTTTTGTTAGCTATGTCTAACACTATGTTAGCTTTGCGCAGGAAGTCCATTCCTAAAAGTGTTGTATTACCTTTGGCATTTGGTAATACAATAAATTCTGTTTTGAAAACTCGATCTTCAATCTTTACACGCACAGTGGCAGAAAGAGTTTTTCTAGCCATCCTAGTTCCATCAGCTAATGTTACTTCATGAGTATGAGGTTTCATTGCAACATCAGCTTTCAAAAATAATTTATACATTCGTTCTCCTGCAATAGAACGATTGGCTCCTGTATCTGCACAGACTAACACCTTCTTATTGCAGATCGTAATAGGCACATTTGGAGCTGAAACTGCTGATGTATTTAAACTATATAGCTGAAGACGATGAGCTTGCAATGTTTGTTTTTTAACCATAGGGGAACAATTTGGGCATTTCTTCTTTATAAATCCCACTTTGCCACAACCATAGCAAAATATATCGGATTCTAAACGTTTATTAGCAACCTCAGGAGAAGATCTGTCTTCTTTTGGAGGCTTACTCTGCTTCCATGTATTTTCTCGGCGAAAATACGCTTTTTTCTCCTGGGGTACAACCGAATCTTTTTTTAGAAAACGTAGACCTGATAGTATCATACGCATCTAATTTTCCGGCAAGGTCGACTGGTGAATTTAAATGTTCCCAATCATCTAACATATGTTGTTTGCATTCGACAGGCACGCGCTTTTTCATCTGATCCACTATGATCAGATCCTGAAGAGCTTCAAAAGACGTTACATTTAACTCTTTAAGCCAGTTTTCAAAGTAAGCACGTAACTCGAAGTAATAATCTCTCCAAGTAATTTCTTTATCTTTGCAATGCGTGAAAAACAGCTGCCTAAACCTTTCAGCGCTAATTTTAAACCTTTTTAGAAGTAGACCTTTAACATGTGAAAAATCTGAAGCGTTTTCTTCTTTTTCACGAGCAATAAGCGTAGATATAGAAGAGGGTACAACACTTAGTAAATAAGAAACCCAGAGGTGTTCTGGTACCTTCGAAAGCTTTAACTGTCATTCCAGGAGCACCAGAAACAATGTTACATCATCTGTCTCTGGTTTAAATGTAGGCAACAGCTTCTGGATATCTATTTTACTCTCTGGATGAGACATTATCCCTGCCGCATTACCACCTACCGCTCCACTGGAAACACTTTGGCTCTGAGCCTGTAACTTAAGCTTCTCAAGCTCAAAATTCATCTCAAACTTTTTTAATTCCAGTTCTTCCGAACGACGTTTTTCTTCTACTTCTAATTTACGCTGTTCTAATTCAGCTGCTTTTTGCTTTTCCTCTAAGTCTCGTTTACGCTGTTCTTCCTCGCGAGTCGCAATTTGGTTTCTGACTAACGAATTTACGAAATCAACTTCATACGAGGGAGAGGATTTAATCTTATCACGCAATGTGACAACAGTCATAGAGGGTTGTACATCTAAATTCATTTCTAAAGCGACCTGAAATAGATCTTCTTTTCGTGCTTTGTTGAGGTCGGACATTCTTACCTTTAGCAAAACAACAAAATATATACCCCACAAATGCTAAAAATTCGATTTAAATAAATTGTTCCCCGGACGTGAGTTTTTCTTTACAACTCATATAAACAAGACATTAATAAAACAAAACAGTGAACTTTAACGTTAGCAAAATATACTTTTAAAATAATTAAACTTCATAAAACTTCATAAAAGTATCTTTAAAATTTAAACTTTATTTTTTTTAAGAAAATATACTTTAAATTATTGCTGATATAAATAAACTAGTTTGTCATTACGTGTCATTTAATCAAAACATTATTTTAACTGATATAAAACTAGTACTGAATTGTTGGCAACATTCATAAACAATGTTCTAAATAAGTCAAAACATATCTGAATAATTAAAATGTCAAGCAATATTATTATCATATTATAAAGACAAGACTACGTAATATAGTTTTTTTCAATATAACTTTAAAAGAAAAGAAAGTCTTATTTCATAAAAATAAATAAATAAATAAATGCAAAAACTTACTCAATCTGTTTTAAAAATCGTATTCAATGCTATTTCACAATATATCAGGAACTCTAAATTAAATGCTTAAAAATAACTAACAACAGAACACTCAAATAGAATTTCTAATTAAATTCTGTTATCTTGCGAAACCAACAACAAAACAAACAAAAATAATAAACACATACCATATGACACTTGAAATACAAAGTATAAATACCTTTTAATATATTTTTCCCTTTTTTTCACTCAATTTATTTCCCTATTAGTAAAAAAAAAAGAAAAATAACATCAACGTAAATAAATGCTTATTTTATTATTTATCAACCCCCTTTTTTTTTTCTTTTTTATTCGAAGTAAGAAAAGTTGTTATTTAATCAAGATAAAAATTAAACATGCATACAGAGAATGAAAATAAACAAAAGAATAAAAAATATAAGCATGGGGAGGGAAGGGGAATTACACAATACATAAATAAATTGTGAAGTAATCAATAAATTAAAACTAATATGTGGTATGCAAAATGTTACAGACAGGTAAAATGTGGTAACTTGCGAAAAGAATTATAGATACTTTAAAACTTGGCTTACTTATTGAAAATATATGACAAAAGTATCGAACTTTAAAATGTTCCAAAATAAACACATATAAGATGAAACGACGATGACTGAAGCAGAAAATTAAACAAATTCAGTCCGTAGAACATATATCACAAACAAATGAAAATGGCGCTTGGCATAAGATTATTCCGTAGAAATTTTTTCGCAAACGAAGAACGAGAACTTTAAAGGCACAGAACATGCAAGCTTTGAAGAACACATTTCACAAACAAACGAGCAACGACTGCTCGTGCCATTTTCTTGCATTAAATATGCATGCATTTTTATTTCGTACATATTTCACAATCGAATGATTTCACATCAACGAAACAAACTTACTATGTTAATCATTTAAAATATACTTCACAAAAAGACGACCACGACCGCTCGAGCCATTTTTTTTTCATTCTTATTAATCATATTTCATTATCAAAGAACTTTTCTGGAACTAAGATTGCTGAATACTTTGGAATTGATTCGTAGCCCGAAGTTGGGTAGCCATTTTGTAAGAAGTCGTCTTACAAATGTAGAAGAGAAGAAAGAAAGAAGTGATAACTTATCTTAATAAATATCTCGGGGCTGCATTCTTCTTTATAAACTTTTTATTACTTGAAAAGACGACACTTACAAATATAACACTAACACACACACATTATATATAAATAAAGCTTTTACATAATTCTGGCGTACGCCATCATCACATGATAAAACCACAATTCTCAACCAACATTCGAATATCACTAAGAAAAGAACATTTTTTAATAGAACTAGTGTTGCCAGATTTCTTTTAAACGAGAAATATTACAACTACATTTTTTTTTAATTTAGCAAATCTCAGGTCACGTGACGCGTGAATCTATTTTTTTCCTTTTATTCCTTTGGAAAGCGCGTGTTACAAATGTTATTTTTCCTAAAACCAAATAAATAGTAAATTTCTATCTAATACATACAGTGATTAAAAATTCATTGTTACGGTGCCAAAAATAAATAACATTTCGTGTCTATAATGAATATTGCACGAATATGAAATTTTGTGTATTAATTCGTAAGATAAGTATATCACAAAAATTTTGTAAATACGGCATAACTCTGCACGTAATAATTCACTACTCAAGCGTTCAGATTCCAATACTCTTTCAATATCATACATATTGATACTATAAAAGCATTGTCTCACTACCAAAAGCGAAAAGAAATCTAAGCTCAACATGAAAATTGTAAGGATTTGAAATTTCGTGTATTAGTTATTCATATATGAATATCACTAAAATCATCAAATTCCTGCCAAGTACCATAGAACAGCAGAAATTTTACAGTAATTTACAGTAAAACATAACCTGCAACAGCTTATATCTATATCTAACTTAATGTCAAATTTAAAGAAATCTCTTGTATTAGTTTTAAAAACAAATATATTTGGAAAATCATAAAAAGCAGAATGACATCGCTGCCTGCTGGATTAATTACTAAAAACATAATCATCACATGTCTTTATCAAGGTATAATTGAAATGTAAGTTTGATGAAAATTCATGCATCAGTTTTTACGATATAATTTTTAAAAAATCTTAAACATACGGAATAATTAAGCCACCTGTTGGGCGACTTTTCCTAAAACATCATCTCTAGCAAATTGTTTTCAAGTAATACCCGAATATAACTGAAAACCCTAGAAGCCAAGAAGTATAAGTGACAAAAAAAAAAAAAAAAAAAAAAAAAAAAAAAAAAAAAAAAAAAAACTTCGTACACAGACGACCTGGATTTTTTTTTCTTTTCCGGTAAAGACATATAAGTGACTGTCTTAATATGTGCTACGTTCTAAAGTTCACTTTTGCCGAATAATTATAAATAATGATGAATTATAAATTTGAATTAAATATACTCTACTTTTTCACGGTTATTGGAATTAGAGTTAAAGACCACCATGAAATAAGCAGCAGTTTCGTATTTCAGTTAAGTTAATTGTTATTCATGTCCAAATTTAACGTTAAAAATCTTTGATTTATTCCAAATTAAAATTTGGTCACGTGTACCCCTAAGCTTTTAGATTTCTCATTTATCTAGAACCTCAATTATTATTATTATTATTATATAAATAAACGTGTATAGTTCTCAAGATAGAGTTATTAGGAGAATCATAAAAAATGCAGCATAGGGAACACTACCTGTTAAGCTATTGACATGAAAACAAAATCAAGGCTGATTCATACGAAGAATTAATAAATTTTGCTAAAAAATCAATGTATGTGACCACCTTTATTTAACAATTTAAATCATTTCATGCACAGTAAAATATTGAGTACTTGTGAACAGCTCGCACAGGAATTCCTGTAAGATTATACAAGGATATATAAGGTTAATAGTTATTCCGTAGACACCCGTTTTCTAGATGCGATAAATCATTGTTAGAGTGAGACAGTTATTTCCAGTAGTTCCTGTTAAGAGCATGTCCAAGTCCTTGTCCGCACAGTAATTAGAAATTCATTTCACACTGTCACAAACCATAAAATGATTTGTATAATTTATCCATATATCTTCAGTTAAATAAAAATATTATGTATATTTATCCTACTACATTTCTATAGGAACTATTTATATAAAAATAAATCAAATTTAGTCCATTACCACATATTGTAGTAGAATTTGCGCAATTTATTAAATGGTTTCTTACATTGCTTATTAACTGCATATATTAAAGTGATATTCGAAATAATTATTTTCCGTATGCTAATTAAAAATATTACGGCTATTACAAAATTAACTGTATTTTGAATGAAATTAAATCTTTATTAACTGAACATATAACTGATATCTTGTAAGGTGTCCGGGGGGTAACAACGCTATGTTAAGGTTCTACAAATTTTTACTGCTTAGTTTTTGTATTTCCCCTCTAACAAATATAGTATTTGATTCAGCAACTTATTACATATATATACAAGTAAGACTATTTAAGCAGATATATATCCATAAAATCTAGCGGCATAATTTCTTTACTGGTACTATTTGGAGCTATTAATCACCTATGTTGGTCATAACTTCATGGAAACAAAACTGTAAAATCAGATTTAATAATGAGAGGTATATTGTTCAAATTCAAAAGATACAAATTCTACAACCCCTTAAATTGACAAAAAGCATTTATTTACCATTAATTTCGATTTCGGGATGCATATATATATTCGGGGATATTATTATATACGGGATGAATACATGTACCCGGATTCATCGGGATAAACATTTGGTGTTTTATTCTTCTGACATGAAAAAAAAAGATAGTAAAATTTAGGACATAAAAAAAATTTCACCTTAGTACTTCCCTCTTTAGTTTTCAACAAAAGACATTAATTGCCTCTCGAGCATATACTATGTATATATATTGCAAAATTTATATTATTGTTGTCAAAATTAATCTATACTATATTAATTTCCTTTTAATAATATTCCATATATATTCCGTCTTATTAAATGAAAATCCTATTATTAGGAATAATTTATTAATCATTAAAATTCTTAATTCATCTTAAAAGAAACTTTTATTCTTCTCCAAGTAAATCTAAGAAATGACACTTCCTTTTTTACTATTATAAAGTCAAAACTTATATTTCGTATTATTACAATATGTTTTGCTCATATGTTTACATCTGCTAGAAAAGATGAAGAATGAAAATATAATTTTAAAACTACACGTATCTATAAAAGATTCATTTAATATATAACGCTATATAAATTTAATATGTTTACCTACAAGATAATCTTTTTTAATGATATAAATATAAAAGTTATTATCCTTTCCGCATTCAAATTCAGCACGCATTTTCAACACAAATATTTGATTCTTTCAATAAAATGAAGTGGCAAAACCATATTTTGCTTTGAAAATACAACATAGCAATAAATTTTCTGAAGTTGTTTCCTCAAGGAGATAAAGTAAAATTCTTCACGTAGTGAACGAAAACTCACTTAAAAATATATTATCTAAGATGTGGAAAACAAATTGTTCAAATTATATTGCTCTATATAAATAAAATATTTCGTTAAAAATGTAAAGTTTTTCCAGAAAGACTATATATTTTCTGATGTCTAATACTAAAGCATTTGTCAATAAAAGAAGGGATATTCTGTCAGAGCTATTTGTCAGTGTTCTTTTATCCGCCAACTTTTTTGACTATGACGAAGGCAAGCGGATTTTGAGCAAACAGAAAAGTAAGACATGTTTTCCGTTAAAATTTGCAGAATAAATAGTGCATTATTTTTATCATGTATGATTTTTGCAATTATTATCATGTATATATCCCCATAAAAATGGGACAACTGGAGCAGGCATATCTATGTTTCACATGATTTTTATTATAATTTAATTTATTTTTAATGTGGGTATCAAGATCTATTTGAAAAAAAAAATGTGAATAGTAACAAATTATTTAAATCAGGCAGACCCTGTAAATTGTTCTTTAAACTATATATCATTTAAACAGCGTTGTAAGGGCAATTTTTTTTACCAATCTTTTAAAAAAGGCTCAAATGTCAATACATTTCATTTAGTTATACAATAAACGTACAAATTATGTATGCACATGTGTACATTACTATACGTAATAAGTATAAGAGTTGCATAGTTATTTCAGAAAAAACAACTACACAGCAGAATCTCAAAAAATAATATTTATAACTATGGGGTAACTGAGTCCCACATGGTCTAGTAATCCCTACCGCATGTCCTAGTTACCCTATTCTTGAAAATTTCAAGAGGCAAGTGGAACACCAGTCATATATTTGAAGCTTTAAGTAAACAGATATGGATACACAATATTATTAATATATATGTGTATACCTAATCTTTTAAAAAAAGTGATTTTTTAATGAAAGTAGTTACCTTATTTTAGCAAAAATACGAAAAAGAGCAACTTGATTGACGTTGTTTCTATAAAGTTAAGCCTGAATATTTGGTAAACAATAAGAACAAAGACAATATTAAGAGAGATTTGACACACGCTGTTTGAAGATGTAGAAGTGGAAGTGCTATGTTGAAAACAGCGAAAACCTAAAAGTCCTCAACGGTTTTTATAAGAAAGTCTATGGTCTAATTACCTCATGGTTCCAGTTACCCTTGCTTAATTCACATGTCATTATTATTAATGAATTATTAATTAATTACTAATAAAAAAAATATTTCTAATACTATATGACAGAATGCATTTTTGTAACCATTTACTATATAAAAGCACATAATCTTTTTCAAAACTTCTATTTTAATTTTTATTCCTACATTTACATATATTTTTAAAATTTTGCACATCATTAGTTTATCGATGGTGATTTTTAGCAAGGCATATTCAGTTTTCATATATTAATTTTTACGAATAAGATATGGAGTTTGTGAAAACATGCATGTGAAATTATTTATGTAATTTGTACTACGTCGTAATGAAGGATGCGCTATTTCAATTTTTTCTTTGTTCATTCAAAAGAAAATTGATATATTTATTAAATACATTACAGAAAAATTACATGCACACATTTATACAAATGAATTACTGTATTTTAATGTTTAGAATTTATCTACATTTTATAATGATTTTTTTTTAAATTCATATAATCTTTAATTTAGAATAAAAGTTTGTGATGATATTATTACAACTAATGATAAATCAATATGTTCTGTAAATACAAAGAGTAGTTTTAGAACTAGAACAACAATTTTGCAGTCAATTACTTTTGAATTTTACAAAAAAGCCTACGTTAAATTTTTCTAAAGTAAATAAAAAATACACAGATACAAATATACTTAAGCATGTTGTAGTTTATATAATATATAATTAGTTAGCAATAGTTTTATGTAATTTATAAAGTATAGCTTAAATATTACTTTTTATAATAATCTTTAACGTTTTATCTAAAATACGTCTAGAAAATTAACTTTTTTAAAAAATTGTCTCTAATTTAAATATATTTCTATAATATGTGTCTAATATAAATATATATTAATAATTCCATATTTCTACTATACAACACATTAAAAAAATGAATATTTTATGTATTTCATTTTAATTCTTATAGCTTTGTTTAAGTTGTAATTTAAATAAATAATCTCTTTAAAACTGGAAAGACAGTTTCGTTATTCATCTATGCATAATTTAATTTATCCTAAACTTTATGAATATTTCTGCATTTAGTTAATTCTATAACACTGCAGATTTATTATTATAAATATCTATTATGCGGTTTCATCCTTTATGCACGTACAGCTTCTTGTTTTCGATCATCAACTTTGAGGGTTGTTTCGTGAATTTCATATGTAGCTGTCTTCAACGTTTGGATATTTATAGCTGTAATTGTCCATTGATTTTGGTATATCAAATACACGAGATGCACCTTTTGTAGTTTGCATGCGTCCTCTGGTCACTATGTGATGCACTTCGGTACCATTATCCTCAGGAACAGTTGGTCGTTCGGATTGCGGACTATCACAGATGCAGCCAGTTTCTTCTAATTCCATTGATAAATCATGAAGAGCTTATGAAATGCATAGGCTACGTATTTGGCGATGGTTTCGACGGTAAACGCGCCAGTTTTTTGCAACATTCATCTCATTTTGATGATAGATTTACCAATTCACCACGATCGAAATCATTTTGTTGGCATTTGCGAGCTCCGACTGAAGGACTAACACCCCCACCCTACTTTTTATCATTTTTCTACGCTGACTATCTAGCAAACGACGTTCTCTGATTGGTATTTTGTCTCTGTCATATTAAAATTTTCTTCGTGCGCCTTAGTGGTGTGTTTTGGGGCCGTTCTTAGAGCTGATATTGTTCGAGCATAACGCGTCTGTTAATTGCAATAATCATGCCGTTCCAACGCTCGTAAGGGTTTTCGCAAGCGCTGCCCAGCTAAAAATGAACTCCAGTGAAACTGCAAAGAAAATGCAGTTGCGAAACTGTAGTGATTTGGCACAAATCACTGCAATTTCTTCGAAGTCACAACTACAAAATAACTACAGTGAATGTGTAGTTTATAACTACACATTTTCTGCAGTGAATTTGAAGTTAAATGTCCCTTCCACCCCAAAAAATTGGCTCTGCTAGCGCCATCTATTGACCATACTGGTAAACTTGCTTTTCAACATTTCAAAGGCAGATTTTGACTGCGGAAACAGTTGTACTCAAACTGACGATCCCAGGTACAGGAGAGACACGCTTTGACCACTTGCCCGTTGAGACTTGTGTGGTTAGTGTTGTGCGAGGTATAAAGGGGAGGCATTTCAATTAAAGGTTATTTGTTGAAAAAGCTTAATGGCAGGCAGAAAAATGGGATGTTTCAAAGTGCTTTTATCTTATTATTTATTTATTTATTGTAATTCGTTTATATGGGCGTGTATTTTAAAAACAATTTAATATTAAATGAATTAAACGAATACTTTTGCGAATTAGCTAAAGCAAATGAATTGGTTTTTCTTCTGAATTTAAAAATCAGTAAATATTTAATAAAATAGTTTTATTTTTAGGCTAATTGCGAAAATAATAATTTTTTTATTATGAATTATAATGTAATTACATGCGTTGTGTTAATTTTATAAAATACATATTTTTGACATGGAAGTGCTTACTTTAATAAATTATGGGTCGGTAATTAATATTTTTTACTTAGAATAAAAATTCATTTTATGTCGTTTAATGATGAGGTAAAATATATTTTTTATTATTGGGTTAGAATAAAAATTTGTTATTTATAAACATTTTTTAATTTTTTTTGTAGTGAGTTTTTTAATTAGGGAATATTTCTTAATCTTTCTTGCAAATTAAAAAAAATAAACGAATTTTAGAGGTTTTTCTGATAATATAATTTTTTTAGGAATTATAATGTAATTAAATGTGTTAATTTAAGAAATATATGTTTGTAAAAAGGATAAATTAATTTTATAAAATGAGAATATAATATTGTGTTAGAATAATAATTTGCTATTTATAAACTTTTTTTATTTTAAAAATTAAATAAAAATAATATATATATTCTTTATTTGGTAGTGAGTTTTTTAAATGGGGAATATTTCTGAATCTTTCTTGCAAATTAAAAAAAAAATAATAAACGAATTTTAGAGGTTTTTCTGATAATATATTTTTTTAGGAATTATAATGTAATTAAATGTGTTAATTTAAGAAATATATATTTGTAAAAAGGAAAAATTAATTTTATAAAATAAGAAGTTCATAATTAATAACTTTGAATTAGAATAAGGACTCATTTTATGTCGTTTTTTTTTAATGTAGCATAGGTTTTTAATGATTATGTAGATATATTTGATTGTTAACTTATCTACATTTTTACCTAAAAATAAAATAGAAACATTAATTTAATTTTCTTCTTTTGTTACTTACCCATCATACGTAGTATAGGGTAAGTCTTGCAATCGTTTTGAAAATCGATTTTTTTTTTTTGAAGGATTTACACGTTTTAGATAGTGGAGATTCCGAATAACATATTTTTAGAAAAAATTTTTTGCCGTCCGTCTGTCTGTCTGTCTGTCTGTCTATCTGTCTGTAAACGCTCTATCTCCCGAACAAATTGAGATAGGGACTTGAAATTTTGTATGTAGTTAGTAAGTAAGAATGGGACGAACCCTATTGAATATCAGCAACCTCGATTATCCGGAACTATTTTTTTCGGACTCTCGAAAAATTCGTTCTGATGAAAGGTATATAAAAATTTTCGAATTTTTTTGTTCGAAGGAATCGACGTAAAAGGCAATAAAATAACACATATTTTGCATATAAAACGAAGTCAGTCGGATTATTAGTTACCGAGATATTTGTAATCTTGTTTTCCACATTCTTCGATTTTTCATGACCCTGTATTTCATTCAAATTTCAATTCAGAAGTATATTTTAATTGGAAATGAAACGCTTAATCCGACGCAGTTAATTGTTAGTTAATGGAATTATTATTTTTGGCGTTATAAGGATATTTCTTTTACGCAGTTCAGTACTACTTGAGTAGTTTGTCGTTTTATATAATTTGTCGAAATTGGTACATCAGCAGTTCTTTAATATAGCATTACTATGTATATTAACAATATTTAAATTTTGTTTATGAATTGCAATGCATTGTACAAATAGTTTCCCATGTTTTATTTTCATATACATATCCATGATGGGTAAGTATTACGGTGGCCCCCAACGACTAGTTTTCTTTGGTAAATAATTTAATACAAAGGGAAATTTCTGATTTTTTTTAAATTTTAATAAAAAAAATGACTAGATTTTTTAATATATTTAAAACTTGTAAAATAATTTTAAACACTTTTAATAATTTAACATTTGCATGAAATAAGAAACTTTGATGTGCTTTTAAAATGAATACATAATTAGAAGATACACTTCAATTAACTGATGAAGTATTTTTTTTTCTTTCTACGATTCATTAAGTTTAGATCGAATAATAATTTTACAGAGCAATTAAAAAAATTATTTGATGATTGAAATATTTGTATGTCGATTTCAAAATGAAGTAATAGTAAATTAATTGCAAGTAATTTTCAGTTATGAAGATGGAGATGTATGGGGGCAGGAAGCAGAGGAGCTCGTTGGATATTAAAATTTAATTAAATAAATTTCCCTCTTCTTTTTTTTTCAAAAACCTAATGTAAAATTTTTGCGTAACTTAGAAAGAAAGAGAAAAAATTCAATTAAGGAGGGGGTTGTAGACTCATTGCACCTCCCTGGATTTTGAAATTTAATTAGCAATTCTTCCTCCAATTTACAAAAGCATAATAAAATTTATTCTTTTAGTGTGATTTAAAAAAAAAGAAAAGAATAATTTTCCGTGAGGGGTGGGGGAATCGATAAGCCATTTTCCTTCACTCGATTTTGAAATTTTTTTCTCCGATTTTTGAAAAAATACTAAAACTCAATCTTTTTCTTTAGCTTAAAATATAAGAACTAAGAATTTTCTGTTAGGGGGAGGAAGGTAGAAGAAAGAATTTGCCCCTTCCTAAATTAAAAAAAAATTATATATACATTAACAAAATTTTTCTTTTCTGATATTTTCAAAAGCATAGTAAAATGTATAATTTTCAAGAAATTTACAATAAAAAATAAGAAGAAATTTCGCATTAAGGGGCTGGTGAGTGAAAGGCCCATTGTCCCTCATAACTTTTGAAACTTAATATATTTTTTCTCTAATTTTGATAAACCTCGCAAAATTTATTCGTTTGGAGTAACTTAAAATAAAGGAACTAAGAAATTTCCGTTGTATGCAGGGGGCACAGGTTGTCACCAGAGCCTGATTACTAACGGGGCACTCTCTCACCAGAAAAAATTTATAGAAATTTTCGTCTTCTTTAAACGCCCTTTTCATACAAGATTACTGTCATGAATAAGGAAAAATTCTTTCTTTCTTTTTCCTGGTGGGAGAATGCCCCGTTAGTAATCAGGCCCTGGTTGTCACTACTACCCCTCACTGGATTTCGAAATGTAATTTAGTGAAATTATTTTTTTTTTCTCTTAGCTTAAAATAATAAAGGAATTAAGAATTTTAAGTTAGGGGGAAGGAAGCATAGATAGGGACGCCCATGTCTGAATTTAAAAAAAAAATGGATTTTAATGTATTAAAACTTGTAATTTCCAAGTAACAAAACAAAGTAGGAACTAATAAATTTTTTACTACGGAAGTGGTTCAATGGGATCAGAAATCCCTAGTTCGATTTTGAAGCATATTTGAAATTATTTTTCTCCGATTAATTTCTGTGAATTTATCGGACAATAACTACAGTTATACGAGAGATGCATCGGAAATGTACTTCTAAATTAATGGCTGGATAATAACTTCAAATTCACTGCAGTGATTCTACGGTTATAAAGTCTTATATATTTTTTTTAATTTTTGATTATAAAATGAATTTATAAATACTACAGTGTTTTCAAAGTTAATAGCGCACAGAATGTTTAAAATAAATTACTGCAAAATCACCTATAATTATCTACAAAATAACTGAAGTGAATTTATAGTTGAGATTGCACTACAGAAAGACTAGAGAAATTTTAGAAAAACCTCAAAAACTCTTCACTTCTACAAAAAAAACTGCAGTTCATTTTTAGCTGGGTGAGCATTTTGCAATTAAAAAATGAGTGTTGCCATTGGAAAATTTTGAGTTTCTGTAACTATAACCCTAACTGGGGCGCCATTTTTTGACTTTCATAGAATCTCGAGCTCATACCTCTGAAAGCTACATTTGAAATTTCAACTCGACCGGTTGAACGGACTGGCCACTAGAGTTCAATATATCAGCAAAGTTTTTTATGACCACCCTGTATATTGAGATTTAATATACTATTTAAGATTAATGTCTGTGTTTAATATTTACTTTTTTTTCCTTATGTTCAATATTTTTTCTATTAAATTCAAATGGTTTGTATTGTAATACAATTAATGGTTATATATTTATAGTTCTTGGAGATAGAGCTATTACGGGAATCGAGAAATATGCACAGAAGGAGCACTACCTCTTAAGCTTTCGACATCAAAACAAAATATGCGACACCTCATACGAATAAGAATCAATAAATTTTGCTAAAAAATCAATGCATGTGACGGCCCTTTTTAAAACAATTTAAATAATTCCATTAACACGAAAGCATTAAGTAGTTGTGAACAGCATGCACATGAGTCCCTGTAAGATTATACGAGGATGGGGATGTACAAGGATGTATAAGGTTAATGGTTATTCCGTAGACATGCGTGTTCAAGATGCGATAAATCATTGTTAGAGGTAGACAGCTTTTTTTAGTAGTTTCTATTAAGAACATGTCCAAGTCCTTGCCCACGCAGTAATTAGAATTTCATTTCACATTGTTACCACATTGTTGCTTTAAAATCTTTTATACCAATATGCGTGAATCTCAAAACAGTACTGTTTTTTTGTACTTGAAATGTCACTTTTTACTTTTATAAAGTGAACCTTTTTAATATCCAAAATTAACCTTATACTACATTAAATTCCTTTTAAAGATATTCCGTATTTATTCCGGCTTATTAAATTACAATTCTATTATTAGGTATAATCCATTAATCTGTATAGAGCAATGTAAATTCTTAATTCACCTTAAAAAAACATTAATTTCAATATGCGTAAATAAAAAAAAGGCTCTTTTTTATTATTGTGAAGTCAACATTATGCTACCCTTTCCAAATTCAAATTCAGCACGATTTTCAACACAAATATTTTATTCTTAAAATAAAATGAAGTGCCAAAACCATATTTTGCTTTGAAAATACAACATAAACATATTTTTTTTCTTTAAGTTATTTTCTTTAAGAGAGAAAGTAAAATTCTAGCTTCACTGAACGAGAACTGACTTAAAAATACATTATCTGAGAAGTGTAATACAAATTGTTCAAATTATATTACTATATATAAATAAAATATTTGGTTAAAAATATAAAAGTTTTTAAAGAAACGATATATTTTCTGAAGTCTAATACTAAAGCATTTGTCAATAAAAGAAGGTATATTCTGTCAGAACTATTTTTCAATATACTTTTACCCGCCAACTTTTTTTACTATGACGAATCCAAGCAGGTTTTGAGTAAAAACTAGAGTAAGACATGTTATCCGTTAGGATTTGTAGAACAAAGAGCGTATTATTTTTTATCGTGTTTTTTTTTATTAAGTATTATCACGTATGTATTTCCATAAAAATGGGACAACTGGAGCAGGCATTTCTGTGTTCCACATGCATTTTATTTTATTTTATTTTACATTATTTTATTTATTTTTAAAATGTGTATCAGGTTCTATTTCAAAAATATTAATTGAAAATTATTTAAATCAGGCAGACTTTGAAAATTGCTCTTTAACTACATATCATTTAAACAGCATTGTAAGGGCAACCTTTTTTACAACGGTTTTTTAAAAAAGGTCCCAAATTTGAAATCATTTCATTTATTTATATTGTTGCAGCGTATATGGGGTTCTTTATCAATTTTATAGTTAGAGAACTTCAAACACTTGTCTCTTAGAAAAGTAGAAAATAATTTATTTACAGATCTTCAGAACAACAGAATCTTCGAAACTCACAAATAATACTAGATATTCATATATAACTGCTCAAATCTATAGTACAAGTATAGCTTTAGATCCCAGAGACTCTTTATACAACGTCTCAACACTTAATAACATTCAAAACAACATAAATGAAACTCAAGCAAACTTGCTAACAAAGGCCTTGTTCACTCAATGACTGATTGGTAAATAATAACAACAGCTCGCATCGCTTCTCTTCTTATATAGGCTCGCAGCAGGTACGGGAAATTTCTAGAACCATCTCGAAAAATCCACGGAAAAACAGACAATGTATCAGTATCCCTAAGGGGGTTACCATTGAGAAGGAAGGGTTACCATCGCCAACAATCGCCAAGTTTGTCGCCAACTTGGCGATATATCGCCAAATTTCGCGACCAAAATTAGTCGCCAAAAGTGACGCCAACTTGGCGATATCTTTATTATTTCGATAATCCGCCGTAGACATACACTTAAAATAATGGACAAGTTTGTTTGATAACAGAGACAATGTATCAAAAACTAATATTAGTAAAGGAATGGAGCTTAATAAGATTATTTACATTATTTTACAGTACAAACTCTAACTATTTACAAAATTCGTAACACTACCCCCTCCTCAAAGACTGCACGTACCGGGCAGTGCAATCCTTGAGTTAGAGGAAAACACTTAAAATAAATAAACAAATAAATAAATAAATATATAATAACAATAATAATAAAATTTACATAAATAAGAACTAATCACCATTTACATATTTACAAAAAGTGACTTTCATGACCATGGTCTGAAATTCCAGTTTTGAATTTCTAATCACTTTGGCCAAAATAAGGGGCTAGCCGGTTATAATGTACGACCTTGGGTTTGGCGTGTGGCGATTTTGTATACGTACGACGACGTCATTCAGCCTGTTGACGACTGTGTAAGGACCGTCCCAGTTTCTTTGTAGTTTTGGCGACAGTCCCTTACGACGTATGGGATTCCACAACCAAACTTTGTCACCTTCGTTGAACTCATGTCCAGTTGCCTTTGTGTCGTACCGTGTCTTCATCTTTTCCGATGCCAGTCCGATTCGGTTCCTCGCTAGACGATGAATCTCCTCAATCCGTGCCTGGAGTCCATCCACGTATTCTTCAACGACGTATTCTTCAACGTATTCTTCAACGAGGCGACAAAGGAGCGTCAGGAGGACGGCCAAATAAAAGATCCGCAGGCAGACGAAGATCACGACCAAAGAGCATTTGAGAAGGGGAGTAACCAGTGGCCTCATGAGTGGCACTCCTGTAGGCAAGCAGGAAAAGAGGCAATTTCTTGTCCCAGTCCTGTTGGTCTCTAGACACCAGGAGAGAGAGGCTATTTAGGATGGTACGATTGAACCGCTCCACCATGCCGTCCGATTGAGGGTGTACAGGTATTGTTCGAGTTTTGTCCATGCCGAGTAGTTCACACATTTCCTTGAACACAGCCGAATCAAAATTTCTTCCTTGATCGGAATGGATTTGAAGAGGAACTCCGTATCTGGAAACCCAGTGTTGAATCAGTATGTCTGCTACAGTTACCGCCTCTTGATTAGGAATGGCGTAGGCTTCAGGCCACTTAGTGAAGTAGTCCATGACAACGAGGATGTACTTATTGCCATCAGATGTTCTAGGAAGTGGACCCAGGATGTCTAGGGCAATTCGTTCGAAAGGAGCTCCTACATTATAACGTTGCAATCGTCCACGGGTGCGCCTCTTAGGACCTTTACGTGCTACACAGGTGTCACAAGCTCGACACCACTTCTCCACGTCCCTGCGAACATTATTCCAGTAGAAATGCTCTCGAACCTTTTGCAGGGTCTTCATTACACCAAAATGACCTCCTGTGGGACTACCATGCAGTTCTTGAAGGACCATAGAAATTCTCGACTTAGGGAGTAGTAGTTGCCATCTACATGTCTTTCCATCGTCAGACTCCCATTTTCGGTACAAGATGCCGTTCTTCAAATGTAAGGAATCCCAGAGAGCACAATAACGTTTAGTCGTAGGATGGTAATGGGCCATGTCTTGCCAGTTGGGCTTCCTGTTGGACTCTTCTTTCAGCTCTAGAATTGGCTTAATTTCAGGATCAGCAAGTTGATCTTTACGCAGGCTCTCGTCACTCCACGGATCTTGCGATGATGTAGACCCAGTTGTAACTTGTCTTACTACAGGACCTTTGACATTAAATTTCTTCTCAACCCGGTCGCAGTATCTACAATTCTCTGAGCAGGGTCTTCTTGAGAGAGCATCTGCATTTCCATGTGGTGAGCCTTTTCGATGGCGTATCTCCATATCGTACTCTTGCAGCTTTTGTATCCACCTGGCTATCTGGCCTTCAGGGTTCTTAAAATTCAATAGCCAAGTTAGAGAAGCATGATCAGTTCGGATCAGGAATTTCCGACCGTAAAAATAATGATGAAAATGGTCTATGGCTTTCACTACAGCAAGAAGCTCTTTTTTTGTTACGCAGTAGTTTCGCTCTGCCTTTGATAAGCACTTGCTGAAATAGGCAATAACACGCTCCTGGCCGTCAATTTCCTGGGACAGTACAGCGCCAATGCTTTCGTTGCTTGCATCCGTATCAAGTATAAACTGTTTATCGATTTGAGGATACGACAGAATTGGAATGGATGTCAAGGCCTCCTTAAGCTTTTCGAAAGGAGCGTCACAGCCCTGTGTCCACATAAATTTTTGATTGGCTTCTGTTAATTTATGAAGTGGTCTTGCAATCATCGAGAAGCCTTTGACGAATTTTCTGTAATAGGTGCATAATCCTAGAAAACTTCGAAGCTGGTGAACATCTGCTGGACGATTCCAATTTTTTACGGCCGATATCTTCTCCGGATCAGTCCTAACTCCTTCCGCCGAAATGATGTGTCCAAGGTAGGCGACTTCATTACGAAACAAACTGCACTTCGAAGGGCTTAACTTCAAATTAGCTTCCTTTAATTTTTGTAGCACCCGCCTGAGGTTGTTCAGATGTTCATCAAAAGATTTTCCTATGATTATGATGTCATCTAAATAAACAAGGCATGCTTCATACGACAGCCCCCGGAGAACCGTTTCCATAAGCCGTTCGAAAGTTGCAGGTGCGTTACATAGACCAAAAGGCATTACCTTGAACTGCCATAATCCTTGTCCCGTTGTAAAGGCAGTCTTCTCACGGTCGTCCGGATGGATCTCTACCTGCCAGTAACCACTCTTCAGATCCAGAGTCGAGAACCAAGTGTTGCCCGCAAGTGTGTCAAGAGTGTCGTCAATCCTTGGAAGAGGGTAACTATCCTTTTTAGTGATGTCATTCAGTCGGCGGTAGTCTACACAAAATCTTGTAGAACCATCCTTCTTTCTTACTAATACAATGGGAGACGCCCATGGACTTGTTGATGGTTCGGTGACGTCATTTTCTTCCATATCCTTAATTAAATTCTGTACCTCTTCTTGCTTGGCAAAAGGTAATCGTCTAGGGTGCTGTTTAATAGGAGAGTGATCTCCCGTGTCAATTCGGTGTTGTGCCATTTTAGTTCGTCCAAAGTCTTCAGATGTTTGGGAAAATAAACTTTGGAATTCTCTAATTAAACTTTCCGCAGCATCCCTTTGATTTGGATCTAAGTCCGTATTTTGTAACAAATCCTTGACTAAATTATCTGAAGATTTCTGAGAGTGATTGGAATTTTGACTTATGCACGTCGCAGGAGCACATGATGCTATCAACTCTCCTTTCCTGATAGTCCTCGTCTTATCACTAATGCTAGCAATTCTGACTGGAATGGTCTTCTTCGAGAGGTCCATTACAGATGAAGCCACCAATACTCCTGCTTTTTTACTATTGTTTTCGGGATAATCTATATGGCCAAATCGATAATTAGTTTCATTGTTAATTACAGCTGGAACTAAAAATTCTGTTCTTGGACCTAGATTGATGTCTTCTTTGGCTATTACTGTTTGTTTATATTCAACTTCGTTATTTAATCCAAAAAGGCTTATTTCTTCAGATTTAGATAGCATTTCATTATTTTTAAAATCAAGTTTGAAACCAAACTTCTTCAGAAAATCTAGCCCGATTATGCAAGGATCTGTTATGACAGCCACATATGCCGTATGATAATATTTGTTTCCTCCAAAGTTGATAGTTAAATTGGCCTTTCCATATGTGCCTATCTTGTCGCCCGTCACAGTTTGCAGGGTAACACAGGGTGGAGTCCAGATGAGTTTACATTTCAGTTTTCGAGCCAAATCTTCTCTTATTATTGTTAGATTGGCTCCTGTATCAACAATCATACGACACTGAATTCCGTTAATAAAGCCTATCACATATAATGCATTATCATCGCCACTCATTTTTGATATCTGGAGGATCTTCAGGTGGGGCTTTTCATTCTCTGGCAACCTCCGCCCCGCGAGATGGCCAAAATTTAGTTTCCCTGCTGACTGTTTGAATTTATCTCACGTTCGTGGATTTTGGGGCAATTTCTTCGGAGATGTCCTGTATCACCGCATCCCCAGCACGTGAGATTCTGTCTTCTTGAACTTGTTCTTCCGTATTTTAAAGCTTCAAGTTCTTGATTTATTTTCCTAATTTCTTTGAAGACGTCATTCTCAGTGTCTGAGCTTTTGTTCACCGTTGCCCCTCGGACTAAATGACGATCTCTTCTGCTCGCTTGTGTAGCTGCTTCCAACTTTAAGGCATATAGTAGTGCAGCCATTAAATCCTGTACATCTGCCATTCGTACCACTCTCTGCACTTCTGGATCTTTTATTCCGTCTACAAAATATTGCAGTGAAAGCATTTCCCGTGCATTTGTTGGACAGTCAATGAATGCTGAATTTGCAAGCCGTTCAATTTCCGAGGCAAACTCTTGAAGAGTTTCACTCGATTTTTGATGGCGGCTCTTCATTTGTATTCTCGTATAATCCTTGAAGAATTTTTCGCCGAATCTCATTTCAAGTGCACAACTTAGAGTCTCAAAATTGAGTTGCGTCATATCGGGCAATGTTTGCAGCACGTCTGCGGCTTCTCCTCTTAAAGATGCTGCCAGTTGACAAGCTTTCACCTCGTCACTCCATTTGTTCGCTTCGGCTACAATGGTGAATTGGGTCTTGTAAACTTGCCAGGAACTCTTTCCGTCGTATGTCGACAGCTTGATGTGCACGGAAGAAGCAGGCGGATTCCTAAATTCTTCATAATTACCACTGAACGCTGAAAGCTTCTTCTCAAGATCTTGTACTTTTTTATTTAGCTTTTCATCTACATAAACTAGTATTTTCTCTTCAACGTTACTGATTTTCTCTTCAACGTCCGCCATTTTCCTTTCCATTTTCTGTTCAACATTACTAACTTCATTCTGAATTTTCTCTTCTACTTCCTCTATTTTCTCTTCTACAGAGCCTATTCTTCTCTCTACCGACGAGAACTTTTCTTCTAAAGTTTTCTTCATTTCTTCTTGGCCTTTATTAATCTTTTCAGTCACATCTTCTTGGCATTTGTCAATTTTATTTGTCAACTGTTCCATTCTTTCTTCCTTATTATTCATTTTTTCCGCCAACTCTTCTTGGCCTTTATTCATCTTTTCCGCCAACTCTTCTTGGCCTACATTAATCTTTTGGGTCACTTCTTCTTGGCATTTGTCAATTTTGTTTGTCAACTGTTCCATTCTTTCTTCGTTTTTATTCATTTCATCCGCCAACTCTTCTTGGCCTTTATTCATTTTATCCGCCAACTGTTCTTGGCCTTTATCAATTTTATAGGTCAGCTCTGTTCTTAATCCGTTAATAGCTTCTAACAGTTCTTTCAGCTGTCCGTCCATTGTTCTTGTTTTCGCCATAAGATCCCGACTTCTGACACCAAATGTTGCAGCGTATATGGGGTTCTTTATCAATTTTATAGTTAGAGAACTTCAAACTCTTGTCTCTTAGAAAAGTAGAAAATAATTTATTTACAGATCTTCAGAACAACAGAATCTTCGAAACTCACAAATAATACTAGATATTCATATATAACTGCTCAAATCTATAGTACAAGTATAGCTTTAGATCCCAGAGACTCTTTATACAACGTCTCAACACTTAATAACATTCAAAACAACATAAATGAAACTCAAGCAAACTTGCTAACAAAGGCCTTGTTCACTCAATGACTGATTGGTAAATAATAACAACAGCTCGCATCGCTTCTCTTCTTATATAGGCTCGCAGCAGGTACGGGAAATTTCTAGAACCATCTCGAAAAATCCACGGAAAAACAGACAATGTATCAGTATCCCTAAGGGGGTTACCATTGAGAAGGAAGGGTTACCATCGCCAACAATCGCCAAGTTTGTCGCCAACTTGGCGATATATCGCCAAATTTCGCGACCAAAATTAGTCGCCAAAAGTGACGCCAACTTGGCGATATCTTTATTATTTCGCCAATCTGCCGTAGACATACACTGAAAATAATGGACAAGTTTGCTTGATAACAGAGACAATGTATCAAAAACTAATATTAGTAAAGGAATGGAGCTTAATAAGATTATTTACATTATTTTACAGTACAAACACTAACTATTTACAAAATTCGTAACAATATAATAAGGATACAAATTATGTATGTATATATGTGTATTACTAAAGGTAATAAGTATAAGAATTGCATAATTATTCCAGGAAAAAACTTAACAACAGAAACTCCAAAAAAAGATTTATAACTATAAGGTTAACTAATACCCACATGGTCCTGTTATCCGTGCTGCATGTCCTAGTTACCCTATTCTTGAAAATTTCAAAAGGCAAATGGAACACCAGCCATACATTTGAGGCAATAGGTAAATAAATATCAACACCTAATATTATTAATATACATGTAAAAATGTATATTTATACACATATATGCATAATCTTTTTAAAAAGTGATTGTTTAATGAAACCGCTTACCTTATTTTTACAAAAAGACGAGTAAGTTCAACCAGATCGCCATTGTTTGTAAAAAAAGAAACCTGAATATTTGGTAAACAATAGCAGCAAATACAGAGTTATGAGACATTTGACACACGTTATTTAAAGGTGTATAGGTGGAGGTGCTATATTAAAAACGGCTAAAACTTAAAAGTCAACGATTTTTATATAAAAAAAGTCTATGGCCTCATTGACTCATGGGTCCCGATACCCTTGTTTAACTTACATGTCATTATTATTAATGAAATATTAATGAATTATTCATAAAATAAAAATTTAATTCAAATACTAAACAAAAGAAGGGAATTTTGTAACCACTATCTACAAAAAAGTACATAATCTTGCAAAACTTCTAATTTTAACTTTTATTCCAACATTTACATACACATATTTTTTTAATTTTTGCTATTCATTACTTTATCGACGGTGATTTTTGTCAATGAATATTCAATTTTCAAATATTAATTTTTATGAATAAGATATAGAGTATGAAAATATATATGCAAATTTATATATGTATTTTGTATTACTTAGTAATAAAGTATGTAATATTTCAGTTTTTTCTTGGTTAATTCAAAAGAAAGTTAACATGCACACATTTATACAAATGAATTATTATAATTAACTGTTTAAAATGTATCTACATTTTATACTGATTATTTATAAAAAATGAAATAAATTTTAATTTAGAATAAAGAATAAATTTTAAAGTTTCTGATGATAATAATTAAAATAATAATAAATCAATATTTTCCGTGAGTACAAATAGCAGTTTTTGAAATAAAACAACAATTATGTAGTCAATTATTGTTGCACTGAAAATATATTGCAAAAAAGCCTAGGTTAATATTTTTTATTAAATAAAAAACACACTGTTTATGTTAACTTGTTTTAGAATTTACATAATGTTAGCTTCAAATATATTTAAGCGTAATATAGTTCACATAATATAATATTGCATAGCAAACGTTTTATGTAATTTATAAAGTATACCCTAAATATTACTTTTTCTAATAAAATTTAACGTTTTATCAAAAATACATTCAGAAAAAATACTTTTAAAAATGTCTCTATTATTAATATATATATATCTATATTAATAATACCTTATTTCTATTATACATCACATTAAAAAACAATACATTTGAATAATTTATGACTTATATATTAATTCCAATAACTTTGTTTAAGTCATAATTTAAATAAATAATCTCTTTAAAACTGAAAAGGGTGTTTCGTTATTCATCTATGCTTAATCTAATTTATCTTAAACTTTATGAATATTTCTACATTTAGTTAATTCTAAAACACTGCAGATTTATTATTATAAATATCTATTATGCGGTTTCATCCTTTATGCACATACAACTTCCTGTTTTCGATCATCAACTTTGAGGGGTGTTTCGCGAATTTCATATGCAGCTGTCTTCAAAGTTTGGTTATTTATAGCTGTATAAATCAGTGTTTGTCATTGTCTCTATTGAAAATGTCAGTTATACAGTTTCCAGTACTTTAACAGAATGGAACGCTAATGTATTATGCACATACACTAATAAACCAGATTTCATTACGTATGTGCAATAACGATTTGTATACACGTAGTTATATATATGTATGTTATATGCGTATAAATACACTATGTACAGTATGTGTACCGACATATATTTTGTAAATTTAGGAAGAAAATAAAGATTATTATTTTACTAAAAACATTAAGTTAAAACATAAAAATCTGTGAAGGTGTCAAATTAAATTACAATAATTAAAAAAAGTAATATTGACAAATATTGTAAAAATTTAGTTTTTTGTAATATCTTAAATAATATTTATTTTAAATTATTGTGTTTGAATGTTTGTTTTCGTATAAAAATATGTTACCAATATCGCACATAAGATGTGCAATATTTTAAAGATTTATTCATATTATCTGGGTATCCTTCAGTGAAAATTCTTTACCAAATGTTTATGAAAATTTAAATAATAATATTTTCGTTTTGTTTTTTGAATACGCATATTGCAATGTATCTTATACATTATTAATATTTCTATATTTAGGCAATCTTATAACGGTGTTGATTTATTAAAAATAGTTTCTGTTGTGATTTTTCATCCTTTATGCTTTTATATCTTACAGTTCTCCATCTTTTCACACCTTAGGGTGCAGAAAAACACAATGGTAATGTTACAAGCCAATCACTAAAATTGGATTTTAAAGGGGTTTTTTTTCTTTTACTTTTATGCATTTTTTATCAGTAAATATGAAAATTACTTTTATTTTCAATCATTATCTCAGGACTTTTCACTAGTCATAAATTTTTAAAGTAAATATTTATTTATATATCATATACTATAATGTCATATAAAGTAGAGGAAGATAGGTGTGTTTTTTAATGTTAAATTTATAAATAATATTTTTTTGCAGTTTTTAGTCCTGGATCTAAATCTTTTCGAATTTGGACAGTAAAACCTTTTTTTTCAGTCTACGTGTCTGCGTTGTGATCTGAACATTAATATTGATCGTTTGTGTGTCGAAATGTTTCGTTTCGCAATGAGACATTTGACCGATCATTGTATAAGTGGAGATAGGTCAGATTGAAAACAGAGAACGATACAGTTTTTTGTTTCCAATTGGCCAACTTAGCAAGGTGCATATCCGCTAAATCACTATCCATATTGATGAATTCTTCTATCAGCTCATAAATACGAGATACGCTGTCCTTTGCCTACGTCTGTTCAGCTGTCCCCACGACCTCTTGCGTATCGCAGTTGAGAAAGCGAAGGGGTTGCGTCAGGGATGCTTTGTCTGAATAAAAGTATATAATGGAGTTAATAGGCAACTACCAACAATTGACTCGCAGATAAATAATTTTTGAAGATTTATAAACGTATGTATCTAAAAGCAATTAAAATGAAAAATGCAGAGTAAAGGGTTTTGAATTATCAAGCAATTTAGATTTACAATCTAATCAATTATTGTCCTGTTCTATTATGTTTTCATATGTATCCTATTTTACGACTTTTTTCTCTTATCTATTGAGATGTCTATGAATATTATATAGTTATTTTTATATTAATAAAAATCGGAAAAAAAAATTCGTTTAAGTATTTCAGTATTAAGTCTTGTTCTAATATTTCCTTTTGATTTTTTAAATAAAATGTTTTGAAAAATTCTGTAACTTTGTACTTTTTTATGACAAAATTATTTTTCTCTAACTTGTAAGACACTATAGCCGAATATAAGATAAGCGGATTCAATAAATGTAAATAACTTCAATTTGGAATATTAACAATTTTTGTTTAAAATTTATGTTCTGATACTACTGAGAAAAGTTCTCTAGCAATCAATTCTCTCATGTAACATAAACTTTTATTTGATATATTAAATGCAATAATATTGAAAAGAACATCTTAAAAAACTTCCAACCAACATGCATAGTCTTTTCTAAAATCTAAATAAATTGAATCGTAACCGTAAATTTTCACATTAAGGAAAACAGTCTAAATAAAAATTGTCAGCACATTTGAAAGTGTTGTTACACAATCATTTAATAAATTGAAACTACACTTCATTACCACTTTGTCAGCACGTTATTTATTTTTCAAAAGTATTCAATTTTTTAAGAAATGAAACGAAGTTCATTAACTGTAAATGCCACAATAACACAGTAATCGAGTGTTTCAAAAAACATTTCTGTGAAATGACAAAGTTAAAAATTGTTTATTTATTAGTAATGATTAAATGTTAAACGAACAACAAATAAGCTTCTGTTTAAATACTTCTGAAATTAATTTACATTATATGTCTCAATTTTTATAAACAACACAGGCATTTTTATGTTTCATGATAAGTTTTGCAAGCCTCTTTAATCTTTTCAGTTCATTGAAGCTTGATACATAAAACGAAATGGAATAATAAAGTATTTAATTAAATGTTAAATAATGTCATTTAAGAACTAATCAATAATAGTAGAAAAAACATTTTATATTAGAAATAAAGCGAGTGAGAGAATAAATGTACAAGAATATCAAGCTCATAAGAGTATTTTCATAAGTTAGATTAAATTTCAATTTAATTATTTTCTTTTATTTCATAACATCTTTTATAGTTAATATTTCAAAGTTTTACTAGATATCGTAACTATTTTTTCATCCTATTTACCAGGAATTAAATTGTTTTTACGTATGTTAGATTTATATGTTTAATTTCAAAATTATTGAGATTAAATGTAGATGTTTATAAAATCAAAATGTGAAAGAAAATTATGAAATTTAATAGCAAAATTTTACAGAGAACCAGAGAAGTAAGGTATAATAATATATCGTCCTACAAATAGAAAATTTACATGCATAATTTAGAGTTTTCAATCATCAAACAATTTGAATTTACAATGTAATCAGTCAGTGTCATTTTTTTATTATGTTTTTATATGCATCCCATTTTGCGTAAATTTTTCTGTCGTATATTCAGCTACCTATGGCACTTATGCATATTTTTTTTATTTATTTTGAAAAAACAGACATTCGGAAAACAAGTCATATATTATGTATTTCTATAATGTTTTGCTCAAAAAGTTTATTTTTTTTTTTATCAAAAGCTCTTAAAAATGCTATAATTTTGTATTTAACTAAAGCCAAAATATTTGTGTTTAATTTTTAAAAATCCATAATCTATAATAAATATTAATTGTTCCAAATTGTTATAAATAAGAGTATTCAATAAATGTAAATAATTTCAATTCAATATATCAACAGATTTTTTATATTTTTTTCTGAAAATAAAGACAAACGTACGTTTGCAATCAATGCTTTCATCTAACTTTAACTTTTATTTGATACATTAAATGCAATACTATTAAAAATGACTTTTTAATATATTGCCAACCAAAGTCTTTTGGAAATTTTAAATAAACGGAACCGCAAACGTGAAATTTTCACATTAGGGAAAAAATTCTAAATAAAAATATATTGACAGCATATTTGAAAGTATTGTTATAAAATTATTTAATAAACTGGGAGTGCACTACATTACCACTTTGACAGCAGGTTATTTATTTAGCAAAAATATCAATCTTATGTAGTTAAATGAATGATATTAATTATGAATGACACAATAAAACTGCAAGCGAGTTTTTGTTAAAAAATGAAACGATTCTATAAATTAACAAAGTTAAAAACTGTTTATTTATTTATTAGTAGTGATTAAATGTTTAACGAAGAATAAGGAATTCTATGTTTAAATAATTCTGATATTAATTTACATTTAATGTCTGAATTTTTATAAACAACACAAGCATTTTTATGTTCCATGATAAATTATGTAAGCCTCTTTAATCATTTCAGTTCATTGAAGCTTGATACATAAAACGAAATGGAATAACAAAGTGCTTAATTAAATGGAAAATTTGTCACTTTAATACTAAGCAATGATAAATAAAAATAAATAAATAAATAAATAAAAACATGACATATTATAAGTAAACCGAGTGAGAGAATAAATGCAGAAGAATATATAGTTCATGAGAAATGTTTTCAGAAGCTAGATTAAATTTTATTTATATACGTTTTATCGAAATGTTTTAGTAAAATGTTTAGTTTTGTGAGATATCATATGCTATTCTTTTTATCCTTTTCTCCAGGAAATAAAATATGTTTACATAAGTAAGACTTATTTGTTTAATTTCAAAACTATTGAGAACCAAACATTGAAAGCAAATATTTAAAAAATTCAATATGCCTGAGCATATATGGCAAATTTCATTTTTCATAAATTTATCTTTTATCAGTAATCTTCATGATATATTCCTATTGCATATATTATAGAAAAAATGTCTTCTAAAAATGCGAACGTTCTGAATATGTAAAAGGTAAGGATATGAATAAGTAAAAGGAAAAACCGGAATAATTTACGGGATAGCAAAATTTTGGAAAAAATAATAAAGTATAATTAAATTAAAGTCCTACAACTACAAGAGTTATAAGCATAATTTAGAGTAATTTGAATTAGCATTTACTTATTTGGTATCTCATTTTCCGTAAAGTGTATTTATGTTATTTTTTTTAAACAAATTAATATATTTTTTTTTACTAAATGATTTAAATTCTTCATAAAGAAATACCGATATTTCATCTCTTGTATTTAGAGTAAATCATTTTAGTAATGCTGTATAACACAAAGATAAATGTTTCGCAAAACTGATCTAATTGTGTAACAATTTTGCAAGAACTTTGTTTATAGCTAGTTTTTCAAGATTTTATCAATGCGGGTACGCTGCCCGTGTGCATTTTATTTAGCAATTGTAATGGTCTTAGTAGGTTTGCCTAAAAATCATATTTTTGTTTTATTTACCCTTATATATTAATTTTATATTTAGTTTCACTTACCTTAAGTATTCTGTATATTAAACTCACAAAAATTAATTTTATAATTCCATTTTTGTTATTGTGTTCTAGACGCAGTCTCTATTCCATTACACATCGTTTCCTTGTCAGTGATATGTTTTAAAAATAAGTTTATAAAATTGTATTTTAAATCCGAAAAAAAAATATTTACTGATTCTTTTTATGTGAATTTCGGAATACTACGCATAAGAAAGTAAAAACAAACAAAAGAAACGTAAGTGTGGAATAATGTAAAAGAACATTTTTATAGAAATAATAAAACAGTTTAAAATTGCACACTGAATAAAGGTTTAAACTAAATATATATAAATACTAAATATATATAAAGACTGGAAAATCTTTCAAAAACAAACAAAAATAATTTTATGACAAGTTAAAGTATATATTTCGTAACTTACAATTAAAATTACCATTAAACTAAATTAAAAAAAATATTTCTATTTTTTTAATATGGAATTTTAGTAATAATGAGGGTAAAAAATATGTGCAAAGAAGTTTATTTTATTTTTCATTCCTTATGTGTTAAACTAAAAATTTTGATGTAAGAAATGATATAATCTGAATAAAGGTCCTTTTCTGAGATTTATATTTATAAATAGGATGTCAATTCAACCAATTTTTTCCCCATTTGTAACCCGACCGACAGGCATTTGGAGGAAACTTTTTGTGCACACTAATTCTATCATGAAATGTTTCTATCAGAAATTTTTCCTTCCCAGACCTCATAGTTTGTGAGATATGGGGGGTCCAATTCTTGGGGTTTTCTCAAATCGCACATTTCTGAGTCTGTATTTTGAGATTGCAGTTCCATATTCAAAAAATTGTTTCTCTGGATCTAAAACATGAATAATCCTAAAAATATCACTTAAAAATATAAAAAGACGCAGATTTTAATAAAAAATATTTAAAAAATTTATTTGTAATATTTTGAATAAAAAAAGTCAGCCAAAGTTGAGAGTTATGGTTATTTTTCCAAATTTTTGAGACTTCACGAAAAAGGCTGTACGCAAAAAGGCAAATTAAAATTCCATTTTCTTTTTGTTTTAAATAAAAGTTTACACTTTGGGCTTTCTATCTAGGAAATAAAAATGATGTCTTTCGCATGGCTTACGCAAAAATTTTAGGTACATTCAAATTAGCCGCATAAGAGTTTTATTTTTACATATTACATATGCACACAAAAAGTCAAATGAAATTTCCAATTTCTTTTTGTTTTAGATAAAATTTACACTTTGGGTTTTCTATCTGTGAAACAAAAATGATGTATTTCGCTAGGCTTATGCAAAAATCTTGGGTACTTTCCAATTAGCCGGATGCGTGTTTTATTTTTACATATGTATAGTTCTATATAAATACAGATGTATTATGCATGTACATATGTATGTATATATACAATATATTGATATATATATGTATAACACTGGTGCCCGTCTAACCGAAAAGTACCACATTTTGCCTTGTTTTGAAAATCTGCACCAATTAAGGGGAAAATATCTGACTAAGTTTAACTGTGGTACTTAAATAATTACTGGAGTTTCTCTGAGTTATTGAATTTAATGTTATTTGATACAAAAACAAATTAGAAATTTCAGTTGCCTTTTTGCGTAGAGACTTTTTCATAAAGTCACAAAATTTTGGAAATATAATCATAACTTTCAACTTTGGTTTACATTTTCGGCCGTATATAAATCTCTATTAACTACTCTAATTGCTTTTTTCACTTGCTTTTTATGCAGCTTAAATGGATCTCCACATTTATATTGATAAAATTCACATTTCATTAAAAGCCAAATTCTGTGATGCTCACATATGTTAATCAACCGGTTTTCACTTAATTTTTTGTCTTATAAATGCAATAGTCCTAAGTAATAAAAGTTCATTTTCTGAATCACAGAGATTATCAATGTAGTCTATTTCTCTGTTATTTGTATAGCTAGTTTTATGACATTCTAAACCAGTTAATATTACAATACTGCAAGCCTGAAGATTAGTAGAAGGTTTAATATCAGGCTCCATATTAAAACAATAAAGCAAAAAAATATTTATACATATCACAAACTATGAAATATATAAAAATCAGAATACATTTTTAGTAGCACAGTAAAAGTTAAATCATTCTTCTATGATAAGAAACAACAGAATGATAATAATTTGATTAAACTGATTTCAAAACATCTGCTTTCACTAACGAACATTACCCTGCCTTTATCAGAAGGTGTTTATACAAGGCAGGTGCAATAAAACCTTTCAGACTATAGAAACAAATTGAAGTTCTGTTAAACATTTACGTATTTAAACTTGCCAATATAAATATTTAAAATGATTAAAATTACCCAAGGAAAGGAAATACATGGTTTTGAACATTTTTAAACACAAATAATTAATATATAAGCATTCAAAAGAAAGAATGGAAATGTGATGAGAAAAGAATATTTATTTTATACTGTACAAAAAAAATCTGCTTTGAGTTGAATTATTAAAAATAAAAGTAAGAGATTCTTTAGATTAGCAAAAATGCCCATTATTAACCTTTACGCAGGGGCTCGCTCAGTGTGTTCCTGAGAATACATGTAACACCGGACAGATGCTGTCACAGCCTCTCCGTAAAGGTTAAATAACGAAATTAAATATATGGACCATTCCCTAAATTTAATGGGAAAACAAATTACATTCAGATTTTTTAATCAGAAAAAACAAAGCCTAAACTTTACTTTGCAAATAAAAAAACATGTATCAAATAACATTAAATTCAATAATTCATAGAAATTCCAGTAATTATTTAAATATTACAGCTAAACTTAGATTTTTTTTCCTCTTAATTGATGCAGATTCTCAAAACAAGGCAAAATTTGATACTTTTCTGTTAGACGGGCACCAGTGTTATGCATATATATATCAATATACTGTATATATAGATACATATGTACATGTATAATACATCTGTATTTATATAAATCTATACATATGTACATATGTAAAAATAAAACACGCATCCGGCTATTTGGAATGTACCCGAAATTTTTGCATAAGCCATGCGAAAGACATCATTTTTATTTCATAAATAGAAAGCCCAAAGTATAAATTTTCATTTAAAAGAAAAAGAAATTGGAAATTTCATTTGCCTTTTTGTGTGCATACGTAATATGTAAAAATAAAACATACATGCGGCTAATTGGAAAGTACCCAAAATTTTTGCTTAAGCCATGCGAGACATTATTTATATTTCATAGATAGAAATCCCAAAGTATAAACTTTTATTTAAAACAAAAAGACATTGGAAATTTCATTTGCCTTTTTGGTGAAGTCACAAAAATTTGGAAAAATAACCATAACTCTCAACTTTGGCTATTTTTTTTCCCTTAATAACACAAGTATATATATTTTTTTTAATTAAAATCTGCATCTTTTTATATTCTTACAGTAATATTTTAAAGATGATTCATGTTTTAGATCCAGAGAAACAATTTTTTGAAGTTGGAACTGCAATCTCAAAATACAGACTCAGAAGAGTACGATTTGTGAAAATCTCAAGTATTGGACCCCGCATATCTCACAAACTATGAGGTCTAGAAAGGAAAAATTTTTGATGGAATCATTTCATGATAGAATTAGTGTGTACACAAAGTTTCATCAAAATCCCTGTGCGTCGGGTTATAAGGTCTGGATGAATTGTCATGGAATGACCCTTACGGGAAAACCAGGACAGGTATTAGATATCAGAGTGACATTTCTGATAAATAAATAACACTTTGAAATTTTTTGATGTACACTATATTGCTTATTTAATATTTCCCCTATGCTAAATATTATCCACACCATTTCTTTTATTATTAACCATAATTTTCAATACATACATCTAATCTAGGTTATTTAAGATGAAGTACACTCGGAAGTTCTCAATAAAAAAAATTACATCTATTTCTAAGAATTATTTTAAATACATATAAATAAGTTTAAATAAACCGAAGTATTTTCGTATATTTATTTAGAAATTCGCTTTTAAATCATGGAAAAGCTAAAACCCAAAATTTTTATTATTGATTTTAAAGTAATGAATTTTGGTGTACTATTAAAGTATCTTTTTGTAAGGAATAATTAGCAAAAAAATTCACTTTTTATTAAAAAGTACATTTTTTGGGGATTTTTATGATTTTTTTTTGTCGAAAAATACATTTTTTAAATTACTATTCCTCATTCAATTTTCAATATTTTGGTATTACTAAAATTTCTTAAATAGTGTTATAGTATATAAAAAAGAACTAAGGAGAGATATTTTTAATTTTCTATTTTAATCGGCTAAAAAAAAAATAAAAAAAATACGCATGGTAAATTTCCTTAAATTCGTTATAATTTTCATGTTTACCAATTTATGTGAAATTTTCAGAAATAGTTTAAAAAAATATCTCTCCTTACTTTTGTTGAAATTTTTTTTAAGATTCTAAAAACATAAACACTTTGTTTCTAAATAATTTTACCACTGAGCCTTAGTACTTTGAACTTAGGCAAAATATGAAAAAAGTCATTTTCTGGAAAACACGTTTTAAATGGCCGCTAGTCATTTAAACTCTATAGTGAGTACAATTAAAAAAGCTCATTTTCTACCTGTTCCAAGTGTCTCCGAGTTCTGAAATTTTGCATGGATATTCCCAAATATGTATTTTATCGTTTTCTGAGATAAAATTTTTTTTTGAACTTTTGATGATTTTTGGCCGAAAATGGGGTTCGGGTCTCCCTTAAGTGGTATGTCTGAGATAGTACATAAATTACAGATTGCTGTTTTACTACCTACTACATTTTTCATAGACAAAATACATGATTACTTTGCCAGGGACTGAAAATAGTTTTAATACAAAGTAAATATCTATAGTTTAATATATTTTTATGAAAACCGAAAAAAATATTTTAAAATAAAAAAAAATATATATTAAAAAAACTATGTTTTATGACCTGTTTTAAGACCTGCAAAATGCTCCTTAAATTACAATTCTGAATAATGTCGGATAAATATACATAACACTCTTTTGTAATGTCGTGAAAGATATTTCGAGTTAAAAAAAACTAGTTTCAAGAGAAAAATATTATAAATATTTGAAATATTTTATTTCTATTTTACTAGATATAAATTTCTCTAAACATTAAAACAGCTGCAAATAAATATGATGTCATAGCAGTAAGTAACTACCAGTCACAATGTTTTAGAATGATTTAAAGAGAGAAACGGTACTTGATTTTAGTTCGAGAAAACCTTACTGCCTTGTTATTTCTCAGTGTTAAAGAAGGGTATTATCTCCATTTACTCTTCTTAAAGACATATAAGGAAAAATAAATGGAGATAATTAATTTCCAACCGTCATCTGGTTTGTCGTTGTCCATTACCTTCCGTTAAATGAGATAATTTATTGTAGTCTTAGAATACAAATCCTAAGTAGGATTATACGGAAAAGTAATTGAGTCTGAATTATAACCTCTATTTGTATAATGCAGAATGTCTATTAAGAAATATTATCACACATTGTGAATACATAAGATGATTTAATTGAAGTAAATATTTCTATTTATTGTAACAAAAGATTTTTCAAGACCATTGTAGTCCTAGCAATTGACTCGTTATATTCACTTCCGGAACAGCAAATTGTTTTACAGAACTGCAAAATAATATAATATTGTTGATCAAATAGTTTTATTTCATGACGCATTATACACAATTTATAAAAGAAAAATATAATGTATGTACAAAAATATAGCCCTATAAAAATGTTCTGCTTATAAATAGAAATATATAAATATATATATATATGATAGGGGCGGGGAGTATCTTTAAGTTTTAATTATCGATAAGAAATAATTGAGATACCCGGATACAAATATTTTCCGCATTTTAATCGATCTTTGTGTATTCGGAGGTATCATAAAATTTCAATTACCTGCAACTAGTTTTATGCTACATTGAAACAACTTAAGAAAAAAATACATTTCTTAGTATATTTTTCTTGCAAATGTTGTTAAAACTAATGCAAATGTATTTTGTTTTGTAAAAGTGACACGAGGTAGCATAAAAAATATACTCCTGTATTTAAAACTTTATAATACAATTTTGCAGTACATCTTTCAAAAAAAAAAAAAAAAAAAAAAAAATAGAAATCTTTAGTCAGTCAATTTTTTATCAACAACAACAGCTAAGTACACACTTTCAATGTCAAAAAAGATTAAAGAAAAAAGGTTTAATGAGATTAATTATAAAAAACTGGCTTAGAGCAGTAAAATTTTCATATGGCATATATTTGAACCATATTTGAATCGTATGACACAAGCAGTGGCAAATAAATTATAAGTTAAGCATTAAAATAAATCAAACTGAAGCGAACGAATAATTGACATCATTATATAATAGAACACAGTGATGTATTCGGGGCGAACTCACCCACTTTATCAGTCTCTGTTAAGATGCAACCACGGTAGTTTTAATTTCGATTTGAGATGTGAATGGGAAAACATATCTGTCTAAAAACAAATCATTTTTGCCTGAAATCTCTTCTGTTTAACATAATTTTCTATAAAAGAATCAACATTTCAGTATTTTTTTACAGTCGAAAAAAATTTCAGAAATAGAGATGAAAGTAAACGTAGCGCAGCATTTTTGCTTGACTATAATCATCTAATGATGTCGCCTTCCATGTTTAAGATTATACATTTAAGTTAAATTATTAACTTCATGCAAATTCATATTTTAATAACGTAATTAAAGTGAGCTTTGTAAACTAAATAATATTTTTTTGGTAAAACAAATCTTTAATCATCGTAAATTATTTTTAAAGCCAAAATTAACGTAATCTTTATCTTATGTAATTTACAACCAAATATCAATTAATTATAGAGGAGAATAGTATAAAAATAATTTGTAAATTTGAATTTATATAAGTTAAATTTGTTGGCTTAAGAAGTTTTAGTTTTGTTATGATACATTTGCCGGAAAACCTTGTTTACACATAAGTGCTGTAAATATCCTATACTGTGTATTAGAGCATAATCTAGCCGAAATTTGGTCATCTAAACTTTTCTATACTGTCAATTATTTTTATCGGTTTACAAACACACACACACATACATACATACATACATACATACATATATATATGCGTGTGTGTGTGTGTATCATGTTATTAAATAGCTCAAGGCCTTGTCATTATACGATTTAGAAATAATATGCTGTAAGTGAAGTCATCAGAAAACCAATCACAATGTTCATTAGTGATTCAATGTGTGTAATACACATGTTTTTGGTGAAATACGTGGGTCTTTAACCTTTATTAGTAGTCAGGGTTAATACAAAGGGTAATCTCTTCGTTCACTCCTCTTGTGATACATGATGGAGGTAGGCGGACATCATTAATTCTTGGCCATCATCCGTTTATTCTTGCTTCGCCATTGCCTATTTTCCCCCGTTGAATGAGATAATTTATCGTAGTCATAGGAATAAAATTTCTAACAGGTATGTGAAAAAGTAACTGTATAAATGATTACTATGAAACTTAACTAATACCTTTAATGTGATATTATCGAAAGATTTAAGTAATTAATTATTGATGTTTTTGTTTATTCAAATTATAAATAAATTATACATACATACATACATACATATAACTAAGTACATCGATACATATAAAAAAAGTTTTATGTTCTCGAATATAAACACGATTAGCCTAAATAATTAGTGAAGCTAACTTCATTTCTTTTAGTTAATTAGGTAAAATAAACAAGCATAAAGTCTTAAAATTAATGAATGTATGTTAAATTAAAAAATATTTAATAATATATGTTTTGTATCCCTCGTATATTCTATACCTTATAAGCATTAATATGTAAATATTTAATGTACTAAATCAATTTATGTAAATTCATATAAATATTCTTTTCATAGAACCACATTTTAAAGCAAAAACATAAATAATAAAAGAGGGGGAAATGGGGTTAAGCTAATAAAAATCCACAACTTTATCAATCCACAAAATCGTGTAAATTTATTATAAATTTTCGTACAACTATCAACAAATTTTATATTTAAAAAGTTTTGACACAATAAACGCTTACTGCAAAAGAAAATAACATTTTGGATGTTCAGATATTTCATAATTCAAATTTCATAACGTTATTCTATGAAATCAGCTGTTTTATAAAAATGAAATTAAAAACTCATCAGAAGCGGATAGATAAAATTGTTAAATTGTGCTTATCTCTAATTTTGTATAATATTTTCTGTTGAAATTAGTACCTAAATTAAAAATGTACCTGTGCCCAAAAAATCAAACGCTACCACGTACGAGAATTGTGAAGGTTTTTAAAAAAAGTTTTTGATCAATATAACTAAAAAAAGCTGATTATAATTAGTTTTAAATTAAATTAATGTTCATATAATCTGTTATATTGCAAAAAACCTCTCGTATAAGCTAAACCTGTAAAATATCCGTGCATCAGAATTCTCATAAGTGGAACATAAAGGAAGGTGATATTTTTGTTTTCCTTTTTTTACGACTGATACATTTTGGAACATTTAATGTTTTTTCTGAACCAAAAAAATTAACACTAGGCTAAAAAAAAGCTTATATATTTAAAAGATTATTAACGCTTTATTGATACTTTGATAAATATTTTTAAGCAATCCACTATGTGTTTATCTTTATATATTCAATACTCTGCTATGCACTATATCTAATTTCTTGTAATCTTCTAGTAAATATAAATTCTATTGAATAATTAAATTTAAATAAGACCAATCTTGTAAATCTAAATTTAAGTAATATCTCATAAATATGTTATTCATAATTTTTTCCAGTAATTTTAATTTACGTACAAATATATGTGTTTATATTTATAAAATGTTGATGTTAATTTGAGTTACAATAACAGATACAATTTTAATTTATCATTCCAAAGATTCAATGTACATGCATTTATAATGAACCATGTAAACAAAATCACAATTTATACTTTTTTGATGATAAAAGCATGTGCAGATTTTAAAATGTATATTCAAAAATTAAAAACTTTAACATTTACTGTCATTTTAATTGATATTACTTAGGTATTTTGATTAAAATACTTATTAGTGCAAATAAGATCATGCACGTGTAATGTTAGACAAATTGATTGTTTCATCTCCACAGGCTTTGATACTAAGTAAATTCAAATTAAAAAGAAACATATAAGAAAATTTTTGACAGTGTGAATACTGTTTAAGTTATCATGTGTCAAGATTTAGAGTTATAAACTCTATTTTAAGTTGTGTGTAAGGTAAATACTTATTAGTATAATTCATTGTTCAAAGCATTACGAAATCGTACAGGAATTAAAATTTGAGGGCACTTCTCATCGTTGTATTGCTATATAAATGTGAATCTATCTTCTCTCTTCATTGTTTTAGTACTTTATATTTTAAATATTTTATCCTTAGAGCTTAACCTAATATTATATTGTTAAAAATTCGTTTACTATAGCAGAAATTTAACTCAGTAAACAATCCAGCCGATTTGTTGCAAACAAAAGATCGGAAAAGCATAACAGAACAAGAAATGAATCGATCTAAGAATTCTATGTAGACTTTATGTTTTTTGTATTTTTCAAAAAATAATTTTTTATATCCATATACAAAACTAAATTTTAGGCCAGAAAGATTAAACTTCATCCTCTTTTCGGAAGACCAAAATATTTTTCAATTTAAAAAATATTTTTGGGGTAAATATGTGATCCTAATAACAGCTTTTTATCAACTTGAAATTTTGAACTTAAAAATTTTTTTTTTCGTGATACACCCTATTATATAGTGCCACGAAGAAAAAGACTTGACATTTAAGCCACAATTTTAATGTCCGAGTATTTTATTTTATTTTTTCAGTTAAAAAAAAAAGATGCAGGTGAGAGTTTCTCTCATGCATTGATTACTTGGTCGTGTAATCCTTGCAGCTTAACATTAGTTACAATTCAAACTTTATTTTATATTATTATTTGTGGTAGTAGTTTGAAAAGAGGGATCTTTTAATGTTTTTTTTCTGGAAAAAGAAACTCTTATAGTGCACATAATACGCGCATAAAGCTTATAATTGCTGAACAACCTCATACTTTGACTTTATTATAGAAAATAACCCTGTAAGTCGTAAAGCTTTAGATTTACAAGCATCAGTACAAAGTAGCTATAACATAAAAAATGCAAAGTCTGTTGACCAAGTGGTAGTACACCAAAATTAAAAATAGCTTCACAGAGACCGAGTAAGTTTTCAGCCAGGTCTGATGTTATTTTAATCGTGGCATGTTGCTTTTACATATTATAAGAACTGGAGACATAAAAAGACGTTATTTATAAACGTATCTGTAAGGGCAGTCTATTACAAACTTCAAATTTTAAATTGTGTGTCTTTTTTCCTGGTGCTGCACTATTTTAAAAATCAAACTATAAAGGTTTTTTCTACATAAATATAATCTACTTTCAGATGAGTTTTTTAATTAACCAAAAATCTGTTTCTATTTATGCCGTTAAAGTCACGCGTATATATATAAAATGAAATTTTCGAACATAAGGATTTTGTAGAAAAAAAATAGTAATAAATGTTTTAAAGCATGTTTTATTTCATGTATCTTCCTTCAAATACCATTTGGAGGGGTTTTTTTTATTAGAAAGATACTTTTAATGGACGTCTTACACTCTAAAAAAAAAATGTGTAAATCGATGATACAAAAACGACATGTCTATGTGTGTAAATTTGTGTGTAAATTGCGCCAAATGTGTAAATTTCAGAATACACATTTTAATGTGTAATTTGATGATAAGTCCAAATGTGTAAAAGTTATCTGATAACTCTTGAAATACACACTTTAATGTGTGAATTGCACTGAAATACACATATTTCTGAGCACTATTTTTACACATACATATGTGTAATACTCTTTTTTTACATATATTTTTGTGCAATAGGAAAATACCTACAATGTTGTGTAATATGCAAAATACACATGTTTTTGTGTTATGTACAGAATGCACAGTTTTTTGTGTAATATTCTGTTTTTACACATATGTCTATGTAACATGGAAAATACATTTTTGTGTAATATTTAAAATACATAGGTTTTTGTGTACAAAGATTTACCTTATTCTTTGATGTGTAGACTGCGAAAAAGTTTTTAAAATAGCAAAACAAAATTACATGAAGAACATATTCGTATGCTTGACTTGTTTCTAAGTACGCGATCGTAATTATGTAAATACGTAATAACTATAGTTGTCATTCAATCCGTCCGTCTGTCTATCTGTCCGTTCGCATATAACAACGCAAAAACTACTTAATCCGAATTGTTTGAAATTTAAAATACATAACTCTTGCATAATTTTATCAAGTCATTTCAATTTTTATGAAAATGAGATGCATAATTCAATTATAGAGACAGTCAAAAGCGTTCCCTTGCATAACGGCCCATGTATAAAAATAGTTTCAAGTGCCTTTTAATAATGTTACACGTTTTCGAACATAATAAAATTGACTTGCATCTATGAAGTAAATACTACAATATAAATTCTGCATAATCTGTAGTACAGAGAATAGTTTTTATTAATTTACAGGGCCATACTAAAATATTACATTACATTATGGTAAAGAAGGAAACATTGTTTGGGACGCGTTTTAATTTTATAAAAATTTATCTGAAAAAAAGTTATAATTGCTTCTGTGTCTGTAATTGGATTTGGTGTAAACATTTGAATTTTTCGGACTAGGTTAAAAAAACTATTTCTTCTGACATCAAATGACATTTTTTTTAGAGTTTTTATTTATTTTTCTTGTAGTTTTTGAATGCAATACGCTTACAAAAAGTCTTCAATTTAAAAATCACAAACGAAAAACCATGAATTGAAATCTATGAAAAGCTGTCTTTTGTCATCGGTATAAAATGAAATAGGAAATGTATAGCATGTAAAATAATAAAAACTCGAAGTTTTATAGCAAAATATATTATAAACACGCTGAAATACATAGTATTTAAACCGAATAATTATTTTAAATGCTATATAATGTTAAAACTGCAAATATTTACTCTTATGTTACAATATGTGATTTTAAACATGAAGAAATGATTTAAAACACAAAAATAATAAATTATTTTTTCCAAATTTGTAATAAGCAGAAAATAACACACTTCTCATCCATATTATAATTTTCAAGGTTAAATTGTAAAATAAATGAACTTACCTTTGAAAAAAAATCTGTTCTGGGCTATCAAAATTCAAAATTCATTTTAGCAATAATGATCTAAAACTGCTCATGTGATCAAACTCAGTATCGTCGTATGTTGAGAATTTTAAGAACATATGTGGCAAAAATGCTATGATGGATGATAGCAGTAATAAATAAGACCCCCGATTAAGGGTGTATTTCAATACAAATTACCTTTTTTCTGATTTATTTTTAAATTCGTTTTTTTCTCTCAAGCGCATCAAACTGGCAAATTCTCTTATTTAGAAAGTATATTAGGTCCCGTGCTTTTCAATTTTTTGATAAATGCAGAAAATATTGCAAAAAAATGCTGTTAAAATCAACGTTTTAAACCGAATTTTCCGAAGCGGGAGATCTGGGAACGAAAAAAAGAGTCATACTGGGGAAATAATAGTTTATAAATCTAATTCTAATGAATTTAACAAAAAATAAAATCACACGACATCTTATAGATCTCTTTAAAAGTCACATCAGCAAGTTTCGTGTTTTTACTTCTAAAAGTGAGTCTGAAATTGTATCAGAAAATTTCGAACTGTTGAAGGTGAAAAAAATGTTTTCGAATGCACCCTTAATGCTCGCTGGTCATTTTGACTTTAGTGTACATCGCAGTTATGTAACACGGAGATACAAAGGTGTAATTCACTTTACATTATGATCTGACTGAAGCAAAATTCAAACTTTAAAAAATTTAGTTATTAAAAAATAATTTTAATCATTCATTGCGAAAATTACATTTTTATTTATAAAATTGTACATTTAAAAATAATAACTCTTGCTATCTATGATTATCATTTTTGAAAACAAAGCTCATTTTTCAGGTCTTATATGAAAGTTTTTGCACAATTTTCCAAGAATCTATGTTGCCAGGGCCAATATCACTCTGATATCGTCATAAAATAATACAAGCGGATTTATAAGAATTTACTATAGTGGCTTTAAATGAAATGTGATAAATTTTTTTCCATATAATTGTCTGTTAGAAATCCATATAACCGTACTTATTTTTACCAGACACAGCTAAAAACAAAGTAGGAATACACAGTTAATAACTTTTTTTTATGTGAATGAAGTATAAAATTGCAGACCATACATAAAATAAAATCACACTTTGGTATATTATCATTAATATTTTATTTACAAGTATGGAGGATAGTTATAAATAACAAAACTTATTTTAACACTCCGCTGTAACGAATCTGTCTCCAGTCTGGTTCACTTGTGAAAGGGTAGCACAATAATTCCTCATTATAATGTCCAACAGCACTTTATTACAATACTCTACATCAACATTTACTTTCTAAAAATACAAATAAACCTCACACACATCAAAAAACTGAAAATTTTAAACATTTAAAATCACCAGTCTCTCTTCAAGTCAACGTCCCATTCCTCCCACACACTCCTTCGTCTCCCTTCGCCTCCATCACTCAATTCAACATTAGCGCCGTCTGGCAAAACCAAAAGAAGCATTCCGCATTCAGGATAACAGTTGCGATAGCCTCTTGTGAAATTTTAGGCGGGAGTTAAAGTGGAAACTTAATCACATGGATTCGTCACAGACTCCTCCCCCCTCCAAATTTTGGACATGTCCAATCAAAGTCCCCACTAAAGGAGCAATAATGTGCCAGTTCCAAAGAACGCTAGAAAGTCTTTTCAAAGCACAGTGTCCACGAGTAGTTGCAATGTGCCACAGGCATATTTCCCGAAAATTCATCACAGCATGGTACTGCCCTGACCAACTGTCCTAATTCTATTAAATTTTTTTTTCTTTTTCTTTTTACAAATTTGGAATACGCGGCAATATAGCACCCCGCAATACCAGTTACAATATAAATTACATACACATAAAATAATAAAATATATACATAAATATACATAATAAAATGACATACACATAGCTGTAATCAAATACCGATTTCCATTTGGTGTAATAGGCAATGGTCCACAAGCATCAACATTTATTCTACTAAATATCTCAGATACAATGGGCACCAAAGTTAATGGGGCTTTCTTTCTGTCATTAGATTTCCCAGCTCTCTGACAAGCATCACAAGTTTTCACAAACTCCTCAATTTGCTTAAAACAATTTGGCCAGAAAAAATGCTTCACCAAGCGATCTTTTGTCTTGGCGACACCTAAATGTCCCGAGGTCTCCTCATGACACATTCTTTTAATTTGGTCCCTGAAACATTCAGGAACCACAAGTAAGTCCATTTCCTCTCCCATCTTATAAATTTTCCTCTTAACCAATAATTTTTCCTTAACTATTCTAAAATCCTTAGGTTCTGTTTCTGTCCCCCTAGCCAACGTAAATAAGGGAGCCAATTCTTTACTCCTCCGCTGCTCTTCTGCAAATGTATCCGAATCCACTTTCACCAAGTCAACCTCCGGCAAAATTTTGCAGTCTGCACCGGAACAATCATTTTCTTCCTCCCGCGACTTCTCAGTTAATATTAATTCTTCTTCCTGACCCTCTATCGCCTCCTTCTCAGCAAGCTGTAACCGCTTCTGAGATCGTGTCAATACCACATTCACAATTTCTTTTCTCTTATCACCATCAGCTTCTATCTCCTTTAATAGAGACGCAGTTTTATTTCCAAGGATATACCTCCCCTGATCTAATTCATTTCCCAGGACGGCTGCTTTAGTGATAACATGGCCCAATTCACACTCAATCTCAATTTCGGCCATAGGCAAACATGACATCCGCTGGTCCAACAAATGCTGCACCCACACATATTCTCCTATCATGTTTTCAGGTGGAACATACTTTTGACACACCACATCGATAGTTGCTCCAGTATCTCTTAAAATAGGAATACTAGTTCCATTAATCTTCCCAAAAATTGTATATGGTGCCAACAAATCCTCGTCAACCTTATTTTTAACGTGATTTACGCTGTCTAAACCGCTCTTATTTTTAAGCTTAGGGCAATCGGGCCTAAAGTGCGTTAAATCCCCACATTCAAAACAACGGAACTGTTTCCTCCTCTCAAAACTGGGATCAGGCTTTCTATCCCTAAAATAATTTCCCTTATCCTCTACATCTTGTATAAATTCACTTCTTAAGTTATTTCCCTTCCATGATCTCATTTGCCATTGATTCCTATCACCTCGATCCCTATTACTTATCGAAGTTTTACGCTGAATGCAATTTCTTACATCTTCAAATTCATCCATTTTAGTAACAAGCTCAGTGGGTGAAACTATAGTTATCCACCGATCCAAAAAACTCTCCCTAAAATCAGGCGGCGCTCTTTTTTTTATTTGATCAACTATCATCAAGTCTTTCAACTGATCATAAGTTTCTATCTTCAACCCATTCAACCAACCTTCTAAATAATTTTTTATCTCATAATAAAAATCATACCAAGTACTATCAGATGCTTTCTGAATTTTCACAAAGTTCTGACGAAACCTCTCTGGACTCAATTTAAACCGCTTCAGCAACATTGTTTTGACATACTGATATTCACTAGCCTGCTGTTCAGGCTCACGAGCTATTAATTGAGAAATTTCAGTTGGTAAAACACCAATTAACTGAGTAACCCATTTTTGGGGGGAAATCCCAAGCACCTTAGCCTGCCTCTCAAACAATTCCAGAAATAAACTAATATCATCCTCTTTCACATTGAATCTGGGCATCAATCTCTGAATATCCACTCTCGATTCAAAACCTATACTAGATTGAACAGAGTCTAAGTTCTTTCCCTCATTCAACTGTAACTCTATTTTTTGTCTCTCCACCCTCTCTCTCTCGGCCACTTCCTCTCGACCTATTCTTTCATTTATCACAGTTGTAAGAATCTCTCTAACAAATTCCTCTTCATAATTAACACTCTTTGTAATTAAATTACGTAAATCAATTATTCTCATACTATCATCGACTTCCTCCCCCAATTCCAGAGCAACGATTTTCAAATCTGCTCTTCGGCCTTTCCCCAGGAAAGCCATTTCCAAATACGTTCACCGACGGGTAAGTCGCCGGTTAAACACTTTATAAGAGCGACCGGCACCCAACCAACTGACCAAATTTAATCAATACACCAATAATCTATATATTCACTATATCAAAACAATAGATAAATATACATTATACAAATAACTATAATTAATTATTCAAAAAAAATGTATCTATATACCGGTTCAAAACATCAATACTTGCATACCTTCTGTTTAACAAAAATAATACACAACTTTAATAAATTTTTTTGAACCTTTGAAAAGTCACATTTCCACCACTCAGCCTGGTCTAAAACACTATTTTTCAAAATATAATAAACATAAGATCAGTTTGACCTCAATCAAACCAGTTTGATTTTAAACATGAAGTATCTCGATACAAAATACAATAAATCAGTTTAATTTCATTTACTCAAACCAGATTGGTTTTAAAATACACTCTTCGAGACAAAACATATTAACTTAAAGTCAGCTTGACTTAATTTAATCGATAAACCAGCTTGGTTTTAAATAATCCTTTTCACATTCACACCTTTTATAAAAACCAGAAAATACAAATCTGATATTGCGGCCGCTATATATATTAAAAAAAACAATTTTTACAACAATTATTATACAATTATAATATTATAAAAGAAAACCAACAAATTTTAATCAAATGAACATTCCCAATACCTTAAGCTTAAATCATATAACATGCTGCAATGAAATCAAAACATACCTGTGACTCTACGTTCCTTCTCATTGCAACTCGAAGTCCAATCTGGTGAAACCTCCACTTTATGACTGTAACGAATTTGTCTCCAGTCTGGTTCACTTGTGAAAGGGTAGCACAATAATTCCTCATTATAATGTCCAACAGCACTTTATTACAATACTCTACATCAACATTTACTTTCTAAAAATACAAATAAACCTCACACACATCAAAAAACTGAAAATTTTAAACATTTAAAATCACCAGTCTCTCTTCAAGTCAACGTTCCATTCCTCCCACACACTCCTTCGTCTCCCTTCGCCTCCATCACTCAATTCAACATTAGCGCCGTCTGCCAAAACCAAAAGAAGCATTCCGCATTCAGGATAACAGTTGCGATAGCCTCTTGTGAAATTTTAGGCGGGAGTTAAAGTAGAAACTTAATCACATGGATTCGTCACACCGCCTACCAGACAGTTCCCCCGTCGGATCGGCCAACAAAAATTAGTTTAAAATTCCGTAAAAATAGGGTGTAAAAAAATCATGATTTAAAAAGCAATAATAATAAAGATCGAATTTTTGTATTTAAATCATATTTCTTTTTATTTGAATCGGATTTTTTTTTTCTCTCCAGCATTGAAATATTGAATAGATGAAGGTTTAGCCTAGGTTTCTAAGATTAATAGATTCTAGGTTTCTAAAAAATTAGACTTTTATTTACTAACATAATCTATGTTTTTGCACTTTAATCAATAAAATTTAATTATTATTTAGTAACTACAAAAATTATAAAAACTGTAAATTAGTAATTTCATTAATTAATATAATACTATAAAGTTATATACATTAATATTTTGCAATAATTATGTAAAACTATATTAAAAAATAATGATTTTACATTTATTAAAATTATCAGTTGCTGCATTTAATTTTAAATTGATTACAATCTTTAATTAGGTATATAATGCATATTGTAATGCTTAAATTAATAAACGATAATTCAGTATTTAATATTTATTCTAAAAAGAAAAAGGGCAGAATGCTTGTTCTAAAAAAAGGCACTATTACATAAGAAAATATATTACTAATGTGCTTAGTAGCAATAAAAATAAGTACATAATTTTTTAGTATGATAAATATAAAAATCATTAATTTTCAATATTTCTATAAATCACGAATTGAAAAATACAATTAAATAACATGTTTTAATAATATCCTGCTTTTTTCCAAGAAATAAAGTTCTATCATTTTTGTTAAGTCTTAGGTGCACATATTTAGAAGTACTGCGGTATGGAGGGATTTATTTCAAAAAAGATCTGGCTATATTTCACTATTTTTTAAAAGGTAGGGTGCATTTTGTTAATTTCAAAAGGGGCAAAGTGTTGCAGCCTTAACAAATAGCCAAAATGAAACAGTAATCAACAGAATTAATAAAAACAGCAAATAAGTAATTTCAATATGGCATAACCAACATAACTAACAAATATTATTGGTAGCTCATTTTGCATTTGTAGTAACAAAAATTACTGTTAATAGCATAAATCATACCTTACACAATGTATGTGCATACTAATATATATATATATATATATGTATATATATATATATATATATATATATATATATATATATATATATATATATATATATATATATAGATATAGATATATATAGCCGAAATTTAGCGAACTTTAAATGCTTATTTCATATAAAAGAATAAACAATTTAATTACTTAAAGGAAATTATGACATCACAAATTATATTAGATTTAGATTTAAATATAATATTTAAATGAAATATCTTTTATGCCTTAACAAAGTTATTGTATTTAATGTTTCGCAGGACTCAGAAATTAAGATTAGAAACAATTATTTAAAGCTTTTTTATCAGATTTTGGTGTACTGTATACAGTATTCCAAATTACATTAATTTTAATACACTTTCCAAATTACATTAATCTTAGATTTTAATACGTTTGTGTCATTTAGAACAATTAGATTTAAATCAATTTTGATTTAAATAATTGATTTTTATTTCAAATTGTTGATTAAAATAATGATTTAATCGCTAGCTTAAATCCACTTTTTAAAATAGTTAACACCCTAAGTAAAATCCAAATGAATGCGATAAAATTTAGAAATTGGTTTGTAAACTTGTTTTATTAGATCTAAATTCATAAAAATCTCGAAACATTTAAAAAATATATCGAATAAAAGCTAATGAATTTTAACTGTGGTTGTATGCATTATTGTAATTTTGTGCACTGTTTATCTTTTATTTCTTTTTTCGTGGGTTAATCATATATTTTCTGATACTGTGTATCGTATAGATATTTTGAAATTCCTTTCATTAAAATCATTCACAAAATAAAATAATAAAAGCTTCTAGAATTAAAAAAAAAATAGACAATATAATTATGACATTTCAGTCTCATTCCTTCAAACATATGGATTATTCATAGATTTTTATTTATTTCAACAAAATCATTGTAATTTAAAGAAAAGCAAACAGAAAAAATATTTTTCATACCTATTTTCCATCGACATATTTCTTCATTTTTTTATGGTAATCCATAGAATCATTTGTAGAAAACAAATAGTCCAATATTAATTACAAAAGCAGTGGCATGAATCTATTTTACACATACCAACAGCATTTGTAAACTTTCTTGGACGTATTTTGTATGAAACACAGAATTTTGCGATAGTCTTGTAATATTTTTTGCTTAAATTTTTAAACTTAGACGAACTATACGTACATAAACGGCTATTTTTACAAACAAAATGTTCTCGTTCTCTGTGTATTCCAAAGATCAACAAATAAACTTTACTGTCTTTAATTAAAAAATCGTCTGCGAGTTTTCCCTATTGCACATGGCATATGCGCATGCAAAAATTATAAAGCAAAAAATGCTTACATTACTAAACTTTCAAGTTTATCACCTGTTCGTTCAAAACAGCAGGCTTAATATTTTTTTTTCTTTTTTGAAACCACAGAAGTATAAGTGTCGCAGAAGTGTGTTTTGTTAACGACAGCTGATTGTTGACAAAAAATCACCGTAAAAGATAAACTGGCATATATACCTGAACCTGAAACATTTTTACACTCTTCTATTTTTGCAAGAAAAAAATACTAGATTCGTGAAAATTTTCGAATTCTTGTTTTTAATGGATTTTACACATTTTATAAGGTTAAAAATGTTTTTATAAAATGTTTGTTTGTATGTCTGTGACTCTGTCTGTCTCTATGTGATATAAATTTTGTTGGCACTCTATCTCAAGAACTAATACATGGAATACGTTTTCATTTTATTTGAACCTTATACATACACATGCATATATATATATTTGTGTGTTAGAAATGTGATTCTATATGTCGATAATTAATTTATAACAAGCTGAAAATTGCATTTTAAACGTAGCAAACGAGATGCGTTCGTGCTATGACAAAGTTCTAAAAATATTCAGTTTTTGGTGTAATGGATACAGTATTTCGGATACAGTATAGTGGCCGAAATCTTCGGTGTGTCCCTGGAAATACTATCTGCTTTCTGTCAGCGGTGTAGTCGTAAAAAAAGCAAAGGGTATATGCATAAAACAGAGGGTATACCCCAGAGTGTATACACTGTAGCTCTTTTGAGAAACAGAGGGTATACCGAGTTCCTTAAAAAAATCCAAAGGGTATACGGCGTGTACCCGCGTATACCCTCCACTACATCCCTGCTTTGTATTATACAGGAAGTAACTTATAATAAACCTCAACAACGTACATAAAATGTGAAATAGTTTAATCGTATTATAACGCGCCCCGAACGGTATCTCCCCTATAATATTATGTAATGGAATACTTGTGTGTGGCCCTGGAAATTAATAATGAATATTCTTTGCACCACCGATTGTGCAGAACGCATATTTTATCATACACTTCTCAGATACATATAGATTGCATTATATTCGAAAGCGTGTAGCATCATTAACAAATTGGAAATTGCGCGTCAAACGTGGCAAATGAGCTGCGTTCGTACTACAATTAATTTTATAAATATTCTGAGCTTAATACATTAGCTGTTAAATTCTTATGCTAAAATGCATGAATATAAAATTTGATACGATTATATATCTCCAATTCAGTAACACGAAAATAATAGGACCTCTTCTTAAATAGGACGCAATCAAGATCGCAAACCTAGAATCATTACTTATCATGGGATACCGTGAAAATGCGTAACTGATTCGAAAACCACTGCTATTTTCATTTTTACTCTGTAACTCTTACAGATTCTTTTGTGTTACCCTGTATATGATTTACAGCATTTATATACACAAAGTAATATGCAAAAATATGGTTACACTTAAAAACTCATATCACAACTAAAAGTGCACTTCTAGCAAAAATCTGTAACGTAGAGTAGTTCTGGTGCAGTATACTATCCGAAATCTTTTGTGAGTGCTTGTAAATACTGTTAGCGCTTTCTATTATTAAAGAAGTAACTTGCAATAAAACTGAGCAACGTATATCAACTTAATTATATACGAAATAATTTAACATGATTGAAATACGCAGAAAACAATGTTTTCCCATATATCAATATGTGACGGAATTCTTTTGTGTAGCTCTGTAAATGAATAATAAACGTTTTTTCACCATATATTGCACCGAATGTATATTTTAATACGCTTCGGTAAATGTATATAATTTTTTTCCTGTTTGGAATGCTGTAACACCATTAAAATGAACTTGAAACATTTTTTTCTCATTGACGGTAATGTAACGCAATACTTTTGATTATCCCTGTAATCAAACTATACATCCGATTTTCATAAAATTTGAAAAACTCGACAAAATTATGGAACAATTTTATATTTTAAATTTCAAACGATTCGGTTGGATAGTTTTTGCTCTATTATATGCGGACAGACGGACAGACAGACGAATGAATGGACTGAACAACGACAATCGGTCTTACATACATACATAATTACGAACGGACCTAATTTTGTATCATTTTGTATTATTAATCACTTAAAATTTTTTTCATCGTTTTCGGCCGAAAATAGGATGAGTACCAAAATTCGGTTTCAGTTTCTGTTTTGATCTTAAAAATCGTTGATTCAGTTGATCCTTAATTATGATTAACACTTTCATTCGTGTAAATGCAAGTACTTTTATACATTTACACATCTGTATGAGTTAATCAAGCGATAACAAATTGCACATTTGATTTCACATGCTAGGTACACATAAAAAAAGGTAATTTTTTGTTCAAAATGTGTAAATTTTATGACAAGTATGCATTTGTAAAAAATTACTCACTTATGTGTGTATTTATAATTAAGTTTAAATTAGACTAACACATAAATAAGTGTAAATCCAAGCATTTCTAGACATTTACACACTTGTTTGAGTTTTTCAACTGATAAAAAATTACACACTTACTTTCACATCCTCAATACACATATAAACAGGTAAATTTCAGAAAAAAATGTGTAAATTTTACGACAGGTGTGTAATTTTAGAAATTTACACATATATTCGGGTAAAATTAGCTAATTTACACATTTATTTTTTAGAGTGTATTTGCCAATCTAGTTTGAAATTGTAAATGCAGAATTTCTGGACCTTTCGTTCATTAAGAGTTCCATATTGTAAATTTTAACATTTCTCTCCTTATTTATTATTACCTATTGCTTTTAGAACATTAGACATCACATCAGTCAATGGATGCATTTAATTTTATGCATTACGTAATAAACATAACCCGCCAAATGAACCAACAGAATATTACAAATTAAAAATAGATATAAAAACTTTTAGGTATATAATTGAACATGTGTAACATATTTTATGTTATTCTTCTAATTCTCAATATCGAAGTACGCAAGAAAATAAATTTCAAATACAACTTTTTAATGTGAAAGTTAATTATAAATTGTTGTCGTTAGTTTTAATAAGTTAATTTATCAATGCACAACAGCACAACATGGTAATAGTTTTTCATAAATTTGATTTCATTATTCATTCGTCAAAGGCTGGTATTAATTTGAACGTCAGTAAATGTCGCAAATGAACTGAACTGGTTCAGCTGTTTAATAAATACATATTAGGAATGAACCCTTTGAGTAAAATATGAATATACTCCAATTTGAATGAATAGGTAAAGACTTTCTGCCATATAGCTTAACGAATCAATGAAACATTTTGTGCCTAGCGTAAAATTTGATTTTTAATATTGCATTATTTGAAAATAATACCATTTTGTTAATTAACGGTAAATCCTGTCTAATTTTTCTTTTAACGAAAATGCATAGTTTTGAAATATTTTACGATCTAAAATATAACTTAACATAATAAAGAAAAAATGGATATGTTTATTTCAAGAATTTTTTCCTACTTGTGTATCATGTTTCAAAAATCGTATCCTTTATTTGTAACTGTGAGACATAAATTTGTATTTTTATATTAAGTGTAATGTTTTGTGATATCTATTTCGCAGTAATTCATGAACCCATTTTTCTAAGGTTTCCAACTACGAATATATAACCTGAGTGTGTTTTAGTAATTTTGCTTCTTTATAAATTGCATATGACATACGTTATCTTTTTAATTTTTTCTGTTGCAAAATTGTTACTAAGAAATTATAATTATATGCCTGACATTTTCTGAGCATATTTCTGTTATGTAGAACATTTAAAAATTAGTTTAAATAACTAATTATTCAATTACGTGTTGTAAGAAAAAAAATATTCTTGCTAATTTTTAACAATAATGAAAGTTTAATAAATGCTACAAATAATGGTAACTTTGAAAAAATGAATATTAATGCTACACATAACCGTACTAGTTACTCGTGTTGAAACAAGTTCATTATTTTGCCAATATCGAATATTAAAACGATTTGACCTTTACAGATCAATCTCTATAAACCCTCCTGCCACATATCTTATTAATTAAACATATTAACTGTTTATCACTTAAAAGTTTAATTTATGTTTCTACAATGAAAGTTAAGTAGAATAAATATAATATAATATAATATAATACAATATAATATAATATAATATAATATAATATAATATAATGAAATAATCATCTTAGATATTGTTTAAATATCAACATGAAGTTGTCATACATACAGAAACATAAATTTCCCAAATTAACAGCAATTTTAACATTACTTTAACTAAAATTTTTAAAGAAATACAATTTTCAGCAGTTAAATAAAACTTCGAAATTCGATAAGTTTTTCTTTTTTTTATTGAATGCAGAATTGTTAAAAAAATGAATGCTATTCAGACGCGATAAGAAATGGTTCTATAACGGACTGAAAGAAATCCACAGCGTTATGAAAAGCCGCAAGCACCATATGTGTAGAAATATGAGCACGATGCTGGTTTTCAACTTCGCTCCATTAGATACATTTCTTGTTAAACACCATCTTTGAGAAAATTCAACAACCTGAAATGAGAAGCATTAAGACCTGGTGTCCTTAGATTCAAGAGAATATAGAACATATGCACATCAGGAAAGTTAGTTTGAATCTTTATTCATCTCGCCATAATTGTTGTTGCTTCATATTGCAAGGACTTTTCTGGGGCGAAATAGCATCTTTGCCTTAACGCCTAGAACACATTGTTCTCACAAGTCATATGTGTTATTTACTTATGTCTGTAATCCTAACAAGTCCTTTCATTGTGACTTCAACATTGAAGCATTGGCTAAGAGGAAATTTGCCGTCAATAAATATTACGCCATGATGTATAGGAAATATAGTGGCTTTTGTCCCTCTAATGACAATATGTGGAATCCGGTATGTGACATATACCCATATGCAATTTTTCGCTATATTCACAACATCAAGTAAATGAAAAAGATTCCCGCCTGCCTTTAAGATATTCGACGTGCTCACTCAACCATTTGTATCCTCGTCAGAAAACGCAAACGAAAGCCAAGGCGTAAAGATTAACCTCGAGTTTTCCACTGCTGCATAAAAAGCATCTTGTAAGGATAGAGCTTCATAGTTTTACAGAAAAAGCATGTCCACGGAATCCCAGTGGTTGAGCTATAACAAAAATTACTTCCTTTACATTTACTGGTTCAGCGCCAAGCAGCATTCCGGGAAAAGATTTTTTTAATTTTACGAACCATACCTTCAACACATTTCCGGTAGAGATTTTCTCTTCAAATTTATCCTCCACTTATAAGACTGGAGTTTTATTAAGGCATTTCTCGTATTTTGGTGTAAATTTTTTTACGATCGTTCTATGTTCCTTCATGTTCAGCAGTATGTTCACTGTGTACACATAATTCCTTTGAACTACACACATGGCTTTTACACTGAAATCACATTAGCTACTCATTTGCATATGGTATTATTAGAGCATAACGACATGGTTGCGAAATTTCGATCTTTTATTAACAAAACTTTATTTCCATGATCTACATATTATACATTGGAAGTTTCATATATGTCCATTCAACAGAATTAAATAAGAGCCATAGGCATCTGGGTACCGTTAGTTTATTTTCAACCACCCTGTAGAGTTTTAAAAAACTTTAAAGATTCGACGAAATGTATTTATAGATTTGCTACATCTCTCTATCTACCAATCTGCCTCTGCTCTACATGGTTTGTACGGGTCCTGAAATTTTACGAATGGGAAATTTTTGTGTACCAGAATTTTAATACAGAAAATATCTTCTTAAATAAGATGAAATTATGCGCGTTTGAAGTATATTCATTTTTCTATTAAAAAATTCTCGTAAATCACCTTCAAAATAACGTTATCCGTACGACCCATGCTCTAACTCAAGCAAATATATCTGTACTGTCAAATAATTTTTATAGCTGAAGAGTGTGCAATTTAAAATGATAGCTATTAAAAATGAAGTTTGTAGCATTTAATGTTTACAGAAACTAATTCCGTTACAACATGGTTTACGAAGAAAAAAAGTTATGTGCAATATATTTGAATTGCGTCTGCTATTATCTCATTTCTTTGAAAAACAAATCTCAAATGGATTAGGGTTGGAAATTGTTTCATATTCAATGTTTTAGTTTATGTATTTGTAAAATTTCTACTGTTGATCCAGGAGAACTGGAATTTCGAAAGTCGTATTTAAGATGCATTTTCAAAAAAAAAAAAAAAAAAAAAAAAAAAAAAAAAAACAGAAAATTTAGAACAATCTTCATTAAATTCCTTTAAAAGCTGTTATTTGTGTGCAATCATTTTATTGAACGATTCAACTAATTTAACTAACATGGAAACATGGAATATTTTTAATAACAGGCAATGTGGCGTTTGTAGCGTTATATAAACATTATTATTCACAAAGCATCCCTTTACCAGACACGATAAATCATTGCTAATGTAAGACATCTATTTCCTGTAGTGTCTGTTAAGAACATGTCTACGCAGTTGAGTAATTACAGTTTCAATTTACACTGTAACCAACTTTAAAATGATTTGTATAATTTACCCATGAATTTTCATTTAAATAACAATCATTATATGTATTTTTCGTCTAACATTTCTGCGAGATCTATTTATATTCAGTGTTTAGGAAATTAAGCCTATGTAAATGCTACTGATTATTGTAGGATTCCATAATTTGTCACATGATTTGTTATACTGCTTATTAGTTGCACAGTCTTAACGTACATTTGAACGACATACATTGATTCAGTTACATAAGTGCATCACAGATATTGCAAAATAATATTATTTTTAGAATAATTTAAATTAATATTATTCATAAATGATGTTTTATACATTTTTTTAATTCTGGTTTATTCGTGGGCAAATAAAAATTAAGTATAAAATATACAAAAAGCATTTTATTTTTTAATTAAAAAAAAATGCCGTGTGTTTTGAACACCGGTGTAGTAGTAGGGTTATTGATTGTTATAAAAGTATAGGTTTGGCGGATATCGATAACACAATTAAATAGAGCGCAAGATAAAATTTATTATTTTTTAACAGTTTGTGAATACGACTGCTCAGATTATTGATGTAAAAAATAACAGACAGAGTACACAAACTGAATAATTTTGGAATGTTAAAAGTCTCAGTATACGGCACCACATTAGCATCAGATTTTTACTAATATGTCAAAATTGTATTTAATTGGAAATAGAGTACTATACATATTTTTAACAATATTTTCCCATGCTTGTATTTGCATCGACAATAGCCTGCACAATATTACACTCACTAACAATAAATTAAAGATTATCAAGTTTTATGTACTTATGAATATAGTCGTCATTCCTCTACTTGTCTAAATTATTTATATTGCATTTTATCTGTATTTACTTGTTATTAAATATAATTTGATGTTCTCACATTATTCAATTTTGTTTAATATTATAAAGTAAGGAATTATAGTTTGTATTCTAATCAGATTTTTTTCGTCATGTGTTTATATCATATCAAGAAAAATAGAAATAAAAAAATAAAAATTGAAAAATAAAAAGATATGTTTTGAAATCCGCATAAACAATGAATTTAATATACAACACGCATATGTAAATTTGATGCATTTTCCTACATGAAAATTCTTTTTTAATGATATAAATATTAAAATAATTATTCTATGCACATTTCAATTCAGCCCGCATTGTCATCATAAATATTTTTTTTTCTTGAAAAAAAATGAAGAAACTGCCTTTTGCTTTGAAAATACAATATGTAATTCTTCTAAAGTTGTTTCCTCCAGGACATAAATTAAAATTCTTCATGCAGTGAACTAGAACTGACATAGAAGTAGATTATTTGATATGTGGAAAACAAATTGTTTAAACTATATTACTCTATATAAGTTAAAAAAATTGATTAAAGTATAAAACGCTGCTCAAGATATCCTATATATTTTTTAACGTCTAAAACTAAAGCATTTGTCAATAAATGCAGGGAAATTCTGTCAGAACTATTTGTCAATATTCTTTTATCCGCCAACTTTTTTGGCTATGACGAATGTAAACAGTTTTCAGCAAAATATAGAGTCAAACATATTTTCCGCTAGGATATGTTGAATAAATAAGGTAGTCTATCAAATCATATATATCATATATTTTGACATTACATTTGATGAATTTTTGATTTGTCGTGACTAGATAATCAGTAGATAGTAAATTTTCTATTTAAGAAACAGAGTGTTTTTTGGAATTTTTTTTTAACACTTAATGTGTTAATGTTAGAGCATATTATTTAGAAATTATTAATTATGTAATTATTTTAAAATGTTGATATTTCTTGATAAGATCAGATCCTAATTTCGTAACCACTTACCATTGAAACGCAATTTTAGAAAACATTATAATTTAAAGTTTTCTTCATAAATTAGCATATTTTTTTCATATAACTATTTTTTAATGCATATTTAATTTTGGACTTAAGTTTACTGACTTAATTTTGGTTCAAGAAAGTACATATATTTTTTTATATTTAATTTTAATATTTCATAATTAAAGATATATTTTATCTGTGATTATCCTTTGTTTATTCAGCGGCAAAATGACGCATTTTTCTGAAATTATTGCAAGAAACGAACACACACATGCATTTATGGGAGTTATTGTAATTTATTTTTCAGTAAATATACAGGGTGAGTCATAAATATCGAAACAATAGGCTAACTCCTTAAATATTGCCCCTAAACCCATACTTCCAATTGCAAAAATTCATAAAAAAAGGTGAAATTTTTGTTAAGATAACTTGCAACTCCATTGGGGGTCTATTTGAGAAAATACGAAAATTAACTTTTTATACGGCCCCTGTAAGATAAAAATTCCAATTAGGAAAACTTTCCTTATCCAGTCCTGAATAATATACAAAAAGTTGCATCTTCATATCTTTAAAATTCGCGGAGTTATAGCCGTTTGAATAATTCATCAGGTTTTATGGGAATAGACACAAATTGAAATACGCACAATTTAAAAGATAATGTTATACTTTAACAGTTGTAGGAAACGCGTAAAAAATCTATCTTTTGAGTTAGAATTTTGATTTTTTCCTTTTTTGTGATGGTTAGCCATGAAATTTGCTTCGAAAATCACATCTAAAATTTATCATAAAATTTATAAAAATTTCATATGGTTAGTACTGGTTTAAATGGGATAATTAAAAATCGTTATATCTCCAAACATTATTTATCGGATTTCAATTTCTTTCTATTTAATTAAAAATAAAAATCTAATTTGAGTTTTGTTTCGGAGTTTTTGTTTTTCAATATTTATTTTTGAACTATTACAAATATTTATTTAAAAAATAATAACTTTTAAAAAATCATATTTTCAAACGTAAATATTTTTTCCTTTTTTTTAAAAAAAACTAATGTAAAATAATAAATAATGACATGTTTCAAGTTTGTACTTTTTTTCTTTAAAAATTCTTAACTTTTAACAATTTAAAGACAAGAAATAGTCGGTGAAAAAAGTCATTATACAGAAAAACGAAATGTACTATTTTACTGCCCATCAGTTATTTAAAAAAATGCTTTTCTAAGATGCAGATTAAGTCCTTTTTTAAAATTTAGCTCTCAAAGCTTCAAGCTTTTTATCGTCCTGGAGAGACTGTTAAAAAATCTGTATTCTGGACTCAAGTCAGATCAGGACCGAGACGTTACTTTTTTCTGAAGGCTCGCATATCCGGGTCTAATGTATTTTTCATACCAGAGGGGACTGCTTCCTTTTTCCCAGGCCTGCACTGGAAGAAATTTTCAATCCCAGTATCGTACATTCCATATTAAAATCACAGGCCTAATAGTGCATAAAATAAGTAAAATTTGGATTAATCAATATTTTTACGAAAACCATATAAATTTTAAAATCGCTTTAAAAAACTTTTAAATTTATTTTTTTAAAGAATAGTATATTTAAATGCTAAAAAATTAAACAAAATAAAAACAAAGAAAAAAATCGGCCTATGACGGAATTCTGTCTTAAACAGAAAATGTGTTGATCCATGCAAAATAAATACAATAATACCTGAGAAAAAAAAAATAAACTCCATTTAACCCTCCTAGGAAGGGCATTTGTTTATTACGTATTTTTTCTTTCCTATGTGATTCCGTCTTAAAAGGTTTTACCGTATAAGATTTTTTAAAGTCTCCAAAGCACTGGATGTGGATTAGCGATATTAATATATAAGTGAAACATTTGCATATAAACAGAGATTCATTGATAAAATAAATATATCACAGTTGTTGGCACCTCTTAATAATAAAACGTATAAATATAAAAAACGAAATTCTATATTAAGTATTTTTGGTCAGAATGCCTCCACGCGAAACAATTTTTAACTATACTAAAGTAAAAAAAAAAAAAAAAAAAAAAAAAAAAAAAAAAAAACTATGTACAAATTTACGGTTGAGCCGGCTATGATTTAAGTTGGTCCGGATTATGATTTTAACAATATTTCATGCCGGGTTGACCTTTTTCCCTATTTGTCAGTTTAGGACCGGACCTAGATATTTCGTCTATTCAGACCTCCAGTGCTAACGATCAACATGTTTTGAAAACAAGTTTTGATTTAAATCAATACGCTGCTTTATTATGTCCAAATAAGAGGCGCGATCTTAAACCGACATATAATAAATGACAATTTGTGGATGATCCCTTCTTTTTTTTTTTTTAAATGGAAGAAAAACACTTCGTTTACAGGCATGGTAAAGTGGTATAAGTCACGGATTTTTTAGAATTTTGGATTTTAATATCTCTGTCAGGTTTTCAGATACGGAGATGAAGTTTTTTTTGTTCAACTTAGGAATGGATAAGGAATAATGTCCTAATTGGGAATTTTGCTCTATGGGGCAGTATAAAAATTAAATTTTCGTATTTTTTCAAATAGACCCCCCCCCCATGGAGTTCCAACTTATATTATCAGAAATTTCACCTTTTTATGAGTTTTTGCAATTGGAAGTATGGATCTAGAGGCAATATTAAGGCGATAGCCTATTGTTCCGATATTTATGACTCACCCTGTATATATTTCATATATATTATCTATTAAATTTTTAAAAAAGTTTTATACTCAGACAATACGAAAAAAAATAAATGTTTGGGACCTGTTCAAATTATAAAAAATAAATATTTTTCTTGAACAACAAAGTACTTGAAAAAGAGAACAACAGATATTAAATCATTTATTGTTGCTCTAGTGGCACATTCCAAAATAAGCCTACATTTATTTTTTTAAACATATTAAAAAAAGGATACTGTTTACGTAAAATTCTCACAATAGCAAGACATTCGCAAGTTGTAAGTTGTTACGATTATTATGATTTATTTGACTATCTTGTATCAATAAAGTTCTTTTTACTTACATTTTAGCTTTTTATATTATTTTTCTAAATCCCCGAAATAGTTGTTTTAAATATATTTCAGTATTATATAATTTCTACATATGGCATAGTAACAGTTTTATCTAATTTATAATATATATATATATATATATATTATTTTAAAGGTAAAAGTTTTATTAAGAAATATTTTTAGAAAAATATTAATGCTTAAAATTGAATGAATAGTTTTTAAAATAAATGCTTTTAAATTTTCATAAGTTACCTCCTCTGTATCTGCATTTAATGTAAGATTATTTATATTTTCAGCTAGCATGCTATGATTTTTTCGTTTATTCCAACTATTTATTTAAATAAAATTAAATAAATTAAAAACCTTTGAAATCTGCGATTTTTTTTATCTTTACAACTAATGTTCTGTGGTATGTTTGCATGTAGCAATTTCATTTCTTAATATTTTTTTAATATAAATATGTTTATATAGTTATGTATTTAAATAATATATAATATCTGTTCAAAAACTTCTTAATATACAAATAAAATAAACTGTTTAGTGTATATTATTTTCGATATACAATGAAACTTTCATTTAAAGAAGCTTCGTCATTACATTTAAACATAACATTATGAAGAAAATTCTTTAAATCCAAATCAAATCAAATTCATGAAAATAAATTAATTAAATACACTTGCATAAAATGAAAAATGAACAAACATGAAATAATGTATTTAAATTCAGGCAGTTTTTTTAATGTAATGTAGGCATATTAGAAAAAATAATTATAGTCATGTCTAAAAAGCAAGTAATAAAGTGAAGCAAACATAGACTAAACTGTACCTATTTATTTTATACGGAAAAAGATATAAAAAGTTTAGAAAGTCTGTAATATTGCGTATAACTGGTTTCGTTATATATTGTTTATAAAAATGTTCTGACTTTTGTAACTATTCGAACATTTATCTGCAACATTTGCGTGAAACAAGCATCCAAGTCTTATTATTTTATAAACTTTTAGCATTTCTTTTTTTGAAAAGAATGATTAAATAAATCAATAATGAAGTCTTAAATAATAATAAAATCTTATCAGAACTATAAAATGAGAATGAGTAAATAATAGAAATTCATAAACTAATAAATGTTAAAATCTTAACCAATAACAAACATCTTAACTACTAATAAAATCTTAACAGACTTATAAAATAAAAAATGATTATGTAATATAGATTATTAAAAAAATAAATAATAAAATTTTAACTAACAATACAATCTTAACAGACTTAAATTTTAGAAAAAAAGCTTGTAATATTTTTCTACAGATTTCTTATTAAAAAACATTTCTAATTTTAAAATTTCCACACTTTATAAAATATCCGAATAATTTATCAGCTACATTTTTATGATACAAAAATCCAATTTTTATTACTTTTTAAACTTTCAGCATTTCCTTTTTTGAATTTAAATAATTAAATAAATCAATAATTAAATCTAAATACATAATAATAAAATCTTAACAGGCTTATAAAATGACAATAAATAATCGTAACAGACTTAAGTCTGTTATAATTCTTGGAACGTTTTTTTTTTTTTTTTTTTTTTTTTTTTTTTTTTTTTTTTTTTTTTTTTTTTAAATAAAAAAATATACATTTTTTTAAAAGTTTCACACTTTTTCAAGTATCCGAAAAATTTATCTGCAACATTTTCATGAAACAGGAATAGATTTCTTATTATTATAAAGGCCTTTAGCAATTTTATGTTGAAATAGAAATGATTAAATAAATAATTTCATTATCATACAATCCGCAGAAGTAAATTTATACATCTATCGCATCAGCAACTTTGCAGTTTATTGTTGTACATGCACAAATGTGCAATAAAATGTGTTACATATCTTTTCGTAATACGGAGATGTTTTTGGATCTTAATGGTACTCTCCTTAAAAGTGTTTCAATTTCAAGGTTTAGTAGAAAATTCTATTGCGTAGAAAGTTTCGTTAAATAGAGACTTCGTTCAAGGGAAGTCCGACTGTATTTGTGTCAATGAGTAATTTAAATAAATTATCTCTGGAAACTTTAAGAAAATATCCCTGATTGTTTATGCATGCATGTAATCTAATTTATCCTAAATATTGTGGATATTTCTACATTTAATTAATGCTAAAATACTGCAAATTATAATAAATATCTATTATGCGGTTTCATCCTTTATGCCTATACAGCTTCCTGTTTTCGATCATCAAATATGAGGGGTGTTCTGTAAATTTCACATGCAGATGCTTTCAAAGTTTGAATATTTATAGTTGTTAACTCAGTATCTGTCGTTGTATCCTTTGAAAATGGCAGTCTTATAGTTTCCAGTGCTTTAACAGAATGGAATATTGTATTGTACACAAACACTAATAAATCCGACAACATTATTCGTCTGTATTAAAGTTTTGTATGTAAATAATCCCTAACATTAGGTATATTTAGTAGAATAGTAAACATATAAGCACAGGGTAGTTTTCTGTATATATGTCAAAAGTGCTAAGATGGTATATATTTATATTAAATTGAAACTGATATAAAAGTAAAGCTAATTGAAAAGTTGAACCTATTAGGAAATCTGAAAAGAAATGATAATCTTAAACATTTTTATATGCGGATTATACCAAAGAATAATTAAATAAATAAATGGAAAACAATGTCCAAATTGAAAAAACATATATATAGTGAAATGGAACAAAGATGAGAAATAGAGTATCTCATAGTATTTAATATTAATTTGGCAAGAATACCATGCATTACAAAAACGCAATATCTTATCTAAAAGGCAAGTTAATAAACAAAAGGTAGTATGTCACTTATTATGATAATACATCGGAATATATGATAAATGAATAAACAAGAAAAAAAATAGAAAATAATTTAGAGAGAAAAAAAAAAAGAAAATTGTTCTCACATCTTTCATAAAATGCAAAATAAATAAATAAATGTCTTTTACAGCAGAAGATGTGTACAATAATATAAAGGGTCAAACATGCAGCTATTTTTTTATATTAATTTTTTTAACTTTTATACAATATTATTAACTAAAGTTCCATAAAAAATCTCTATTACATTTTATTTCATTTATTTCGTAAAATTTTCCATTATATTTTCTTAATATTTATGATGCATAGTATTTAACTAAGTATTGTATCATATATATAACTTAATTAAAAAATATATTTATGTATATTTATACATAATTTTCATTTAGAAATAAATGATGTTTCATGATAAACAAATATTTGTATCTTTGTATGTGTGTTCATTGTTTTTTCCTAACTTGGTAAATTACTCATAAGATACTTCGATCTATACAATTTAAATCATTTACATGATATTATACGAGGCGAATTTTTTTAACATTGATAATGGAATTATATACATTTTACTAAAAGTGAAATGTTTTTTCTACATATGAATTATATATCTGTTTGCAAAGTAAATATTGAAAACTGTAGTATAGACGGGTATCTAAAATTTCCTTTTACTTAAATTTTTGAATACAAGGTTGCACTCCAAAAACTGTACATACAAATTGCAGAGTAAAGACTTTTGATATATCAAACAATTTATATTCACAATGTAATAACCGTGTTAATAATTTCCGTTGTGTTTGTATGTGTATATGATTTTACGCTTAATTTTTATTGTTCCATACAACTATCCATATTTTTTTCATTCTTTCATTTTATTTCCCTTTAAAATAATCAGAAGATAATTGTTTTGTTAAGTGTCTCTCAGTAAGGTTTTGCTCTAAAGTGTTTATCAAGTTTCAGAATATTAATCTTTCAAAATTAATTCTAATTTCAAAACTAGCCAAGTCTAATTCTGAAATTTTTTAAAAGTTTGTCTCTTATAAATAATCACTAATATTAATAATAGCATAAATAGTTAAATTAGCATTAATTTAAATCATCAACTTTTTTTACTATAATTCATCTTCTAAAATGCTGAAAATTTCAGAGTAAAATCAATTCTTTCAAAAATTTAAGACCTACAAATGACATTTCAAATATGAACAGAAAGCCCAAATATACAGTCTTCTTTTCTGAATCTTAATAAAATGAACCGTAAATATCAAATGTTTTTCTTGGCGAAAAATCTATTGTGAGCACAATTGATAGCATTATTAAACAATTATTTAATAAATTAGAATAACTCTTCATTCCCACTTTGTCAGCAGAAATATCAATTTTAAACAGTTTAAAGAAGTAGATTAATTACGAATATCACAATAACAGAATAATCGTTTCTTTGTTGTTTTTTAAACAAGTTGCATAGATTGTTAAAAACATTTATTGAATCTTTTTTTTAACGACATTTTAAATTAAACGAAAAATAACGATGTTTATATTAAAGTACCTCTGAGATTAATTTGCATAAATGTCTAAATTCCCATAAACAACTCATATGTTTTTATGTTCCTTGATAAATTATGCAAGCCTCTTTAATATTTTCAGTTCATCGAAACTTGATACATAAAACAAAATAGAACAATAAATTATTTAATTAAATAGAAAATTAATATGACTTAAGTACTAATGAAAAGAAAACGTAAAGTATTAAGAAAGAATGTGAGTGAAATAATAAATGTGCAACGATATTGAGCTCATTAGAAGCATTTTGAAAAGATGAATTATATTTCAATTAGTTATTTTTTAATTTTCAACAAATCTGTTATGTTTAGTATTACAAATTTACATCATATATCAGACTATGTTTGTTTTTGTAACATTTTCTCTAGTAATCAATAATAACATTTTTACATGAGATAGATTAATTTATTTCATTTTAAAGATATTCAGTACGAAAATTAATGCAATTTTTTACAGAATGTTTAAGACAAATTAAGTGGAATAGAGATATTTTCTAAAAAAATAAAGTAGAATAAAAATAATGTCTTATAAATGCAGGCACGCGCAACTTTTTAAGCATAAGATAATGCATACATTTTAAAATCTGGGCATTTAAACAAGGCTAACATTTATAGTTAAATTCTGGTTAATTTTTTTAATTGCATTTCATTTTGCATTTTGTAAAATTGTTTCATTTATATTCAAGTGAGGAAAATAGCTACAGGATGGCGAAAGGTCAGAGAAAAACACAGATAAAATAACTGTTAAATGCTAGTACTTTGTTCAAGAGAAGTTCTCTTTAATTTTTTTTTATATTAATTCAAGAATTTTCTATAATAAAATATTAGTCGTTTTTTTTCTTTTTTAACAGCATTTTTCTCTGACCATTCGCTATCTTCAACTAATAAAAATTAATTTAAAGAACACAAATTTTAATAATACAGTCGAACTTGGATAATGCGACCAAAAGAAATTTTCGAAATATCCAAAAATTCAAATTAAATGTATTCGCTCAAAAAGAAGAGATAAATAAAAAAAAGGTTAACTCCACAATGAAATATTTAACACATAAACTTTATCTAAGAATACTGCTACATTTTGTTTCATTAAATCAAATATTTTTGCCAGCTTAATTATTTATCACTTTTAAGAAAAAGAATCAGATATTTTTAATTTCTTTTTCGAATGCAATCTTTGAGTCATAACATACGATTTCAACTTATCAATTGACACAAAAATAGAATCTTTTATATTGGACCTTCAAAAAAGCTTCAAAGTTCATGTATATGCACCATAGCTTCTAAGGAACTAGGTTAGGGCTTCTCTTGTATTTCCTTGTTCTTTTCTTCTTCAGATAATCTGTCCTCAAATTGGTTATTTTCCGCCACTTGAGCTACAATGTTCGCATCAGTTAACTCGCCACATACGGCCACATTTTGGTCACGTTGAATTAGTCTTCATACGAGATTGTTTGATCAAGTTTTACATCTTCCCAATTATCGGCAGTAAGCTCAGGATCAATTTCGTTTCATTTTCCTCTACATTTACTTCTTCTGTTTCTTTCTTTACAAATCCAACCTTCTAAAAGGATTTCATAATAGTTCTTTCACTGACCTTATCCTATGCCTGCCTACACATTCTTGAAAAACGTTAAGATTCTTGATATCGAAATCTCCGATGAGGATGCATTCAACCAATATACGCCTGTAGAAATGTTTAAGGTTTTTGATGTTTCCTTGGTCCATTGGCTGAACCACAGAGGTCATGTTGGCCGGAAGAAACAGACTTCCACATTTTTCATTTTAGGAATGCTATTGTGAGCCGAAAAAATGTCAATAAAAAGGACAATCTGTCGTTATTGTCTTTCAAATTTTTCGTTTATAATTAAAAGCCATTTTTGAAAAATTTCGGACGTCATCCATGCCTTTGTATTTGAATCGTAGGGCACAGATTTAGATTTAACACTTTGAAAACAACATGAATTAGCTGATTTGGCAATCATTATTAATGGCAACTTTTCGGACCCGTCCGTATTTGCAACAACAAGTAATGTTACTCGCTTTACTTAGTTTTTCACCACTGTATGCGTCTCCTTTGAAAGCAAGAGTTTTATTTGGAGTACATTTATGAAAAAGTCCAGCCTCGTCGACGTTAAAAATATTTTTTGGTTCATTATTCTGAATAATTTCTACTAAAAGTTTTTTCCACTCATCAGCTGCTTTAATATCCACTGCACCACTTTAACCACACACTGCTTTAAAGGAAATGGTATTTCGATCTTTGAAACCATTCAGCCAACCTGTACTGGCTTTGAAATCTTGAATGCCTAATGCAGCGGCAAACTTTTCAGCTTTGGCTCTCGCAATAGGGTCACTAATTTCAATGTTCTTATCTCGTGCTTGTCTAAACCATTTAAGAACTGTCCACATGTCGGTTATCAGGTCCTCTCGTTCTTTTCCTATTTTTCCAGTGCCTCTTTCGTTATTCAAAATTTTATCTTTGTTCTTCAAATATGTCGATAATGTGTAGGGTGGAATACCAAATTCCTTGGCAATTTCTAATTTCTTTTTATGGTCTTTTTCCACTTCATTAATCACCGCTACATTTTTAGTTAATGTTAAAGACTTATAAGGAGTTTTAGATTTAAACAACGCCATAGTAAGAGAACATAGAAACAATACTTAAAGCACAAGCACAAAAACTTATAACCGCATTAAAATTGTTCACTCAATGAAAGTGCACGTGACTCTAAGACAGAAATTAATGTAGCTGGACTTTTGGGGGATAGAAATGATTGGCGAAAATCTGGATTGCTACACCTGAACTTTGATCCTTTCAATGCGCAGTGAAATAGATTCCCAAGACGAAAGTGTGGCTAAGTCTTGGAATTTTTCTAAATAGAAATACAATTAAAATAAACTGTTTTACTATTTTGAACTTTAGCTGAAAAATGTCTCAGGATTAATATTTACCGCAAAATTTGAAAGGCAATCATACGAAAAGTTCAAATTATCTAAACTAAAATTCGAAATATCCACATTTTGTTTTACATTACTTTAATACAGAATTCTAGGGACCAAGAAAAAAATTCGAATTAGCCAGAATTTCGAATTAAACAAGTTTGAATTATCCAAGTTTTACCTCATATGTACACTGATAATACGTTTTTTATTTTATTTTTTAAATGGAGCGAATTATGTTAAGCGAGATTGAGTACTTTCTACAAAAGACCTTTTTTCTGAAACTACAACATGTATGCATATTTTTGAATGTATTAACTTTATTTTTGATTATATGGTATATATATATATATATATATATATATATATATATATATAAATTATGGGAACTGTAGTGTAAGCAAGTATCAAAAATCGGCTTACATTAAGAATTTATTAATATTTTCAAAAGCAAGTATGCATTTCAATGACTGTTTAATTTTCAAATTGTAGAAAAAGACAGTTTCCACTCATAATACAATTTGCATTCACAATATAATCGAACGATACCCTTTTTTATGCTTTTATATGTATTCGATTTTAAGCGACGTTTTTATGGTTCCTTTCAGCTTTATATCAAGACATTTTTTTAATCACTAATTTTATTTCCTTTCAAAAATATTCAGAAAATAATTGTTTTTTTAAAGTTTTCAGTAAAGTGTTCTTCAAATGTGTTTCCAATTTTAGAATAATAACCCTTCAAAACTCGTCTAATTATGAAATTTTTGAAACAGCATGACTCATATTAAAAATAATAAGTGAGTAAATAATTTCATCTTGGAACATAGAGATTTTTTTTTTCTAATTTATCTCTTAAAACCCTGAATTTTTTATTGTATTATCATTTCTTTCGGATATTTTAAACTTTCATGTGACACTTTCAGGGGTCACAGCGTCCCTAAAATTTCCTATCACAACTTTCCTATCACTATCACACTTTCCTATCACAATTTTAAAGCAACAATATTTATTGTACCATTTCACTGCAGATTTTAAAGGTATCTGAGACGAAGATTTTTGATTTAAAATATCGGTAGAAAAGTGCGAAAATTTTAGGGACTCTGCGACCCCCAGCACTTTAATTAAGATCTTATTAAAATAAACGATAAACTATAGAAATTCCAAAGATACAGTTTTCTCTTCTGAATCTTAAATAAACTGATCCGCAGGTATCAAATGTTCACATTAGGGACAAAAGACTAAATATAAAAATCTTTTGTTATCACAATTTACAGCACTGTTAAATAATCATTTGACAAATTGGAATAGCTCTTCAATACAACTTTGCGAGCAGAGTTAACATTTTTACCAGAAATATCCATTTTAAATAGTTTAAATTAATTATAAATTTCACAATAACAGATCTTGAGTCTGCATAAAAATATAATTAATTTGTAAACAAAATACAAAGCTAGTTAAAAACCACTTATTGAATCATTTTTTATTAACAGAGATTAAATAATAAATGTACAATAAAGATGTTTATATTTAAATTCCTCTTAAATTAATTTACCTGAAATGTCTAAATTTCCATAAACAACACGAACACTTTTATTTCCCAAGATAATTTGTGCAAGCCTCTTTAATCTTTTCAGCTCATTGAAGCTTCATATATAAAATAAAACGGAATAATAAAGTATTTAATTAAATGGAAATGTAATATCACTTAAGTACTAATGAAGGAAAACTTGAAATATTAAAACGAATGAGAGTGAAATAAGAAATATGCAAGGATACTGAGCTCATAAGAAATATTTTGAAAAGATAAATTAAATTTTAATTAATTGTTATTTTTTAAGAAAACTTTCATGTGTAATATCACAAACTTTTGTCACATATCAAATTATTTTTGTTTCATATCATTTTCTCCAGTAATCAACAATAAGATTTTTGCATAAGATTTTTTTTTCATTTCAAAAGTATTCAAGATGAAGATTAATGCACATTTATGTAAAACATTCAATTTTAACATAATAATTTGACCACTACTGTGCATAAATTATACAGGGTTTGAAATTATTCACTAAATAATATTAATAATAAGTACTATAAGTATAATAATAATAAATATAATAATTTTTAATAATAATATAATAATATAATAATTAATATAATAGTATAATAATAATAAGTATAATATAATAATAATAATAATAAGTATAATATAATAATAATAATAATAAGTACTATAAGTACTGCAGCAAGTACTATAGTTGCAAGTAAAGTAGAAAAAAAGTATAAAATTAAGATTTTAATAACTAGGTGTTTTGAAGACATAAAAATGATGTAAAAGAAAAAAAGAATTATCGATATGTTTTGTTTATTTTCGTTTCCTTTTATGTTGCAAAGAATAACTTGAAATAAGAAATGATATAATTGGAAGAAATTATTTTTTATGAGATTTATGTTTATAAATACATTTCTTTGGTGAAAACCTAGAAATTTATTAGGTATCAGGAAGGCATTTCTTATCTATGTCTCCGACAGTTGAATGTCAATTTGGCTTTAATATTTCTTTAGATGCACTAAATCTCTTATTTATTACTTGAGATCTTACGTAAAAAAGTATTTTTTCACAAAACTGCAAGCATTATTTTTGACATATATAGCTAAGCTAGATTATTTAAGAAGACGTATATTCGGAAGTTCAAAATCCGTAATTCTATAAATAGATATACGATTTTTTTATTATTACATAAAAACTGGTCTAAGGGAATTTTCGCATTGTTAAAAAAACTCGCTTTTCACTGATAAAAAGTGTTATTGAAATCTACTCTGGTCACTGCATTAAATGTAGTGTTCCGCTAAAGAAGAAGTAAAAAAATATTGAAATCTTAATTTAAACAAATTCATTAATATTTAAGTGATAACGTAAGAGAAATATATAATTTAACGGAAAATTTTTAACAATTACAAAACAAATTTGGTATTTGTTTTATTCACGTCATTAAAATTTAGAATATTTTAGCAAAAAACATAGGACAATTTTGTAGGATGTAGTTTAGTAACTACAATAGGATGTAGTTTTCATGCAAATTTAGACAAAAGTCTAAATGAGAAGAAAATTAATCCAGCCGAGAACCGAACTCAAAACTATCGGCCAGGTCAAATTAAGTTTATGATTCCAATTAATTTAACTTGGATGACAAACAAAAAACGCATGCCAACCAGATAATATTCAGTGAATAGCATCTGGTCTATAATATGCAAACATATGCAAAAGCTCCATCTGCAAATACTATAGTTACAAAGAAAAAACAAAGTCTGAAATTAATAGTTTAAAAACTATGAGCTTTGAAGAAACACTAATGTTGTTAAAAAAAAGAAAGAAAGATAAAAGAAAAATTATTCGATTTAGACGACTAAGCATTTGTTACATTACTTCGAATTTTGAAATGAAAAGAACGAGAAATAAAATGTTTATACTTTTATTTTATCCCTCCTAGAATGGGTTCAGTATTTAAAACAGATTAAAAGTAACGATGTTTTTATTCCCATTTTACGATTTAAAATCATCATAAAGAAATCCCCAATGCCCTATTCCTTAAATCATTTCAATAATGTTGCATGAAATAAAATTAAACGCCTCATGAAATTGATGTAATTCTTTGACATGAACAGAATAGCTTTTACAGCTGTGATTTAAAATAAAATTTATTTATTGTCATGAGAACTGAAATGATTACCAGACATATTTAATTAACTAAATTTATTTTATGCAAAATAGAATTATTTTTTATAACTGAATTTAATCTCCACATTGAACATATTATTATAAAGTTTTTATTAAAATACTATGAGAGATAATAAGTTCAGATTTTCTTTACACATATTTGGAACGATTTTAATAGTCAAAAAAGGAAAAAAATGCATATTTTCATTTTTTTTTTATGTCTGGTAGTCTGTGTTCAGAATATAGTATTTCAATGGTTTTACCAAGATAGTCGGATTTGTCACAAAACTGGAATTGAAAATTCGATCCATCCTTCAGCAAACAATTAACAATTTGAGAGGCAAACAGGATACTATTTTTAAAATTCTAAAATGATTGAGTAACAACAAATTTAAAAGCAAATTTATTTGAAAATAGTAAAAGGATTTTACTCCACGTATTTGATAAAAAAATATTTCAAAATACTGGTGTAATTGTGGCAGTTCGAAATTAAAATTATTTTATCCAACCGCCGTTCAAGGGGTTAAATTATAAACGTTTCGCAACAGCCTGTATTAATAGTTCAAAGACACCATAAGCCATTAGTGAAAAAACTTAGGGTATAATTGGAATATCCTTAAACGGCATACTCTTAACTCTAGATTGTCTTTTCCATTTTTCGAGAAAAGTCACTGTAATTAGGAGTATATGGCTGCTCGCTTTATCCTAGTCAAAATGAAAACACTTATTTTCCATAGGATAATGTTTCAGAATTTATTTTTTAAATATCGTGGTTAGAGCATTGATTTGAAAATGCGTAGCTTTAACTTTGATATTTTAAAACGTTTTCTAATCTTTGGTGTTCTGTCGTATGAGATTCCAAAAATTAACATAATTCCTTCAGAGATGGCATGTTTGAACCAATGTTATATGACTCTTTGGTCTCACTTTCTGTATTTAATCTATCTTTTTTATACAGCCGTATAGATAAATTAACGCTTCATCACTTATGACAATTTGTTTACTGCTAATCACCTGTTAAATTATTTTCAAATGGATTTTTATTAAACTTTCTTCAGAAACAGCAAATACCTACGAATAACCTGCTTCTTTTGCATGTCATTTAAGTAACAGATGAGATGTTTTCATAGCATCCAATAATGGAGTTATGTTATTATGTGTAGACAAATTGCCTCCCACTTTTTTGTTTATTCTTTTCTGTGTGTTTTTTTTAATTAACATAGATTTTTCCCAATAGGTGTAAATAACTTCAATATCCGGATTAATCGTTCATTATTTTTTTACGTTTCATAGCTACTTTTTCACACGAAATGTATGAATGCACAAAAATTTTCATAAGGAAATAGTGCACAATTTTAAGGAGATTAACTATATGTATTAAACTCAATTTTTGCATAAAAATGGCCACATTTTACAATTCTATGTTCTTTTTGTTAGAATTTTTGTAATTTAATATCTTGATTTTTTTCTTCGTCAACTTATAGGGATGTTCTTTCTTTTGCTTAACTCATTCAGAAAAATATTTAAAAAATAAGAATTATCCTTCGCCTTCCTCCTATAAAATATATATAACAGGAACTAATATTTGTAAATGTAATACAAACATAATATCTGCATTATGTTTTTATTTCAACACTTTCATTTAGCAATATCACAGTGAAAAAATCTGATTAGTAAAGATTTAACACAAATCAACCCGAACTCTTACAAAGCAGTATGCTACAAATCCATTTTCTTAAATGTAGACATATAAAAGTGAATAAAATAGATAAAAAATAGATAGAAAAAATTGTTAAACGAGTTTTTTAATTTTCATTAGTTGAATTTTTTAGAATATTAAGAACAATGCTTTAACATTTAATTATCTAAGAAATTAAGATTGAAAAGTACCATATTCCAAATAAAATCATCATGTAAAAATATTTAAGTGCTAATAATACTGGCAGTGCTAATTTTTTTCTATATGCAAGCTTTTAAACGTATTTCTAAGTTACACGTATTTTAAAAAATGTTATGTCTTGTAAATCCATTTATTTTTTGCCGATAAAAATATTAGTTTTCATATTAGATACACTAGGTAAGTAAATTTTTCAGCACATTTTAATATAAAGAACAAACTTACATCATTTTCTAAAATCATAAATTTTACTCTGTATTTAGATTAACCCTTTATCTACTGAATTATGAAGTGGTGAAAATTTTACATTCTAAAGCCTTTTGCGTAAAGCGTTTAAACTAAATTACAAGATTTACATGATCACTTAATGACTTTTTGAAGGATTGAAGGATTTAGGAGGTTTTATTAAATTTGATTTTACAAGGTTTTCGTGCAATATTTGTAACCCCATTTAAATTGTTTTCTTAGTATTTTGTAGAATTATAAAGTGTAAAAATATGATGTTCTTACAATATAAATATAGAAATATTTCCGAATTGAAAAATCTCCCTAACTATCTCTCAGCTCCAAGAGAGCTGAAAGGATATAAAGGAAAACGAAATAATCCTTTTAAAAGTGTTTTGTGTTTTATGCAAAAAAAAAAAAAAAAAAAAAAAAAAAAAAAAAAAAAAAATGCTTTTGAAACAAAATAAAATAATGAATATGCAACTTATTCTAAATAGTATTACAACTAATCGACATATTAAAAGAATTCTATAATAATTAATTTAAATGGTAGTTATATGTACCTTCGGTAGGTAAAGGGTTAAAATTGTTTTCCAAACATATATTTGAGTAACGTTAAAACTTTCCACAAAAAGGACAGTAAAAACAGTTAAATGATGCAAAATTGTTACTGATGGTATTTAAAAAAATAATAATCGAGTGCGGCTGGCAGAATTAGAAGGCGCAGAACTTGGATGACTTGGAAGATTTCTGTTGGACAGACAGTGAAGATATATGAATTAAATTAGTGAGATTACTACAGACAGAAGGAGCTGGAAATTATCATTCAAACCTTTTTATGGGTCGCGGAAAAAGTTACAGTTTTAAGTGTTTGTCTACTTAACAAATTCGCTGCCTATCTCGCCCCAGCGCGTGATATGGCGCCAAAGTTGAAGGGCCACTCACGCGCCAGTGCGTGATTTGGGGTCATGTCCAATAGCCAGTCACGCGCTGGCACTGGAAAATCTTTCACTAATTCTTTGTTATAAAAAGTAAATCGGCCTCTGAAAATAACCGCGTCTAAAGTGCGGCATTAACTATCATCACATCTTTACGTAAGCAACAGCGAACGTTTTAAAATTCTTTCATCTTCTGTTTTATACAAATGATACTTATATAACTTATATGATATAAGGATCCAACAAAATCCAGATATATTTGTATTGGTCCACCAATACGCAGTCAAACGGTTTAATGGATGTAATCCTAGCAATGATGTAAAATTCGACCATCTTTTGTGACTTTTTCCCATATTATCTACCAGCGCATATGTAATATATTTGACTAATAAGTTATTTCAGATGATCTCAGTCTCTCCATTTCTTGTACCTGTCATACTACATTACATAGGTTTCTATCCAAATCCGAATCGTTGTGCCCTGACTCATCTTAAATTTTATGAAAATAATGATGATACTCCCTGTATATTAATATAAGAAAAATGAACCTACAAAACTTTCATACACACACTAGAAAATTACCTTCTAATATTTCAAACGGTATTCTCTTTTTTTTTTTTTTTAAGTATGACCTTTTCAATATATTTTCGTAAATTTAACTCTAAAAGATTTATATGTCACCGTTTAATCTCCATGAACATTTTGTTTCTCTTCCTTAATTGTTTATAGCACGGAAATTCCGAAAACGTCATTAATCGTAAACATAATCCCCCAAACGCTAACTCTATTACCTGCCATAAATGCAAAGCAGTGTGTCGAATTATTTACGGCGGCATGCATTGTTTTCTAAATTGCATTGCTCTTGTAAATGCTCTAATCTGGTCGATTAACTGGGTCGGGTGTTTAATTTTATCTCTCTTTCGCATGGCATGAGTGTTAAATTGTTACCGTAGTAATCTAGGTCTCTCGGATTCATTATTTAGTAAATATTTTCTCACGCATGTTCTAGCTTCGAATTGTTAAATTAGAATGATAACTGTATTATTTTTTAAAGAAATTTTAGATCGAAAACAAATTTTTGCATTAAGAATGTTATCGATTTTTAAAAGAGATGATTTGTTTAAATGCCTTCCTCTTTAGCACAAAGACCGTTTACAGTATTTTATGGGAGTTTTATAACACTTTAATACAAGTTTTGAAAAATATTATGTGTGAAAAAATAATCATTTTACAATATTTTAAAACAAAATTAATGACACTTATACTTAATGACAAATATTAATATAAAATATTCTGAAAACAGAAAACAGAAACATACACAAAAACATACGCATATATATATATATACCGGGTGATCCAGAAGTTCCGGGAGTTTTCAAATGCTAATAATTAACAAACTATAAACAATAGAAGTATGCGGTTTTCACAGAAATGCTTAGAAACTTAAGGGATTTGTATTTTTGATGAAACAAACAAATTATGTTAGTTACACTTTTTGCCAACAGGTGGCGCTAAAATTGACAGTATTATTTTTATGGTATGATATAGCTCGCTAAAAAGAAAGAATTAGTGTCCAAGAGTTACAAATTTTCATTATGACGCTCATAGCTTATAAGTACCGCTCTGAGCCGACGCAAAACAACGTGCACAGTATCCTCAAAGGAGAAAGAAATTCCAGATGAAATATCAAATTTATCGTGATATAACAAGTGTACTGATTCATTATGAGCTGGTGATTTCCACCGAGTATTGGCATCGAATTCTACCTCATTTACGATTGCAACAGACATTTGGGATCTCCTACTTCTATTACGATCTTTCAATTAGCCCTTTTCTCAAACCTTTCTTACCATGGCATTTCACATTTCTAATGGCCATCGAATCTTTTTCTGTTTTTACTTCCGAATTGTACGATAAGAACACAGCTCGACATGCAAAGAAAGCATGTCTAAACATGGCAGTTACTCATCAAATTTTGTATCAAAATTCCCTTTCAATGCAATTTCAACCACTTTAAAAAAAGTGATTGAACGTAAACCACCCTTAAAAAGAAATCTCATTAATAGCCTACAAAAGATTTTTCGCAATGAACTTATACTCATGTGTCTATAAAGCATATTTTATAGTTACATCCAGTGTTGTACAGCAGCGCCACCTGTTGCTAAAAATTGTAACTATATACATGTAAAAAAAAATCATGCTAAACAAAATCCTACGTATTTCTGAGCATATATCTGAAAACCGAACCTTTGTATTGTACATAGTTTCCAAATTATTAACATTTCAAAACTCCCGAAACTTTTGGATCACCCGGTATATATATATACACATTAAGTGTATGTGTGTCTGTATGTGTGTGTGTAGAATTGTCTAGATAAAGAAAACATACATACATACATTAAATGCATGTGTAGTGTGTGTGTAAGATGCTGTTTATAACAATACAATATGTAATGGCTAATGCTTACTATACCATTTCCCAAAAACACTCAATGGCGTATAGAAGTTATGGGTGGATCACGGTTGTATGGCAAAAAAAAAATAATAATAAATTCATTGGAAATTTTCCCATTCAAATCAAACATAGATGACATCTTTTTTAAGCAAATTTATTCGTGCTTCGCATCACAGAAAACAATTTTGCGAATACTTCGATTCAAACTTTGTATCGACGGAATATGCAAGGATAATAGAACAGAAAGAGTAGGGGAAAGTTGTCCAAAATGGGGACGCTAACATATTTCTGTCTGCAAAAAAAAAAAAAAAAAAAATCTATAACGAAGAAAAATGTGGCAAAGCATTTCCCGCTTAGAGCATGTCTTAGACTATGAGATGGCAAGGGGATTTTTAAAAAAAAATCCTTAGTATAGGCAAAAAAATCATTTTTCTAAAAAATGTTCGAAGTCCCCGTTTTGGACAACCGGGTGGGTAAAATAGGGTACTCATATGAAATAGCATATAAATTCAAGTTCTACTGCGAAATTTTATTAGAAAAACTTGTTTTACAAAGAAAGATTGACTTTAATGCAAAATCAAAATGCAGATAAGGAATTTTACCTTTTTTAACAGTTACTAGAATGTCTCAAAAAGTAATCAAATACAAAAGTCACATATGAAATTGACATCGCTTTCGTCAACACTTGAACATGCTTCATGGGCCCAACCTCGACAGCTGCTATATTGAATCCACCCCTCTTTGTGTTTCGAGTCAATGTAAAGCTCATTACAAAAAATGCAAGCGTCATCGCTATTCTCTTCCTCTTCAGATGATAACGGATCTTGATTTTTTTTTATTTTCTTCTCATTTTTAGCTTTTGGATATTTAGGATTGGATTCGGTGGGTTTCTTGACCAATTTTCTTTTCAGTTTATTTTGCATTTCATTTTTCTCCTGTTCCATAGCTCCCAATTCTGCTTTATAAGGCGATGAAGTGAGTATGTCAGTTTTACCTCACCTCTTGTCATTCACTTTTTTTTCATGCGTTCAATTTCTTGTGGTGGAGGCATTATTATTTTCGGTGAAATGTTATACGCTGAACATGTCTGAGGCTCTATAGCTGGAGATATTCCAAACGATAAAGTGGAAGGTTGGGGTGTGACGATTCCATCAATCGATGCAAAATGACGTTCTAAAGGGTTGTTAGCAGGTTTTTCAGTTGTTTCTGAAGGCGCAAATAAATGTTCAGGGAACACATCTCTGTTAAAGGGATATATCCCTGTTTTTTTAAACCCATTCATAGCATTTTGCACAGTAGCTGCTTTTGAAAATGCATTTTTGAAAAGGTTTCCGACCTGGTAATTTGTCACGTAGCGTCCAGGGTGATGTATGAGCCATTTCCTTGTCTAAGTGGTGCCATGAAAGAGACATTGAGTGGCTGCAACCGATGTGTGGTGTGAGGGGGAAAGCATATCAACACCACGTTATTTTCCCGAGCAAAGTTCACCAGTTCCAAGCTTTTTGTATGGGAATTGCGGCCATCAAGTATTAAGAACACTGGCTTTGTAGGTCCTGGATTTGAATGTTCCACAAACTTCTTGAACCAAACAAGGAAAGTCTCCTTGTTAATCCAACCACTCTCGTGATATAACGCAAATGAGCCAGGAGGGGAATCATCCATCAAGAGAGCATTTTCTCGATTTCTAGGAAAGACAAACATTGTTGGAACGAAATTTCCCGCGGAATTGACACAGATTCCTTTTGTCACAAGTACCCCTCGCTCGGCTGATGCCAAAGTGCCAACTTGTTTTTTTCCACGCAAAGCAAGGACTTTAGATGGCTTATTGGGCACTGTCAAGATGCCTGTCTCATCTATATTGTAAATATCATTGGGTGAGAATTGATATTTTAGATACAATGACTCTAATAAATCAGAGAACATTTTGAAAGCGTCGCGATTAAAACCTTTTGCACGCGCCATTGAGGTTTTTCAGGATTACGTAGAGCTAATATTGGATGACGTTTTAGAAATCCATAAAGCCAGTCCTTTCCAGCCATTCTCCGTTCCATGTTAAAAACATGCGGAATTTTGTTTTTCTCTGCTAGCTCAAACGCGAGAGTTCTCAAATCTGATAGCGTAACGCCAAACAACCTCTCTTCCAAATGTAACAGATGGTCCACCAATTCCTTCTCTTGGGCTTCCGAAAAAACTGTTTTATATCTTCCTAAGCATTTAGCAGCAGCCGCTTGTGAAGAGAGCTCCTTCTTTCGAGCCTCTTTCATCTTCCTCTCCAGAGTTGTCTGTGGAACGTTGTAGGCTTTAGATGCTCTCCTGTAACCCATTTTCCCTTCTAAAACTTCTTGGATTTCACCAGCCATGCTCTCTGTCGACCAGCTCTGTCGATCAGTTTTCCTTTGATAGCGCCCACTCTCGTCTTCATATAAAATGATAGTTCTGTAAATAACAGAAAAAATTATCATTTTGACATTAAAAAATTATACATTAAATTTTATTTTTGTAACTTAAATATTTATTTAATTTAGTTAATCAATATTAAATTAATTGTATTTAATCTATATTGAATTAATTTTATTTAATCTTTGTAAAAATAATTACACTTAATCATTATAAAATTAATTTTATTAAATCGTTATAAAACTAATTTTGTTTAATCTACATTCGTTATGCACACAAATAATCTCTTACACTCAATTTAGGCACTTAATTCACAACATATCTCAGAATTAAAGCAAATTAAAACATATTTCAAAATTGTTATGAGACGTTCAAAACGGGGACGTCCCCATTTTGGACTATCCTCTATGTCCCCATTTGAGCCGACCATGACGGACGTTAGAAAACATGGCATCTCTTCACACACATGTAAGATAGAAAATGAAGAAACATATCAGAATATAACTTAAAACTAGAGCGAAAAAAATGATTTACTTACCAAAATTGAATCTTCAAATGTAAATTCATACAGCTCAATATAGTGCAGGGGTAAAATCGAACTTTTTTCTTGCTAAAAATTCAAAACTTCGTAGCAGAAAGAATAACAGCAAATTGCGTCAACAAATCTTTTCAAAATGGCAATCTGATGTAAAGGAATAATACACTATATTGCCATTGATTATGGGACACTTGCGATTTTAGACATTTTACTAAATATCTAGAAAAATACACGAGGAATCATCTCGAAACTCTTAGTGTATAAATATAATAGTATAAGTCATACATCTCCGTTAAGATTTTTTCCCGAAACTCCAAAGGGGGCCGTCAACAAATTAAAAAAGAATGAATATCTTTTGAATAACCTTGTCAAAACTAATATAGCAAAAATGCTCAAACTCTAGATTGTAATTGAATGCCTTATTGTAATAAGCCTTGTTCATTTTTATGCAAATAACATGCATACTCGCAGAGTAATTAAGGTTTTTATAAAAATGATCCCAAATTTTTCCAAGTTTTTTCCTTATAATTTTCAGAGTTCTTGATATAAAATATTATTTTTTTCAGAAAATATGACAAACAACATTGCACACAGTACCCTGTAATCAGAATTAAAAAATAATGAAAATTGTATAAAAAATGAGTTGGTTTACTAAATAATTTTTTACTGCGCATGCGTCAACGATATCAAAATTTCATTTGCATATTATGTTAGCTAAATGTATAGAGCAACTGTTGCGAAAGTCTCAAAATCATAATTTGAAAATTCTGACAATAAACGTCAATTGAATAAGTCGAAAATCCGTTATTCTCAAAATGATGCAAAAACAAGAGGGGTTGTATCCATATATTCATTGATTAGTGTCAATATAGAATACACAATATGGGATGTACTACTGCATTTGGATAAAATCCCTCATTTTTTTGCTTCATTTTGGAAACAACGGATTTTGTCCTTTTTCTATAGACGATTACTTTTAGAATTTTCAAGCTATGATTTTGAGACTTTTACAAAAGTTTCTCTATACATTTAGCTAACATAATATGCAAATGAAATTTTAATATCTTTGACGCATGCGCAGTAAAAAATTATATAGTAAACCTACTCATTTTTCATACAATTTTTATTATTTTTTAATTCTTATTACAGGGTTTTGTGTGCAATGTTGTTTGTCATATTTTCTGAAAAAAATATTATTGTATATTAAGAACTCTGAAAATTATAATGGAAAAACTTGGAAAAAATTGGGACCATTTTTATAAAAACCTTAATTACTCTGCGAGTGTGCATGCTATTTGCATAAAAATGAACACAGTGTATTACAATAATGCATTCAATGATAATCTAGAGTTTGAGCGCTTTTGCTACATTAGTTTTGACAGGGTTATTCAAAAGATATTCATTCTTTTTTAATTTGTTGACGGTCCCCTGTGGCGTTTCGGTAAAAAATCTTCACGGAGATGTATGACGTATACTATTATATTTATACACTAAGAGTTTCGAGATGATTCCTCATGTATTTTTCTAGATATTTAGTAAAATGTCTAAAATCGCAAGTGTCCCATAATCAATGGCAATATAGTGTAGTAGTACATTGGATCACCAGATGTCAGCACTTATCAGTGAGAAACCGAATGTCCCCATTTGACCCGCCGTCCCCGTTTTGGACGACACTCCCCTATATTAAAAGTATATAAATTCACCTATTAAAAACTTTAAATACACCAAATGACATAGTTATGTTTAAAACAAAAAAATGTGGAATATTCCCTTGCAAATGAAAAAAAATGTCGTTATATATGAAAGTAAGTATGAATAAAGGATTTTAAAACAATGTTTTGCGTGCCAATTAATTTTTGAGAAAGCTAGAATTTAGGCATTATGAAATTTTAAATCGAAGAAAAATTAAATAGCTTCTCATAGTTAATGATATGAATATTTTACGCAATCTGGCTCTTGTAGCGTTGTGTAAAACTGTAAGATGTGGAATGATTTTTTTAAGTAAATAAAACGATGAAAAAATAAAATAAAATAATGGGTCTTATATACATATTATTAAAAGACAGGAGAAAATTTTAATGGTATAAGAATTTTCTAATAGTTAGTGGCGATTTTTTTTTAATTATTACATATGTATGTATGTATATACAGGGAGTCCGGAATGTCTGAATTTTTTATAACTTGAGAAATAGACATCCGATTGAATAAAGAAAATATAGGTATTGAATATATTTAATAAATGCCATTCACTAATAACTAAATTGGCCACCACTCCTATTCCTTCGGTCTCAGATAATTCCACTTTTTAAATCTACAATAAAAACCCTCGTATTTTAAAGAAGATTCGGATTAAAACAAAATAAAATGCATAATTTTTGTTTTTGACATTTTTTTCGTACAATTGTAAATACATATTTTTTTCTATATTTATTAGCCTTCCATTTCAGCAAATGGTTTCCATTTTTACTTCAGACTTCAGACTTCACCCACCTTGGGGACCCGCTTTTGGCATATGGTCAGGACAAGCCCCGAGCCCAAGGCAGGAGGGGGGTCCACTATTCTAGCGGACCACAGCCATGTTCCCGTTGCCGGGAACATCAGCAAGGAGGAAGATCCCTGTTTTTTTTAGATCACTTGGAGTTTACAATTGCAATCACAATTGGCAACCCTATTCATTCAGGGCGTGCCGGTTTTTACTTGTAGTATTCCTGGTTGGGATATACATGATATTGTTTGGTATTCACTATTAAATTACAATACATTGAGAAAAATAGTTTTTACAATAATACATAATACTTGATTATAATTACAATGACAAAATGAGAAAAATACAATTATATATACATTAAACCAAATACTGCTTACTGTAGAATACTATGATACTATGAGATATTATATACATTTTACGGTTCTAACATTAAGAACTCACTAGTATTTACATTAAACAAAAATATTACATTTACATTACTCATTACACTAGTATTTACAATAAAATAAACATTACTTTGTATTATATACAGTGAAAAATGAGAAAAGTAGAGTTCGTTTTAGCAGTCTATATGTGCGTAACTGTGTCAATGTTTGGTATGTGACTTTTTAAGATAGTGCATTTTATGCATTATTACTATTTTCATGTTATATTTAGGCACTCATAGGTACATCCATTTTACGTGAGAAATTTGTATTTTATGAAAGAGTATTTTTCATTTAAAATATTATAGTTTTGATAAAGTTGTCTTATTTTTGTTTGATCATTTATTATTGACATTATATCTTCATATACAGTGTCGTGCTTTCTTTTGAATTTGAATTTCATAAATTTACAGTTTCCAAAGATGTAGTGGAGCGGATCTCCCCTGACGCCACACTGACAGAGATTGTTCTCTTTTTTCCCTATGCTGTGTACGAAGGTGGGGAAGCTACCGCGTCCTGACAGAAAGTACATTGAAACTTTGTCTTTGCATGTTAGAGTGGCTTGAACCTTTGGTACAATGGAGTGGGTAAATCTGCCGCTCCCTGAGTTATCCCAGTTGTACTGCCAATCATCCAGCATATTATGCTTCAGGCATTTATTAAGATATGAACGAGGAAGTTTTATCCCTCGGTCTATTGGGAGATCGCAGTACTGAGCAGCGTCATTGGCCAGTTTTTCCGCCAGCTCATTGCCTTCTATGCCTATGTGTCCCTTTATCCATGTAATGTAGAATATTTTATGTTTATTCTGAGTTAGTGTTTTTTGTATGTTATAGATATCTGGGTTGTTTGGGAATAATTTTGTTAAAGCTTTTACTGTTGACTGGCTGTCTGATAGGATTTGGAATTTGGAGTATTCTGTTGTTAGTGTCCAGTTTATCGATGTAATGACTGCGTGTAATTCTGCTTGAAAAATTGTATTATCTTTTTGGATTTTTACAGATTTTTCATAAATTTTATTTTTTGAGTTGAATGCCACTACTGCATATGCTGTGTTTTCCTCCCCCTTCGAACCGTCTGTGTATATTTTTATGATGTTATTTTGAGGTAGAATTTTATCTGTCGCTATTAGGTTATTAATGTGAATTTCTGGATTAATTTGATATTTAAGGATTTTGTCTTCTATGTCAGTGTGTGTTATTGTTTTACCTTTGTGTATGAGAACGTTTGTTTTGTTTAATATGTCGTTTTTTAGATTTTTGTAGCTCAGCGTTAGAAGAATTGGGGGGATGCCTAATAGTGTTTGGAGTGTGTGTGTCGATACATTTTTATATGTTTTTGATATTGATAACAGACAAGTTCTTTGTATGCTGTTGAGTTGCCTCTTGTCCGCGTATCTTAGGTTGTTTGCCCATACTTCCGAGCCATAGGCTATTATTTTTTCAAGTACTGTGATGTACCATGTTCTTAGGTACTCTCGGCTGACTCCCCATGTGGCAGAGAAGACCCTTTTAATTGATGTTGTTAGTTGGAGGATCTTATCTTTGATGTTTTTGATGTGTAAATCCCATGTTAGTGTGCTTTGAAATATTACTCCTAAAACTTTTAAGTGATTAACGTGTTTGATTTTGTAGTCCCCTAGTTTAAAGCTTGGTAAGCGGTTTTCTAGTGTGTTCATACCCATCATCATAAATGTTGTTTTGTCGTGTGATATTGTGAGTTTTAAGTTATGACATATTTCTGCGAAGAGCTCGATCCTTTTATTCACTTCGTTTTCCAATTCCCTTCGGCTGTTAGCCTTCACCACCATATTGAAATCGTCGCAGAATGCATATAGGTTTATGTAGGACTGATAGAATTTATTAAGTATTAGGTTGGCTACAAGGAGCCACAGAAGCGGGCCGAGGCACGACCCCTGCGGGCAACCTTGGTTGGTAGGGCGTTTGATGTTCGTATCTAGGTAGTATGTAATTATTTCCCTGTCAGAAAGAAAGCTGAGTAAAATGTTTTTAAGATAGTTGGGAATGGGAAGTTTAATGATATCTGCTAACGTGTTCCAGTTGATGTTATCGAAGGCTCCAACTATGTCAAAGGATATTAGTGCGCAATATATGTTTTTGTTTAGGTATTTTATGATTGTGTTTTTTAGTTTCTTTAGTAGTTGTATTGTGTTTTTGCCCTCACGAAAGCCGAATTGTGAATCATGAAAGTAGTGTTGTGTTTCTAGGTAATAATTTAGTCTGTGTTTGATTAGTCTTTCCATTATCTTTCCCAGCATTGGAAGGAGACATATGGGACGATAAGATGATGGTTGTTTTGGATTTTTATTTCGTTTAGCGAAAAATACTACTTGAGCTATTTTCCAGGGTATAGGGAAATAATTTAAGGTTAGGCATTTATTGAAAAGGTCCCTGATTAAATGTTTAAAGTTTTTAAATAAGTTTTTGATTATGAAGGCGTCTATTTTATCATAACCAGGGGCTTTTAAGTTGTTCTACTCTGTTAGTGCAGTTTTGATTTCCTTAAATGAGAAAAGAGGGGGAGTCGGATATGGGGTGTCCTCTTCCAGTGCTCGGTCCAACAGTGGAGGGTTTATTATGTCTGAGTTTGGAAAATGGTGGTCAATTAGTTCTTTAAAGGTCTCAGTTTTGGTTGTGTAGGGCGTTGAATTTTCCATTGTAGTTTGTATGAAGTGTTTATTGGTGAGTCTTTTGTTTGTTGCTATTTTGAATGCTTGACCAAATTTATCTTTTGTATGTGTGCAGAATTTTTTCCAGGAGTTTAATTTTTCTGTTTTTATTTGTTTTTTGTAAATGGCTCTTTCTTTCTGGAGAAGGGTTCTCCATCTAACGTCACCGGTGTTTTTGTAACGCTTTCTGAGGGCAGAAATTTTGTTTCTCTGGGCTTTTAGGGAGTCGCTCCACCAATCAAATGTCGGATATAATTTTAGTTTTTTAGTTTTAAGTGATTTTTTGCATGTTTCGTTTATTTCTGTATTAAATTCTTGCATCCAGTTATCCAGTTCTATTTTGGTTTTTATATTTGTTAGTGTATTACTTAAGTTTGTTGTTTTGTTTTTAAAGATTTCGTTAAATTTTTTAAATGTGGTGTGTCTTGTTTTGAATCTATGGAGGGTGATGTTTTTTGTTTGTAGTGATAAAGAAAAATGGATATACCTATGGTCCGACATTGATTCTGACTTGGTGTCTACATACCATGAATCCACAAAGTCTGATAGGTCCTGGGAGCACAGAGTCACATCAGGGTTTGTACTGCATGGTCGGTTGGGTTGTCCTATAAATGATGGTGGAGCTTCTGTGTCGTTGATAAGTATGAGGTTTTTCGACAGAAGGAGATGGGTGAGCATTGTACCTCTGGCATCTTCGTTCTGGTATCCCAGTAGGGACTGGCGTGCGTTCAGATCTGCCCCTAGTATAAGATGCTGGAGGGGGTTGAAGATGTTCAGCCATTCCATATCATGTGCGAAGTCACTTTTTGAGGAGCTGAATAGGCCGAACCCACTGTAATTTTTCCAGTTGATGTCGTAATATTTACGAATACTATGTTGTTATCTGTGTAAGTTTGTACTGCTTCAACGTCGGGTCTTGTGATGACTACCGCCGCTGTATTGTTAATTGATGTAAACGTCTGCCAGGTTGATGATGGAATTGCCCATATTTTATTTTTAGGATGATAGAAGTCCTGGATCAGTATTACTTCTATGTTATTCTTGTTTGCATAGCCCATTACATTTTCTGTCGCTGCTTTGCAGTTTTGCAAGTTTATTTGGAGGAAGTTTAGAGAATTTACTTTTATTTTCTGTATATTATTGGTCGAGGGATTTTCTGCTTCTGTGTTTGGGATACCGTTAGAATTTGCTATTGTCTGGGTTGAGATCTCTGGGTTGCTGTTATTATTTAACGTGCTTGGGATGAAGAATTGTTGATTACTATTGCCTTGATGATTTATGATTTGTAGGTGTTGATGATCTTCATTATTTTGAGTTTGTGTACTATTAGCTTTTATATTGAATTTTGACTATTTCTTTTGATGGAGTTGTTTCTATCGTGTAAGTAAAATAGGTATACTGGGCATTTGCTTGAACTCGCTGCGTGTGGGAAGTTTTCTCTGTTTCCCTGGCAGTTGATGCAGCTATGTTTGGACGGCCTGTCTTACATATATACATATAAGGAGAATAAAAACATTACCAAAGAGCAAACTTTGTTACATGAGTAACAATCTGTCACTAACAATGTAAGAAGCTGTCTTAGTGATTTTCCTATAGATTTAATGCATATTTTAGGGCTAATAAATGTAATACCTAAATTTATACATAACATAAAACTTTATAAAGGATACAATATAAGCACTGGTTACATTTATGCACATAGGAGTCTTTAGCATGGACAGAAAAACCATGCTAATGACACTGATATCTGTCCATGCTAATGACAAATTTTAATTTAAATAAGATTATGAGCCATAATATAATCACAATGCAATAGTCCTTTCTGAGGCTTTTTAAAACACAAAAGTTCTATGCAAATAAATAAAATAAAAATTTTAACCATAAAATAACCATGAAAATTATTATCCATTCTAATGACATACAATTGATGTACGCCCCTAATATTCAACATCTATTCTTAAAATACAATACATGCTTCTATTTTCAGGCTGGGATAAAATGGCTACTTGTGGCCATGGAAAAACTTTATATTTTCAAACTATTGTCATATGTGAAAATGAAATTTTGATTAATAACCAGCTGTTATAGTATGACCTTGTTTTGAAAATCGAATATGGAGGACAAACTTTAATTCTTTTTTTATATACTATAATTTTATTTTTAAAAAGAAATCAATTGAATAAATCTTTTTCTTGATTAATATAAAGAAAGAAAAACATTTGTTTTTTTTTTATAAACATGATATTAACTCTTGAAAAATGCTAGTATACACACGGCACAGCTGCTGTGTTCATCCACGCTAATGACATTTTTAATTTTTATTCTGTTATTTTAAGGTGTTTTTAACTAAAAAGTGGGTAATTCTTGAGTGTAAATAATGAATAATATTAAGAAAAACATATCTAACTATAAAAACATGACAGAAAACCTCTCATTTTTTTTTTTTTTTTTGTATGCCGAAAGACGTAAATTGAATCACCCATATATATATATATATATATATATATAGTCTTTCAATCCAATATGTATGTTCAGAGTTTTTTGTCTGTTTTTGTACTTTTCGACACTTTGTATGCATATATATATATATATATATATATATATATATATATATATATTTATTTATTTATTTATTTATTTATTTATTTATGTATATGTACAAATGTATAATAAAATTGAAATCACAAAAATAAAAATAATGATATAGGATAATAATAAAAAATAGATAAATAAACAATCAGGAGAAACAAAAATGAGTGACTCTAAATCAATGAAAAAAAGCATACAGATTGTACATAGCTGCTATTCCTTCTAATTAATAGATAAGATATGGCATATATATGTATTAACTTACTAAATTTTACTTTACTAAAACCTTTATAATTGTATAGAGGGAAAATACTTTATTAGAAAATAAATACATAAGAATGCTATAAATAAGCAATATTTTATATTTTTAACTTCAGTGTCAGGAATAAACTCAAAAGATAATTATGTACCTAAAATTTTATTTCAACTGCAATATATTATTTGTAACCGTACACGTTGCTTTTGATTCTAATTATAAGTTCTTAAATTTGAAAAAGAAAGTTTATTTCATTTGTATTAGTTTTTGAAAAATATGAAATGAAAGACTATTTTGCCATCTTAAAATGTTATGCTTATATAATGTAAAATAAAATGACAAATACATTTACTTTTATTCCTCGATGTTTTAAAAGTCTTAATCACTGTATTTAAATCTTAAAATGTATATGTGCTATATTTAAAAGATAAGTTTAAATGTATATTTTTTCTATTTATATATAGATAGCATGTTTTGCATTAATTTATAAAGTAACGTAATTTGGGAATTAAAAATGTTGTGATTTTCTCTTGATTTTCTGAAATGAAAAATATGTTATGTTATCTGCATTGCAAAATAAAAATATAAATAATTTTCCTAAACTTGTTTCTATTTTTCAAAATTTTAAATTTCATAGATTTTATTATACCAACTATATTTAGACCAACCTATATTTAATATTTTAAAGCCAGCATTTTTTAAAGAGAAATATTTATTTGATTTACACTCATATGCAATTATATACTTTAGTATATAGTAGGTAGATTTCGTGTGAAATACTATTAGGTAAATTTCGTATGAAATACAACATATTGCATTCTCTCCCATGTTGGAATTTCTGAAAAATTTTGTCGGATCTACACGAATCATGACTTCTAGACCCCAAAACTACCATCAGTAAAAATGTTTATATGTTTATATTATCTATCTATCTATCTATCTATCTATCGGTGTATATCCCTTTTTTCTAGACACGATAACTTCCATAATTATGCTCAGATCTTCTTCAAACTTTTACATAAAATCAAGGAGCTTATTTGCCAATTTTTACGTATTGGCCAATTTTTTGATAAAGGCAGAATATATTTTTAAAAAGGCTGCCAAAAAAAGTATTTTGAACAGATTTCCCGAAGTTATCCTCATTAAAAAATTGATTAAGTATGTATAACAAATTGCGTTTTTTCTGAGTAATTTTTTTAATTCATTTTTGTTCTCAAACCCATCCAATTTATAGATCCTATTATTTAGGAACTATATAACTTGACGTATTGGCCAGTTTTTTTTTTTTTTTATAAAGGCAGAATATATTTTTAAAAAGGCTGCCAAAAAAGTGTATTTTGAACAGAATTTCACGAAGTTATCGTGATTGAAATTTGAGGAAATTTAAGAGATTGCGATTTTACCGAGTCATTTTTTAAATTCATTTTTGTTCTCAAAGGCATACAATTTACAGGTTCTCTTATTTAGGAACTATATAATATGACGGAGTGGACAGTTTTTTTGATAAACGCAGAATATATTTCAAAAAAGGCTGCCAAAATGGGCACTTCGCACAAAATTTCACAAAGCGATTATGATTAATGAACTGTGGGTATTCAAATAAAAAATTGGTTATTTTATGACTCATTTTCAAATCCAATTTTGCTCTGAAACGCATTCAATTGAGAGTTTTTTATTTTTTAGGAACTATATAATGTGCATATTTGTCGATTTTTTGATAAAGGGTGAATATATATTTTTTAAAAGCTGTCAAAGTAAGCACTTCGCAAAAAAATTTACAAAAGCGATCATGATAAAAGAATTGATGTTGTATTCAAATGAGAAATCGTTTATTTTATGACTCATTTTTAAATTCAATTTTGCTCTCAAACGCATTCAATTGACAGTTATTTGTTATTTAGGAACTGCGTAATGTGACGTATTGGTCATATTTTTGATAAAGGCTAAATATATATTTAAAAAAATCTGTCAAAGTGGGCACTTCGCACAAAATTTCTCAAAGCGATCTTGATTAAAGAATTGTGGATGTATTAAAATAATAAATTGATTATTTTATGACTCATTTTTAAATTCAATTTTGCTGTCAAACGAATTTAATTAACAGTTTTTTGTTATTTAGGAACTATATAATGAGCATATTGGTCAATTTTTTAAATAAAGTAAGAATATAATTCAAAATATGTTGCCAAAATGGGCATTTGAGTAGAATTTCGCTTAAGATGATTTTGATAAAACCAGTTCTTACAGAAAAAATGAAATTAAAAATTTTTTAAAAGCGGCTGAATAAAGTAGTTAAACAAAGTTTAGCTCTAATCTTTTTTTTTTGTGAGATGAAAACTTTTCGAAATCTACCTCCGCCTATAGGCCATGCCGAAAGGGATTTTTTTTAATATAAGAACAAGTCTAATGTTTAATTAAAATAATGGATATGGCATTAAACCAATAAAAAAAAAACATTTTACATAGCAAATTTCTGTTTTTGTAGTTTGCATATTTTAGTGAATGAATGAAATTCTACACATCAAAATAGCTGTATAATTAATAGGTTTTTCATTGTTTATGATTAAAATTATGATCTATCTATTCTCCCCTGTACATTTATATTTTTGTATGTTACTCCAGAAATAATATTTGTTTAATTTGTTGAATTATTTGTTTCGTATTTAGAAATGCCGTATCTAAGACTAAGAAGATGGTAAAACATATTTAAAATAAATAAAAAGTTGTAAAATAAGTATACTTGAAACTATCTACTTATCATGTTCTTTACTAATCTTTGTATCAATATAATATTTAACCCAAGTATCAATCACCAACATTAATTAAAACCTTTATGTCAGAAATTTATAAAGATTACTGAAAATAAAATATAAAAATAACTTTTATATTGTTTCCCGTTTAAATACAAATAACAGGCGTAGTTTTAATTATTTACAACAATGGAATTATAATAATACTGGTTTAATACTATAAGAGATTCGATTTCACTTACTTTTATTATTTCTGTTATATAGTATACATTTTTTAATACAAATATCTCAGACTATAGTGCACCATATATAACTTCATATATTTCCTATCACGAGCGTCAAAATGATTCACATACCCATTCCTTGGGTGTAACATATCATGTGATATGAATCGATATCGACGAGGTAATGCGTTTTCCAATAGTTCAGTTATTTATAGAGTACCTCTCAGTCGAAACTATAGGTGAGGGCTGTCTTTTAAAATGACACCTACTTTTTACGACATCTATCATTGTTTGTGATACTTTTTTTCACGAGAGATTTTTTTATTTTATTTCAGGGATGACAAAAACACGAGTGTTAAAAACTGCAAATGTGTTCAACATATTCAAAACTTTCTTTTTTTTTATTATTGTTTTGTATAATTTAGAAGAAAAGATGATTTTATTGTTACATTTTGTAATTTTTGAGCTTTTAAAATATATTTTAAAATGAACCCCTAGTAGAGATGAAAATAACATTGAATAAAAACGTGTATCGAAAAAAAATGAATCTTTTTTTTAATGGAATATTGATGTTTACCATTTTTTCTGTAATAAGAATTTGGTGATAGTTAATGTTAATAGACTATAGATAATGCATGTGCTGCTGACAATTTCATTCTTGGGATTAACATTTAAGAGGGCAAATAAAATGCAATGCAAATGACATATATGATGTAAAATATATGTATACGTCAAATGTAAATCATTAATATGTCTACTGTGTTATGAGAAATGGAGCTGTGACAATTTAATAGATGATCCGGAAATTAGAATTGAGATAATTAAATTAGATCATGGTGTGCATAGGTACGCATGTTAATACACTTTCATACAGTTACTTTCATTTTATCTAACGTTAATTTAATGAGAAATGTCTAAAATCTTGAAGTCGTGAATTATTAGTGAAAACATAACAACAAATTCTAACATGAAATTTCCACATGAAGAATGAAACATATCCTGAAAATAGAGTCATAATATAAAAATAGAAAATTCTCGGTCACGAAAAGTTTGAATAGTAAAAATCCATACTTGATATTTGTTTGCTAGACTAGGAATAAATATTGTTTTTCGGGTTAGTTCTTACAGAATAAAAACAAGTCATTGTATGTACTGGTCCATTTAAGCATAAAATACTTGTAAATAGCAAGTTAATTATTGATGCTTAATCTAGCTATATAGCATTTGTAGACGGCTAGCATTATACAGCATGTTATAGCAAGGAAATCTAGCAAACAAAGAATACATATCGATAACAAGTCTATTTTTGTTAGTGGTACAAGCACAGATTTCGACCTGGGTTAGTGTTTTATATGTAAAATGCTGCATAATATGATGTCATGTACTTTCAGAAAAAACTGTAAATTTACGAGCGTTTGCTCATGGATTTTCGTGGGCAACAAATTTTTTTGGTGAAAATGGTCTAATTTACTACATGAGCGTCTTTATCCGTTTCATACATAGAAAATTAAGCTCAATATACATATTCATACAGTTCTAGCAGATATGCATGCAAAAATACGAAGCGAAAGCATACATGTTTCTTCGCTAGGGTATAACTCTACATCTCACTAGGGAACTGCAAGAAGTGCAAATCACCGATTTCGAAGAAAGTAGTATCGTTGGGCAGATCTCATCGAGAACAGTAAAACACCCGATGGAACTACCCGTCGCAAATGAGCCGTTTTCCAGATATTCTCATTTTATGCCACGTAATTAGTGCATACCTAATGGGGGACCTCAAAGAATTTTAGTCTCGATTTTAACGAAAGTAGTATCGTTAAAAAGATATCATCATGAGGGAGGAAAAAACTCAATAGAACTACCCGTCGGAAATGAGCCGTTTTCGATATATCCGATAATTTATGTCACGTAGCTAGTGCAGACTGTTCTAGTGCACTCTTAATCGGGGACCGCAAAAAATTGTTTTCTCGATTTTGATGAAAATGGTGTTGTTGCAAAGATATAATTTTGAGAAATAAAAAATTCAATGGAAGTAACCATCTGAAATGGGCCGTTTTTGAAATATCCAACAATTTATCTCATTTAATGCAGTTTCCCAGCAGCGTGCATTAGCAATGTGACACAAATTGTTCGATAGCTCGAAAACGTCTAATTTCCGACTGATGACTCCATTGGGTTTTTTGATCCTCACGGTGATATCTTTTCAACGATACCCCTTTCATTAAAATCCATAATATTTTTTTTATATCTCGAAAACACCTCATTTGCGAGGAGTAGTTCCATTGAGTTTTTTTCTGCACTCGACGAGATCTTTCTAACGATACCACTTTCGTCAAAATAAGTGACTTACACTTCTTGCAGTTCCCTAGTGAGTTGTGTTTCGAAAAATAATGTCATTTAACTGCGACTGTAACAGATTTTTTTTACCTCCAAAAAGCTATTTTGTGATGATACTCTAAGATGCTACGTGAACAGTAAGTAAAGTGTTATTGTATTTTAAAGGTCATTACATTTTGGTATATTATTTTGCCCCGTAAAACTACGGGCTGCACAATGTGTAAGGAATGGATTTTTATATATTTATTTATTTGGGGGGGGGCGGAGTGTGCATGGGATATCTTCATTCGGTCTCTGCCCGTAATTTTGAAGTGATAATTTTAACATTGCAGTTTTTTGTAATCAAGTAAAGCAAAAATTTCTTTACGAACATTCACTTTAAAAATACGAATACTTGGTTGCTTGTTATAGCCTCAAATTAAAGAATTTATTCCTGAATTATTTTATACAAAGATATAAAACCCCGCTTGAATTCTGAATATGTTAGTAATTTGTAAAAAGCACATACACAATGAACACTTACGACTTTTCTGAACACAACTAAATATTTTCAGAATTCTAACAAAGAGAATTTCTCATATTTTTTTAGAAAAGAAAATATGATAGATATTCATATTTTTTTTCTTTTTACTTTCAGAAAACGCTGTTAAAAGTAACAAAATAGGCACTTCAAGCAATAAGAAATTGTAACTCAGTAACAGTTTAAATAATACACTGTAAACATAAAACTTCTTTATCATAAAACTTCTAATTTTTTTTTTTTTTCAAATCCAATAAAAAAGTTTGCTACAAATGCTAAAGAAAATATGTACAGAGAGATAGAGAACATATCATTAGGAAATAGATTGCATGTATAAAACTGAGAAATGAAATTTTGTTCATGTTTAACTTTAAAAGTGCCACAAAATTATGCAATTAAATTTTTTAAAGTAAAATATTGTAATTTTTATTTTTGAGCAATTCTTTTTATTATGTTAGATTTAATATTCAGAATATAATGCAAAGAAAAATAATAAAGTAAAACCTTTAACATTGCCCTTATCTTCTCTGGGGAATTGCTCTAATTACGAAAGACAAATGAACCTTGGAGTATGAAAAGCTATTCTCATCTAATTTATTTTCCCGGCGAAAAAAGAAGTTAAAATGCGTGGGTTGTTTGACATCCAGTAGCAATAGATAATTAATTAAAACAACCTCCCTTTCATTTTTCCTTTTCGCTAGAACTAATAAAGCTATAATTTTTCTACAAATATTCGTTTGTATCTTATGTTTGGAATGCGAAGAAAATGTTTTAAAATATAAACTTATTCTTTGAAATTTTATGTAACTTACTTTGTATTAGAATTTAACTAAACCCATTAAAGACATAATCGCCTGGAATTGGAAAAAATCGATCCAGAAAGTAAACATAATTATATATTTTTTATTAAACAGGATCGTAAATATATATATATATATATATTTTTTAATTTTATATTTACTAAGTTCCTGATTTAGCGCTTTATATTACTGATCTAAGAAATATCATATTCTTGATTGATTAATCATATAAAATTCAATATACGATGGCTAATTTTTAACAATATTATCTTAAGTTTCTGTTGAATTAGAATATATTGTTTAAATTTCTTTTTGTTCTTAGTTTCTTTTGAATAAAGTTAATTTGTATAATAAATTTAAATCTTAAATATAAGAATTCTTTATAATTGTGATTAATTTCTAATACTAATTAAATAAACCAACATTTATATTTAAGATAAGTAGCGTTAATATGCTGCATCGAAGCTTTTTTTCTTTAATTAATGTTTAAAAGCATTTAATAATTAATATTTAGTGTATAATAACCATTATTATTTAATAAAATGTTCGTATCTGAAAGAAATATATTTATATACAATAAGAGCTGGAATTCCCCAAACATGAAAAGTTGAATATCAATGATCAACGTGTTGGTATTCCTCCAATAGTAATATGAATTCTACACGACAGCATGGACATGCTTGAGTTTATGAAACATCTAAATTTTTTTTAAATGATTCAAGAAAGTTTAACATTGCAGCTACGAAAAGATAATTTCTTGAACGTTTGAAATAGCATTATGGAGGTATTTTGCAATGTCGTCAGATAATAACGCTTGCTAGATTTTATTTCAACAGCCCGCACAGTTACATGGATTCCAATAATCTCTCCGTGTAATGCTGCTATTCGTTGCTTACAGAAAGAACCAATAGCAATTATGATTAGAATAAATGAAGTTTATGACGATAAAATTTTGTTTTATATCCCTAAACTTTGCGTAGACATGTTTAAATAACCTTTTGTAACTAATTTTATTCCCATTTTTATTCATGTTAGATATGTATTTGCTTTTTTTTTTCATTCATTTCCATCTCTTTGCAATAGTTGTAGCCGGCGCGTGCCACACTGGTCATTCGATTTTATTTCCTTCTGCTATCACTTAAAAGATGACGCAAGTGACTGGTTAAAATGATAATTGTCTGAAAATCTAAAAAAAAATTAAATTCAATATGGATTTGCTCTGTTTTATAATTTATCCTCATAATTGCCATAGAAGAGAATAAAAACGTTGAATATCTTAACTTTATATTAATGTTTGTATATGTATTTTTTAGATTTTACATTGATTTGTACACTTTTAAACACTTTATCTGCCGACGGATCTTCTAAGTACCATTAAAATAACCTATTATAAAATTCTTTTAATACGTCAGGTAGTGGTAATAGTGTTTAGAATGAGTGACAGATACATTACTTTATCTTGTTCCAAAAACGTTATTGGTTACACAAAATAAAATTATTTTTTGAAGGATGATTTCTTTTGCCTTTGCATCTTTTCAGCTTTCTTGGTTCTGATAAAGATGTATGGGGATTTTTCAATGCGGAAGCATTTCTATATCTATTTAGTAAAGACATCATATTTGTACATTTTATAATTCTACAAAATACTAAGAAAATAATTAAAAATAATATATTTGAGTGGGGTTATAAAAATTGCACATAATCCCTGTAAATTCCAATTTAATTAATTCTTCTAAATCCTTCAATCCTTCTAAAATGTTTTAAATATTTATTAAATGATTATGCAAGTCTTTATATTTAGTTTAAAAAATTGCGAAAACTGCTTTAGAATTTAAAATTTTCATGAATTCATAATGCGGTAAATAAAGGGTTAACCACATAACAAATTCTTTCTTAAATGTGGATCGAACACCATCATTTTTAAGCTAGAATATTCGTAATATTTTGTTTCAACAATTCTCCCTTTAATTAGTAAAAAAGTTTTATTAAAAAATTAGTGGTGTCAAACAGCTTTACGTGGTGAATCAAGCAAATTCTTCTTACCCGTACGACGTATGGACAAATCACTTAATTGGTTCATAAACTTATAATGTTTTTCACGTTTATTTGTATACTTCAAGTATGTATACTATATTATATATATACATGTACATATTTATTTGTTTTATTTTAAATATATTATTTTCACGTTTATGTACGTAATTGTTTCTTATCAGTTGATTATAAAGTATTTATATTTAAAAAGTTTTCAAAGTGATTTTTTTTTAAATAAAATTTGTAAATACTCTTATGCGTTAAAACTTTTCAGGAGTATCTCACTAAATGGCACACTTACTTAAACATTCATTTATAAAAAATGAAAACGTTTAAATTATTAAGTTAAAAAAATCTAAGTTATGTTTACTAAATTTAAAGCATTATACATTATAATAAATAATTATACCTTACATGTTGAACTATACTAAAAAAAAACCAATATTTTATCAACTTTATGTTTACTAAATTAGGATCTAGAAAATAAACTTTATTTTTTATATAATAGTTATTTTGACAATTTAAAATTATTCTGTAATCATTGTAAAATATATATATATATATATTTTTGTGACTTAATAAATTAAAAATGATTTTATTTTCCTTTTTAGGTAAGTAAACTCTATTCTGGGATTCCCATGAAATCAATCATCAGGTAACATATTTGAATTTGGTGCTTGTTTTTTATTCTCCCAAATTTACGTATACAATTTTCATACCCCATAAAACATTAAAAAAAATAGATAACGAATGTATGTTTATTTTATATTGAGCATTCAATTTCAAAGTTTTATGTGACGCTAGAAGAAATTTAAATGAGTTATACGTAATCCAGATTTCGTTGCACGAATAAATACGTTACTGGTCTTCATAAACATCCAGGGACACGAGCATATTGAGTCAAGTCAGCTCTTTAAATACTCGTACTAGGATTTTTTAAACGCAAATACGTTCCCATAAAAAACAATATTTTATAAAAGTGTTCTTTGATTTGTTTAATCTCAGACCTGGAGATCAGATGTTGATATTTGGATGGTAGGTAATGTCTGTTTTAAAATTTATTTGGAATTATGTATGTGACTTAGCATCTATTGACCAAGCTACACACTGGATATTTCCCTGTGGTGTATTCCACTGATGCCATCAGCAGTTAAGACCTTACTTAGAATTTATTTTATTACAAGAATTCTAAGTTGTTGTTACGCGTACACAAAAACGATTACAGTTGTAAAGATAAATTTGGGACACATTTATAATATGTATGTTATGCATGCTGTATATTTTTTCTAACATACTTTTATTAATATTATCACATTTTGATTTAATTATTTTGAATGTTATAATGAAAAATGCTTATTACCCAAAGCATTCTACACTACACAAAGAAACTTATGAAGTTTTAATAAACAGAAATTTTTCCGTTATCAAGTTACGAAGAAAGTTCGTGCGATTTTTATGAGATATAACGTACGACCCAGTAAACATATAATCATTTATTTAATTCTTCGAAATAAGCACTATTTACTTTAATTACATGTTTCTAACGGAAAAAGCTTGTAAATGCTCTTTTTGAATACACACACACACACACACACACACACATATATATATATATATATATATATGTGTGTGTGTGTGTGTGTGTGTGTGTGTGTACATTTTTTAAGAATCCAGAGACAGTGTAACAGACTTTGTGACTTTGTCTCAGTTTTGAAATTGTTATTCTTGCTGATTATTATAAGTGGAAAAAAAACAGGTAATTTTCCAATGGATCGACATCCTGGTAATAATCTGGATATGGCAAAACTTCTCAATCCAATCATTTGATCACATCCCTGGTCCTGTTCGTCGCGTCTTATGAGGGCAGGAATTATAAAGCAGGAATATCTTTTCCTCCTGTCCAGCATTTGTCGCTGCATTGGGGTCAACTCAGTTAGAAAGCAGTTGGAAGTACCACGAGTACATATGATCTGTTGCGGTTTAACTCCTTTCTAAAATACCATGATGAGCTGTACATGTACAAGTGTCAGTCCACCGAACATGCAACATGATGTTTTTTCTTATCGGATATTCGAGTTGCGGTCAATAAGTCGGAATCACAAGCCGTCCAATGCTATTGTCTCTTCCAACTATTCTATATTACCTATTTTACCTCACATATCAATATTTGAGAAAGAAACAAGGTTGTTTCGTTGTGAAATAGCAATAAAAAGATTTTGTTTAGCCTGTTTACATTTTAGAGAGATTGTGAGGAACCCAATTTGGAATAACCATATCTCGCCAATATTATGTGCATGTGATCGGGTGATTTCGTTAGATATTTCAAATCTGTATGCTAGCTTTTGACAGATTTGATGACGATTGTGATTGATTTCCTCCTGCGGCTGGACTTTTTATAGGGGGATAGACGGTCAGCACAAGCCTTGAACTTGAGGCTCTCTGAACTACTTTTGAGCCACCCTTTCACTAACGAAGTCTCTCGAAATGTGGTGCATATTCTTCAAGTGACCTATCTGCTTTGTTTCCTAATTTGAACATACATATTAACGACAACATAAATTGTTGTTAAGGGACTCATAAGAGGAGAAAAAAAAAACGTTAAAGGTAATTCTATGGAAGAACTTCTTAAAATTATCTAGTTTGCATTTTAGTATTTTTATTTTTATTTTTATCTTATATATATTTTTTGACAGCTAAAACTGATTTCTACATCTGCACTTTTATAAATTTTCAGTTTTGTTTACATTTTTTTTTTTTTTTTAAGATAAGGCTTTTACTTTCCAAAGGAGTTCGAAATAAAATACGTCGTCATTAAAAATATCTGTAAACAAGATAAAAAAAAGTAAAATATATTCTTTGTACCGATCTAACTCAGCTAGCCAAAAAATGGCTTAAAAATATTGAAGTACAAACGAGATATCTTTTGAAATTTCTTCCTCGGGTTTACCATAGGCGAGAAAGTTTTTTCAGGTAACTGGAGTATTCTTATAACGAAGAGAAATGGACATCATTAGTTTAAAGCTTCCATTCATTCTTCATCGGCAGACGAGGATATCCAACTCCTTTGAAAGGCCCTCATTTTGATAAATCTATTCATACAGGCATCTTTGTATTAAATTAGTTAGTTTAAAATAAAAATATGCACCTACCTTCAAAATTAACTTCCAGTCCTATTACCCAAACCGACTGACATTATGCTTAGCTTTTGTGTATGTGCGATTGCTTTTTCGACAATTATTTGCTAGGAAATGTCACTTTTTTATTGATTATTTTGCTTATTTTATTGTTTTAGTCTATACAGCAATGAAATTAAAATGTTTTATTAGCATTCTTCTACTTGTAGGACTATTATTAAAGTACAATTATGAATTAACTTATACTTTTCAAATATTTCATTGAATTTAATTAACGAATATGTTCTTTTTTTAAATTGAAGTCCAATATCTATTTAAGCATTTCTCGTTCACATTATTTAAAAAAAAAATATATTTTTAAAATCAGTTTTGAATATTTTTTACGAAATTTTATAATCTTTAAAACTTTATTTAATATTTTTAGTTTTACAATGTTTATAGTTTAATACGTTAATAGTTTATACAATGTATTGCTTATCTGATAAATTACGTTCACTCGTAATAATTTGAGTTATTCATATTTATATATTTTTAATTATCATATTTAAATATATTTATTTATATATAAGCATGTCCACAGCTATTTATTTTTATATATTCATTATTGTTGCAACAATATCTTCAAAATGTATGTCTTTTTTTTGTTTTGTTTTTTAAATATATTTATATAAGTTGCATTTAAAACTAAAGCATTACAGCAAATTAAAGTATGAATGCAAATATAATTTTGTTAAACAAATATATAAGCAAAAATAAAGGCGTAACTATACAGATAAATAAAACAAAAGCAGTAAAAAAACTAACAAATATGTGATGGGTCAGATAGCATTACTTTAGTTAAATAAGCTTGCAAAGCTTTTTACGAGCGAGAGTGCCAAAGAATCTAAATTACTATGGCATAAATTTGGACTCTCTTGAGTAGCTAGCATCATTCTTCTCACGTTTTAGTTTAACGTTTGGAGAGGAATTTTAAATAAGGCAGACACAATGCATCAAGTACTTTGTTATCACACATTTGTGTTTCTTTACATTTAGTAACGGTTTAAGATAGTATTACAAAATTCTCTATTTTATTAAGATTGAACTTATGTCTAAAATTAAATATATATCATGTACGTTTCGGATTTTAGCTAACTGACCACTTTATTCATGAAATTATTCTATAACAGATATCACCATGCTCAGGATTTTCTATTTTGTTATTCTTGAAGAATTTTGCAATAAGGCAGATGACGCATTTTGCAAACTTTTTATCACATATTTAAGTGATTTTACATTTAGTAATTAAGAGCATATAGTATAACACTTTTTCTTTACGTTGTTTTGTTTGAAGAATTTTGTAATAAGGCAGACAACGCATTAGGAGATTTTTAATCACAAATTTATGTTCTTTTAAATTTAATAATTATTAAGATCTTATAGAATAACATTTTTTCTTTATGTTGTTATGTTTGAAGTATTTTGAAATATGGCAGACGACGCATTATGTGATTTCTTATCACACATTTATGTACTTTTATATTTAGTTAATATTTAAGAGCTTATAGAATAACTTTTTCCCTTACGTTTAAAATTACGCCTAAAATTTAATACACACCACAAAAAATTCTGAATTATATTTAATTCCTTATTTTATGAACAATTTATTTATTTAATTCAGATATCACTATATTCAGAATTCCACATATTGTTCTGCTTAAACTAATATGTATGCGATCTGCAGTTTTTATATATTAAACACATTATTCTAAAAATTACTTTAGTTAAACAAGCTTGTAAATCTTTTTACGAGCGAGAATGCCAAAGTATCTAAATTATTATGGCACAAATTTGGACTCTTTTGAGTAGCTAGCTTTTCTTCTCACGTTTTAGTTTAATGTTTGGAAAGGAATTTGAAATAAGGCAGACACAATGCATCAAGTGCTTTGTTATCACACATTTATGCTGCTTTACATTTAGTAATGATTTAAGAATTTATAAAATTACATTATTTCATTACGATTCAACTTAATATGCTTCATGTATATTTTTGAATTTTTGATAATTGAACACGTTATGCACGAACTTTTTTTACAACAGATATTGTCATCTTTACAATGTTATATTTTATTATGTTTTAAAAACTTTGAATTAAGGTAAACAACGAATCATGTGGTTTGTTATTAAACATTTACGTTGCTTTACATTTAGTAATGATTTAAGAACTTATAAAATTACTATACTTCATTAAGTTTGAACTTAGAGTTAAAATTTAATTTATATCATGCGTATTTTTAAATTTTAGCTAATTAACTACTTTATTTACGAAATTATTTTATTAGAGATATTGTCATGTTTAGAATTTCACAATTTGTTGTGTTTGAATTTTTATAATGTTACTTAATATATATTTTTTAGTTTTATATTGTGTTGTACAATTTATTGCATTTCTGATAAATTTATTAAAGCCATGTTCATTAAATGTAATTTTACATTATTTTTATTTATAATTATTTATTTACATAAACTGATATATTGATTTATGAAGAGTTTTATGTATTTTTATTTATTTTAATATTTTTATTATTTTTCTGGCAATCTCTATAGAATAAATCTTTTTTATATTTAATTTTGAATACACATATACAGGTTGCATTACAATTAAAACAATCGTATGAATGCAAATACCTTTTTTATCCGAAATATTAATAATGGGTTTTAACTTTCAAAATAAATGTAAAAACAAAAATAAAGGGGTAACTGTACATATAAATAAAACTAAAGCAGTAAACAATATAAAGAAATATGTGATGGGTCAGACAGCATTACTTTAGTTAAATAAGCTTGCAAACCTTTTTACGAGCGAAAGTGCCAAAGAATCTAAATTACTATGGCATACATTTGGACTCCCTTGAGTTGCTAGTATCATTCTACTCACGTTTTAGTTTAATGTTTAGAAAAGAATTTAAAATAAGGAAGGCAATGCATCAAGTACTTTGTTATCACACATTTGTGTTGCTTTACATTTAGTAATGATTTAAGAACATACAAAATTACACAATTTCATTAAGTTTGAACTTAGGCCTGAGTGATTTAATTTAATTTATATTATGCATGTTTCAGAATTATAGCTAATTGATAAATTTATTCAGAAAATTACGGTATAATACGTTTTATCATAATTAGAATTTTACATTTTGTTATGTTTGAAGACTTTTTAAACATGGCAAACAACGGAATTTGCTATTACACATTTGTATACCTTTTAATTTAATAATAATTTAAGAATTTATGAAATTACTTTATTTCATGGAGATTGAACATAGGTCTAAAATTTAATTTATATAATGTATGTTTCTGAATTTTAGCTTTACCACTTCACCTTAGCTTTATTTTAGCCACTTTATTCGTAAAATTATTTTGTAGCAGGTATTATCATGTTCAGAATTTTACTTTTTGTTATATATTGAGCATTTTGAAATAATGTAGACAACGCATTATACAATTTGTGATTTCATATTTGCATTGCTTTATATTTAGTAATAGATTAAGAAATGATATTACACTTACTATTTGCACTTAAGCTTAAAATATAATAAAGCCCGTAAAAATTTATCAGTTTTATTTAATTGCTTCCTTTATGCATGATTATTAATTTTTTTATAACAGTGATCGTCATCTTCAGAATTCCACATCCAATTATATTTAAGGTGGTAAATATGTGTGTCTGCAATTATTACATACTAAAAAATGCAATTTACATTCAACGATTTATTCTGAGAATAAATTGTGATGTAAAAATAAAAACGCATGAATAAAATAAAAAATTAACGTATAAGTCTAACATTCACTTGCATTTATTAAAAACACGTACGTTTGATAGCAAACTCTATTTTGTATAGAATTTGTTATTACGATGAACAATCCAAACTAATATGCAAATAATTTTTATTAGGAGTAAAAGCTTACCAGTGAATACTTAAAAAAATTTAACATTTTAAGGTAATTTGAACGAAAATGCTTTTGTTAAAATAATTAGCATTTTTACGGTGAATGTTAAAGGTAGTAAAATTTTAAACTATTACAAGATTTCGAAGAAGTAAAAATTTTGTCTCAAGCCATAAATATAATTTTTCTCATACGTATAAATTTATTACTATGCAAGATAATTTTATAACGTCTATAAAGTATGTAAAAGGAACGAAATTTCAATTTTATTAAATCAAGTGTGAAAAGTATTGTTTTATTTGTATCAATTAGTCGTTATTTGTCTGCACTAAAAACTGTTTAATGAGCTGTATTGCCACTATTTATAGTGTTGTGGGAAAAGAGGGAGAGTCACGACTAAAAACAAACTGTGAGATTTTAAAGCTCGTAAAATGTAAAGCTATTTCACTCACTGTTTATAGTAAAGAATAAACTTGTCTCTAAACCAGTTGATAATATATTTAAAGTTTTTATAAAGATAACACAAAATTAGCAACTTGTGCGCGCCTGTCGTGTAAGAGAAGTCCTTTATGATTTTTTTTAAAAGATAATGTTTAATAGTTACATTTAGTTGCATTAATTATAATGTTATTATTAATTTCAGTACAAATGTAAAATTTAAAGACATACCATATTTGTCGACATATAATATTGTTGCTATTGTCATTTACGTAGGAAATCAATTTTAGAAATTTGCCCCAAAGGGATTTTTATAAAATATAAAATGTGTGTTTCTTTGCTTTAAATAATATTTTTTTTCTAAATATTCTGCTAAATATTCGATAGTAAGAATCCCAATAAATATTTGCCTAAAATTATTTCAAAGATAATTTCATATTTTTAGGAAATGAAAAAAAAAAAATAACAAGATTTCAAATGTAGTTTTACCACAACTAACTCTGCATAATATTTAACAGGCATTTTTTCATTGTTAAAAGAAAGAATATATTCTTTTGAAAAGCGATCGTAATTTGTCGTTCAAACTAGTTGTTTGGTCAGAATGAAAACACGAATGAGTTGCTTTTAAATTTGGCAAAAATTTTTGCAATGTAGCATTTTGACACTTTCTATCATAATTTTGTGTTTACTCTTTTTGTAATTATTATTCTGTTAAATATATTTTTCGTTGTTGAATCCGGTAGGTATTTTTAGACGGAGCTTTTTGAAACAAAAATTTTAACATGGTAATGTTTTACAAAATTAGATGAAACATTCAATTCCAAATATACTTTGTTTAGACATTTATCAAACTAGAAACAAAGAATATCCATTTTAAACAAGCGTCATTTAAATTTAGGCATTATTAAAGGATATCCGTATACTAATTAAAAACCATTAATGTAAACAAAGATAATTTATCTTTGTTTGTTTTTTCCAGAAATTGGGCGACTTACCTCCAACTGCTATGGTGACATTATTTTATTCACACTTTCTTTTCTTATTTATAGTTATGTATCGCTTTGATAATTTTGTCCGTAACTATGTAAATAGCACTTATAGCCGTCATAGGATCCGGTCGTATGACTATATATCACAAAGCAAAAAAAAAAAAAAAAAAGAAAAAAGAAAAAAAAAGAAAGAAAGAAAAAAATACCTGTGGTACTCGGGGACTGCCGCAGTAAAGCTATTGCACAGCATTTTTATTAACTCATGCAATCTTAATTATTTATTTAATTTTTATTTATGCATTTTTTGTCTTTGATATTAATTCAAGTTACACTTTTTGACCGTGATGACCGATAAGAAAACATTTTTTTTTCTTTTATTGAATAAATGAGAAGTCCGCCGAACTGAAACGACGTTAGCCGGAGTGTTAGTTTTTTTTTTCTCGTTACGGAATTTCTAGATTCGGTCGCCGCGCTCAAAGCCCGCGATAAAAGCTATGCAATACCTTTAAAAAATGCAAAACCTAATGGTTTGATTATTTAACAAACATAATCGTTATAGAAATTCATCAAGTCCTTTCAAATTTTATGGAAATAGAATGAAAAGTTGAAATAAATATAAAAAGTTTTCTTCATTATTTATATCCTACCATACGTAATTAATTCAATAATATTTTGTTATAGGACTTCCATGGTTATGATTATGTTTTATTTAGGATGGGGCCATATTATTTTCACTGTTTTATTCCGGTGTGGTTTAGCCCAAGTTTTTTTTAGACCACGTTACAGGGAAGCCAGAGACTTGTGCTTGATTTCAGTGACGTTTGTTTAGGAGGGTGGGCATGTTGAATGAATGCAGCAACACGTTTTCATACAAAACGTTAAAGCAATATAACCGTAAATACAGCTGAACAACAAAAAAGCACATGAAATCTAAATAAAACAATAGTTTAGCTCAAAATCTCCAAATAAAAAAAAATAAACTAAATTGATATTTCCATCACGTCACAGTTTTTTATGTGTCAGCCTGTAATTATATCTAAAACAAGTTATAGTACGAACGCACTACATTCGCTACGTTTGCTCTACAATTTACTTTATGCCAATATATTTAATTTGAATTATTTACTCGTAATAATTAATTTGTAATACTTGTGCATACTTAAAATTATTTCTTATTTTAAGTGTAAAATTTCTGCGTAACGTAATTTATTATTTTGTAACATTTTATAGCATCTAATAAAAAGCTTCAGTTAAAATAATTTGCCACTGTTTAGTAAATTTTTAAAACTTGTAAAAGTGAACTATAATTTAGTATTAAAACTTTTCGAAAAAAAATGGAAATTCTGTCTTCTACATTAGATAGCATTTACCTATATGTATACCATTTATTCTTAACATATGTTATTTTATATTGGCTATAAACTCTATGATAGGAAAAAAATGCGATTTTATTGAACCGAGTGTGAAAAGCATTGTTTTATTGTATCGATTTATATTTATTTGTCTGCACTAAAAAGTATTTAATCAGCAGCATTGTCACTATTTATAGTATTATGAGAGAGGGGGCTGTTAAAATCACACAATGACATTTTTATAGCTCGTTAAAAAGAAAAGCTAATACAATCGTTTTTTATAGTAGAGCATAAAATTGTCTTTAAACTGTTTGATAATATGTTTATTATTCTTACAAAGGAATTAAAAGAAAAACGGCATATTCTAAGTGGCAAAATTATGCAAAAATAATTTATAATTTTTGTAAAAAAATGTACAAACTTCAAAATTAAATAAATTTTGGTGTTAGTTTTCTTAGATATAGTGTTCATAGTTTCTTGATCATTGCCGCTATTTATGTAGATTATGAATTTTACAATTTCATCCAAAATCGATTAAAATAAAATAAAAATACAATTCCATACTACGAATAATATTCTTCGACATGCAAGTAATTAAAAAAATGATGCGATCAAATTTAATAAAACGCTTTTCTTAATGCAGCGTAACACTTAAAATATCATAACTTTTAACAGCAGGAACAAAACAATCGCCTTCTTTACCATTGAAAGTAGCAGAAAGTTCTGTAAAAGAAATAATCAATGTCATCTGCAAGGACTTATCAATATCATCTGGAATTACCCTAATAGCATGCATGGTCATAATGACGTCACAGTGGCGTCACTGTGAGTCACTTTGGTCACATCACATCTGTGACCAAAATGCCACCACTCAGTGACGTCACATTGTGACTGAGATGTGACTTTCTTAAAAATCTTTAGAAATTTATAAATATCCTTCAAAACATGTTATTTACTTTGAAAAACATGTTTCTGGAAATTTAAATATCGCCGCTTTTGTCACAGTTTCGTCACAATGTAAACGTCAAATTAGTCACAAATGACGCATTTTTCACAAATTTGTCACGTTGTGACCACTTTGTGAAACGCCACAAAAGAGCTCTAAAACGGCCATAACGACTTTACATCGACGTCACGTGACGTCACATCGACTATCGATGGTCACAAAATTACAATGTGACTTCACAACGCCGTTGCAGTGACGTCACCATGCTTTACGGGTATTATGAGAGGGAGAGGGCCATTAAAATCATTCAGTGACATTTTCATAGCTCTTTAAAAAGAAACGACAATACAATCGCTTTTTTATAGTAGAACATAAAGTTTTTTTTTTTTAACTGTTTGATAATTTATTTAAGATTTTATACAAATAAATAAAATATCGCACCGGGTGGACAAATTCCACAAATATACTCTATGAACTGTGTAGAAAAATAATTGTACAAAATTAAAAAATAAAAAAATCTTCATATTGCTATTCTTAGATACAATGTTTATAATTAATATATAATTGCGACTATTTATGCGTGCTACCAATTTTACATAAGTGTGCAACAACTATTGCTTGAAGTTGTGAATACTTTTAATAAATATTTATTGTACGAAAGTATCTCATTCTTTACGATAGCCGACTTTCCACAAGCTCTGCTGTGGAAACTTTCTTGTTGTTACACAATTTCAGACTTGTTATATTTCAATTGATATCTGTGCATACCTAAATCATTTCTTATTTTAAATATTAACATTTCTGCGATGCGTAATTTAATGCATTGTAACTTTATATATATATATATATATTTAAGAAAATGCTTTAGTTAAAACTTAATAATTAGCCACTCTTCAATGAATTTTAAAAAGTTATATTTTAGTATTAAAATTTTTCGAAAAAATAAAAATTCCGTCGTCTACATTACTTACCATTTTTTTATGTATGTGTACCTTTATTCTTAACATGTGTTATTTTACGATGGCTATAAATTCTGTGATAGGCACAAAATTGCGATTTTATTGAAACAAGTGTGAAAAGCATTGTTTTATTGTATCGATTAGCCTTTATATGTCTGCACTAAAAAGTTTTTAATGAGCAGCATTGCCACTATTTTGAGTATTATGGGAAGGGGCGGGATATTAAAATCATACAGTGACATTTTTATAGCTCGTTAAAAAAGAAAAGATAATACAATAGTTTTTTATAGTAGAGCATAAAGTTGTCTATAAACTGCTTGATAATATGTTTATGACTTTTACAAAGAAATAAAATATCGAATCGGGTGCGCGACCAAATTCCACAAATATACTTTATGAACTTCGTAAAAAAAAAAATTACAAACTAAAAATTTAAATAAATTTTCACACAACTGTTTTTAGAGACAGTGTTTATAGTTCATTGATCATTGCGAATATTTATGCAGACTATCAATTTTAAAATTTAACTCAAAAGTGATTAAAAATTTAACATAATTCCATGCTATGAATAATATTTTACTAAATTTTCGATGTAATCCGTATCAGTATTTGCATGGACTTATTTCAAGTAATAATTTTGTACATGTAAGTAATGAAAAAACGATTCAATCTATGTTAATCGAACTCGGTTTTTTTTTTTTTTTTTTTTTTTTTTTTTTTTTTTTTTTTTTTACTACAGATTGACACATAAATACTGTGACATAAATAAAAGATCATAACTCTTAACTGCAGGAACAAAACTGTCCTTCTTATTTACCATTTGAAATAAAAGAATAAAATAAATAGTCAAGATGCAAATAGTCAGACCGCAATGACTTGCACCCCAGGCGATGTAATTATTTAGGCACTTTTGGAAAATTTTCAGGACAACAAATAATTCCGGCGCGATTTAGCCCAAGGACTTTTCTAGCCCAAATTACAGGAAATCCAGAGACTTGTGCTTGATTTTATAACCATTTCTTGGACCAAGTTTTTCCAAGGAATAAAGTTTGTTTGAGAGAGAGGGCTTTTTGAAGAAATGCAGGATTATCCTATGCGAATCATGTTATCCTGAAAAAATAATAATGTAATATCATCTTAAATACTATATTAACAACAAAAAAGGCAAAGAAACTTAAATAAAACAATAGTTTAGCACCAAATCTTTAAAAAATTTCAATCGCCATTTTCATTATGCGAAGGTAAATTTATGTGTCACCCTTTAAATATTTATAAAACTCCTTATAGTATAAACGCACCTCATTCGCCATTTTGCTGTACAGTTTTGAATGCCTTATAAATAATTTGATAATCTTGTATAATTTAAATTATTTCTTATTTTAAGAATAAAATTTCTTAGATACGCAATTTAATATTTTGTATAATTCCATAACATTTTCTAAGAAAACGCTTTAGTTAAAATGATTAGTCATGTTCAATTAATTTATTTTATAGTTTGTAAAAGGGAATTATATTTCAGTATTAAAACTGCTCAAAAGAATAAAAATTCTGTCTTCAACATTAACTAGAACTTTTCATATACGTATTCCTTTAATTTTAACAGGCGTCATCTTACAATAGTTATAAACTCTATGATAGGAACAAAATTGCGATTGTATTTAACTGTGTATTACACAGAAAAGAAGTAAGTTCGATAAACATAGATAAAGTGTGAAAAGCATTATTTGATTATATCGATTACTCTTTATTTGTCTGCCCTAAAAAAGGTTTTATTGAGCAACATTGCTATTATTTATCGTGTTATGAGATGGGGGGGGGCGACTATTAAAATCATATAGTGACAATTTTATAGCTCATAAAAAAGAAAAGGTAATACAATTTATTTTATAGTAGAAAATAAAATTATCTTTTAACTGTTTAATAATGTATTTATGGTTTTGCGCAAGAAAATAGAAACGTCATCAGGTGCGGGACAAAATTATACCAAAATGCATAAATAACTTTTAAAAAATGTTTCTCAGTCGCTTTTTTAACTAAAATGATTTAAAAATACCAGTACAAACATAAAAAATTAAGAAACCTTGATATTAGATTTTTAAGCTATCATTTTAATAGTTTCTTGACCATTACGTATATTTATCGAGATTATTAGTTTTACAATTTTCGTTTCAAGTAGTTACAGCCAAAAACGATTAAAGTAATACGAAGACATAATAAAATACTTTGAATAATGTTCAACTTAATTGTCGACATAGATTATATTTATAATTTATATTAATATTTATATTGACGTGTATTTAAGTACTGTTTTTATACGAGTAAAAAATAAATAACGATACGATCGGTGTTTATCGAACTAATTTCTATTCTATAACACACAGTTGAAACAGGGAATTTTTTTTTTAATCGTATGACTCAATACCTTTTATAAACAGAAATGCTGAACACAACCATTGACAACATTTGAAAGGGGAAAATTTTGAGGCAAAAATTCTGAAAAAGAAAAAAAAATACTATTCATTTTAAAGTATTAGTTTATTTAAATGGTCCAATGATATTAGTTTTGGATGACTTGTTGTTAAAGTTTTTATGAAGTTATAAAAAATATAATCTTCAAAGATCTGAATTTTCGTTTATTTTATTTCTCTAAATATATATGATTTTAATGTACAAATAATTTTACAACAGGAATTTGTAATTTCAAACACTGATATTTTTCCCTTAGTTAAAAAAATTGTAGTTTCATTGTTAATATCTTTATCTATGTTTTCTCTTTCTAAAATATCTGAATATACAAAGCTTTTTGCATTATAAAGTGAAGCAAATCTCCCAGTTTGTTTTTATTGTGCATTGTGCAGCTGTCGATTTCTATTTTCATGGTAAATAATGGATCATTTGCTACTCGAAACGGAAAGTTTATATTAATTATTATAATATTAATGTGTATGAAGATTTTTTTTCCGAAAACTTTTTTTAAATCTGAAAAAATGATGAACTATAATCATAGTAAAAGCGAATTGCCTAAATGTTTTTTTTTAGGTTTGTAGGTAATGCTTCACAAATTTTCATAAAGTAACAATTATAATTTTTAGCTTTATGATTTTTTGTGATACAGCAAAATATTAAAAATCTCATTTAGAGGCCAGAAAATATAATTAAAAACAAGCTTTTGCCTATTATATGACTAACATTAAAATTCCTCTCTTGTTCTGAGTAAAATAGAAACATAATTCAAACTGATTTAGAAAGTTCAAATTTCGACTTTCGAAAAGGTCGTAAATTTAACCAAAATTTGTATTTTAAATATATGCAGGTACTTAAAATTATGGTTTGTGAATGTCAAAAGAACTAAATTTGGTATAAGCTTGAAGAAAACCTCATTATGTGCAGCGAATACTGAAAAAAAAAACTTATTATTCTCCTTATTTATAATTTATTTATTTTTTGAGAATTTTACAGTTCCCCTTTCTTAAAATATTTCCATGATATTATTATTTTTAAATTCTTGTTAATGTATTCATCAAATAATATAAAAATGTGTAACCTTTAATAAATCTAAGTTTTCTTTTTTTTTTTTTTTTTTTTGCCTAAAAAGATATTATTTAAAGTAAATAGTTCCATTTTTGTACGGCAGGAATTTCAAAAATACATATAATTTTAATAAATAAAAAAAAATTAGTTTTTATTAATAATTTAATCTGCCATTTATCTTTCAAAAATGTTTGAATTTTACAAAGCTAAAATGTAAATTATCAGTTTTTTCTATGCATTTTGGCAACTGTCGAATAATATTCAAAGGCTGCATAATGGATCATTTTCCCCTTGAAACGGAAAGATTCTATTAATTATTTATTTTCTTGCACAAAGTTATTAAATGAATAACAATACATTAAAGAATCATCGCTCAAGAAATTGAGTTATGTGTAATGCTAAGTAATAAATAACGGATATTTTTCAATTATAAGTTGTGGCTAGGGAAGCATACATTTAGATATTATTAATTTTCAGTATCGAAGATATTTCCGGGTCATTTATCCTATTGCTTATCTTTCATAAACAGATGCATTAATTTAACCATTTTTATATAGTTTTTAGAGTTATGGTTTCTTGCGATAATGCAAAATGTTAAGAATCTCATTTAGAGAAAAGAAAATGTAATTAAAAACCAGCTTTTGTCTATGAAAAAGACTAATATTAATATGCCTCTCTTATTCTGTGCAAAATAGAAACACAATTCAAGCTGATTTAGAAAGCTTAAATTTCGACTTTCGAAAAGATCGTAATTTTAACTAAAAATTGTATTTTAAATATAAGCAGGTATTTTAAATTAATGTTTGTGAAAGTCAAAAGAATTAATTTTGCCATAAGCTTGAAGAAAACCTCATTATGTACAGAGAATCTGAACCTGAACAAAAGCTTATTACTCCTCTTATTCATTAATTTATTTATTTTTGCTAAAATTTAAAGTTCCCTTTTCCTTTAAATATTTCCACAATATTATTTTTAAATATTTTTGTTAAAGACTTCTACAAATCTTATAAAAATCTATAACATTTAAATATCAAATTTTTTTTTTCGTGTAAAAAAATGTTATTTTAAAGAGCAAATGTTTTGTGTAAATGTAAAGTCCATGTTTTTGCGACAGGAATTTGAAATTTCAAATATACATATATTTATCTTAATAAATATAAGAGCCATAGTTTTTTGTATCAATAATTTAATCTACCATTTGTCTTTCTAAAATATTTGGATTTTACAAAGCTTTTTGCATTGTAGAAAGAAAAACTATATTTTTTTTTTTCTAAACATCGTGCAGCTGTCGAATAGTGCTCATAGGCTGAATAATGGATCATTTGTCTCTTGAAACGGAAAGATTCTATTAATTATGTATTTTCCTGCACAAAGTTATTAAAAGAATGGCGATATATTAAAGAATCATCACTCAAGAAATTGGGTTATGTGTAATAAATAACGAATATTTTTCAATTATCCGTTCTTGGCTATTGAAGCATACATTTAGATATTATTAATTAATTTTTACTACCGAAGATATTTCTGGGTCAGTTATCCTATTGCTTATCTTTCATTAACAGATGCAATAATTAAATCATTTTTATATAACTCTTAGAGTTATGGTTTCTTGCGATAAAGTAAAATGTTAAGAATCTCACATAGAGAAAAGAAAATGTAATTAAAAACCAGCTTTTGCCTAGGAAAAAGACTAATATTAATATACCTCTCTTATTCTGTGCAAAATAGAAACACAATTCAAGCTGATTTCGAAAGCTTATATTTAGAACTTCGAAAAGATCGTGATTTTAACCAAAAATTGTATTTTAAATATAAGCAGGTACTTTAAATTAATGTTTGTGAAAGTCAAACGAATAAAATTTGCCATAAGCTTGAAGAAAACCTCATTATGTACAGAGAATCCTGAACAAAAGATTAGTACTCCTCTTATTTATTAATTTATTTATTTTTGCTAAATTTTAAAGTTCCCCTTTCCGTTAAATATTTCCACAATACTATTTTTAAAAGATTTTTGTTAAAGACTTCTACAAATTTTATAAAAATCTATAACATTCAAAGATCTAGATTTTATTTTATTTTTTCGTCTAAAAAGATGTTATTTTAAAGTGCAAATATTTTGTGTAAATGTAAAGTCCATGTTTTTGAGGCAGGAATTTGAACTTTCAAAAATACATATTTTTTTCTTAATAAATATAAGAGCCATAGTTTTTTGTATCAATAATTTAATCTATCATTTGTCTTTCTAAAATATTTGGATTTTAAGAAGATTTTTGCATTATAGAAAGAAAAACAATATTTTTTTTTAAACATTGTGCAGCTGTCGAATAGTGTTCAAGGCTGAATAATGGATCATTTGTATCTTGAAACGGAAAGATTCTATTACCTACCTATTTTCCTGCGCAAAGTTATTAAAAGAATGGCGATATATTAAAGAATCATCACTCCAGAAATTCGGTTATGTGTAATAAATAACGAATATTTTTCAATTATCCGTTCTTGGCTATTGAAGCATACATTTAGATATTATTAATTAATTTTCACTATCGAAGGCATTTCTGGGTCATTTATCCTATTGCTTATCTTTCATTAGCAGATGCATTCATTTAATCATTTTTATATGATTTTATGAAGAAAAAAAAACAGAATTCTGTAACTATTCGAATTTTTACTCGAGGAATAATCGTAAAGTTATGTTGTAAAATCAACATAAAATTATCTGCAACGGAAAAATACAATTAATCATCCATTTTTCTAAAACATTTTACTTGCAAAGTACTATATAATTAATAAATGTATCCGTAAAGAAAATACAATAATTGCATATGTTTGAAGTTTGAATTAAATTGAAGTTTTAATAACCAATATTTTTTCATTCGCGATTTGATAAATAACAAGGTAAGAGTAGACATAATTGAGTAATTCAGAATTTTTAAATGATTCTAGATCAAGTCTTCATAAAATCATATAAAAAATGTATAACCGTCAAAGATCTAAATTTTCTTTTCTTTTATTCATCTAAAAAGATATGATTTTGATGTGCAAATAATTCCATGTTTCTAATGCAGGAATTTGAAATTTCAAAAATACATATTTTTTTCTTAATAAATAAAAGCACCCTAGTTTTTCGTTAATAATTTAATCTACCATTTATCTTTCTAAAATATTTGAATTTACAAAGCTGTTTGCATTATAAAAAGAAGAAAATCTCCCAGTTTCTTTTTGGTATGCATTGTGTAGTTGTCGATTTCTACTTTTTTGGTGAATAATGGATCATTTTACCCTTGAAGCGAAAAGATTCTATTAAATATCTATTTTCCTGCACAAAGTTATTAAAAGAGGAGCAATACATTAAAGAATTATCACTCATGAAATTAGCTTATGTGTAATGCTAAGTAATAAATAACGAATATATTTCAATTATTAGTTCTGGCTATTGAAGCGTACTTTTAGATATTATTAATTAATTTTCCCTATCGAAGATATTTCCGGGTCATTTATCCTATTTCTTATCTTTCAGTAACAGATGCATTAATTGAATAATTTTTATATAATTTTTAGAGTTATGATTTTTTTATATAAAGCAACATGTGAAGAATCTCATTTAAAGAAAAGAAAATGTAATTAAAAACAATCTTTTGCCTATTAAATGACTAATATAAAGATGCCTTTCTTGTTCTGAGTAACATCGAAACACGATTCAAACTGATTTAGAAAACTAAAATGAAATGTAATTTAAAAAAAATCTTTTGCCTATTAAATGACTAATATTAAAATGCCTTTCTTGTTCTTAGCAAAATAGAAATACGATTCAAACTGATTTAGAAAGCTAAAAGGTCAGACTTTCGTAAAGATCGTAATTTTTATAAAGAATTGTATTTTAAATATGGGCAGGCACCTTGAATTATTGTTTGTGAATGATGAAACAACTAAATTTGACAGTAGCTTGACGAAAACCTCTTTATATACAGAAAATCCTGTAGAAAAAGAAAAAAAGCTTATTACTTCTTATTTTTTATTTAGTTCCCGTTTAAATTCCTTTAAGTATTTCTTCAATATTATTTGCAATAAGTCTTCTAAAAGCCTTCATCCAATCATATAATAAATGTATAACCGTCAAAGATCTAAATAATATTTTTTTTTATTCACCTAAAAAGATATTATTTTAATTTGCTAAAAAATTCAAAATTTTACTGCAGCAATTTGAAATTTCAAATATATATATATATATTTTAATAAATAAAAGAACCATAGAATTTTTATAAATAATTTAATCTATCATTTACCGTTCTAAAATATTTAAAATTTATAAAGTTTTTTGCATTAAAACAGAAGCAAAACTATCAATTTGTGTTTTTCTATGCATTGAACAGCTATCAAATTTTGTTCATAGGCTGCATAATGGATCATTTGCCACTTGAAACGGAAAGATTCTATTAATTATCTATTTTCCTGCACAAAGTTATCAAAAGAATGGCAATACATTAACGAGTCATCACTCAAGAAATTGGGTTATGTGTAATGCTAAGTAATAAATAACGAATATTTTTCAATTATCAGTTATTGTCTAGTGAAGCATACATTTAGATGTTATTAATTAATTCCCGCTATCGAAGATATTTCCGGGTCATTTATCCTATTGGTTATCTTGCAGTAATAGACGCATTTATTTAAACATTTTTATATGAATTTATGGCGGAATAAATACAGAATTCTGTAACTACAGTGTCTCACATAAGTGATGGGACACTTGTGCTTTACAAAAGGAAACTAATCAAATAAATTAAAAAAACATATACACATTTTTTTGTGGGTGTGTTTCATACTTAAATTTAGTAAAGATTATTACATAACATACATTTTGTCAAAATATTAAAATATTAATTTAATAAAAATACAAACGGAGCAAAAAATAGCTCACATAAGTGATGGGACACCAATATATATGCAACAAAAATCGTCTGAAATAAGCAATAAAAATATTTTTGGGGGTTTTATTTTTACTTAAAAGCAATTGGCAATAATTTATAAAATCGTCTGCAGTATTTCCCTCTAGTTTGTTTTGGAATTTTTGTGTTTTTTAGCTCTGTGTAGCCATGAATGCTAAACGAAAAGAAACTTCGCTTGTCATTTGAAAATTAGTTACTAATTTGCATATTGAACGTGAAAAATCTATTAGAAAAACTGCTGAAACAGTTAACTTGAGTCGTTCAACAGTTTTCAATATCATTAAACGATATAAAAAGAATTATATGATTCAGGATAAAAGAAGACTTGGCAGACCATCAAAGCTATCCAATGGAATAAAGCGAATTATCGTTCGAAATATTAAAAAAAATCCAAGAAATAGTGCTTCAAAAGTTGCTGCTGATTTACAAGCATTATATGGAATAATTGTTAATCCTGAGACTATTAAAAGGGTAATTCGATCAGCTGGATATCACGGTAGAGTAGCCAGGAAAAAATTCTTCGTAAGTGAAAAGAATAGAAAACTCACACTAGCTTTCGCAAAATCCAACATAAATAAGAATTCTGATTACTGGAATAAAGTTATATTTGCTGATGAGAGTAAATTTAATATATTTGGTTCTGACGGTAGAATCTTGGTGTGGAGAAAACCCAGGGAAGAATTTCGCAAACAGAACTTGGTACCAACAGTAAAACATGGTGGAGGAGGAGTTATGGTATGGGGGGTGTATGTCGTCCGCTGGAGTTGGTAATCTTGTTTTTATTGACAGTATAATGGATCAGTACAAGTATATTGATATTTTAAAGCAAAATTTGAAATCTTCAGCACGAAAATTGAACCTTCATAATGATTTTAAATTCTACCAGGACAATGACACCAAGCACACTGCTCTGAACGTTAGACTCTGGCTGCTATATAACTGTCCTGAAATAATAAAAACACCACCAAAATCTCCAGACTTAAATCCCATAGAGAATATTTGGCAAGAATTCGCAAACACAACATTTCTTCAAAACAACAACTAAAATCGGTGCTTCAAGAAGAATGGGGTAAAATCACTCCAGAAATCACAAAAAAATTAGTCGAATTCATCCCAAAAAGATTAAATCATGTTTTAAAAGTAAAAGAAAATCCAACAAAATATTAAAACCTTTTAAAAAGTAAAATTTTTGGATAAATATTTGATGGAAAAGTAAGTGTCCCATCACTTATGTGAGCCATTTTTTGCTCCGTTCTGAACAGTTGTATTTTTACTAAATTAATATTTTAATATTTTGACAAAATGTATGTTATGTAATAATTGTTACTAACTTTAAATATGAAACACACCCAAAAAATTTTTGAACATGTTTGTTTATTTATTTTATTGCAGTTTCTTTTTATAAAGCACAAGTGTCCCATCACTTTTGTGAGACACTGTATTTGAAATTTTACACGAACAATAATTGTAAATATACATTGTAAAACAAACTTAAAACATTCTACAACGGAAAATTGCATTTATTCATCCATTTTTCTAAAACATTTATTACACAGCTGACTATATAATTAAAAATATATATCGCTGAAAAAAATGCAATAACTGAATGTGAAAATTTAACGAATATTTTTTTCATTCACCATTTCAATAATTTTATGAAAGGGGTAGATTTAATTCATTAATTTTGAATGTCGAGAGTATTTACACTTTATTTAATCTACTTCATTTATTTCACTAACAAATGATCTTATTACACTAATTTTATGTACCAAACAATTTGGATGTAGACAAATCGCTGCTGTTGAATGAGCATTTTTATAAAAAAAAAAAAAAAAAAAAAAAAAAAAAAAAAAAAAAAAAAAAAAAAACTGGAGTTTTTAATAATGTAAATAATTATACCATGCTTCTTAGAAATTCGCAGTAAAATTATTTCACATATTAGAAGTTTACAAACTGCAACGTTATAATAATCAATAATATTTAATTTCAAGGCTCTGAGTCGCAGCTTGAATTTCAAAATTACACGGTACAAAAATCTGTAAAGTTACTAAAAATTAAAAACTTTTTATGCATCGGCACCTGCAGATTCCTTATATTTTTAACAGATACATTTTTGTGCTGTAAATAAAAAAATCTGTAATGTTAATAAATTATTTTTAGAAAACTGGGATGCATAGCGCTTTTTATGTAACCCGGATTACAGATAAAATTTTAGTAACATTAGTGTAATTTTTGGAGATTACATTGTAAAGCTATACATTTCGGAAACTTTACAAGAACTTGCATTGCTGATTTACATATTTCTTGGTACAGTGTACAGATATAATACAGTTTTCTGCAACTGTACCTCTTTAGAATTTCAGATTTATAGCACAGTCTAAATAGTTACACAGCAAATTATTTTGTAGTATTAAAATATTAAGCAGCCGTAGAACAATCAATGTTAAAGGAAATTATGACTCTAATCTCATCCAAAATATAATTTTGTATTTAAATCAATAAGCATAGTGTTTGGAAGTGGAATAATATATTTAAAGAACGATGATGAAAGGAATTGGGACCGTCAACCAAGGGATATTTTTTCATGTTTCCACAAACATTTTTATTAATAAACGATTTTATGTAAGGTTTTTCAACATCAAAGTTGAGTTTTGAGCAATTAACATCAAACAATAAAGCAAACTGTATGGTTTTAAATTGATAATTTTTTTAACTATCTTTAAATTTTGGAACAAAGTAGCCTCTGCTGGGCTCTTTTTTTTGGTTCATTCACTTAGTTTTATATAATTTAAATACCTTTAATTTGTTTAATTATTGAAATGTCTTGCAACAGAATCAGGTAATAAATTAACACTGCAGACTCGATAAACAAATATTTTTATCATTCGATTTCTACGAAACTAGGTCTACATAGGACCAAACCAGGCGTGGCACAATGCAGTCCCCGCAATGTAGTAATGTAAAAATTATTTTTTATTTTAGCTTTATGAAAACGTCAGCATTTTCTGCCAAAATAAAAACTTAAAAGAAAAACTATGCTCAAGCATGGGTTAGAACGGACTAAAGACATCATTTGCATACTTATCTTATTTGTAGACGATTTTTTAATGTGTATTAGCAAAGTAACCCCACAAGGACCTTGGTAGTCTCGATTGACGATATGTAAAAACTGTTAACAAGAAAAAGACCTTACCCCGAAAAGTATGCAAAATTCAAATGCTTAAATCGAATAAGAAGGAGCTCACTCGCTGTGTTTCAATCGTTCTCTGAATACCATACGAGCGAGGAGAAAAAAATGGAGGCTTTTGATGGCACAGATTTGCAATTCTTACTTTTAACTATAGTTTTGTATCCATTTCTAGCTGAGATTTTTTTTTCTCATTTACTTCTGATTTGATCAAAAACATATTTAACCTACTGACTAATAATAAATGTGTCTATTATCCTGTACTGTTTGACTTTTAATACCATTATTAGTATTAATGAAATTTTAAAGGATTAATAATTACCCCATCAATCACCTGAATGTCCCCTTTTTCTTAAAAGTCATTAAAAAATATCTATACCTATAAATATTTTTATTTAAGACGTGAAAAAGCTGCTATTTACTAATAAAAGAATTTTTTTTATTTCCTTCGTAGCATCCAAGTTAAATAATATTGAGATACTATTCATGATTCATGTTTCTATATGTCCATCTGCATTACAATTTTTAACTTCAGGCATTTTATCAATTATTCGTTTCGAACTACTCATTGTAATATACTTTTTTAATCTTTATTAAATAAATCTTGGTATATTTCTTTTTTTTTTCTAAACTGAGCTTCAATATTATTTCTTTTTCAGATCCTTAAACCAACAAATTACCTAAATTGAAAGCGAAACAACCGGAAAATTATTTGATATAGCAACTAATTTCACAAGTACCTTAGACTTGAAGAACACGAATCTTTTGATTTTTCTTTCTTCGAAATTGTATTGGAACTTTTCCAGGCGTCAGTAAAGAAATGTCTTGTATATGTATTACATGGGGGTTATCTTCGAAACATAAAATGTCTAGTCCGAAAGCGGATTTTTTTTTTTTTTTTTTTTTTTACTCTTTTAGTGATAAAGGAAATGATACTTATCTCTATACTTAACATTCGTTATTGAATGCCTTATGACGAAAATTTTATATTTATCGCATTTGAATTAAAAATAATATTTTATAAAGTAATTTATATTAGATATTTTAGTCTTAGATTTCATCTTTATTTCATTCTGTTCCGCTGGTTAGAGATGATTTATATTTAAAATACAAAATGTAAATTTTAAATATTGTAGTGATATTGCTACATGGAGTCACATACAATTATTTTTTTTATAGTTTATTAAATTCTGCTGGTAGTCGTACATATTTTCATAAATTCACATTTCGTTTTTAATATTTAAATTATAGAACATTCTACTTCAAATAAGAATCACGTATTACGTATATTTCGCGTTACAGAGGGAGTTTTGTATATTTTTGTAGCGCTTTTACATTCTCCATAGTTTAAAATGAAATGAAAATGAAAATAAAATCATTAAAACATTCATTTTTTAAAATATCCTTTGCTTTAACACTTTTTCTACGAAGATGTGACAAACATCTTTCAAATTTTAACATGAAATTACACATTAGGTTTGATCAATACTTCTGTTTTTTTAGACACTAAATTGATTCAGTGATATAATTTTGTTCCAGTACATCCTGGATATAAAAATATTCATCTGATATACATATTTATACTATGATGTGTCTTTTAACACCTTAAAAATTTCATAATAAACTATCCCTTTCTAGTTACGATTTTCCTTCTCATTACCTGATTTCATCAAAAAAATCTTTTTCTTACTGAATAATCATAAATGTGTCTATAACCAGTATTTTTTTTGTCTTTAATTCGATTATTAAGATTAATAAAGATGAAGTTGGCAACAGTTACCCCAATCTGCCCTATTTCTCACACGTCAGTAAAATATATATATACACGTATTTGTATATAACACACACACACACACACATATATATATATATATATATATATATATATATATATATATATATATATATATACATATAATTCTATTAATCTTCATACTTAACATCAGAAAAAAATATGTTTTACAAATAAACGCATTTTTCATTTCCACAGTAGCATGCAAGTAATATTAAAGGACCTGATTTTATAAATGAATCATGTGTTACATGTGTCCATTTGTAGCTTATTTTTTAATTTCTGGCATAATATCAATTATTCATTTCAAAGTACACATCGTAATATACTTTTCTAATCTTTCGTAAATAAATCCTAGTATATTTCCTTCTTTTTATCACCATACACTGCAATATTGTTTGTTTTGCAGACCTTAAACCAACAAATTACCGAAATTGAAAGCGAAGCAACCGGAAAATTACTTGATATAGCAACTAATTTCACAATTATCTTAGTCTTAATGAATACGAAGTTTTTGATTGCTCTTACTTCGAAATGTGCCTATTTTAGTTTAATGTTTTTAACTCTAGTTTTATATCAATTATGCATGCCAAAGTACACACCGTAGTATACTTTTCTAATATTTATTAAGTAAATCCTAGTATATTTCGTCCTTTTTTACTACCATAGACTCCAATATTGAGCCTTAAGACCCTTAATCAGACCCTTAAATCAACAAATTACCTAAATTGAAAGCAAATCAACCGGCAAACTATTTGATATAGCTCAATTCACAAGTAAATTAGACTTAATAATACAAATCTTTTGATTGTATTGTCGATATTTAGTTTATTTTTTAACTGCTGCCATTATGTAAATTTTTCATTTCAAAGCACACTTGGTGGTATACTTTTTTTATTCGTTATTAATGAAATTCTGGCATATTTCTTCCTTTTTATATTACCCTAGATTTCAATATTGTTTCTTTTACAGACCCTTAAACAAACAAATTACTTAAATTAAAAGAGAAACAACTGAAAAATTCTTTGTTACAGCAATTAATTTCACAAATGTCTTAGTCTTGAAGAACACGAATCTTTTGATTCTTCTTTCTTTGAATTATGTCCCTTTGTAGTTTAATTTTTATTCCATAAATTATTCATTTTAAAGTAGAAATCCTAATATAGTATCTTTCTAAACTTTATTAAAGAAATCCTGAATCCCATTTCTTCCTGTTTTGCCATCCTTGACATCAATATTGTTCTTTTAAAGACCCTTAAACCAACAAATTACCTAAATTGAAAGCGAAACTACCGGGAAATTCTTTCATATAACAACGAATTTGACAAGTATGTTTGTCTTGAAGAACACGAATCTTTTGATTGTTCTTCCTTCGAAATTGTATTGGAGCTTTGCCAGTCGTCAGAAAAAAAGTCTTGTATATGTATTACATGGGTATTATCATCGAAGCATAAAATGTCTAGTTCGAGGGCAGAAGTGCTTTTTTACTCTTCTAGTGATAAAGGAAAGGATACTTATCTCGATGTTAAAAATTCTTTATTGAATGTCTTATCACGGAAATTTTGTATTTATCGCGTTTGAAAAAACCACATTTATATTGCATATTTTTGTCTTAGATTTGATATTTCTTTCATTAGACGACACTGTTTAGATGTTCATGTAACAATAAAATTCTATACATGAGTCATGATTTACATGTGTCTATTTGTAGTATAATTTTTATCTGCTGGCATTAAATCAAGTATTCATTTCAAAGTACACGTTGTGATATATATTTTTTAATCTTTATTAAAAAAATCTCGGTATATTTCTTCCTTTTTTTACTAACCTATTCTTCATTAATGTATTTTTACAGATCCTTAAGCCAACAAATTACCTAAATTGAAGGCGAAGATACTAAAAAATTCTTTGATATAGCAACTAATTTAATAAGTAATTAATCTTAAAGAACAAGAATCTTTTTATTGCACTTTTCTCGAAATATATTCATTTGTAGTTAGATTTCTATCTGATGCCATTACATCAGTTAATCATTTTAAAGTATACGTTGTAATATACGTTTTTAATCATTATTTAAGAAATCCTGGTACATTTCTTTCTCTTTTACTACACTAAGCATCAATATTGTTTCTTTTGCATACCCTTAAACCAACAAATTACCTAAATTGAAAGTGAAACTGTCGGAAAATTCTTTGATATAACAACTAATTTCACAAGTATCTTTGTCTTGAAGAACATTAATGTTTTGATTGTTCTTTGTTCGAAATTGTATTGGAGCTTCGCCAGCCGTCCGTAAAAAACTCTTGTATATGTATTACATGGGGATTATCTTCGAAGCATAAAATATCTAGTTCGAGGGCGGAAGTGTTTTTTTACCCTTCTAGTGATAAAGGAAAGGATACTTATCTCATTGCTTAAAATTCAGTATTGAATGTCTTATGACGGAAACTCTGTATTTATCGCGTTTGAATAAAAGATAATATTTTGAAAAGTCATTTATATTAGACATTTTTGTCTTAGATTTGATCTGTATTTTATTAGACGGTACTGTTTAAATTTTATTTATTTTTTAACTGCAAAAAGTAAATTTTAAATACCGTAGTGATCTATACCGTTAAATCAGGAAGTATTATTTATTTGATAGTTCATTAAATTGTATTACTGCTTGTGTATATGTCAATAAACAATATTTTGTTTTTAACATTAAATTGTAGAATATTTAAAAAAATAAGAATCATGTATTGTGGATATTTTGTGTTACATACTGTTAAAATAAATGATATAGAATCATGTAATAAAATTGGTTACATAAATTGTTGGTGTTGCCATTACATAAAAAGTTCTTGGTATCCCAATTTCATTGAAAAAATTATACTAACTTTACAGATTTTCTTTTCTTTTATAGTGCTGCGCAACTAATTATATTAATAGTGTTTAATTAATATGAAATGTAAAATAAGATCTACATCACAGAATTTTGGAATAGAAATTCATTAACGCTTGCATCATTGAAAATATTCTTTGCTTTAACCCTGTATCTACAAAGATGTTTCAAAATAAGACCTTTCGGGTTTTAACTGCAAAATAATCAAATAAGTTTAATCATTTCTTCAAAACTATTTTTTTTTTCATTTTTCGTACAACAGATGTTAAATTAATTGCTCGAATTCATCCAGCTCAGATATAAAAATGTATATATGATATATCTATTTACCATGAGGTGTCAATTGACATCATAAAGAAATCATATATATATATATATATTTTAATTTCTAAAGATTTTATAATTTATAATTTTAAATAGTTTTATACGTAAATATCAACACCAATTTATAGTGTCATATCAGTTAGAATCCTGATTTCAATAATAACGGACAATATTCTTGAAAAGTTGTTGTACAACTCTGATATTCGCTTTTTCCGCCATGTTGTATTTTTGTGCAGGGTTTTTAGTAACTATTTCTAAAATTTTGTTCGCCAATTCTGGGATGAGTTCAATATACATGAATATCGTTTTCTTTCTAGTAAAAAAGAGTGGTATTGCATAAGGATTGAGTATTGTATTGCTTTTTTTATAATTATAGTTATTGTTCTTAGAACGATTAATTTCTTATAAATGAGATTTATAGTTTGTCAAGTCAGTAACATTAAAATATTTCATTTTGTCATATAATTTTTTTAAAATGAAGAAGTTAATGTTTTTAAATCCTCTTTACCGTTGTTGTAAAACACGTTTGATTACATTTATGTGTTTTTACATTTTGTAGAATGTCGAATTAAATTAGACTTTTCAATTTCAAATTAGACAAATTTCAAATTAGATTTTCTTAAAAAAATATGCATCAATAAATAAATATACCGTTGGAATTATGTACATTTAACGCTATATATTTTGGAATCCCAGCAGTTTTATCAGTTATTTGCATTTGAACCCAAAGGGGACCAAAGAAAATTTATGGAAGAAGTATGCATACACAAAATCTCGGTAGAAACAACAATAAAATTTCGCTATAAAATAAAAAATGACTGAAACATTAAGTATTTGCGCTTTATAAAGAAAAATACTTTTCTCCAAATAATACATGATTTTAATATGATTTGATTATGAAAACATGATTTTAATATTTCTCCAGACACCATAATTGACAAAGAATAAAATGTGAAACTTTTCATTCGACTAGTAAAACGGTGCAAACAGCACATCCTACAAAGTTACGGCCAACTCTTTTCACATTTGCTGTTTAATCTCATGGTTTAAATCGAAATCCGATATCACAAAGAACTATAGTTCATTTTTAAAGATTTTGTTTTTCGGAAATGTAACGAAAATATAAAACTAGTTATAAATGTATTCACAACAAAGAACAAAAAATGCTGTTATCTGCATAAGGCAAAGCGATGTTTGTCCGCATAAGATTATGTACATATTATTGTTTGTAAATAGAATTTCAAGTAAAAAAAAAGAGAAATATACAGTCAGAATTTCAGAGATTTGGGAAAATTTATCTTGCCATACAAAAAGATGAATTTACAACAGAAAGAGAGAATAAAGAGACGAAAATTTTGGTTCATATAAAACAAGGAAAGTCTTCCTAAATGTTTAATGATTAATGCTGGATTTTGTTACAATGGAAAATTTAAAATAGGGAAAGAAAAAAATATATACTAAAATTTACTCGAATTACTGTAAGCAATAATTTTTTGTACATACAGTCGATTCTCGTCAATTCGAATTCGGATAATTCGAATCTTCGCTTAATTCGAACTAAAAATGAAGTCCCGAATTTCTCAATGGCAGAATAACGTTGAAATGTTTCGTTAATTCGAACACATTTTTTCTTGACTTCGTTTAATTCGAACTAACGAGAATTACGATTTTTCACTTTTTTCTTCTTTCTCTCGGATTTCAGATCATTTGAATAACTTTCTTTCTTTGATTTTTGTAAAAATTGTTTCGAACAAGTATACATATAATCCAATGCATTTGATATCCACTTTCTTAGTGCCCCGTTTGTCCATCAGTGACGCTTTAAATTTATCTTTCATTGTGCTCGTTTTTAATCTTTTAAATAGTTTATGTATTTTACATTTTAAATTATGTATTATTAGTTTATGTATTTATACATTCTAATTTAATATTAAGCTATATTCTAATGATAATAGATGAACTAAATTTAAAAAACGCTATAACATTATTTCCTTTGTATTAGCACCATATGAATCATGATTTAATTTCATATTTTCCATAATTCGAACTTCGGATAGATCGAACATTTCTTGTGGTCCCGACGAGTTCGAATTAACGAGAACCGACTGTATATGTTGTAAACATCCAATCTATCACCTTATCTAAATAAACAATTATTTAAGTTCCATAAATAGAAGATACAAGATTCAGTAGCTATACTTCTCAATCTACAGCTGCATCTATGTATTATTGTAAAATAGGGTGTAGCGCAAAAAATTATTCTTTAAAAATCAAAAACGGGTAGGTGCCAAAAGTTGCCTTTATACTAGTACATCAACTATGTGAAATCCCAATCCTAATGTATTAATTGTGTGAAATGTAATGAAGATAATAGACTGCTGAATAGGTTCAATTAACAACATACCTAATACATTACTCAGCTTCCCCTTCTGTTATACAAGGTATAAAAATGTACGTGCAGCAGGTCACATCAGTAGCATCCAATGTCAATGAAAACAAAGAGGTAATCTATTTTGATACATAGAAAACTTGTGCCCTTCCTCGGGAAAAAAATAACAATTCAATACATAAATAAAACACTGGGCCTAGATTGTTGGGTGGCTGAGACGGGTGGGATTGAGATGCAGCTGCATCTACGAGTTATATACAATACAGTTTTGAAAGCAGATAGGTAAGAATTGCATTCAAAACAACATTTCGTTGTAGGCTCCAATAGGGAGGTAACGCAGGTTTTTACCAAAAGTTGTCAGATTTGCTCCAATTATACAGACTAAAGATTTTGTTTTATAGTTTAAATATGTAAAGCAGATAAATGTAAAGGTTTATGTAACACTTTTAAATAATAACCAACTCTGTAGGAATTTTTTAATTTTTTGAAAAAATGGCAAAAAATGGCAAATTTTACCAACATTTTCGATTTTTGGAGCAAAAGCGCAGACTCAAGCCATTTTACTAGCGGTAAAATTTCACGCAGTTCATGTACTAGCATAAAGGCAACTTTTGGCACCTACACGTTTTTGATTTTTAAAAAATAATTTTCTTTCACTCCACCCTATTGTACGGTTAAAATTTTATAATACAAACTTCATAAAAAACCTTTAAAAATACTAGAAGGCATATACAAAGTTGTAAACGAATAATGTAATGAGTAAATCTGAATTAACCGGGTAATAGTCGTTTGTCGGTATTTTTTTCACTCTTATAATTTTTCTTCTTGTATCTCATATCCCCCTTTCAAAGATAATTGAGATTTGTCATAAACCGGGAGACAGCAGCATAGAAATTCTCCTCATCATGTTCACCGATGAAATTCTAGAAATAGTTAAAGCTCGATTTGCATAGTAAAACTCACTCAGTCTGCCTAGTCATATCTCTGTGGAAAATGCCTAGTTGGAAGTTTCCGTGCACCAAATGACATGAAAGAGTAGGAAAAGATATTGTTAAACTGTGAGAATCAAAATATAGCTATTTTTAGAATTTTACAGGATGCGGTGAATCTTTATGCTGTCGCTTTCGATCTATGACTTTAAATGTAATTTTAATTACTGTACTGAAGTAATAGGGTATTTCTGTTTTACGTTCAATACATTTTTAGAAGCAATTTTTTTAAACTGTTTCAAATGTTTCTGCAACGATTCCTAATGTCAGTTCATTTTTAACTTTTCCCCATTATTCAAAATCTCATTAATAAAGTGCATAATTTATATAAATAGTACATTTAAGATTTTATTGAAACGTAACGTTTGAATACTAAATTAAAAATATTTTTATTCTAAATTTGCTGTATTTCGGGGGGGGGGGGGGGTAAGAGAAGCTACTTACAAGATTCTGATAAAAGACGCAGTACTACTGGGCTAAGTTGAATACTTTTTATTTTTGAAACAAAACAAATATAGTAATTCGACAGACGGATTATAAGACTGATCATATTTGAAAATAAAAATCTTATATTTGCTTATACATATTTTCACCAAAACATTATAAACATGTGGGAATAGCCTCTGCATGTTATATGCAAAACCTTATGAACTATTTCTTTGCTCAATCTTGACTACCATTCTTATGAAATTTTATAAATGTGGAACGAGAGACGCTCTTGTTCTCCCAAGCTCTTATTCTTCAAATTTGTGATCGATAAAAGGAAAAAAACGAGTTAATGCAATCATGAAAGAAATTTTGTTATTCTATAAACATACATGTTTCAAGGGTGGTAAAAATTTAAATTCATGAAAAGGTTGTTTATATATTTAAAAATATGCCTATTGTGTTTTTATTTACTTTTATTTTATTCCTTTACAATAGTATGTTACTTTTATTTCTACAATAACAAGAAACTAATTCATTTTGTTTGCATCAAATATCAGCATTTACGTAAAATTTAAACTTAACTTTTTCAAAATTTTACAATTGAACTGCAACATTGCTTTTTTTAAAAACTACTACATGTTATTGTATGCAATCTTTCCAGAAGTTTACAAATGCATCACTGATCAATTTGTGAAGAACATTTGTTAGAAACGATAAACAAACTTCAGAGAATTTTATTTCTTAACAAAATAAAATATTTTGTTACTTAAAACTGATTTTTTTCTCTTTTTTAACCTAAGAATATATGTTTATAAACTTGTCTTAACTTCATTATGAATTATTAATATTCTCATTTAAAAGATGTCAAATAAATATCCTGTAGTAGTTTTTTAGGAAAGGCACATTAGCTTAACTCATTAACTCCTTCGCGATGAGAGCACTTTACTTAATTTTTAATCTTTTACTACCGATTTTTGAAAACATGAATTTTTTTGCATTTGAATCTCGAAAACGCTCTGATTAAATAACCTAAAGTTTATAATATAAATTAATAGGATGTGAAAAATGAAGGTTTCTGAGCATTTTAATTTACATATATACCGGTCACTCGTCCAAGGGGTTAACTCTTTGCGACGCAGAACTTTTCTAACGCGAAAATGTAGAAATAAATGAATCACGTCGGGATTTAAAAACAAATTTAATTCCAACTACGAAAAGCTGTATTTCCCTTTTATTACAAACCGATTTATTTAACCAAATTTTTGGTGCCAAAGTGACATTTGGTAATTAAAATTATGTTGTTTTATAGACAGACCAGCGCTCCTCAAGGGGTTGAAGGAAGACATAACTAGGATGCAATGCCCATTCATATTAATTTTACTCTAACTACCTATATTCATATACAGTGCGTGTCAAAAATTTATGCACAATAGCAATTTTTAATACAACTTTAAATATTCACTTTACTTCAATATCAGTCTTGTGTATGTTAATAATATCGATTTTAACACAATATTCATTGAAATTAACTTTTAAATTTTAATTTCAAACCATGGTGTTTAGGAATAGAACAAAAATAATCGTGTCAAAAGTTTAAGCACAAAATTGTTTTTATGCAGATTTTACAATCTGACGTAAGCGGTTGCGCATGCAAACAATTTCTGGGTGAAAAGGAAACGGTTAATTGTTGTTTATGAGTTAGTACAAAATTCCTTGGTCGAAAGAATTTTCAGAGGAGGAAATGATAAAAATATGTAATATGAGAGCAAAGTCTAAGTATTTTTCTGAAATTGCAAGTACATTAAAAAGATCAAAACGAGGTATTTATCACATTTGATCTCGTGGTAATAATTTCAAACGAAAATTTCGTTCAGCAAGACCGCGAGTGACTAGTTTGTGCGAAAATAGCCGTATCAGAAATTTGGCATCAACTGGCAATTACTTCCTTTCGCAAATAAAACATGCAGTTGGAGGACAAATATCGAAAAAAACTGTTCATAGAAGAGTTTTGGAATTCAAATACATCAAATACCGTAAAATGGCTCTATTACCGTGTCTCAAACGACACCATAAAGAAGCTAAATTACAATGGGCCAAAGAGAATATATCATTTGGTGAAATATGGCTGAATATCATATTCAGTGATGAAAAAAATGGATCCTCGTTGCTCCTGATCGATTTAAGTACTATTGACATGATATTTGCAAAGAACCTAGGGGTGTATTTAACCGACAACATAATGGTGGTTCTGTAATGGTATGGGGGAACTATTTCTTTCAATGGTCAGACATCTCTAGCATTCATCAGTAATTGTGAAAACTCTGAAAACTATCAAGAGACACTTGCCAATCATTTGCTTCCTGTTGCCGAGGTTTTGAGGGGAGAAAAATGGCTATTTCAACATGATAATGCTTCGGATGCATGCCTCAAACTCAAGTTCATCGTTGCTTAAATCGAAAAATGTGTATGTTTTAAAATGGCCGGCAATTAGTCTTAATTTAAACCTTATAGAAAATATGTGGGGTATTCTCCCTCATGCAGTTTATCCAAATGGAAAGCAGTATTCTTCAGTTAAAGATTTGAAAGATGCCATTGAGAACACTTGGTTTAAAATTGAACCAGAAACAATACAGAATCTCATTTTATCAATGGAATACCCTATATTTAATGTAATTCAGCAGAAAGGAACAATAATCAAGTATTAGTTTTTTTAATTCATGTTCTGCTAATGACTAAAAACAATTGTGCTTAAACTTTTGACACACTCAATTTTGTAGTTTTTATAAATTTCATTATTTTAAATAAATTTTACAACATAGATCTGTTAACTAATTTTTAAAACTACAATTTGTAGATTATGTGAAAAGGAAATTAACTTTCACTCATTAATAAAATTTTATTTTGAAATTTTCTGTTGTGTTTAAACTTTTGACACACACTGTATTATAAGTAACTAAACTGTATCCAAGAGTTTACATATCCTTTAATTCATATAATTGATAAAAATGCACAAGAACTTATATTCCTGTCTAAAATTTTGCTTCTTCGAAAAATTATACTTTTTAGCTCCAAACCACATTAACGCCTTAATTACTGGAGTGATTCGGATAAAAAAAATGGGCTAGAAAGCAAATGTCAAACAATATGTGGCCGACTGTGTTAAAAAAATAATAACTAATTTCATATTTGTGTTTCTTCTAAAAAAATGAGAATTTCTAAAAAAATTCATATTGCTCTAAAGTAAAAGATTTTGCCATTTTTTTTAAAGAATAGAATAAAATAAAAAAATAAAAAAAAAAAAATTGTCACAGATTTAAAAAAAACATTTGTTATAAGTTTTTATCATAATCCAGTAAATATGTACCGTAAAATGGGATGAATCGGAACAATTTTCAACTTTAATGTTAAAAAAAAAAAAAAAAAAAAAAAAAAAACCCTGATTATTTTATTATTTTATTTTTTTACTAGAAACTTCGGTGTTGTTTTGTTCTTTATTTTTTAATCAAAAACGTAACATTTTTTACTGTTTTTATGTATATATTTTATATTTTAATGATGTTCCGATTCAAGCCGCTGATAGGAGGGAATCGGAACAAATGTTTTAATCTTTAATTATTTTAATTCAAACTTTAATAGGGTTAATAAAAATAGGTAATAATGATAAAGGAGAAATAGGAACACGTAATTGCTATCAAACCAATCATTTATATTATGTACAAGTAAAGATATGCCTTTTTAAAAATTAGAAAACAACTTTGAACTCAAGAAAAATTACACTTTATTGTAAAAATTGTATTCGATTTGTAGAAGTTTGAATTTAATGCAAATTCAGCCCTGTTCTGTGTTATCCGTTACTAGTAGTCATTGGGTAACTAAATCTATTAACTAGACTTAATCGCTGCATGTATTAATAAGATCTACAAGCACGCCCGCATCACCAGCCCGTAGTACTGTTTGAATCCCTCTCTTTTTTAACTGGTTTTCCATTTTGAGATGTTTGTGTATTGTTGTGGATGACAGAAAATAATTTTATACAACTTTTTTTAATAATTTGCCATTTTTAAATTATTTTATTGTGTGTACGATGTCTGTTGCATTGGGTGTTGACTTTTTTGATTAACTAAGTAATTTCTTGGCACCTTTAAACTTTTTAAGTTATTGGAACAAACAAAGTATTGTTATAATGCATATTCATACATATGTTTTCAGATATTACATGAAACTATTACTGTATATAAAAATAAACCATGAGAGGAAACGTGTTCCGATTCACCCCGTAAATTTTAAAACTCTGATGCTATAAAGTATTTTCAATCTTATCAATATGTAGTTTGTGAATAAGTAGAATTTAATACAGCATGTCGTTTACAGGTCTATCATTAATTTAAAAAAACCTTTTCTTAGGCTTAGAATACGAAAAATACTGTAGTTACATAGAAAGTTTTGAAGACGTTTAAAAAATGAGGTTTTTAAGGATCCACTTGTAGTTTTTTTTCTATGCCCCAGTAGTGGTGCCAACATGAAAAATTGTATTTCCCAACTCTTAATGTTATTACCTTCTTATAAAAAAATTGGCAACTAAAATATCATCACATATATTTATATTGAATTTATTTGTATGACCGGGAAGCTTTGTTCCTATTCACCACGCTGTTCCTCTTCACCCCATTTTACGGTATTCCAAATTTTATCAAAATTGGTTTGGTAGTTTCCAAGGAAACGGTTTATAAAGCTAGCATATTTCCCACAGGGTTGCATTTAGTCTTGTTTTCCCTGAATATGCTTTGCATACAATAAAATGCTTTATGTAAAAATGTAAAATAGCCGCAAAGCTTTGCATTGAAAATTTGATTTATGAGTACAATATTCATTTTTTCACATGTAGAAACTGAGGGTATAAATTCCAAACTATTTACGATGTCCTAGCTCAAATGTAAGTTTTAGCTCACTTGGGGATAGATTATAATTGGGTTATAAATAATTTATTTTATACATGTGCCAAAAAACCTAAAGTTAATGTTTTTTAAGGTTTTCGTTGATACAATAATTTTAACATACGTTATAATATAATTTAAAATAGAAAATAAGAGTGGTTTTAGCTACAATTGCATTAATTTCGATTTACAACTAAAAAAATGTAACGATATAAAAGTTTATTATAGAATTTGTTTCTTTTACTTGTTTGTATTATTCATATGTTGGAAATTGTTAATTTTATTCAAGCTAAAATTAAATTTGGACATTATATGATATGCATTCTATAAGTGTTATATAACATTTTAAATTTACTACTACAGCAATATGATCATGTTGTGCAAATGCTATTTTGTCTTTAAAAAAAACTAGAAAAAAGCTATAAAGATATATTTTTTTCTCTATTTAACATATGAGATGGCATCCTAATTTTGTGTCATATAACACAAGCGTGTCATCCTTAACGCTAAAAACAAAGCCCCACCAATGGCTGAAATATTCTTCCCTTGAAACAGATAGGCTGCAGGCACTGGGTTCGAACCCAGTCGTGGCCTAACTGCTCGTAGTTTTTCATCGTTTTTTTCTAACTTTCTGCGTAAATAAGGGGTTAAGTTCCCTTAGAAAGAATGCCATGACATGCACCCTCGCCCCTTAGGCCCCAATGCCCACGTGTTGATAATTGGCCGTGATAAAGTACAAACAAACTTCTAAAAACAAAGGAAAGGAATGAAAAATGCGCAGCTTTCTGACAGAAAATTTATGAAATTGTATAATTAATTAATCTTTATCTGAAAAAAAGCTGTATTTGGAAATGCACTTCTAATTTAAGACGAGTAGACCAATTAAATGATATTTTGATGTACAAGCTAAATGATTTATTATAATAATTTTAAAATAAAAGCATATTATAGTATTTCAAAAGAATTTAACGAAATGATTGCGATTTAAAAATATAAATAATCGATGTACTTTAATTTTAAATAAGTTCTGGTCGATTTCAAACAGAACAGTATACAAAATTTATTTAAAAAATTAAACAAGCTGTACTTCGAGGCTTAAATGTAAACAGTTTATTGTTTGTTTATTTTTTTTATACAAACAAGAAAGAATCAGTAATGCATTTATTTAACTTAATTGTATCCTCAAATGCCGAAAATAAACAAGTGCTTTTGAATAGATTTTTGCTTTTAAATTGCACGTGAAAAAAAAGAGCTTTTACATTTTTCTAATAACTTTTTTCATGTATCCTGTTAATATTTATTTGTCTGAACACTAAGAACCAGGAATACTTTTCTCCTTAAAATAGTTATACATAGATTTTTTCAAACTTAATGAAAGATATTTTATATAGTTGGAATGTGGTCATCGTCATTTCAGGTAGTTTATAATACTCATCTGAAATATGAGTGTTTCAAAATTTTTATTAGAGTAGTTGCCCCCAAGCGTTGAAGTATTTGTCAAGATAGGCACGAAGTTAACCAAGTAAGTGCCGATTTGCCTCGTATTGCAATATTAATTGAACATGTAACTTCTTATCACATTATTTATAAATCCGCCGATATAATTTACTATGCTGTTATTCAATATCTGTCAAAGCGACATGTGTTGTACTTTCTTTATTTCACCACTTAATGTGTCCATTTTAAATATGAAATATATATAAAACAGACAAGTCTATATTAAAATTCTTACTTGAATTTTACATTTTAAGATAAAGAAGGAGGGATTTTCAGGAAAAAAATAAATAGTCTTTATGATTTAAAACTCTAGTTTTTAAAATGATAATATTTCTTTCTTATGTAAAATTATCCTGTTTCTAACTCTAAAAAAACTGAAGAAATAATTTATGCACATATTAAGTATATTTAAATCTAATTTAAAAAAAATAAATTACTTTTAATTTATTTCGAAAAAAATATTGTATAAAATTTTGTATGTGAATTATAAATGTATTCTTGCATTACTAACATCATAAAAAATGAGAAACATCAACTATTTTACGAAATATAGTTAACAATGAATTTAAATAGTAACTGCTGATTAAAAATCTCTTTCATTTAGCCAAAGATCAAGAAGTATATGTTTCATCTTTAATAACATACTTAATATATTTAACTATATTTATTAGAAACAAATAGATTTTTTCATAAACACTGAATTGTTTTTTATTGCTGTTATTATTTTTTATGTTTAAGGGTAAAAAATATACTTCAAATTGCATACGCAAATGAGAGATTATAACTTTCTTATTCTGAAGAATATGTATTTCTTTCGTTTTCTAAGCGTCTCTTGTTTCATGTTCATTATTAAAAGAAACTACTTTTTGCATACATCTTAAGCAGTTTTTTCTGCATAAAATTTTCTTAAACAAGTTACTTTTATTCTTTATTTCAAAAAGAATCTTTTAAAAAAAGGACTGAATATCAACTACATTTATTCCAAACTCTATTTCACAGCCAGTAGCTCTTACTTTTATTCAAAATAAAATATAAAGATTATTCTCCATTAGCTCTTTTTCTCGAAAACAAGTTTTCAGTTTCTTAGTAGCAAATTTGCAAATGATGCTTTCTTATAGAAAGTTTAAATTCAGAAAGAAAAATTTCTTGAGTTGGGTAAAATAAGGAGACTGCTTCTTTTATGTTATCAGAAGTTTTGAGTTATTTTAAAAAGATAGATTTTAGCATAAAAGTAACAAAACTCTACAGTGAAATTTCCTTTTACTTTAAAAGCTAAAATGCTTACAATTTTAAAGAAGTATCTATTTTCCTTGTAATGTTTTTTGAAAAAGGAATTTTGAGTAATTTAAAAACGAACGTAACTAATTTATTGTAGATGCTTGTATATATATAAAATATTCAAAAGTTATTTAAGTTTGTAATGTTTTTAATTATTTATTTTTTATTTGTGAAATATAAAAAATAATACAGTTTAGACAGATTTGAGATTGTTATACATATATTATTTTAAAATTGCGTACAAAGATAATTATTCACTTAAAATATAACTTCTATGAAAAGGATATTTTTGTGAATTGCATATTATGTTCAAGTAATGCGTTTACTATAATTTTTTTATTGCCGTATAATATATTTATTCATTATTCAAACATAAATATCGTGTTACATCTTTTGATCTCGATTTATTAGTATTTATATCAATCTTTCTGTCTATATATATTATATTTATATTATAAAATATTTGTGTAACTAATTAATTAGTTTACCAATATCGTTTCAATTATCCACTTACTTTTATATCTCATTCTTTTCCCTCAGGCAAGTTTTTATCTTTTACACTTTCGTTCTGACTCCTACATACGTTTTGAGTTCTTTTTCTGTATCGGTAGATATATAAATATTTAAATATTCACAATGGCTTTTTAAAGTTACACTATTTGGACTTTCACAATGGATTTTTTAAGGTTGCATTAATAATCCAAGAACTCATTTAAAATTTATTTTGAGATTTTTCTTATGCATAATCAACGTATTTATAGATCGGATAAAACTATGGTGATACACTAAATACATTAACACAATTATTCATATTGGTAAATATGTAAATATATATATATACACTTATCGAAATATATAAATATCAACATTTCCCGGCTGGAAATTTACAACTAACATTTAACATAATTCTGTGAAATTTAATCCAGTGTAATTTTGTATGCACCGTTTACTGGAAATTCATAACCTTATATCTATTCTGTTGATCTTATTCATGTATCACACCATATTTATGATAAATAATTTTCATTGTGTGAATTAGATCCGAAATTTGTCTTTGACAATTCAGTTTACAGAGCGAAGACATCCCTGGTTGTGATCTTGGGCTCCATTTTTTCCCCATACTTGAAAAATTACATTATGATAAAAGATGCCAAATCAGTAAAAACGATTTATTGAAAAAAAAAAAAAATCAGTCATGTAAACTAATCAAAGGTTTGTGATGTCTAACCGCCGAAATTCCATTTTTCTTCAAGTAACTAACATTTGTAACCCTCTCACACCCACTGACTGTTATGTAAGCTTACTAAGCCGCAAGTTTCATATTAATGCAATCATTTTTTAAATTGACATAATTGTACAAAAATAATCCAATTTTAAAATTTAGCAATATAATTGATACTCTCAAGGCTTATTTTCTTATGCTTATTTAAATTTTATATGTCATGTTGGGAAAAGTCATCTTTATTTTAGAATTTTCAAGAAATTACAGTAAGAAAAAAGAAAATTAGATTTTATCCCTTTTGTTTGGTGTTTAGGGAGTTTAGAAATTTTACTTTTTATTTGTTGCAAAATAAGAACTTGATACAAAGTACACTAAATTTGTAAAATACATTTTCTGTCTGAAAATTTATCGACCTCAAAATAACAAAATTATAGACTAATGTAAAATTTTTAACACTATGTTTAAGTCAATATTATATTTTATTTAAAAATAAAAAATACATATCGTTATTATACTCAAATTATATATTATTTAATTATCGTTAAAATAATGCAGTCCGTAATAAAAATAAAATAAATTTACCTTTTTTTATTTAAATTTTTAAATTTTCTTATTCCAAGAAAATTGGAATAGCGGATTTGATTTTCTAATGCAATTTAACAGATTTGAGAGTTTTATGTCGCCGAATTAACTGACATTACTGAAAGTTAATTATTAGAAATTTTCATCCAAGTTTTATATTTGTAAAATACTCTCACAAAGTACTAACTTTAAACATGTCCATTCAATTTCATGTCGAGTACAGAATTTTCCAAAATACCTTGCATATTTCAAGTTTAAGAAATACAATTACGTGGTATTTTAAGATACGAAAATATAGAATTAAAAAGGCATCAAAATTTATGTATAAATTTAAAAACTTTGACATTATTACATATAAAGCAAAGGGAAAGTGTAAAATTATGTTTCTACAGTTCCAATGTATTAATTTTTTTTATGTGAAGTTTATTTAACACAAGCTGATCCGCCCGCGTTGCTTGAGACCATAGATGTTTTCAAACAAATTTCGAATAGTTAAAATCTCCTTTCATACTTAAATTTAAAAAAAAAAGTAATTCTATCTGGTATTTTTTTTTATTTAGAATATTTTAAATTTGCCTGTGTAAACGCAGGTATGTATTTATGTTACGAAAACCATGTTTTAGAAGTATAAAGAAATATAGTCCTTGATTTTAGCTGTTTTGAACCACGAAAATATTGCAATAATTGAGGTATTTTAAAATTTCTTTCTTTAATGAAATCTATTCTTTGCAAAATCTTCTAAATACGCGCGACGTGCGCTGTACATAAAAGAGGTAAAAACAGTAAAAAGATAAAACGAGTAATTACCCAATTTACTTTTTTTGAATAATTCCATGGATAATTTGTTGAAGATCCATTGTAAATCAACAAGAAAAAAAAAATCATCAAAACATTAAAAACTAACAAAAGCGTGTGTAATTTGTGCTACACAGTTAAAATATTGAAATTTTTGTTCAATCATTGCTCCATCGCTTTTATAAAATATTTCTACTTTAACGTAACAAATATATGTTTTATAACAAATGAAAATGATCCGCAATACAATAAATACTATTTTTATATAAAAGAGGTTAAATGACGATGCAGCAAATGATACAAATTTTTAACAATGTAGCATTCAATAGATATGCGGTAGTTAAATCCTATATTCATCGTCTGTTCTCATTGGCTGCTGCTTCGTTGCCGCGGATTGGTGGCTAGCTCAAATAGCCTCTAAAATGTCTGCTTCGTTGGCGGTTTTAAGGAAAGCTGCAAATATAATCTTGCACAGTAAGATTTAAGTTTTAAAAAATCTAAATTGAAATTTAAAAATCCGACTGCAAAGTACACTTTTCGGTGTTAGCTTCTACACATGACAAATATCTCTGAGACCTGGGTATAATAATTTCGGCGTTATCCGCTGTCAGGCACTCAGGCAGACATCTCTTATTTTATATATACTTATAGATACATATTTAGAAATTCATTCATTCCTCCAAAAATTTCACATGTGCCGTTTAAAGGATGCCTTGATCCGCTCGATTTTTTTTTCTTTTTCAAATGAGTTAAGGGTTTGAGGAATCATTGAAACAGCGTATGCGAAATTTTGGGGGTTTTGTTTTTTACGAAGTTTATGCAAATACAACGATATCATAAATTATCATTCCTGCTCTGCTGGTAATAATATCGTTATCAAATTGTAATACATACATACATGTATATATATATATATATATATATATATATATATATATATATATATATATATATATATGTATATATATATATTTAGAATTCGGTTATTTTGTTGGAGTAATATGCAAAACTGGTTAAATTTCTTTTTCGCATGCTTCATTGATTCAAATGAAGAGGAGTCAATAAAATCGTACTTAATTCAAAATTCTTTAAAAAATATAGTTAGTATTTAAAGTATTTTATAATAGCTTTTTCTTGCATAATACATTCAACGGTAACAAAATATTGTTGCACTTGTTGCACTTGAGGGGAAGATACAAATACTTATCAACAAAACAATTGGACAGTATTCATTCTCTACAACAGAAAAAAATGGCTTTCTGTGACAACAAGTTTCTTTTCAAATATACTTCACATATGGTTTCAACGTTGATGTATACCATACTTTAGAATTAGATGATTTTATAATAATTTGGTGATTTCAATAATAAATTAATATTTTCATAAAAACTGATAAGATGAAAAAAAGGATAATATGCTATTTTAAACAAAAGACCATATTTCAAATAAAAGTGACAATTTTGAATGGATCAAAACTCATATCATATCATAAGGCAACCCCCCCCCCTAGAGATATTTTAGGATGCCATGTGCTAGAACAACTCCTCCCCCCCCTAAAGTAATAACGTTATATGTGCGCAGTTCCTCAGAGCAAATATTTATCTTATTCTGAGATTAAAACTTTTTCGTTTTTGCAAAATATTTCATTTCTACTTATCTTTAGAATTTTGTTGCGCATACACAGCGCATTTGTTTTACGTCATTCAATATTTGATTTTAACGATTCGAAAAAAATCAGCTTTTTTAGAAAGTCCATGGTTTTAGTTAATGATTTCATTTAACTGCAAGTTTTCATTTCAGAGACACACAAACATACATTTGCATACATTTATACAGCATATTTATGCATATGTCTGTGTGCGTATATAATGAAAATAAAATAAGATACAATTTATAATCCATAGAAACAAATTACTATTGAAGCACCTGATTGATTTCGGCGCTAAATTATTTTAATCTGTAACATTTTATGCTATAAATAATTTTCTGTAAGTAGATTAAAATATTTTAAAAATTGAAAAATTACAGAGCTGTAGTTTTAGAGCTGGACTCAACTGTACTTTTTTTTATTATTATCCTTTGAAATTCGGAAAGAAAAATCTCTTATTATTTCATAAGATAAATCATCAAATATTCTTTCATCAGATTTTATTTTACTTCTCGTCACAATATTTACCTTTAAACATAAACTTTTAAACAAATATTACAGTTTACAAGTTTATATTTCTATGTTTAGGGTTTCTGTTTCAGTAACCAAGATCACTCGTGAGTTAATGCTATTCCTAAGGGGAGGTTTCTAATAACTCGTTTATATTACAACATTATTAAATAATTTTTAATGCAATGGATAGCTGAGGATCCTCTCTGCGTTGCACCTTTTATACTTTTTTTTCAATTTCTATTGCTGATTTTTTTTAAATAAAACTATTTTCCTATAACTGGATCTGAAAATGGAAGTATTTTTCAAGAAAATGTCTGCATCCAAAATCGAAAAAGCAAGAAAACAGCAATATCGAGAGGAACATGGTCTATCCATTGAACGAAAAATTAATTAAAAATGCCAAAATGCAAAAGCAATATAAGAAAATAACTTCTCTATATAAATAGCATTAACTCGCCAGTGTCTTCTCTTGCAGGAACAGGAGCATTAAGAAAGCAATCGGTCACAAATAAAACATTTTCAGTCTGAACAAATCAGTACTTATGTATCAGTGTGTATATAATATGACTTTATTAGTTATAACAAATCATAAATAACCAAACTGAAATGCTAAAAACGAATATCATGATGACAAACAAACATTGCATCCCATCATATTAATGTGTGTACTGTGCGAATTTTGTTATTTCATAAATATTCGTCATAAATGCATAAAGTACGATGGAGTGCAAATAATACAAATAAGTACGGTATACACAAATATTTAACTATAAAAGTAAAATTTTCACTTTTATCTTTAGTTTATAAAAAAATTAAAAAAATTGTTAACACGTTAAAACAAAGTTACATAAATTTCTTATGGCTGTTTGCAACTACTCTGTTTGCAAACGCGGAATATTTTGATTAATTTATAAATTCATTTTTAAACCGAATGCTCTGAAATTCGAACGTTTAACTAAAAAAAAAGATTTGAAATCGAACTGAGAACTTTTGATCGACAAATTACCTGCTGAATTATAAGCGTTTTCGATCACGTAAGAAACACCTTTTCAACCCCTGTTTCAATGTTTTTTCCCCTCAGAAATTCGTTTCAGAAACGCGCATTTCCACACTGTTTTCTGAAGGATCTGTAGTGTTTATGAAAAGAACCGGAAAATCAGTTCGATTAGACAGTTTCTGAATAACCACATGTGCTAGTTTCATGCATTTCCGAACCAAACTAAATTAAAACTTAATGTCATAAGATTGCTCATTTTGATTTAAGAGAACCCTTATGAATAACAAATACGATTTTGTATAAAAGTCCTTTAATTTGATACAGGTGTATGTGAAAAATATTTAATTGTGATACTCATATTTCTATATTTATGTAAGTAAATCTATCTGCATATTGAATTTCATAAAGCTATTCTTCTTAAGAATACATTTTAATAGCCGTTATTGATTTTTCCTTACCAAAAAAATTAATTTTATGCAACTTAAAAGCATCCTTTACGTGTGTACTCTAAATATCAAATATCCTAAATACATTAAAATAAATACTTAGGATAAAATAAATAGAACTGCAATAAAAGATCACCCAAAATGTTATTCAACAGAAATAAAGAGGAAATGTACACGTTATTCAAACAAGTGAATACACGTGATGTTAGAAAAGCAATTTTCGCCTCAAAAAGCATGCCTGATTTTTTTTTTTTTTTTTTTTTTTTTTTTTTGTGCTGTTTTGAGAAATTATTCCGATTATGAGTTTAAAAGATGTGTATATTTTTCAAAGTTTTTATTTCGCACAGAACTAAAAATTAAAAAAAAGTAAAAATATTTATATGTTGAAATGTCAAAACAAAAATAAGATATTAAACAAAAATACACATTTATTGAAAATTGAATATTGTGGCACATTTTTCTCGTAGTCTAATATTTTTCGCATTTAACAATTCAGTCAACAATAAAAAAAAAGAAAAACACATAATTTAAACTATGATTCTTATTATTAGTTTCCAACATGGCTGAATACTACTTAGGTATTACTTTTGTCTGCCAGTGTGGCAGACAAACTGTGCTCTAACTGTCATGAAACCTCTCAGATTCTTATGTAATTATTCCAAACTGCTGAAACTTACTATATAATACCAGAAATGAAGTGTATAACATTCATAATCTTTTTACAGAAGCTAAAAAGAGATCCGTTATAATATAGTTTATGGTATTTTCTTACAATTCATTTTAAAGATGTTAAATTACTTTGTATTGTGTGAATTTCGTTATTTTACAAATATTCGCCTAAATGTACGAAATGTATAAAGAACGTTGGAGCACAAATAATACAAAGTACGGTATATATAAATATTTAACAATAAATGGAAATGTTTCACTTTAATCATTAGTTTATAGAAAAGTTAAACAAATTATTAATAATGATAACCGTTAAAAATTTTCATTAGATTATTTATTTATAACAAACATGACTTTGTATATTTCGTCTCGATTTAATAAGCATTTTATTTAAGAAATATTTAACTGCAACGCTCATATTTCTTTATTTATATACGTACAAATATTTTCATTTTGAATTATACAAAACTATTCATGTTTAGAACACTTTACAATACCTTTTATTGATTGTTCCTAACATAAAAAAAAATAATTTCATAAAAATGAAAAACACACTTATGTTTTTACTCTAAATGTCATACATCGAAAATACGTTTAAAGAAATAGTCAGGATAAAATAAATAACTTAAATAAAAGAAAATATGATTCAACAGAGACAAAGCGAAATATACGTTTTATTCAAACAAGTGCATACACGTGATGTCAGAAAAGAGATTTTCTCCTCAATAAAACATGCCTGAAAAATGGATTATTTGTTTAATGTGCCATTTTCACGAATTATTTCGATTATGAATTAAAAAACTACGCATATTTTTTTAATGTTTTTACTTCAGAACCGAACCAAAAAAAAAAAAAAAAAAAAAAAAAAAAACCTTAAAATGGAAAAATTTTAAAATTTAAAAAAAAAAGTGACAAACGTATTTTATTGAAAAAAAGAAATATTGTGTCATATATCTTTTTGTGTAGTCTAATATATCTCGATTAACCAGCCAACAATGTAAAATATTTAAAAATAAATCATTGTTAACGGTTTCAATTATAGTTGAATAGTTTGCATGTATTCCATTTGTCTGCTTGTATAGCCAACAATCCGTGCTTTATAAGTCTTGGCACTCCGTTGTCTCCACTACGGAGACATCATCTTTCCTTCTAAAATTGGTTTTTGGCACCAATAATAAAGGAAAGTAAAATTTGGCTTATTTAATTAGAGAATTTTTGAAATTGTCTACTTCTAGGAAACTTCTTTTAAAAAAGCGGTGCTAATCTAAAAACATTTGTGTAAGAGATACCGGAGTCTTACGTGTTAAAACTTCTCGAATTCCATTATAATTATTCAGAATTAATAACCTTTTTTATAGAAAAAGTGTTTAACAAAAATGAAGTGTATGAAATTAATAGTTTGGTTACAGAGGCTCAAAATAAGTCCATTATATTATATTTTAAGGGGTTTTTTTTCTTTATTAATGTTAAAAATGTTAAATTACTTTGTTTTGCATGACTATCATTATTTCACAAATTTTCGTCTAAAAGTTCGAACTGTACAGAGAACGTTCGAGCGCAATTAATATTACTAACTACATTATAAATAAATATTTAACTAATAAAGTAAATCTTTCAGTTTAATATTTGATTTAGAAAAAAAAAGTTAAATGAGTGCTTAACCTTAAATATAATTAAATAATTTTTTATCAATAACAAACATGATGTTTTACATTGCTACTCAATTTGATTTACGTTTTATCTGAAAAATACATAATTGTGACGCTCGTATACATATATTTATATAAGTAAAAATATATACCATTGAATTTTATAAAACTATTCACATTTAGAATAATTTTTAATAGATGTTATCGATTTTTCCTAACATAAAAAGAAAATAGTTTTATATAAGTTAAAAATTTCATTTCAGTTTTTCGCTAAATGTCATACATCGAAAATACATTAAAATAACTTTTTAAAATAAAATAAATTGAACTTAAATAAAATATCACCAAAAGGTTTATTCAATAGGGACAAAGAGAAAATGTACGTGTTATTCAAACAAGTGCATACACGTGATGTTAAAAAGAGATTTTCGCCCAATAAAGCATCTCTGAAAAAATATATTTTTTGTTTAATGTTTTGTTTTCACGAATTATTTTGATTATAATTTTAAAAACTGCTTATATTTTTAATGATTTTATTCAGAAACAGAAAAACAAAATCCTAAAATAACAGTATTTATACATGAAAATCTCAAAACAAACAATAAGACTCAGGAATTTTATTCAAATTGGTATATTGTGGCATGTCTTTTTCTGTATAATCTAATAACATTTTTATTTAACAAGGCAACAATAAAAAAAAGAAATGTGTATCCATTTTAAATCAAGATTCTTCTTATCAGTTTCGAACTTAGTTGAATAGTACTTATATATTCATTTTGTCTGCCTGTGTGGCCGACAAATCGTGCTCTATCTGTCGTAAAATTTCATGGATTCCATTGCAATTATTCCAATTTACTGAAATTTACTATAAAATAGTGTATGACATCTATAGTTTGTTTACAGAAGATCAAAAGAAATCAGTTATAGTATAGTTTATGGTAAGTTTTTAATATAAATTTGAAAGATGGTAAATTACATTCTATTGTGTGAATTTTGTTATTTTGAAAATATTCGTCTAAACGTATTAAATGTATAAAGTATTCTGGACGCAAGTATTACAAATAAGTACTCTATATATAAATATTTATCTATAAAAATAGATCTTTCACTTTAATCTACAGTTTATAAAAAATGTTAAATAAGTGTTTAAAAATGATAAAACGTTAAAAAAGTAGTTGAATAAACTGTTTAAAAATAACGAATATGACTTTGTATAATGCCCTTCAATTTCAAATAAGTTTTATCTGAAAATTATTTAATTGTGTTACCTAAATTGACATTTGTATATAAGTAAAAATTTATGAGTATATTCAATTTCATAAAGATATCCTTGTTTAGAACACTTTTCAATATCACTTATTGATTTTTCCAAACATAAAAATAAACTATTTTTAATAAAAGTTAAAAACTTTATTTATGTTTTTACTTTAAATGTCATACAACGAAAATACATTAAAATAAATATTTGGGATAAAATAAATCGAAGCTAAATAAACGATCCCAAAACGTTATTAAGTTGAGACAAAAAGAAAATGTACGTATTATTCAAACAAGTGCATACACGTGATGTTAGAAAAGTGATTTTCACCTCAATAAAGCATTTGGGAAAAATGTGTTTTTTGTTTAATGTACCGTTTTCACGAATTGTTCCGTTTCTGAGTTTAGAAACTGCGTATATTTTTTAATGTTTTTATTTCGAAACAGTACAAAAAACTTAAAATAAAAGTACTTTTATATTAAAATATCCAAGCAAACAAAGAGACAGATACACATTTTACTTAAAACATACCCATAGAATATCTCTTATATGTAGAAAAGTCTTTTACTAAAAATGAAGTGATGGCACTCTTAATTTGTTTACAGAAGTCAATAGAAATCGGTTATATTATTGTTTATGGTAATTTTTTCTGTTAATTTTAAAGATATTAAGATACTTTGCATTGCACGACTTTCGTAATTTCAAAAATATTCGTCTAAAGGAACGACATGTATAAAGTACACTGGAGCACAAGTAATACTGAAAAGTATGGTATATATAAATATTTACCTATAAAAGTAAATCTTTCACCTTGATTTTTATTTCATAAAAAACTTTAAAAATGTGTAATTTTTTAAAAGATGAATATATTAGTTATTTATATCAAACATAGCTTTCTATAATGTCCTCCAATTTTAAGCACTTTTTATATTAAAAATATATAACTTTGATGTTCGTCTTTATATATACCTCTATTATATATACACTTATATATATAATAGAATTATATATACTTATTATATATGCTTTTACTTCTATTTAGTAAAATTATATTTATATTGATATTTTATAAAGTTATTTTTGTTCAGAATACTTATTAATAGCTGTTATTGATGTTTCCTAACATAATAATTGTTATTTTATAAAAAAAATAAAAACATTATTTACTTCTTTATCTTAAATTCCATACATCAAAAATACATTAAAATAAATACTTAAGATAAAATACATTTAACTTAAATAAAAGATCACCAAGTACTATATATAAATCACTATATATAAATATTTACCTATAAAAGTAAATCTTTCACCTTGATTTTTATTTCATAAAAAACTTTAAAAATGTGTAATTTTTTAAAAGATGAATATATTAGTTATTTATATCAAACATAGCTTTCTATAATGTCCTCCAATTTTAAGCACTTTTTATATTAAAAATATATAACTTTGATGTTCGTCTTTATATATACCTCTATTATATATACACTTATATATATAATAGAATTATATATACTTATTATATATGCTTTTACTTCTATTTAGTAAAATTATATTTATATTGATATTTTATAAAGTTATTTTTGTTCAGAATACTTATTAATAGCTGTTATTGATGTTTCCTAACATAATAATTGTTATTTTATAAAAAAAAAATAAAAACATTATTTACTTCTTTATCTTAAATTCCATACATCAAAAATACATTAAAATAAATACTTAAGATAAAATACATTTAACTTAAATAAAAGATCACCAAAAATGCTATTCAACAGAGATAAAGAGAAAGTGTACGTGTTGTTCAAACAAGTGCATACACGTGATGTTAGAAAAGCGATTTTCGACTCAATAAAGCATGTCTGAAAAACGGAGTTTTGGTTTAATTAGCCGTTTTTGCGAATTATTCCGTTTATGAGTTTAAAAACTGCGTATATTTTTTTATGTTTTTATTTCGAAACAGAAAAAAAAAATTAATAATAATGTAACAAAAGTATTTAAATGTTAAAATCTACAAGAAACAAAAAGACACGCGTATTTTATTCAAAAAAGATATATTGTGATATATTTTTTTTCTTTTTAGCGTTGTCTAATATCATTTTCATTTAGCCAGTCAAAAGAAATATATATATATATATATACACTATATTGCCATTGATTATGGGACACTTGCGATTTTAGACATTTTACTAAATATCTAGAAACATACATGAGGAATCATCTCGAAACTCTTAGTGTATAAATATAATAGTATACATCATACATCTCCGTGAAGATTTTTTACCGAAACTCCATAGAGGACCGTCAACAAATTAAAAAAGAATGAATATCTTTTGAATAACCCTGTCAAAACTAATGTAGCAAAAGCGCTCAAACTCTAGATTATGTGTGAATGCCTTATTGTAATACACTGTGTTCATTTTTATGCAAATATCATGCATACTCGCAGAGTAATTAAGGTTTTTATAAAAATGGCCCCAAATATTTCTAAGTTTTTCCCTTATAATTTTCAGAGTTTTTAATATAAAATAATATTTTTTTCAGAAAATATGACAAACAACATTGCACACAGTACCCTGTAATCAGAATTAAAAAATAATAAAAATTGTATTATTGAATTTATTTCATTTCTTGAAAAATATTCCTCCATTTAATTTTGTGAATTTAAAACTATTTAGTCTATTATTGAAAATGTTAAAGTATAAAAAAGGCTCTCTATAATTCAATTTAATTGAATGGTAATTTTTAATAAGCGTAAAATGTAGTTTTAATTAACTTTGCCATATTTTTTATTTTTTTTTTCAAAAACCATAGTTATGTTTAGGTTAGTTGGTTGGTTGTGTAGGGTTTAGTGGTAAAAAATCCCTTGAGGGGTATGCGTCGCCAAAACAAGGACAAAAGGAACAAGATCAGGATGTCTGGATGGGGCTCCCCATCCAGATATTGTTAGACAAGTATAAAGAGTTGAATGATTAAAATAATATTACAGTATAATATAAAGGCAAAATTAAATCAGTAAAGGACTCATTTGGATAGAATTCCTATCCAAATGTTGTTAACACTTCAAAGTCATAAGAACAAGGTCCAAGTTATAGAAATTAAAATAGTGAAAAAAATTCAAATTTCAAAATAAAATCCTGCGTATTTTAAAAAGGTAAAAAGTGCCCCATGAGGTGTTTCCCCAATGAGGTTTGTCAGAATAGGTGATGATGAGTTAAAATATATTCTGTACAAGTGGCGGAGGCAGTTATGTTTAGACCTATTTCTTTTTTTCTCATGTCTCTTTAAATTAAAGCATATGATATAAAATTTAGTATTGAATGAAAAATATGTCCATTTAAAATTTAAAATTTTTTTGTAGGATACATTGATATATTTAGTTTTATACTAAGAAACAATAAACCACTAAACCCATTGAGAAAACTGCATAGGCCATAAAATGTATTCAATAACTCATAATTCATGACTCGATGTCGGATATTTTTAAATCTGCTATTGACAATTTCCTACATAAACATATGACATACACCTGATATTTAAGATATTATTTCGAAAAAAAAAACTCAGACTTCATAATAATGGTCCCAAGTATTAGTAATTATGCGTTGTTTAAAAATAATACATTTCTAGGTGGAATAAATTGCTGAAAATTATAGTTGCTTCGAAAGAATTTTCAATGACATTTTGCAACAAATAATCTTTGCAACTTTTAATAATTCACACAGACTCCAAAAACAGAATTCGTCAATCATTACTGAGAATAACAGACACACTCTCAGTTAACAGTCATATGGATCAAAGTAGATTGGTAAGGGCTAAAATGTTTTGTCACTGCTTCAGATTAAAAAAGAAAAACAATGTTTTTGAAAAGAAAATTATTCATCATGTAATACATACAAAGAAAACTAAAAATATTACGGTTATTTCATCATTTGAAAAATATTCCTCTATTTATTTTATTTTTGAAATTAGAAATTTTTAATCTTTTATCTCAAGTACTTAGTCTTAAAAAAAAAAAGATCTGTATTATTAATTTAATTGAATGGGTATTTTAATAATCGTAAAATCTAGTTTTAATTAATTTTTCAATTTTTATGTTGTTTAATGTTATTTATTTTTGTTTTTTACAAACCATAAAGATGTTTGGACAGATTTACTTTATCTTTTGCTTCTTAAAAGCGAAACTTATAATTTAAAATTTAGTACTGAACGAAAAAAAAAATCCTATGCTTAATATTTTAATTATTTTTACTAAACATTTATCTATTTAATTTTTCATTAAAAACATTTAAAAAATAAATAATTTGAGAAAACTGCTCACAGAACACATATATTCGAAAACTCACAATAAAGTAGTCTTTCTGTCGGACCATTTTTTTTTCTCTTCTGATTGCTACTTTCTACAATTACGCAAACATATCACCTATATAATATTTCAGATATCATTTTGAAAAACTCCGGCTTTATAATAATGGTCCTAATTATTAGTATGTATGCGTTGTTTAAAAATAATGTATTTCTAAAAATAATAAATTGTTGAAAATTATATTTGCTTCGAAATAATGTTCAAAGATATTCTGCAAAAAATAATTTATGCACTTTTAAATAAAAGAACATAATAATATATACTTTTTATTTTATTTTATTTTTTTTTTGTGTGTAAAATTATACTTTCCGAACAACAAAAGGGATACAGAAGAATTTATTTCTTTCCAATGTTATTCATTTGATAACAGCAAATATTTGTCGGGTAAGAAATAAGATTGATATACATTCACACAGCCTCGAAAAACAGAATTCATCAGTCATTACTGAAGACAACAGACACACTCTCTGTCAACAGGCATTTGCATCAAAGTAGATTGATAAGGGCTAATTGGTGTGTAATTATGTTTTAGATTAAAGGAGAAAACAATGTTTTTGAAAAGAAAATCATTCATCATTGAATACATATAAAGAAAACTTTAAGTATTACGGTTATTTCTTTTCTTGAAAAATATTCCTGTATTTATTTATTTATTTATTTATTTTTTTGTATTTAAAAATATTTAATCTTTGATTGATTAACTAAAATTATTCATCATGTAATGCACACAAAGAAACTTAAAAGTATTACGATCATTTTATTATTTAAAAAATATCGAACTAATTAATTATGGAACTTAGAAATTTTTAGTTTTTTTATTAAAAAAAGGGTATTTATAAGTTACATTAATTTGTTGAGTACTTTAAATAAGCGTAAAATCCAATTTGAATTAATTTTGTTACTTTAAATATACCGGGTGTCCCAAAAATGACTGATGGATTTGAAAATTCAATAACCTGCAAACGGTAACGGCTATTAAAAATAAAAAAATGCAAGAGGGTTATGTATAATGTCAGGAGTTTTTTTTACCATAATTTTCTATTTTAGTTCGCATCTCAAGCAATAGGAGGTCTGATGGCGATTGAAGTCCAGGTGATCAATGCTGAGTAAATCGTCGACCTGGCCTTCAATCGCCGTCAGCGCCACATACTGTTTGAGATGCGAACTAAAATAAAAAATTACGGTAAAAAAACTCCTGACATTATACATAACCCTCCTGCAAAATTTTATAAAATAACTATCACCGTTTGCAAGTTATTGAATTTTTAAATCCATCAGTCATTTTTGGGGCACCCGGTATATATATGTATACATATATATATATTTATAAATAATAATGATGTTTGGATAGATTTCCCTTTCGCATCTAATGCTTAAAAGCAAAAATTATGATACAGAATTTAGTATTAAAGGAAACTTAAAAACTCTACATTAAGAATTTATTGATGTTTTGTCCGAAACATTGAAAGACTTAATGTTTCATTGTGAAACAATAAAAAGCTAAACGAATTGAGAAACTAAACACACAACTCATAAAATATTTGAGAACTCATAATTCATCACTCATCCTTATACCATTTTTTTCTTAACTCTTGTTTACTATTTCCTACAATTACGTAAACATATCACGTACATAATATTTAAGATATTATTTCGAAAAAACACCAGACTTCTCAAAAACGGTCTTAGTTATGAGCAATTATGCATTGTTTGAAAAACATATATTGGTAGATGGAAGAAATTGTTGAAAAAATAGTTACCTCTAAGATATTCAAAGACATTCTACAAGAAATAATCTATACAATATTTAATAAAAGACATTAAAATATGTACTTTTTATTTTTTGCATAAAATAGTATACTTTTGTTTACAAATAACAAGAGGGATACAGAAGAATTTATTTCTTTGCAATGTTATTAATTTGATAAAAGCAGATACTTGCAAAAAAATAAAAATAAAAAATAAGATTTATGTACATTCACACAGCCTTGGAAAATAGAATTCATCAATCATTACTGAATAGAACAGACAATCTCTCTGTCAATAAGCGTAAAATCTAGTTTGAATTAATTATGGTACTTTATATATATATATATATTTACAAATGACAATGATGTTTAGACAGATTTCTCTTTCTCATCTGATAAACGAAATTAACAAAAACTAAAACTTCCTGCATTAAAAATTTAACGATGTTTTGTGCGAAATATTAAATGATTTAATTTTTCATTGTGGAACAATAAAAAGCTAAACCAATGGATAATCTACAAACAGAGCACAGCACATAAAGTATTCGAGAACTGATAATTCTTAATTCACTTTCGGACCATTTTTTTCTTAACTGTTGCTTACTATTTCCTACAGATATGTAACATATCACATATATAATGTTTAAGATATTATTTCGAAAAAAATACCATAATTCATGAAATTGTCCTAGTTATGATTAATTACTTAATGTTTAAAAAACTTTTATTGCTAGATGGAAGAAAATGTTAAAAATTATAGTTACTTCTGAGGATAATACTAAGACATTCTGCAACAAATAATATATTCAAATTTTAATAAAAGGACAGAATAACACAAATATTTATTTTTTATTTTGTGTAAAAAATATTATAGATTTGTTTCCAAAGAACAAAAGGGATGCAGACAAATTTATTTCTTTTCAAAGTTATTCATTTGATAACGGCAGATATCTGCGGGGAAAGAAATAAGATTGATGTACATTCACACAGCCTCAAAAAACAGAATTCATCAATCATTTCTGAAGACAACAGGCACACTCTCTGTCAACAGTCGTAAGCATCAAAGTAGTTTGATAAGGGCGAAAATGTTTTGTAATTGGTTCAGAATAAAGTAGAAAAAAAATGTTTTTGAAAAGAGAATATTTATCATGCAATACATGCAAAGAAAACTGAAATTAGTACAAATATTTCTTTTTTTTTGAAATATTTCTTTATTTCCTTTTAATAATTAGAAATATTTAATATTTTATCAGAAATATTTAGCACTGGATTTTTTAAATAAATTATGTATGTAAATTTTATTATTTTGATGGTTTTCTTGCGTGAAATGAAATACATTCTTTTAATTCTTTATGACATATTCAGACATGCCGATACAAATTTCATGTAGAAACATTATGAAGTTACTTGTTTCATTTGTTTACTGATGCAAAAAGTTACATTTATAAGTGGTAATTAGCACGAACAAAATGTAATGTAATAAACAAGTCAAGCGTTCACAATGCTCTTCCTATTATTATCTTGTAAGATATTGGCTTAAGTCGATTTTCGATATACGTTTTCACATGCGAAGAATTACGCTTTGGAAAAACTTAAAAATGTGAATGCATTTTACTAAGTTGCTTATTATATCAATATTTTTTCTTTATATGTTCTACAAAATAAATTAATGTTTTGGTTTTCTTTGAAAGGAAAATCATGAGAAAAGTTTGATATACTGAGAGACTGTCATTAATGCAGTGGAATTATTATAAATAGTATTTTTATACACATCTAAATTAACATTTTAAAACATTTTTATAGGGATAAACAATATGTTAAACTGTTCTTTTAACTGTAAACTTAAACTTATATTTTCCTCTGTTTTTTTTCTTAAAAACAATTTATGGCGTTGATTATAAATACTTAACACGCCTGATATACATAATATTTTTGCGTCCAAATTACTAATTAGAGGATTAGTTTATATGGGTTTAAGTTTTTAAAAAATCAACATCTAAAAACGCGATAATCTATTTCTTTTTTAATTTTTTTCTAATCATGTTTATTATTCAAAAATTTAACACGCTATTTAAATGAACACTGCAAAGGAAATTGAAGTTAATTATAATATTCACAGATAGCAAAATTTCAAAAATAAAAAAATAATGTCTAAAGATACATTTTAAATGCATTTAATGAAGCCGTTGAATTAAGGAATTTCTTCTAATTTTCTGTGTCGTTAAATTAAACATTTACATTTCACTTTTTATCATTAACATGCAGAAATTTGCGATTTTCTCTCTTGTTGCCACCCAACACTTTTTTATCTGTTAAGAGCATTCTGCATATTTTCAGAAAAATCATTAAAGTCTGAATAAGATTTGTCATTCGCTTATTAAATAAACAGCATCTTTATGTTATTTTTCATGTTATTTATGTTAACAACTTACATCATACAACTGTAAACTACTGATGGGACCACTGATAGGACTGCTGAAGGGAATTTGTTGTATAAAACACTGATTAAAGCACTTTGAAAGCAATTTTTCAACTTCAGCAAATTTTCCGCTTTGAAATATATATATATATATATATATATTTGAAACACTACATCTATTTTGATGGTGGCTTTCCTGTATCACCTTACATTTATAAACAATTGTGTTTAAAGTTGAAACTAGTACATCTAATTCTGTGACAGGAACCCATCTTTTAAATGCTGGCTTACATCCACTTTTTTAAAATACACTTTTTTCCTTTAACGACAGAGATTTTTCATTACGTGAAGTCACCATGAACCAGTAGTGAGCGATTCCTTTACATTGCTGTTTGTTGTTAACGTATTTTTTTATTCCAATTTTCTCCAAAAGTCATTTTTACGCAAAGTTGTGTTTTGAAATATTAACAAGTAATTTTAATGCACTTATCTACGATGCCGAAAGTACAGATTCAATTGACAGCTACGTGTGAATTAAAAAGAAGTTAAAAGCAAACCAGTCATACACCGTCGTCAATCATCTTACCGGTGTTAATCTGCACACATAATAAAAAGCAACGCATGAAATTCAAATTGATAGTAATGCTCACACGAAATGATATTTAAAAATGTTATCCTTAGATGTATTTTCTTTGCATTGTTTTTTGTTATTAAATTAAGAATTTTATTTTAATTATCTAAAAAAGACATTTCAACACAAGTCTTTGTATATCAACGTTAAGAAATGTATTTTTTCCCTTTTGATCCACGATGTATAAAGTACAGATCTAACTCTCACCTATTTTTGTTAAACATGAATGGTAAAAAGCTAATCAAACATTTATATTACAATTCCTACTGTTAACTTGCACGTGTTTTGCTTAAGATGACGCTTGATTCACTTCTTCTTACGACGTTGTTCATTAAACAATCATTTCTTTTTTTATGTACATTCTTATTGCCATTCCTTCACGTCATTAACACGGTTCCTTTAAATTTAAAATACATATTAATTTGTGCATCAACGGATATATATATATATATATATATTTATATATCCGTTGGAGACAGTTGTGGAGAATAAAATCAAAGCACTTTATAAAAAAATAAAGTTAAAACAAAAAAGTCAAAATTTCCCATATCTTATATTAGTTCCTAAATTTCATAAAAAGCCAATTAAATTCAGAAGCATAACTTGTGGTTTCGGATCTTACATTGAGGTAGTTAGCAAAAAATTAAAGGAAATTTTAACAGGTGTGTTTCACAAAGTGACAGGTAGGGAGTCAACATTTATTATAAAAAATAGCTACATCTTATTGGATAAGCTGAAAAAAATAAAAAAAACATTACTGGTCTGTATGCATATGACTTCGCAGACCTATACAATAATATTGATTTAACGGATTTAAAAGAGAAAATTGTGGAATTTTATGTTACTGAGAGTAAATCAGAAACTGATATCGATTTATTTTTGAATTTATTTAAATTTGTTGTAGAAGAAAATTACATTTACGACGGTAATAAAAGTTTAGACAAATTCGTGGCATTCCAATGGGGGGGAGTTGTAGTTCTATTATAGCTGACATATACCTATATTTATATGAACGTAACAATAACTTAAATAAAAATATTTTGTGTTATAGATACATTGATGATGTTTTAATAGTTAAATTAAATAACGATAATATAATTTTAGATTTCTTATATTACCCTACAACATTGAAATTACAGTCCTCCTCATTGAATTGCAGTAGTATTGATTTTTTGGATGTAAACTTAATTTTAGAGCGTAATAAATTGGTTACAAAGATATTTTATAAACGGAATACTTTTAGTTTCCGAACTTTAAAGTTAATGAATTTCAATTCATGTGTACATGTCTCGGTAAAAAGAAATATTTTCAGAAATGGTTTAATTCGTATTGATAGGTTGAGTTCAGAAATTGGAGATGTGATTAATGACATTGTGGAGTGGTACAGACTGGGTTCTGAACAAGGTTACCCTCGGAACTTTATGAAAAATATGAATGATTTTGTTAGGGGTAGTCGTCGTCGAAATGGACTCAAATCATTATTGAATGGATTTGAAGGTTCGACAAGTTTAAAGTTTTAGTTTGATGGTCATTTGAAGGTTATTGCTGGTCGATACTTTAATTTTAGTCTGGATTGCTTTTAGTTAAAGTTCATTTATGGTTGTGACGGGCATGGGGGATGTTGCATGTATAAAATCAGATTTAACCCAGCAGTACATGTCATTAGCCATGCCGCCCGTCTCCTTGTTTGTTACTTTCGAGTTTCTTGTTTAAGTTATTTATGAGTTGTTATTTTGTTGGATCAGTTTATAATTTATGGATTAGTTATTGTTCACGTAGTGGTTTTTCAATTTTGTTTAGCGGTATTGAAGTTCGTGAGTTTTTGCTTTTAAGAATATTTTTATAATTTATATATTTTTTTAGTTAATTATATATGGTGTGCGATTTGAATTTAATATATCAGTTTTATTTAAATATATATATATATATATATATATATATATATATATATATATATATATATATATATATATATATATATATATATATATATATATATATATATATTTATATTTATATATTTATATATATATACATACATATACATATATATATATATATATATATGCAACGAACATAGATGTTATCATACAATGACAATGATATGACGAAGTGAAAATGTTGATACGCATGATGTCGATGGTTAATATGTAATTAGTATTTATCACAGAAGAAAATTTGAACTTACCATATATTTCGTGGCCGGTGGTGTCTGGCAGAAGGAGTTTTAATGAAAAGTGGTGTCTTCCAAAAAATCAAGAGATAATGCCATAAATACTTTATTGTTGCATAATTTTACTACGCTACGCCACATAACATTCCAATATCAAGCAGCACGCCACTCACGAACGACGCAATACTCGCAACTCGAATCTTCCAGGCAAAATAACAAAAACTTTTCTTTTGACTACTCCAGGCGGCGCACAGTGGGGCAAAAAACCCAAAAGCTGGCCAAATGTCGAAAATATGAGTTGCGATTTAGGGAATTTTGATTATATAGTTGGCTAGGATAATGTTTGGAAAGTCAGAATCTATATTTAAAAAAATATTTTTGCTTTGCCCTTACAAGCAGCATTATTTCAAAAATGATGCTTGAAGGAGTATCACTTAGAGCGAACAAAAAGAACAAAAGAACACTCCCTTTAAACGCGCGCTACATTTTATCATATTATCTGATTTTAATGATTTGAAATGAATTCACACTATGAAAATGTGTACTTTATTTTCATATATTACAAAATTTATATTAAGCACATAAAAATTAATAAATTTATAGTCATTTTTGATAAAATATTTTAGAAAATATTTTATTTTTTTCCTTTCAAACAGTAAAATGTTTAAATGTTCCACAGTGATCCGCAACGAAATTTAATGGATATAATAACTTGAGCTATTCTCTAATGATTCATGAAAAACCAGCTGCCAAAAACTGACTTTCTGCATTTCACGCATATTTTAGTAACCGCAAGTAAAAATGCCACTTTTTCGGCCGCTTCGAAAATTTTGAAATCGACTACTTTTCACATTAATTTAGCTGATTAATAGTTTTCAAATTTTTGGATTATTCATTTTTTTAATAGTTTATTACCTATTATATTGTAAATAAGTACTATAATCATAAGATTAAATTAATTTGATAAGTAAACTTAGTAATGAAAAAATGACAATAATTCTCTATTATTGATCCGGTAGAATAACATTTTCTTATCTTTATATGTAGTAGTTTTGTTTGTTTTATTGTAATTAGAAGAATTATTTTATAAATGGCAATATTTTCTAAATCAAACTACTGAGCGTATTTTTTAATGCGTTTGAAAATTATTATGAATATGACTTTCGCTTACATTAGCAATTTGGATTTGGTTTGCAAGTGAGAATGTGAGGCAGATATATTCTAATTATATTTAAACAAATATTTAGCTATGAAGATAGCAGGAGGTTCTAATATATTTTTCACTTCTCCCGTGCTACTAGAATACATAAATGTTAATTAATCGTCAATTTGAAAATTCCGCGATCTTCATTTCACTGATTTTACCGGACCAATCAAGATCCATTTTTTTTCCAAGAAATACGGAAGCTACTGTCAGTGAATTGGATTGTATTATCAAAACACCTTCTTACCGATATGCCATTTTTTAATTTAAAGTGGATTGAGATAATTTAGATTTCAGAATATCTACATTACATACTAAGATGTTTAGAGAGGGTTTACACCTGGCAGACAAACTGGATAGAAAAATTGGGAAGCTCGTACTCTGCATGAAAAAAAAAAAAGAACACTGAAATTGCAAAATAAAATATGCAAAAAATATTTCGTTTACAATTAATACTTCTCGTCAAGAAACCAAATTCCAGATTTGGAATCACAAATGATGGCAATACAATTCAACGATTCTTTGAAAACGTAACTATTTGTGCTTCTCTAACGGGCGTATACGAAGATATCATTAAACGATTCTATGTCATTAGCAATTTTTTGTAGCCATGCCATTTATTTGATCAATTTCGAAGATTTTTCCTTACAAACAGCTCGTAGGTTTGAACTACATCCCTAGTTCTATATCCTACTTCTGTACACAAACTACTTATAAATGACAAAAAAAGACCATTATCTTTATTACTGCCAATTTGTCAAATGCTATAAGATACTCAAGAATCATGCAACAAACTGAACAAAAGGCACCGAGAAGATTTATCGCAAACATGCAGTAGCGCGAAAAAAAAAGAAACATATTTTTATGTTTTTAATGTCATCAGATTCTTTCATTTCCAGTTTAGGTAAATTATCGTAGATGAAATTAAAATCATTGATCCTTATTGTCACAGGATCTTCTAATATTGCCAACACGTTCTATTAAGTATTTCGACACCTTAACCTCTGAAGAATCTTTTTTATTATGATAAAAAGTTAATTAAATCCAATTGATTTTTTAAATCATCAGATTTTAAAGCATTCACCTTTTGTATAAACATTTTAATAACAATTTTAATTTTTCTTGAGAAAGGTGTTATAGTAAAATTAAATACATTGACATGTTTCGGAACCGTCATTTCGACCGGTATTTTATTTTTACTATAACAACTTTCTCAAGAAAAATTAAAATTGTTATTAAAATCTTTTTTATTATACTACAGTTGATTCTAAAGTTGAATTTCTGGAACATATTTTCGTTTTTATTTTAATAATATAAAAATTAAATAGTCTAATATTTTACTTTCCATTAATGTACTTAAATTTCGATTAAATATGTCTTGATTCCTTGAAAATTCCTTTTTAAGTTTAGCCGCAAAATTTTAAATTTTATTTAAATCTAATTGTTTTTACTTTTAATCTGTAATTTTATTCATCTATTTATTTTTAAAGTTTAACTTTTGAATCCTAATTAGCATCCTGAAAAGTTTACGAAATTTCATACAAATTGAATAACTGTCGAGACATTTTAATTTTTCATCCGCCATATTGTATCCGCCATTTTTTTATTTTAATTATGTATTCTTACTTAGCATCTTCAAAAACACCTGTATACGAATTTTCGTACGATTTGATTAACATTTTCATATTTTGGCCAGCTTTTCGGGATTTTGCCCCACTGTGCGGCGGTTCATTTTTAGCGAGCGGAAAATCAGATGGTTTCTAGATTCTAATCCCGCAACAGTTCGTTTTAATCGGCGAAAATCGCGGAATACAGTCCTGCATGATTTAATACGGATCATACGCGCCTAACAACCAATAAATGGCATCTGAGGAAGAGAAGAAGGCGTACCCAAGTACATTATTGGCTAGAAACTGGAACGTCATGTTCGAAATTTTTGAGAAACTTTGCAAAATTAAAAAAATATATACATTGTCCGTAAGATCTAAAAACATTGTGGGTGAGCAAATGATTTTTAATAATATATTAAAAATAAATCTTCCGACAAGATATTTTTTATTCTAAAAATGGAATAAAAAATAATAGAATAGATTAATAGTTCAAAATAAGAGATTGGCACTTTCATAATGCGAGTTTTTTTAGGAAAATAATAGTATTTTATGCCGAATTAAGGAAAAGTGGAACTTAGCTGATAATTAAATTTTGGCACAATACTGAAATATAAATAAAAGTATGTTTTTATAAGAATTTGGAGCGAAATCGAAAAGAAAAAATGACGAAAAAAATTATTTCTACATATATATATATATATTATCCAGGGATACATCTTTTTTGATTGATTTTTGACAATATATTAAAAAAGTTTTCCAATTATTCATAAAAGTAATTTTCATATATTTTTTTTTCCCTACATTAAAGGACAATTTTATTATTCTTGTACACCATTCATAAATTATCGTTTAATTCACAGCTATTTCAAATAAATTAAAATTAAAAAGGAAACCAAGCATTTACATTATACTTAAGCGGCAGGAGACTTGCTTAAGTGGACATCCGATTTACATTTTCAACTACGACAAATTATCAGTGGAAGCAATCTTAAAAGGGTGAATAAATGTGTTATGTCCTCACTAAATCGACATTTGTTTCTTTCTTTCTTTTTCTATTATTGTCTTATACTTGCTTCGCATAATAAAGCCACAGCATAAAAAAAAATAATAATATTCACACCAATGGACATTTAAAAATGTACAGGGTGATTCAAAAAAATTGACAAAATCACATGACAAATCAAGCTCACAGCAAGGATAAAAAATCACATAGGAACATAGGCTCGCAAACTACTTGTTGAGTCATAAATACAGGATATTTCATTCTAGCTACACTCGGTTTGACTATAATAATTTCGACGAATATAAAAATATTATAATGAAAATTTAACGATATTCTGTGTGAAATGAGGTAATGTTACGAAAAGATCTGGAAAACATATTGCACAAGCACTCGATGATACCGTATAAACTGAATATCACAATCTAAAATGGGAGGTGTCAATTGCATATTACTGGGGCGCATAATGCAAACTTCTATCACTTTTTTTGATGTTATCACATTTTTAAAATAAAGGCGAGAATGTCTGTTAAATGTTTTATTATAATATACTTCAGTTTTCTGAAACTTATTACCGTCAACCCAGATTGACTTACGCTGAAACACCCCGTATTTCTGGCTCATAGTCGTTTGCGGCCCTAAGTTTTTATGTGATTTTTATCCTTGTCGTATGCCTAATTTGTCATGTCATTTTGTCAACTTTTTTTTTTTCAATAACCCTATATTTAATCATACATCTTTATAGTTTTCCCTACATTGTTTTGCGCCGATAAATTTAAGATTTCTTTTATTATTATTATTTATAAAATCCACTTAATGTTTCTGCCCTCTCACGTTCTGCACTAACATATTCGTGGTACCAGATATTCCTTAAATTAAAATGAGCTGAAAAAAGAACGACTGAAAAAAGTTATCATGCTTTCTGTTGAATGCTTGTAATAAAATATAAACAGTAACAAAATATTTTATGTCTAACTATTTTTACTGTTTATAATTTCTTCCGTTGAAATTCTAACCGAAAAACACGACACATTGCATTTAACTGGTTATTTTAAAAGTCTGTTCAGTATATATATCAATCTTTCCATAAGAAATATATTTTATTACATTTAAAAGCATTAAGATATTTAAACACAAAACTTGTGTTGAAACATGAAGAAATAATTTGTTTGTTCAAGTCTATCGTGAAAGACCTAAATGTTCATAATTTTGAATAAATATAAGAAAAATATCAAACCAAGCGTTCATAATACTCTCCACGCTTTTATCCTTTAGGATTTTTGCTTACATTCACATTATATTAACTTTTTTCTACTTCGACGAAATAGGCAAAGAATAAATATTAAATGTTTGATTAAAACTTCTAAATCGCTCGTTAAATCAATATTGCTTTTTTTTTTTTTTACTCAAAAAAAAAATAAAAAAAAAGATCAAAAAAGTTTCTTTTTCCGCTTAAAGGATAAAAAAATACTTATATTTTTTATTAGATTTTTTGGGGGGAGAGTGTCTATGTCTTTCGAAGATATGTTTTTATTATCTTGCCTTATTTGTTTTATTTTTAGAAAAGAATAGTTTGGTTTTAATTAAATATATTGAAAAAATTTCATATAGATATTAATTGTCAATTTAACCAACGCTTTTTTCACTGAAAGCGTCTACAAAACACACTTTATCACTATTATGACCACAAGATTAGTGATAACATATGTTCAGAACATATTTTAATTACTGCTATGTAATTGTTTAAATAAAAACGGTGTAGTTAAAAGAGCTGCGTTAAATTTATAAAATTGATAAAATTGAACAAGACTTCATCTTTTGATATACATTAATTATTTTTACAACTACAAGGCATTTTACACCAGATTGATTTTCGTTTATAACTTTAACAGTTTGCAATATAATTTACCGATATTGTAACTGCTGCAATGAATTGCTTAACTTAACATTAAGCGAAGAATAGCGATATTACAGGAAAATCCTTAATATTAAAATTACCGATTAAAACTAGCTTCCGAAATAAAGAACATCTAGATTATTGTCGTTTGGACGCAGATCGTGAAAATTTACAGTAATTTTTTGAACATGTCGTATTAATCAATAGTAAATTAAGAGTGTGAAAAATACCCGTTTATTGATATTTTAACTTGACATTGAGATTACAATCGTTCGGATGAAGATTTTGACAGTTTTTTTGCAGCTTCTGTTTTAAAGTAGAAATTTTGGCTGTCTAAGGCAGTAAAAAAGTTATTAACCGATCTAATTCATTATTTTGTAATGAATTACTTCCAGGATAATTCAACTTTCCCCCACTATTAGACTTCTTAATGAAAAATTGGAGTTTTGTGGACCACCTTACTAAATAAGGAGATTTCAGCCCAGTTTTTGTTTTCTTTTTAACAAAAACGTAAGGTTTCATTTTCACAAACACTTCTCAGTATTTCAGGAATATATCAGCTTAATCGAATAAATATACAGTGAACTTATGTCGTTATATATTTAAGTATCATACAAAAAAATATTTTTAACATAAAATAATACATCATCTAATCAAAATTTTCGACAATAGCATTTCATTTCTGGATAGTAGTAGCTTTCATTTTACAATTTTGAAAATTCCTGTCGTTAACCGTCAATTTCTGAATTACCCAGATAAAGTTAAATTTATGAGCGTAGAATACAATTGCAAATTTAAATATCTTGCCAAGTCATTAATATTTTAAAATTATTTTATACGATAAATATTTTAAAGGATGTCTAAACACAGGCCTTTTCATTCTTTTTTCAATCTTTTTCTAAAATATGCACTTAATGTTATCTGAAGTGTGAAATTTTTACTCATGATTTGCTAGCATTTAACACAAAATAATAAATTAAACTTACATTAACCGATTAAAAACTAAGAAAAAAAACTTACATCATTTAAGAAGAGAACACTGATAACAGAATTTGAAATATTACTAATAGAGTGTGCATTCAATACCAAACATTTAACATTAGCGAGCAAAATTTGGATATTTAATGATTAAAAACATTTAAGATCTATTCTTACGTAATTTCGAATAAATTATTTTTGTTTATTACGCTAGTTTTGTTTTATAGAGTGAAGATATGATTTTTAGTATTTTAAATTAGTAAAATACATTTATTTTAAATGCATATATTTGATATGAGAATGATGTTTCTATTTTTTATGAAAATGACGTTTATATGTTACGTGAAATGAATGCTATAGAAAATATGGCGATGGAACAATAATTGATGATTCATTACCTACTAGAGCTAACTAGTAAATACAATATTGTTTTTTATTATTTTTAAATCATTAAGGCATTATAGTACAACCTCTTACATTGGAATGTTAAGGTGTTATTCACTTGTTATGTCCAGTTATGCAGGAATAACAGGCATAACTGGAAATTACCACTAGAGAGTGTGTAAGGTAAGAAGCAAACAAAGCATTAATAATGCGCTGGTTATGCTGCACAATTTTCGCTCAAGTTGACATTCGGCTTGCTGTTCCTCATTCTTCGATATATTCGTGGAATAAATCTTGAAAGTTTGAAAAAATCTTTTAAACAGAATCTTAAATCGATATTTTTCTTTAATTTTTCTTCTTCCTCGCCCCCCAAAAATGTGAAAATTATTTTTTACAGATTCTTTTGTCTCTTTGATTGAAAATTTTTTGTATTTTAAATTAATAAAAGATATATATTTCATATATAAATGTTTGAAATGAGAATTATGATTTTACATTTAATGAAATGTGCGAAACGTTTTATTGCAGATAAAATGCATGCAATAAAAATTAAGGCGATAGAAACAATAATTCAAAATAATCGTTTGCGTTGGGCTAACATGAAAGTGAAAAAATACTTGTTATTATTTTTAAATCATTACTATACAAATTCTGACACTGGAATGTTAAGGAGTTATTCGCTTGTTATGGTGAATAATGTAGTAATAAAAGACATACCCGGTAATTACCACTAGAGAGTGTGCAAGGTAAGAAGCAAACCAAGCATTCATAATGTGCTAATTATGCTGCACGATTTTCGCTCCAGTTGACATTCGGCTCATTGTTCCTCATTCTTCGATATATTCACGAAGTAAATCTTGAAAGTTTCAATAAATCTTTTAAATTGATTCTTAAATCATTATTTTTCTTTAATACTTCGATTTAAAAGATTTTTTTTTGCCTCGCCCAAAAATTATAAAAGTTTTTTTTGTTCAGATTTTTCTTTTTGTTTTAATGTAAACACAGTATTTCATTTATTTGATCGTGTGAAACAAAATGTATATATACAGCTATATAAATGATGGTCAATTTTGCTGCATGTTAAATGCATGTAATAACAATGATTGAGATGGAAACAATAATTGGCGACATTATACTTTAGTAAGGCTAACATGAACGTACAAAAATGCGTTTCATTATTTTTAAATCATTGAAATATTAACATACAAAATTTTACACTTTATTGTCAAGGAGCTATTTGCTTGTTATGTGAATGATGCAGGAATAACAAACATACCAGGTAATTACCGCTAGAGAGTATGTAAGGTAAGAAGCAAACCAAGCATTCATAATACGCTCATTATGCTGTACGATTTTCGCTCAAGTTGACATTCGAGTCACTGTTTCTAATTCTTCGATATATTCATGGAATAAGTTTTGAACGTTTCAATAAATCTTTTGAGTATATTCTTAAACTGATACATTTCTTTAATACTTCCACTGAAAATAACTCTTCTCTTTTCCTCGCACAAAAAAATTTGAAAGTTATATATGTTTTTCTAGATTATTTTATCTATTTTAATTGAATTTTTTTTAAATTTTAAATTAGTCAAAGACATACATTTTAAATGTTTATGTTTAAAATGAGAATTATGATTTCAGCAGATTCTTGTTCCTCATTCTTCGATATATTTCTGATTCCTAATTCTGATTCTTGTTCTTCATTCTAGATTCTTAAATCGATATATTTCTTTAATACTTCGACTAAATCTTTGTCCTTGCCGCAATGAGAATGTTATGCATTTATTCAGATTCTTTTTTCTGTTTGATTAGAAATTTTTGGTACTTTAAATTAGTAAAATATATACATTTCAAATATATATGATTGAAATGATAGTTCTATTTTTATGTTAATTGAATGTGTGAAACGTTTATATTTCAGATAAAATGCATACAATTGAAATTAAGGCGATGGAAAAAAAATAATTGAAATTTATTATTTGCGTTGGGCTAACATCAAAGTACAAAAATACTTGTCATTATTTCTAAATCTTTAAGATGTTACCATACAAAACCTTACACTGGAATGTTAAGGAATTCTGCGCTTCTTATGGTCAATGATGCATGAATAACAGGCATACCTGTAATTGCCACCAGAGATTACATAAGGTAAGAACCAAATCAAGCATTCAAAATGCGCTCATTATGCTACAAGATTTTCGCTCAAGTTGACATTCGACTCACTGTTCCTCATTCTTCGATATATTCAGGGAATACATTTTGAACGTTTCAAATCTTTTGAGTAGATTCTTAAATCGATATTTTTCTTTAATACTTCGAGTGGAAAAATATTTTTTTTCTCCAACCAAAAAAATGTGACAGCTATAATTTTTCAGATTTTTTTTTTTTGTGTGTGTGTGTGTGTGTGTGTGTGTTTCATTGGAAATACGGTTTTTCGTTTATTTGATTGTACGAAAAAAATATATCTATGTCTATATAAACTAATCAGTTTGGCTCTAAGTAAATATTAAGTTAATATTTCAAATTAAATATTAATATGTGAATTCTAAGTGGAAATTTTTTATGTAAATTACTCTTTTTCAAAAAATTTAAAAACATAGTTCGATATATCTTTTATGTACTGAAGTAAAGCGATTTTTTATATTTTTATATGTAAGCGAATTATATTAAACATTTTCTCCGGAAAAAAAAATCTTTTCTTAAATGAAAATCCTGTTATTAGGTACTTTATATACTCAATAAGGGCATACGAAAAAAGCTCAACGTTATTGCCCGATTCTCTTTCATATTTTTTCTGAGGGAATTCTTCTTCTTTAATGAAGGTTTTAATAATATGAAATTTCGTGGATTATTTCTTGGGGTAAGACAATCGGTAAAATCGTGTAAATACTCCAAAATTGAGCATAGAAGCTCCACCTGTAAAGTAATTTACACTAAAATGTAACCAGAACCAATTCATGTCGAATGTTAAATGAATCTGAAGTTTAATAAAAACCCGTTTATTAGCTCTTAAGATAAATTTGTTTCAAAAATAGTAACAAATGCACTGTATCAGTAGCACCTGTAAAGCTATTCCAACAAAATACAGACAGCATCAATTCATGCCAAGGGCTATTCGAATTTTTATGAAGTTTAATGGCAATCCGTGCATTCGTTTTTGAAATAGAGCTGTTGTGAAAATCTTCATAAATGTAGCCTAGAAGCATCCCCTAATAAGATATTTACACCAAAACGTTATAAAATATAAATTCATGTTAAAGACGAACTGAATCTAAAATTTATGAAATTCCATGCGTTAATTCAAAAGAAGGAGTTATTGTGAACATAGCGCAAAATGCAGCATAACACCAGTTAAATTATTTAAGCAAAATAAAATGCCATTTTATGTAGAGGAGTAACCGAATCTGAAGTTTTATGAAAATCCTTGCATTAGTTCTGGAAACTGAGTGATTGCGAAAATCTTAAATAATGCTGTATAAGAACACAACCTACCGAACAATTTACGCCAAAGCGTTACCAAACATCAACTCATGTCAAGTAGTAATCAAATCTGAAGATTGAAAAAATTATGTTCATTAATTCTGGAAGTAGGGATATTGCGAAAATCATATAAAAGATAACACAACAGCGCCACTTGTAGAGCGATTTACACCATAAATTAATCATCACCAATTTCTAACAAGGATTAATTGAATGTAAATTTTATTAAATTCCATGCATAATTCATTGACATCAAGCGCCTTTAAAATTTATGCCACATTCAGACAGTCACAGATCCATAGAGCCATAGAATCATAGACTCATTGACCCACAGACAAACATTTTATAAAGACATGTTTTTTGGTATTTCTGAACACTAAAACTTCTAAATCTGCCGAAAACCGGAAATATCACGAATCAATGCTTTCTTCGTGCAAAGATAGAAGAAAGTGAAAGTGCGAGAGAAGTGAATATTTAAAGAGAAAAAAGACTTGAGAAAAAAGTCTTTGAATGTGACAATTCAATTATTATTTGTTAGGCAATTTTACGGAAAAGAAAGTGAGAAATTTTCGAACGAGCGATTTCTTTTCTTTTTTACTTCCAAAAAAAAAAAGCTAACTTTAGTCTTTTTTTCTAGTAACTTACTGCAGCATTTTGTTCATGTAAGTTTAATGAATTTATATACTTTTATTTTTGCTCTTTCGATTTTAAATTTAATAATTTATTTGCAGCACTCAATATGCAATGTAAATATATTTTCAATTCTATTTACAATATGTAGTGTAAATATTTGTGCAGTTATGACTCAATATGTAATGCAAATATATATTCAATTTTAAATGTTAGTCTATTTTAAAAACACATCAGTAGTTTTAAACAGCAAAGGCAAATTTTGAGCAAAAATAAATAATATATTTATATAAAGATTCTAAGTATGAACATAAACGTCGTGCATAAAATTTCTTTTTATTTATTTGCAAACACTTTATTAATAACACTTATTGCATAACACTTTATTTTTAAATAGCTTAGTGTAAAAAATGCATTGTAAAATTTCTAAAACTAGACATACGTACAAGAGTCTGAAAGTCTTTTTTAAGTTAATTTAAATTTCGTAAATTATACAGTCGAATGTTATGCGTGCATCGTTAAATTGATTTTAAACAATTTAAAAAATTCTATCTAATAATTTTCAAAAATTAACATTTAGATTGAAATATATATTCACTAGTTGGCATTGCATCTAATAACAATGTTGCATGATTTTTTCTACGATAAAGATTATGTTTATGTTAGTTAAAGTAACATTAATCAGAATTAACTTGTACCATGTCTTAAGCTTTTATATTATACTTATGCTCAATATTCTGTAAGTCTGTTTTCGTTTTGAAAAACGGAATTTGGAATTATGAGATCTAGACTTACATTATTGCTATTATTAGTATAACGGCCATGAGCAGTCATTATGACCGTTCACATATATATTTCAGTTCACACAAGAAGTTTCATTATCAAACAAGTTTAAAATAATTAAAAAAGAAACACATTAAATAAAAAATATAATATAAAATATTACTTGTTTAAAACTTAAATTTATTGTACAATAATAAGATAGTAATAATTACTTTGCAGTAAAACAAAATATATTTTTTTTTTTCTATTCAAAAAGTTTGTAATAAAACTTAAACCATTGAGCTGTCTATAGTCAAAAAAAGCATAATAATTTTTGGAATGAATCATAATGAGAAAAAAATAAACGCATTTAACTCAAAACATAGAAATATAGGAATAGCAAGAAATATGTTGTCTATTTCAGAAAAATCTAGCCTCCTGACAGCCCAGCCAAAGGGTAATATTGTAATGTTGTTTTCTCTATAATTTATTAAAAATATTTAAAAAAAAAGACGTTTTTTCAGACCTGATACAAAATATGTTATTAGTATCGGTGTAAATTCTGTAATCTTTGACAGCATCAATTCTAACTTAATTTTTATGAACTGAGTTTTATTTGTGGAATTTTACTAATTTAAATATTGCTTATGTTAGAGTGAAACCTGCAGCTTAGTGTGTGAAAAAATCAGTCGGCAGTCAGGAGGCTAGATCGTGTTTTACTGGTCTGGATGAGATCAAATTTGAACTACAGATAATTCAAGTGATGCGCTTGACATTTGTAACATAAAAAAACACAATAATCTGCAGATAAGGGAAATTATAATGCACATAAAGCGTTTAACTCGACTTATAAATAATAAATAATATTTGGATAGCTAAATTGATCAATAAAAATGCAATATTCGACGTAAGCTTTTCATACTGTGGAATACGGCACAACACAGATTTGGAGACTCAGAGATCGCTGACCAGGCCCCTGTATTCTCAGATTCTAATCGGCTGAACGGGCTTGAGTTGCCTCGAGAACACGGCCAAGATCACCTGTTCTCCGCATGAGGTGATCCACTAAGACAAGCTCCCGGGTCTTCTAATTAAATTACGGACAATGTTAAATTACTGTGTTGTTTTTGCCTGATTTTATTGACTTGTGATTGAATGCCCCATACCACATGCTCTCATATCAAACATAATGGTGATGGATATTTTATTGCCTAAAAGTGGTACTGAACTTAACTGAAAAAGGGAAATTTTGAAGAAATCAATACTAGAACTAAACGAAAGGCTATGCCGCACTGCTGAAGGTAAAAAAATTGCGTCGAAAAGTAACGCAAACGATAACACTGCAGAGACAGACACGATCCTGCCTTTTTACTGTAACAGCACCGTGAGAAACTGGCTCCGTGGACTGTCACATTAGAGGGGTTCCTGTAGGCCGAGAGGACAAAGCACCTACTAATAAGACGAGCTCCCGGAAAAGCACTCGGTGGAGATGGCGGAAACTCCCCCACTTCCTCCTCTGTCCCCGGGATCCGCCGAGAAGGGTATAGTGGGGAAGGGACCTGAGAGGAAAGGGTGTTAGTTACGTGGTTAGTTATGTGTTAGTTAAAATTTTTAATTTAAATTTTAACTACTCAGTTCTAATCATTTTAATAATTCTAATAATATTACATAGAGATAACATATTCATTTACGTTATTGATGTCCCATTGGACCCAAGAAATGTTACTAAAAGTAGTATGTTAGGAATGTTTGAAGGCATTTCTTATTAATATGTTACTAGAATATAAAATTCTAAAATGTTTAAGCTATTGCGAATTGGTAGCAAACTCACACTTCCATCCGGAGACTAATTTCCCTCTTCAGAGCGCTTGACACAATTCGTCTTCGGATGGTAGTGGGAGTTTGCAGTTGTTTTCCAGCATTGCCTAGGACGTATTCGATTATACGAAGAATCTAACGGCGGATTTTGCACTTTATTGACCTGTTTCACTTTATTATTACTATTTAATATTTAAAAAGCGAATTAAGTTCTTTATATGCAATACAACGGTCTTTATTGACATTTTTTTTCTATTTTTGACACTTGTAATTTTTAAAAAACTTTTTAGCGCGTCATTTGATTTATCTCAATTTAAAATTTAAAATTTTATCACTTTCATACCAATAAAAAACTCTCTAAAGCCCTCTAAAATGAGCAACTTTTTTTGCTAACCCTATTCTACAAAAAAAAAAAAAAAAAAAAAAAAAAAAAAAAAAAAAAAAGAGAGAGAGAGAGAGAGAGAGAGTGTCCGTTTTATTTGAAACTACATCATAAATGCTAACGTTAACAATTACAGATTTAAAAATTAAAATAATGTTGTTTACTCTAAAATTCGATTTACATTCTTTGCATTTTTCACACATTTTTGTGCTAACGATAGCGCTCAACGGTATAACGCAGTATCACAACTTATCAAGCTTTGCAAATTGCTTTGATATATTTTCTGAAACTTTGCGTTGATATATCTTCTGATCTTTTTTTTTCCCTCACTATAAAAATTCAAATGACGTATGCGTAAAATATTACAATTACTATATCATTTATTTTTTTAAATGTATATAGTACATAATGTATATAGTACTATGTGAATACTTACTATATTACTTTAATCGATATTTGAAACTAATTATATTGTTACATTTTACAGAAGGAATATTGCGTATATATATACAGGGTGTTTATAAAGTCCAGCACCCATTTTTATGTTGAATAACTCTTAAAATAATGAAGATATAAACAAACTTATGGCATTTATTGATGGAATAACTCATATTTTCCTTCTTAGGTTTGAATATCTTTACTTTGTAAACATCGTCTGAGCGTGTGGTTAATATCAGACAATTTCATTTTCCAGTCTAAATATCTGTACTTTTCTAAATATCGTCTGCTTATTAATTGCATTTTTCTCTCTTTTGTTTTTGGCAACTATTGCAATGTCATGTTTACTTCTGATCTGTTTCAAATCACGGAACATCGTTTGCCAGATAGTCAGCGTAGAAAAAGGATAAAAAGTAGGATGGGAATGTTAGTTCTTTAGTCTGAGCTCGCAGATGACAACAAAATCACTTCGTTCGTGGTAAGTTGGTAAAACTATTATAAAAATGAGATGAATGCTGCGAAAACTTGGCGCGTTTACCGCCAAAACCATCACCAAATAAGTGGCCTATGCATTTCACAAGCTCTTCGTGATTTAGTAATGAAAATCGAAGAAACTGGCTGCATTTGTGATAGTCTGCGATCCGGAGGACCAACTGCTCCTGAGGATACTGTTATGGAAGTGCATCACATAGTGACCAGAGGACGCATGTAAACTACAAAAGATGCATCTCGTGTATTTGATATACCAAAATCAATGGTCAAAGTTACTGCACTCTGTAATCCGCTTGTTTCTTTACCGGTACCAGCGCGTCCAGATGTTGGAAGTGAGAGATCATCAACAACATATAGACTTTGTTAATGAATTTCTTATCCAATATGACGGAGATAAAGATCGACCTCTTCGCAATATTATGAACGGACAAGGCACATTTCACCTGAACGGTAACGTCAATGGCCTCCGCGATCCTCCGACCTCACTCCTATAGATTTCAGGTTTTGGGGATATCTAAAATCTGGAGTGTACATGTGCAATTCGCAAACTTTGCGGGATTCGAAAGATTCTAACAAACGTGAGACTGAAAATATCCCTCATGCGAAGTAACTTTCGGCTGTATTGTCCACTAGGGTTGGTCGAAAAAATCGAATTTTTTCAAATCCGCTATTAATAGTGCGGAAAAGTTGCCTTTTGTAATTAGAAGGATACTGCAAAAAAAGTTTTTGAAATCGATTAATATCTTTAGGTCGCGCATCGCACTTGAAGTTCGGAGATTTTGATCAAAAATGATATTTTTTGGAATTATTGAGGAAAATTAAAAAAATTTCGAACTTGCTTGTAATAGCACACTAAAGTAACCTTTTACAATTAAAACATACTTTTTTTTCTTTTTTAAATCTATTAATACCTTTAAGCCCATTTAAGTTAGCGAAATTTTATGAGAATTGACAATGTTTCATATAAAAGATGAAAAGTCGTCTTCTTTTCTCATTTTTTTCTAATAACATAAAAATATTCCATTATATGCATAGAAACGTAAAATAAACTCAATTTTAAAATTGGTTAATAATTTTTCATAATACATTGTTTATAAATTACGAAAAAAATTAGAAAAGTATATATTTTTAGCTATTTTATTTATTTAAACATTTATATTGAACAGATTTAGAACACTACTTAATGATACATTCTTCAACAAAAAAAATTAAATAAATTTTAAACAAGTTTTACTTATGCAATATTAGGCTATTTGCATTATAGTAATTTTGGAAAATAGTTATTTTTCTTTTTACCTTCATTTTTTCCCTCTTGTAAAGCCTTGTAGTGAGATTTATTATGAAATGTTGACATAAGTGATCGCGAAAGCAAAGATGATCTAATATAGCCGTATCTGCTACTGGAGCCCATCCTTTTTCAGAAGCTTCACTCACAAGTTTCACACATCATTCCACCGCCTGTGTGTGTGGTACGGAATCGTCCTTATTGTTTTCATTTCCAATTCTGAGAGAGATTTCGATTCAATAAAGGAGAAAATTCTCTCTGGACTGATTCTGTGTAAAAAGTTGGTGAAGTAACTTTGCAGCTCGACCAATCAATTAGTTCAGTCTAATACTTAGCGCCAAAATTTAACTTGCGTATCACAAAATCTCTCACAGTTGCCACTTGTTCTGTCACCAGTTTCATTGCTTTCAAAACTTGTCGTAATCCTAACTCTCGCACATGCTCCCTCTCATCTGCAATCATTGCCAATAGTAGGTTTTATGGATGAGTGAAGTAAGCGTTACCCTCAAAAACAGGGTCTGTAACTTCCTGCAAACTTTTTGGTAGGTAGCGCGATGTTGTTATTGTCTTGTGTATATGCTTTGATTAATGGAATTATTCTTCTTAATTTCAAACCATACAGGTACATATGTTTCTATGATGAATAAAACTAACTGCTTCGTTTCAGTCCTAGGGTTTTCTGTGGATATATACAGTCTGATAATTCGATTGGCGGTCGTTAGCCACCGGGAATGAGAAATGGTCCCTGGATCTCGGACAGAAAGATCTTCAAGGACAGAAGCCTGATCACACAGCATTTGACATTTTAAAAAGATATTTTTGATCTTTACTGAGGTCTTTTGGGTTTTCAACAGTCACTATCGGGCGAGAGCAATTGATTGATTCAAACTTTATGACAGGTTGTCTTTCGCAAGCAGGTAGTTGCTTGCCTATAGGACAAGAAAATAATGCTGGCCGTTTGTTTTTTATCTTCAATGCATTGAAACAAGTGCCTAAAAGGCAATTCGATGAAAAAGGCAATTCGATGAAATGCAACAAGCAAATGCCTGAAAGCATGCTGCAAGGGCCTGCGTAACTTGATTTCCAAATTTCGAATAACCCTTTTTTTCAATCCCGTATTGATAGAAGAGCTATCACATCCAAATACAAGGACTTCATCTAAGGAGATATTTTTCTGAGCCAGATATAAAACGATACTTTCACAAATATTTTTTTTCCGGTTCCATTCATAGGCGTTAGATGACCAAAATATTTTGATCATACGGCTCCTGAATTAACCCATTAACGTCCGAATTATTTTCTTCGCTAAAATTTAAATTTTGTATTTCCCACCACTTTAAAAAGCAAATTAACTTTTATCTAAATTTACCAAGGATTCTGTCTCGTGAAATAAGGTTACATTTCTCTTCCTCTTTACTGGTGGGAAAACCGCTTTCTTGCTGTTTTTGTAACCGTCCTCAAACGAGGACGCTGGGCGTTAATGGGTTAAAGAAATGTGTCCTTCCCTATTAGATCTTCGATAGCGTCTAACACCGATTTTTCCTTGATATAACGTAACTGTTTGTGGTAATTACATGACAAGCCTAAAAACCAGCTGTGTTTACAGCTCATATGCGCACTGAGCACGTGGAATAGAAAAAAAATCGGTTTGTCAGTTGTTTTTGTAATCAGCCTATGTCAATTTTGATCATATTTTCCAAATTTCAGGTACGACGCGCGATTTAAAGGTATTAACAGATTTAAAAAAGAAAAAAGTTATTTTTTAATTGTAAAAAGTTACTTTAGCGTACTATTACAAGAAAGTTCGATTTTTTTTTTTAATTTTCCTCATTAATTCCAAAAAATGTCATTTTTGATCAAATTTTCCAAACTTCAAGTGCGATGCACAACTTAAAGATATTAACCGATTTCAAAAACTTTTTTGCGTTATCTTTTTAGTTGTAAAAGGAAACTTTTCCGCACTATTAGAAGTCGGATCGAATTTTTTTTAATTTTCATCATTAATTTAAAAAATGTCATTTTTGGTCAAATTTTCTGAACTTCAAGTGCGATGCGCGACCTAAATATATTAACAGATTTCAAAAACCTTTTTTGCGTTAACCTTCTAATTACAAAAGACAACTTTTCCGCACTATTAATAGAGGATTTGAAAAAATTCGATTTTTTCGACCCACCCTATTGTCCACAGTCGCCACCATGAAATGTGTAATTGCCTGCGATGGCACCCATGTGGAAAATGTGTAATCAAAATAAAAGTTTTCTCCGATCTGTATTGTAATCAGAGATTAGTGTACTGATTCTGTGTCATATGCAATTTTACTCCTTGCGTCCCAATTGTGTTTTCTTTTATAGGAGGGGGGAATGGCAGAACAGTTTTTTGTGCGTGCATAACGTGTCCATTTCTTGTTACACAAGTACGGTTCCAACGATTTTACGGTTTTCGCATGCGCTGAGCATTTTGCGATGAAAGAAATGGGTGTTGCCATTGCAAAATTTCATGTTTCTGTAACTATAAGCGTAACCGTGAGCGCCATTTTGTTGCCGTTCAGAGAATCTCGAGCTCATACCTTTGAATAGATATATCAGAAATTTCACCTTGATCGGTTGAACGGACTGGCCGCTAGAGCTCCATATACCGGCAAAGTTTTTTTTATGACCACCCTGTATATATATAACAAAAATAACTATAAAAAGTTTGTTGCACTCGTTACTTTTATTTAAGTGTGTAGTTTGCTTGACTAATATAAATATGACTCATATATTGTATGTACGAAGTATTCCTTTTAAAAATATTTGTTAACTTAGGCATACTAATTGGATCTGGCAACATAAAAGATAATATCTAGCTATCACTAAAATTAATACTTGAATATAACGCAACAGAATCATTCGAAAACCATTATCCAATAAAAGTGTAAAAATTTCGATAAAAGAATAAATAGTCTTTTCTGAGCTTTATCAACGTATAGTATACTTTATTTCGTGTCTGAACAGATTATTCTTAAATCTTTTAGAACAGAGTTTCTAAGAAAACAAGATTCAAAGCTAAAAAAGAATAATCTTAATGCTTCAATACTTTTACAGATATTTTTATTTCTCTCGTATATGAGTACCTTTATCGGTATTAGTTTCCGCTGAAAGTATTGGCGTTAAATCAATTTAGCTACAATATCCATCAAAGAACCGAAAAATTCTTTCATGTATGACGGATAGATTCTTTGGATTAGCTTTTCTTTTTCCAACATAAAAATGACTTTAAGAAGAGATTACTGTAACGTCTACACGATGTTTTCTTTCTTTCTTTTTTTTTCGCTGTTATTGTTGTTTTCCTTTCTTATACACATTTTATTCTTTTGAACATAAGTTAACCACTTAGTTTAATTTTAAAAAGTATTTTTAAGTTAAAAGTTTCAAGTGCAGAGGGAATAGAAGGAATTAAAGGGATTTGAAAACAGTAGTCACGTTTGAAGCGTTAATGTTTATTAACGTTAACGTTTATAACATGTTTAAAAATGTATGAAAAAGCACATAATTGTTAAATATAGTTTCTTTTATTATTAAACAGCATTATTAATGTTGTTATATATTAGAATGATATATATTTTTACAGTCAGCTTATTAAAAGTGAAAAATTTACATTTAAAGGTACAATTTCTTCATGTTTAACATATTCAAGCTTTGATTTTTAAATACATAAAACTTTTTGTAGGACGGTTTTCTTTTAAATAAGGAAATTAGTCTAAGTGACTGTCCATAAATGATGCCACCATATTTCAATGACCCCTCTTAACCCCCCCTTTATCACAAAGTATCATACTTCATCATACCCCTACCCCATTGTCAGAGATTACAAGAGATTACATATACATATACTTGTATTTCAAAAATAAAGCGCTACGTTACAGATCATTTTTTTGAAATTTATTTTTTAACATTGTGTTTTAATGACATTTGTGAGATAATTAGTATGAAGCTAGAAAAGTCTGCCACCTCCGGGCTACGCTTGCCAACCCCAGTTCTGAAGCACCAGATTTTAAAAGGAGGCAAATTTAAACGGCTTTTAAATGATTGAATTATAGTAATTTTCATAAAAAGTTGTCTTTTCTTTGTAAACGGCTATCCTTTGATTGGAGATTTTTGATCCAAATCAGCCGCTGTTAACAAATACGATATCTATTTGCGTTTTTGATTTTAAAAAAATCCTGTATCTATATTGAAAGTTAAGAAAAATAAATAAGCTAATGTAAAATAAATTAAGTAAACGGAGTCTAAATCTTTCGATGTTTTAAACAATGCTATAATGCAGTTCTATGAAATAAGATATTTCAAATGCATAGTAATCAGATGTAATGTTCACCAAATTTGTACTTCTGTTTTTAATATTCAAATGAAAATAATTTTGTTGCTACAAAGGAAATATTATTTGCAATTCATTTAATATTCACGATAATAGTCGAAAAGATTACCTAAAATTATCAAATAAATGTCTCGTAAAATATATTTTTTAATTTAAGCTGTTTTGCAGATGTTTCTATTAATTAATTTAAATGATTATTTAATGTTTTTTTTCTTATTTGAAATTCTTGTGCAAATATATTTTTAAAGTGCAATTTTTAATATGTTCTTCCTTTAGCACATAATTGTTTTATTCTAATTTCAAAATTTTATTTTCTGTCTATAAATTACATGCAAAAAACTTTTTAATTCAGAGGATATATTATTCGTTGCGCTGCTTTTTAAACTGGCAGCAGTTATAATAAAGCCCTTTTCTAAAATATATTAAAAATAATTTCAAAATTCTAATAATTTAAAGTTAAAATAGAAAAAATACTCAAAAAATGAAAATAAATAAAGTATGTATAACTCTAACGTATAAAGTTATCTAAAAATGCTGAAATTACTATGTACAGTTCTTTCTCCATTAAAACTTTAATAGAACGATTTTGACCAAATTTAAAATTAAATGTCTCTCAAAAAATTATTAAATCTAAAAATTGTCTGCATTCCCGTATTTTTTAAGAAATTCTTTGTAATACCACCAATTTGCATATTTTGAATGAGATAGATTTCTTTTTATTAACGAAGAAAGACCATCGTCATGAATAATTCATTGTCATCTTCGGTAACAGCTATAGTTACTTTTTTTAGAATAGGGAAATAAGATTAAGGCTTGCAATAAAAATAAATAATAATAAAATATTAGTTGCAATTGAAAACGATAAAGTTTAAAATTTGAAATAATTTGGTTTTAAATTTAACCTTTACTATATAAACATAAAATACAATTTCAAAGTATTTCCAAATTTAATCTGCTAATTTTTAATGCTTTTATTTTAAACAGAATTTGTGATGTCACATTACATCTTATCCCATGCCCTCTCTTGTTACAAAGTGTTACAATTTCATGAAATCTCCCCTCCCACCTCAAACATTGTTATAATTTGCGGACGGCCCCTAACTGGGAAAGGTTTTTAAGTTTTTGCGAATCAATGGGCATAGAATGACATTTGAATGAGACGAAATATAGTGTACTACAGAAAAATTTTTTGGTCCGAATCGACATCACGTTAGGTAAGGTTTACTGTAATAAGTGATTTCCTTATATAATTTAGTAAGTATGATAGTGCCAGAAAACGCTAGAAATTATTAAGTTTTCTGTTAATTATGTTATTGATACGTTATTGTTATTACGTGTTATTACGTGTATGTTATTGTTGTTACTATTACCATTTTTTACAATAAAATTTTAATGAATAATATTTTTTAAGAGCGATTAAAAATGTTTCTTTCTGGTTCGAAGAACTGTAAATCCTTTTTTACATGAATTAAAATAAATAAATAAATAAACATTAGCTATAAAAAAAAAAAAAAAAAATTAGAATTTTATAAGAAATACATGAAATTTAAATCTGTCACAACTCAAATTAATTATACAAAAAGAAAAAAAAATATCGGTTAAGACTGATAATTCCGAATTCGTACAGATGTTGGTGAATCTAATCTGATCACTATCAGAAATCACATATAGGTCCTGCCAGTATAAGTCGCTTGCCGATGTATAAACACAAAAGGACTTATTACTATAACCGGCAGTTGATAAAGCGGAATCTTGATTTTCAGGTGCTGGCATGCTGCAGATGCTTCATCGATACCAACTGTGTTCATGCCGACATAAAACAGACACTGCTGGCTTAGGTCCAATCATGTGCCGAAATGTATATGTTTTCAATGATGTATTCTCAGTAATAATGTCTTCTTGCACTTGCCCCTGTACGGGGCAATATATACCCTGTATATATTCAGAAATTCTTATATATGTATGTAAGTATATATATATATATATAGATAACAGACTACAAATAAAAATAACACACGCGTTTGATGCGAAGACCAAATTAGACATAAAACACGTTAATGATATCAAAGGGCTTACCCCCCCCCCCTTGAAATATCTTATATCATGTACCAGCTTCCCCACCCTCTAAAAACATAACATTATGTTTGCATAGCCCTTATGGTTCATTTAAACAACTCATTATTTTAATACATTAAGTAATATACATTAAGTAATATTTATTTTTCTAAATGAATTTCTGAATTCCTACATTTTACAACTATACTTGTCCATGTGTTCTGAATTTTATGTAAAATATAATATGCGTTTTATATATTTATAATTCACATTCATTAAAGCTTCGGTAACTTTTAAGATACTTTATAAAATTGCTTATTACTACGATACCTACAATTCATTTAAACAACACTTTTTAAATAAATCCAAAAGCGTCTTTGTGTGAATGCCTGAAAGCTGTGTGTGAATTATTTATTCTTCCTTCTACGTTTAATAAGGGTCCTGCTAATAAATTATGATGTATTTTGTTTTCAAATTGCGTTATTTGACAGTTGCGCTTGAATACGGAAATAAATAAAAGCAGACATTTTTAATAAAAAGAAATTTCATATGTTCACTGTCAAATTTGATGAAGGAAATAAAAGGGAAGCACATTTTCCACTTGACAGACGATAAATTATATTAATCGGTTTGGCAAACACTCAAAAATGGACAAAAAATTTTCATCACTATAAGAATGAATAGACTAATAATTTCCGACAGCTTTCATTAAATGTTATCTTGATATAGAATAAAATGACGGTTCATGATAAGGATAAAGATAAAATGCTGGTCTCATTGTGACTTTTTTACTTAATATGATTAAATAGATATTAGTTCTATAATTAGCTTTCAAGCCTATACCTTCTAATAACTGAATTATTTCGGTACTATAAAGAAAAATAATAAAATAATGTTATGTTGAAGCTAAACATTGGAAGTTTTATAATTATTTTATTGGTATTTCACATATTGAAAATCTTTAATTATTTACAGTTATTGTCTATTGGAGATGTGTAAGTTTTATTATTATATTTTTGCTACTATTAATTAGCTTTGAATCTTAAACTTAAAAGTTATTGAATTGTTTTGGTATTATAAAGAAAAATAATAAAATAATGTTATGTTTAAATTAAACAATGAAAGTTTTATAATTATTTCATTGGTGATTCATTCATTAAAAATCTGTAATCATCTACAATTATTGTCTAATTAAAATGTGTAAGTTTCATTTCCATAATTTTGCTTTTATTATTAGTTTACAAGCTTATGCCTATACTAATTCAATTAGTTTTGAGATCATGAAAATAAATCATAAAATAATATAATATTAAAATTAAACATTGTAATTACTGTATGTAAAATTAGTCGTTGTTTTGTAACTCTTTTATTGTTGTATAATTATTCCGAAAATCTTAGCTATCTTTCTAAAATGTGTATGTTTATTAGTATAAGATATCTTCTATTATTAACATTTAAGTTTGCACGTATACTATTTCAAATATTTTGATACCATGCAGTATATATATATAAAATGTTAGTTTCAAAACAAAATATATATGCATTATAATTATTTTTTGTTTTTGTTTATCATATACTGGAGATATTTAGTTATTTATTGCAAATGTACATGTTTACTTTTCTGAACAATCGTATTTTGCACTGAAAACGATACGGCATTGCTACGGAAGCTAGTTTGCAACTAATATTTTGCGTTTTTGGTTTTGTAACTTTAAACGTTTTTTGTATCTATCTATATCATGAAATTTGTATGTATATATATTTTTTAATTTCCATTCATAAACAAATCAGATGCATGTATATTTTGTAAAAATTTGTGTATATGTCAAATTTATGAATTGAGAATAGAATTGAATACAATAGAGGATACTGTATTTTAAATAATAATGTATTTTTTTTTAATCTGAGACATCTGCTTTAGCACTATTACTAATTACCGCTTTATAAATGTAAGATGAAAAAAGGATTATAGAAAAATCCCATCACAATGAATCACTGGGATGCACAGATAAATTTCACTTCACATGCACGTAAGCAAATATTTAACAATCTATTTTTTTACAACTTATATTGTAATAATCCAAATAGTATTCAACTGGGAAATTTGTTAAGTAACATTTTTTAACCATAGTCTAGTGTAATCCATTTTAAGCAATTCCTTTATAGCATAAATAATGATTGTGAAAATAATAATAATATTTATTATTATTCTAGCAATAATATGCTTAATTTTGGTATGCCCATGTGCACCTACAGTCAATCAGTTCAATCCCTCTCATTACCCTGCCTGCGCTTCAATGCAGCAATTTTGCATTTTGCATCATAGCAACTACAGTAAAACCTTGCTGGAGAATGAACTCCTATTTTCTTAAAAAATACATAAATATAAGAGCTTAAAAATAAATTTAATAGAATGCGTAGAATTTAGAAATGATTTATTATTTTTCATTCATATACAGAAAGTCTTAGCACTGCCCATAAAATTTAGATACATCGTGCCATAAGTCGAAGCTTTAATTTTTAGAACGATGTCCCTGTCAACATCGCAAATGCATAATATGCAGTAGTATATTAAAATATTTGAGGATCTCGTTTAATACATATTAGAGTGGTGCGAAAAATAAAAGTTTTTATTTCCGAATCGCTATAGTGCGGAAAAGTTGCGATTGGTAAATACAAGAAAAACTAAAAAAGAATTTTTGAAATCGGACATTATCTTCCGATCGCGCAAATCACCTAAAAATTCAAAAAAATTGAAAAATTTCGATTTTTTCAGAATTTATTAAATAAAAATATTACATATACATATATTCTATCACTATAGTGGAAAATATTTACATATTGTACTATTTAATAATAATAAAAATATTAATTGCGTTTAGAGAATATCTTCCGATCGCGCAAGCTCATTAAAAATCGGGAAAAATTCAATTTTCAGTGATTTTTGATGCATTAAGAAAATAATTAAATAAGTTCAATCTGCGGTCTCATGTTAAAATTTAAATGTAAATTAATAATATTGTGCATGTTATGCTATTTTTGAACAACCGAGATCTTACCACGACGAGTCGCTGCAGGGTGAAAAGATTTAGTAGTTCGCGCAACTCCTGTTAGCCACGTTGCGAAACAGCGTTGAAGTCGCCCTATGTGTCCACATCCTTTTCTCTTCCCAACGTCGTCCACTTGCACAGTGCGCCATTTCGTATCAGTGAGCCCGTGAACGAATTTCGTTTGTTAATTAGATGTATTGTGTTATTTAAAATACATTAACATGTGACAGGTACACGGATCTGCATACGTCGTTCACAAGGAAAATTACTAGACAATCTTTTCATTGTCCTATATTTTGTCATCCCCAAGAGATTTTTTGTCAGATATTCTTCACGAACACAGCGCCTGTACGAGAAACTAAAGAAAATCCTTTAAAAGAATTTAAATACTTCTAAAATCGTTAAAAATACTTCTAAATATTTTCAATAAATGCGTCCATATAACACGCATTGATATGTAGAATGATACATGTTTGAAGATGGTTTATAGTAATTTTAAACAGTGTATGTTGTCCATCGTGATATTTGTCTCAGGACTGAGGAGGATAACTAAATAATCGCCCTTTTTTCCATCAAAATGTATGTCATGTGGTTCTTCTGATTCCACTTGACTTTGCCGTAATTTTTTTCTTTCTGTTTGTTTTCTTCTAATTTTGTATAGGTCAATAACTTGAAAAGCATCTGTTTTAGTTATTACAGGACTATCTTCTAGTACACTCAACGCTTTAGCAGCACCTGCACTGTCAGATACACCATTGCGATCGCAATGTAAAGATGTAGATTGTAACTCCACTTTCATTTGCCATGGTAATTTCTTCTTCTTAAATCTGATAGGCTGTATCCGTCATTGTAGTGATATTTTACATATACCTACATTAGCATTAAAATTCTCATGTATTTCAACTAAATGCTCAAGGTCTTTTATTTTCGCTTCAACAAATTTGGAAGGTTGCCTTTTCAATATATAGTTTCGTCTTCCAAATCTTGTACTCAGTTTTTTTCTTTTTTTTTTAAATTTTAGTACAATTTTTTTTCCCGTTGCGTCCTTTCTCTGGAGGTAGATAAATCTATGCTCAATGACTGGAATTTTTTTGTGTTTTTGAGACGTACAATTAGTCTCAATTAGACATTCCCTCAGATCTGGTGACTTTTTACAGGAGCAATATAAATTCATTACACGTTTGCAGGCTGAAATATCACACAGTTGAGTTTCTTGTTTTTTAAATTCATCAAACTTTTTTATAAGGTTTGGCTATTCCTTGTCTAGAATATAAGATTTCGTTAGTTTAGAATATTATCGTAGTAGGCATTAATTAGCTAAATGATTCTACAATCAAACACTTTTGGGATTGACGCCTTCTAATAAATATATTTTATTTTTTGTGCCATTGTATTGCTGACAAATGAGAAACTCACTTTATGATGTTGAATTTACTTGCTAATAGAGACCTCTTCTCAAGGTAGCATTGAAGAACATCTTCGTGTGTTGGAAGAATATTTGGCAGAAAATCTCTTGGATGACCGAATATAGGGAAATGAAAATATTGTCTAGTAATTTTCTTTGTCAACGACATATCCAGATCCGTGTCCCTGTCACATGTTAATGTATTTTTAAAAACACAATACATCCAATTAACAAACGAAATTCGTTCACGGGCTCTTTTATACGAAATGGCGCACTGTGCAAGTGGACGAGGTTGGGAAGAGAAAAGGATGTGGACACACAGGGCGACTTCAAAGCTGTTTCGCAACGTGGCTAACAGGAGTTGCGCGAACTACTAAATCTTTTCACCCTGCAACGACTCGTCGTGGTAAGATCTCGGTTGTTCAAAAATAGCATAACATGCACAATAGTATTAATTTACATTCAAATTTTAACATGAGACCGCAAATTGAACTCATTTAATTATTTTCTTAATGCATCAAAAATCACTGAAAATTGAATTTTTCCCGATTTTTAATGAGCTTGCGCTATCGGAAGATATTCTCTAAACGCAATTTATTTTTTATTATTACTAAATAGTACAATATGTAAATATTTTTCACTATAGTGATAAAATATATGTATATGTAATATTTTTTTAAAATATCTGAAAAAATCGAAATTTTTCAATTTTTTTGAATTTTTAGGTGGTTTGCGCGATCGGAATATAATGTCCGATTTCAATTTTTTTTTTTTTTTTTTTAGTTTTTCTTGTATTTACCAATCGCAACTTTTCCGCACTATAGCGATTCGGAAATAAAACCTTTTGTTTTTTCGCACCACCCTAATACATATACATTTAAGTATGTATTGCAATAACGAGAGAGGGGCGGGGTAGAATACAATATTAATTTTTAGATAAATATTCCTGAATGCTGGAATAAAGATTAAACTTTTAATTAAAAAGTTTCACTCTCAAATCAGGGCTCCCAAATGGTCCGCGAACTGAACACCAATATTTTTAACAAAAAATTTCATATTAGGTTTCTGCAGCATTTGTGCAAAAATTAACATCCGAAGCTGATTTTTTGCGCAAATTGCAAGGAAAATATAAAACGAAAATCTTTCTAAGAAAATATTGATGTTCAGTTGGCGGACCATTTGTCAGCCCTGTCTCAAATCGATAGATCCCCCACTATTGCGTTCATTGACTCTAAAATTAGACAAAGACGTAATAGTATTATGAAATATCATAATGCATTTTAAATATAAAAGTATATACTATATTTGAGAATTTTATAGTACCGAAATCGCGGTCAGAGACACACAAATTATGCATTTTTCTATTTCATTTAGTCTTATATATATATAGCTTAGATTCATGTTATGCACACGCAACGATTGTGTTTATAAGAACGTGATTTCATTAAATAATGTTTTTTTCATTAAAAAAATTATTACGAAAATTTTACAGAAATATACATAATTTCCAATGAATTTTAATAATGTGGTAAAAATAATTAAATCAGAAAGAAAAAAAGAATAAACGACAAAAAAATGAAGTAATTAGTACACTGATAATGACATAGGCACATACATAGATTAAAGTGACGGTTGAAGATGATGGACATCAGGTAACTTCATTGGGAAGAAGGAAACATGAGAATCGGGTGTTAAATGTGCGAATAACCTGACATCTGTTGCTGTTTTTATTAAGTGATCTACACAGTTCTGTTTTTAATTGTTAGGAATTAAAATGTTTATTTTAATCGACATATGTTCAATACTAGCAAAAAATTTTAAACTCCAACTTCCAAACAACGAAAAATAATATCCCATATGAAAGTTTAGTTTAAAATTGAAGATATATTAAAATAAGCTATCAAACAAAAAAGCTTGGGAAGCATTGAGAAACAAAAGAACTGAATTACATACTACAATCATTATACGTCTATATTTAAAATATATAATTATTTTAAAAAAAATCAAAATTAAGGATAAAAAGAAATAATAATAATAATCATATTTTGGTCAATTTGCATGAAAGTTTTCCTTTCTTTTAAATCCCCCCCCCCTTTTCTTGTAAAACCGAATTGATTTTAAAACAAGAATTCCCATTATTGCATTGCAAACGCATTGAAAAAAATGTGCCACACAGCAAAAAAATATAAAAATCAATATTTCGTTTTCTTATACATAAGCAAATTTTCTTTGATAAATATATCTTCTAAACGCTATATCAATATATTTAACAAATTTTGTTTTAACAACAAAATAATAATAATAATAAAATTATTTCGGCAAGAGAATTCTTGAAGTGTTTCTTAAATAATATTTCCTATAAAAATTATAGTTGTTATTTTAGTTCTGTCTCGATCACAAATAGAACTTCTGTTCTCTTACATTTGTTATTAATTTAACTTTTCATTTTAACGGAATATTTAATGTGGAACATATTATATCTCTTTGCATGTTGTACTTTTAGAATGATAGACCTACATTTCAATTTAAATATACCTTTGAAGAAATATTAAGCATAACTTCAAGTTATTGTAGTAATCATGTTATTCTATAAATGGAATAAATTTTGTGAATCAGAAAAATATTTTACTACCAATAATCTTTTAAAATATCTTTCAAAAGTCTATGTCATGAAAAAGATCATGCATTTAAATTCTCTGGTACCAAACTGAGATCTTTCCTAGAATTATAGAATTATTATTCCAACTTTACTTATGATGAATCGTCGATCGTACTTTCTGATTTTCTATTCCTGTAAAGGAGGATATTTTTAAACAAGTAAAAAAATATCCTAAAGAGAAATTTTATTTTACAGAAAGTACTTTTAGAAAAGATTTCTCTCCTTTGATTGGAAGAGTAAAGCAATTGATAGATATTTTTCAAATATTATCTGTTATATTCTTTATAATATGTATTTAATTTATTCTAAAAAATAATGTATGTATCTATTTTTGGTTAATTTGAAAGAAAAATACCTATTGTTTTAATATATTTTGTCTTTTTCTTTATTTTTTTAAAAAACAAGTATTAGCATTATCTCATTACAACAACATTTGAAAAAGATTAAAAAATGTGTTATATAACAGTCTATGTTTCGGTTTCATAAGTATAAAAAAAATAAAAAAGATTCCTCGCAATTTATATCTTCCCTGGGTTAACTTAAATGTGCTTAACAAATTAGTTCATAGAGGTTAATAAAATAAATAAATAAATAAATAAATAAATACAGAAAAACAAGTGCTAAAGTATTTCTAAAATATTTTTTCCTACAAAAATTTAGATGCGATTTTAGTTCTCCCACAAACGGAAAAAAAGATTTATTTTCACTTTACATTTTCTAATAATTTAAATTTTCATATTATCGAGATATTTAATGTGGCGCAATTTATTTCTCTTTTCTTTTTGTAGTTTTAGACTGTTATATCTATATTTTCTTTTAAATACGCAAATGAAATATTTTTTTACCTATAAATTCAAGAAACTATATAAATCATTTTATTTTACAAATGGGAAAAAATATCAATCCGTAAAAATATTTTTCCACAAATAAGCTTTTAAAATATCTTTTAACAGTCTCCGGATAAATGAGATCATGGATTTTAATCTCTATTATCAAACAGAGATCTTCTATAGAATTATGGAATTATTATTCCAACTCTGCTTATGATGTATTATCGATCATACTTTAAGTACATTCTCATATTTTATTCCTGTAAAGAACGATATTTTTAGGCAATTCGCAAAATATCCTAGAAAATGAATTTTATTTTACAGAAGGTACATTTAAAAGTGATTCGTCATGTTTGATTTTAAGCGCAAAGTAAGTGATAAATATCTTTCATATAATCCTCGGTATCCTTAAAAAATTCTTTAATTTCTCTTTAATAACCTCTTTGAAATCTTTATACATATATATTAATATATTTAGAAATTGAAGATAGATAAAAATCTTTCAAATTGAAGATAGAGAAAAATAAGATATCAGACAATATAAGTATTCTGAAGTTTAAAAAAAAATGATCGGTACAAGGTATAATCACGATAGGTACCATTCAAATAATACAAATTTTTAAAAAAATGTTTTAAAAAATAACTTATGATATGTATTCTTTGTCAGTTTGCACAAAAAATATCAAATACTTTCTTTTAATTTCTTTTCTGTTATTTTTTTAATTTAATTTATTTTTAAACAAGCTTTGGCATTATCTCATAACCACCTTATTGAAAAGAGAATAATATATATGTTATATGCACAAGTTTAACAGCCAATATTTCGTTTTCATAAATTTAAATATTTTTTACTTGCATATTATATCTTCCTTACGCTAACCTAAGTGTGTTTAGAAACTTTGGAGGCTTAAAAAAATATTTTAGAAAGAAAATATTTGATATTTTCTGTAATATCATTTCCTACAAAATTCTTAGATCTGATTTTATTTCTCCCATAAACAAAAAAATGGAACTTTTTTTGTGTTACAAATTCTATTAATTTAAATTTAAATTTAAATGGTATATTTCATGTAGTACATTTTATTTCTATTTCCTTTTCATAGTTTAAAAAACTATTTTTTATTTAAATATGCGTATTAAAAATATTTTAAGTTTAAAATATAAGTTAATTATAAGTTACTGTTACACCTTTCATTTTACAAATGTAAAAAAAAGTCATTCGGTAAAATATTTTACCACAAATTTTCGTTAAAAATATCTTTCTAAAGTCGCTGTGTGGAAGAGATTATGGATTTCAGTCCTGAAGTATCAAACTGAGATCTTATCTGGAATTAAAGAATTATTATTCAAACTCTGCTTATAACGGGTTATCGATATGATTTAAGTACTTTCTGATTTTATATTCCTGTAAAGAAAGATATTTTTAGACAACTTACAAAATATTCTAGAAAGAAGTCTTATTTTTAGAAAAGATTTCTATACTTTGATTTTAAGCGAAATGTAAGTGATAAATATCTTTCAAATATAATCTGCGCTATCCGTTAAAATATTTTTTATTTCTTTCACCACCTTTGAAATATTTATATGCATATATATATATGTATATATTCCATTAGATTTAGAAATTAAACTCTTTCAAAGTAGAGATAGATAAAAGTACGATATCAGCAAAATATGTATGCAAAGTTTTCTGAAGCATAAAATGATCTGAGGTACAAGATACAATCGTGATAGGTACCAATTAAATAATATAAATATTTCAATAAATAATAAACTTTTAAAACAATTATGCATATACTTTTTGACAATTTGTAGGAAAAAATCAATTATTTTCTTTTAATGCCCTACCGGGGGCCGTGCGTTTCTGACCTTTAAACTGCTAGACGGCAGGTGCTGGGTTAAAACCCAATCACGGCCGTCTGCCTAACCGCTAGGAGTTTTCGTTGTTTTCTTCGATTTTGCGCAAATAAGGGTTAGGTTCCCTTAGAAAGACTACCCACAAAGGGCACGCTCCCCTTGGGCCAATATCCCTCGAATAGATAATCGGCAAACACAAAATAAACCATTATTTTTGTTTAATTTATTTTCTCTTTATTTTTTCTTAAATTTAATTTGTTTTCAAACTTCTATTGGCATTATCACATAACGATCGCATTGGATAAAAATAAAAATGGTTTATATAGCGCAACTTGCACCAATCAATATTTCGTTTTCATGGATATAAACGAATTTTCCTTGCTAATTAAACTTTTCCTACACTAACGTAAACGTTTTTAATAACTGTAGAGGTTAATAAAAAAATCAAAATCATTTAGAAAGAGAAATGTTTCAAAAAACCTGTTTCTTCAAAAAACTTTTAGATTTGATTTTTTTTTTTCTACCACAAACAAAAAATAGATCTACTGTTACTTTACATTTTCTATTAATTTATATTTTCATTTTAATGGGATATTTAATGTAGAACATTTTATTTTTCTTTCCTTATTGTAGTTTTAGTTCGATATATCTATATTTTCATTTAAATATACCAATGAAATATTTTAAAAGTTTCATATCAAGTTTCTCTATGAAACTTTTTATTTTACAAATGGGAAAAAATTGTCAATCGTTAAAATTTTTTATCGCAAATAATCTTTTAAAATGTCTTTAAAAAATTTGTGTGATAAACGGGATCATGAATTGCAACCCTCTATTATCAAACAGCGATCTTTTCAAGAATCATAGAATTAGTATTCGAACGCTGCTTATGATGGATTATCGATCTGAATTTAAATACTTTCTGATTTTCTATTCCTGTAAGGAAAGATATTTTTAGACAATTCACAAAATATTCTTGAAATAAATATTATTTTTTACAGAAAGTACTTTTATTAAAGATTTCACTCCTTTGATTTTACGCACAAAGTAAGTGATAAATATCTTTCAAATATAATCTGCAGTATTCTTTAAATTTATATATAATTTCTTTGTTATTCTTCTTTCCACCATTAAAATATTTTTATTTATGTTTTATTGGATTTAGAAATTCAACTAGTTCAAACTAAAGATAAATAAAAATATGACATCAGACAAAATCTTTTTGTGAAGTATTCTAGAAATTCATACAGAGATCTGAGGTACAAGATACAATCGAGACAGATGCAATTAAAATAATATAAATATTTAATAAAAAATAAACTTTAAAAATAATTTCTGTATATATATACTTTTTTTCAATTTGTACGGAAAATATCAATTCCTTTCTTTTAATTTTTTTCTCTTTTTTTATTAAATTTAATTTACTCTCAAACAAGTATTGGCATTATCACATTACGACCGCATTGAAAAAAGAATAGACAATATATTATATAACACAACTTCTAACAATCAATATTTTGTTTTCATAAACATAAACGAATTTTACTTGCTAATTATACTTTCCCAACATTAACTTAAATGTTTTTAATAAATCTAGAAATTAACAACAACAAAAAAATATATAAAGAAAAAAAAGAAATATAAAGAAAAAAAAGAAATATAAAGAAATAAAAAAAAAATAAATGTTTTAAAAATATTATTTCCAACAAAACCTTTAGATTTTATTATTTTTCTCCCATAAACAAAAAAAAAGACCTAGCTGAAATTTTGTTACTTTACGTTTTTTATTAATTAAAATTTTTATTTTAACTGATTTATATAATGTGGTACAATTTATTTCTCTTTCCTTATTGAAGTTTTAACATGATGCATGCATATTTTCGTTTAAATATAAAAATGAAATATTTTTAAGTTTAAATTCAAGTTACTGTATTATTCATTTTATTTTACAAATGAAAAAAAAAAAAATAATCGGTAAAATATTTTCGGCAAACTAGTTTTGGTAGCCATACCATATCGTTAGTAGTGCAAAATATCATAGATTAGGGGGGGGGGGGGGGAATTGTTTTTGAAACATGCTCTTTGGAATTTATTATTAAAGATTTAAGTATATGATACACAAATAATAATTATTTTTATTATTATAAAGTTCACAAAGTTCATTTTCTTCCTAACAGTATTTTATATCCTGTATGGATGGTATCCAATTAGCTAGACTTAGTATAGGTGTAAACTTAAGCTGCTAATAAGAGCATTATTATAATAATAAACATACACAATTTAATAGATTACTTAAGATTTTCGATTTATGATGCACCAATAAAAAATGACCGGATAGTATGTAATTTTACATACAATTACAATGTTTAATTTTAATATAATAATATTTAGATCAATCTAGTATAGGCATACATAAATAGTGGAGGCATAAATTTGAATACTAATTATAAAAACAAAAATATATGAATTGAACTTGCACATCTCCAATAGACAATACTTGTAAACGATTAAACCTTTCCAAGACATGAAATATCGATAAAATAATTATAGAATTTCCAATGTTTAATTTCAACCTAACATTATTCTATATTTTTTTATAATACCCCAACAATTCAATTACTAGTAGGTATAAGCTGAAAAACTAATTATAGAAGCTAAAATATAATAGCAAAATTTACACATCTCCAATAGACAATAAATGTAAATGATTAAAGATTTTCAATGAATGAAACATAGATAAAATAATTATAAAATTTTCACTGTTTAATTTCAAAATAACATTACTTTATAATTTTTCTTTTCTTTATACTACCCAAATAATTCAATTAGTAGAAGGTATAAACTTGAAAGCTAACTATAGAATTAATATCTATTTAATCATACTAATTTAAAAAAATCACCCTGAGACCAGCATTTTTTCTTTATCCATTTCGTGAACCGTCATTTCATTCTACATCTAGATAACGTTTAATGAAAGTTGTCGGAAATTATTAGTCTATTCTTTCTTATAGTGACGAATATTTTTTGTGCATTTTTGAGTGTTTGCCAAAGCGATTAATATAATATATCGTCTGTCAAGTGGAGAATGTGCTTCCCATTTATTTCCTTCATCAAATTTGCAGTGAACATATGGAATTTCTTTTTATTAAAAATATATGCTTTTATTTATTTCAGTATGCAAGTGCAACTGTCAAATAACGCAATTTGAAAGCAAAATACATCATAATTTATAAGGAGAATACTTATTAAACGGAAAAGAAGGAATAAATAATTCACACACAGCTTTCAGGCATTTCATATACAGACGCTATTGAAATTGTTAAAAAAGAAAAAAAAAATGTTATTTAAATGAATTGAAGTAAATAGTAATTTATAAAGTATCTTAAAAGTTCTTGAACCTTTTTTAAATATCAATTACAAATATATCAAATGACGATATATTTGTATTATATCGTCATAATAATATACAAATATATCAAAATATTTTTTACATAATGCAGATTACATGGACAAGTATAACTGTATTTTTTTTTATATTAGCAATACACTCAGAGAAATGTACATTATTTAATAAGATGGTCTTGTGTAATAACGCCAGGCGGGGTAATAACGCCAAGTGCTAATATTATGCATAATTATGAAATAATCTGATAAATGACACACATGTGCTCTGCGCAGAAGGGTTTTGAGTCATATAAATCACAAAGTTAATTTGTTTCATTTTTAGGTCTTATTTTTTTACAAGCCCGGAAATACTTTCTTAATTACATAAATTTGTAGTACATTTTATGGACTTTCAAAATGTTGTTAAAGATTTTGGATATCTTCTCGAGATAATTTGTAATTTAAAATGTACAGCGCAATAACTATAGCGGGGTAATAACGTTAATCCTTGTCATTAATACCCTGGTTGATTGCCTACAGTAACCGAGCTACATCCTAAATACTGATTCAAATAAACACAGTTAAAACTGTGCAATGTTTCTAATAATTCTATTTAAGCGGTCCTTTTTAAGCAAAAACAAGCTCACGGTCTAATTTTATTTTGCCTCATCCTCCCCCCCCACACACACCAGACCTTTATTTTTCTTACACTTTCACAAAAAAGTGAACATTTTCAAAACTTAGAAAGCAATTTGTCAATTTCTAAGTTCGTAGTGTTTGTATTTTTAGAATTGGGCAATCTACATGCAATTATTCCATCTTATTTCACAGTTTTTTTTGCATGACACGTTATTACCCATATAGGTGGGTAATAACGCCAAATAGCATTGGTCAAGAAATCACTCCATTACATTTTTTGAATACATATCTGTTAAATTATTTTTTTTTATATAGATATGCAATGAGTTGCTGTATCAAATCATATATTTGTTTGAAAAATACAATCTAAAACTGAGCCGTGAAAATTGGTAGAACCTTAACGTGGCGTTATTACCCCAGGGTACCTTATGATATAATAATAATGAAATTTACACATTTCTAATAAACAATAATGATAGATAATTAAAGATTTTCAATATACACCGATAAATTGGTTATAAAACTTCCTATGTTTAATTTCAACCTAACATTACGTTTTTTTTTTTTGTAAAACCCAAATAATTCAGTTACTAGAAAGTACATGATTGAAAGCTAATTATAGAACATCTATTTAATCACATTAAGTAAAGAAAAAATCACCATGCGACCACAATTTTATCTTTATCCATATCGTGAACCGTCATTTTATTCTACATCTAGATAACATTTAATGAAAGCTGTCGGAAATTATTAGTCTACTCTAGTCCGATTAATATAATATACCATCTGTCAAGTGAAGAATGTGCCTCGCTTTTATTTTCTTCATCAAATTTGACAGTGGACATACGAAATTTCATTTTATTAAAACATCTGCTTTTATTTATTTTCGTATGCAAACGCAACTGTCAAATAACTCAATTTGAAAACAAAATACATCATAATTTATTAGAAGAACCCCTTTTAAATTGAAAAGGTGGAATAAATAATTCACACACATCTTTCGGACATTCACACATAGATGTTGTTGAAGTTATTTATAAAAGTTTTATTTTAATAAATTGTTGTAATCAGTAATTTTACAAAGAATCTTAAATGTTGTTGAAGCTGTATTGAATGTCAATTGTAAATATATCAATTGCATATATTTTTATATAATGTAGAATACATGGACAAGTATGACTGTAATTTTTTTTATTCATTAATAGACTCAGGGAAATGTACATTATTTAGTCTGTTATATTAATAATAATTGCAAAAAAAAATGATAACTTTTTTTTTTGTTTCTTCAAATAAATACATTGACCCCAATATGGGTCAATGGAAATTTCGTTTGAATAAACAAAAACAAAACAAAAAAAATGCGACTTTCCGTCAACAATCTTCATCCGAAATGCATAATAACGTAACAATAACGTCATTAATCTATCTCAGTTTGAAAAGTTTTTATTATCCAAAAATTATGTTAATCCTTTATAGCTATATAAGTCAATTTAACAAAATTACGCGAGAGATTTATGGCTACTGCACACCAAATTAAATTTTGCAAAAAAACGACATTTTTTTCTTTGGATGAAAAGTTGAAAATAGAAGACTTTAGTAAGAATCAAATAAAATTGATGTGATTTTATTAAAATTTTATAAGTGTGTTTACATTTTTTTTTTGTCTGAGCAACAAAACGACTTTTTACTTTAATTTAAAAATTCGCTTAAAACAACTAAAATATATTCAACAAAATATGTTATGTGATTTTAATTAATTCATTTTTCTGGTAGGTACACATTTTTGATCAGTGCAGATTTTCGATATACATCGATAAATTATTTAAGAAAATTACTATGTTTACGTTCAACTTATCATTGCTTTTTCATTGTAATACCCAGATAATTCAATAAGTAGAAGGTATAAGTTTGAAAGCTAATTATAGAACTAATATCAATTTAATCATATTAAGTAAAAAAAAAAATCATCATGAGAGCAGCATTTTATCTTTATCCTTATCGTGAACCGTCATTTTATTCTATATCTAGAAAACATTTAATGAAAGCTGTCGGAAATTATTAGTCTATTCATTCTTATAGTGACGAATATTTTATGTCCATTTTTGAGTGTTTGCCAAAGCGAGTAATATAATATATCGTCTGTCAAGTGGAGAATGTGCTTATCTTTTATTTCCTTCATCAAGTTTGACAGTGAACATTTGAAATTTGTTTTTATTAAAAAAATATCTGCTTTTATTTATTTTCGTATTCAAGCGCAACTGTCAAATAACGCTATTTGAAAACAAAATAATCATAATTTATTAAGAGATCCCTTATTAAACGGAAAAAGGGGTAATAGATAACTCACAAACAGCTTTCAAGCATTCACACATATATGTTATTAAACTTATTTTAAAAATGTATTACATAGATAAATTGTAGTAATTAATATTTTTATAAGGCATCTGAAAAGTTGTTAAAACTTTATTAAATGCCAATTATAAATATATCAAATTCATATTATACTTTTCATAATTCGCAACACATGGGTAAGTATATCTGTAAAATTGATGTATTGAGATTCACACTCAGAGAAATTATCATTATTCAATGTTTTAAAAATATGTGTCCTTTAATGAATCATACTAGTAAACATTGCTTTGAAGACGTATGCTTAAAAAAACTTAACCTTTTGATTGAAATATATTTCTCGGGTTTAATCTATAAATTGCTCCATAGAGTTGACAATCATGAATCATATTATCAAATCATGAAAAGAGTAAAAGAGTACATTCATAGTTATTATAAAATCATGAAAAAAGTAAAAGGGTACATTCATAGTTATTATAAAATCATGAAAAGAGTAAAAGGGTACATTCATAGGTAAAATGCGTGCTTATTTTGTAACACGTTTTTAATCTATGATCAATGCTTGAATAAAGAGTATATATAAATTGGCTTTAATAACATGCCCAAAATAGGCATGCATTTTATGAATATGAATATACACCTTTACATCATATTTACATGAAGCTTAAAAATAAATCCTTTTGTTTCTCAGAATTTCGTAACTTTTCTGCTCATGAACACATTCGACAAACAAATGGGATTAAAAAGAAATAATAAATAAATTATACTTAAAATACATTTTATACATATATATGTATTTCCCAAATTATATTAAAACATGAATGTCCATAGCAAATAAATGTATGCTGTTCAAAAATTAACTTAATTACAGCTATGTCTAAAACTCGGGTTTAGCTATGTTCTGTTGTCATATAACTTGTATTTCTGGCAAAAGAAACTGTTTTATATACATTTTTTTTAGCATCGTTTAATTTTCTTTATTGTTATGACAGCCTGTTAAAACATATTCCTTATTTACACAGCGCTTACAGATTAATAACATGTTACAATTTAAGGATACATTTATGAATATTTATGAAGTGCAACATAACTGAAAAAATGATCAATGAAAAATGTCAAAATGCCAAGCGGAATCATACTTCTAACGTAGATGATTTTGAATGTTTTTTTTTCTATAACCTCATAGGTTACTGAATCTAATATAAAATTGTTTGCTTTATGTATTATGAATTCTGTGTATTTTTCTTTCAGTTCTTTAGGAAATAAAATTTAATAAAAGTAATAATAATAATAATAATAATAATAATAATAATAATAATAATAATAATAATAATAATAATAATAATAATAATAATAATAATAATAGTAACAGTAACAATAACTTCGAAACATGACATTTGTTATATACTACAACTTGCTCTTCTACAAATTTTAGTCCTAAGACTAGTAAAAGCGCGAAAGGAAGTTACATAAAACATAATGCCATGAAACAGATTAGCCTCGATCGCGAACGTTTTGGATGATTGGCACTATACTTCTATATCTGACAACCACATAGGTGTTCTTTTGTTTTTAATAAACGGTACATAAAACTAATTTTAGACATATATCTATTCTCTAAACTATTTTTGAAATTAATTTGTGTATCTTTATATAAGAAACAAATATATATTATTCAATAAATTAGCTTCAGTAATGATATACTGATATGACTAAAATTCGGGTTTAACTAGATTTTGTTTTCATATAACCTGTATTTCTGGAAAAAGAAACTGATTTATATACAAAAAAATGTTTCTTTGACATGTTTTAACTTTCTTTGTGTAATGGCAGCCAGTTAAAATATACTCCTTATTCACTCAGAGCTCACAGATTAATAACATCTCACAACATAAGAATACATTTATGAATATTTATGAAATGACAAAATATCAGAAAAATGACACATGAAAAATGTCAAAATGTTAAGTGTAGGCATATTTATAAAGTAGACTATCTTAATACTTTTTTTTACCATAGTTTCATAGGTTATGGAATCTGATTTAAAATTCTTTATTTTACATACAATGAAATCTGTGTAATGAGGACTCGCTTAAAACAAAAACAAAATTCCTCCTTAGAGAAATTGCCAGCATAGACAAAACAATATATAGACAATATTAATCATTTATTTTTATAAAAATATAAGATAAACTCATTGTTTGTTAAGAATATCGTTTAGAAGTATGCTTTAATCGTAAAGTATTCATAGATTAAAAATATATTAGATAATAAGCATACATTTTAAGGAAATGTATAAATTGTCAACTTATTAAAAAAGGATTCATAAAAATTTCAAAATGTCAAGTACTATGCACACGTCTAAAGTAGATTTTTTAAAACTTTTTTTCTGTAATTTCAGAGTTTTCCAAATCTAATTTGAATTTCTTTATTTTATATATTTTTATTTTCTAATTTGATAAATATTCATATATTTTGGAAAGCATAAACTACAAGAGCAATAAAAAACATAAAAATATAAGAATGACTGAAAAAAATAGAGTAAAAAACGAATCTGTCATTGATATAAATAAATTCAATGCAGAATAAAACTACAAAACTACTTGTTAAGAGTAACAACGTTCTTATTAGGTATATTTAAAAATTTATTCTGAAGAATAAGGTTTAAGTAAAATCCAAGAGACTTTTCATCCTATTGAAGAATATAAGTAGATTTCAGAAAGGAAAACTTATGCAAAAGACATAAATTACAAAAATAATTTCAAAGAATAAAAATAAAATGAAATCCAAGCAATTTTTTTATTTTGTTAAAGAAGAATTCAATATTAATTAAATATGAAAACTCATTCATTAGGCATAGCTTCCAAAAAAATTCTAGAAAATTACACACATCCACATTAGAGAAAATTATGAAGAAATTTCCATAGAGTACCATAATAATCTATAAAAATCTTTTAAAAACTAAGTTAAAAATTCGTTTTTAGCAATTAATGTCAATGGCGATGTATGACTATGAATTTTTTTTTTTTTTTGTGTAAGTCTATATATAATACTTAAAATTCAAACTCAATGTAACTTTCCAAATATTAGATAGTTAAAAATGTTTATCACAGCGGAAAATTGTTGACAGCAACTATCGATCATACTGAGTAATATGACGAATTAATTTGCACATCTCTGTAAATAAACAAAAAATGCTATACAGTCCATATTTCGTATAAAAGGGAGTCTCAGTAAACCGTTTAATTTTAATTATATTTGAAATATCATAACTTTATTAACAATAAACGTCTTTAAACTCATAAATCATAATATAATCTATTGTTCGAATGTTCTATATACGAATTACGAAATATATATATTTTTTTCTTTTTTACTGAGAAAATTTCTTTAGTATATCTCAGTGATACACACCGAAATCATTCTGTTTGAAATGTTGTAACATCAATAAATTATACATGAAATATGTTTTACGCATAGGCCATAATATAACAGATTTAATTTGTGTGTTCTTGTTAAAAAATATATGTTATATTCTTGAATTTCAAACTGAATATTTTATAGTGTATTTTCAAACTAAATAAAAATTACATGACAGTTCAAATAAATTTACAAGATTTACTGCAGATGCTAACTTAAAATTCTAACCACAAATACAGTGAAACTTCCATTTGACGAAGTTTCATCGTTATACTGTAATACTTAGTTATAAAGAAAATTCGATAAACAGAAATAAAGTGAAATTCATAAAATTTGTATAATAAAACAGACATGTTTAGAAAAAGCACATGTGACACAAAACTACTTAAAAAATATATACATCTTTTTCAGTGTAGACATATCTAAAAGATATATATACATAATAAAAAGAATATAATGTCTAAAAAAGCGTTATAAAGAGAAGTGAAAAAATGAAGAAGTTTCGTGTTTTTTTTTCATTATTACAATTTTTTAAATAAAAAATAAATCCATATTATTATTTTATTACAGTTTTCTTTTAATAAAATGCAACATTCATGAAAATTTTTGCTTTTTGAAAGCATTTGTACAATTCACCTGTAATATTTTCGTAAAACTGGAATCTCTGACTTATTGAATCGAAGAATTTTGAAGCTGGTTGTTTTGAATTGAAATGATTAAATAAATAAATAATTTCATTTTCTTACATGTCGCTGATACCGGGTGTGCCAAAAATGACTGATGGATTTTAAAATTCAATAACTTGCAAACGGTGACAGCTATTTAAAAATTTTTTTGCAAGAGGGCTATGCATAATGTCAGAAGTTTTTTACTGAAACTTTTGATTTTAGTTCGAATTTCAAACAACAGGTGGCGCTGCCGGCGATTGAAGGCCAGGTCGACGCTTTACTCAGCACTGATCACTTGGCCTTCAATCGCCGTCAGCGCCATCTATTGTTTGAAATTCGAACTAAAATAAAAAATTACGGTAAAACAAACTACTGATATTATATATAAGCCTCCTGCTATTTTTTTATCGCTGTCACCGTTTGCAAGTTATTGAATTTTAAAAACCATCAGTCATTTTTGGAACACCCTGTAGAAATACGTGCATCCATCACTTCAGAAACTTATCCGTTTAAATTTATATACTCATGAAAGTTTAATAAACTTCGCTATATATAATATATTTTTCACTATAAGAAGATTAATTTACATGTTAATGGTGTTCAAAGTCAATGTTCAGCTGAAAATTTTGTTAAGTAGAAAAATTCGTTAAGTCGGGACTTCGATAAAAGAAAGTACGATTGTACTTTTAAATTATTGTGAAAAGTGAAAAAATTTAGTAATGTGTGTGGTAACATAGGAAGGTTTTAATTCATGGGAGAAAACGTGTGTTTTCGATTAAATAAGTGCATTATGATCTAGGATCTTTTACACAAAACACTTAACACTTTATTATGACATGCATTATCAGCACTACTATCAGATTCCCCCAAAATCAATTTATATTTTTTATATGCAAGCAAAGAACAAAAAAATTATATATTGCAAAAAATTCATTTTATTAAATGGCCTCGACCAAACTACATATATTATGCGTTAATGAGAAACGTCAGTGCTTCCATCAGTTACCACCAGTTCCGACACCCCCAATATATACGCTTGCTATGCACACAAACAATGATAAATTAAAAAATGTGTATTAATTAATTTTCTTTATGGGGAGGGACTAAATACATTATTTATGAATGAGAAACATCAGCACATTCACATGTTCACTGTAAAAACGAAATATACAGCAGCTCCAAAAATCCGAACAAATACAGAACAGTGCTTGTTCGTATTGAAAAGAGGTCGGTTTAGCCGACATATCGATAAAAATAGAAAAGACAAACATAAGTTATACGTAGTCAGTAGTATTAAGTATCTCTTGAACTATTTTATTCAATAGCAATAGAAAGAGAATATGTCTTTACTTTTCAGTACAATAATAGATGTGCTGTTGTATGAAGTAACATTATCTCAATTAATGAATAGATACATTGTATGGAATTATTCAGCTAATTCTTTCGCTTATTAAATGTATCTCAAGCTGCCAGACGCAACTAAATACACTGTAACAGACTGGTTCTCTCATGATTTTGAAATCAATCAATTAAATACAGAAGAAGAAATCATCCCTTAAATTCAAAATAAAGCTACAAGAAGAGTCTGATATAGAAAAAGTGTATGTTATTTGTTCCCATTCTGAAGCTGCATCTGTACTATCAATAGAAATGACATTACGTCATGATACGTTGTTTCTTCGTCAAGAATAGCATCTTTTCATCAAATAAATCTATCAAAGTAATTCAAATGTTAATGCAAATGTGTATCTGATGTGCTAATGTTATTTTATATCAATTAAATACACATTTGACTCTTGAATTATTGCATCCGTTTCTTCAACCAGTACCAAATTATTCATGCTGAAAAAGCATTTTTTAAAGTTTTTAGTACAGTATTTATTATTTATCAGTTTGTCTGGTGAAATATATTTTTCAAAAAAGCGTTATAATAGTTTCGAGAGACACAAAAGTAATCATCTGAACATATATTTGGTAACAGCATTTTTTAAAAATTAGTATTGTAACCGATATACATAGTATTTATACAGCACTCTATGATTTTAAATTAAGTCATTACATAAATTAAATTACACCATAATATTTTAAACAGAATCCAGCCAACAATTTTAATATATTAATTAAATATGAACATAATTTTCTTATGGTTTTAAAATCTACTTCAAGAGATTCTTTATACATGTTTCCTGTACTCAAGATCTATCAATATACCACAAAATAAATGTTATCTGTTTAACGGTAATGATCAAAATACATAGATTATATATGAATAAGAAATGTAGCATTTCAAAGTGCTATATATATTTTTTAAATAACCAACATATATTTGTTGAAACTTAATTTAAAGGTTACTGAAGACTTTTCATTTTTCGTTATATGTATAAAAACATACGTTTCTGAGCTAAATATACTGATGTAAAATGTACGACAAAATGTATGTCATAACATATCACAAAAATAACGAAACCAATAAAAAAGGAAGAAAATGCATGTAAAGTAACAGAAAAAAATGCGAAGCTACAATTTTATGTATTGGCATCTATAAATGTCGCTTTGCGGAAACAAATTACGAAACAATTTGCTTGAGAACAGAGTGAAAAACTTTTTGCAATATATTCAGAAGAATTGCTCTCAAGTGAAATCGGAACAATTTTTCATCATTTGCGAGATGGGAAAATAAAGAGACAGAGAGATATGTGTGTTATAAAATTGTACAAGAAAAAAATAGACAAGAAAACATAATTTAGAGAAAAATGTATATGTATATAATTGGCATGGAAAATAATTATATATATATACATATGTATATGTAATTGATAATATATATGTATATATATTCATATAAGTGAAACCCCGATCCATCGTTCCCGCATCCATCGTTTTCCCGCATTGATCGTTTTGTTTCTACGCTCCCTGCACAAATTATATCTAAATAATGTTAACGAATCCCGTATGCATCGTTCTTCAAAAAGTCATTTTCCCTCATTCATCGTTGTAAAATTTTTATACTCACCGTAAATGAAATTGAAAGACATGTGAATCCATATGACATGCAAACTGGAATCATTTCTTTTCTCCTAAAATAACTCATTTGAGCTGTTTATATTAATGATGGCGACAATAATGCAGATGAACAATGGTTGTATATAGCAGAGGATGCGAATATGTTTCCATTGATCAAAATGTTACGACATGTGGTATCTTAACCCTTTCCGGCACACTGTGCCCGGTCCGGGATACCTAATTTTAATTTCAAACTTGCAAACAGTACCAATAATATTTTAGTAAAATTTTACTTTTACAAGGAAAGCTAAAATTAAGGAATTCAAAATATCTAAGAAAGCATTTGAAAATTTCGGTGGCAGTCAATAATTACTCATTTTACTACAAAATTTGCCCGTGCCAGAAAGGGTTAAACATAGGAGAAATGTGTGATAATGCAAAAATTGTAAATGATGGCGAAGACGGCATTTCTAACTATATGAACTTTTATGTATGCGAATTAAATTTCAGAAAATGACCCGAAAAATGTTGTATGTCTTGCAAATTTATTTTTTGAATAAAAATATAACGAAAATTCAAACAATATTATGGATTTTTTAAAATAAATATCAATTTTTTATAATTTCAATTTATTTCTTTTACAGTTTAATAAGCAACAAATTAATATTTAATAGCATACTGTATACATTCCACTGCATTTTAAATGCATAAACATTGTGTTTTTTCGTATTTTGAAGTTAATCCGCATTCATCGTTTTCCCGCATTCATCGTTTTTTTTCCTGAACCCTTTGAAAAACGATGGATCGAGGTTCTATTGTATATATAATCGGAAGTAACCTTGCTGTTGTTGTAACAGATATAACTGTTGTTACGTTACTCTAATGTACATTAATGCACTAGTTGTGCCAGTTTGAACTTCATCATTATTAATGTTAAATTACTTCATGAAATTGCAGGCAATATCCTTCCAAGAATTTTATGGAGCATAATTTTGTTTAAGTTCTACCTTCTATTTCTACACACTCTGGCTAAATGTTTGTTACAAAAAAAAGGTGTCAATATATTGCAAAGTAAATGTGGTTTGTTTAAATGTTAATGAAAGAAAATACATATCTTATGTATGAATGAGAAACGACACATTTCAAAGTGTTGTACATATGTTTAAAGGACCAACACATATTTCTTGAAACATTTTTTTTAGCATAAAGTTTATATAACACTTTCCAGTTTTTTTTAAATATATATTTACATATATATATACACTTGCGCGATAAATATAAGAATGTAAAAAGTATGACAAAAATGCATGTCGTAACAAAGAAAAAGAAGTGAAAATTAAGAAAATTCATATAAAGTTTAAAAAAAAAAAAAAATATGCGAATCTACGATTTTATGTATTGGCTTCCGTAAATGTCATCCTTCGGAAACAAATTACGAAACAATTTGCTAGAGAAGCAAGTAAAAAATATTCAAAAGAACTGCTCTCGAGTGAAATCGAAACAATTTTTCATCATTCGCATGAAAGGGATAAAAAGACACAGAGAGACACAGTCTGTGATAAAAAAGAACGAGACTAAAAAAGACAGAAAAAATATTTAGAGAAATTTATATACATATATATATATATATATATATATATATATATATATATATATATATATATATATATATATATATATATATATATATATATATATATATATATATATATATATATATATATATATATATATATATGTATATACAGGGTGTCCCTAAACAAATGGTATATACGCTAGGGGGTGATAGAACACATCAAGACGAGTAATAGTAAATAGGAAACCAGGGGTCCCAAACGTTTTCCAAAGGAGATAGCCGCCATTAAAGTTTGGGGTCCATAATTTCAAATACACATAAAAAACGGAAAAATTGGTCGATTTATTTGCGGTTTTCACTAAAATTATTCTTTATGTTGGTATTTTCTTGAAAATAAATTATAAAGATACATTTCGAAAAATGCCGATAGAGGGCGCTTTAGACTTTGAAGTAATGAAAAACTATTTTTTGCCGTGATTTTTAGCATCTCATTAAATGATTTCGTAAGCTTAGACTTAAATTTTGAGCTCAAAATCTGAATAGTTGGAAGCGGTTAAGTAGCACAAACTTAACTGTGTTCAAAGGGTTTAAATTTCAAATGATTATAAAAAACGGAAAAATTGGTCGATTGATTTGCGGTTTTCACTAAAACTATTCTTTATGTCGGCATTTTATTGAAAATGAATTATAAAGATAAATTTCAAAAAATGCCGATAGAGGGCGCTTTAAACTGTGGAGTAACGAACAACTACTTTTTACGTTATTTTTTGCATCTGATTAAATGTTTTCGTAAACTTAGACTTAAACTTAAATTTTGAGTTCAAAATCTAAATAGTTGGGAGTGGTTAAGTAGCACAAACTGAACTGTGTTCAGAGGGTTCAAATTTCAAATGATAATAAAAAACGGAAAAATTGGTCGATTCGTTTGCGGTTTAAAATAAAACTATTCTTTAAGTCAGTATCTTCTTGAAAATGAATTTTAAATATAAATTACAAAAAATTCCGTTAGAGGGCACCTTAAACTTCAGAGTAATCAACAACAAATTTTAACCGTTATTTTTTGTATCTAATTAAATGCTTTCCAAAACTTGTTAAATGTTTTCGAAATCTTAAATTTAAACTTAAATTTTGAACTCAAATTCTGAATCGTTGGGAGGGGTTAAGAAGCGCAAACTGAAGTATGTTCAGGAGTTGAAATTTAACCCCCCTCCCCCTCGAACACAGTTCACTTTTGCGCTACTTAAATACTCGCAACGACTCAGAATTTGATCTCAAAATTTAAATCTAAGCATTTGAAAGCATTTAATGAGATTTTAAAAAATAACGGTTAAAAATAGTTGTATGCTACTCCAATGTCTAAGGCGCCCTTTATCGGCATTTTGTGAAATTTATCTTTAAAATTTAAGTTCAAGAAAACACTGATTTAAAGAGTAGTTTTAGTATAAACCTCAAACAACCTCAAACTTTTTTTTTTTTTTTTTTTTTTTTTTTAGTTTTTCCGTTTCGTTTGAAATTTAAACCTTCTGAACACAGTTCAGTTTGTGCTACTTAACCACTCTCAACTATTCAGATTTTGAGCTAAAAATTTAAGTTTAAATCTAAGCCTACGAAACCATTTAATGAGATGCAAAAAATAACGGCAAAAAGTAGTATTAGGATGGATTATTTCGTTAATCCAAAGTCTAAAGCGCCCTCTATCGGCATTTTTTAAAATTTATCTTTATAATTCATTTTCGATAAAATACCGACATAAAGAATAGTTTCAGTGAAAACCGCAAATCAATCGACCAATTTTTCCGTTTTTTATAATCATTTGAATTTAAAACTCTCTGAACACAGTTAAGTTTGTGATACTTAACTTCTTCCAACTATTCAGATTTTGAGCTCAAAATTTAAGTTTAAGTCTAAGCTTACGAAACCATTTAATGAGATGCAAAAAATAGTTTTTCATTATTTCAAAGTCTAAAGCGCCCTCTATCGGCATTTTTCGAAATGTATCTTTATAATTTATTTTCAAGAAAATACCAACGTAAAGAATAATTTTAGAGAAAACCGCAAATCAATCGACCTATTTTTCCGTTTTTTATGTGTATTTGAAATTTAGGACCCCAAACTTTAATGGCAGCTATCTCCTTTGGAAAACGTTTGGGACCCTTGGTTTTCTATTTACTATTACTCGTCTTGATGTGTTCTATCACCCCCTAGCGTATATACCATATCTTTAGGGACACCCTGTATATATATATATATATATATATATATATATATGTATGTATGTATGTATACAGGGTGTTCCGTTAAAGGGGTCCAATATTAATAGGGGTAATAGAGGAGATCACACGGAGCATAAATCAGTATATAATGCCTGGCCGGATCTCAATAATTTTCAAGTTACAGCAAATAGAATGAAAAATCGGAAATTTATAAAAAAACCCTCATTGCTAAACTATCGATAATGCTACATAAAAACAAAGCACATATTTAGAAAGAGCAGAAAAAATCCTACGAAATGACATAAGTTGTTTTAGAATATTGAGAATTAATGGCGAGTTACAAGCTCTGAAACAGTGAAAAAATACAAAATCAAATATTTAGCAAAATAGTTAATCGTTAATTCCAAAAATGCAACTCTACCTACATCAAGGAAAATGTTATAAAATTTGGTCCATTCCGAAAGCTTTCGAAGAAGCTTACAATAAACCATATCAGTTTAATTGTATGGGAGAAATCAAGCAGTTCCCTAGTTACATCTCTGTACTGTTGCACGCTCGGAAAGGGCGATACTCCGCCCATGACGATTGTAAACACCCCGTTTTAATATCTTTCAATTATACATTTCTGATCAACCTCTATCAATACCCTTTCATTATTCAGTCTGGTCAAGTGAATGACATATTGTGCAGCTCTCGCCTTGTCTTAAAGCAAACTCCGTGACTGCTGCGTTTCCTCCATGAACTTTCAGGATGATGAAGAAAAATTACTTTTTATGCAAATTTTCTATGTGTATAGGAAGAAAAGTGTAATAAAACAGCAGTCATCAGTATGCGTTATGTTAAAGGGAGGCTGTTGTAAGTGGGATTGTAGTAAGTTGATGTATAATAATTATGCCGGAATACTCTAACGAAGAATATGCGGACATGCATCTGATGTATGGGCAAGCTCATGGAAATGAATGTCTAGCACAGCGCATGTACCGTGAGCAATTTCCAAGGGAACGTTGCCCAAGTTCGAAACTCTTCATAAAAATCGATATACGATTACGGGGGACTGGATCGTTTAATACAGCAAGCATTGATGCAGGGAAACCTCGACATGTACGAACACCTGCAATGGAAGAAGATGTACTGAATATTTTTAAAGATAACCCCTCCACGAGTACACGAGCTGCTGCATCTGAAGTCGGTGTTTCTCACCAAAGTGTGTGGCGTGTTCTGCGTGCAGAAAACATGCACCCCTTTTATGTGCAGCGGGTACAACTGTTATCAGTAACAGATTGTGCTCAGCGGACAGATTTCGTACGCTGGTTGCTTAATGTAACAGAAAATAATCCACAATTTCTGGAAAATATTTTATTTACTGATAAAGCAACATTTACGAGAGAGGGCGTGGTAAACACGCACAATATGCACACATGGTCATATACAAATCCGCACACTGTTTTCCCGTCGAACGCACAACAAAAGTTCAGTGTGAACACATGGGCAGGTGTCCTCGGCGATTATCTCATAGGACCATATTTACTCCCAGATGTACTCAATGGCAGTACGTACTGGGTTTTCCTACGGGATATCTTACCGCAGTTACTGCAAAATGTGCCAGCAACATTGCGCCACAATATGTGGTTTATGCACGATGGCGCACCGGCACATTTTTTTTCAAAGGTGTTCGCAAACACCTCAATTCAACATATCCTGGGAAATGGATTGGACGCAGTGGACCTGTTGCTTTGCCTGCACGCTCTCCAGACCTCAATCCGTTAGACTTTTTTGTTTGGGGACACCTTAAATCGCTGGTGTATGAAACGCCTGTGGATACACCGGAGGATTTACTAGCGCGAATCGTTGTCGCTGCAGGAGACATTCCCAACTCCGTCGGAGTTTTTCGGCGTGTTCGCCAATCTTTACGACGTCGCTGTCGGCTGTGCGATTCTGTTAATGGGCGCAACTTCGAACACCTTTTATAATAATGTCCGTTCGTCTGCCATCCGACATTGAACTGTGCAGCGCAGGCCAGAAGACTATGCTTCACATATGTCATAAAGTACGTGGAATGTACTTCTTTATTTGTCATTTTTCTTTTATTTTCAACACTTTTTGGCACAGTATATTGTAAGTCACAGACTATGGTGTACTCAAATTGTAAATTACAAAGTTTGTATGAATTAATTTAAAATTTAGTGTCTTTTTTAAATTTATAATTAATAAAATTAATATGCTATTTGTTATTATTATTTCCTATCATAAATTATGATGCACATATACATTCAATAATTGTCCATGTAAAACATGTACTGAAACTTCTTGCATAGTTACAAATCGCAATATTGTTAATTATTTCCGAATTTTCACCACCGGTTTAATTTTAAAGAATTTAACTTAAGCTTTATATCAATAAAAGACGGTGGTTAAGTCACTTTAAAATTAGACTATTATTGTAAAGTTATTCTGGTTCATTCAACTCTTGAATAATTAAAAATGTTGCATCTCAGAAGAAGCATGATCGAAAATGTATAGTTGAGAGTAATTAAAAAGGCGGTGTTTCCAATCGTGATGGGCGGAGTTTAACCTTTGCTAGTGTCAAATAAAGCGGAGTTGTAACTAAGAAACTGATTAATTTCTCTCACACAATTAAACCGATATGGTTCATTGTAAGCTTTTTCAAAAGCTTTCGGAATGGACGAAATTTTACTTCATTCTCCTTGTTGCAGCTAGAGTTGTCTTTTTGGAATTAACGATTAACTATTTTGATGTATATTGGATTTCGTACTTTTTTCACTGTTTCAGGGCTTGTAACTCGTGAATAAATATTGCTATTTTAATACAATTGATGTCATTTTGTAGTTTTTTTTTCTGCTCTTTTTAAATATGTGATTCGTTTTTATGTAGCATTATCGATAGTTTAGCAATGAGGGTTCTTTTACAATTTTCCGAATTTTCATTCTATTTGCTGTAACTTGAAAACTATTGAGATCCGACCAGGCTTTATATACTGATTTATTCTCCATGTGATCTCCTCTATTACCCCTATTAATATTGGACCCCTTTAACGGAACACCCTGTATATATATATATGTATGTATATATATACATATATGTATATATATATTTGTATATATATATATATATATATATATATATAATTGGTATTTGCAGTAATAATATATGTATATATGTAAGTGGGAATGACTTTATATATCTATCTATCTATATATATATATATACATATATATATGCAGGGTGTATCTAAACTACTGGGCAAGACTTTAAGGGATGATAGTACACATCAAGAGAATTAATATTAAATGGGAATCTAAGGGTCCCAAACGTCTTCCGAAGGAGATGGGCCCCATCAATGTTTAGGGTCCAAAATTTGAAATGATTATAAAAAACGAAAAAAATCGTCGATTCGTTTGCGGTTTTCACGAAAACTATTCTTTATGTCAGTATTGTCTTAAAAATAAATTATAAAATAAATTTCAAAAAATGTCGATAGAGGGCGCTTTAGACTTTGGAGTAACGAACAACTATTTGTTATCGTTATTTTTGCATCTCATTTTTTTAGAAGTTTTTTAGAATTTTTTTTAGAAGTTTAGATATAAACTTAAATTTGGAACTCAAAATCTGTGGTTAAGTAGCGCAAAGTGAACTGTGTTAAGTGGGAGTGTGTGGGTTCAAATTTCAAATGATTATAAAAAACAGAAAAATTGGTCAATTGATTTGCGGTTTTCACTAAAATTATTCTTTATGTCAGTATTGTTTTGAAAATGAATTATACAGATAAATTTCAAAAAATGTCGAGAAAGGGAGTTTTAGATTTTGAGGTAACGTAATACTATTTTTACTGTTATTTTTTGCATCTCATTAAATTTTTTTAGAAGCTTAGACATAAACTTAAATTTTGAGCGAAAAATCTGAATCGTTGAAAGTGGTTAAGTCAGGGCTGCGGAGTCGGTGGGGAAAATGGCCGACTCCAACTCCGACTCCGACTCCAGAATTTTTAACGCCTTCGACTCCGACTCCGACTCCAACTCCAACTCCGGAAATTTTAACGACTCCGACTCCGACTCCGACTCCTGGCTTCCTGGCTAGCAAATATACTAATGTTGATGCTCGCTAAAGTTATAAGGGAACGAAAGAAAAATGAGGCAAAAAGTCATTATTTCGGTATTTAGTTCTTAGAGCTTTGGAAAAAAAATATTTTCCGTTTTACAAATTCTTTAATTTTACATACCACAAACCTGAAAAATTAAATTACCGAAATCTAAAAGAGATAACAAAACGGATATTTTATTATTTCGTATCCGTAGCCTCGAAAAGGGGAAATCTGTACAATTTCTACTTTAACTAGTGCTCTCCAGAGCAGAAAAATTTCAATGGAAAGGAAAAAAAATAGTCAGATGTGTTAATCTTAGAACTTTCTTCTATATCACACATGTTAATACTTCCTGAAAAATGCAGCATAGCAGCGCCACCTCTTATGTGATTTACACCAAAATCTAGTCAACAAGTTATATCAACTTCTAACTGAATTTGAAGTCTGGTGAAAATCAGTACATTAATTTCTGAGATAGGGCTATTGCTGAAATTTTAAAATTCTGCATAACAGCGCTACATGTTGAGTGATGTATATCAAAAACGAATCAGGATCAATTACTATCAGATACTAACTGAATCTAAAGTTTAATGAACATCCATGCATTAGTGATTAAGCCAGAGCTATTTCAAAATCTTAAAAAAGTCAGCATATCAGCGCTACCTGTAGGGCGATTTACACCAAACACTAAACTATACTAATCTAGATTACAAACTAATTAAATATAAAGTTTGATGAAAATTCGAGCATTTGTTTTTGAGATAGCGCTGTTGCAATATCATGAACAATGCAGTATAGCAGCGCCACCTATTGAGCGATTTGCACCAAAAAATTTGCAGCACCTAATTATATCAAGGACTAACTGAATCTAAAGTTTTATAAAAATCCATGCATTAATTTTTAAGATATAGCTACTGTGGAAATTGTGTTTAATGCAACATAGCAAAGCCACCTGTCGAGTGATATATACCAAAAATTAATCAGATCTAGTTTCTATCAAGATCTCACAAAATCTAAAGTTTTGTGAAATTCCATCCATAAGTTCTTCAGATAGAGCGCTCCGAAATTTTTGCCGCATGCAGACTTACGAAGTGACAGACACTGACAGACATTTTCAAAAAACTATCAAATCGTGTTCAGTTCAGGATATTTTATAACGTATAAATCCATCGAATGCTGGAAATCGAAATTTTTCAAGAATCCAACACTTTATTCTTGTAAAGATAGAAGAAAATAAAATTGAAGATGAAAATTTTAATAGTTCGCAAATAATCTGTGATCTACTAGAACTTTTAATTAAAAACAAACAGCTTTCATCTCCTGTGTACACTGGACAGTTTATTGGGATTCTTTAACTTGGGTAGTCCGATATAATCCAAAAATAAAAATAAGAATTCCTTCTATGGATTTAAAATTACATTTTATCGGTTTAATTTCACTTCAAACTGTCTAAAAAAAAAGCCGGAGTCGGAGTCGGGTGGTTTTTTACGACTCCGACTCCGACTCCTTTTTCTCAAAAATGGGCCCGACTCCGACTCCGACTCCGCAGCCCTGGGTTAAGTAGCGCAAACTGAACAGTGTTCAATGGGGGTGGGAAGGTTCAAATTTCAAATGATTATTAAAAAAAAAAAAAAAAAAAAAAAAAAAAAAAAGGAAAAACTGGTCGATTCGATTGCGGTTTTATCTAAAACCATTTTTTATGTCAGTATTTCCTTGAAAATAAATTTTAAAGATAAATTTGAAAAATTTCCGTTAGAGGGCGCCTTAAACTTTAGAGTAACCAACAACTATTTTTAACCGTTATTTTTTTTAAATCTACATAAATGTTTTAAAAGCTTAGACTTAAATTTTGAGCTCAAAATCTGAATCGTTGTGAGTAATTAAGTAGCGAAAAATTGAACTATGTTCGGAGGGTGGGCAGGGTACCATTTCAACTCCTGAAAACAGTTCAGTTTGCGCTTCTTAACCCCTCCCAACGATTCATAATTTGAGCTCAAAATTTAAGACTAACCTTTTGCAAATATTTAATTAAATACAAAAATAACATTTAAATTTGTTGTTGGTTTCTCTAAAGTTTAAAGCGCCCTCTATCGGAATTTTTTGAAATTCATCTTTAAAATTTATTCTCAAGGAAATACTGACATAAAGAATGGTATTATAGAAAACCGCAAACGGATCGACCAATTTTTCCGTTTTGTATAATCATTTGAAAGTTCAACCTTCCCACCGCCATTGAGCACAGTTCAGTTAGCGCTACTTAACCACTCTTAACGATTCAGATTTTCAGCACAAAATTTAAGTTTATGTCTGAGCTTCGATAAAATTTAATGATATGCAAAATATAACTGGAAAAATAGTTGTACGTTACTCCAAAGTCTAAAGCGCCCTCTATCGACATTTTTTCAAATTTATGTTTATAATTTATTTTCATGACAGTAATGACACAAAGAATTGTTTTAGTGAAAACCACAAATCAATTGACCAATTATTCTGTTTTTTTTTAATCATTTGAAATTTGAATCTACCCACTCTTATGGAACACAGTTCCATTTGCGTTACTTAACCACAGATTTTGAGCTCAAAATTTAAGTTCATGTCTAAACTTCTAAGAAAATTTAATGAGATGCAAAAAATAACGGTATAAAATAGTTGTTCGTTACGCCAAAGTCTAAAGCGCCCTCTATTGGTATTTTTTTGAAATTATCTTTATAATTTATTTTCAAGAGAATACTGACATAAAGAAAAGTTTTCGTGAAAACCGCAAACGAATTTTTCCGTTTTTCAATCACTTCAAATTTCGGACCCTAAACTTTGATGGCACCTATCTCCTTCGGAAGACGTTTGGGACCCTTAGTTTCCAGTTTAATATTACTTTTCTTGATGTGTACTTTCACCCCTTAAAGTTTTGCCCAGTAGTTTAGATACACCCTGTATATATATATATATATATAATCGCGACCTTGCTGTTGTTGTAACAAATATAAATGCCGTCACGTTAGTCTAATGTATTTTATTGCATTAGTTATATCAGTTTAAATTACACCATTATATAAGTTAAATCATTGAAATTGCAGACAGATTCCTTCCAAGAATTAACATTTGAAATTAATATTTGAAAGCGTTGTACATACCTTTAAAATATCAACACACATTCCTTGAAACTTTTTTTAGCATAAAGGTTACTAAACACCTATAAATGTACACAGATGTATAAATATATGCGTGATAAATATAAGGATGTAAAAAGTAGGAAAAAATATTCATGTCTTAACAAAGATAAAAAAAAAAAACAAGTAAAAAAGTCTAAAATGGAAAGTAAAAAAAAAAAAAAAAAAAAAAAAAAAAAAAAAAAAAAAAGGCGAATCTACAATTTTATGTATTGGCTTCCGTAAATGTCGCCCTGCGGAAACAAATTACGAAACAATTTGCTAGAGAACCGGGTGATTTTTTTTTTTTTTTTTTTTTTTTTTTTTTTTTTTTTTTTTTAATAGATTCAAAAGAATTGCTCTCTAGTGAAATCGAAACGATTTTTCATCATTTGCAAGAAGGGAATAAAAAGAGTCAGAGAGAAATGTGTGTGATAAAAATGAAAGAGAATAAAAAGAAAAGAAAAAAATATTTAGAGAAAAATTTTTTTAGACAGAAAAGAAAACACATTGGAAAATATTTACATACATAACTTATAGATATATTTTTAAGGTACAGCTTGGTTATCCTGTCGACCAAAAAAAATTCGCTAAACTATATGAATAAATGCCAATAATTGATAATAGTGAATGCCACATTCAACGGAATTAAATACGATACACATGGTCTTTAAGTGATTTTTATTTCGACTTTTTATTTGTATTTTTAATAATATTCTTTTAATTTTTTGTTTTCCCACAACTTAAATTAAAAGTTATGTCAATATGTATAATTTGGCTATTACTTTGGTAATTTGTATAATTTGTCGAAATTGGTCAACGGGATAACTAAGTAGTACCTATTTTTATTATTTTACACAAAACAGTGTATTCTGGTATTATAACGTAATCTTTTTGTTGATGTCATTTGCAAATTATATAAGGACCCCAGCAGCCAAGGGGTATAAGTGACAAAATTGAAAGGATTGAAATAAATGTATAGACGACCTGGGAAAATGCTTTATTCATTTCAGGTAATGGAATATAAGTGGTTCTTCAATTATAAATTAAAAAATAATAATCATCTACTTTTTCTTACAGATTTTGGAATAAGAATTCAAAGACCACAATGAAACAAGCGGCAGTTACCTATTTTGAGTCAGTCAATTATTATTGACCAGCCGTAGTGACCGAGCTAAGCTCGGTTAAAATTAACTTTATGTTCAACTGGATATAGTATTACCACTCTAACATTCACTCTGTATTATTACTGCAAAACATTTTATTTATAATTGTATTACTTTAAAAAACAATGAATAAGAAAACTATGTTTGTATGCACCTGTTCTATTTTTTTTTTTTTTTTTTTTTTTTTTTTTTTTTTTTTTAATTTACAAGGATATCGATCCAAATCACTTTTTTAGCTCGACTCTGATTGGTTTAACCATGAATCTCGAATCATATTAAGAATGCATAAAAAATTTTTCAGATTACGAAAGACAATATTTTTCGCCAGATATAGCCAAATTTGGAGACATTTTTCAGTCGGCGCCAAATACGTGTTTTGGCTTTCGTAATCATTATAAATGATATTTTGGCCATCAGTCGCCAATATTTTGTCAAATTTCGCCAACTTATTGGCTGTTGCCATATTCTCAAAACCCTGACCCGTATTACCCAAAATGACCCACTAACCAAAATTGATAAAACATGTGACTTAGTTCAATGGTCCAAGAAATCAAAAACAATAGAATATAAAATTAAATCAAAATCGTTTAAGCCATTTCTTAGGTAAAATTAGCTTGACAGTATTCAGCACTAAAGCGAAATGACCCACTATTATAATTTTGTTTAACGTGCGACTCAGCCCAATAGTCTTCTCGTGACAAAAAACGTTTTGTTACAAAATTTAGGTAAAATTGATTGAGTCGTTGTAATATATAATTAGAATGACCCTAACCCATCATGACCCAAAATGACCCACTAATCGAATTTTCGCAAGCATTTGTCCTAATCCAGTGTTTTTTTTTTTTTTTTTTTTTCCCAAAAACGATAAAATACAACGTATAGTCAAAATCGTACGAGCTATTTTCTACATAAAATTAGCATGACCCATCATGACCCACAAATTACCCTTATAATCGAAATCTCTTGAACATGGGACTTAGCCAATTAATTTTCTCGTGTCTAAAAATTGTTACATACAAAATTTCGTTAAAATCGATCCTACCGTTTTTCAAATATAAACAGCTTGACCCAGACCCTTTATGACCTAAAATTACCCAGTAATCGAAATTGCTCGAACATGAGACCTAGCCCAATAGTTTTCTCGGACCAAACAAATGTTGTATACAACATTTAGTTAAAATCGATATATCTGTTCTTTAAATATAACTTGAACATGACCCATTATGACCCATCATGACCCACAAATTACTCTTATAATTGAAATCTCTCGATCGTGTCACTTAGTCCATTAGCTTTCTCGTGTCAAAAAACTGTTACAGGCAAAATTTTGATGAAATTGATTCTGTCGTTGTTTAAATATAAATCCAAAAAACGATTGGAGACAAAATTGCCTTGAAATCCATCCAGCCGTTCTCTAGATATAAATAGCTTGATCCTGACCCATTATGACCCAATAATCGAATTTTCTCGAACATGTGACCTATCCCAATAGTCTTCTCATGCCCAAAAATGGTAAAATCCAATTTTTTTCGAAAACCGTTAGAGCCGTTTTTGAGATAAAATGTACACACACAGACACACACAATTTTTGCTCGCATTATAATATAAGGTAATCAAATTTAACATCAATTATCTTTTATCTCAATTTAGTACAAATCGAAATTTGTCACGTCTACCCCTCGGCTACTGAGGTCGTCATACAACCTCTGACAATAAAGTTATGAATAGCCCTGTAACATTAACATAATAGAATTATTAACGAAAGTTGCCATACTCTCCTTAAAAATAGTGATCTCCCTTAACTATGCACCGCTCAGAACTGCTATACAACGCAACGCCTGAAAATTTTGTGAGAAGACTTTTTTTGGGATGGTGTTCAAAAGCTTCGTCACGTTTCGTTTGATGTCATTGGACGCTACCCTTCAAGAGCTTGTTTCGGTGTGTTGTGAGGCTCAAAACAAAACTTTAAGCTGATCTTTTTGTTTGTTCATTTTCCTGTTCTCAGCTAAGAACCAAGACACCAAACAAACACTTAGTGAAGCACGTTTTATACAGAATATTAATAATGCTCAACTTAACAATGGTGGGAGAAGATGGTCGTAGACCACTTCGTAGGTGCAGGGCTTTGTTCCGCTAGTGTTGCCAGGTCGCCTTTTCTGAATTCATTCACCGATTTTTTTTGCCAGATTTTGTATAATCGCACAGTGACAAATTATCCACCGAACAAATATAAACATAATAAATATTTTTTGTTAAAATACAGAAGTTTAACATGCAATACAGTATACAGTATTGATTACGTTTTTTCACTGATCTTTTTCGCTGGGGATACGTATCATCTCTTTTCGATGTGACATTCATATAATGGGGATATTTTTAACTTTCTGTGCAGTTTTGAGTGATCAAGCAATATTTTCCTGCAGTGGATATAAATTAGAGAAAAGGGTGTTAGGACATTACCACTTTAACTATACAGCTACTATTGCATAGCTACTTGTTTTCAGATATCGTTACTTATTTCAACTGCTTTTTATTATAACCAAATAATAACTAGAGCAAAGTAAATTAAAGCGGTATATTTTTCTTAAGCGGATGGTGAACGTATTTTTTTCATTATTTGATATGAAATTTTTTGCATTTATACATTTCACAAAAAGCATATAGAAAACCTGATTCTTCCAATCTTATTAAAAATTATTTTTTTAATTTAAATTTTTAATCGAAATTTTTAAATGCTCCTCGTATTCTAATATTTGAGATATTACCTAGCTTTTGCATTTTTATCCCTTAAATCTCTATTATAAGCAAATTTGTGTAAGACTTTTTTTTCATATCTTGAATAGTTAATATTTTACAGATTGTTTTGTAAATTCCATATTGATTTTCATCAAAATTTTGCTTTTTAATAAGTAAAAAATGAAATTGGATTATTTTAATGAAGACGAATTTTAAAAAGCTTACACAGTTTCTTTCTAAAAAACATCAGAATGCTTCAATTAAATAAATATTTATGAAAAATTACGTCGCAAAAAGCATTACAAAAATCGAAAAATGCTGAAAACTTTGTTTTGAGAAAAACAGATTTAAAAAATATACATGCACTTACCTTTATTATTCATTTCTTAAAACCTTCATAAATGATATTTTAATAAAAAATGTATTGGTACTATTATACGACAGAAATAAACTTTTTGGCGACGATTTTGTTCAAATAAAGGTCTACTGCCGTCTTAATTTATATCAGATCAACCAAAAAAATCACAAGACACTCTTTAACTTCTTCTCTGATTTTCCCGTACTTCATACAGATAATGTCTTTTTGCAAATCATGAATTGCCTGTATCACGAACGGGCATCCATATTGCAATTATGATTTATTATTCGTATCAGTAAAACTTTATTGTAATCTTTGCATTATTTATTTCGAGAATTTTTTTTTTTTGATTGAATGAGACAAAATTTTCTGTTTTTAACCTTCTAAGCGTTTGTAACTTAATATTCCGTTCACTAAGCTCCAGATTTCACTGCAATATAAGCAATTCTTAAGATAATATAATATTATAGATTTCATGCAATTTTCAGTGCATTGATGGATGATTAATACCTTCAAGAATTTCATTGTCAAGGTTCGTACACTTCTTGAAATTTCCAAGGACTCTGGCACCTCTATTAAAAAAAAGAAAATTTACATTTAATTTTTAAACCACAACATTCGTAATCCCCATTTTCAATCACAGATTTTACGATATTTTTCTGCAGTGAAACACTCAGAAAATATTCTTAAAATTTAGTGGTAGAATTGTGCGAACCTTGATTCATATTTGTAACTAAATTTTTAACTAATGTTGAATGCATCATACTTTCTTAACATTTAAAACAAAATGAGGAGAAAACAACATTATAATTTTATTAATTTGCATGATGCTCAGGGGATTAAAAACAGGTAATAAATGATTACAAATTCAAATTCTGTAAAAGACATAAAAAATTGTCATTATTGGAAAGTTTTTTTTTTAAATATTGATTAGTTAAGTGATTAATAGCTATTGTTAGAATTCGAAAATAGGGTTAGTTTAAAAATTACTTACTAACCATGCAAGTCTTCATTTGCGGGTTGCATCTATGCGATGCGCGGAGCTTTGAATTAAAATCGAAAATCATCTGTTGAGATAAACTTATTCTAAGTTCAAATTCATCTAAAAGTCCATATATTATAAAAAATGTAGTTTAATTCCATCTAAAAGGCACATTCCTTCATTACATTCAGAGAACTCAATCGTTCTCACACACTTGTCAAAGTTCTTCGAAAGATAATAAATAAAATCAGACGATATTTTCATTTTCTTAATTTACGCGTTCAATTAGTTTCACTTCATTTCATTTTACAACATCCTCCCCCCTTTGAAACTTGGGGAGAGTTTCAAATACATAACAATTATTATTAAAAAGATCCAACCTCTTTGGAGCTTTTACACATCTTCCAGAAGAGGTATATTTCTTAAGTATGACACTATCAGGAGAAGACACATTTTCATGATCATCATGCTCACTGGAACTAGTTTTCTCTTCACCCGACGGTTTGGATGCAATTTCAATTATTTCATTCGAATATATTTCCAAAGGAAAGATGCGCTGCACCGGACGTAAAACCGTGCCGTGCGGAGTTTTCAACTTAACACCACGAACTTTACCATCCCGTCCTGGAATTAAATGAATCACCTTTGCTAAAGGCCAAAATAAACGTTTTTTGTTATCATCCCCAACTAAGACTATTTCTCCCACTCGCGGTTCACGTGTATATTTTTCAGTATGTTTTTGAACTAATTCGCTGAGGTATTCTTTTCTAAAACGTTGCCTAAAATCGGTAAGAAGTTTAGCTCTGTAATTCAACCTTCTCCTTAAACTTTGAGAATCTAATTCGATAATATCCGAATTGCTGAAACTTCGGTTTTCAGTAAGAAACATAGCGGGTGTGAGAGGTACTAGCTCCAGTGGGTCCTCTGAGATATAGGTTAGAGGTCTGCAGTTAATCACAGATTCACAATCACATATAAGTGTATTCAATTCTTCATAAGTCAATACAGATCTACCTAAAGTACGTACTAACAATTCTTTTACAATGCGAACTAACCTTTCCCACCAGCCTCCCCACCAAGCTGCGGTGGGAGGTATAAATTTCCAAACAATTTTATGCGTCATGGTTTCTTTTAAAATTTTATCCCAATTTAATTTTGAAAGTTCATTGGAAGCCCCCCTAAAGTTTGTTCCATTATCACAATAAATAGTGCTGGGCCTACCGCGTCTAGCTATAAAACGTCTAAGTGCCAGCAGGAAAGCATCAGAAGATAGCGAATTGACTAGTTCAAGGTGAATCGCGCGATAAACGGCACAAGTAAACAATGCTATCCAAACTTTCTCGCCATTTTTTAGAAATAACGGCCCGGCTAAGTCTACTCCAATAATTTCAAAGACAGCACAATCTGTAACGCGATCTGGTGGCAAAGGTGTTGGTTCGCTTGACAAAGACTTTACCTTAAAACGTTTACATGCAATACAGTCGTACAATACATTTTTAATAGTTCTTCTAGCTCTAATTATCCAAAATCTTTCTCTTATTAAAGATTGCATTGTTCTTATACCTGCATGACAATTCTTTTGGTGTACTGATCTAATCAATAATTTAGTAAATTCACATTTGCCTGGTAACAATATTGGATACAAAAATGATTCTCGGTCATTTCTTTCAGTTATTTTAGTTTTAACTCTTAAAATTCCATTATCATCTGTAAATGTTACAATATCATTTAATGACCTTTTATTATAGAAATAACAGCTCTGAACTAAACGGATTAGATATTTTTCAGAATTTTCAATTTCATTTTGAGTAAGATTAGAATATTTACACTTATTAGAAACATTTCGGCAATTATTTACAAATCTCAGAATCCAAGCAAATATTCTTATCATCTTATCATAATTAGATATATTATCTAAGAGCCAAAGGGGTGTGTCTTTAGCTAGATCAATATTCGTAATTTCGATCTTTTTTCTTTCTAAATCAACATCTTTTGGCTGACAGTCAATCGCGCCAATTGGCCAACATTCAGGATTTTCTTTTAACCACTTAGGACCTTCCCACCATCGCGAATCAAGCATTTTCTGCGGAGAACATCCACGTGAAAGTATATCAGCTATATTCAAATTTCCTGGAACGTGCTTCCATGACTCTATATTGGACATCTGTCGAATTTCTTTGACTCTGTTGCTCACGAAAACCGACCAATTCCCATGTTCCTTTATCCACCAAATTGCGGTAGTAGAATCTGACCAGAATGTGATTTTCAGACCTGGCATATTTATTGCCTTGATGATAGAACTCGCAAGTCGAGTACCTATACAACAAGCCATTAACTCTAAACGCGGCATGCTCAAAGTTTTGAGAGGAGCAACCCTAGACTTCGCTCTAACAAGCGTAACCTTGACATCGGAATCAATTATTGATCTAGCGAAGACACATGCTGCATATGCCCCTTTACTCGCATCAACAAAAACATGAAGTTCAGATGAAGCATTAATTTCTAAGTATCGAGGTATAGCTACTTCTTTTAAAACATCAATATTCTTCAACCATTTCAAAAAAGCACTCACAATGTTACAAGGTAATTCTCGATCCCATGGAATTTTCTGTTTCCATGAGTCTTGTAGCAATAATTTTGGAAGCAATGTAGCAGGAGAGAATAAACCGATAGGATCAAAAATCTTTTGCACAATGCTCAAAATTAATCTCTTAGTAATTTTCCTTTCACACGTTAATGTTTCTAAATCTAAACAACATTTCAAAGAATCATTATCTAAATTCCAAATAATCCCCAAAACTGAAGTATCCCCAGAATATTTATCAACATTCTTGCAAGCTACATTGCTTTCAAAACAACGCAAATTGAAACACCCTTTAGACATTAATAACTTTGCATTTTCAATAAACATTTCAGCTTCATTAATGTTAAAAACACCTGATACACAATTATCTACATAAAATGAACATTTTAATTTTTCAGCAGTTTCCTTATATTCAGGAGGACTATTTTCTAAAAGATGCATTATAGATGCACTTAATAAATAAGAGCTAGAAGAGACACCAAATACAACTCTACAATGTCTATAAATCAATTGTCCTTCATTACATGGGAAATAGAATCTAAGAAAATCTCTATCTTTAGGCATAACAGATAACATTAAGTAAGCCTTTTCTATATCTGCAGTTATACCGATAGGATACATTCTAAAACGATCAAGAATATCAGGTATTAATTCTATAAGGTTAATGCCTTTATACAAACATTCATTTAACGAGGGTTTCCCTTTCTCAGAAGCAGACGCATCAAATACAGGGCGTATTTTTGTGGTTTCCTTATCTAACCTGATAACGGGCCTATGCGGTAAATAATGACATTCATTACTTAATTCATTTTCTGGAACACGTTCAATAATATTCATTTTTTCCCAATTCTTAAATACTTCCTGATATTCATCGAAAAATCCCCCACATTTCAATTTATTGATCATTTTTTCATATCTATTCCAAGCTAAAACTTTATTGTCGGGCAAGTTCTTAAAATTACACTTCCATGGAAGCCCTACTTCATATCTGCCATCGGGAAGAATTTTCATTTTTTCTTTAAAATCGTTTAAATCAAAGTTTTCCCGTTTTTCAAAACTCTGAATGGGGTCAGAAATTCCTATGGTTTCAAGCTCCCATAATTCATTCAAAGGAATATTTCTAACGTGCATAGACAATGTTGTCAAAACTTTATGTTTCTTGCCACACGTTTGTTTCCCCATCACTGTCCAACCGAGCTTGGTTTCTATGGCAGTCAAATCGCAATTTAATTGAATTAAATTTCCTGTCAATAATTTTCCTATCATATCAGCCCCCACCAAAAGATCAATTTCAGATTCCTTACAAAAATCATCAGATAGATTTATTTTATTTCTTTTTAATTCATTCAATATTCTATAATCTTTAATTTTAGGTACAAATCCGCAAATCCTTTTTTCGGAAAATGCTTCAAAACAAAACGCATTATTTCCATCTAATTCACTGATTTCTACCGAAAACACATCATGTTTTTTAGGTTCCGTTTCATCCCCCCCGAACAGCGCGTGAATAATTATTTCTTTTCTTATAGGATGCATTTTCAGTGATTTCGTTATTCTCTCGCTTACGTAACTACTTTGGCTCGCTGAATCCAGCAGTGCGCGTACGACTTTTTGGCGACCTTGCGATCGAATGCGCACGCCAAGCGTTTGCATGTACACAACTTTATTTCTACTACAATTAGAAAGAGAATTTTCAGATTTTAAAGTATCATCTTGATTATTATTTATATTTTGTTCTGGACACATTATTTCAAAATGAGGTTTATGGCAATAATTACATTTTAATTTATTTTTAATATTACAATTCTTACTCAGATGACCAGCTTTTTGCAAACAAGTGAAGCAAATCCCCTTTTTTAACAAAATCTTTTGTTTATCAGTTAAAGACATTTTTTTAGCCCTAAAACATTTATTAGAGGGGTGAAACCTATCACAGAATATGCAATTGTTTTTCTTACCTTTATTTTCTATACTCACCAATGCAGAGGCGGTGGCTGGATCAGGTTTGCTAATAATTTCAGATAAAATGTTCTTTTTTCTAACAATAGAATCAAAACCTTTTCTTGCTAAAAACACCATTTCATCTCCTTGAACTTCTTGGCGTAGAAAGTCCATCAGATTTTTTAAAGTCCTGGAATTTTCACTGGAATATGTATCGTGATTTCGACTTCTTTCCCAGGTCAAAAGAACTTCTTCAGGCAGGCAGCTCTCAACCAAGGGCATGAGAAAGTCTCCATACTTCTCTTGAGTTCTTCCCAAACTTTCTAAGGCACGAAGTTTGCTTTCTAATTCATCGTATAAAGAGGCTAAGTCAACTTTCATTTTAGGCGCAGTGGCATTTTTCATTACGAGGGTTAATAATTCCCTAACGTAAATTTGCACAAGAAGATCATCTCGTCCAAACCTCTGTTTTAATTGATCGATAGCCTTCGGATAATTTTCCGCGGTAGCTGGATAACTTGATATTAAACGCTCCGCTTTTGATTTCGGTTCCATACATTGGAATAGGTACTGCATCTTGTCTTCAGCGGCAATAGAATCGTCTTCGTGTATTTTCTTGAACTGGCTCCAAAACGATAAAAATTCCTTTGGTTCGCCGTTAAACTTTTTCAGCTCGATCTCCGGTAATTTAAATTTGCGTTTTACTTCTTCGCCAGGAGATGAGGAAAACTGTATCTTTTCATCAATACGTGCACATATTTCTATATATTTTTCTCGATATTCTTCTGCACCTTCAAAATCTTCGGTAAACAATTTTTCGTCCTTATCTTGTAACAATATTTCCGAAATTTTACTTTGACAAGTGTCCATCCGTTGAAATTTATCAAACAGTTGAGTTTTCAGAATAGAAAGTTCTTTAATTTCACATATTTCTTTAGTTAATTCAGTTTCAATTTTCTTAAACGTGAGAGTAAAAGCAGCTCTCAGTCCTTTTCTCTGAGTTTTCAAACTACTCAGATCCATTTTTTCATTTAAAATTAATTGAAATTCAAAACTCCTGTCCCGAACCGAGGGTACCAGTATGTTAGAATTCGAAAATAGGGTTAGTTTAAAAATTACTTACTAACCATGCAAGTCTTCATTTGCGGGTTGCATCTATGCGATGCGCGGAGCTTTGAATTAAAATCGAAAATCATCTGTTGAGATAAACTTATTCTAAGTTCAAATTCATCTAAAAGTCCATATATTATAAAAAATGTAGTTTAATTCCATCTAAAAGGCACATTCCTTCATTACATTCAGAGAACTCAATCGTTCTCACACACTTGTCAAAGTTCTTCGAAAGATAATAAATAAAATCAGACGATATTTTCATTTTCTTAATTTACGCGTTCAATTAGTTTCACTTCATTTCATTTTACAACAGCTATACTATTTGAATTAAAATACGAAAGAATTTTATATTTGCATTCATATGTAAGCCATTAAATAAACTAGTATGAAATATGGAAACTCCTATTATAACATCTGGATAGCCTGTAAATTGAAAAGTTTCCTTACATATTTAAATAATCTGATATCGTGTATGCTACCAAAAGAGCTGAACTATGCTAAATTTTGAACCATAACACCATTAACGAAACTGCGAAAGATACGATTGATGTAAATCTACAAATTATATATTCCATCCTATTTATTTCCCATTATTTTGCTATAAACTTCTCGCTTAAGTAGCTACCTAAAATTAATATTTCATTATCTTATCATTGCCCCTGATTTACTGAAATAATTTCCAACCGCGGAATCAACCGTACATTAGTTTGACGAATCCATTAGTTTGATCTATTCCTTTAAAAGAGAGGAACAAGAGTATTACATATATTAAGTTTTCTATTAAGATAAGTTATTATTAAAGCTCATCTAATCAAATTTATAAATTATTCATGTTTGTTCGTCCAATAGCATAATTATGCGTGCAATTAATGTAGTTGTATTTAACTGTATTTCAATGAGAAAAATTTACCCTCACAGCAAGTTAATCTATGTATATGAAAAGAATCACACGTCAAATATATACAATTATAAAGGGGATATAAATTATAAAATCTATAAACTAAAACGCTATGGTATGTGTTGGCCAGAAAAGTGACTTACCACATTACCGCCTTAACGGTACGGCTACGATTTATACAGCTACATTTTTTAGATATTGTTATTTATTTCAAATGCTTTATGTTATAACTAAATAATAATCAAAGCAAAGAAAATTTAAGCAGCATATTTTTTTATATATCCGATAAACGAAAGATATCATAAAACATTTTTTAATAACTATACTATCTGAAATTTCAACACAAATGGATTTTTTTTTTAATGCATTTAGATGTAAATCCTTAAATAAATTAATATGAGACTTGAAAACACCTATCATAATTTATAGACAACGTATACTTTGAAAATTTCCTTAATTATTTACATTAGTTTGATATCATGTAATACAGCCAAAAGAGCTGAACTATACTAAATTTTGAAACATAACACCATTAACGGAACTGCGAAAGATACGATTGATGTAAATATACAGATTATATATTCCATCCTATTTATTTCCCATTATTTTGCTATCAACTTCTCGCCTAAATAGCTACCGAAAATTAATATTTCATTATCTTATCATTGCCTTTGATTTACTGAAATAATTTCCAACCGCAGAATCAACCGTAAATTAAGTTGACGATTCCTTTAAACGAGAGGAACATGAGTTTTACAGATATTAAGTTTTCTATTAAGATAAGATTATTATTAAAGCGTCATCTAATCAAATTTATGAATTATTCACGGTTGTTCGTTCAATAGCATAATTATGCGCGCAATTAATATAGTTGTTTTTTCCTTACAGCATGTTAATCTATGTCTATGAAAAGCATCTCACGTCACATATACGCAATTATAAAGGAGATATAAAATACAAAATCTATAAACATAAAAAACTATGGTATGTGTTAGCTAGAAAAGTGATTTACCACATTACCGCCTTAACTGTACAGCTACGATTATACAGCTACATTTTTTAGATATATTTATTTAATTCAATTGCTTTATATTATAACTAAATAAAAATCAAAGCAAAGTAAATTTAAGAAGTTTTTTTATATATCCTATAAATGAAAAATATCATAAAACATATATTAAAATCTATACTATCTGAAATTTCAACACAAATGGATTTTTTTAACTTGTATTTCGATATAAATCATTAAATAAATTAATATAAAACTTGGAAACACCTATCATAATTTATAGACAACGTATGCTTTAAAATGTTTCATTAATTATCTTCATTAATTTCATATCATGTAATACAACCAAAAGAGCTGAACTATACTAAATTTTGAAACATAACACGATTAACGGAACAGCGAAAGGTTAGATTGATGTAAATCTACAGATTATGTATTCCATCCTATTTATTTCCCATTATTTTGCTATAAACTTCTCGCCTAAGTAGCCAACTATAATTAATATTTCATTACCTTATCATTGCTCCTGATTAACAGAAATAATTTCTAACCGCAGAATCAACGGTGAATTAGTTTGACGATTCCTTTAAACGAGAGGAACATGAGTGTTACAGATATAAAGTTTTCTATTAAGATAAGACTATTATTAAAGCGTCATCTAATTAAATTTATGGATTATTCACGGTTGTTCGTCCAACAGAATAATTATTCGCTGTAATTAATATAGTTGTATTTAACAGTATTTGAATCAATTAAATTTTGTTGCATAGCTTGTATGTCTACGAAAAAAAAGATATTTTAAGTTTATTAATTGTAAAGGTAAAATCTATAAATATAAAATGCTAAGGTATGTGTAGGATAAAAAATCGATTGTTTTCGTTTTACCAGCTGGGCAGAAATAAGTGGTCCCCCCCCCCCAAAAAAAAAAAAAAAAAAAACAGATTTTTTTTCGTTTTGTTTATAATTCTAAAAACATTTTGCGTTTTTAAATAAGAAAATAATCTTTAGTTAAGTAATGTGAATCTATAGTGAACTTTTTTTCTTATGACAATACTTTTATAACTTTCTTTTTGTGTTTTAAATGAAGTAAGTGTAATGTATGCGATTCATGTAAGTGCAATTTAATATTTTCCTATAGATGAAATACATAAAAAAGAAATATAGAAAATGTTACCATGATCCAAAAACATTCTTGGTACTTTTTTTTTAGCTGATCGAAAATTTTACCAATATTATATTATACTTATTTATAGCATTGTCTTTTTAAAGTGTGGTAAAGCAAAAATAGTACGTTGATTTTGAAATTAAATAACATTTTTTATGGGTATTGTATAGCCGTATTTTATTATATGTTACTACAAACAGTAAAAATTAATTAAAAAATAATTTGAAAATTTGCTTCTTTACTAACTGGGGAGTCTCATGAACTGACTTTTCTGGATTTTGTCAGGTATGGCATTGTTCTAAATACCTTGTCAAAAAGATCAAGAAATACCTATGAACTACGCTTCTGCATTCAATAGTTCACCTATTGTGGGTACTTTTCTGTTTTCGAAGACAGTGTATAAATAAATGAGGAAAAAAGTAAGAGATTATTTCAAAATCTATCGAAAGAAAAAAAAATATTTATAATTAATCTTGTTAAGGTTTCTCTATGTAAATGCATTTAAATTACAAGTACTTCCAACAACAAGTACAAACGATGAAGTGCATTATTATTTGTCTGTAAATCCACCAGCTTTATCTACTTTTGTAACTTTCCACGTAGACTCCAATCTGGCCACATTCTTTACCCTATTATCGAGGAGGAGATTCCTATTAGTATTCATACTGGGCTTTTAATTTGCATTATTTGCCCAGTAATTTATTAAAATGTTTTTAACTACTTTATCCTTCTTTATTCTCTTATTTTTCATAAGGAATATTTTATGAACTGTTAATATTGGAGGTGTAGTTCCCATGCATTTCATGATCCTCGTATTAAATACAAATTATAGCGCGGACAATCCGAAAGATACGTGAAAATCCAGAACTTTCTTTTGAAGATATTCCAGAGTAAGACTTAAATATGATTATATTGAATAATTCTTCATTATTCAAACAAAAGTAAATACTTACATGAAGAAACTATTCAGATAATCTTATAAAAATTCGAATTTCCCACATATATCTCTCTATCTATCTGTCTATCTATCTATTTATCTATCTATTTTTCTATTTAGCTGCACCTCTCTCTTTCTCTCTCTCTATATATACAGGGTGTATCTAAACTACTGGGAAAAACTTTAAGGGGTGATAGTACACATCAAGACAAATAATATTAAATGGGAAACTAAGTGCCCCGAACGTCTTCCGAAGGAGATAGGCGCCATCAAAGTTTAGGGTCCAAAATTTGAAATGATTATAAAAAACGGAAAAATTGGTCGATTCGTTTGCGGTTTTTACGAAAACTATTCAATATGTCAGTATTGTCTTGAAAATAAATTATAAAAATAAATTTGAAAAAATGCCGATAGAGGGCGCTTTAGACTTTGAAGTAACGAACAACTATTTTTTACCGTTATTTTTTGCATCTCATAAAATTTTTTAGAAGTTTAGACATAAACTGGAATTTTGAGCTCAAAATCTGTGGTTAAGTAGCGCAAACAGAACTGTGTTCAATGGGAGTGGGTAGGTTCAAATTTCAAATGATTATAAAAAAAATAAACATTGGTCAATTCATTTGCGGTTTTCACTAAAATTATTCTTTATGTCAGTATTGCCTTGATAATAAATTATACAGATAAATTAAAAAAATGCCGATAGAGGGCGCTTAGGACTTTGGAGTAACGTAAAATTATTGTTTACCGTTTTTTTTTTTTTTTTTTTTTTTTTTTTTTTTTTTTTTTTTTTTTTTTTGCATCTCATTAAATTTTTTTAGAAGCTTAGACATAAACTTAAATATTGAGCTCAAAATCTGAATCGTTCAGAGTGGTTAAATAGCGCAAACTGAACTGTGTTCAATAGGGGTGGGGAGGTTCAATTTTCAAATGATTATAAAAAACGAAAAAATTAGTCGATTCGTTTGTGGTTTTCTCTAAAACCATTCTTTATGTCAGTATTTTCTTGAAAATAAAATTTAAAGAGAAATTTCAAAAAATTCCGTTAGAAGGCGCCTTAAACTTTAGAGTAACCAAAAACATTGATAACCCTTATTTATTTTTTTTATCTAAATAAATGTTTTAAAAGTTTAGACTTAAATCTTGAACTCAAAATCTGAATCGTTGTGAGTAATTACGTAACGAAAAATTGATGTGTTCGTTGGGTGGGCAGGGTAACATTTCAACTCCTGAACACAGTTCAGTTTGCGCTTCTTAACCTCTCTCAACGATTCAGAATTTGAGCCCAAAATTTAAGTCAAAGCTTTTGCAAGCATTTAATTAGATACAAAAAAATAACATTTAAAAATTGTTGTTGGTTACTCTAAAGTTTAAGGAGCCCTCTAACAGATTTTTTTAAAATTTATCTTTAAAATTTATTTTCAACGAAATACTGCCATAAAGAATGGCCCTAGAAAAAACCGCAAACGAATCGACCATTTTTTCCGTTTTTTATAATCATTTGAATTTTGAATCTTCCCACCCCTGAATGAACGCAGTTCAGTTAGTGTTACTTAACCACTCTCAACGACTCATATTTTCTGTACAAAATTTAAGTCTATGTCTAAGATTCACAAAAATTTAATGAGATGCAAAGAATAACAGTAAAAAATAGCTTACATTACTCCAAAGTCTAAAGCGCCCTCTATCGACATTTTTTGAAATTTTTCTTTATTATTTATTTTCAAGACAATACTGACATAAAGAATAGTTTTACAGAAAACCGCAAATCAATTAATTGACCAATTATTCTGTTTTTTAATAATCATTTGAAATTTGAACCTACCCGCTCCCATTGAACACAGTTCAGTTTGCGCTACTTAACTACAGATTTTGAGCTCAAAATCTAAGTTTATCTCTAAACTTCTAAAAAAATTAATGAGATGCAAAAAATAACGGTAAAAAGTAGTTGTTCGTTACACCAAAGTCTAAAGCGCCCTCTATCGGCATTTTTGGAAATTTATCTTTATAATTTATTTTTAAGAACATACCAACATAAAGAATAGTTTTCGTGAGATCCGCAAACGAATAGACCAATTTTCCGGTTTTTAAAATCTTTTCAAATTTTGGACCCTAAATTTTGATGGTGCCTATCTCCTTCGGAAGACGTTTGGGACCTTTATTTTCCCATTTAATATTATTTGTCTTGATGTGTACTATCACTCCTTAAAGTTTTGCCCAGTAGTTTAGATACACCCTGTATATATATATATACAGGGTGTACCTAAACTAATGGTATATACGCTAGGGGGTGATAGAACACATCAAGACGAGTAATAGTAAATAGGAAACCAAGTGTCCCAAACGTTTTCGAAACGAGATAGCCGCCATTAAAGTTTGGGGTCCAAAATTTCAAATACACATAAAAAACGTAAAAATTAGTCGATTGATTTGCAATTTTCACTAAAACTATTCTTTATGTTGGTATGTTCTTAAAAATAAATTATAAAGATAAATTTAAAAAATGCCGATAGAGGGCGCTTTAGACTTTCAAGTAATGAAAAACTATTTTTTGCCGTGATTTTTTGCATTTCAATAAATGGTTTCGTAAGCTTTGACTTAAACTTTGAGCTCAAAATCTGAATAGTTGGGAGTGGTTAATTAGCACAAACTTAACTGTGTTCAGAGGGTTTAAATTTCAAATGATTATAAAAAACGGAAAAATTGGTCGATTGATTTGCGGTTTTCACTAAAACTATTCTTTATGTCGGTATTTTATTGAAAATGATTTATAAAGAAAAATAAAAAAAAATGCCGATAGAGGGCACTTTAGACTTTGGAGTAAGGAACAACTATTTTTTACGCTATTTTTTGCATTTGATTAAATGTTTCCGTAAACTTAGACTTAAAATTAAATTTTGAATTCAAAATCTGAAGAGTTGGGAGTCGTTAAGTAGTTCAAACTGATCTGTGTTCAGAGGGTTCAAATTTCAAATTATTATAAAAAAAACGGAAAAATTGGCCGATTCGTTTGCGGTTTAAAGTAAAACTATTCTTTAAGTCAGTATCTTCTTAAAAATAAATTTTAAAGATAAATTTCAAAAAATTTCGTTAGACGGCGCCTTAAACTTCAGTGTAACCAACAACTAATTTTAACTGTTATTTTTTGTATCTAATTAAATGTTTTCCAAAACTTATTAAATGTATTCGAAATCTTAGATTTAAACTTAAATTTTGAACTCAAATTCTGAATCGTTGGGAGGGGTTAAGAAGCGCAAACTGAAATGTGTTCAGGAGTTGAAATTTAACCTCCCATCGAACACGGTTCACTTTTGCGCTACTTAAACACACGCAACGATTCACAATTTGATCTCAAAATTTAAATCTAAGCATTTAAAAGCATTTAATGAGATTTAAAAAAATAACGGTTAAAATTAGTTGCATGCTACTCCAATGTTTAAGGCGCCCTCTATCGGCATTTTGTGAAAATTATCTTCAAAATTTATTTTCAAGAAAACACTGATTTAAAGAGTAGTTTTAGCAAAAACCGCTAACGAATCGACTAATTTTTCCGTTTCTTATAATCGTTTGAAATTTAAACCTCTGAACACAGTTCAGTTTGTGCTACATACCCACTCCCAACTATGCATATTTTGATCTCAAAATTTAAGTTTCAGTCTAAGTTTACGAAAACATTTAATCAGATGCAAAAAATAATGTAAAAAATAGTAGTTCGTTACTCAAAAGTCTAAAGCGCCGTCTATCGGCATTTTTTGAAATTTATCTTTATGTTTCATTTTCAATAAAATACCCACATAAAGAATAGTTTTAGTGAAAACCGCAAATCAATCGACCAATTTTTCCTTTTTTTATAATCATTTGAAATTTAAATCCTCTGAACACAGTTAAGTTTGTGCTACTTAACCACTCCGAACTAATCGGATTTTGAGCTCAAAATTTAAGTCTAAGCTTATGAAACCATTTAATGAGATACAAAAGATCACGGCAAAATATAGTTTTTCAATACTTCAAAGTCTAAAGCGCCCTCTATCGGCATTTTTCGAAATTTATCTTTATAATTTATTTTCAATAAAATACCAATAAAGAATAGTTTTAGTGATAACTTCAAATCAATCGACCAATTTTTCCGTTTTTTATGTGTATTTGAAATTTTGGGCCTCAAATTTTAATGGCGGCTATCTCTTTTGGAAAACGTTTGGGACCCTTGGTTTCCTATTTACTATTACTCGTCTTGATGTGTTCTACCACCCCCTAGGGTATATACCATTAGTTTAGGGAAAACCTGTGTATATATATATATATATATATATATATATATATATATATATATATATATATGTATACATAATATAATGTCATTTATAAAGGAAAGAAATATATTGTTTGAAGATTTACTATAGAAAACGCTTTAGTTCGATTTAATCTTGTTTTTTTTTTGTTTTTTTTGAGATTAATATCGCTCTTGTGTCCGTTCCCAAAATAATTTTTCATTACCTCATCATTCATTCCTTCTGCTGTACTGAATTAATTTTCATCCGCAGTATGAAACACAAATTAGTTTCGGAGTTGCTACGAACGCGTTAATTATGTGTGTTAAATATATTAAACTTTGAATAATAATAAGCTAATTAATCTTGTGAATCTATACCAAATATTGATAATTTAGCAAAATTCGTTTGTAGAAAAAATGAATTATGTTATGCGGACAAATATATTTGCATCCATTATAATTTAATTTTCCATTTGTTACCCGTGTACCGATTTATTCGTTTTCTATCGACAAGCAATACATTTTTAAGACAATTTACTTAATACACATTTTGAAATATATATTTTTTTAATATGGTTATTTTTTAATGTATAATAGTATCCGAAAATTATAATTAGTAAAATATATTGGGAAAAGTATTACTAGTAGACTTTTAAAAAAAGCATGACCTGAGTTTTTCCTGAGTTTTGTTCGGTTTTTTTAGTCCTTGAACCCAAAACTTTATGCCGTTAACTTTCGTAACTAGTCATTGAAATTAAAAATACGAAATAATTTTTAAAAATATATGTTTTTGAACATGACAGATAAATGTTTTTATCATATAAAGGTGACACTTTTCTTTTTCTTTTTTTTTATTATTATCGAATATATTTTAATAAAACGAGTAAAAAGCAAAAACAAAAAACAAAAAATATTAGTAAATATTTCATAAAAATTTCAAAACAGTTGTTTAAATTTTGTATGACTTATACGGGTCAAATGTGAATATTACGAACACACAAATGGCTCCGTGCAGGAAATATAAAGAACAATAAAACAGATAAAGTAAAACAAATAAAAATATGAAATCAATTGCTTCCAAATGTTAATATATATATAATCTTTATTGCTGATCTTTCGGTGAAGTTATTTTCGTCTCAAAAATAATTTGTAACTTTTTTCAAAAATATGCATTCACGGGCAAAGCAAGTGTAACAAAATTTGTTCAACCCATAATATCCACGGGGGTTTCCTCACATTTCCATTTTTCCTCCTAATTAAATCACCTTGATTATTTCCACCACCTATTTTTCTAATGTAAATATTGCAACATTTAATGAGGACGTTTTTTCAATTAAATTAGACAAACATTTCTGTTTTGAAGAACCGGCGATAGAAAATTTTAAGTACTGTAAAAGTTAAACGCGAAGGGGTTAAACACGCAATTGTTTAGCTGTTTTGATAAAACAATCAAACAGTGAGAGGATAAAATGAAAATTAAGTGAACGTTACACACATTTAAATCTCAGAAAAATAGATAAATCAATGCGATATCTAATACATTTTACTGCCTGTATGTTCCATAATTAGAATACGCTATGTAATCAAGTATTTTTGTAATATTATCAGATTATTTTGTTGTTGATGTTTTTGGATTATTAGATTTAATTCACAGAGAAATATGAACAATGTTTCATAATGGCCTATGGTTTGTTTTCTTTTACTTTTCATTTCTTTCTTTTTAGAAGAAAACAAATGAAAAAAAATAACGAGTTAAGTTTTAAATTAACTAACTTTTGTAGTTTTTTTATTTCTTTAAAAGATCGAATCTTTAGCATTTTTTCGCATTTAATATAGGCAAATATATAGTGCTACTTTATATTTATTAATAAGATTCTATTTTTAAACAGTAGAATATTATAGATATTTATAAAATTTTAAATACTATAAATTAAATAGATAATTGGTTTCAATTTTTACAAATAAAAATAAAGACTATATATTTATTGTTCTCCGAAGCTTTAAAATCAATAATTAATTTAAAATTTGTTATATAACATAAAGTATTAATAAAATTATCTTTAATTTTATAAATATATTACAATTGTCTGGTTAACAATACACGTACAATACCTGAAGTTACAATGCCTAAAGTTGGCTTTGAGAAAAATGTGCAATTTTTTTTACATTGTTTTCATTCAATGAAAACTATTGTAGTTAAGAAAAAAGTAGCATTATGATAAAACAACATTAAATATTAAATGTTCATAAATGTATTAAACTATAATAAATAAACCAGCTTACGTGACATTTTAATCCAGATAATGTGACCAGTTTGAAGATATGTTTTCTTAAAAATAGCTATTGATTTATTTTGGTTAAAATAATTTTAATTGATATTTAATATCAGAACTGTGCAATATATTTAAAAAACTATTCAGAAAAACAATATTATTTTTTTTAATGACAAATACAGACCTACCAACTACTATGCCTGTTTAAATGACGTGAGCATGTTTGGAACCCTCAATTTGTTTTTAGTAGAATTTGAGCCAAATATATTCTAAGGTATGAATTACAATAAATGAGGTCAATTATTTATCAAAATTTCAGTTTTAAATATATTTATTTGACTTTCAATCGAAGTAAATTTTAGCAGCCAATACTATTTATTTTGTCGATATTCATTATGATAGAGTTAATTATCATGAGAGATTAATTATGAGAGATTTTTAATTAATTATGAGAGAATTAACATGAGATCAAAATACCGTTTCTTGTCAGTTTCACCTTTATTAACCGACTTCTAAAAAAGAGAGGAGGTTGTCAATTCAACGCGTATGTTTTTTTTTTTTTTTTTTTTAATGTATGTTCACCGATTACTCCGAAACTATAATGCAACCGATTTCTGTTATTTTTGTTTTAAATGAAAGACAATGCTCTCGAATTGGTACCACTTCCATTTCATCGAAATTGTTTCAGTACTTTTTTAGTAACTAGGCAAAAACTAATAAAATTAAGGATTTTTCGCTAATTAAAAGTGTTGAATAAGTTCTCCGAAGAGAGTACGGACAGAATAGCCGAACGGTCTAAGGCGCCAGATTTAAGCTCTGATAGTCGAAAAAGATATCATGGGTTCGAACCCGACTCCTGCCACAATTTACATGAATGTATAATTTGCAATAATTTTTTTTCTGTATTAAAATTTTTATAATTAACCCGCTTTATAAAAGGAAGAGGAAGTTATCAATTCGGCGCGTATGTATTTTTTTTATGCATGTTCACCGATTACTCCGAAACTATATCACCTATTAATTTGGTTTTGTGTTAAAAAAAATAACCTATTCTTTAATTGGTACCACTTTCATATCATTGAAATTGGCGCAGTACATTTTTAGTGATTAGGCAAAAACTAATAAAATTAGTGATTTTTCGCAAATTAAAAGTAACATGGACTTTGAGTAAGCTCGCCTAGTGGAGTGTAGTCAGGATGGCCGAGCGGTCTAAGGCGCCAGATTTAAGCTTTGGATCTCAATAGAGAGCGTGGTTTCGAACCCCACTCCTGACATAATTTACATCCATGTATAATTTGCAATATTTTTTCAATATTATAATTTTTATTATTAACCAGCATCAGAAAAAGAAGAAGAAGTTATCTATTTGACGCGTATGTATTTTTTTCTATGTATATTCAACGATTACTCAAAAACTATCCAACCGATTAGTTTGATTTTTATGTTAAATAAAAGTACCTACTCTCTAATTGGTACCACTCCCATTTCATTGAAATTGGCTCAGTTCATTTTTAAAAATTAGGCAAAAACTAATAAAATTTGTAATACCTATGTACACCCAGGTACTACCCATGTAATTAAAATTAACATGGGCTTTGAATAATCTCGCCGACTGGAACGCAGTCAGGATGACCGAGCGGTCTAAGGAGCCAGATTTAAGCTTTCTTCTGGAAAGAGAGCGTGAGTTCGAACCCCACTCCATGCAAAATTTACATCCATGTATAATTTACAATATTTTTTCCGTATTATAATTTTTATTAACCGATTTCAAAAAATCGTTAATTTTTAACTAAAAAGAGAAAAATAAACTTTTCTACCAAAAAATGAACCGACTTCAAAAACTACTGCAAAGTGAAAAAAAATTTTGTACATAAGATTAATAAGAAATTAAATTAAGAGCATAGTATTTATCATGCGTATTATTATGTTTATGTACATTAATTTGATTTTTTGGAGTCGGTGCCAGCCAAGCCAATTTCAAAATCAAAATTAAATATCCAATGTAAATCGTAAACGAATAAAGTAACATTTTTAACTAAATATTAAATTGTAAAAAACTCGTAAATACTTGGAGGTATGTCTATTGGAAAATTACATGTAACTTGGCCTGGCTGGCACCGACTCCAAAAAATCAAATAATGTACATAAATGTAATAATACGCATGGTAAATACTACGCTCTTAATTTAATTTCTTATTACTATTATGTACAAAAATTATTTTTCACTTTGCAGTAGTTTTTGAAGTCGAGTCGGTTCAGTTTTTGGTAGAAAAGTTTATTTTTACTAAATATTGAACCACTGAGTGCAATCTTATGCAATCATTTTTTGGATTATTTGAAAAATGTACATACGAATACATAAATTAAATTCCATTCTATATTCTGAATTCCCCTCCAAATCACATTTTTCTGCAAACACACCTACTATATAATAAGACTTTGCAGTGAAGCTCAAGATTTTAGTTAGTATTATACATTTAGAACCTAAGGAATTTATGCAAAATAAATCAAGTCAGAACATGGATCGATTTATGTTTATCAGAATGCTTTGTTGTATCGCGTATTTATTGATGTTGTCTGGTTATTAATCAAAAGCCCACTCTAAGTGTTCTTAGCAGATGAACAAAGATGCCGGTTAAAGAAGGTAATGAATTTGTTTATTTCAATATAGTAAAGGAAGCTGAGAGACATAATAACACATATAATGATATATACACACACCATATGCAACAAGATATATGGAATTCTGTTTCAGTAATTAAAATTCTGTAACATATTCGATCCCTGGGCCTCCTTTCGGGGACCTCTGTTTTTTTACTTATAACAAATAAAATATTCGTTTTTTTTTTTTTTTTTTTTTTTTTTTTTTTTTTTCATTTTTGAAAGATTTATAATAGTTGAATATTTTATTGCGTTGAAAACAAACGAATACATGACTGTATCTAAGCTGAATCCCTCCTAAAATGAATGTTATTTTCATTTGAGTTTGCAAAATGCCTAAAAATGTCCAGAAGACAATGTGACCAAGAAAGTAATAATTTTTTTTATAAATATTTAACTTAAATATAATTTTCAATAAGTTTTCTTGGAGATTCATAAAATATTTATTTGTTTAAAGCTCTTAAATTTGCGATTGAGTTGATTTAGGTTAATGATTAATAAGTTGTTGTTTTAGAGAAGTTTCTATTTTTAGATCCACATTTTTTAACATAAATTACCAAGCGTCTAAAGGATCAATTTCAAAAAATATAATTTTGCTGTGCTTCGGAACAAAACCTAATTCAACATTGCCATTTTGATAGAAATTTTGTTTCTAATATGCAAGTATTTTTTAAAACTTTTTGTTAGTTTATACCTAACAAAGCAAGAACTATAAGGTTAGAATATGCAATGGAGCTCTTATTAATATTATGAATTATAAATATAGAATAAAACAATATCTATGTAAATTGAAACAATTATCAGTTCAAATTCATTCATTTTCACTAGAAAGCTCTGTGTATCATCACATTTGTGATGATAAATTATGATTATTATATAAAGAAATCCCCTACCCCCTCTTAAAAAATCAACATGGCAAACTTGTTTTTTAATTTATATTATGAAAATGAAAAACACATTAAAACAAATTATAATTCAAATATTATAATTAACCCATTAACTGCAAGATTTTTTTTAAATCTTTTTTCATATAAAGTAACTTTTTTGCATGTAAACAAACACAAACAAGTAAATTTTACAATGTAACAGAAAAATTCATGAAATTTATTAAATTGAAAATCAATCCCCATTTGGGGATCACGGTAGATCGTATGTGAAAGAAATGCGTAATTTTTTTGTCCAAAATACCCCGATCTATTTATTCTTCATTATGTTAAAATAAGTTTTCCAAAATTAATATTTTAACCACTTACCATTGTGCCTGATATACAAAAATAATTTTCAACCACAGAATCAACCGTAAGTTAGTTCACGGTTCTGTTAAGTGCTTTGAACATGGCTTACAAAGATAATTAAACTTTCTATGGAGATAAGAGGATAATTAATGTGACATCTAACCAAATTTATATTTTAGTCACGTTCGTTTATGGTAGAATTTAATTAAGTTATCAATTAAATATCATTTCGGTTTGTTGAGAATTCCTGATACATTTACTATATTGAATCGGTATATTAGCTTTGAATTTACTAGTACTTCACCATATTCTAATGCATCGCTATCTTATTTCTATTAGTGTCATTTAAATAGGTATTAATGGAAAAACATTAAAGATATTAACTCATACATATTATTTATTCTATCTTAACAGTAAAAAAGTATTGGATTAGAGAAAATTTTTGACTTCTGATTTCGATCTTTTTCAGTTTGTCGATTGTCCAATATGGTTTTGAGGAACAAAATCATCAAGAAAATATATGATCTGTACTATTCTGTTTACTTACCTAGAGTTTTAGGATAATTCCTAATGTATTTTTCTAAATATTTACGAAAACATCTAAATGAAAAGATATTGGCCGTATAATGCATATGCACAAACTGATATTTTACGACATTTTAATGTATTTTATTCCCAGATCTATTCAAGTAATTTAAATAATTGCTAATGATTTCGAAATGCTTATGCTTCACAAATTATAAAATAAAATCTGTCATTAAACGAGTTTAAGTCATAAGGAGAATTGCACTATAGATTGTCTGATATATCCCGAACTATTTCTTCTTCATTATGTTAATATCAGCTTTTCTCTGATGGTGTTTTCTAAAATTAAAATTTCATTATTTTAACATTTCTTCTGATATACAGTTCTATTAGTATCATTTAAATAGTTATTAATGAAGAAATATATAGATAAGAACTCATATATATTTTTTTCTTCTGCCTTAACAAGAAACAAAGTATTGGATTCATGAAAAAGATTTACTTCTGATATAGTTCTTTTTCAGTTTTGCTGATTTCACACTATGGGGTTTTGGGGAACAAATTCATCACGAAAATATATGACCTGTACTATTTTGTTTACCTATCTAGAATTTTAGGATAATTCGTCATGCATTTTTCTAATTATTTACCAAAACATCAGGCTGTTATTTTACGATATGTAATACGTTATATTCCTAGATCTATGTAAGTAATTTAAATAATTGCTAATGATTTCGAAATGCATATTCTTTACAAATTATAAAATAAAATCTCTCATTAAATGAGTATAAGTTATAAGGAGAATTGCATTATAGATTGTCTGATATATCCCGATCTATTTCTTCTTCATTATGTTAATATCAGCTTTTCTCTGATGGTGTTTTCTAAAATTAATATTTCATTATTTTACCATTGCTTATTATGTACAAATATAATTTTGAACCACAGAATCAACCGTAAATTAGTTCACGGTACTGTTAAGTGCTTTGAACATGTGTTACACAGATATTAAAATTTGCATGGAGATAAGAGGATAATTAATGTGGCATTTAATCAAAATTATATTTTAGTCCCGCTCGTTTATCCCATAATTTAATTATGATATCCATTCAAATGCAATCTAGTTTGTTGAGAATTCCTCATACATTTATTGTATTGAATGGATGCATTTGCGCTCAATTTACTACTATTTTACCATATTGTTATGAATTGCAGTTTTATATCTATTAATGACATTTAAATAAATATTAATCAAAAAATATTATGAATTTTAACGAATATATTTTTAAAATTTATTTCGGTAATGTTTATTTTTACATGTTATTACATGCTGCCGTGAAAGCACGAAAAATTTTTAGATTTCAGATTAAGTACATCTAAATTATAAGCATAGGTCTTAAATTCCTTAAAGATAAATTGAATGTTAATGAATAACATATTAATCATACATATATATATATATATTAATTTTCGTAAATAAGGACAGGCACATTATAAATTAAAATAGCAAATAAAGCTATTGTGCACAAATGTTTAAAGATAGAAGACCAACGATTATAAATGCACAAATTAAGTATGAGAAGGTAGCAAATAGCTATTTCGAATCTACTATCGAGATTCTTCATCAGTGCAAAACTCAGCGAGCTAAAAAATAGCAAAACTGAGCAAAGAGACAGCGAGATGCAGGCTTATACACCCGCTATGGGAACAATCCCGCCTAAAGAAAAGCAACCAATGAGAAAAAAGTAGTCAAAACAACCGGGTGGACAAGTAGCGACATCTATCGCAGAACAAGCAAAACAAAAACTAAAAAGCGAATGAAAAAAAGTATTAAATTAAAGATTTCCAAATACTTGGAAAATAAGGAATACTAGATAAGTCATTGACTAAGGAGTGAGAATTTTTCATGATGTGGTAAGCTTTTCAAAAATGAAGATCAAGAATGGAAGGACATTTATGGATGATGGTGGCTGAAGAAAAGTTAAACTTATGTTGTGAAGACCAACAATGATGAGCAATAGAGGAACGTTTAAGCTCTTGATTTTTGACATACCTTTTATGTTCCATTAAACGAAATCTAAGAGCACGTTTAGTCTGACCAATATAAGAAAGACCACATTGGCAAGAAATTTGGTAAATACCCCAGTTATTTAAGCGATCAATGGGGTGCTTAAGATTTGAAAGAGCAATTTTATTAACAGGAAAAAAATAACATTGAAATCGAACCTTTTTAAAATTTTAGCAACTTGCTGACTGATATTTGGGAAAAATGGCAAAACAACCAAAGAATTGAAGTTCGAATTACATTTTTTTCCTTTCAGAAAGGGTGGATTTTGTCAATTTTCTATGAATTGAATCTATAATATTAGGATAATAACCACGATCAACAGCAATAGTTTTTAGATAATTAAGTTCATCACTGAGTAAGTGAGGAGTTGAACAAATATTGGAAGCCCGGTAAACAAAAGTTTTAAAAGCCGCAACTTTCTGGTTAGGAGGATGAGAAGAATATCTGTGAGGTGGAAGACTGACCGCAAAAGGTTTGCGAAAGAAAGTGCTCTGAAAATTATCTTCATTGAGAATAACAAGAACATCCAGAAAGACAGGCAATTGTTCGATTCAGTTTTAAAAGTAAATTGAATACAAGAATCAATAGAATTCATGACAGAGAGAATATGATTTATATTAGAATTCACTTCAGCTAAAGCATAGATATCATCTACGTAACGAACATAGAACGGAACACTTTAAGGTGCTTTAGATTGCCTCAAGAAAAGGCTCTTAAATTTCATTTTTCCTTTTTCGAATTCGAGGAGCTCATTCATCTAATTCGTGCTTGCTTATCTCAAAATACTTTTGTATTTAACGGGAATTTCTTTCGTATGATTGACGGTTTGGCTATGGGTAATCCTCTTAATCTGACTTTATGCGATTTGTACATGCATTATTTTGAAATAAAATTGTTTGAAGTCTTTAAATTTCCGTTCTATGTTCGTTACGTAGATGATATCTATGCTTTAGTTGAAGTGAATTCTAATATAAATCATATTCTCTCTGTCATGAATTCTATTGATTCTTGTATTCAATTTAATTTTGAAACTGAATCGAACAATTGCCTGTCTTTTCTGGATGTTCTTGTTATTCGCAATGAAGATAATTTTCAGACTACTGTCTTTCGCAAACCTTTTGCGGTCAGTCTTCCACCTCACAGATATTCTTCTCATCCTCCTAACCAGAAAGTGTCGGCTTTTAAAACTTTTGTTTTCAGGGCTTCCAATATTTCTTCAACTCCTGAGTTACTCAGTGATGAACTTAATTATGTAAAAGCTATTGCTGTTGATCGTAGTTATTCCCCTAATATTATAGATTCAATTCACAGAAAATTGACAAAATCCACCCTTTCTGAAAGAAAAAAAATTAATTCGAGCTCCAATTTTTTGGTTGTTTTGCCTTTTTCCCCAAAATCAGTCAGCAAGTTGCTAAAATTTTAAAAAGGTTCCATTTCAATGTAATTTTTTCTCCTGTTAATAAAATTGCTTTTTCAAATCTTAAGCACCCCATTGATCGCTTAGATAACTGAGGTATTTACCAAATTTCTTGTCAATGTGGTCTTTCTTATATTGGTCAGACTAAACGTGCGCTTGGATTTCGTTTAATGGAACATAAAAGGTATGTCAAAAATCAAGAGCTTAAACGTTCCTCTATTGCTCAACATTGTTGGTCTTCATAACATAAGTTTGCTTATTCTTCCGCCACCATCATCCATAAATGTCCTTCCATTCTTGATCTTGATTTTTGGGAAGCTTACCACATCATACAAAATTCTCACTCCTTAGTCAATGACTTATCTAGTACTCCTTATTTTCCAAGTATTTGGAAATCTTTAATTTAATACTTTTTTTTCACTCGTTTTTTAGTTTTTGTTTTGCTTGTTCTCCGATAGATGTCGCAACTTGTCCACCCGGTTGTTTTGACTGCTTTTTTCTCATTGGATGCTTTTTTTTAGGCGGGATTGTTCCCATAGCGGGTATATAAGCCTGCGTCTCGCTGTCTCTTTGCTCCGTTTTGCTATTTTTTAGCTCGCTGAGTTTTGCACTGATGAAGAATCTCGATAGTAAATTCGAAATAGCTGTTTGCTACCTTCTCATACTTTATTTGTGCATTTATTATCGTTGGTTTTCTATCTTTAAACACTATAAATTGTCCAATATATCCTGATTTTTCGATTCATCATTCTGTTCATATTAGCTTCTTGCTATGTGGCTTTCTAAATTTAATATTTCATTACATTTTGCATTGCCTCTGATATACAAAATACTTTTCAGCCATATAAGGGACTTTAAATTTATTCATGATTCTTTTAAGTGTATTCACACATGACTTACACAGATTAATAACTTTGCATGGAGATAAGAGAATAATTAATGTGACATCTAATTGATTTTATATTTTAGTCACGCTCGTTTATCTTAGAGTTTAATTATGTAATCGAATGAAATCCATTTCCGTTTGTTGAGTATTTCTAACACATTTATTGATAATTTGATCGATATGTTTTGCTAGCGATATATTTGCTTTCAGTTTGCTACTAATCTAACATATTCTAATGCATTGCAGTTTTACTTCCATTAGTATAATTTAAATAGATATTTATGACAAAAAAGTTTATGTATCGCAACACATGTATTTTTTATATTTATATTGGTACAGTTTATTTTTACATGTTATTGCATATTGCCGTAAAACCATGATTAATATTTAAATTTCAGATGATAACACATTCAGATTAGGAGCATATATCTTAAATTGCAAAAAACTAAATAAAATATTAATAAATATTATATTATATATGTAACAAGTTTTTATTTTTTTTCGTAAATAACGACAGATATAGGTTGTCCAATATATATCGATCTATTTATTTTTCATAATGTTAATATATGTTTTCCAAATTTAATACTTTACCCACTTATCATTGTGACTGATAATAATTTTCAACCACAGAATCAACCGTAAATTAATTCACAGTTCTGTTAAGAGTATTGAACATGATTTAGACAGATATATAACTTTGCATGGAGATAAGATGATAATTAATGTGATAGTAATCAAATTTTTATTTTAGTCACGCTCGTTTATCCCATAAATAAATTATGTTATACAGTGAAATGCATTTCTGTTTGTTGAGAATTTCTCATACATTTATATTTTATCGATATATTTGCGTTCAATTTACTACTAATTTTATGTATTCTTATGAATTGCAGTTTTATTTATATTAGTGTTATTTAAATAGGTATTAATGAAAAATTTTTATGTATTTCAAAATATGTATTTTTTAAAACATATTTCGGTAATTTTTATTTGTGCATTTTATTACATACTGCCATGAAACCATGCAAAATTTTGAGACTTCAGATGAAAGTGCACATAAATTAGAAGCATTTGTGTTAAATTTAAAAAAACAAAATAAATAAATAAATAAATAAAATGCTAATAAATAATATATTATTTCTATATAAAGTTTTTATTATTTTTCGTAAATAAGGACAGATGCACTAAAAATTTAGCAATATGTCGCAAGCTGTTTATATTCTATTATGTTTATATCAGCTTTTGGCTTATGCAGCTTTATAAAATTAATATTTCATTATATTTTCTATTGCGTCTGATATACAAAAAAATTTTGAACCACAGAATCAACTGTAAATAAGCTAATGGTTCTATTAATAGTATCGAGCATGACTTACGCAGAAAGTTTTTATTTCTTTTTTCAAATAAAGACAGAAGCACTATCCATTGTACAATATATCCTTATCTATTCATAGTTCATTATATTCATATCAGGTTCTTACTTAAATAGCTTTCTAAATTTAATATTTTATTACATTTTACATTGCTTCTGATGTTGAAAAAAAGTAATTTTCAACCACAAAATCATCCTTAAATAAATTCATGTTTCTGTTAAGTGTATTGAATATGACACGCAAATATTAAACTTTGCCTGGAGGTAAGAGCATAATTAACGTGCACTGTAAAACATTTGTGTAACGTTACAACATAAAATGCGTGGCATATTTTCTGCCTCCAATTTTATGGAGTTATTTTGTTTTCATCTATTTAATGGTGTAATGTAAACATATATTACCCATGTAACATTACAAAGTTACACCGGTTACCAGTTAAAATATTTCTTAAAATTAGAGGAAGCAAGTTTACACCATAAAATGTTTTATAGTGTGGCATTCAATCGAATTTATATTTTAGTCACTCTCGTTTAGCCCAGAATTTAAATTATGTCACCCGCTGATATGAATTTCAGTTTATTGAGAATTTCTCATGCATTGATTGTATTGAATCGATATATTTTCGTTCAATTTACTACAAATTTACCATATTCTTATGAATTGCAGTTTTTTTTCTATTAGTGTTCTTTATATATTTATTAATGAAAAATATTTGTACATCTTAAAATATGTATATTGTTAAAATTTATAACGGTAATTTTTATTATTGCATGATATTACATTCTTTCATAAAACAACGGAAGAGTTTCAGACTTCAGAGGAAAGTACATATAAATAAGAAGCATCCGTCTTAAAGTGCTAAATAATAAGTAAAATGCTAATAAATAATATGTTATTTCTGCATAAAATTTTTATTATTTTTTGTAAATAAGAATAGACGCACTATAGATTGTCCAATATATATCGATGTATTTATATTTCATTATGTTCATATGTGCTTCTCACTTATGCAGCTTTCTAAAATTGATATTTCATTAACTTTTCCATTACGTATGATATACAAAAATAATTTTTAACTACAGAATCAACCGTAAATTACTTCATGGTTCCATTAAGGTGTATCGAACATGACTTACACAAATATTAAAATTTGCATGGAGATAAGAGGAAATTAATGTGACATCTAATCGAATTTATATTTTAGCCACGCTCGTTTAGCCTAGAGTTTAATTATGTTATCCATTTAAATGCATTTCCGTTTGTTGAAAATTTTGCACACATTTAATAATAAATTTGATCGATATGTTTTACTATCGCAATATTTATTTTCAGTTTACTGCTAAATCTATCATATTCTAATGCATTACATTTTTACTTCAATTGGTATCCTTTAAATAGATATTAATAGAAAATATTTTTGTATTGCAACACAAATGTATTTTTTAAAACTTATAACGGTAAAGTTTAATTTTACATGTTATTGTATACTGTCATGAAACACCGAATAACCTTTAAATTTCAGATAAAAGTAGATCCAGATTAGATGCATAGGACTAAATTTCAAAAAACTAAATAAAATGTTAATAAATAATATATTATCTATGTATAAAGTTTTTATTATTTTTCGCAAACAACGACCGACGAATTATAGATTGTCCAATATATCTCGATCTATTTGTTCTTCATTATGATCATATCAGCTTCTGACTTATGTTGCTTTCTAAAATTAATATTTTGTTACCTTACCATTGCGTTTGATATACAAAAATATTTTTCAAAAGGGATTGGATTCGGGAAACATTTCGATTTCAGATTTTGTTCTTTTTCAGTTTTGTTGATTTCACACTATAGGGTTTTGGGGAATAAAATCATCTCATAAATATACGACTTTTACTATTCTGCTTACCTACATAGAATTTTAGAATAATTCTTCATGCATTTATTTTTAATATTTACCAAAACGTCCAACCGCTTTCTTAAATTATTATTTCATTATTTTACCACTGCGTCTGATATACAAAAATAATTTTCAACCACAGAATCAATCATAAAATAGTTCAGTTATTTTTACTGCTCTGAACATCACTTACATTGATATTAAACTTTGCATGGCGATAAGAGGATAATTAATGAGACATCTAATCGAATTTATATTTTAGTCACGCTCTTTTATCCTATAATTTAATTATGTTATATATTGAAATGCATTTCAGTTTGTTGAGAAGTTCTCATACATTTATTGTATTCAATCAATATATTTGCTTTCAATTTACAACTAATAGACTATATTCTAATGCATCGCAGTTCGATTTCTGTTAATGCCATTTAAATGGTTATTAATTAAAAATGTTTATACATCTTAAGCAATTAATTGATAAGTATTTTTGAAAAAAAAAAACCTTTCAAATATTACCCATTTTTCATGCACTTTACCGAGTTTTTAATATTTTATCACGGTTTTTCTAAACAAAAATTTTAATAAATGAATATGAAAAATTTTCGGTTAAATAAAGCAAAAATTAAAATGAAAATTTATATGTGAAATAATAAATCATTATTAGAATATTGATGCCCTCACGTAAGTACGTTAACTCATATTTTGCAAATTCAAGTTGTACACAGAAATGCATATTCTTCACAAAGCATTAAAATAAAAATCCTGATTAACTGAATACGTCATGAGGAGAGATTCATTATAGTTTGTCCAATATATCCCGATCTATTTATTATTAATTATACTATTATCAACTTCTCGATTATGTTGCTTTCTAAAAGAAATATTTCATTATTTTCCATTGCTTTTGATATACAAAAATAATTTTCTACTACAGAATCAAACGTAAATTACTTCATGGTTTTTTTTAAGTGTATTGAACATGAATGACACACATATTTAACTTTGCATGCATATAAGGGGATAATTAATGTGACATCTAATCGAATTTATATTTTAGCCACGCTCATTTATCCTAGAGTTTAATTATGTTATCCATTGAAATGTATTTCAATTTGTTGAGAAATTATCATACATTTATTCTATTGAGTCGATATATTTGTATTCAAAACTATTTTACCATATTCTTATGAATTGCAGTTTTATTTTTATCAGTGTTATTTAAATAGATATTAATGAAAAAAATTTATACATCTCAAAACATGTATCTTTAAAAATTTATATTGGTAATGTTTATTTTTCATGTTATTACATACTGTTATGAAACCACGCAAGATCTTTAGACTTTAGATGAAAGTACATATAATTCAGAAGCCTAGGTCTTAAATTGCTAAAAAAATAAATAACATTCTTATAAATAATATATTATTTCTGTATAAAGTTTTTATTATTTTACATAAATAAGGATAGACGCACCAGATTGTCCAATCCCGATCTATTTATATTTCATTATGTTCATATCAGCTTCTCGCTTATGCAGCTTACTAAAATTAATATTTCATTACCTTATTATTTTGTTTGATATACAAAAATAATTTTCAACCACAGAATCAACCATAAATTAGTTTACGGTTCTGTTAAATGCATTGAACATGATTTGCACAGGTTTTAAATTGTGCATGGAGATAAGAGGATAATTAATGCGACATCTAATCGATTTTATATTTTAGTCACGCTTGTTTATTCTAGAATTTAATTATGTTATCTATTGAAACGCATTTCAGTTTGTTAAGAAATTCTCATACATTTTTTGTATTGAATCTATATATTTGCGTTCAATTTACTTCTAATTTAAAATATTCTTATGAACTGGATTTTTATTTCTATTAGTGTCATTGAAATAGATATTAAGGAAAAATGTTTATAAATCTAAAAGCATATATTTAAAAAACATATATATGAAAAATGTTTAGATTTCAGATGAAAGTATATCTAAAATAGAAACTTAGGTCTTAAATTGCTTTAAACTAAATAAATTGCTAATGAATAACAAATTATTTATGCATAAAATTTTAAAAATTTTAGTAAATAAGGACAGACGGATTATAAATTAACCATTGTATCCCAATCTATTTATTCTTCTTTATGTTCATATCAGCTTCTCGTTTATGTAGGTTTCTAAAAGCAATATTTCATTACCTTATTATTGTGTTTGATATACAAAAATAACTTTCAGCCACAGAATCAACCGTAAATTATGTATTCATGGTTCTGTTAAGTGTACTGAACATGACTTACACATATATTATACTTTGCATGGAAATAAGAGGATAACTAATGTGACATTTAATCGAATTTATATTTTAGTCACGCTCGTTTATACCAGAATTTAATTACGTTATCCATTGAAATGCATTTCAGTTTGTTCAGAATTTCTCATTCATTTATTGTATTGAATCGATATATGTGCTTTCAATTTAGTACTAATATACCATATTCTATGCATTGCAATTTTATTTATTTTAGTGTCATTTAAATAGGTATTAGTGAAAAATGTTTATACATCTTAACTACTTAACTGCTTAATAGTTAAAAAAAAATCAAATATTGCATTTTTAATGTATTTTACAGAATTTTTCAGTCTTTTATCACGGGTTTTTCAAAACAGAAATTTTTGGCTGAATTAACCAGAAAAATTCTCGGATTAAATATTGCAGAATTCGAAATAAAAATTTACTTGTGAGAATAATAAATCATGATTAGGATTTGGACGCCCGTACGTGGTACATACAAATCTTGATTGGCAAATCACGTTTCCCGTAAGTCGCACGGGCAAATCAGGGAAGTGGTTAACACATCTATTTTTTTTCATATTCTTGTTAACAAGAAGAAAGTATTGGATTCGAGAAAATTTTCGACGAATTTACATTTAGGGCTCATGGATACCCATAAATATGCTTAAAAAAATCCTGTCTGTGAATCGGTGACTCTGTCTATCTGTGACATAAATGTTTGTGCATATTGTATTGTGGATGATCTTTCTTAAGAACTAATGCACATAATTAATTAAAAATGTATATCCAGTTATTCCGTGATATAAATTAGTGCCGAAAAATGTTTGGTGTAATTCATTCAGCAGATGCTGCTATTTTGCAGCATTTTCACGATTTCTTCAATTTCTTTATCTCAAGAACTAAATCAAGATTTTTTATCTAACTTCAGATTCAGTTACTCATTGAGATGAATTAAAGATTTTTACGTTTTGGTATGAACTGGCGGTTCTTCTATGCTACATTTTCCGCGATTTTCGCAGTAGCTCTACATCGAAAATTGATGCACTGGTTTTCATCAAACTTCAGATTTACTTAATCCTTAATGTGACTTTATGTGCTGACATTTTGATGGAAATAGCCTAACAGGTGGCGTTGCTGGGCTGCATTTTTCACGATTTCGGCTGTAGCGCTATCTCAAATTCTTGTTCATGGATTTTCATCATTTTTAAAGGTACAACTAGAAGTTGATGTAACTTATTGTAAGTAAGGTTTCGGTGTAAACTATCGAACAAATGTCGCTGTTATGTTGCATTTTGCAGCAATGTTTATCATTACTCATGAAATAATGGAATTTTATATTGTTAGAATCAACAGGATGGACATATATTGGCATTTAATTTTAGCACTGTGATGCACTGTTAAAAAAAATCTGTGAATTCACGGTTAAACTAATAATAATAAAATAATAATCTGAAATAATTAAATATCACTGTTTCGATTTTAAGATCTTGACATGCATTTTAAATTATAGCAAAATGTATCAATATTAAAAGTCATCCAATTATTAGTATCTACAAATATTCATTTTATTTTTCAGTACTAATATTATATACAGTTGTAAAAGTATATGTGACATTGAGTTGGACATATAATACCAGAAGGCGGCGGAACATACAATCTCCTCATCGATTTCAAGTGTGAAATTCAAGAATGAATCAAAACTCGATTCGCATATTAAAACACAGTAGGTCTGTCAAGTCATATCTTGATATAAAACACCTGAAAACACGATTGTAACGATTGACTCTTAAGTTTACCATTGTGTTTTTCTCCACCTAAAAGTATGAAAATATAGAAGACTGGGAGTTGAAAAACACGATGTTAAACCTATGAGTCAACTGCTTAAATTGGGTTTTCGCCTGTTTGCCCCCAAGATACGACTTGGCAGATTGATTGCGTTTTAATGTACAAATCTAGTTTTTACTAAAGCAGGGATTCTAGCCGCGAACTCGGTGAGGTGGTTGTCTGTGCTGCTGCATCCTGTTCTCAACGTCTTGCGTGTATTTGAAAATATATGACACTCTTCTTTAAATATCTTACGAGAACATTTTTACTAGTTACTTTTTTCATGTTTTCCATAAATTAGATAAATATAAGTGGTCTTGCCTTGTGACATATCTCTTCCGCCTGTTTTAGACAATCTTGAAAATCTTATATTCTTGTTTAAAAAATCCTATAACTATTTTTTGTATAAATTATTACTTTTGTGTTTTCTATAAAAAAGATAAATTTAGCTGCCTTAATTATATAGACGTTGACCTATATTTTAAAAGACAATATAATTTATTTATGTAAAAAAGTCTTTTGAAGATTATAAACAACATGTTTCTACTTTATCTTTTCAGCCCTCATAATATAAAACGGTTGTTGTAAAAGAAAAAATGCCTTGCTTTGTAACATATCTCCTCAGTTTTTTTTTTCTTAGAAAATTTCATGTTTTTGTTTGAAAAATCTTATAAGAATTTTTTTTACGTATCTTGTTTATCGTTTTTTATGTAATATACATAGATATAGCTGTTTTAATTAAAACATGTTGACATACATATTAAATGACTATATAATTTATCGATGTAAAAAGTTTTTGAAGATTATTAACAGCATATACCTACTTTATATTTTCAGCCCTTACATTAGCCATGGCTGTTGTAAAAAGAAAAGTGCCATTGTCTTGTCTTCTCCTCAGTCTGTTTCTAGAAAATCTGATACTCTTGTTTAAACAATTTTATGAGGAATTATTATAAATTATTTTTTTCACTTTTCTGTAAAATAGGTAAACATATACATAGCTGTCCTAATTAATAGACATTCACAAATATTTTATATAGCAAAATAATTTATCAATGCAAAATGTCTTTTGGAGATTATTAACAACATAAATCACTTTTTTGCAAAACATATAGATATTTAAATATAAAAACTATTAAAATATTGAATAAAATATACTAAGCCACACTTAAATCGATTTAAAAATTAAAATTTATATACAAAAAATAAAAATACTAATAAACATTTAAAAATACATCATTTAAGCGTTTCGCCAAGCTACTCGCAAGGTATCCTCAGTACAAATATCCATTGCATAACAAACAGTGGAACAAATAACAACATTTACAGTAAGTTATTTCTTTAGAATTGTTAATGTTCACTAGGGATAGAACGAGCTTCATTTATAGTTATGGAATAAGTGAACCAGCTTTTGAGAAGTAATCTACCGTGATAACTGTTTCAACCCGATTTTAAGATACTGGTGCTCGCAAACTGAGGGATGCGTTTCTTTTGAAGACAATACTGGGAAATTTTAGAATTAAAATTACCACTTTTCAGAGCACCGATATGTTCCTTCAAGAGAATTTTAAAATATCCTCCAGTTTCACCAATGTATACACTTTCACAATCTCCACAGGGAATTTTTGTACTTAAATTTCGTTTCAGTAGCTTTCGTAATTATGCAAATACATAGCACCAATATTTGTCGTTCAGTGCGTGTGTTTTTTCGTCTGTCCGTCCGTCCGCATATAACAACGCAAAAACTATCCAACCGAATCTTTTGAAATTTAAAACATACAATTTTTACATAATTTTGTCGAGTCATTTCAAGTTTTATGAAAATCGGATAAATGGATCAGATACAGGGACGATTAAAATTATTCCATTACATTACGGTCAATGGGGTAAAATTTTTCATATGCATTTTAATCGTTTGAAATTTAAAATACATAATTATCACATAACTTTGTCGAGTTATTTCAAATTTTATCAAAATCGGATGCATAGTTCAATTACAGGGGCAGTAAAAATTTTTCCATTTCATTACGGTGAATGGAGAAAAATGTTTCAAATGCATTTTAATGGTGTTAAACTCATTCGAACATAATAAAATTGATATGCATCTATAAAGTACAGATTATAATATACATTTTAATTAATTAATGGTGGCATTTTAATGATGTTAAACTCATTCGAACATAATAAAATTGATATGCATCTATAAAGTTCATATTATAATACATATTTTAATTAATCTGTAGTACAAAGAACATTTGTTAATTTGTTTTGTTATATTTGTGCATATTTGTACAAGGCTACACAAAAGTATTCCATTAAATAATCGTATACGGAGAACATTGTTTGGTGCACATTTTAATTGTAATTAACTATTTAGAATTTTATGAGATTGATATATGAGAGTGATGTTTTTAGAACTTCGTTATCGTAAGAACGCACTTAATTTGCTACGCTTTATGTGAAATTTCCAACTTGTTTTAAATGTATTCAAGTCTGTCTTAGATTATATTATTCAATCTTTTAATGCATCCCTTTATCTTTTCAGCCCTCATATTATACACGGCTGTTGTAAAAGGAAAAGTGGCCTTGCCTTGTGACATATCTCCTCCGTCGGCCGATGACGGCGTTGCACTAATCCTGTGGTACAAAGACGAGGCACCGTCACCCATCTATACGCTAGACGCCCGGCAGGGAAACCTCGACCAAGCCCGACAGTCTGCCGTGTCCACACTCGACCATCGTGCCTATTTCAACACAATCAACAGACCGGCGTTCCTCCAGCTGGATCCAGTCATGGAAGAAGACGCTGGGGAATATAGATGTAGAGTTGATTTTCACAAGGCGAGAACAGTGAATACTGTCATTACGCTGAAAGTCATTGGTAAGATTTGTGATTTTTCTTTTCTTTATTTTTTCATAATATTTTCCTTATGGATATTTGCGAAATATTTGTATAACATATTACATTTGACTGTAGTGAAATAAACCTGTTTTATACAACATATTTAACATAATAAATGAAATAAATCTCGGGTACAGTAAAGTAGCAGTTTACGTAATACATTTTTTTTTCTATTTTGCTTATAATCCTCAAAGTCATTAGTAAGATTTATTTAATTTTCTTTCTTTTTTTTCATATTATTAACATTAAACATATATGCAAAAAGTTCATAAAAATATGTTAATTGAATTCTGTTAGATAAAAATGCTTTGCCACCAACATGTTTTTGCAGTACATAATATTAAATATATGCAGGATATTGATTAGAAAAATTTTATGAAATATAGTTTTTTGTAATACTGTTTATTTGTTAGATTAATTTATAACACGATTATTCCATCGGTGAATGAAGTATAATTTTGTATGCAGCATTTTCTGCAGTTCTACGTATTAACATTCCATTTATTCTGTTAAGCTGATACAAAGTATCAGATGAGGTTGTGATCGCTGAAATAAGTTCGGTAAATTAGTATTCTAGTATTCGTCTAGGATGGCTCAGTTGGAAAAGCTTTGGCGCCTTTAGTCCTTGGTTCGAATCTTGGCCGGGATTTATTTCATCGACATGGAAAATTTTCAGATGTTATAAGTCTATATTTGTCTTTATTAATTTAACATGTGTAAGGTATTTTGGCTTACTTATGTTATACCTTTATGATAAATGAAAAATCAGTCATTTTTAAAATCACAAGTGAAACATTTAAACTGTGATAAATATTTGCGTTTTCGTAAAAAAAAAAAAAAAAAAAAAAAAAAAAAAATCCTAAATTGAATTATTAAAATTAAATTAAAAAAAAAAGATCAATGGATTTAGAAGATTTTAATATATCGAATTCATCTTTCTTTATCTTGTCATAAAAATTTAAATTTTTTTTATTTGTATATTCTTTATTACAAAACGAATTTTATAGGAATAAGTCCGAATTTCTTTGTTTGGTTTACTGCGTTTTTTGTTTAAAAATAGAAAAATATTTATTATCTGCCCGTTAAAGGACTAAACAAAATCAGTATTAATACAGTACAGCAAAGTATTTTAGTTTTAATTTTGTAGTATTCGCATAATCATATAACTGATTACATAACCAATTTAATATATACTTCATACCATGTAATACTTTTCGTAAAACTGAGCAAAACTCATTAATACTACCGGCTCATTCGTAGACGTTAATACGATATTAATATATGATATTCTACGCTTGGGAATTACAAATCGAAATATTACGCGAGAATTATTAAATTTTCCAGAAATTCTGCTCGACTTATTATAATTTTTCTTTACTAGGCCATCAATATACGCAAAATGATTTATGCATAAAAATGGGTTTAAGACGATTATACTGCTTCAATAACAGTATATTAAATTAGAAAATATATAGTTAGCTTTCTGATAGTGTCATTTAATGAAGAATGGATTGAAATATTTCATGTATTTTATATTCTCCCAAAATACCTTATCGTTTCCAGTTGTTATATCTCAAATTTATCATCGTAAGAGCAATGCCTTTTTAAGTTCATATTATTCTTCTTTGTTTTTAAACTTTATTATTTTTATTTGAACACATATATATTACTGGGTGATACAAAATGTAACGCCCTAGATAGCAGGAATTTGCAATTTTGAATGTGCTGATACTTATTTTACATTGTTGGACGTGATTAAAAAAAAATAAAAATCAAGACGTTTATTTGGATTGTGCTCCCACTCTTAAAGTAGTGAAAAAAATAGTTCTGTCAGTTTCTATATCGTGATTTGATTCTAAACTTGAAAGGATCAGTTTAACTTCTGGCATTTATAATGACTTAGATTTAGTGAATAATAATTGACAGATCACTACTGCAAAGATTGCTAAAAGACTGAATGCAGACAATTCGACGACGTTCTGTCATTTAAAACAACTTGGGTATTAGTTGCATAATGCACAAAACAAGTCATTGGAATAGGGTTCGAACATGCACAATATACCTATACTAATATACTCTCAAATATTTCCATAGAGTCTTCAGCACATTCACTTATTTATTCTGAAAAATGCATTATAATATAAATATAACATTAAACATTTTATTGTTTTGTTATATATTTTATGAGAACTACTCAATTTGATTTTATGCCATACTACATTCTAATAACGATTTGGATTAATTATATATTAAAAAGTTGAAAAACATCAATGCATATCTCATTCCAAGCATACTATGGCATTATTATATAAAACATTAAAATATCTAACAGATGTTTGTGAAAGCATTTGAGTAATTAGATGTTAAATTTTACGGTTTTTTCCTGATAATTTAAATAACGTATTTCGTATAAAAATGATTTTTTTACAAAATCATATTTAATATATTTACCAACCGTATCTCAACTCAATCTAATCAAAATTATTAAAGTTCGTTAAATATTCTCTAAAATATAATATATCCTGCATGATATTTTTATTTGTAATTACAAAGCTGTTTAAATCATGCAATAAATATTACATTACCGTTTATTTAGCAAATACAAACAAGCAATTTTTTTCAGTTTATAGGCAAGCAATTAGTGGTAGGAATTATATAAAATGAGCATTAAAATCATCTAGTTTCAATGCTCTAATGCCACAATTTAATTTAACATAATTTCAGCAAATAATACATCAAATTAAAGTATTCTACCTTTTTTTACAAATATGCATCATCTACAGCTTTCGTTATTTATCATACAAACAAACAAATTATCCAATTTTCCTACACTTCTGTCATAAAAAACAGAGTAATCTAAGCAATTGTGAATTCATTCTGTTTTTGCTATATATAAGATCACTATTGAAAATTAAATAAGTTTCTTGCTGTATGTTTCTGGCAGCTGTGTGTTGAACTGGTTCAGAAATGCAATACACTTTTTAAAGGTTGTAATGCACATGCGAAAAAAGTAGCCTTTATGAAAGTCAAATGCAGAACTTATTAGGAGTAAAATTAAAATTATGTCTAAGGGAAATAATTTTGTTTCTAAAAATATTGGCCTTTAATACAGATGGCCTTTGAATAGGGTGGCCTTCAAAAAAGTTTCACTGTATATGCATATATTAATATTGTATATTGAATATTTTTAAAACAATCATTGTGTATTAACTATAATATTTCTAAGTCTTTTATCGCGCATTTCATTTTATTATTGTGAATCAATGCAAAATGCTAAATACTATATTTTTTTAAACTTCAAAAATGTTTCGATGCTCTCTGTAAATTTATCATTAATATTTTTTTTGTCATAAACATTCTGTCATTTGTTTCATTTTGCGATTCAATACATATTTCGAGCATCACTTCTATGAAAACTTCTTCCTTCTCATGTGAGTCCTCCCGAAAACTTGATATTTCAGTTGTAAACATATTATTAGTACTAAAAAAACTAAACAAAAATCAGTCTCATCTGATAGTGATTTTTTTTCCTAAGTGTAATTTTAAAACACTTTTCATGTTTTTTCCTTTTTGAGTATTATAAATTCGTAAAATTATTTTCCTGCTATCTATCATACTCATGATATTGTTTTTTAAAAAATAGTGAAACGTTAATTATAAGAGAAAAAACACAAACATCAGCTAACAGAAAAATACTTGAGTAAAGTAACCATTACATAGAGCTCAAATAAATTCTTAACTTATAAAAAAAATACTTTCTGGAAATCATCCACATTTGAATTTTAACAGTAATATTCTGGAACGAAAAATAATGAAATTCTGGACCATTACGAAGAACAAATGTAAAAAAAAAAGAGGAGAGACTTCCTTTCTTTTTCTTTTTTGTTAATGATGCAAGCATTTTGAACAGATGTGACCAGTCAGCTTTTTGTAATACAAGGCATGAAAAAAAGAAAAAAAAGGATGTGGAGTTTTGAGTGAAAAAATTTAGTGCCATAAAATAGTGATCTGCAAAATGCTCACAACAAAAGATTCAAAAGAAATGTTACATCACTGGTGCAATCACAATAAAAAGTTTATTAAAATATATGCATTATAGGTCATTATTCAGTCTAATTTAAAATTAATTATGCGTGCATATGTTTATGGTGATATGTAAAAATCGAGATTTACAAGGATAAAAAAAATTATTTTTTTTTTTTTTTTTTTTTTTTTTTTTTTTTTTACTTTATTTGTGTTTATGGTAAGCATAAAACAAATGAAATTTAATTTTTTCTTGCATAAAATGCAGTTTTAATTTTTCAAAATGGTTTGTTTTAACTCATAATTTTGTTAAAAAAAATTATAACACGTTTTTAAATTATCATTAATATTGTTGATTATTCGTCCTGATTTAAAAAATAAATACATTTACTTTTTTCTGAAAATTGGCTGTGTAAAATATACAAACTATATTACTTATTGTGCTAAGCTAAAAATGTCCTATTTTTAAATTCGAAAACTATCTTTGATTTCTGACATATTAATACTTCAAAAAATTGCTAACAAAAACTAAAAATTAAATGGTAATCTGTGCTCATTGTCAGGATCTGATAGCACCTGTGCTTAAGAATGTAATGTCTACTCTTTCTCTATTTGAATATTTTGTATGGTATGGTTGTGTACAGAATTTCCAAGGTGACATTCCTTCTTTGTGGAAAGGGGAATTGCCAGATAATCCTTTGCAGGTGGTGTGTTAGAGAAAGGAGATAGCTGAGAGGCATGTCCATCTGTCAGTGAAGTATGCGGATGATGAGCAGATTAACAGCATGTCACTAAGCAAGAAAAGAATGAAGTATGTGTCCAATGAGGAAGCTCCAAAGGGGTTTATGTTGGGGAAAGCGGTGATTTGGAAAGGGCAAGTTTGCCTCAGATCATTCATTCGGTACCTAGGTTTCGTACCTAGAGGTTGCTCTGTGTGTAGAGCGTAAGGAGTACGTTTTCTGGTGAGCGAAGGACACAGACGTCCTAGTGTTTAGTGTTCTGGGCTAAGAAGTGCAGGCCCAGTATACTTGTGTTGGGAGACTCAAGGTTGAGCTCCAAAAAAGTGAATTTAAGGGGTCTCAGGAGTCTTACTTTTTACCTGGTAGTGCGATTTAGCAACATATACATTTGATTTTTTTTCTCAGTCCCTATTAAGCTTAAATGCATAAAACTTTTTATATAGACAACTTAATATCTCTTCTATTTAAAATATTTTTTTTAACATTCTATATTGAATTTTTATTATATATTTTTTATATTTAATTTTGATTTAAAATTTAAATTGTTCTTTGACTGCGCGCAACATTTCTCAAAAAATAATAAAGCAATTTGCATGAAACTTGGGAAATATCTTCATTTTAAGTTTAAGAACAACTTATACCTCAAATTTAGAATTTTAATTACATTGATTATTGATAATTGGCAATTTTTGTAATAAAAAGTGATATTTTTTTCAAATTTTTCAATTTTAATTTAAATTTTAAATAAATAAATGCATAAATTCATTAAAATGAGGTATAAGTTCAAGATACATTAATTTTATACCATTATCACCTTTTTTAGCGGTTCTTGAACTAATAGTTTTGCTAGAATCCTGCGCGCAATAGATACAAGTCTAATTTTTTTAATCAAAATTAAACATTAAAAAAAAATAAAATAGAATTTCAATGTAGAATATTAAAAAAATTATTTTTAATAGAAGAGATATTAAGGTGTCTATGTTAAAAATTTTATGCATTTATGTTTTATAGGGACTGAGAAAAAAAATCAAATGTGACATGTTGATAAGTTGCACTACCAGGTAAAAAGTAAGACTCCTGAGACCCCTTAACATGTATTGAGTGTGAGGTGGAAAGTGTAATTGGAATAGTAGACAACCAATCTTTACGGTATCTAATTTAATGTTGAACCGGATCACCTATATCTGAGTTGTAGTTGTATATATTTGTAAATAACGTATTTTGTGTGTACATATATTCTTAATAAACTGATAATTCAGTTACTAGCGTAAGTCTTCATTTACACCAATCTCACAGTGGGTGACCGATATCACCTAGTAATATCGGTGGTGGCAGCTATATCTACCACGGACATTCTTCAAAGTTGTGTGGACTGAGAGGAACGTCCGACACTCATCATGAAGATTCAAAAGATAATGAATTTGTAAATGCATTCCTTTCATATTTCAAATTCATTTTATTTTATTTTTTTCATACATAAAATTATGCTCTAATTTTTAAAAACAACTTGCCTTATTTCATAATTTTGTTTTTAAAAAAATAACAACGTTTTTATGAATCTGCAATGTTTTATTTTAGTTTAAACCATATTACTAATACGTATATTTTCATATTTTTAAGGCTCTTTTTTTTTCTTTTTGACCATTATAAATTCTTAAAACCTTTCTCCCGCTATCTATCATACCGATGATATTGTTTAAAAAAATAGTGAAACGTTAATTATAACAGAAAAAAAAAACACAAATATCGGCTACCTGAAAAATACTTGAGCAAAGTAACCATTACATGAAACTCAAATCAAATCTTAACTTATAAAAAAATATACTTGCTGGAAATCATCCACATTCGATTTTTAACATAAATGTTCTGGGGGGGGGATAATGGAATTCAACAACATTACGAAGAACAAATGTAAAAACAAAAAGGAGGGAATTCATTTTTTTTCTTTTTTGTTAATGACGCAAGCATTTTGAACAGCTGTGACCAGTCAGCATTCTGGAATACAAGTTATGAAAGGAAGAAAAAAAGACGTAGAATTTCGAGTGAAAAAATATAGTGCCATAAAAATAGTGATCGTCAAAATGTTTCAGACAAAAGATTCAAAAGAAATATTACAACACTGCTGCGGACCAGAATAAATAAAGAATACTGCCCAGTTAAACTGATGGCATTGAGCTCACAGGCTACAAATACTAATTGTACATTAAAGCCTCATATTTTCAAGGGTTAATTCCGTTAAAAAATTAAGAAAGGGAAACAGCTCTCTTCTTTCCTCTTTTTTTATACTTAATCATTGAACCTCCTATACTATCAAAGACATGCTTTATCATATAAAAAATCTATATCCAAAATTCAGAGCAAATTAGATAATTCTTAATAAAAACCCATTTAGCATTTATATAATTTAAAAGGAGTTATCCCCCTCTTTTATACTTAACCATTAAACTTCCAAAACTATTCAGAGATTTGAACGAAATCTGAAAATTCTGCTTGAAAAACCCATTTATATAAATTAAGGGGGGGGGGGCATTAGAACCCCTGTTCCCCCTATTTATACTTATACAATGAACACCTAATAACAGTCACTGAATCGCCTCATCTGAATGATCCTAATCTAAATTTTGAACGAAAACTTAATTCTGCATGAAAATCCCATTTATATCAACTAACGGGTGGGGGGATTAGAGCCCCTGTTCCCCCTATTTATACTTATTCAATGAACACCTAATAACAGTCACGGAATCGCCTTATCAGAATGATCCTAATCTAAATTTTAAACGAAAACTTAATTCTGCATGAAAATCCCATTTATATCAACTAACGGGGGGGGGGGCATTAGAACCCCTGTTCCCCCTATTTATACTTATTCAATGAACACCTAATAACGGTCACGGAATCGCCTCATCAGAATGATCCTAATCTAAATTTTGAACGAAAACTTAATTCTGCATGAAAATCCCATTTCTATAAATTAAGGGGGGCGGGGCATTAGAACCCCTGTCCCCCTATTTATACTTATTCAATGAACACCTAATAACAGTCACGGAATCGCCTCATCAGAATGATCCTAATCTAAATTTTGAACGAAAACTTAATTCTGCATGAAAATCCCATTTATATCAACTAACGGGGGGCATGAGCCCCCCGTTCCCCCTCTTATACATATCGAATGAACTCCAAAAACTAATCAGGGAAGCGCCTTGTCAGGATATACCTACATACAAAATTTCAAGTGGATCCGATATTTTTATCATGAGTTATCGCGTTACGCACATACGCACATACGCACATACATACAGAACGGACGGGCACATAAGCTCTCAGGCTATGATAGCCTGTGAGCTAAAAAGTATATTAAATTGAAAGTGATTATTCATTCTCATTTTAAAGCAAAAAGTTGTAAGTATAAATAATAAAGTATGTATCCTTAATTTTTTATGGTGATATGTAAAAATCGAGTTTTACAAGGATAAAAATTCTATAAGACTATAAAAAAATGGGGATTTTGCTTTACTTTCTTATTGATAACCAGAAAAAAATATTTTTATTTATTTTTATATTTATTTTTTACACATAACTTAGTTTTGATATATTAAAATAGCTTATTTTATTTAATGACACTATTATAAAAAATCGAAAGCAGTTTCAAATCATGATTTTAACTAATGCTGCAGTTTATTCATCATGAATTAATACAAATTCCTTTATGAAAATTCTTTGTGTAAAATTCTTATTTTGATAAGCTAAAAAAGTTAAATGAGGCAATTCCAAAACTTCCTACTATTTCATGCATTTTTAATTTTCTTAAAAATCACTGTAACAATGTCAAAAAAAAAAAAAAAAAAAGAAAAATTCATTCTCAACAACAGGATTGTAAATATATGAAATTATGTGCATTAGTTCCTGAGTATGACTACAACTATGAAAGGGAGGGGAAAAAAACGTGAAATATCAGGGAGAAAGATACAGTATCATAAAATTAGTGTTTGGCAGAAAGTTTTAGACAAAAGATTCAAAAGACTATCTAACATATTTTGATTTTTTTTTAATTTTTCATTGTGTATTCATTGCATATAATTGTCATAAGTTTATGAGCAAGTAATACATTTTATACATGTTACTTAGATTATTGCTTAAACACTAAAAGCTATAGTTTCGGGGTCCTTTCAAAATGTTTCGATAGTTTCTGCAAATTTCTGTTTAATGTTATAGTTTTCCGTGAACTGTAGTTTGTTTCGCTTTGCTATGAAATATTTTTCTAAAATATCACTTCTATATAAAAAAAAATGTTTAAATTCCCCTTCCCTCACACATATAAATCGTCCTGAAAACTTGATTGTTGAGTTACAATCATATTGTCAGTATTAAAAACGCAAAAAAATCAGGCTCATTTAATAGTGAGTTTTTATTTTCTTAGTGCAGCTTCAAAACAATTTTTATTATTTTTGCTTTTTGGCCGTTACAAATTCTTAAAACCATTCCCCCGCTATCTATTATACTGATGGTATTGTTTAAAAAATAATGAAACGTTAATTATAAGCGAAAAAGCACAAACATCTGCTAACTGAAAAATACTTGAGTAAAGTAACCATTACATAAAACTCAAATCAAATCTTAACTTATAAAAAATACTTTCTGGAAATCATCCACATTTGAATTCTAACAGAAATGTTCTAGAACGAAGAATAGTGAAATTCAGCAACATTATGAATTACAAATGTAAAGAAAAAAGAGAGGAGAATTCATTTTTTTTTCTTTTTTGGTAATGATGCAAACAAATCGAGCAGCTATGACCAGTCAGCATTCTGAAATACAAGTCATGAATGGAAGAATTCATAATTAATATTGTGTTTATTAACATTATATTTTTGAAACATTGATTGTCTATTAATTACACAGAGTTCTCCTAAGTTTATGAGTACGTATTTCATTTTCTATGTGACTTAACACAATGCAAAACAGTAAATATTGTTTTTTTAGCTTTTAAAATATTTCGATAGTTTCTGTAAATATATCATTTATGATTTTTTTTTCTATAAACACTTTTCTGATTTGTTTTATTTTGCGACGTAATTCATCTTTGAAATATTGCTTCTATATAAACCGTTAAAATCCCCCATGTACACCCCCTTCCAAAAGCTTCATTTTTCAGTTGCAACCATACTATCAATAAGAAAAAAAAAAGTCTCATATGATTTTTTTCTCTAATTGCAATTTCAAAACCTTTTTCATTCTTTTTGCTTTTTAACCATTATAAATTGGTAAAACTATTTTCCCACTACCTAAAATACTGATGATATTCTTTAAAAAAATAGTGAACGTTAATTATCTATATTAATAAAAGAACAAAACGCTCTGTCTGTGTGTGTGTGTGTGTCTGCGATGGCTAGCAAAATCTACAGCCCGTACGAAGCTCAAAATTTTTTTGAGAGTAGCTACAGATCTCTCCTGATGCACCTGGGTTTCAGAATTTCGAAATTCCAATTATTAAATGAGTAATTAATTAAAATCGAGAGGTCACTCTCATAAAAAAATCATCGTTTTCCCATTTTTTTCTCTTTCATTTGTTTACGGTTGGTTGGTTGTGTAAAAATTTTCGCAAACGTTATAAGAAAGCTGAATCAGAATTAAAGAAATCTATGGATGAATGAGATAAGTGGAGGTGAAGTAAGCCTCAAAAATGGTTTGCAATATGAAACCATTTATCGCTCAAATTTTCATGTGCCAAATAAAAGGACGTGGAAGGGATTTTGTATTATAAGACGAATTGAAAGAAATGAGTTACAATTTTAAGCATATTTTAAGAGGAAATAGCAAATTTTTAAAATGGTCTTTGTTCTATAATTATTTATTAAAATAAATGTTCGTTTTTCAAATGAAGGAAATTGGAAAATTAGCAATAATTAAATATCAAATTAAAATTAAATTAGATATTGAAAACATTTGATACGAACTAAAAATTGTATTACTAAAAGTTTCCTTCATTAATGTAATTTTAAATACTTTATAACGTAGATGAAAAATGTTTATAACTTAATAATTGCATGTAAATAAATATTTAAAATATAATGAAAACATTCTTTTAAAATCGTGTATGAAATCTTAAGTAATAAATATTAATCTAAAATATAGATTTCTGACTGCAAACGATTTTTATGTACTAACAAAAGAATGTTATATTTTCAAGCAAAACGTTAAAATAACTTTCTATATTGATATTTAAAACACATATGATAAAATAATTAATTTATTTTTACCGGTGAAGCTATAGATTGGTTCTTTTTAAGAAACAAGAGAAAAAAAAAATACGGGTTTAAACCTGTTTTAATTGATAGGCGTGTCAAATCACGTGCCTTTGTTGATACTTAATTGGACTTAATGTAGGGTTACATTTTTAGCATCACTTCCAGAGATAATTATTTCCATGGACGTGAATAAAAATAATTTCCAAAATAATTTCCATGGACGAGAATCCGACCAGAACCTTAAAAATCAATTTGGAAAAATCTGAAATCTGAATCGAACCAAATCTGAATCTGACGAAAATATTCCAAATAACTATAACCAGATACGAACAAGGCAATATAATTTCAATGACATAAACCCAATCCGAACCAAAGTATTAAAAAAAAAATCCCGAAATTTGAACCAAACTTTATCTGAACCTAACAAAAATATTTCGGTAAAGTATAACCTCATTGGAACTAGGTAAAATAATTTCCATGCAAGTACAACCCGACCCGAACTTAAAAATCCCATTTGAAGGAAAAAACTCCGCGAAATCTGAATTGAACCGAATCTAAACTGAACAAAAATATTCCAAACAATCATAACCGTATCCGAAGAAGACAAAATAATTTCCATTAACATGAATCCAATCCGAACCTGAAATTCGGATCTTCTACAAAACATAATGCGTTTCATAGCGGTGGCAAGTGAAACTAAGTACTTAGCGCGAGATGGATAAGATATTTCGTTTATAGTTAGAGTTAAATTATAACTTGGTTATGGTTAGGTAACTGTTAGGTTGTAGTTACATTTCGATGAGCCTTATGTTATATTTAATTTCCGGTTAGGTTACAGTTAGATCATGGTTAAGTTCCAGTTAGGTTAAGGTTAAGTTGCGGTTAGATTGTGATTAGATTATGGGTAGGTTATGATAAGGTGACGTGCAGGTTACATTTATGGTTTATTTAAGTTACATTTAGGTTACTGTCAAGATACAGCTAGGTTACAGACAAGTTATGATACAATACAATTAGGTTACGGTTAGGATTTTGTTCACAGAATGAACATTACGCATGTTTGATAAAAAATATACACCTATTTTTGTAAAATGGCTCTGAAATTATAATACTATATACTAACATTTTAGCTAATCATCGAGAATCGATTTCATTCACGGTATAGTCGGATTTAAGAGTGATATAATTAGTTTGAAATTCAAAATATTTCACTTGGGATATCTGTGTGAAAAAAGTATATTTAGTTAAGTCACTTAACAGTAATTTTAAGGATAAATATCAACACTTTAACACGAAATTCACGCAATCGTTTGACACATATTCCCTCCTGCGTTTCCCATTGCAGTCATTTTGGGTATTTTTGGAGCTAAATATTAGTTTTTTTTAAACCAATTTTTGACACAGTCAGGGGGTACGTATTTAATATAATGTACACTGTAAAAAATTTGACCCTTTTGCTGTATCATCACTCCCCCGCTTTTATAGAATATCTCTCTTTTGACCTATGAGAATGCTCCATAATAAGCTGAAGTAGTCATTTTCTATAAAAGCGGTGGAGTGACGATGCAGCAAAAGGGTCACATTTTTAACAGTGTATTTACACATATTTCGAGTTAAAGATAAAATCATAAAAATTTCAAATTCGTTTAACATTATTATTACGGACCCGGGCAACGCCGGGCGGGTCAGCTAGTAAGAGAATAAAGCACAAGCATCAGCTAACAGATAAATACTTGAGTAAAGTAACCAGTACATGGAGCTCAAAAAAAAAAAATCTTAAATTATAAAAAAATACTTGGTGGAAAACATCCACATTAGATTTTTAACAGAAATGTTTTCGAAAGAAAAATAATGAAATACAGCAATATTACGAACAAATGTAAAAACAAAATGGGGGGAATTATTATTTTTTTCTTTTTTGTTAATGGTGCAAGCAATGAAGAGCTGTGACCAGTCAACATTCTGGAATACAAAGCATGCAAGGGAGAAAAAAAGAAGTAGAATTTCGAGTGAACAAAATATTGTACCATAAAAATAATCATGACAAAAGATTCAAAAGATATATTACACCAATGTTGCGAACCACAATAAAAAATTACTTTAAAATAGATACATTGAAGGTGATTATTTATTCTCATTTTAAATAAATTATCCTTGCATATATATATATATATATATATATATTTAGGGTGATATGTAAAAATCGAGATTTACAAGAATAAAAATTCTATAAAACTAATTATTTTTTATCTTATGAATTTTTTTGGTTTAGTTTCTTTATAGATTGAATCATAAAAACAACTGCATTTTATTTTTCTAATATATAAAACCCAGTTTTAATTTTTCAAAACAGCTTGACTTGTTTCCTGATTGGATTGTATTAAAAAAATTAATACTCTTACAAATCACGGTTTTCATGATTTTAATTCATCTGTTCATTCATGCTGATTAAAAATAATTTATAGTATTGTAATCATTGCTTGTGTAAAAAGAAAAAAAAATTGCATGCACCGAAAAATTCAGGCTTATTTCATAGTGAATTTGTTACTTAGCTTAATTTAAAAACACTTTTCGTTCTTTTTACTTTTTGAGCATTATATATTCTTAAAACTATTTCCCCGCTATCTATCATACTGATAATATTTAAAACAAAATAGTGAAATGTTAATTATACGAGGAAAAAAAATCACAAACTTCAGCTAACAGAAAAATACTTGAGTAAAGTAACCATTACATGAAGCTCAAATCAAATCTTATCTTATGTATAAAAAAATACTTGCTGGAAATCATTCACATTCGATTTTAACAAATATGTTGTGGAATGAAAAATAATGAAATTCAGCAACATTAAGAAGAACAAATGTAAAAAAAAAAAAGAAATTAGAATTCATTTTTTTTCTTTTTTGTTAATGTTGAAAGCAATTTGAACAGCTGCGACCAGTCAGCATTCTGAAATACAAGGCATGAAAAGAAGAAAGAAAAAAGCATGGAATTTCAAGGGAAAAAATATAGTGCCATAAAAATAGTGATCGACAAAATGTTCCCGACAAAAGATTCAAAAGAAATATTTCACCACTGTTGCGAATCAGAATAAAAATTGTGTATTAAAATAGATGCAATGAAGATGATTATTCATTCTCATTTTAAATAAATTATGTATCCTTAAATTTTTAATGGTGCTATGTAAAAATAAAGTTTTACAAGGATAAAAATTCTATAAGAGTATTTAAAAAAAAATTAATGATGATTTTGCTTCGCTTTCTTATTGAAAACCAGAAAAAATTCTTTTTATTTATTTTTATATTTATTTTTTACACATAACGTAGTTTTAATATTTCAAAACAGCTTATTTTATTTAATGACTTTGTTATAAAAAATCTAAAGCAGTTTCAAATCATAATTTTAACTAATACTGCTGTTTATTAATCATGCATAAGTGCAAATTCCTTTATGAAAACTCTTTTTGTAAAATTCATATTTTGATAAGCTAAAAAAAATTGAGATGAGGCAATTCCAAATTTCCTACTATTTCATGCATGTTAATTTTCTTAAAAAATCACTGTAACAATGTCAAAATAAAAAGGCAATCGATTCTCAAATAGAAGGATTATAAATATATGAAATTTCGTGCATTAGTTCCGGAGTATGTATATAAATATGAAAGGGAGGGAAAAAGGCGTAAAATTTCAAGTGAAAAGATACAGTGCAATTAAAAATAGTGTTTGCCTGAAAGTTTTAGACAAAAGGTTCATAAGAATATATAGTATATTTTGATTTTTCTTTTTAATTCATTGTATATTAATTGCATATCATTGTCATAAGTTTATGAGCACATACTAAATTTTATATATGTGACTTAACATAATGCATAAACACTATAAGCTATTGTTTTGGGACCCTTTATAAATGTTTCGATAGCTTCTGCAAATTTCTCTTTAATGTTATTGTTTTCCATGAACTGTAGTTTGTTTCACTTTGCTATGAAATACATTTCTAAAATATTCTTTCTGTAAAAAAAAAATGTTTAAATTCCCCTTCCCCCACACATCTAAATCTTCTTGAAATCATGATTTTTGAGTTACAATCATATTGTCAGTATTAAAAACACAACAAATTAGGCTTATTTGATAATGATATATTTTCTAAGACTTTTCTAACACGTTTCCTTCTTTTTCCTTTTTGTTCCATTATAATTTCTTAAAACTATTTTCCTGCTATCTATCATGCTGATGATATTGTTTTAAAAAAGAATGAAACGTTAATTATAAGGGAAAAAACACAAACATCAGCTAATAGAAAAATACTTGAGTGAAATAACCATTACATGGAGCTGAAATCAAATCTTAACTTATAAAAACAAAACAAAACAAGAAAAAAGTATTTGCTGGAAATCATCCACATTCGATTTTTAAAAGATATGTTCTGGAACGAAAAGTAATGAAATTCATCGACATCACGAAGAACAAATGTAAAAAAGGAGGGAATTTATTTTTTTCTTTTTTGTTAATGATGCAAGCAATTTGAACAGCTATGACCAGTCAGCATTCTGGAATACAAGGCATGAAAGGAAGAAAAAAAGACTTAGAATTGTGAGTAAAAAAACATAGTGCCACAAAAACAAAGATCGACAAAAGATTAAAAAAAATATTACACCACTGTTGCGAACCGCAATAAAAAAGTATATGGAAATGGATACATTGAAGGTGATTAATCAATCACATTTTAAGTAAATTATGCGTGCATATTTTTTTATGATGTTATATAAAAATCGAGTTTTGCAAGAATAAAAATTCTATAAGAATAATTATTATTTTATTTTATGGATTTTTTGGATTAGTTTCTTTATATATTGAAACTAAAAAGAAATGCATTTTATTTTACTCTTATATAAAACCCAGTTTTTATTTTTCAAAACAGCTAGTTTTACTTTATGATTGTATTTTTAAAAAATTAAAACTGTTAGAAATCATGATTTCATGAATTAACTCATATGATCATTCATGCCGCTTAAAAATAATTTGTACTATTGTAAGAACTAATTGTGTTTAAAAAAAATGCAACTCAAAAACCACGGTTTTTTATAGTGAATTTTTTACATTGTGTAATTTCTAAACACTTTTCGTTCTTTATGCTTTTTGACCATTATAAATTCTTAAAAGTATTTTCCCGCTATCTATCATACTGATGATATTGTTTTAAAAAAATAGTGAAACGTTAATTATAAGAGAAAAAAACACAAACATCGGCTAACAGAAAAATACTTGAGTAAAGTAACCATTACATGAAACTCAAATAAAAAAATACGTGCAGGAAATCATTTACATTCAATTTTTAACACAAATGTTCTGGAATGAAAAGTAATGAAATGCAGCAACAGCAGGAAGAACATTTTTTAAGGGATTTTTTTTTCTTGTCAATTATGCAAGCAATTTAACAGCTGTGACCAGTGAGCATTCTGAAAAACAAGGCATGAAAGTAAGAAAGAAAAAGATGTGGAATTTCGGGGGGGAAATATAGTGCCACAAAAATAGTGATCGACAAAATGTTCCCGACAAAAGATTCAAAAGAAATATTTCACCACTGTTGCGAACCTGAATGAAAAATGTTTATTAAAATAGATGCAATGAAGGTGATTATTCATTCTCATTTTAAATAAATTATGCGTGCATAATGGTTTTTATGATGCTATGCAAATATCGAGATTTACAGGAACAAAAATTCTATAAGAACAATTATTTTTTATTTATGTATTTTTGGTTAATTTATTTATGTATTAAATCATAAAAACGAATGCATTTTATTTTTCTCTTACATAAAACCCAGTTTTAATTTGTTTGTTTGTTTTACATTATGATTGTACTTAAAAAAAAATAAAACTGTTACAAATAATGACTTCATTTTAATGATGACTGATTCATCAGTTTTTTCATGCCGATTAAAAATAATTTATTCTATTGCAATAACTGCTTGTGTAAAAAGAAAGAAAAAAAATAAAAGCATGAACCGCAAAATCCAGGCTTATTTGATAGTGATTTTTTTATTTAGTGCAATTTCAAAACACTTTTCTTTCTTTTTGCTTTTTCACCATTATAAATTCTTAAAACTATTTTCCCGCTATCTATCATGTTGATGATATTGATTTGAAAGAAGTGTAAAATGTTGATTATAAGAGAAAAAACGCAAACATCAGCTTACATGAAGCTCAAATAAAATCACACCCTATAAAAAATGCTTCCCGGAAATCATCGACATTCGATTTTTGACAGAAATGTTCTGGAACGAAAAATAATGAAATTCAGCAACATTAGGTAGAACAAATATGAAAAAAAGGAAGAGAATTCACTATTTTTTTCTTTTTTGAAAATGATACAAGCAATTTGAACAGCATTGCTCAGTTAGCATTCTGGAATACAAGACATGAATAGAAGAATTCATAATTAATATTGTGTTTGTTAATAATATGTTTTTAAACCATTAATTGCACAGAATTGTCCTAAGTTTATGAACACGTATTGGATTTTAAATATGTGACTTAACGCAATGCAAAACGCCAATGCTATTTTTGGAGCTTTTAAAATGTTTTTATAGTTTCTGAAAATTTATCATTAGCGTTTATTTTTTCATAAACATTTTTGTAATTTGTTTCATTTTGCGAAGCAATATATTTTTGAAATATTGCTACTATATAAACTGCCAAAATCCCCCGTGTAATCCCCTTCCCCTCCGAAAACTTGATTTTTCAATTGCAACCATATCATCAGTAAAAAATTAAAAATAAAAAAAAAATAAAATCGGGCTTTTATCATAGTGTTTTGTTTTCTAAGTGTAATTTCAAAACAAATTTCATTCTTTTTGCTTTTTGACCATTATAAATTCGTAAATCTATCTTCGTGCTATCTATCATACTGATTTTATTGTTTAAAAAATAGTGAAACGTTAATTATAAGAGAAAAAAGACAAACGTCGGATAGAAAAAAAAAATACATCAGCAAACTGACCATTACACGAAGCTCAAATCAAATAAAAAAATAGCTGCTGTAAGTCATCTACATTCGATTTTTTAACATAAATATTCTGGAACGAAAAATAATGAAACTTAGCAATATAATGAAGAACAAATGTAAAAAAAGAGGAGAATTCATTTTTTTTTCTGTTTTGTTAATGATGCAGTTAGTTTGAACAGCTGTGATCAGTCAGCATTCTGGAATACAAGGCATAAAAGAAAGAAAAAAAGACATGGAATTTCGAGTAAAAAGTATAGCGAAATAAAAATAGGGATCGACGAAATGTTCCCGACAAAAGATTCAAAAGAAATATTACACCACTGTTGCCAGCCACAATAAAAAATGTATATAAAAATAGATATATTGAAGGTGATTATTCATTCTCATTTTAAAATAAATTATGCGTGCAATTTTTTATAAGGTTATGTAAGAATAGAGATCTACAAAAATAAAAATTCTATAAAAATGAATATTTTTTTACTTTATGGGAATTTTTTATTTTACATTTAAAACCATAAAAACAAATGCATCTATTTTTTCTTTACATAAAATGCATTTTTAATTTTCAAAACAGCTTGTTTTATTTTATAATTTTGATTCAAATAACCCAAGTCCTTTAAATCACAGCTTTAATAAGCATTGCTGCTTATTAATCATGATTAAAAATAAAAACTGACGTTGGTTGGAAATTCTGATATTAGTTCTTCAGATAGAGCTATTGCGGAAAACATTACAAAAGCGGAATAGTAGAGTCACCTGTTGAATGATTCACACCAAAATGCAATCGGCACATATTTGTATTAAAGATTAATTTACACTGATTTTTTCCCTTTAAATTCGTGCATTATTCTTTGAGATACACTTACAGTGAGAATTCTGAAAAATGCAGCATAGTAGCACCACTTGTTGGGCGATATGCACCAAAAACTAATTTAAACCACTTTATATAAAGGTCTAACCGAATGCAAAGTTTTATGAAGTCCCGTGCATTGGTTCTTAAGTAAGATCGTAAACAAAAATTTTTTCACATACCTTTAGACTTATAAACAATTTACAGATAGAGTGACCGACATCATTTTTAACAACCACCAAGCAGTGCTCAGGGTCTCCTAAGATGTATAAATCCATCGGAAACATAAAGTCGAAATATTTTACGAATTTTTCTTGTGAATTACGAATTACTTCTTGTAACGCCAGACTAAAATATATCATTCTTTCAAAAGTCCATCCCAAAATTAGTTCGAAAAATATTTTTTAACCATACTTAAAAAAAAAAAAATACACTAGTCTTTTGCAAGCTACCATTTTTTAAGAGGGATCACATGATCACAAAACTTTTCCCCACTATTTTATGCTCAAAGAGCATAGAACGATATCCAGTATATTCACTCAATAGCTACAAATAATATATAACTAAAAGTTGAAATCTCATCAAATTGTGAGAATTTTTTAATGCCTATTTTTCGTACCTGATTAAAGTGATTTTCCCTATATTTCTATAATTGTCATTTATAAGAACAATGTACAATATGCTGAAGAATCTCCTGGAAAAATATTTAACTATCAATTTAAGTTCCATTGAAATATACTCAGCAGAGCTTAAGATATCACCATATGGAAAGAAATTCATCCTCGCATTACATATTTATATTACAAATTGTTCTATGTGTACATAGCTAAGCAATGTAAAACAATATATAATATTCCAAAATACTTACACCAAATTTATCTGATGAACAAGATATAACCCAGCAAAACTTATAAGCATGACTAATGATATTTCCATTTGTATTTTACATATTATATAGTACATAAATATACGCTAGGCATACTGTCAAATGCTACATTGCTTTATATTCTGATATATGTTTCACGTATCTTTTACAGTACTTTTATTTATTAAATCTTTTTACACTTTAAAAGAATCCTGAAAACAAAAATATATATATATATATTGTTTTATTATTTTTTTACTATATATATATTTTTCGTTAAATAGACGCTTAAATCATTTTTCTATCTTAATTAGAACAGGAAATATTACTATTCATGTTTTGGTTCGTTATAAAAATTTAGCTTTTAAGCAATGGTTGTTATAAAAACGACTTCTTGCGAAAATGGTTTTTTTTTCATCATTATTCCTATTTAGATTGTTATAACTTAAGAAATGTTTAAGATAAAGAGTTCAAACTTAAAAGTATTTTTCAATTGTTTTAATTTAATTTTGATTCAACAAATTTAAAGAAAAAAATTACTTTAAAATAATTATGTTTTATTAAATGTTACATAATTTTCTTTTTTTCAATTTTTATTTTAAATATTTTGAATCTTTATATAAATTATTTTTTTACAAACGCTCTAATAAATTTAATGCTTACATGTTCATTTGCTCAAAATTTTAACAAACTAACTAATAATTATTTAAAATTTGTCCCGCACCCCCTTAAATGTAACAAACTATAAAATATAATAAAGTATATTCTAATTACAAAAAAAATAATACTCTTCAAAATCTAATGTCAATCACGTTTATATGATTCTTTATCTTACATCATAAAATCATCACAAGTAACGTTTTATTTCATCATCTGACTTTTATATTCCTCACTTTCCAGTCCCCCCTACTGAACCAAAGATTTACGATGACGGAAAGATCGTATCGAAAGATGTTATTGGTCCATATAATGAAGGAGATCCGCTGAAACTGCTCTGCGAGTCCGATGGCGGTAAGATTTTTATAAGCTTGTACTCTAGAAAAGTGTTCGTCTGTCATTTATATTTGCCTATAAATAATACCAGAAGAAAGTGCTGCATTTATTGCTGTTTTTTTTACCTATTAAATGTTGCTTTCTGTATTGTGTGTAATGTACATGGTACGTTTCAAATGTATGATAATTCTATGCTTTGAACAAAATATATGAAATTGTACTGAATTATTATATTGGAAAACATTTACTGTTTTCATATAGCCTAATGATATAATGAAAAACAAAAGTTTCACCTTTTTAGGTACTCTAGAACATTTTGGAAGGCATATTGCTAGAAAGCGAAAAATCATATGCAGGAATAGCTTTTAGAATATTTTAATATATATTTTAAAAGATTTTGTTTTCTTTTGTTTAGAGTTAATGAATAAATTCGTCAGGGAAAGCTTGAATAAGATGAGCCAAATTAAAAAATGATTTTAGATCAAGGTCGAATTTTAATTGAATGTTTTACAATAGATCGAGTGGCTCTGTTTACATTCCATTGTCGCATGTTGACCATGAGTCGATTTGTATTTTTATTTTTACTATGATTATGGTTCTCATCAAAATTAGAATCGAAACATGTCAAATTTATTTGTTTTTAATATACTTTGCAGCAGTTATCTCAAGTAATATAATTTATTAATTAAATTGTTTATAAAATTTAAGTTGTTAAAATCTTTTGATTTTAAAAATCTAATGGATTTAATAAAAGTTTTATAAAAGTTTTTAGAATGGTCGTATGAAAAAACATCTGGTTTTCTTTCCAAAAATTGTCAATTTTTTATTTATTTATTTATTTATTTAATGATTCTTTATTTCCCTTTGGATAATAGCCAGAACGAACCTATTTCATAACAAAAGGTGTATTGAAATCGAATCATTTGTATCAAATCTACTCATTCTTTTTTTTTCTGAAAGATAATTTGTAGAAAATAATTTACTATCCAGCTGTTTTTATAAAAAAACTAAATATTTACACATAAAATATATTTAATTGATATTAAAGCATTTTAAATAGCTTAATGTAAAAGAAAGTAAAATTCAGTATATTACAATAAATTAAGAGCATAGAAACAGGACGATGACTTCTAAATTTATTCAATACGTATGTTCTTTTCGCAATATTTAATGAACAAAGCAATTTGTTACATATATTTTATTAAATATTCTATATATGTATTATTTAATTTCTATAATATTAAACAGTACTTTTAAACTTTTTTACGTTAATAAACGTTTTAATAAACTTTTTTTAAGTAATACGTCTTTTACGAGATTTCTCTGGAATCACCAATTATTCCCTCGAAGCCATTTTAGATTAAATTATTAAATTTAATCTAAGGCATTTTAACGTTATTATTTCATATGCCAAAAGCAAATTAGTTGTGGCCTCTGTATGTATTACTTTTATAATTTTAATTATTAGTAAGTGCATGATTCAATTTCAAGATAACGTTTTATAATTGATTTTAGACATTGCATTTAACGAAACCAATTTTGATGTCAGACATACAGCATGATGAAAGACTTTATAATTGAAACAATGTTAATAAACTATCAGTAATAATTTAGATGGATTTTTTTTAAAATTTTAATGTTAATTTTAACGTAATATATGAGCATGCTTATTATAATATCTTAAATAAATAAAATGAAACGCTTTTACTTATACATTACTTTCTTTTGTAAACGATTAATTATATTTCAGTTTTAATCTTTAATATAATATCGATTTGCTAAAAGCTTTGCACCAAAGCAATTTAGAATTCCAATTCATCCACTTAACGTAGTTTCACGAACAATGAATGCATTTATGAAATGTTCCATTTTCTACTAAAAAGCTCAAAATAATTCCAGCGCTTAATGCTTTTTACCCATTAAGGGAAAAAATGGTAATGCATCTTTTGTTTAAGAAATGCACTTAGTTAAAAGAAGTACTTTAATTCCATCTCATAATTAGTTATTTATTGAGTATAAATTCGCACGTAAACAACAAATTTGTGTTATACATTCGTATTTCTTCTCGTTGAAGAAATCGCGTTAATTTTCAATGATACAGAGAATAAAGATTTATATCTTATCATTCTCAATGTTAGTTTTGTTAAAATAATGTTGTTGCAAATTTTTTGATTCGTTTATTTTTTTTTTGTTGTTGTTGTTCTTAAATCGAGAAAATTTTATTAATTGAATAAATACTATTTGAACAAGAATAAAATTATTTTATCAAATATTTACTATTTCTTACATTTATAAGAAAAAACAATTTTTGCTATAACTATTTTGCTAAGGTATTTATTTCATTCGTTTAAATATTAAATTAACTTTTAAATACGTGCAAAAAGAATTTACAACAAATAATAAAATAAAAGCACGTAAAACTTCCACCCTTTTCGTGTCCCATACATCTTCAGCGATAAACAATCACTTATCCAAATGCTTTTCATAATACACTTATTACCTCCCGTACAATCAGGTCTGCGTGATCGAGAGGACAGAGCGTGAGATTCCTATACTTAATGTCCCCGGGTAAAATCCAACTGGTTCTAGCGTAAAAATGTGTGTCGTTGGAATGTCGTTTGACAAGATCAATAGAGGGCGCCACCACTGTAGTTTTTTTTTTTTCGTTGCTTATCAACTATAAATTCACTACAGTGAATGTATAGTTATCAACTACACATTCACCGCAGTAAATTTGTAGTTATGTCGACTTCAAAGAACTTCAGTTATTTGCGGCAAACCACTACAGTTTCCCAACTGAAGATTCTTTACGGTTTCACTGCAGTTCATTTTTACCTGGGAGGTTTCTGGTAACGGGATAACGTTGCGTGCTCTCTACCTGTACTTAAGTGAGGGCATCGGCCCGCGCTTCACACTATAGTGCTTACGGTAACTATACGATTATTATTGACTATTACTATTATTTGACGATTTATTCACATTGATTTAACTGCTTTCGATTTTTGGCTATTTGTGTTTAGCTTTGCAATTTGGTATTTTTGTCTTGGTTTTGTTTTACGATTTCCGAAAACAAACTCGGTTTCGGAATCAACTTTACCGTTGTTGATTTTCAGATGGGATTAATTCGTTTAGTTTACATTTATAATATTCCTTGACTTTCAAGGTATAAGACAATCGCTTTGGTTTTGGATTTAGTTTTGCTTCGCAAATTGGTTTTGTTGTTTTTGATTTAAAGTAAATATATATAAAAATAATAAGTAAAATTTATTTTCCACTTATCCGCCTATAATTCTATGAGTTTTTAAACGGTCGAATACATAGATTGTTGTAATTAACGCGAGTGAAACCGCGGACAAAAGCTAGAAACACAATGATGATGTAATAAAATTTCCCGTTGATAAAATATTTTAAATTTGATTCTACCTGATTTCCCAAACAAAGATATACACATTGATATTCCCTATTTTATGCAACAATCTCCTTCGATTTGTACCCCGTTATTGCACTATATTACTTATACCACGTTTTGAATTTTCAGCAACTGGCATAAATTTGGTAGAAAATCCTGTATGATATGAATAAAAAACAAGAAAGACTTTTTTATTTAAAAAAAATGATATACCTCATCAAAAGAGATATGATACTAAGACCTACATTGGGCAATATTCGTAAAGCATGGCTATAGATCATTTCTCACATTTTGTTTTATGGGTCGATCTTAAATATTATTACCATTCTGGGATTTTTCAAAGGCCGCCAAATTGTCTCACGGACAAAGTTACCATTGATAAATATGAAGTCAAACATATAAGGTGGTCTGGTATAATAACGCCAGGTTGGGTAATAATGCCAAGTGAAATATTATGGATAACTATAAAATAATCTGGTAAATGACACCCATGTGCTCTTCGCAGACGGGTTTTGAGTCATATAAATCGCAAAAAACAGCTTCAGTTAATTTGTTTCATTTTTAGGTCTTATTGTTTTTACAAACAACTAAAATTAACGCTTGATTTAATATTTGCGAGACATGTTTTGGATTTGAAGACTATTTTTTTTATCCGGAAATACTTTCTTAATTACATAAATTTGTAGTGCATTTCATGTACTTTCAAAATGCTGTTGAAGATTTTGGATGTCTTCTCGAGATAATTTTTAATTTAAAATGTACAGCGCAATAACTATAACGGGATAATAACGCCAATCCTTGGCATTAATACCGCGGTTGTTTCCCTACAGTGGCCGAGCTACATCCTAAATACTGATTCAAATGAACACAGTTAAAACTGTGCAATGTTTCTAATAATTGTATTTAAGCGGTCCTTTTTAAGCAAAAAGAAGCTCACGGTCTGATATTCTTTTGCCTCACCCCCCCCCACACACACACACACCACACATTTATTTTTCTTATACTTTCACAAAAAACGAACATTTTCAATAGCTTAGAATGCAATTTGTCAATTTCTAAGTTTGTAGACTTTGTATTTTTAGAATTGGATTATCTACATGCAATTATCCCATCTTATTTCATAGTTTTGTTTGCATGGCGTTATTACCCATATAGGTGGGTAATAACGCCAAATAGCATTGGTCAAGTAATCGCGCCATTGCATTTTATGAATACATATCTATTAAATTATTTTTTATATATAGATAGTCAATGAGTTGCTGTATCAAATCATATGTTTGTTTGAAAAAATACAATCTAAAACTGAGCCGTGAAAATTGGTAGAACCTTAACGTAGCGTTATTACCCCAGGGTACCTTATTTCATAATATAGAAGCTCCAGGTTTACAACAGTTATTTTGTTTTTCTTAGTGTTTTAAACGCCTTTTTAAAGATGTGGCCAATCTTTTTTGAACAGTCCGCGTACTTAATAACACACTTCAAAGTGTAAAAATAAATGATTAATGTTTCATTTCAATTCAATTAATAAAGAGTGTACAAGTTAAAGTATATGAAATTCTGTACAAAATTTATTATTTGCAAATGCTAGCTTGTAAAACATTTCTGACACTTTTCCTCAGATTTTAATGGGGTTTTTTAAGCTCTTTTGAGGATTTCTTTGAACTTATATCATTTTTTTATAAAGCTTGTGATCAAGCTAAACTTTTCCTTCCAAACCGCATTATATGCTAAATAGGTTATTTTTAATTTATATTAATAAAGATCCAATGTTTTCCACCTAACCCGCAGATTAGTAATTCAGTTTATATAGTTTATAATTTAATTGCAATTGTTAATGACGAACCTTTCAATTAGGAGTTATTTAAGAAATATATAATCTTATTAAACTTGTTTATTTGGAAATTAATTTTAAAATATTAGGTTACTTTAACTATTTATGATTTATTACGTTTCATCCAATAATGATTATGAACTACAATATAAAGCAAAAATATTTGTTTAATATGTAAACCTCTACCCCCCCCCTTCCAATAAAAAAGTTTCATGAACCCAAAGTTTGTTTTACCAATTTCAATTTCTAATATTACGCCTGCCACGAAATTTAATATTTTTAATTTAACCTTAATATTATAGAGGACAACTCAAAGAAAAATTCTATTTTTATATTTCATAAGTCATAATTACAATTTACCTAATCATTATTTTGAACGGGAATATGAAGATAAAAGATTTGATTGGAAAATAAAAAAGAAAAGAGCACTTTATAAAACCTTACTAAATTTTCCAGGTTTTAATCTTTAATACTAAGTGTACCATGAAAATGATTAAATTTTAATTTAATCTTAATATTATGGAGAAAAACACTGATAAAAATTCTATTCTTATTCTTCATAAAGCACATAAAATTCCTATTTTTGTTTCACGGGTAGTTTACATGATTATTAAAATTAATGTTCTCTATCTCTCTACATATAACGAGGAATTCTTTAAGATAATTGTAAAAATCACTACAAACATCACCCCAAAAGAATTTCCAATTTAATTAAATAAGAAAAATGTACTATGTAACTTTAAGAAATCTTGCTGCATCCTTTCTTTTAATAAAAATAAATAAATAAATAAAAAATATCTTTCATAAGATCACGAAAGAAAGTAATATTTGCCAAATTCTAAATATTTTTCTTATAGTATGCTTTGTTGGAATAATTTTACCGAACCTATAGGCTAGTAACGCCGCGTATTAAATGTATTTTTGAAAGTATAGGTATTGTAATTTAAGCGAAAAATATCAATTACAAGGCGAATTCAATTTTCTAAAAAAGTAATAAAAATATTTTTCGATTTGAATACCATTGACATTTATTGATTTTATGCTATTTTGTAGTTTAATAGTATTACGAATACATATTTTTTTTCTCTTTATGAATTTATTTTCAAATTAAGAATAACTTCCGATATACAATAAGGAAGTAAAAAATGAAGTTAAAAGATTTTATTAATATACCTTCCCCTTCCCCCGTCCCGCCAAAAAAAGGAAACATATTATGAAACCATAATATGTTTCCATGATTTCAATTTCTAATTTTTAGCTTGCCACGAAAATTATTCATTTCTACTTTAACCTCAATGTTACAAGAGCATCACTCAGGGAAATTCTTTTCTTGTTCTTAACATTAAATCATAATTAAAATTCACCTAATCATTATTATAAAACAGAATACGAAGTTAAAAGATTTTATTAACAAATAATAAAAATCAATAGAGCAATTTATAAACCCATAATATTTTTTCCAGATTTTAATCGCTAATGCTAAGTATACTACGATATTGATTAAAATTCAATTTATCTTTCATATTACGAAGAAAACGCTCAAGAAATTTCTATTCTTTTTCTTATGAAAGAATATAAATCCTCAATATTTGTACCACCTTTAGTTTTCAGGATTAATGAAATTCCGGTTCTTTTTCTCTATATATACATAACGACGCATTCCTTACGATTTTTGTAAAAATAACTACAAATATCTCTCGAAAGGATTTTCTTATTTAATCATATGAAAAATGCACTAACTCACCTTAAGCAATCATGCAGTATTCTTTCTTTTAATAAATAAACAAATAAATCATATCTTTCACAAGATCAGGGAAGAAAATAATATTCATCATATTTTAATTTTCTTCAACTGGTGATGATTTGTTATGTTTCCCCCAATCATTATTATGAGTTGCAATATGAAGGCAAAAGTTTTTATTGGTATGTAAAACCTCTAACTTCACCTGAAGGGGAAAAAAAGAACGATTTACCATTCGAAGACCCATTACTTTTCTAGATTTTAATTTTTAATTTTTTGTTAACCACGAAATATATTAACATTCGATTTAATCTCAATATTATGGAGAAAAACTCCACGAAAAATTCTATTCTTATTTTTCATAATAAGACATAATTATAAATCACCTCATCATCATTTGAATGAGAATATGAAGATAAAGGATTGAATTAGCATGTATGAAAAACAATAGAGTAATTTATAAACCCATAACATATTTTCCAAGTTTTGATCTCTAATATTTAGTATACACAAAAGCTGATTAAATTTTATTTAAACCTGAGTATTATTGAGAAAAACACAAAAGAAAATGCTAATCTTATTTTTCTTAAAGCATATAATGCTCCAATTTTTCCCCTCATATAGTTTACATGATTAATGAAATTACTGTTCTCTCGCAATATATATATAACGAAGCAGTCTTTAAGATTATTGTAGAAATCACTACAAATATCCCTCAAAAAGAATTTCAAATTTAATCATATAAGAAAAATGCACTGACTCACTTTAAGCAATCACGCTGCATTTTTTCTTTTTTATAAATAAAAAATTAAAGATTATCTTTCACAAGATAAGAAAGAAAATAAAATTCATCATAGTTTAATTGACTTCAACTAACGATGATTTATTATTTTTCGCCAAGGCATTATTATGAACTACAATATAAAGCAAAATGATAACAATAATAATAATAATAATATGCAACCCTCTACAACCCCCCCCCCCCCACCCTCAAAGAAAAAAAAACGATTTTTGAACCCAAAATAGTTTTCCTAATTTTGATTTCTAATTTTTAGCTAGCCACGAAATTGATTAATTTTCAATTTAACCTCAATGTTGAAGATACAATTTCCGAGGGAAATTCTACTCTTATTTTTCTTATTGAAACATAATTATAATTCACCTAATCATAATTATGAACTAGAATATGAAAATAAAAGATTTGATTAGCGTATAAAAACTCTCAAAATCATAAAGAAATTTAAGTACCCTAATAAGTTTTCAAGATTTTAATCTGTATTGCTATTAATACCACGAAATTTATGTAATTTTAATTTAACCTCAATATTATGGAAAAAAAACGACGAGGAAAATTCTATTCTTATTCTTCTCAAACACATATAAAACTCCCATTTCTGTTTCACTTATAGTTTACATTATAAATGAAATTATTGATCTATATATGTGTGCATAGTGCATATATATATATAAAGCATTCTTTCAGATTCTTGTAAAAATCACTACAAATATCTCTTCAAAGGAATTCCTTATTTAATCACATAAGAGAAATGCACTGAATCACCTTAAGAAATCATGCTGGATTCTTTCTTTTAATACAAAATAAAAATAAATCATATCTTTCACAAGAACACGGAGAAAAATAATATTCACTATATTATAAATATTTTTCTTATGGTAAGCTTCGCCAGAATGATTTTATCGAACTGATAACGCCACATAATAAATGTATTTTTGTAAGTATGGGTATTGTATTTTGAGCGAAATAAACAATTACGAAGCGAATTAAATTCTTTAAAGAAGGCATAAAAATATTTTTCGAATTCAATATCATTGGCATTTATTGATTTTATGCTCCTTCGTAGTTTAATAGTATTAACGATTACATATTTTGCTTCTCTTTATGAGTCTGTTTTCGGATTACGAATAACTTCCGATATAAGATACAGAAGTACAAAATGAGGTTAAAATATTTTATTAATATACAATCCCAATCCCACCTTCCCGCCAAATGGGAAACATTTTATGAAACCATAATAGGTTTCCATGATTTCAATTTCTAATTCTTAGCTTGCCACTAAATTTATTTGCATTCATTTTAACCACAATGATAGAGAATCTCTGAAGAAAAATCTATTCTTGCTTTGCATATTAAATCAGAATTAAAATTCACCTAATCATTTTTATGAACTCGAATATGAAGTTAAATGATTTTATTAACAAATAATAATAAAAAAGTAGAGCAATTTATAAAACTATAATATGTTTTCCAGATTTTAATCGCTAATACAAAGTATACTACGATTTTTATTAAATTATATTTTAAATTGAATATTATGGAGAAAACGTGGAGGAAAATTCTTTTCTTATCCTTCTGAAAGAATATAAGCCCCCACTATTTGTTCTAGTTTTAGTTTACATGATTAATGAAATTACGGTTATTTTTTTTTCTTTATATATATATACATATATAACGACGCGTTCCTTAAGATTCTTGTAAAAATCACTACAAATATATCTTTAAAGAAATTTCTTATTTAATGATATGAGAAAAATGCACTGAATCACTATAAGAAAACATGCTGCATTCTTTCTTTTAATAGCAATAATAAAAAAATAAATCATATCTTTCACACGATCAGGGAAGAAAATAATATTAATCCTATTATGCGTCCTGAAATATTTTTCGTATTTTATGCTTCGTCGAAATTATTTTAACGCACCGATAGACTACTAACACTGCGTATTATATGTATTTTTGCAGATATGTTTTATTAAAAAAAATCAATTACAAAGCAAATAAAATTTTCTAAAAAATAAAATAAATATTCCAGCGATTTGATTACTGTTGACTTTTATTAATTTTATGCTTCTTCGTTGTTTAGTAGTAATAACGATTGCACATTTTGTTTCGCTTTATAAGAAATTTTCTTTCGGATTACGAATAACCTCCGATGTACAGCACAGGAATAGGATATAAAGTTAAAGCAATTACTAATAACAATATTCACCCACGCCAAAAAAATTATTAATATGTAAAACTCTACACGCCCTCCCCTCGAAGAAAAAAAATGTTTTTGTAACCATATTGTGTTGTCCCGATTTCAATATCTAAATTTTAGCTTGCCATGAAATTGATTAACTTTCAATTTAACCTCAACGTTGTAGAGAAAAACTCCGACGAAAATTCTATTTTTATTTTTCATAAGTCATAATTATAATTAACCTATTCATTATTATGTACTGGAATATGAAAATAAAAGATTTGATTACATATAAAAAATAATAGAGTAATTTATAAAACCATAATATGTTTTCCATATTTTAATCTCTAATATAAAGTATACTTCGAAAATGATTACATTTTAATTTAAACACAATATTATGGAGAATAACTCCGTGGAATCGCCTATTCTTATTCTTTTTAAAGCATATAAAACTCCTATTTTCCTTCCATTGGAAGTAAACATGATAAATTAAATTACTGTTCTATATATATTCTAAACGACGCATTCTTTAAGATTCTTGTAAAAACCACTATGAATATCATTCCAAAGGAGTTTCTTATTTAATCATATAAGAAAAATGTGCTAAGCAATCACGCTACATTCTTTCTTTTAATAAATAAACAAATAAATCATACTTTTCACGAGGTCAGGGAAGAAAATCAAATACGCCATATTATTCGCACATAAATATTTTTCTTATGGTATGCTTCGTCAGAATGATTTTATCGAACAGACAGACTAATAAAGCCGCATATTAAGTGTATTTTTGTAACTATGCGTATAGTAGTTTGAGCGAAAAATCAATTACGAAGCGTAGTCAATTTTATAAAAAAAGGAATATTTTTTTTTTTTTTTTTTTTTTTTGATATGATTACCGTTGACTTATATCGATTTTATGCCTTTTCGTAGTTTAATAGCATTAACGATTGCACATTTTGTTCCTATTTATGAATTTATTTTCAGATTAGGAATAACTTGCGATATACTATACAGAAGTGCAAAACGAAGTTAAAAGATTTCATTAATGTACAATTCCCCTCCCCCCCTTCCCGCCAAAAAAGAAAACATTTTATGATACCATAATGTGTTTTTATGATTTCAATTTCAGATTTTTAGCTTTCCATGAAATTTATTAACGCTCACTTTAACCTCAATGTTTTAATAACATCGCTGAGAAAACTTCTATTCTTGTTTAAATGATAACTAAAATTCACCTAAACGTTATTATAATTTAGAATATGAAGTTAAAAGATTTTATTACAGATAATAAAAAATAATAGCCTATAATTTAAAAACCCAAACAATTTATAAACCCATATTATGTTTTCCAGATTTTAATCGTTAATACTAAGTATACCACGATATTGATTAAATTTTAATTTAACATTAATACTATGGAGAAAACGCGCAGGAAAATTCTATTCTTATCTTTCGGAAAGAATATAAACTCTCGATATTTGTTCTAGTTTTAGTTTACAACATTAAGGAAACTACGGATCTTTTCCCCTGTATATGTATGTATATATGTATAAAGACGCATTCTTTTAGATTCTTGAAAAAATCACTACAAATAACTCTCCAAAGGAATTACTTATTTAATCACATAAAAAAAATGCACTGACTCACCTTAAGCAACCATACTGCATTCTTTATTTTAATAAATAAGCAAATAAATCATAACTTTCACAAGATCAAGGAAGAAAATAATATTCATCATATTATAAATATTTTTCCTATGGTATGCTTTGTTTAGAATGTTTTTTTCAAAACGATACACTAATCGCGCTACGTATTAAATGTATTTTTGTAAGTATGGGTATTGTATTTTGAGCGAAAAATTACGAAGGTAAGTAAAATTTCTAAAAAAGGTATAAAAATATTTTTTTTTGATTTGAATACAATTGGCTTTTGTTAATTTTATACTCCTTCGTAGTTTTATAGTATTAACGATTGCATATTTTGTTTCTCTTTATGAATTTATTTTCGAATTACGAATAACTTCCACTATACGTTACGGAAGTACAAAATGAAGTTAAAAGTTTTTATTATTATACAATCCTCCTCCCCCTTCCTGCCAAAAAAAAGAAACATTTTATGAAACCATAATATGTTTCCATGATGTCAGTTTCTAATTTTTAGCTTGCCCGAAATTTATTAACTTTCACTTCAACCTATATGATATAAGAACATCTCTGAGGAAAATTCTATTCTTGTTTTTCATATTAAATCATAATTAACCTTTAGATTACGGAGTAGAACTGGCAACTATTTTTATATTCATTCGTACCACAATTTAGAAGAAAAATTCTTCGTATTAGCTATCTCGTGAAATTACACTAGTATTAGTTTATGATAGGGACTAGTTTTCAAAAATTGGTGCGAAAACAATAAAGAAATAGTCTCTGGGACGACATATATCCCAACCCCGTAAGCAAAGGGTTAAAATCCACCTAAAATTTACCAGGAAAATTCTATTCTTATTCTTCTGAAATAATATAAAAACCAATATCAAAATTTTGCCAATACCCACCAATATAATACCCCTTCCCACCCAAGTCATAATTACAATTCACCTAATCATTATTATGAACAAGAATATAAAGATAAAAGACTTGATTAAAAAATAAAAAACAACAGAAAAATTTATAATATCATAATAAATTTTCCAGATTTTAATCTCTAATGCTATGTATACCATGAAATTGATTAAATTTTAATTTAATCTTAATATTATGGAGAAAAACACCGAGAAAAATTCTAATATTATTCTTCATAAAACACATAAAGCTCCCATTTTTGTTCCACGGGTAGTTTACATGATTAATGAAATTACTGTTCTCTAGCTCTGTATATATAACGACGCATTCTTTAAGATTATTTTTAAAATCACTAAAAATAACACTCAAAAAGAATTTCTTATTTAATCATATCAGTAAAATGCACTGACGCACCTTAAGCAATCAAACTACATACTTTCTTTTAATAATAAATAAATAATATTTTTCTCAAGATCACGGAAGAAAATAATATTCACTATATTATAAGTCGTAATTTTTTTTCATAAGGAATGATAATGGATTTTTCGTCGGAATGTTTTATCAAACCGACAGACAAATAACGCTGCGTACTAAAAGTATTTTTCGTAGATATGGATATTGTATTTTAAACAAAAAATACTTCACAAAAAGAATTTTTTTTTTTTTTTTTTTTTTTTTTTAAGAATGAAAATACTTTGCGATTTATTAACGTAGACTTTTATCGTTTTTATGGTTTCCCGTATTGTAGTTTTAATTATAGACTTTAAACTCTAATATTTAATATACCACAAAACTTTACTTTTAATATAACTTTTAATTAAACCTCAATATTATGTAGAAAAACGCCAAGAAAAAATCTATTCTTATTCTTTGTAAAGCACATAAAACTCCTATTTTTGTTCCATGAGTAGTTTGCATTATTAATGAAATTACTGTTCTTTCTCTTTCTCTCTCTCTCTCCCTCTCCCCCCCTCTCTCTCTCTCTCTCTCTCTCTCTCTGTATATATATATATATATATATATATATATATATATATATATATATATATATATATATATATATATAACGACGCATTATTGAAGTTAATTGTAAAAATCACTAAAAATATCACTACAAAAGTATTTCTTGTCTAATCATAAAAGAAAAATGCACAGACTCATCTTAAACAATCAAACTGCATTTTTTCTTTCAATATAAATAAATAAATAAATAAATCATATCTTTCACTAGATTACGGAAGAAAATAATATTTGCCATATTTTAAGTATTTTTATGGTATGCTCCATCGGAATGATTTTATCGAATCCTTAGACTAATAGCGCCGCGTATTAAATATATTTTTTTTAAGTATGGATATTGCATTTTGAGCTAAAAAACCAATTACGAAACGAAATAAATTTTCTAAAAAAAGAATAAAAATATTTTTTTATTTGAATACCATTGGATTTTATTGATTTTATGCTCCTTCGAAGTTTAATAATATTAACGATTCCATATTTTGTTTCTCTTTATGAATTTATTTTCGTATTATGAATAACTTCCGATATACAGTTCAGAAGTAAAAAATTAAGTCAAAAGATTTTACTAATATACAATCCCTCTCCCCTTCTTCCCGCCAAAAAAGAAACATTTTATGAAACCATGATATGTTTTTATGATTTCAATTTCTAATTTTTCTCTTGTCACGAAATTTATTAAATTCCACTTTAATAGTATAAGAAAATATCTGAAGAAAATTCTATTCTTGTTTTTCATATTAAATCACAATTAAAATTCACCCAATCGTTATTATGAATTAGAATATGAAGTTAAAAGATTTTATGAACAAATAATAATAAAAAAATAGAGCAATACATAAACCGATAATATGTTATCCAGATTTTAATCGCTAATACTAATTATACAACGATTTCGATTAAATTTTAATTTAACCTTATCATTATAGAGAATACGCGCAGGAAAATTTTATTCCTATTCTTCTGAAAGAATATAAATTCCCAATATTTGTTCTAGTTTTATTTTTCATGATTAAATAAATTATGGTTCTTTTTCTGTGTATATATATATATATATATATATATTTATCTATCTATATATATATATAACGGCGAATTCTTTAAAAATCACGACAAATACCACTCCAAAGTAATTTTTTACTTAATCATATAAGAAAAATGCATTGAATCACCTTAAGCAATCATTCTGCATTCTTTCTTTTAATAAATAAACTAACAAATCATATCTTTCACAAGATAAGGGAAGAAAATAATATTCAACATATTATTCGTCCATAAATATTTTTCTTATGGTATGCTTCGTCGGCATGATTTTATCAAACTGATAGACTAATAACGCTGCCTATTAAGCGTATTTTTGTGGATATGGTTTCTATATTTTAAGCTAAAAAAAATCAATTACAAAGCGAAGTATTTTTTTTTTTTTTAAGGCATAAAAATACTTTTGCGGTTTGATTACCGTTGACTTTTATCGATTTTATGCTTCCTCTTATATTAATATTATTAACGATTGCTCATTTTTTTCCCTTTCTGATTTTTTTTTTTCTGATTATGAATAACTTCCGATATGTAGCACAGGAATACAATACGATATTTAAAAAAATATTACCAACAATATCTCCCCGAGCCGAAAAAAGGAAGGATTTATGAAAATATAATATGTTTTCCTGATTTCAATCTCTAAATTTTATCTTGCCATGAAATTGATTAACTTTCAATTTAACCTCAATGTTATAGAAAAAAACTCAGAGAAAAGTTATATTCTTATTTTTCATATTAAGTCAAAATTATAATTCTTCGAATCATTATTATGTACTAGAATATGAAGATAAAAGATTTGATTATCATATAAAAATCAATAGAGCAATTTATAAAACCTTAATACGTTTTCCAGATTTTAATCCCTAATATTAAGTATAGTAGAAATTGATAAAATTTAATTAAAAAAATATTGAGGTTAAATTAAAATAAATTAAAATTTAACCACGATATTTTGGAGAAAAACGCCGTGGAAAATTTTATTCTTAACTTCTTAAAGCATATAAAACTCCCATTTTTGTTCCATTGGAAGTAAACATGATAAATTAAATTACTGTTTTATATGTTTATTAAACGGCGCATTCTTAAACACGTTCGCTGCCGCTCACGCAAAAGCGGGTGATATGACGCCAACGTTAAGGAGGCCACTCACGCGCCAGGGCGTGATGTGGGGTAATGTACAATAGCCAGTAACGCGCTGGCGCGGGAAAATCTTTCACTGATTCTTTGTTATAAAAAGTAAATTGGCTTCTAAGAAAAACCCACTTCTACAGTGCGGCATTAACTACCATCACACCTTCATGTAAGCGGCAGCGAACGTGTTAAGATTCTTGAAAAATCACTAGGAATATCATTCCAAAGGAATTTCTTATTTAATCATACAAGAAAAATGCACCGAATCACCTTAAGCAATCATGCTGCGTTCTTTCTTTTAATAAATAAACAAATAAATCATATCTTTCACAAGATCAGGAAAGGGAATAATATTCACCATTTTATTCGCCCATAAATATTTTTCTTATGGTACGCTCCGTCGGAATGATTTTATCGAACCCATAGACTAATAACGCTGCTTATTAAATGTATTTTTGTAGATATGGATATTATATTTTAAACGAAAAAAAATCAATTATGAAACAAAGTGTTTTTTTTTTCTAAAAAAAGAATAAAAATATTTTGGGGTTAGATTACCATTGGCTTATATTGATTTTATGCTTTTTTCGTAGTTTAGTAATACTAACGATTGCACATTTTGTTTCTATTTATAGTAAATTTATTTTTTGATTGCGAATAGCTTCCGATATGTGCCATAGGGAAATATATATTTTCGTTATTTTCATGATATTTTTAACTTTTGAAATCCCATCCTCCATAAAAAAGGAACAAATTAGGAATCCATAATATATTTTCCCAATTTTAATTTCTAATTATTTGTTTGCCACGAACTTATTAATTTCAATTTAACCTTAAGAGCATAGATAAAAACTCCGAGGAAAAATCTATTTTTATTTTTCATAATAAGTCATAATTATAATTCATCTAATCATTATTATTAACTAGATTATAAAGATAAAAGATTTGATTAGCATAAAAAATGAGCCCACAATTTGTTTTCCAGATTTTGACTCTAATATTTGATGCACCACGAAATTGATTAAATTTTATATCCTCAGTATAATGCGGAAAAATTCCGAAGAAAATCTTGCCCTTTTTCTCCTTAAAGCATATAAACCCCCCATATTTCTTACACTGGTATTTTATATGATTAATGAAATTACTGTTTATATATATATATATATATATATATATATATATATATATATATATATATATATATATATATATATATATATATAATACATATATACATATATATATATATATATATATATATATATAATACATATATACATATATATATATATATATATATATATATATATATTGGAACCGGTTCTGAAATTAAAACTATCATAATATAAAAAATATGCAGCAAAAATCGAAAAAGTAAAAACTAGACCCGGTTGTAGATCGTACTAAGCTATCCTGTGCAAAAACATCATGTAAAAATACATTGGGATATATTGAAAAAAAAAGCTCCCATAGACTTTACATTCTCATCCGGGTCTTTTTCTGTGACTAGTGTTGCGCATTTAGCAATCATACTGCATCCTTTCTTCTAAAAAATATGTAAATGTATCATATATTTCACAACATTACTGAGAAAAATAATATTCACCATATTATGTGCCTATAAATATTTTTCTTACTGTGGTCTTCGTTTGGAATGATTTTTTTTGAAACGATAGACTAAAAACGCTGTGTATTACATGTATTTTTGTTGATATCGTTGTTGAATTTTTAACGAAAAAAAATTACGAAACGAAGAAAATTTTCTAAAAAAAATAATAAGAATATTTTCCGATCTTATTGACTTTCATCGATTTTATGCTCCTTTATAGTTTAATAGCATTAACGGTTGTATATTGTTTCCTCTTCATGAATTTATTTTCTGATAACAAATAACTTCAATATAACGCACAGGAATACTAAAAGTTAAAAAAAAAGACATGAATCTTAAAGAATGCATGCATTTATAACCCGCCCACTACCCCGCCAAAAAAGAGGGAAAATTATGATCCAATAATATGCTTTCCAGATTTCAATTTTTAGCTTGCCATGAAAGTGATTAGCTTTCAATTTAACCCCTATATTATAGTAAAACTCCGAGGAATATTCTATTCTTATTTTTCATAATACGTTATAATTTTTTTTCACCTAATCATTATTATAAACAAGAAAATGAAGATAAAAGATTTTATAAGTACTTTAAAAAAAAAAAAAATAAATAAATAAAAATAAAAAAAAAAAAAAAATAAATAAAGCAATTTATGAACACATAACATGTTTTCCTGATTTTAATATTTAATACTAAGTATATAACATAATAAATCTAATTTTAATTTAGCCTCAACATTATGTAGAAAAAAGCAGAAGAAAATTCTATTCTTATTTTTCTGAAAGCATGTAAAACTCCCTTTTGTGTTCCACTTGTAGTTTGCATGATTAATGAAATAATTTTTCTATATATATATATATCGGAAATTAATAAAAAATATATAACTACGCATTTTTAAGCTACTTGGAAAAATCACAGCAAATATTTCTCCGGTGGAATTTCTTATTTAATCATATGAAAAAAAATGCACTATTTCGTCTTTAGCAATTTTGCTGCATTCTTGGTTTGAATAAACAAATAAATAAACCACATCTTTCACATGAGCAGCGGAAGAAAATATTATTAGCTCATAATTATTTTTCTTCGTCGGAATGATTTTGTCGAACCTATAGACAAATAATGCTGTATATTAAATGTATTTTTGTAGATATGGTTGTTCTATTTTAAGCGAAAAAATTCAGCTACAAGGCGAAGTAAATTTTCTAAAAAATGGAATAAATAATTTTGCAATTTGATAACTGTCGGCTTATATCGATTTTATGCTTCTTTGTAGTTTAATAGCATTAACGATTGCACATTTTTTCTCTCCTTATGCATTTATTTTCGGATAGCTAATAAATTTCAATATAACGCACAGGAATAATAAAAGATAAAACACAGACAAGAAGATAAAAGATGGTATTAATTTATAACCCCCCCCACACACACACACACACACCAAAAAAAGAAAAAAATATGAACCAATAATATGTTTTTAGATTTCAATGTCTAATTTTTAGCTTACCATAAGATAGATTGACTTTTAATTTAACCTCAATATTAAAGAGAAAAACTCCGAGGAATATTCTATTTTTATTTTTCATAATACGTCATAACTATAATTCACTTAATCATTATTATAAACAAGAAAATGAAAATAAAATATTTTCATTATTGTAAAGGTTATTGTAAAAATCACTAGGAATATCATTCCAAAGGAATTTCTTATTTATTCATATGAGAAAAATGCAGTAACTCACACAAAGCATTCATGCTGCATTCTTTCTTTTAATAAATAAATAAATAAATCATTTCTTTCACAAGATCATGGAAGAAAATAATATTCGCTATTTATTCGCCCATAAATATTTTTCTTATGGTATGCTTCGTCGGAATGATTTCATCGAACGAATAGACTAATAACGTTGCGTATTAAATGTATTTTTGTAGATATGGTTGTTGTATTTTAAGCAAAAAAAAAAAAAAAAAAAAAAATCAATTAGGAAGCGAAGTCAATTTTCTAAAATAAATAAATAAATAAATAAATAATAAAAAAACAGAGATCTGATTACTGTTGACTTTTATTGATTTTATGTTTTCCCGTTGTTTAATAGTAATAACGATTGTACATTTTGTCTCGCTTTATAATAAATTCATTTTCGGATTACAGGAATACAATATGAAATCAAAAGTTTTTATTAATATATAACTCCACCACACGCCCGCCAAAAATAAGGGAAATAAGGGAAATGTATTTTAAGCAAAGAAAATCAATTATGAAGCGAAGTAATTTTCTAAAAAAAAGAATAAGAATATTTTGAGACTTGATTACAGTTGATTTTTATCGGTTTTATGCTTATTTGCTGTTTAACAGTACAAACGATTGCACATTTTGTTTTTCATTATGAATTTATTTTTTGGTTACGAATAACTTCTGATATACGGTAGAGCATTTAACATGTGCTCATCATTTTTACGATAAATTTTTATCTCCTGTTATTGATAAATAAAAGCAAAATGTTTCACTAGATTCAAAGGAATATTGTCGAAATATTGGTTATATATGAAAAGTTCCTCTTTTACTCTTGTGACTTTTCGAGCAAATTTCCACAAATAAACCGAATTATTACATTTTAAAAATAATTATGATTATTATTGATACAACCTATGAATTATATTTGTGGTCTATTGTCATAAAATATCTAATTTGTAACAAAATGTATTTTGCTTTACTATATAAAAAATCATGTTGGGATCAGAATGTAACAAGAGCAACAAAATTTTGATTTTATAAATAGAGAAGTAAAGTTATTTTTGTTACAAATGAGATATATTTTATGGGAGTGGAGCACAGTATTTTATTACTGGTTATATGAATTTTAATATTAATTGCACTTTTTTATAAATCAACTGGGTTGTGATAGCCGAAATCCTTACTAAAAAATCTCACATTCGATGCTCAATATCACCATAGACTCTGCTAGAGCAGGCAGTGTTGGTGCTCGTGAAACAACTTGATTCTGAAAGTCTTGTACATGGTCTGAACAGTTAACATGGGTAAAGATCGCTAGAGAACCCCCCCCCCCTATTCGACTTATCGAAATTAAAGAGATGGTAATAATTGGTACCGCCATCTATTGTCAACTTTGCCAAACATCTTCCTCTGCAGAAGTCTAACTTCCAATTCTCTGGATGCTGTCTAATGGAAGCATCAGCAATCATTTATGATCACAACCATAGTAGACTGAGTTTATTATGTAAAAATAAGTAAATAAATAAATAAATAAATAAATAAATAAGTAAAATGTAATAGTTTGTTCGGAAGCTGCATGAATTATTTTAAATAATCTACGATTGTAATACATGCCTGTTTTTTGCTTACTTTCTTATGCATAACATCTGTTTTACACCCTAAACCTATTTTAACTTCAAGTTGACCAAAAAAAAAAAAATATCTTGTAACACGTGTCAATTAACATTTGTAAAAATAATTATATTATAATTCAATGACATTTTAATACTTATTTTTCCATATTCCTGATTTTCGAAAACAAATTCATTAAATTAGATGTTTTAAAATATTTTTTCAGGAATGGGACTATGGGCTTTATTTTTCATTATTTATTTTAACTCGATACTATTAGCCGTTTCTTAGAAAATGTTCTTGTCACACAAATATACAAGAATGCAAGACATTCAAAGTACAGAGCTCTTACCACTTTTAATTAAACAAATGAAATATTGTATATCAAACGCATCTATTTTCAAGCTATTATGTGCTATATAATGCAGCTATTATTAATACACAAATGGGCAAGAAAACGAGATTTTTAAAATACATAACCTAATCTTTCTTAATGAACAAAGTATATGGGAATACTAGGGAGTACTAAATAAAAGCATGGGGACTGTCGAATACAGGGGCTCACATCGGGAATACTGTCGAATACCATTGTGAATTTTCTCAAGGGTGCTTGTCACTCAGGTCTAAAATTTCCCTCATTAATGTTAAGTCTATGGGCGTTTGATACATTATTATATTCAAAATATCTGCTAAGGATATTAATATTCTAATCTCATTTTTTTTTCTGTGTAATCTTCTTTAAGGAGTTCGCTCTTTTTTCCCTAGTTTTCAAAGTATCTTTAAAAGCTAAGATTAATTTACATGAAGTGTTAAAATTTTACACAGAGTTTGCCAGATTTTAAAACACATAATATTAAATTAAGCAAAGATTTTAGAGGCATTTTTAAAATTGCGAAAAAACTGACATCCGATAAAAAGAGAACTCTGAAAGAAGAATTATAATATTATTTTTCTGAGGAGATATTTTGAATATAAAAGTACAACGAACGCTAACAGACTTAACATTAGATAGGGGAAATCGGAAGCTGAGTGACCAGCACCCTTGACATAAAAAAAAACTAACGATACACGAGAATTTTAAGGTACAAAATTCTAATATATACTTTCATGAGCGCATCATATGTCAAATGAAGGTATTTTTAAAATCTTTTAATTGATAAAAAACAAGAAATTTAAGGTAAAGTATCATAATTATTTCATAATGAATATATTATACATCAAAAATTTTGAGAAATAACTTGAATGGACATAACAATTTTTTTTATTTTTACTGTGTGTTACATAAGTTTTTTATGTTTCGTAATTATTTATTTGAAATAAATTTCAATCAGCCTGACTAAATTAATATTTCGTGTAAATTTACAGGTATCCACTTGTGAACAGTATCTTTAATTACTTAAACAGACGGCAAGAACTTAAATGTAGTTATTTCAGTGTGAAAGACGATTAACTGAAATATTAATCATATGTTTTAAAATAGTTATTTATAATAACTGAGTTCGAAGTTCATATTATTAGAATTATTGATGCATTGTACTGAATTTTCTAAACTACGCTTATTTACGTATCGAAAACCTCACAAAAATAAGTTGGAGTAGGTATTAATTATCCATTTTACTTGTTTAACGGAGTTTGATGGTTTTTAGTTGATTTCTTTTATGAATGTATTTATATACTTAAAAAAAATCATAGTATAATATCTGTTTTTTTTAATCAGTATAATTTATATTTCTATTAATTGGTAAGTAATTGAAAATTATCATTTTAGCTTTATGGATTTAAATTATTTCTAGCTTTTGTTACAAAAGGCAGATTTTATTATTTCCAGGAAAAAAATCAGTAAATATTTTGAATTATTTTAATAATTCCGATTATTACATACATACTTTGGTCTTGAATTATCTATAAATAACGTTTCCAGTTATGAAGAGAGAAAAAAAATCGACAATAAATTTAAACGAAAAGACAAAAAAATAAAAAGAAACTTTAAAAAAATCATAAAAAAAAATTTAAGGATATACAATTTGTTAAAATCTTCGACAAAAAAAGAAATAAATTTCGTTTACTTTTATACCTGGTTTTCATAAAAATAAATAAATATCTTACAAAAAAGTTACGCGTTTTAGTATGCCGCAGATTAATACTTAAGAAATCTAATTCGCTTTGTATGAGCTTCTTTAAAACATTATATTACCTATGGTATCACAAATTTCTTTTATTAAATATTCCTTATGCACATTCACACACACAAAGTAAACTGAAAATTCTACTTTTCTATATATTTTGCTTTTTCTGCCCTTGTTTTTCTTCTTTTCTTCCTGTCTCGAATTCCTTTAAAAAAAAATTATAACATTCGCTGCGGGGTCATAACTTATTTCCTGATCTTAAATTCTATTATAACATTCCTTCCATTTCTCATATCCTATCATTTCCTAACTTTTATCTTTTCAGAAGAATCACCATAACATGTACAAGATTGTACTTTCATGTTTTTTATAAACCGCAGTGTATTTCTTTGGAAGACGTATAAGCTAAAAAAATTATTCCTGAATTTAATCTAATATTTACGTTACATTTGCGCACTATGTTAAGACTTCTATCATTTTCATTTCGTAGGATAGAAGATAAAAAGAAATAAAATCAAAGTTAATGAAAATATAAATAAAATTAAGCATATAAAACAAAATTAAATAAAAATAAAAATTATTGAAAATATACGAAGTATATTTAGATTAATATTACACCCGTTTGTGGTATAAATGGATATTTTCCAAAAAATGCAAAATTTTCACCATGTCCACGATGAGTATCCACGATTTTTTTAAGTAATGTAATTTGCTATGTTTAAGTTTCTATAAAATTACAATATATATGTAAAACCACAAATTTCTTTTATTATATAAACCTTATACACGCACATAGTAAACTGAAAATTTTCAATTACATATACATTTTACTTTTCCTGTTCTTATTTTTCTTTTTCCCCGTCTCGGATTCCTTTAAAATTTTTATATAACATCTGCTGCAAGGTCATAACTTACTTTGTGATCTTACATTCGATCATAACATTCCTTCCATTTTTATACCCTGTCATCTCCTAACTTCCATCTTTGCAGAAGACAAGAAAGATCACTATAACATGTACATCATTTCACTTTTCTTGTTCTTATAAACCGCAGTATCTTTTTCGACAGACGTATAAGCTAAGAAAATTAAACTCCTTGAATCTAATCTTACATTTATGTTGTATTTGGGAATCATGTTGAGAATTCTATATTTTTATTTCGTAGAATAGAATATAAAAAGAAATAAAATAAAAGTTTATAGAAATAGAAATAGAATAAACCATGTACAATAAAAACAATAAATAAAAATCGTTGAAAAAGAAAAAGTGTATTTAGAGATTTTTTATACCTGTTTGTAGTATAAATAAATATTTTTCAAAAATGTAAAATTTTCAATATGTTCACAATGAATATTCACGTTATATATTAAGTAATCCAATTTACTATGTTTCAGTTTCGATAAAACATTTCTTTATCTATGATATCACAAACTCCTTTTATTAAATGTTTCTTATACCCACTTTCGCACGCATAGTAAACTGAAATTTTTCTTATACATTTTGATTTTCTTGTCCTTGTTTTTCTTCTTTTTTCTCCGTCTTGGATTCCTTTAAAAATTTTATAAAACATCCTCTGCGAGGTCATAGCTTATACCGTAATCTTATATCCGATTATAAAATTCCATCCATTTCTCATATCTTATCATCTCCTAACTTCCATCTTTGAAAAAGACAATAAATATCATCATAACATGTTCAGGATTTAACTTTTCTTGTTTTTATAACCCGCAGTATCTTTTTATTTGTACGCCGTGCTAAGAAGGTTTATTTATTTATTTTTTTTATTTACTTTTTTTTTGTTTCGTAGGATATTTCTATAGAAATAGGTAAAGAAAGTTTAAATAAATAAAAAAATAAAATACGATTCTGTAAGAAATCACATAAACAAAATTATAATATGCTATAAGATAAAAGCGTACATTTATAAGCTAGCACCTACATTTATTTATTTATTTATTAAACAGATACATCTGATTTATGTGCTAGACATCAGGGACTGGCTTATAAGTTATAGTCAATTTATAAAATCGATAAATAGCAGAAGTAAATTTGGTTTAGCTTTAAATCCCTTGGTAGAAAATTTAAATAAATGTTTTACAAAAAAATGTTAGAATTTTCACTATGCTTGCAATCAATATTTAAAATCTAATTTCCTATGTTCAGCAATTATAAAAACTTTACGTTATTTGTAATACAACAAGCTTATTTTATTAAATTTTCCTTATTCAGACTCACATATATATTAAATTGAAAATTTTCAATTACTTATATATTTTAATTTTTCCTGTACTTATTTTTCTTATTATTAATCCGTCCCGAATTCCTTAATTTTTTTTTATATAACATCCGCTACAAGGTCAAAACGTATTTCGTGATCTTATATTCGATTATAACATTCCTTCCATTTCTCATATCCTGTCATCTCCTAAATTCCATCTTTTCAGAAAATATGAAAGATCACCATAGCATGTACAGGATTGCACTTTTCTTATTTTTATAAACTGATGTGTATTTCTTCGGAAGATGCATAAGCTGAGAAAATTAAACTCCTTGAATCTAATCTTATGTTTTCGTTGTCATTGTGCACGATGTTAAGAGTTCTAATCTTTTTATTTCGGAGGATATTTTTATAAAAAAGCACGTAAAGTATATTGTAAAATAAATAACTGAATAAACTACGATACTGTAAGAATTTTTTTCTTTTCTAGTTTACATTACAAAATGCATATTTTAGTATTTTGTTTAATAAAAAATATTATTTTTTTCTGCAAATAATATAATAATCTCGATTATTATGTAGATACTTAAGACCAGAAATATCTATAAATAACATTACGAAGGGATAAAAAATCATCGATAACTTTAAACGATGAAAAGGAATAAAGTACGAAATTATGAAATGAAATAAAATAAAAGATATACAATTAAAATAATAAATAAGAATTGTTGAATATAGAAGAAGTATATTTAGTTTAGTTTTATACTCGTTTGTAGTCAAAAAAGAAAAAAAAATCACTGTGACCAGGATAATATTTAAATAATCTAATTTGTTTTGATTAAGTTTCTCTAAAATAAATTAGAATATATATATATATATATAAAGCCACACACTTCATTTATTAAGTATTCCTTATGTACCTTCACACACACATAGTAAACTGAAAAATTTCAATTACCTAAATACTTTACTTTCTTGTGCTTATTTTTTACTTTTTTCCGTTCGAATTCCTTTAAAATTCTTTAACAACATCTGCTGCGAGGTCATAACTTATTTCGTGATATTATATCCGATTATAATATTCCTTCCATTTTTCATATCCTATCATCTCCTAGCTTCCATCTTTGCAGAAGACATGAAATATCATCAGAACATGTACAGGATTTCTTTCTTTTTTGTTTGTTTGTTTGTTTGTTTTTTTGTTTGTTCTTATTGAGCGCAGTGTCTTTCCTTAGAAGATGTATAAGCTAAAAAAATTAAACTCTTTGAATCTAAATTGTGCATCATGTTAATAGTTCTATCCTTTTTTAATTTGTTGGATATTTTTACAAAAAAAAAAAACACATAAAGTATGTTGCAAAATAAATAAATAGATAAATAAAGTGCGATTCTGTAAGAAATCACATGTGAGTACTAAACAAATTCATAATAAGCTAATACGTCAAAGTGTACACTTACAAGATTACACACACTTTTATTTATATTCATATTTATTGAATACGTATTTCTTATTTACGTACCTTACATAAGGGAACCTCTTATAAGTCTTCAACTGACTTATAAGAGTATCAATTGACTGTATAATCGCCAGTTTACACGGACGAGATAGCGTGAAGAAATTTACAAATCCAGATAATTACAGCTGGGAGCTTACAAAGAGTGTGCCTCGAAGTGAACGGAATAGAACAAGCAGCCCACCCAAGCACTCAAGCGATTAGCAATATGGTGCCCTAACCACTCAGTAATTTTAATGGTATATCTACATAATTAGTAAGCTCATACTCGGTTATTTCAAGATCAATATTGGCAAATAAATTACTGACGGAAAGAAATAAAAATAGGCTTTAATAAACAATTATATGAACTTTATAACTTTATTTAAGAACTTTTGCCAGAAAATAATATTTGTGTGTTGTACGAGCTGTAATTTTTCAACCAAACGAAGAATGTTCGAGAACTGATTTGAAGCAGGGATGTCTTGGCCGAAACTGACAATGCCCTGTCTATTGAACAATCCCGGCGAAAACTATGGGACGCAATCCATGTGAGATTCGCTTGATGAAGTGCTGGTAGAGCTGGCAGAGTGAAGTACTGGTAACGTTATCTTTCTGAATTAAGTCCTCCTGATTCGTCGATGGAGGTGCTATTTTAGATTTATTTTTATTAAAATGAATTTTATCATATTATGAGGTGTGTGGAAAAATAATGTAATGATTAAGTAAAATCAAAAGCACAGCGATGTATGTCAACGCTTTAAGTTAATAAGTCAGAAATTTTCTTTTGCTTCATTAAGGATATTCTTTCTCTTGCTGCTAAATTTCTGATACGTTACGATAAAAGCAGCTTAACAAAATAACACTTTTTTTGAAGGTCAACTGACTGACTCGCAAATTTGAACATCGTCTTCTGGAAGGCATTCGGCTGGCTGATATTCGGGTAATCGATGCTTCACTGTAATTTTAAAAATCCACAGATTATAAGTAAATGAACAATGTAATGAATTTACCTGTAATTTATATCAAATTTCTATACCTTAAACAAATATAAAAATACAGATACTGCAAGTAAATCCAACGTAAATAATGAAAAAAATCATCATCTTTTAAGATATTTCTTATTTTTTAATTACGATTTTAGGTAGATTTCGTATGAAATATTAGGTAGATTTCGTATGAAATACTACCTATTGCATTCTCTCCCATGTTGGAATTTCTGAAAAATTTTCGCAGATCTACACCGATCATGACTCCTAGAAAAAAAAAACTACCATCAGTAAAAAAGTTTATATATCTATCTATCTATCTATCTCTGTATCTACCTATCTATCTCTCTCTATATATATTTCACTTTCTTCTAGACACGATAACTTCCATAATTATGCTCACATTTTCTTCAAATTTTTACATAAAATCAAGGGGCATAAAATCTCGGTCGAGTTCGTTAATGGGCAAAATCGGACCAAGGGGGTGGAAATAGCGAGGGTTTTTGTGAAAACTAAAAAAACGCGATAACTTCCTCATTAAAATAGATATCGAATCCGTTTAAAGTTTATATTAAATCCAAAAAATGGGCTAAAAGTTTATACTTGACAGATTTTTGATAAAGTTAAAAGTGAGCTCAAGGGGCGAAAAAAACAGGGTTTTGGGGAGAAAAAAATTCATAGCTTCGTCAATTCTCAAGATATCAAATCCAACTAAATTTTTTAAAATTTTAGAAATGTGCTCAACATTATCTAAAACTTTTGTATTTACAAGTTTTTGATAGGACCAATTTTTACCGAAGAAAAAAATTAAAAACAAAAATAAAAAAGAGGGAGGAAAAAGAAAAAAATCGATAACTTACTCAATTCTTAAGCAATCAAATCTAATTAAATTTATTTTAAATCTTCTCAATAATATCTACAACTTTTATATTACCAAGTTTTTCATAGGACCAAGTCTTATATCAAAAATAAATTAAACAAAAATAGGAGTTTGAGAAAAAACCTCAAATCCAAACTGCTTATATTCTGACTCATTTTTAAATTCATTTTTGATTTTAAACGTATCCAAATGGCCGATCCTCATATTTAGGAACTATATAATGTGATATATTGGTCAGTGTTTTGATAAACGGTGAATATATTTCAAAAAAGGCTGCCAAAAAGGGTATTTTGAACTGAATTTCCCTAAGTAATAGTTATTGAAAAATTTAGGAAGTATAACAAATTGCGTTTTTTCTGAGTCATTTTTAAATCCAATTTTGTTCTCAAACGCATCCAATTTACAGGTTTTCTTATATAGGAACTATATAATGTGACGGATTGACCAGTTTTTTGATAAAGGCAGAATATATTTCAAAAAAGGCTGCCAAAATGGGCACTTCGCACAAAATTTCCCAAATCCATCATGATTAAAGAATTGAGGATGCATTCAAATAACAAATTGTTCATTTTATGACTCATTTTTAAATTCAATTTTGCTCTCAAACGCATTCAATCGACAGTTTTTTATTATTTAGGAACTATATAATGTGAGAATTCGTCGATTTTTTGATAAAGGCTAAATATATATATTTTTAAAAAGCAGTCAAAGTAGGCATTTCGCACAAACTTTCCAAAGCGATCATCATTTAAGAATTGAGGGTATATTAAAATAACAAATTGGTTAATTTATGACTGATTTTTAAATTCAATTTTGCTTTCAAACGCATTCCATTGACAGTTATTTGTTATTTAGGAACTGTGTAATATGCCATATTGGTCAGTTTTTTGATAAAGGTGAAATATATATATATATTTAAAGCTTTCAAAGTGAACACTTCACACGAAATTTCCCAAAGCGATGAGGGAAGCGATAAGGATTAAGAATTGAGGATGTACTCAAATAACAAATTGGCTTTTTTATGACTCATTTAGGTAGATTTCGTAAGAAATACTACTTATTGCAATCGCACCAGTTTATCTATCTATCTATCTATCTATATATATATATATATATCTCACTTTTTTATGGACACGATAACTTCTATAATTCTTCACCAATCTCCACCAAACTGGTACATAAAATCAAAGGGGATAAAAACTGCCTAATTTCGTTAATGGGCAAAATCGGACCAAGAGGGTCGGCGTTTTTGTGAAAACCGAAAAAACGCCATAACTTCTTAATTAAAGTAGATATCGAATCGGTTTAAAGTTTATATTACTTCTTAAAAATGGGCCAAAAGTTTATGCAAGACAGATTTTTAATAAATTTAGAAGTGGGCTCAAGAGGCGAAAAAAACAGGGATTTTGAAAGAAAAAAATTCATAACTTCGTCAATTTTTAAGATATCAAGTCCAACTAAATTGTTTATAAATGCTCTTAAAATTATCTAAAACTTTTGTATTTACAAGTTTTTGATAGGACCAACTTTTACAGACGAAAAAAATTAAAAACGAAAAGAAAAAGTGCGCTGAAAAAAGAGAAAAATCCATAACTCCGTCAATTTTTAAGATATCAAATCTGATTAAATTTATTTTACATCCTCTCAAAAATATCTACAACTTTTATATTGACAAGTTTTTCATAGGACTAATTCGTATAGCAAAAAGAAATTAAACAAAAATAGGAGTTGGAGAAAAAAACCTCAAATCCAAACTGCTTATATTCTGACTCGTTTTTAAATCCATTTTTGTTCTTAAACGCATCCAATTTACAGATCCTCTTGTCTAGGAACAATATAATGTGATGCATTGGTTAGTTTTTTGATAAAGACGGAATATATTTCAAAAAAGGCTACCAAAAGGGGTATTTTGAACAGAATTTTCTGAAATCATCGTGACTGAAAATTTAAAGAAATGTTCAAATAAGAAATTGCGTTTTTTTCTGACTCGTTTTTAAATCCATTTTTGCTCTCAAATTCATCCATTTTACAGATCCTCTTATTTAGGAACTACGTAAAGTGATGCATTGATCGGTTTTTTGATAAAGACAGACGATATTTTGAAAAAGGCTACCAAAAAGGGTATTTTGAACAGAATTTCCCTAATTCTTCGGGATTTGAAAATATAAGGAAGTTTTCACATAGCAAATTGCGTTTTTAATGACTCGTTTTAAAATCCATTTTCACTCTCAAACGCATCCAATTTACAGATCCTCTTATTTAGGAACTATATACTGAGACGCATTGGCCAGTTTTTTGATAAAGATAGAATATATTTTTAAAAATGCTGTCAAATTGAGTATTTCGCACAAAATTTTCCGAAGCAATCATGATTAAAGAATTAAGGATGTATTCAACAACACACCGGTTATTTTATGACTCATTTTTAAATTCATTTTTTTTCTCAAATGCATTCAACTGACAGTTTTTTGTTATTTAGGAACTGTATAATATACTGTTTTGGTCGATTTTTTAATAAATTCAGAATCTATTTCAAAATAGGTTGTCAAAATGGGCATTTGAGCTGAATTTTTCTTAAGCTGATTCTGATAAAACCAGTTTTTGCAGAAAAATTAAATAAAAATTTTTTCATAAACGGCCAAATGAAGTTATTAAACTGGGTTTATCTCTAATCATATATATATATATATATATATATATATATATATATATATATATATATATATATTTGAAATGAGCACTCTTCGAAATCTACCTCCGCCTATAGGCCCAGCCGACAGGGATTTTTTTTAAAATTCGATTTTGCTCTCAAAAGCATTCATTTGACAGTTTTTTGTTATTAACGAACTATATCATTTGCGTATTGGTCAATTTTTTTAATTATAAAGTCAGAATATATTTCACAATATGTTGTCAAAATGGGCATTTGAGCCGAAATTCTCTTAAGATGATTTTGATAAAAACCCAGTTCTTACATAAAAACAAATTAAATATTTTTAAAAAACGGGCAAAGAAAATTGTTAAACTGGGTTTATCTCTAATCATATTTTATTTTTTGTTTTTGAAATGAGCACTCTTCGAAATCTACCTCCACCTATAGGCCAAGCCGACAGGGATTTTTTTTTTAAAGGAACATACCTAATCACTTTATAATTAAGATTTCAGTTTTATTTTCCTATTCATAAAATTTTTAAAACTCTAAATATTTTTAAAGGTAAGCCAAACACAGTATTTTTCGTTATTTTAGAATTTAAAATTTTTGCAGCTTCATTAGAATTTTAAACATAAACACTCAATCCATACAACTTTAAGTGTAATTCAATAAAATGCATCATTTAAAATTTCAAAAATATAACATTTTCAAAATCTAATAACTAGCATTAGTTTAAAAGTCGTGTCTTTTTTCTTACATTTTTATTAGAAAAATGATTTTATAGTTTATAAAAATTAAAAAGGGATTTATTGTAACAGATAATAAACCTGTTAAATAGAAGAATTAATTTTTTTTCCGCTACCTAAGTCTAAATCAATTACATTTAAAATAATAATAATGTTCACTTTTAATTAAGCACAATTTTCGAATTATAATTATCAAATGAGTATTTCCGTATCTTGATTTAATAAAGAAATTAATTAAAAGGTTAGCGTAACTTATATAAAATTTGGACAATTTATTATAAATAAATATACCTTGAAAGATAAAAACAAACTTTTTGATATGTGTATATATGGACGAATAGTAATTATACTAAAAATATAACATTCTATGTGACAAGAACAAAAGAATATTATTAACTATTTCTTATGCACAGTTACATGCTAAACTAAAAATTTTCTCTATTTTATTTTTGCTGTATTTTATGTTTTTTTCACTTTTAATGTATCATTTTCTTTAGTATTTTATGCTCTTAAGTATTTTATGCGATTTCTTTATATATTTTATGCATATTATTTTATTCTGGAACCTTCTGTGTACCATATTTACTGTGTGCTAGGAGTAATAATTATACAATCGTTATTCCATGTTTTTATATCTAATTATAACATTCCTTCAGTTCTCCTTTTACTTTTTCATCTCCTTTCATCTCTTATCTTAGAAAGAGACATGAAATATAACCGTGACACGCACTGAGTTTCATTTTTTTTTTTGTTTTATAAACCGCAGTATCCTTCTTAGAGGGCAAATCAGATACGAAAAATAAAGTTTCAAAATCTCATCATTGTTTTCTTATTAAAATTTTATTTGTTCAGAGGATCTTTATCTCTATTTTGGTGTATTTAGAGATAAATTGCAGCATCGATTATTCGAAGTTATAGCTGGCGGAGGTTGTTGGAGCAAACAATACTTCGGATAACCGGCCATTTTCGAAAACGTTTACCCGGTTTATAGGAGTATAGCGAAATAAAGATTTATAATACGCTCAACTATGTTTTTTTTCCTTTGCTACAAAGCTTACAGAAAGCAACAAACTATCAAGAAAAAAAAATATCAAAAGTACAGCTCTATAGTCTACGTTTTGAGAAAAAAAAAATGTACATTGCTTCATTGAGGATAATTTTTCTAGCTCTTAAATCTCTTATTTAGAATCAAAGCAACTGAACAAAATAAAACTCTTTTTGATGCTCTACCAACTCATGCAGAAATCTAAATATCGCCTTCTGGAACAAGTTCGGATAATCGATACTACACTGTAGTTTGGAAATTATGTGCCAAATACAACGTAATGAATTTATCTATAATTTAAATCCGTTTTATATAATATAGGCATACATAAAAATTTATATAATGAAGGCAAATAAAAGGTAAATCATGAAAACAGTATCATCATTTAAGATTTTGCATTAAGAAAGTTTATTTTTAAATGAGAAATAACTAATAATTTTATAAGAAAGAGGGTTTTTTAATACCTTTACAGAATACTAAATAATTAATACTAAAAATTATGTATATGTATACCTATATTAGAAATTTATACCTAAACTGTCAGTCATTTTTTTCATTGATGAAAATATCTATAAAATTCATTATTTGAAAGAAGTATGATATTTTTATTTCACTTTTATTATATTACTAATTTTACTTTTTATCAGTATTAAAAATAAATTTATTTTAACGGATAATATGAAAAACCTGTTAACAAGAAGAGTTTTTTTTTTTTTTTTTTTGTTATCTAATTTTAAATCAATTTCATTTTTCAAAAAATAATAGCGTTCTCTTTTAATTAAACCCAATTTTCGAATTGTAGTGATTAAAAAAGCACTTCCGTATCTTGATTTAATTTAGAGTTTAATTAAAAGCTCACAGTAACTTCTGTAACAAATTCGACAATTTATTATGAATAATTGTACCTTGAATGACAGAAACTTTCTTTGTGTTATTTGTATGCATAGACGAACGGTAATTACATTAAAAAATATAATCTTCTATTATACAAGAAGAAATGAAAATCAATAAATATTTTGTTATGCACAGTCGCATGCGGAACTAAAAATGTTATCCACTTTATTTATCCCGTCCTTTACATTTTTTCATTATTTCAGGTAGCATTTTTTATCTAATGTGGGGTAGAAATCATAGGTCTTTCCCTGCTTTTATATCTGATTATAACATTCCTTCCATTCTTCTCTCATTTTACATCTTTTTTCACCTCGTGGATGCTAGCTTTGTGTCATGAAATATAACGGTGAGGTGTATATTGTTTAAATTTCTTGTTTTATAAACCGTATATTTTTCTTGAAAGGACAAATAAGATACAAAAGATAAAGTTTTAAAATTTCTTTAATATGTTCTTTTTTATAATTTATTTATATAAATAATTCAGATTTTTATTTTAAAATTAGCTATTAATATATTAATATATAACATATTTTATTATATTATTTTATGTATAATTTTATTTATTATTTTAATAATTCAGTTTTTTATTTTAAAATTAGCTATTATTATATTAATATATAACATATTTATTATATTATTTTATGTATAATTTTATTTATTATTTTAATAATTGTAATTAATATGTACTATCATTATGTATAACTATATATCAATAATATATGCTAGATTGAGATGTATAATAACAGTATCGAAATAATCTATTATCACATAATTTTTTCCTACCATCATGTTTAACTAAAAATTTATACAGAGCTGCTAAGTATAGTAGAATTATCGTGATTTTAGGTTTTATCATTATTTTTAGCTATATTATTAAAAATATAAAAGATTGTCAAGTATGTTAATACTACCGAAGTAATCTAAATTCCCATATTTTAATATCCACCATTATGCTTACAGTTTATGATATCAGATAAAAAGAAAATCATTAAGTATGTTTATGCATAGTCGCATGCTGAACTAAAAATGTTGTCAGCTTTATTTTTCCCGTCCTTTATATTTTTTCATTATTTTAGGTAGCATTTTATTTAGGTAGTCTTTTATCTAATGTGGGCTAAGAGTCATAAGTCTTTTCCTGTTTCTATATCTGATTATAACATTTCTTTCATTCTTTTTTTCATTTTTCATCTCCTTTCATCTCATGTCTTCTATCTTTGAAAGAGACATGAAATATAACAGTGATATGTGTTGAGTTTCAATTTCCTATTTTATAAACCTTCTTTTTCTTTCAGAGAGAAAGAACAGATAAGATAAGAAAAATGTAGTTTTAAATTCTCATTATTATTTTCTTATTTTATGTATTAAAATGATTTATACTTTTATTCTAATATAAACTATTACAACTCTTATGTCTTAATTTTTTTTCATTATTTTAGATATGATTTATTTATTTTTTTAATAATTATAGTTAAATATATTACCATTATTTTAAATTCTATACCTAAAATATATACAAGATCGACAAGTAAAATAGCAGCATAGAAGTAATCTAAAATCACCTAATTTTTTTCTTACTATCATGGTTATCTTATATTTTACACAAAATTGGTAAGTATAGAAAAATATCATGGGAATCTAAATTCACATTTTTCATTCCTTACCATCATGTTTAACTATTATTAAAATATATACAAGGCTGTCAAATATATTGATACACTAGTAATCTAAACTTACATATTTTAGATTCCGTCATCCTGTTTAACTTTCTATGATACAAGAACAAATGAAAATCATTAAGGCCCCGCAATAGTCACTTAAAAAAACCAGGATAATAATGTAAATTCTATGGGAGTATTCTTTTCAAGTATTTTGCTCCAATTTTAATTTTTTTACTTGGTTTTTTTGCATAGGATAGATGAGGACGATCTACAATCGGCCTAGTTTTTAATTTTTCGATTTTTCTTATTTATTTTTTATATTATGATAGTTTTAATTTAAGAACTGGTTTAAACCGTTTTGAAATTTAAAGTATTTTTTTTAATCTGAAACCAAAATTGAAAAAGTAAAAACTAGGCCGGTTGTGCATCGTCTTATGCTATTCTATGCAAAACAATCATGAAATAATATTACAATTTCAGCGAGATATTTGAAAAGAACTACCCCATAGGTTGAACTTTATCATCCGGATTTTTTTCTGAGACTAGTGATGCGCCTTAAGTATTTTTATGCACAGTCACATGCTGAACTAAATAATGTTTTCCAAAAAAATTTCCTTTCCTTGAAATGTTTTCATTATTTCAGGTAGCTCTTTTCTTTAAGTTTTCATCTCGTGTGTTCTAGAAGACATAACTTAATCTCTGCTTTTGTATCTGATTGTAACATTCCTTCTATTCTTCTTTTCATTTTTAATCGCCTTTCATCTAGTGACTTCTATCTTGGAAGGAGACATGAAGTATAAAAGTGAGATGTACTAAGTTTCTTTTTCATGTTTTATATAGAGCAGTATCCTTCTTGAGAGGTCAGATCAGATACGAAAAATTAAGTTTTAACATCTCATTATTATATTCTTATTTCTCATATTTTATTTATATAAATAATTTAGATTTTTTTATATTAGCTATTATTTTTCTAATATATAATTTATTTTATTTTATTATTTTATGTATGATATTATTTATTATTTTAATAATTGTAATATTTGTATATTAACATTATGTTTTACCTTATATCTAAAATAAATGTGAAATTGATATGTATAATAACAGCATGGAAGTAATTTATGATCCCGTACTTTTTTCATACCATAATGTTTAACTTAAAATCTATAGAAAACTTGCAAGTATAATAAAATTATCGCGGTAATCTAAATTCACATATTTTAGTTCTTACCATTAACTATATTGTTTAACTGTATTGTTAAAGTTATACAAGGTCGGCATATATAATAATACTAGCAAACTAATATATTAGATATTCCATATTTTAGATCAGAACATTGCATTTAACTTTCGATGATAACAGAACAAATGTAAATCATTAATTAAATGTATGTACAGTCACATGATGAACTAAAAGGTTTCGCCATTTTATTTTGTTCTGTCCTTTATATTTTTTCCATTATTTCAGGTAGCATTTTTCTTTATGTTTCTATCTAATGTGTTCTAGGAGTCATGAATAATTCCCTGATTTTAAATCTGATTATAGTACTCCTTCAATTCTTCTTTTCATTTTTTGTCATCCCATGTCTTCTATCTATCTTTGTAGGAGATATGAAATATAACCAAGACATGAACTGAGTTTAATTTTCTTGTTTTATAAACCGCAGTATCTTTCTTGGGAGAGCAGATAAGATACGAAAAATAAAGTTTTAAAATTTTCTTATTCTATTCTTTTATTCTATATTTTATTTCTTTAAATATTTTCTTATGTTTCTTTTAATATCAGCTATATTTTTTCTAATACATAATATATTATATTTTAATATTCTGTATAAATTTTAGTTATTATTTTAATAACAGTAATTTTTATACATTACCATGCGTTTAACAATAAATTTGAAATGCATGCTGAATTGGCAAGTATAGTAACAGAATCCAAGTAATCTAAATTTTCCTATATTTATATTCATATTCTATTCTTTTCTATATTTTATCTATATTTTAAATTCATTCTTAAATTCACATATTTTAGCTCTTACAATTATGTTTAACTATAATTTTAAAATATATGCAAGATTGGCAAGTATAGCCTTTTAACCGTTTGTCCCGGCTTTTCCGTTTCGAGAAATCATGTTTAAATGGCTGCTGACAAAAATATTTTAAACGGAATGTTATTTTGAATCATACATAGAAAGACATGATATTAAAGATATTATAGCATCAAACTGTGATTAGTTAATATAAATATCTTGCAATTTATAAACATTTTTATAAAAATACATGAAAAACCTTTGACGCTGAAAGGGATAGTATTGCTTTCGAAGTAATCTACACCCACGTATTGCAGTTCCTGACATTGTGTTTAATATTTATGATTAAAAAAGGAATCATTAAATACTTTTTTTAATGTATACTCATGTAATGAACTAAAAAGTTTCTCCATTTTATTTTCCCGTGACCTTTATAATTTTTCATAATTTCACTTACATTTTTCTTTGAGGTCTTATTTAATGTGTGCTAAGAGTCAGAACTCATTCCCTGATTTTACATCTGGTTATAACATTCCTTCCATTCTACTTTTCTTTTTTTCCATTTCCTTTTATCTCGAGTATGCTATCTTTAAGGAGACATGAAATATAAAAATGTTATGTACTGAGTTTCATTTTCTTGTTTTATAAACCGCAATATCTTTCTTGAGAGGGCAGGAGAGATACGAAAAAAAAGTTTTAAAACTCCATTTTTTTTCATATTGTATTTGTTTATTTGATTTTTTATTTTAATATTAGATAGTTTTATTCTAATTTATAACATATTTTATTTTATTATTTTATATATAATTTTCTTTATTATTTTATTAATTATAATTAATTCATTTTACCATTGCTTTTAACTACATATCTAAAATATATTCAAGATTGACAAGCATAATAACAGCATCGAACCAATCTAAGATCACGAAATTTTGCTGTTACTTTAATGTTTAAATTAAAATTTATACAAATCTAGCAAATATAGTAAAAATATTGCGATAATCTAAATTTACATATTTTAGTTCCTACCATTAACTATATTGTTTAACTATATTGTTAAAACTATACAATGATGGCACGTATAATAATACTATCAAACTAATATAAACTCACATATTTTAGACCTTACCATTGCATTTAACTTTCTGCGATAACAGAACAAACGGAAATAATTAATTAAATTTATGTACAATCACATGCTGAACTAAAAGTCTTCTCCATTTTTTTTTTTCTGCCTTTTAATTTTTTTAATTTTTCAGGTACCATTTTTATCTAATGTGAGCTAGGAATCATAACTCATTCCCTGATTTTAAAACTGATTATAACATTCCTTCCATTCTTTTTTTTTTTTTTTCGATTTCTTTCATCTCATGTCTTCTATCTATCTCTAAAGGAGACATGAAATATGACAATGCCATGTACTGACTTTCATTTACTTCTTTTGTAAACCGCAGTATATTTCTTGAGAAGGCAGAGCGGATACGAAAAAAAAGTTTTAAAAACTCATTATTTTATTCTTATATTAATCTAGGCAAACAGAGATGATTTTTAAAATGCATAGACTGTAAGTAAAATAATAACGTAAGTAAATGATCTGCAATTTTTTTCTGTTTGTTATAATTTAAGCTACACTAGAAATTTAAACCTAAATATTCAGCAAATAAAATTTTATTGTTTAAATTCAATAATATTAAATATTTAAAACTTCAAAAATAGTAATTATTCTATTGATAATTAAATCAAGTTAATTGATAAATGTATGTTATTAAAAATAGACTTTTAAAATAGCATTTTTTTTATCATTAACAAAAAAAAGTTTTTTGAAGCGGATAATAAGAAGTCCTTATTAGCAGGAAAAATGTATTATTTTTTCCATTATCTAATTCTAAATCAATTTCATTTTTATAATAATGTTCTCATTTAATTAAACACAGTTTTCGAATTATAATGATTAATTAAAGGTTTTCCGCATCTTGATTTAATCAGAAGTTTTAATTAAAAGATTGACTTAATTTATGCAGCAAACTAGACATTATACGTTAAATTATTAGTTCTCGAATAATAAAAACTGAAAGTACGTTTTATGCATGCATGGTGTAGCTATAATTATAATTGAATATACTGCTTCGTTAGACAAACTGTGCAAAAAGTGTTTTAAAAAAAGGAAAGAAAAATAAATCGAAATAAAGAATACATTTTATTATGCATTTTACATTTTTTAAATATGATTACTGGAGATTATTAATTAAAATTACGTTATAAAGTAAGAAAGACACACACACACACACACACATATATATATATTTAAACATGTATGCATGTAGATATGTAATACCGCTTAATCCAAAATAATTGGTTTATAAATAATCCATGCAATTACTTTCGTGAAAAAAAAAATGTATCTGCTTGCCATTAAATATATATATATATAAAACAAAATGATTTGAACTTCCAAAAATACCAAGGTTTCAATCTTTACTGGGCACGCAGCAATCGAATAGCTTTCACACTTTGCTTTTAGTAATTTTGAATCAACAAGTTTTGGGTAGATTTCTTAAATGCTTTTAATAGAATTCTACAATGAACATTATTGTTATTATATTGTGTTAAAAAAGAGTGAAAATTTTAGGAACGCTGCGATACATGTAGTTATCGGCTAACAACTGTGCGATGTACTTAACATAAAATATTGATTTTTACATTTTTTAGCATTATGTAGTTCCACCACAGGATATTTCCTACAGACTTATATATTGTTTCATATTTATTTATGAAATATTTTATGCCTACAATATTCCAAAAATCTAGAATATGCACTTTTAGAACTATATGAGAAATATTTAAATATATATTAGAATCAAGACAGAATTTTTATTGCTATTAAAGTATTTTATTCACATGTATTTAACGTGGGAAAATCCTATTATCGCTTACAGGTATACTTGCTCCTAATATTATGTATACTTGCTCCTAATATTGCTTACATTTAAATATGGTACATTTAAATCCTAACGAGAAGTGTTTGCTATATGATGAATAACACACTCTTATATGCTATCATATTTAATCTTCATTGCGTTAACCATCCAGTGTAATCACAAAAATAAAACACGAAAGAAAAAAAATCGTGCGTTATTCATATATTATTTAAAAAAATCAACACATTCAGTTTAATGTAACGAAAGTGCACCGTATATTAATAAAAAAAATTATACGTAATTTAACAATATGGAAACACATTTTCTATTACACAGGAAATAATTTGTAGTAAATCTAAATAACATATATAAATTAAATTATAGGTGAAATTGTTTAGTAGAATTAAAATATACTGCGAATATTGTCCCCCCCCCTAAACCATTATATAAAGAAAATTTTGTGTAGCCATGTAAACGAATAACAAATATACTTTATGCGGCATAGTCTACAAAATGGATATTTTAGTGCTCTTCATGAATGCAAATGTATTTCTTTATATTTCAACTGGTGCAATATTGTAAAAACTATTGGCATGAAACTATTTTATCCCATTGACAGTAAAGTAACAGAATACTTTTGACTGTCCCTGTATTTCAACTATACATTCGATTTCACTAAAATATGGAATGACTCAGAAAAACTCTGTAATAAATGTACATTTGAAAATTTTACACAATTCGGTTGGATAATTTGGTTCTGTTATACACGGGCATACAGATAGTTTACGCACGGATTAGACAAAAACTTTAGGTGCTGCTTATATATATTATTAACAACGTATCTAAAGAAATAATTAAATTTAAAAGTGCATACCGAAACTGAAAACACATTTTCAGCAATTATTAAAAAAATACTCAAAGACAATATGAAAATATATTGGGTACCTCTGTAAATGGGCCATGTATCACATATAGTTCATATTCAACACCAAGCATGCCTTAAAAACTTGAAATAAGGTTTACCAATTGTTTGAAAATTCGAGCATAATTACGAGATCTGCGTGGATAGATGGATATACAAACCGAAAGCATAAACATTTTCCAACTTGTTGGAAAGTGTTAAAAAGTATTTCTGAACAGTGTAGCAGAATAATTTTTAATTAATGAATGTTACATTTTTTAAATTTTTTTTTCTAAAGAGCTTAAGTGTGTGTTTTTGAATTGATTATTTTGCAATCAAATGAAAATTTTAATAGATGATTTTTTTTAATATAATATATTATTTCAATTTATATTTAAATATTATTTTTGCAGAAGCGAAATAAGATGCGATACAATAAATGCTTTACCAGTTTTTCAATGGTTATTTCAATACCTTTTACTGAGTGACATAATATCGGAAATTCAGATTGGAAAGTAGTGAAAGTGCACGTATTTTAAATACATTTTCAAAATGCAGTATGTTTAACTAATAAACTAAAACAATTTAAAAATGCATTTTATAATTTTTTTTTTTTTTTTTTTAATTCTATAGTAGTTTCAAAGTACACAAAATATACTTCGCTTCATTTTAGATTACTACGTTTATATCACAAATTAAATATTCATAACAAATAATGCCTTTCAAAAGACAATTAGTTGTTAATAACTACGTTTATTTCAGAAAATAGACAAAAACATATGAAAGATTTACACTAAGAAAAAAAATAGATAGATCGCCTACAACAAGAATGAATAATTAGTCATTTTTTGAATTCCTTAACTACAAATATAGATGCCAAAATTATGCGAACTGGGAAACAACAAAGCTGAATTGACGAAGTTATCTAGAATTTCTTGTCTCCTGTTTCGTAGGTGTCGAAAAAATATTGAATCTTTTCAGTGGCGAGAAATTATCGTCTGATTTCGGGAATGGTTTCATAAACTACTAATTTTACATACTAAAGCTAACTTCTTGTTAATTCATCTATTTGCAGAGAAGTTTTAAATCAGTTTGACAACGAGAATATAGGAAAAAAGCTTCTGTTCGAATAGAAGTCTCTAAAACTCTCAAGTAAAGTGAACTTGAATTTGTAAAGATGACGTGGAACTAATTTTTTTCAGAGACAAAATTGGATTGTAGATTCCAGAACCGAATTTTTTCTCAGTGTTTTCTGAACCAACGCGTAGACTCTTTTAAATAGAAAACTTGGAAATCAGTTTCTTGTTTGTCTAAATTGAAATGATGTGGTTCAGAGAGCTATAATCGACATAATCCGGTATTTTAAAAAAGTGCTGATTGTGTAATATTTTTCTCAAAGCAATCTTAAAATATATCAAAATCATTTTTATAAATTTAGTATTCTTCTAAGAGAATGATCCATAAGAGTCAGATGAAAGTGACAATGCATCATTTTATGACAACATCATACATGACCCAACCATTGCACCCCATCTTTGTGAAGGTGAAGAAATTTTAAATGGCGTTGTTTTTAGCTAAAAAATAGATTCATCTGAAAATGTGTAATTCATTCTTGAGTTTTAATAACTGCTAATTCATTCCTAAAAGGGATATAAATCTCCTTTAAGTGCTATACAAGTCTTCCTTCGAATGGTACTACCGAATGACATGTTATTTTTATGAGCTTTCATCTCAAAAATGTGCCATGTAGAAAGATTTTCAATTCAGAAAATTGATTCTATTTAAAACCATTCATACTTTTTAGAGTTAATTTTATAAAGAACAGTGTTTCTTTTTGTTCAAATTTTTAAAAATGTATCTGTAAAATGAAGCTAAATTATACAACGCCGGAACAAATTGTTTTTTTTTTCCATATTCCTATTTAAATTTCTCTGATAAATATTATTTTTCATATAAAATATGTTATATAAATCTATTCTTTCTACACTTATCTCCGTAATTAGATTTTCTCGTTTTGTTTGAAAATATGTATTTCCAAATACGCTATGCAGTTATTAAAATAACTTTGAGTTTGCTCATTACAATCTAAAACAGATTATTTATTTTAATTTCAGAACGCATTTTGTATTTAAAATAGATTTTGCATTTTCTATTTTTGATTCTAAAACCTATGCCAAAGACAGTTATAATATGAAAGTACTCTATTGTTATATGTACACGTGCATTTCACGAACAAGTCTCAAAAACATTATACAAAAATAAAATACACTAAAAGGTAAAACAGTCTGACATATTATAAGAGCCAGATTTGAAACTGTGCTTTTCAAAAGTAAAATAAATCCAAAACAAGCGAACATATATCTAAGCATTTTTAAAAATATTTTGATTAACACATGTTTTAAGGAAGAGTTTTAATAAAAATTCTCGAAAATCTTAAGAAAACGTCGCTATTCAATGTAATAATGAATTAAATATTTTTTTCCGTATATTCAAACATCATAATGAACAAGGTATCATATTTATTCGATGTATATTTTCCCTCGTTTGCGTATATCATAAAAGTATTTTAGGTTTTATTTTCTCATTAGAACAATGAGGAATGAGAATCCTGCATTTATATATAATATCTAGCTACGGAATTTTTGAATTAATTTATTAGCTATTCTTAAATGGGTGATTCTCAACATAGGGGACAATTTATGTCTTTCGGCATACAAAAAAAAAAAAAAAAAAAAAAAAAAAGAGGTTTTCTGTCATGTTTTTATAACTAGATATGTTTGTCTTAACATTATTCATTATTTGCACTCAAGAATTACCCACTTTTTAGTTTAAAACACCTTAAAATAACAGAATAAATGTTCAAAATGTCATTAGCATGGATGTCCACAGCAGCTGTGCTTTGTATATACTAGCTTTTTCAAGAGTTAATATCATGTTTATAAAATAAAACAAATGTTATTCTTTCTTTAAATTAATCAAGCAGAGGATTTATCCAATAAATTTCTTTTTAAAAATAAAATTATATTATATAAAAAAAAGAAATAAAGTTTGTCCTCCATATTCTATTTTCAAAACAAGGTCATACTATAACAGCTGGTTATTAATAAAAAATTCATTTTCACGTATGACAATAGTTTGAAAATACAAAGTTTTTCCATGGCAACAAGTAGCCATTTTATCTCAGCCTGAAAATAGAAGCATGTATTGTATTTTAAGAATAGAAGTTGAATATTAGGAGCGTACATCAATTGTATGTCATTAGAATGGATAATAATTTTCATGTTTATTTTATAATTAAAATTTTTATTTTACTTATTTGCATAGGACTTTTGTGTTTTAAAAAGCGCCAGAAAGGACTATTGCATTGTGATTATATTATGGATCATAATCTTATTTAAATTAAAATTTGTCATTAGAATGGACAAATATCAGTGTCATTAGCATGGTTTTTGTGTCCATGCTAAAGACTCCTATGTGCATAAATGTAACCATTGCTTATATTGTATATTTTATAAAGTTTAATTTTACATATAAATTTAGGTATTACGTTTATTATCCCCAAAATATGCATTAAATCTGTCAGAAAATCAGTAAGACAGCTTCTTACTTTGTTAGTGTCAGAATGTTGCTCATGTAACCTCTTTGGTAATGTTTTTATTGTTCTTATATGTATATATGTAAAAATGGAAACCATTTGCTGAAAAGGAAGGCTAATAAATATAGAAAAAATATTTAAACAGGAAAAAAATAAAAATTTCTTAATATATTTATTCCATGCAATTTGTTTTGTCATTAGCATGGCTCAAAAAATACTAATTATTTTTTAAAAGTTAATTTTTAAATATTTAGCTCTGCTGACTACATGTAAAGTATACCTAATACTATATTAACAACACCTATTTTTTTTAGAAATTTTGCTAACAGTAATTTATCTAAGATTTCACTTTTGAAATTGTCCACTATTTTGAGAATCACCCAAATATGACATACGTTATATGTTACATACGTTATTTGTCTGAGAAAATAGATTATTTTCTATTCAATAAAAATTTAAAATCGTATGAAAACGATCTTCCGTATAACATTATTATACTTATAATGATGTAATGTAGTATCTTTTCTATATCTTTAGTTTTCGTAATTTTCCTTTTAAATTTGTCCGGTATCAATTTCTCATTTTTTCCTCAATTCTTCTAAATAATCGGATTTTGGGGGCGTGGCTACAGACTTGGTGAACTGGCATCCGCTCGAGTGTCCGATATTAGGGTGGAATGTAGGGTCGCGGTTGAAAGGAGGCCATTCCTACAGCGGTTAAAATAATAATAATCTCAATTATTTAAAACAGATGCCGTGGGAGTTGACTTCTTTTGCCCACGACTCTACGTTCGACTGGAATATCTGACTCTCTATTGGAAGTAATTTCAAAAGATCCCTAGCTACGTCCCGAATAATCGACTCTCTAGCGGAAGACAGTTCGACAAGTTCCTAACCAAACCCCGAATTCCCAATTTTCAAGAGGAATGGGAAAAATGAGAATTACGTCGGAAAATGATCTTTCGCATAGTATTAATATACTTATAATAATGTATTTCTAGAGTGACAAACATCTTTTGTCCATTGTTTTTATTTTCGATTAACTGTTCGAAATTTACAATTTACACCGGAATATCTGACTGTTTGACTGAAATATCTGACTCACTATTGGAAATAATTTCGACAGGTCACTAGCCACGTCCCTAATTATCCACTCTCTAGCGGAAGACAGTTCGACAAGTCCCTAACAAAATCCTGAAGACACAACTCTCAAGAGGAATGGGGGAAAATGAGAATTACGTCGGAAAAGATCTTCCGCATAGTATTCACATATTTATGATAATGTATTTCTAGAATGGCGAACATGATTTGTTTATTGTTTTTCTTTTCAAGTAACTAAGGTATTTGTACCCTATATGGACAGGGCTCTCAATATGGACACCCCTAATATTTTTAAAGGTAATAATTTTGATGGAGAGATGGCTCAACATTTTCGCGAAGAAAAGCAGTTGAAAAGATAATTAAGGCTGGAAGTGTAAAAAATCGCCTTGTTCGCCATTTGGGAGGAAACTTGTTGTTTCGAGATGTGCTGATCTTAATTACTTTTAAGCTTAAATTCTTATTAGATATGGTAAAATTACATTAAATGTTGAAAAATGGAGTATTTTAGAAAGCTAATAAAACATATTTTCGATTGCTATTGCATATTTTGCTTAAAAATATTTTCCTTAATCATTTGGTACAAGATTTAATAAAGCTACGCCCGGTTCCCAATATGGACAGCTTATGTCCCCATCGACTACCACTGTAAGAAAGAAGAAAATTCAAAGTTGCCAAGCAATAAATTGAAAAGGCATCAAAGTGGTAAAATCTTTGTTCAACAAGATGTCATTTGAACAATCTCCCAAAAACCTTCCTGCAAAAAACCGTTGCAGAGAAATAAAAAGAAGCTCCCCGCCCAATAGGATATCTGTTGGCGAAATCGTAGGTACCAGTGGTATGACTTCCTCAAAAAAGGAGAGCTGGTACTGCTTCTTTTGCAGTATTGATGCTTTCTCAAACATGCGGCCATGCATCACATGTGGCAGATATGTTCATGTGGATTATGTAGGACTTACTACCCATGGTGAAAAAGTTTCTATTTGTCCATCCTGTGGGTACCGAGTCATAACAGATGTAAGTTCGCAGACAGATGCAATAAAGGTAAGCAAAACCAACAATATTATTTCATTATATTTACTAGTGACTAAGGGGCTTTGCATGGGGTTTCGAAGGGTAAAAACCGAGAATAACCCCCCTTTCTAAAATGGATGTTCTGAAGATATTTACTGTCCCCCCTCCTCTTCCGAATACTTTAAGATACATTTTTTTATTCCCTCTCCTCTAAAATCCCTTTGAAAAGTGACTTTTTGTTTTTATCATTTAAATTAAAACAGAATAATTATAAAGTCGCTAATTTTTATAATGATAGTAAATAGTCCAAGGATAGGGGTCACATATTTTTGGAGTCCTATGATTTGTAGATGGGGGTGAAAAAAATACATTTTCCTTAGGGTGTCCATATTGGATACAGGTACCTTATTTGAAATTTTAAATTTACACGATATCGAATTATATGCACTGAGGGAAACAAATATATCACTTTCATCTAGAATGAATAATTAGTCATTTACTGAATAACTAAATTAGAGTTATAGATTTCGGAACTATACGGATAGGGAAAACAAGTAACCTGAATCGACGGAAAGATCTAGAATTTATAATCTCTTGTTTTGTAGATAAAGAAACAATATTGAGTCATTTCACTAACGAAACATGATCGCTTGATCACTGGAATGGTCCCATAAATTGAAATTATCGTTACTTAATCTAACTTCTTGTTTTCACATCTATTTGCAGAAATTATTAATTAACTTTGACCACGATAATATAGAACTTGCTTGTGAATTCTAGTAGCAGACACCAGATCTCTCTAGCAAAGTAAATTAGTATTTATAAGGATGACACGGAACTCTTTTTTTTCTAAAGCCGCAATTTAGATTCTATATACGAGAACGATATTTTTTGAATCAGCGTTTGTTTTTTTGTTTTATTTTAAACATTACCTTAATGGTTTGTTTCATACTATAATATTTTGTATTACTGTATGATTCAGATTTTGTTCTACAGGAAATTATAAAATGGAATTGTGCTTAACAAAATCATAAAAAAAAAATCAATACACATGGACATTTTTTGAGGTCAATAAAACTCAATCCAACAATTATGATGAGAATTCAAAGACAACTGAAACTAAAAAAGAAAATAATTAATTTAGTATAAACAAGTTAGATTTTTATTTTCAAATTAAAAAAAAAGTGGTGCGAATTCAGTAGTACCTCACATTCAGACGAGTATGTCCCCAAAACACGTATTGAACGTATCGCATGTCAAAAAAAAAAAAAAAAAAAAAAAAAAAAAAAAAAAAAATAGTGTGAGAAATAATATAATAGTCTGACAGATATAATAATGTGAGAAGATATTTGCAAAACTAATTTTTCCGTTTAAATACATAGTATGTAATATAAGAGTATTGGAAATTTGCTCTAAAATATAAAATACTCATGTATGTATATTCCTTTTGTGTTCCATCGATAATCGCAGAATAATCACATTACTATTAACAATATATTAATATTTGTGCATTAAACAATTTTTATTTGCTAAATGTCCCTTGTATTATATGACATAGTTAAAATATTTTTTTTATTATAAGTACACATTTTTTCTCATTGCATTTTTTTTTTATTTTAAAAGAATTCATTCTGTATTATTTTATTTCAAGTGAGGTAGGAAACTTTAATGGAAGAGTAAAATTACTTCTTAAAATATTCAGAAAGAATTGGAATTTCCAAAGTGATGGATGACACCCATAAAAATGCAAAAATTTTGGATGTGATCTTAGTTTAGAAATAAATCATCTTTCATTTATTCTTTTTTGTTCCATCATGAGGAAAAGAAAAAAGAAAAATTTTCATTTTCGAAAGTTTCTCTGAAAGGTTAAACTGCAGTAATTTTTGACCGAAGCAGAGATAATTTTCTGGTTAAATTATTAGATCCTGTATTAAAATAATTTTATTTAAAATAATTTAATTATAAAAGTTTCTCATAATACAAAAAGGTCCATCGATTCGATAGTCGTATTGATATGATAATAAATTTGGGATATAGTCAAAGTATTTTTTTAATTGGAATAGAAAAGTCGCAAGAAAAAAAAACAATAATAATAATAAAAAAATTCCCTTAATCCTCTTATTGTAAACATCATGCTTAGTTTATTTTCTGACACATCTGTATTTAAAATTCAGGCAATGAAATCTAAAATAAATAATAGAAAAATATAATAATCAAATGCGTCTACCTAGAAATTTAATTAGAATATATGTCATTGTGCAGTTGATGCATTTGCAAGGGAATCTATTTTGATGTTGCTTGTATGAATTTTACAGTCCTATATTAGGCACTTTCAGAATAGAGAATTTTTTTCTGTTAAAGTCATATATATATATATTTTTTTTATTTTGCTGCAGTATAACTTTTCGAAAATCCTATTTTGAGGCCACTTATTGCACTAATAACTTTTTTGTTTAAGGCGAGCATTTAAGAATATAAATTAGTTAATAATAAATGAAATATATTTAAAAAAAGTTTAAAAATTTCTTCAAAAACCTACGAATTTGGTTTTGAAAAATTACGACATTATATTCAAATTTATGGTGTGGAAAAGATTGGCGTATTTTCAAGCGTAGTGTTAGCCGCAACCCTGGCCGTTGTCAAAACCTCAAAATACGGCAAGCGAAAGTTTCGTAGTGCCCTGTTCGACGATTTAACTCACTTTTGGTGTGAAATAAACAAGAATACAATAATAAAAATATTAAAGTATACAAAAATATATAAAATATAATATTTTATTAGGGAATGTTTATCGGCTCTCTAACTTTTATTTTTAGGATTATGAAATACATCAGGTATCAATATTGGGTGCGATAAACATCAAAAATAGTTCACGTAATACCAAACAGTCTCAATTTAGAAAATTTTAAAAGTTCAAATTCCTTATGAATTGAGGATTATTGAAATAGAGTTTGTAGTTGCTGTGTTTTGGTAAAATCTGAAGTATAACTTTTACTTAAAAGTAGGAGTTTCTAAAACATATAACAGCATATAAAAAAACATATAATGCACATGATTCGCGGTTCAATAAATATAGTCCTAATGAAAAAAGTCATTTTTATGTGATTTACTAGAACGTTGAGACACTGTGAAACTAATGAAAATATTTCTACTTATCAAAGTTTTAACTGCCGCAATATGCACAATCATTGAAAAAAACCACAAATTGATAAACTAAAGAAATAAAATTGGAATTAATTTAGAATAATACGTTAAGGTCCCTATTTATAAACTTAGAAACCTCAAATATTCAAAATATATTGCAGGATCATGTTATGTATATTATTCATCGTTTTATAAATATAAATGCAATGCAACTATGTTTTATACCATTTCATTGTACATTAGGACCACATCTCATTGTGTTAGATATGTAGAAAAAAGATGATTAACTCTCTCTTTTTTAGCTTTGTTTCAAATACATTCGTGGTTTTGAATGAGAAATTAATATTACATATGTATTTAAACATATATACACTGTAAATTTAAACAAAAATACAACATAAAATTAGTCTGAAAATGTATAATCTGTAACGGTGTTTAAGGGCTATCTGTCACTGTTTCCATTGTCTTCAAAAGAATACTTTCTCTATTCAGCTTAAAGACAGCCTTGCTTAACACATTATAAACTTTAACAGTATTTAAGAACTAACTATGTCTGTTTCCATTGTTTCCAAAAGAATACTTTGTCTTCTGAGCTTACAAATCTACACCCTTAAAATATGTCTACAAAATACGAAAAGAGCACAAATGATCATACTGATATTACTGATGACTAATCCTTCGCTCGGTAAATTACTGTCAAATTTTTAAAATCATTTTCGTTTAATTTTGTTAGGTATTCTGCAATCAGAATCATTATGCAGAGCTCACATCTAAATAAATGTTTTTTTTCTAAAATTTTATTAAGAAAATACATCATATTTACTGGGATCGAACCGCATATGTGTAATGCATGCAAAAACGAAATGATTCTGCCCAAGCTCTGTGCAAAGGAACGTCAATTTTTATCGTGTATAAAATATAAATAGTTTAGTATGTTGTAAAATGTCCGATTCACAGAATTAACAGTACTTTAAATAGGTGATATCAGATTATCACAACCAAATGCAAAAATCTGAAGTCATAATTAAATTTTACAGCGAAAAAGTAATGAATTTTCACTTCAATCACAAAATGATTTTATTGTTACGAACATTTAAACAATAATAAAGATATCCTACGAGAATTCATCTTCGATACATATATATACTTATATATATGTGTGTGTGAGTGTATTTACAATTTATGGCAAAGTAAATTCCGAATTAGCGAGAAGTGTTTTTTGTGAACATCGACAAGCAAAACAACTTGTAACAAGAATATTTATATTTCAGAACAGAATTAAAATTATTTACATTTTCAATGTGTGAAATTTTCTGCATTTTTTATTGATCATATCATATTTAGAACCACATAGTATAGCTAGACACAGAAAAATTTCCATAAAACGTGCCTTTTATGTTTGACAATAAGAATAAGATCTTTGATAAACTACAAAGCTGAAATAAAAAAGGTAACACTGATGAGTGAAATAAAATAATAATAAATAAAAAAATCAGGGGATTTCGACAAATTTAGGTTCATTGAATTGTGTACATTAAAAAAAGATATAAGCGCCGCATTAAAAAAAAAAGAATATTGCCCAGTTAAACTGATGGCATTGAGCTCACAGGCTACGCATACTAATTGTACATTACAGCCTTATATTTTCACAAGAGTTAATTCCGTTCGAAAAAAAAATATATTAAGGAGGGGGGGATCAGCTCCCCCCTTTCCCCTTTTTATACTTAATCATTGAAGCCTCTAAACTGATCAGTGACATGCTTTATCATATAAAAAATCCATATCCAAAATTTAGAGCAAATCGGATAATTCTTAATAAAAACCCATTTATATAATTTAAGAAGAGTTATCCTTCTCTTTTATATACTTAACCATTAAACTTCCAAAACTATTCAGAGATTTGAAAGAAATCTGACAATTCTGCGTGAAAAACCCATTTATATAAATTATGGGGAGGGCCATTAGAACCCCCATTTCCCCAGTTTATATTTATCCAATGAACACCTAATACCAATCACGGAAGCGCTTCATCAGAATGATCCTATGTGTAAATTTTGAACAAGAACTAATATTTCTGCATGAAAAACCCATTCATATCAACTAAGGGGAGGGGCATGAACCCCCCGTTCCCCTCTTATACATATCGAATGATTTCCAAAAACTAATCAGGGAAGCGCCTTATCAGGATATACCTATATACAAAATTTCAAGTGGATGGGATATTTTTATCACGAGTTATCGCGTTACGTACGAACATACATACAGAATGGGCGGGCACATAAGCTCTCAGGCTCTGATAGCCTGTGAGCTAAAAAACTATAATTTTAAGTTTCTACTCGGTTTGTCACAGAGTAAATTAAGCAGAATAAAATGAAGTACTGGGTATTATCCTTAAAACTGTGAAAGATTTTTTTTAAATTACTTTTCTTCCTAGCTTTAATGATTAGTTTGAATGATGTATTTGCTTAAAAAAAGATTTCTTTAAAAAGAACTCTTCATATCATATCATATCATATATATTATAAAGCAGAAGTTCTGAAACTTCCAAACGAGTGTTTTCAAAAACTGCCCGATGGATTTTTTTGCCGATTGTATCATTCGATAGGAAATATTTTTCCGAAGGTTTAAAATTCAAATTTACAGGGATAACTCTGATTTTTCGTAGCAAATTTCGTATTTTTCGGTTATTTTTGACAAAAGAGTTGCCAGTAGCTGTTTTTGGCGAAAATTATAATTGCTAAAAGAATTAAAATGGCTATATCTATTAAAAATATTACAAATATCTTGCAAATAATAGCAGAAAATAACTACAGACAATATTAATAATAATAAAGAAAAACCGCTTAAATGAGGCGTAATATTATAAAAATATATTTATCTTGAAAATGAAAAAAAATATTTGTAATGCTTCAAAAATAAATTAATGCGAAATATAACAATTGGTTCAACTTTTGGCGACTTTTCCCTGGTGTTAGAATAAAAACATGAATTTCAGAAATTGATTAAATGAATTTTGAAAAATAGTTATTTCCCTTTTTATTATTTTCTTTCTCTTTTTTTTATCGAATTTCCGTATAATATAACTTACAGCAGAAAAAAGCAGATCTGATTGTAAAAGACACTGTAAGTTGTGAGTTACTATTCGTTTCTATACCATTTTCATCTTGCTTTTGTCGCCAAAGAATGTGTTTTTAAGCCGAAAATGCACTACTGACTTAATGCCTGACTTAGGTTCTTAATGGTCGCAATAATGTTTTTTTTTTTTTTTTTTTTTTTTTATTTTTAGGGGGGGGGGAGATAATTTTTAGAGTATATTTTAATATTTAATCGTAAATTATATAGATATGAGTATAACTCTTTTATTTCTTTTTGCAAATGTTTTCATTGTTAATTTAATTTTTCTTGCGCCATTTCGTCAATTTCACTTACAGGAAAAATTTCAGTTTTAAAATTTAAAAACTGAAGAAGGAAAGATTATCCCGTCGATTAAAAATCTACCGCCAAATTCCAAGGTTAAATGTCAATAATGGATGATCGTAAATGTCACATTCACTTGACATTAAGCATAATATAAATATTAATTATGTCATCAAGTGATTTTTAATTCGACATTTTATTTTTACTTTTATATATGCTCTGCTAATTTGTTTTTCGTTATTTAAATGAAAATTTATGCTAATCTATATAATCTGGCTAATAGTTTGGCGATTTGTATAAATTGGCGATGCGTATAATGTTTAAATTTTAGTATAAATGTCTTCCTCATCCAAACTGTAAAATAATTTAATTGCAACTTTTTAAAGTTTTGGTGCAGATGTCATATACGCACCACATTCGCACGATTGCAACAAAATGGCGATTTTATGCCTCACATGGTAAACCGATTATGGTTGATTATTTATTAATAAACTATCTATTAACTTTCATTTTGTTTTTTAAAATAATATAAATCATTTTGTTCTATAGTTATTAATTAAACTTTTTTATTTATTTCAAATAATAGAAAATAATTAAAAAATATTTATGAAATTGGTAATTAAAAACCAAGTTTTCTCCAAATTGGCGCCAGAAAAAAATTGCGCCAATGTGGTGCATACATGACATCTGTGTCAAAGTGTTTTCACTATACTTAAGTAGGGAAAATGCAGTATAAATACCGATTAAAGTTTTTTTCCAAATACGGAAATTTTGTCAATTTAATAATTTTTATTAATAATTTTTTTTTCATTTTTCAGGAGGAAATTTTGCAATAATAAAGTAATTGCTGTAGTGAGAATTTTAATGTGTGGGTTTTTTTTTTTTTTTATCGTTGGCAACTTTCTGTAACGAAAAATGTTTATTTTTTTCCTGCCATTGTTTTGTAAGAGCTGGTTTTGTCAAAGCCATGTTCAGGTGGTATTCAAATTTTTGAACCCTTCCCAATTACCACCCTCTTGGGCCGATTTTGCTCATTTGCAATTCCCACTGAGATAATAACCACCTCAATGTACTTGACGAGTTTGAAGATGATTCTTGCATTATTGTGCCTTTTATCACGCGGACAAAATTTAATATATGTATAAAGTTTTTAGTAGGGAGTAGCTTTGGGTTCCTGGCTTCACATAATGAAAAGTTGTGAAGAAATTTTTCAGAAGTTATACCGTGGTAACGACTGTAATAATTAATATTTCTTCAGATAAGGGAAAACTTTAAATCCTGTTGCCGTAATGGCCTCATTTCGCTTCCAAATGTGCACTGTTAGTAATAAACTAAAATAGTTACTTCTAAATAGCAGGTTTTTGTCCAACGTTTAAGATAATTTAATATCACAATGGTGTCTAAATCGTTTTCAGCAATGAGCAAGGTGCTGCTGGAGGTCCAAATTATTTAAAATGCAAATTTAAATTCACCAGTTCGTTTCATCCACGGTTGATTTTGAAATCAGTGTTGCCAAATGGGCTACTTTTTTTTAAAATTCAGATTCTTGACTGGCACCACTTATTTGAAATAGTAAAATGCGCAGTATTTAATGACATATTAATAAAGGCAAAAATAAACGGAATTTCACCGTTTCAAAAAAGTGGTACTAATCAAGAAATCTGAATTTTAAATAAGTAGCCCACTGGCAACACTGTTTGAAATACTGACCAGCGCAGCGGGCATAGCCTGCTAGTATATTATAAAGCAGAAGTTCTGAAACTTCCAAACGAGTGTTTTCAAAAACTACCCGATGGATCTTTTTGCAGATTATATCATTCGATAGGAAATATTTTTGCGGAGGTTTGTGATACAAATATACAGGGATAACTCTGATTTTTCGTACTAAATTTCGTATTTTTCGGTTATTTTTGACGGAAGGGTTGCAACAACTAATTTTTTGGCGATAATTATATTTCAAAAAAGAAATGAAATGCTTTCTCTAATGGAAAATAACGTAAACAATTCGAAAAAAAACCTGTTAATTCATTGATTTAAAATAAATAATGATAAAAAGAAAAAAATCCGTTTAATGCAAAATAATATTATGAAAGGAAAAAAAAATATCTTTAACGAAAAAAAAAAGAATATTTATAATATTTAAAAAGTAACTCAATGTAAAAGAAAGTCTTGAAGTGACACAATATTTGGCTATTTATTTCTTTTGAGCCAGATTAAAAGAAAAGAACATCTCAAAAATTTCATTAGGTAACACATAAGTATTTTTTTTTCTTTCTTTTTCTAAAAATACTTTTAAATCTAACTTTCCCGTTATGTGTTTTACAGAAGAAACTCGCAGAATTATTTTTTTTTAAAAAAGGCTCTAATTGTTATTTCTATGTTGTTTCTTCAATTGGGTCTTTCATTCTACTTTTGTAGCCAATCAATGCTATTCTAAACCAAAAAAAGCACAAGACGGAGCGATGTTTGCAGGAACTATATTTTCTCTCTCTCTCTCTTTTAATGAGTGAGAGAATTTTTAGGAAAAAATTTTACATTTAACTTAAATACATATATAGCAGTTAATACCACAAAAATGAATAATATTTAAATTTTAGGGTAAATGTCTTTCCACATACATAGATACTGTAAAATAATTTAACTGCAACTATAAATTTTTTTTTTGGCAGAGACATCTCATACGCACTACATTGGTGCGATTTGTCTCTTACGCCAATACCATATATACATCTGGGTAATTAACTGACGACAAAGTGTCATTATTTTGCTTGATATGGCAACCCGGATGTTATTGTCTATTTATAATTAAATTGTCTATTTACAATTTTTTTTTTTCAAATTATATAAACTATTTTAATCTAGGCATATTTGTCATATATGCGCCACATTTGCGCGACTACAATAAAATGGCGATTTTATGCCTCACTTGGTAACCTGGCTGTTGTTTATTTATTAATAAATTTTTATTTTATTTTATTTTATTTTTTAAAGTATATAAATAGTTTTGTTTTATAATTATTAACTAAACTTTTTAAAATTTATTGTTATTTTCTATTTAAAATAACAGAAAATATTTGTAAACTATATATGTAACTGATATTTGAAAACAAAATTTTCTCCGAATTGGCTTTAGAAGAAAAAAAACGCTCCAGTGTGGTGCGTACATGTCATGTATACATTTTTTTTCACTATACTACAGTATTTAAACATGCTGTATAAATAACGATTGTTGATTTTTCGAAATATGTTTGGCACAGATATTATATACACACAGAGGTATCTGACTATCGCCAAAACGGTGTTATTTTGCCTGATATGGTAACCCAGCAATAGTTGTTTCTGTATTAATAAATTGTTTATTTATTTTCAATTTTTTTTTTTTTTTTAGAAATTCTATAAATTGTTTTGTGTTATAGTAACTTTATTTATTTATTATTATTTTCGTTTTAAAATAATGAAAATAATTTTAAAAAATGCACATTTCTCTGCTATTCTAAAACGAGGATTTTGCCGCATTGGTATTGGAAGGAAATCTTGCAAATCCGGGTTTGTGCCGGAGTCTTTTTTTGTGAAATATGATATTTTCAAATGTAAATTCAGGGCTACTTGATTAACACGTCGGCCAGTTTTGCCAAACTATTCAAATTTACATAAATTCATTTTAAATAACGAAAGAACAATAAACATAAATAAAAAATACAAATTAAAAGTCGAATTAAAAAGCACTTATGACGTAAAAAAATACGTGTATCACGTGTAATATCAATTGCTATCATACTTACGATCATCGATTATTGACATTTATTCCTATAATTTGCTATTAATTTTTTTCTGGACAGAATAATCAAGTAGTACCGTACATTGTACAAACTCCAGTTAATATTACAAAAATAGAGCTAAATAACTAAATTTAGGTGCAAATGCACACACCCATGTTGTAAGAAAGAGGCACAAATGTCATATATGCACTACGTTGGGGTGATACATTTCTGGGGCCACTTTAACGGAAACTTCGTTTTCGAATGACAGATACATTTCTATTTTCTATTTTACTTTTCTATGCATAGAGCATAACATTTTGTATAATTTTAAAATGCAAATGAAAGTAAATAAATAGTTCATTAATAAATTAAAAACAGAGCTGGATTACCATAAGAGGCATAAAATGTTCATTTTGTTTCAATCACGCCAACGTGATGCGTATATGACATCTGTATCAAGAAATGAATTTCACACATTCAAAAAACATTCACTTTATTTTTCTAAGGAAAACTTTATTTAACTTTATTTATTCTACTGCATTCCAAAAACGGAACACTGTAATAGATTTGTCAAGAGTAGATGTACGTTGCGAAATATAATATAATATTGATAGAGGGTGTATTAAGGTTTCCACAGATACCCATATTCTCAAGTTGAGAGGTTTAGAGTTCAAAAACTATCAAATGAAAATAAATCACTTTAAAATTGTTTAAATTCAATGGTCAATCTGTGCGAACATAATGCTCTCTATTTTAAAAGTATGGTGAATAAACAATATTTAAATTGCTCTTTTCATAATTGCCTCATTTATCAATCAAACTCTACAATAAATGGTCAACTGAAATATTTTTTCTTAAAAACCCGAATTTTATCGAATGCATAAGCTGATACAACAACATAATATTTTATTATTATTTTAATATATTTTGGCGTCAACGGGTATTGATTCCATTGTTTTTGTTTTTATTTTTGGCTCAGTTTTGTATTTTCTAGCTCGCTGAGTTTTGCACTCATGAAGAATCTCGACAGTAGATTCGAAACAGCTGTTTGCTAACTTTTAATGCATTTTTGGTGCATTTATAATCGTCGATTTTCTATCTTTAAATACAATGGCGTTTTGTATGATTTTCAGAAATGTGAAAGAGCATTCGAGGTGAAGTTGCTTTAAAAAACAATCATATTCAATATTTTGTTTGATTCATGTTTTGTTTTGAAAAATAGACCAGCGCAGCGGGCTTAACCTGCTAGTATATTATAAAGCAGAAGTTCTGAAACTTCCAAACGGGTGTTTTCAAAAACTACCCGATGGATCTTTTTGCAGATTATATCATTCGATAGGAAATATTTTTGCGGAGGTTTATGATACAAATATACAGGGTTAACTCTGATTTTTCGTACTAAATTTCGTATTTTTCGGTTATTTTTTATGAAAGGGTTGCCAGTAGTTATTTTTTGGCGAAAGTTATCATTACTAAACAAATTAAAAATGATATATCTGTTAGAAATATTACAAACATCTTGTAAATAAAAGCAGGAAATAACTATTGATAATAATAATAATAATAATAATAATAATAATAATAATAATAATAATAATAATAATAATAATAATAATAATAATAATAATAATAATAATAATAATAATAATAATAATAATAAAGAAAAACCATTTAATGAGGCATGTTATTATAAAAAAAAATTTTCTTAAAAATAAAAGAAATATTTGTAACGCTTAAAAAATAATTTAACGTGAAATATTACTTTGATGCAACATTTGGCGACTTATCCTTGCGTTAGAATAAAAAAAAATAACTTGAAAATTTGATTAAATGAATTTTGAACGATATTTATTTTCCTTTCTATTATTTTCTTTCTCTTTTTTATCAAATTTCGATAGTATGTAACTTACTCCAGAAAAAGTCAGATCTAATTATAAAAGTAATTGTGAGTTATATGTTTGTTTCTTTGAGATTTTTTTTTTACTTTTATCTGCAAAGAATTAAGCCAAAAATGCATATGTCTAACATTAGGTCACAATAATGTTGTTTTATCTAAAAGAAGATGATTTTTGGAGTATATTTTAGTATTCAATTGTAAATTCAATAAACATAAGTTAATATTTTAAAAATTGTAATCTAATATTTAAATTTTAGCTTTAGTGTGAAATTCTGCCACACACATATATATTGTAAAATAATGTCATTCTTTTTCAAAAGTTTTTCACCGCAATTTTGAAAATTGTAATCAACAAACGTATTTTTTTTGCGCCATTTTGTCAAAATTCTCTTCCAGGGAAAATTAGTTTTAAAATTTACAAACTGAACAAGGAAATGTATGCAATTTAAAGGAAATTTATGCAATTTTGCGTAATTACTATCGATAAATTCAACATTTTGAAATAAAAATTGCCTGCTGAAAAAAATGGCACAGGTGTCATATATGCACCACATTGGCGCGATTGCAACAAAACGTCGTTTTTATGTTCATATGGTAGTTAGGCGATTGTATATTTATTAATAAACTATTTACTCTTATTTATTTTTTTAAATGATGTAAATTGTTTTATTTTATAATTATTAGCAAAACATTATTTATTTATTTTTATTTCCTTTTTAAAATAATAGAAAACAATTAAAAAATATATATGTAACTGATATTTTAAAATGAAGTTTTCGCCAAATTGGCGTAAAAAGGGGGAAAAATCACAAATATGGTGCACATAAGGCATTTGTGCCAAAATATTTTACAAGTTTGTTTTAATTAGTCATTTCTTCTTCAATTTTCTTTATATTTTTTTGTGTTAGACAATATTTAAAATGATATTGGACTAATCTTCAATAACAGAGCACCGCCAAATAGCATATTTACTATATTATTGAAAGTTCTATTGGCACAGATATTATATATCACCGAGGTAACTGTTAGGAATTGATAAATTAAGTTATCCCAGTTTATTCACAGAAAATCGTTTGCATATTTGCAATTGTGATATTTAATTTATTTATAAGACGCGACTCGTTGCTATGGAAGCGAAGCTGTTTTTTCGTCTGCTTTGCTTTTTATATTTTTTATCTTACGAGATGAGTTAAAAGTTTAGATAAAAAAGTTGGCATCAATTTTTGATGGAATGTAAAAGAATTTTTTGAGAGAGAATGTTTATATTTTTTGTTTGTCGTGCGTGTCTTAAGTTTTATTGAAGAATTATGTTAATTTTATGAAAAGGCACGCAGAAATGCATAAAGGATCATCTTTCCAGTTTTTAGTATGATGATCAAAAATTATCAAGGTAAAAGCATTTATATTTTGTACATATTATACATTTTGTACATAGTATGTAAATAATTTGAATTCAATATTTCTTTATTCTATAATTCTAAGTATGTAATAAAATTTTTAAAAAGAAAATTCAAGAATATTTAGAAGATTTTTGAACCCAAATAAGTTTTGATTGTTTACAGAACAAATCTGGCGCCCGAACAGGGACATTTGAATAATACTGTTGAGATATTGAATTGTTTTTATAGCGTATAGTGTTTTCATAAGCTGTGCATTACTAAATTTTTCTAAGATGAATAAGCTAAAGAAAAAGCGTACACCGCTACGTTCGTCATTTACCAGAACTTTAAATGTTTTGAATGAAGAAATTAACAGCGAGTCATTAGATAAGGGTAAAATTTCAGACGATTTTAGTAAATTAGAAAATTTGATTCATGAAATTAAATCTATTGATGAAGCTATAATTGAACTCATGTTAGATGATGATAAATGCGATGAACAGGCTATTGAAAATGAAGTAGTGGAAAATGAAAATTATTCAGATCAATTTATTACCATTAAGCGTAAAGTTAGCGAAGCATTGGGTACAAATAAACGTAATCAAGATGATAGTGAAAAAAGCACAGATCACGGTTATTCCAAATCAAAGCATTATAAATTACCTAAACTAAATATTAAGCCATTCGATTCGCAGTTAATAAATTATCTTTCATTTTGGTCTCAGTTTCAGAAAATTCATGAAGACATAGATTTGGATAATAGTGACAAATTTCAGTATCTTATCCAATCGGTAGAACCTGGAACCAGTGCCAGGCGCTTGTTAGAGAGCTATCCAATGACCGCAGTTAATTACCCCAAAGCTGTCGAGGCATTTCAAGAGCGTTTTGGAAATAAAGATTTACTAATAGAAGTGTACGTTAGAGAATTCCTAAAATTGATTGTAGCTAATGTACAGGCGCACGGCAAAGATAAACTTCCCTTATCAGATTTATTCACGAAAGTCGAGGCATATTTAAGATCGTTAGAATCAATGGGTTTAAGTTTAGAAAGCAATTCGGCGTGGCTCTATCCCATGATAGAATCTAGCTTATCGGAAGATGTATTAAAAGCATGGCAGCGATATAATATTTCAATCACATCAAACGTTGTTAGTAATAATAATGCATTGTCAACAAAAGCAAATATAGTAAGTTTGATGGAATTTCTGAAACAAGAAGTTGCAAACGAGGAAAGATTCAAATTAGCCAAATCGAGTTTTATAGAGCTGGGCTCTAAAGACAAACCTAAAGAAAAGTTAAGAAAAGCAGAAAGTAAAATACCTACTGCGGCAGGGCTATTTAGCACAAAAGAACGCCTTTGTTTATTCTGCAGTAAATCTCATGAAAGCAAGGACTGTGTTAGGGCTAGATCTCTTTCCTTTAATGAACGGAAGGCTAAAATTAAGAATAAAAATTGCTGTTTAAAATGTCTTCGTTTTGGTCACCACGCTAAAGTTTGCAAAGTTTTTATTCGTTGCCACGTTTGCTCTAAACCCCATACCGAGTTATTATGCCCTGAAATTTCAATGTGTAAAGAACCAGAAAATACATTTAAGACCCCAGAAGTAATTCAAAGCACTATAGCAAATAAGCAGTGTTCTGCTGAAGTAGCTCTTATGACTTTGGAAATAGTTATTAAAGGTCGAATAACAAAGAACGTACGAGCGTTACTTGATTGTGGGTCGCAAAAGAGCTATATTTTAAAAGGTACAGCTGAAGAGTTAGGTTTACATCCCATTTCTTCTGAAGCTATTGTACACACTTTGTTTGGTGGTACGCAAACAGAAGCTAAATCTCACAATAAATTCCAAGTTGAGTTAAGTTCTTCTGATAGACAGAAACAAACGAAAGAAGTCTTAGAACTTTTGGATCAAGATATAATTTGTAACTATATTCCTCGGATACCAAAAGAATCAGTAATTAAAGAGCTTAAACAAAATAAACTATGGATCACAGATTTAGGAGCAGGAAGTCCAAAAATTGAAATTTTGATTGGAAGCGATTACTACGGACAACTTCTTACAGGTCGAGTAAAACAGTTAAGGAGCGGTCTTACAGCAATAGAGACAAAGTTTGGATGGACACTTTGTGGTCGTTTAGAAAGTACGTCACAGTCTTGTCTAAATTATGGAAATATGTTTATCACGAACCTAGCTTTAAAAGATATGAAGATTCCAGAATTATGGAAGTTAGAGACAATTGGTATAACAGATCCCTGTCAAACTTTGTCTAAAGCAGAAGAAGAAGAACTCGCTCATGATAATTTTATAAAAGAAGTTGATAGAAATATAGAAGGTCGCTATATTGTAGGTCTTCCTTGGATTAACGGCAAACGTGAGATTCCCTCAAATAGACACATAGCTGAACGAAGATTGATAAATTCAACAAAGAAATTAAAATCAATGAAAATGTTTGAAGAATATGCTAAAGTTTTCTATGAATGGGAAGAAGAAGGCGTTATAAGTAAAGTACCAGATGAAGCACTCAAGATTCCAGGACATTTTTTACCTCATCATCCCGTTATCAAACCAGATAGTCTTACTACAAGTGTTCGACCAGTTTTTGATGCATCGTGTAAAGTAGGGAGGTCTCCTTCTTTAAATGATTGCCTCTTTAAAGGACCAAACCTCATCGAACAAATTCCTGCAGTGTTAATAAGATTTCGTGAGAAAGCTATTGAGGTAGTAGCCGATATAAGAAGAGCATTTCTTCAAATTGAAGTCAAAGAATCAGATCGGCATTTCTTGCGATTTTTATGGTGGAAGAGTCCTGACGAATTTCAAGTTTATCAACACAATAGAGTAGTTTTTGGAGCAACTTGTAGCCCATTTTTGCTAGGTGCAGTTATAAGATATCATTTGAGTAATGTTGATGAAGAAAACAAACAGATAGCTGAGAAGCTTATGAAATCATACTATATAGATAACTGCGTTACTTCAGTCGACAATGTGCCTGAACTAGAAAATTTTATTTCAAAATCTACAGAAATCATGGCTGATGCGAAAATGGAATTAAGAATATGGGAATTCGGGCCAATTAAAAGTGAAGACAGCAGTTTCCTTAACGAAAAGAAGGTGCTCAGCAAAAATGTAACAACGATAGTTCCGGTTTTAGGGTTGAAGTGGGACACAATGGAAGATAGTTTGAAGATCGCTTATAAATTTAGTGATGAGATAGAAAATCTGTCGAAAAGAAAGATATTAGCTGTAACCCAAGGGATCTTCGATCCAATAGGATTTTTAGCCCCAGCATTGTTGCCAGCCAAACTGATAATTCAAGACGCCTGGTCGACGAAATTAGATTGGGATGCTCCACTTCCAGAAGAAATCCGGAATAATTTTCAAAAATGGTATAGCGAACTCAAGTATTTAAATGACGTGAAGATAAATAGACGTGTAGGCTATGGTTGTAAAGAAAAATGGTCTATTCATACATTTTGTGATGCAAGTACCAGAGCTTATGCAACAGCAGTTTTCTTACGTTGTGAAGATAAAGACGCAGTCTTTGTACAACTTTTAGGAGCTAAGTCTCGTCTTGCACCAAAGAAAAATGTAACCATACCACGTTTAGAGCTTCTTGCTTGTATTTTAGGAATAAGGTTGACTAAATTTGTTTTGAAAGCCTTTAATTGTATTTCCATACCAGTAAAGTATTGGACCGACTCTTCGACTGCTCACGCTTGGATTCGAAGAAAGGATCAATGGGGAACGTTTGTAGGCAATAGAGTTAGAGAAATTTGTAAATTTTCCGAATCTCAACAGTGGAACTTCGTACCTGGTCATCTCAACCCTGCTGATCTACCTTCTCGCGGATGTAGTCCTAAACAGCTGCTGAAGATGAGATGGTGGGAGGGACCAGAATGGTTGAAGTTATCAGAAGAAAATTGGCCACATTCAGAAACAAGCCCCAACGAAGAATTAGTAATGATGGAAAAGAAAAAAACTTCAGTACCTACTCTTTTATGTTCTAATTCACATGAATTTATGATATATAGTAGAATTTCAAAATTTGGTAGATTTATTAATGTCGTATGTTGGGTGAAGAGATTCATAATGAAGTGCAGAAACAGAAATATATGTTTTCCATCAGAATTGTCAATTGAAGAAAAAGAAGATGCGGAAAGGTCGCTCTGGTCAATAATACAATCTGAAAGTTTTGGTAATACTACTGATGCAATAAAAGGATTAAAGGTTATGAAAGATCAAGAAGGTTTGTTAAGAGTAAAAACAAAGATATTAGAGCGAGATGACGAGTTTTCTTTCAGATATCCAATTTTATTACCATCGAAACATCATGTAGTGAATTGTCTGATTCAAGAATGTCATTTAAAGAATTGTCATGCTGGACTTCAAACAGTTGGATCCATTTTGAGAGAAAAATATTGGATAATTTCTTCTAGACGCATCATTAGAAGTCAATTGTCTAAGTGTTACAGATGCAAAAGATACTCTACAAAGCCATATACTACACCTCCAATCCACCTACCTCTAGATCGAGTCAGAGATTCCAAAGTTTTTGAAGTTGTTGGAGCTGATCTTTTTGGCCCTCTTTTCGTAAAGCAAAGATCCAAAGTTTGGGTTGTACTTTTTACATGTGCAGTATATAGGGCAATACATTTGGAACTTGTATCCAGTCTCTCAGCGGAAGGATTCATTCAGTCACTTCGAAGATTTATATGCAGGAGAGGAAGGCCGACTACTATATACTCTGATAATGGCTCAAATTTTAGAGGAACCAATAACATTTTAAAATCATTGGATTGGAATGCAATAGTTTCTTCAAAGAACTGTCTCCTATTAAATGGAAGTTCATCCCTCCAGCAGCAGCTTGGTGGGGTGGATGGTGGGAGCGTCTGATTAGATGTGTTAAAATTCCCTTGATCAGAACACTCGGCACTTCAACTTTAACTTTTGAAGAACTCATGACTGTTCTATGTGATGTCGAAGCAACAGTAAATAAAAGGCCTCTAACCTATATTTTTGAAGAAACAGATAAATTTATACCTTGGACTCCATCATCATTTTTGCAAGACATTGAAGAAATAGGTGTTCCTGATTTAGATGCAATAGATTCAAAGAAACTTCAATCTAGATATAAACACTGTCAAAATATTCGGCAACAACTTAGAAATAGATTTAGAAAAGAATATTTAGCTGAATTGGTCCAAAAATCAAAACAGAAAGGACAAGCTGTCAGACTAGGTGAAGTAGTCTTGATAGAACTAAACCAAAAGAGACTTTATTGGCCTATAGGAAAAATTGTAAAGATTTTCCCAAGTCGAGATGGAGCAGCTAGAGTGGCTGAAGTTAAAACAAGTTCAGGGACCTTGGTGCGTCCACTTCGTAAGCTGTACTCATTAGAGATATCAAGTCCTGATGACCCTGTAATCCAGACTGTGAGTAACAGTAAAACTAGAAGTGGTAGAGTAGTACAGAGACTTCTGAAATGACTTTTTCTAGAACTCTGAAATGACTTTTCTAAAACCCTGAATTGACTTTTCTAGAACTCTAAATGTTTCATTATTATTTTATTATTGTTTAGTTATTATCTTTATTTATTTGCATATTTTTTATTTTTTGAATTAGGGCTTAATTTGATCAAAAGTGATCTTAAGTTTAATTTGGCTTCCGCCTAAATTAAAGGTGGGAGTATGTTAGGAATTGATAAATTAAGTTATCCCAGTTTATTCACAGAAAATCGTTTGCATATTTGCAATTGTGATATTTAATTTATTTATAAGACGCGACTCGTTGCTATGGAAGCGAAGCTGTTTTTTCGTCTGCTTTGCTTTTTATATTTTTTATCTTACGAGATGAGTTAAAAGTTTAGATAAAAAAGTTGGCATCAATTTTTGATGGAATGTAAAAGAATTTTTTGAGAGAGAATGTTTATATTTTTTGTTTGTCGTGCGTGTCTTAAGTTTTATTGAAGAATTATGTTAATTTTATGAAAAGGCACGCAGAAATGCATAAAGGATCATCTTTCCAGTTTTTAGTATGATGATCAAAAATTATCAAGGTAAAAGCATTTATATTTTGTACATATTATACATTTTGTACATAGTATGTAAATAATTTGAATTCAATATTTCTTTATTCTATAATTCTAAGTATGTAATAAAATTTTTAAAAAGAAAATTCAAGAATATTTAGAAGATTTTTGAACCCAAATAAGTTTTGATTGTTTACAGAACAGTAACTAATAGACTTTAAATTGGCATTATTTTGTCTGAGATATATTAACCCGACTACTAATATTTATTTATAGATAAAATGCTTATTTACTTTATAGATTGTATAAATTGTTTCGTTATATACTTATTAATTAAACTTTTTTCATAAATTTTATTACTATTTAAATAATAGAAAATAATTTAAATATACACATGTAACTGGTATTCGAAAACAATGTTCTCGCCAAATTAGCATAAAAAATTATCGCGCCAAACTCGGCGCATATGACATCTTTTCTTTTTTATTTATGTATTAAAGATATTTCTAGATCATCAACGTGATCATAGAAAATTTGTGAGATTATTTTATTTGAGATGATTAAATTTATGGTTTTTCATTATGAAACAAATTAAGAAAAGAAAATTTACTATTGATGCAACTACAGAATTAACGACTGCTTGGCGTTATTTAAAAAAAAAAATCGAAAAGGCGATTTTTTAATTATCTGTTTACGTTTTTGTTTACATTATTATAAACATTTTTCCATTTTTATATACGCATCACTTTGGCGCGTTTTTTTAAATCTGACATCAGTTTGGCAAACACTGCGTTTTCAAATACCAGTTATATGTTATATTATTTTTAATTATTTTCGATTATTTTAAAAAGGAAACAATAATAAATAAGTGAAGTTTAATTAATAATTATAGAACAAAACAATAAAGAAAGAAAAAAATAAAGAAAAGTAAAGAAACAACGTTTATTAGTAAATAAAGAACAACAACCAGATTACCACGCAATCCATAAAATGACAATTTTGTTGCAATCGAACCAACGTGATCCATACATGACACCTGACCAAAATATTATTGGCTATATTATTATTTATATTTTTTTATATTATTTGGTACTACTTGATTATCCCTTCGACCAAAAAACTGCCGCAAAAAGTAAAAGATTAAATGTCAATAATGGATGATCGTAAATGCCTCATTCATTTGAAATTAAACATTTTATGTGCGTTTGTTACGTCATTAACTACTTTTTAATTCGACGTTATTTGTATTTCTATTAATATTTTCGTAATTTATTGATTCTTTGGTTATTTAAAATAAAAGTTATATTCGTTTGGTATAATATGGTGAATCGTTTTGCAATATTTATAATTTGGCGAAATTGATCTGTGGGATAATAAAGTAGTACCTATTATTTATTAAAATTCTATCTGGATATTTAAGTTGGCAGAACTGGCGTACTTTTCAAGTCTCCGTAGAGGCATTCGCCAAGTTGTCGTTAATTCTGTGTTTTAGCCTTATTATGTATTTTTCATCTGTTGTTATTTTACTATCCCTAAAAAAGCAATATTTGCAATGTGCAGGAAAAATATTCGGAATATCAATGATATAGAATTTTAAAAAAATATTTGCAATTAATTTATCAATCATTCAGGTTAAAAAAATACTTTAAAATTGTCTAAGAAAAAAATATACATTAAATACTGACAGTATAAAATTTTGTTTATGATGTTTATCTTGCAGTTTTAATTAACATTAAGCCCTATCAACAGAATTTTATCAAAAATTAACTATTAAATACTACTTCATTACCCCGTCGAAAAAAAAAAACTATCGCCAAGGTATAAGATTAAATGCAAAAAATAGATGATAATAAACTTCACTTTCCTTTGACAATAAACACGAAATAAGTCTGATACATTTGTAACAAATCGTTATAAGCAATTCTAATGTTTGACGCCAAAAATCCTAATGGAATTGATTACAAGCTGAAGGTTTATTTTTCTACAAAATTTAGCATCAAGATTATTCCCGATTTAACAGCTACACGTTTGCGACTGCAGGGCTGCCACAGGCGACTATTTTTTAACTCTAACTGGCACCACTTTCTTTAAACAGAAATCCTTAACATACACTTTGACAACACTTGCAAGAAAAATTTATTTTGAAATTTATGTTAGAAAAATACTGGTGCGAACGGAATATAAAAATAGTCGCCTGTGGCAGCCCTGCAACTGGTTTAAAAAAAAAAAAAAAAGAGGCAGTGAAACTGATGTAATTTTAATTTTACCCAAATAATTCAGCTTTAAAACACACCTTTTATGCTTCATTGTTCTAATAAATATATAAGTTAAACACTCTTTTTTTTTACATTTGTTTTGCTATGTACTTTGCTGGAACAGACCAGGGTAGATAGAAAACTGTATAGTAGAGTTGCCAGAAGAGGACGGTTATTAAAAAATGTAATGCAACATGTAATGAGATTGCATTTAGGCTACCAGATCTGCACATAGTGCAAGTTCAGATTCGGGAGTTTAAGAACTAACAAATGATAATATGCTATTTGAAAATTAATAGAGTTTGATAATCATTGCAATGCTTTCTGACAAAATAATGTGATGAATAGAGAACATTTCGATTCCTGCTGTCACAACGGTCTTATTTTCATATCAAACTCTACTATAAATGATCAAATAAGAGAGATGGTACTTAATTACAAAAAATTTTGTCCAAGGCATACAATAGTACAATATCGCAATGACATTGGCACTGGTATCGTTTTCAGCATTGCGGAAGGACATTCCAGGTGATGGTCTACACTGCTTTAAAAAAGAAATTTCAAATCACCATTTTGTTTGAATCAAGATTCGTTTGGAAAAATGGACAAGCGCAGCGGGCACAGCCTGCTAGTTTTAGTATATAAAACAATTAATTTTACTATTAATAATTTGAAAAATAAATACCAAATGTATAAATAAAATGATGGGGGGGGGGGGTCTAGCGTAAATAAAACATTATAATCTTTTGCAAAATATGCAGTGTCCAACAAAAAAGTGATCTAGATACAATGGTTTATTTTAACTGATTAATTTAGATTGCGTGCAATAAATAATATATCAAATGCAAGGGATACTAATCATTTTTGTTTCTTTCAATTGCTTAATATATGCACCTTCAGTGGCGGACACATCTAACGTAAATTCCAGATCCTCTTTTAAATGGGTTAATAAGCCTGGAGTAAAATGATTTTTTAATTCTAATTCTTAGTCCTGGAAAGTAAATAGGTTGCAGTAAAGCGTAGGCACAATCGTTTAATAAATCCAACGGAAAAAATCGCATGGCTCTAACACTATTTGATATTTGCAACAATAACACTTAACGATCACACTGTTAAAAATAAATCCGTGAATTCATTGTAAAACTACAAAAACTAATCACGGTAAAACTGGCAGCAATGTTGCCAGACCTTTTCCGTTTCGTTAATAAATTTTCCGATCTGGGAAATAAAAGAAGAAAAATCTACACGTGAAGAAGCGCTGACTTTCTATAATAAAGTAGGTTAACGAATGGCTGATGGTGCCATCTATCGAACAGTTTAGCAGATTCCATATTTATTGACCGAGGGAAAAAGTAATGTCTTCGAAGTGATTCGAACTCAGAACCTTTGTTATGGCAGGCCGTTGCTCTAACCATCCGTAGGATCTAGGAGAAGATGTGATTATAAAGCATAGGGGATTCTATATCTATAATGGTTTTAAAAGCTAGATTTATTTTTTTCCGATGCTGTTATATTTATTTTCAAGTTTTAATTATTAAGGCTAATTTATTAACATGATTTTCGTATGGTTAATGAATAATTACAATATGTCTTGATTAAATTATTTAGTTGGGAAATTTTCTTTGATCAATCAATGTTTTCAATATGGTCTGGTTAATTTATTGCTCAGAAAAATGTTGGTATCAATACAGCTGCAGTTTAGAAGCATGGTACAAATCTTCAGTCAGGATGCTTTAATTGAGTTTTTTTCATTTCTGTGCAACATATCAGTTTTATAAACATTCAAAAAAATTTTACGATAGATAACGGAGTATCTCCGTTGTTTCCTTCAAACTTCGTCCGTTTCGTTATTTTCAGGAAATGTGATGAAAAAATTCGACTTTTAATGGAAAATGCAATTTTGTTGGGAAGAAGGCTTTTTTTCTGTGAAATCCAGGAAAAATATATCTGTAAATTTGAGATTTTTTTTTTTTTTTAATGCAGGATTTTTCTGATATTTTCACTCAGTAGTTGGGGGATAAACAAAAAAAAAAGACCTTTAATTATTATTTTTAATATATATATTTTTTTATTTTATAAAACTGAATCCATTTCTGTATCGTGACATTAAATAAGAATAAATTATTACAGCCATTTTTAGAAATTTTCAATAGTTTTACAGATTTTAAAGTAGTTATTTGACTACATTTTACCAGAACAGGGAAATAAAACCTTCAAAATATAAATACAAAATGCTTTTCAGACATTGCAAACTAGTATAAAAATAAAAATAAAAATAAAAATAAAAAATAAAAATAAAAATCTTTACAATTTAAGTTTCTACTCGATTTATTCTAGAGTAATGCAAGTCGCATACAACAAAGTGCTGAGTATTACCCTTAAAATTTTCAAACACTTCCTTTAAAGTCAGTTTTCTTCGAAGCTTTAATGATTGGATTGAAGGAAGTTTAGTTTAAAAAGAAGGAATTACTTTAAACAAAAATAGATTTTTCTATATAACAAAGATTATTTAAAGGTTTAAAAATTTAAAATAAATAAGGTAAGGATAAAGAAAAAAATAAAAAACTTGATTTTATTTTATTATTATTTTTGTGTGTGCGTGTGTGTTAAAATTAAATTTGTCACAAACATTTGTACTTCTATTTTGGTTTTAAATTATAAGTAGTTGTGTTGTAATTTTGTTTCATAATGAAGAGTTTTATCATGGGTGCAGAACATATTCATACATTAATGAGAAGAATTTTTAGATTTCGAATTCAAATAGTAATTTTATATTATCCTAGTAACATTTATTATTCTAGGTAAAGTAATTAAGGATATATTCTCATCACAGGAAAGTTTTCCAGATATCAAATTCGCCTTGCATACAATATTTCAAATGAAAATCAAATTTCAAAATTCAATTGCTTAAGACGTGCAAATGCCAACCTAATGAAATCATTCTATGTCAGGACTCAAAATACGGCCATCAGCGCAGTACACATACATTTTAGTGAATAAATCGTATGGGCCGATACCCAGCCTGGAACGTACCCCACTAAAAAAAAAATCTGCAAAAAATCTATAGGTATTTGGCCCAAAAATCTGTGGGAAATCCGTCAGTATTTGGCCCATTATGCAGATTTTTTGAAGAATATCTTTAAAATTCTGCACCTTTTTTTATGATAGAGCTAAATCTGGAAACATTCTTCAAATTTCTGTAGAAAGTCGCGATTTATTCAAATAATCTTAAGATTATTTTTAGTGAGGCATCGCTCTTACATGTTGGCAAGGTTACAAATGCACCACAAGAAAGAATATTTTTTCGTGAGCCGTCGGCACTGGGCAAACACGAAACTCAAATAAAACATTATTGTTTTCCTTTCTCTCTCTCTCTCTCTCTAAAAAAAAAAAAAAAAAAAAAAAAAAAAAAAAAAAAAAGTATTGATATATTAAATCGGTGCTGGATTTATTTGAGTTTCGTGTTTGATTCATATCGATGGCGCACGGAAAATAAGTTCCAGGCTAAGTGTATTTCTATGAAGTTTAGTGAGTAGAAAGTCCGTGCGCTTTACTGATGGTCCGGGAACGAACCACAGTTCACAAACATTTTCATTAGACTGGTATTTGAGCTGGTATGAGGTTTATTTTCCCTTGAAATGACATTTATTTTAGGAAGAAGGAGGGGGGAGGGGTATCTTAGTCGAATTTTGTTATTTTTCCTTTCCTTTTTTCTACCTTTTTTTTTCTTTTTTATGGCCCTTTAAAACGAAAAAAAAAACAGTTTTTGTTTCAGTTGTTTGTTGTTTTAACATTACGCAATTCTTTTAATAATCCTACTAGGACGGTTTTTATATTATTACATTATATTAAAATAGTTAGAAATTTAGTATATTTAGAAGAGTATATTTAGTATATTTAGTATATTAATAAGAATGTAAAATTTATCGAGAACAGAATGATGTATTTTAGAAAGTTCGAACTAGCATACAATGGCAACACAAACCAGTGAAGCGAAACAAAACAAAATCTTTACAATTTCAGTTTCTACTCGGTAAATCGCAAAGTAAAGCAAGCTACATAAAATAAAATAGTGAGTGTTATCCTAAAAAATTGAAATACTTTCTCTAAGGACAGTTTTTTTTCAAGCTTTAATGATTAGATTGAGTGATGTTTAGATTAAAAAGAAGAAACTTCTTTAAAATAACCTTTAGATTTTGGTGTATAAAAGAGTTTGTTAAAATGATAGGAATTTAACAAAGAAAAATGAATGAAAAGCATTAATGCAATGTTCAGAGAATAAAATAAAAGAAATATATTTCCATAGATTTTACAGGAATGTAACAAATTTATATTAAATGAAATTTTAATTTATTTTTTTCCTTTTAAAAAATGATGTTTTTGCTACAGCTGCTTTAATAACACTGAATTCTTTGAATATTCATATTGAGACGGCCTCCATTTTATTACATAGTATTAAAACAGTTTTAAGTGGACTACATAAAAAAAGTACTTAAAATTTATCGAAAATAAAATAATGTATTTTAGAAAGTTCAAACACATAGAAAAAGAACGAAAAATGCATATAGAAAAAAGACATATAAAAAAGAACGAATGCACCACAAATTAGTGAAATTAAACAAAACAAAGTCGTTACAATTTCAATTTCTTTTCGAAATATAGTAAAATTAAGCAAGCCGGATAAAATAAAGTAGTGAGTATTACCCCAAACCTTTGAAATTATTTCTCTAAATTCAGTTTTCTTCCAAGCTTTAATGATTAGATTGAGTGATGTTTTAGGTTAAAAAGTAGAAAATTCTTTAAAATAACCTTTAGATTTTGATGCCTAAAAGAGTTACTTAAAGGTGTAACCGATTTAAAAATAAATAGATAAAAAGGATTAGTCTAACATTAAGGAAATAAAATAAATGAAATGTATTTCTACATATTTTAGAGAAAAAAAAACAAATTTTTATTTCATAAAAATTTAATATATTTTTTAAGTTAGTTTTTGGAGAAAAATTTAACATTATTTGAAATAATTAGAAAGTGAATACATTTTAAAATAAGAATGTAAGTGAATACATTTTAAAATAAGAATGTAACATATTAAAAAATAAAATGATGCATATCGAATTTACGAACTAACATACAAAGGTACCACAAACGAGTGAAACGAAATAAAACAAAACATTTACAATTTCAATTTCTACTCGATTTATCGTAAAATAAAGAAAAACGGATAAAATAAAGTAGTAGGTATTATCCTAAAACTTTGAAATACTTTCTTTAAAGTCAGTTTTCTTCAAGCTTTAAGAATTAAATTGAGTGATGTTTAGGTTAAAAAAAGGAATTTCTTTAAAATAACCTTTAGTTTTTGTGCATATAGTAGTCTCTTAAAGTATTATAAATTAAAAAAAAGAATAAAAAGTATTAGTGAAACATTAAAGAAAGAAAATAAAGAAATATAACATTATAAAGGGAAAAAAAGACAACTTTCTAGTTGTCTAAGTAAAAAATTTTAATGTATTTTTTAGTTAGTTTTTTGCGAAAAATTAACCTTATTTTTAAGTAATTCGAAAGTGAATACATTTTAAAATAGGAATGTAACATATGGAAAAATAAAATGATGCATATGAGAAAGTACGCATTAACATACAAATGAATCACGGACAAGTAAAACGAAACAAAACAAAATCTTCACAATTTCTATTTCCCCTCGATTTATAGCAAAGTAAAGTAAGCCAGATAGAATAAAGAAGTAGGTATTATCCTAAAACTTTGAAATACTTTCTCGAAAGTCAGATTTCTTAAAAGCTTTAATGATTAGATTGAGTGAGGTTTAGGTAAAAAAGCAGGAATTTCTTAAAAAGAACCTTTAAATTTTGGTGTATAAAAGAGTTTTTTAAAATGTTACCAATTTAAGAAATGAATAAAGTAGATTAGTGTAACATTAAGGAAATAAAATAAAAAAAATATTTTTCCAAAATATATTTCTAAATATTTTAAAGGAAATAAACAACTTTCTATTTCACAAAATTTTAATCTATTTTTTTTAGTTAGTTTTTGGAGAAAAATTAATATTATTTTGAAATAATCAGAAAGTGAATGTATTTTAAAATGAGAATGAAACATATTAAAAAATAAGAATGATACATATCAGAAAGTACGCATTAGCATACAAATGCACCACATACAAGTAAAACGAAACAAAACAATTCTGTATTTCTACTCGATTTATCACAAAGTAAAGCAAGCCGCACAACATAAAGTATTAGGTATTATCCTGAACCTTTAACAATTTAACCCGGGAGGACGCGCACAGGGCCTAAAATACCCGGAGTGCGTATTGGTTTTACAATTGTAACCACTAATTTCCAAAAAGTAATTTTCAGCTTATTTTATCGCAAAATTTGAAGAATTATCTCCGTGTTAATAACGTGACTGTCATAATTTGATTTTAATGGTGGCAATGTTAAAACCATTCATACCCTGAGTAAGCGCGCGTTCTCCCGGGTTAAATCCCATGATACAACACGTTCTAGAAATTATGCAAGGTGTTCTGGTGTAATAACGCCAGGCGGGATAATAAAGTCAAGTGCTAATATTACGCATAATTATGAAATAATCTGGTAGATGACACCCATGTGCTCTGCGCTGAAGGGTGTTGAGTCATATAAATCGCAAAAAAAAAAAAAAAAAAACAGCTTAAAGTTAATTTGTTCTATTTGTAGGTCTTATTTATTTTACAAACAACTAAAATTAACGCTTGATCTAAAATTTGCGATACACGTTTTCTAACGTGAAGACTATTTTTTTTTTTTTTTTTTTTTTTTTTTTTTTTATCCAGACATACTTTGTTTATTACATAAATTTGTAGTTCACTTCATGTACTTTCAAAATGTTGTTGAAGATTTTGGATATCTTCTAGCGATAATTTGTAGTTTAAAATATACTGCGCAATATGTATACCGGAGTAATAACGCCAATCCTTGGCATTAATACCCGGTTGATTCCCAACAGTAGCCGAACTGCATCATAAATACTGGTTCAAATAAACACAGTTAAAACCGTCAATATTTCTAATAATTCTATTTAAATGGTCCTTTTTAAGCAAAAACTAGCTTACAATCTGATATTCTTTTGCTTCCCCCCCCCCACACACACACACACAACACCTTTATTTTTCTTACACTTTCACAAAAATTGAACATTTTCAATAGCTTGGAATGCAATTTGACAATTTCTAGAGCTCTAGAATTTGTATTTTTAGAATTGGGCAATCTACATGCCATTATTCCATCTTATTTTATAGTTTTGTTTGCAAGGCATTACTACCCACATAGTTGGGTAATAACGCCAAATAACATTGGTCAAGAAATCACGCCATTACATTTTATGAATACATATCTTTTAAATATTTTTTTTCCAATATAGATAGTCAATGAGTTGCTGTATCAAATACTATGTTGTTTGAGAAATACAATCTAAAACTAAGCCGTGAAAATTTGTTGAACCTTAAAGTGGCGTTAGGTACCTGAGTTCATAAAATCTGATTTTACACCAAAAAAAAAATAAATAAATAAATAAATAAATAAATAAAATAAAATAAAAATAAATAAAAATTCAATGGCTAATTTCGCTTTATTTAAATACGGAATGTACTGTTATTAGTTAAAGCAAATATTGCTGTTTAAATTTTCTTGTGAGAATTAAGGTATACGAATTAAAATATCTCAACAAAAAATCTCAGGCGGTTTGGGACCTAGAGGGTTAAATAATTTCTATAAAGTCTGTTTTATTCTTAGCGCTAATGATTAGATTGAGTGATGTTTAGAAGGAATTTCTTAAAAATAACCTTTAGATTTTGATGTATAAAAGAGTTTTCTTAATTTTTTTCAAATAAAAAAATAAGAATAAAAAACATTAGTGTAACGTTTAGGAAATAAAATAAAATAAATATGTTTCCAAAATATGTTTCGTTACATTTTACAGGAATGAAACAAATTTATATTTAACAAAATTATAATCTCTCTTTTTTTTTCTTTTTAAAAAAGCGGTGCATTTGCTACAACTGCTTTAATAACACTCAGTTATTTTGATAGTCGTATTTTGATGGCCTCTATTTTATTACATTAAAACAATTAAAAAAGGGCTATATTTAAAAAATGAATGTAAAGCTTATCGAAAATATAAAGATGTATTTTAGAATGTACGAACTAGCATACAAAGGTACCACAAAAGAGAGAAATGAAACAAAGCAAAATCTTTATAATTTTAATTTCTACTCGATTTATCGCAAAATAAAAAGAGTCGGATAAAAGAAGGTAATAGGTATTATCCTACAACCTTGAAATATTTTCTCTATAGTAAATTTTCATCCAAACTTTAATAATTAGATTGAGTGATGTTTAGTTAAAATAGAAGGAATTTCTTTAAAATAATTTTTAAATTTCGAGGTATAACAGAGTTTCTTAAAGTGTTTCCAGTTAAAAAAAAAAAAAGAAAAAACATTAGTGTAATGTTCAGAAAAAAAATAAAATAAATATGTTTCCAAAATATATATTTCGTTACATTTTACAGGATAGAAACAAATTTATATTTAATAAAATTTTAATCTACTTTTTTTTTCCTTTTAAAAAAGCGCAGTTTTTGAAAAGAAAGAAGAAAAAGCAGAAGAAAAATCTTTACAATTTAAAATTCTACCCGATTTATCGCAAAATAAAGCAAGCCCGATAAAATAAAGAAGTAAGTATTATCCTAAAACTTTGAAATGCATTTCTAAAGTCAGATTTCTTCCAAGCTTTAATGATTATATTGAGTGATGTTTAGGTTAAAAAGAATGAATTTCTTTAAAATAACTTTAAATTTTTTTAAGTTGAATCGAACAATTGCCTTTCTTTTCTCGATGTCCTTGTTATTCGCAATGAAGATAATTTTCAGTCTACTGTCTTTCGCAAACCTTTTGCGGTCTGTCTTCCACCTCACAGATATTCTTTTCATCCTCTTAACCAGAAAGTAGCGGATTTTAAAACGTTTGTTTTCCGATTTTCCAATATTTGTTCAACTCCTCAGTTACTCAGTGATAAAATTAATTATCTAAAAGCTATACTGTTGATCGTGGTTATTCGCCTAATATTACAGAATCAATTCATAGAAAGTTCACAAAATCCACCCATTCTGAAAGTAAAAACTTTAATTCGAACTCCAATACTTTGGTTGTTTTGCCCCTTTTCCCCAAAATCAGTCAGCAAGTTGCTAAAATTTTAAAAAGGTTCGATTTCAATGCTATTTTTTCTCCTGTTAATAAAATTATTTTTTCAAATCCTTAGCACACCGTTGATCCCTTAGATAACAGGAGTACTTACCAAATTTCTTGCCAATGTAGTCTTTCTTATATCAGCCAGACTAAACGTGCTCTAAGATTTCGTTTAACTGAACATAAAAGGTATGTCAAAAATCAAGAACTTAAACGCTCTTATTGTTCAACACTGTTGGTCCTCACAACATAAATTTAACTTTTCTTCAGACACCATTATCCATAAGTATTCTATTCTTGATCTTAATTTTTGGGAAGCTTATCACATCATTAAAAATTCTCACTCCTTAATCAATGACTTATTAAGTACTCCTTATTATCCAAGCATTTGGAAATCTTTAATTTAGTGCGATATTTTCTTTCGATTTTTAGATTTTGTTTCGTTTTATTTCTCTGGTAGATCTTTTCTACTTGTCTACTCTGTAATTCTTGCTGATTTCTTCTCATAGGTTGCTTTTCTTTTGGGTGGATCGTTCCCGTAACGGGTATATAAGCCTGCGTTTCTCTCTCGTTTTGCTCAACTTTGCTTTTTCTAGCTCGCTAAGTCTTGCGCTAATGAATAATCGCGATAGTAGATTCGACTGTTTGGTACTTTTTCATTCATTATTTGTGCATTTCTAGTCGTTGGTTTTCTATCATTATACACTTTTGCATAAATTTTTTATTTGCTATTTTAATGTAAAATACTCATCTTTTAAACACAAGCAGTTCTTAAATTTCAAATGCCAAAACAGCAGTGAAGCAAAATTTTATATTATAATAAAAAGGCAATAAACAAAGATATAATTTTATTATTTTTATTATTTTTGACAGATAATTTTAGAGCAATCAAAATAAATATCGCCTTTTATAGGAGGTTTTACAGAAACTTAACAGAAAGAACTAATCGACGTTAATTTCATTTCAATAATTCGTTCTAAAATTTTATAAAATGAGATGATTTTGTAGTGATAGTGAATAAAGTGCAATGAATGTAATTTTTAATGAAATGATTTTGTAGTAGAAATTTGAAGAAATATGAATACCTTTTTAAAAAAAATTCTGTCTGTTTTAAATAATTTCTTTTCAATAAGAAGCTTTTTTTAAGGAAGTGTTTCCTGTGCTATTTTAGCTTCATAAATGTTTTAGCTACATAAGTCAGTAGCTTTATACAAGAATTTACTAATATTAGAGTAATCTTATTCTAATTTTTTCTAGGGTTATTAGTTATGTGAAAAATTCTAATCGTCCCTGTTTTCTAAAATGCTTAATATTCTTGCAAATTATTTGATTTTTAATGAAACGTGTATCTGTCTAATGTTTTATAAAAACTGTTACTTAAAAAGTTGCAATATATTAGTTTTCAAGAAAACATTATTAACTTTATAAATTTTTTTCAATGCAATAAATTCTAGAATTTTAATAAGGGTTGAGTTAAAGATAAAGGGAGCTTTGATAACAAGGGCATTGCCAAGTTTCTAGTTTGAATAACAGACATGCTGCGTCCTATCATTATTTATCACACCGAATATTCGTTTAAGGAAATATTTTCCATATAATATATTTTTTATTCCTCATGATGAGGATTTTCTTCCATAAACTGATGAATTTTTGCGTTAAAGAAAGTTACAAGAAAATTTTCATCTTGAACACGAAATATTTTGTCTTAATACCCAGACCGCCGAGCAAAAAGGCAAAAATGTAATGTTTTTTTCTCTGAAATTTATTTTAAATTTTTTAATAAAAGAGGGTTCTTCTCTCGTGGGATATTTTTTTCTGTTACGTACATGCTTATAAGCCTTAAAAGCATCAATCACAATTTAATTTCATAAAACTGGATTATATTTGTAGATTTATATTAATTTAAATAAATCTTTAACTCCAGTGAAACCTGCAGAATAGTGAACGGATATATTCGGTCACGGAAGTGGGAATGAAGCATAAATACTTGAAGACATTCGTATTTAATGCAAAAGCACTAAAAAGGCAGATTCAAAAACGGAAATAAACAAAAAATAAAACATTATTTCTTTTTCTTGGATATTTTGTCGGATAGGAGATTTTGCAAACTATCTTCACTATTTTCAGAATTAAATCCTAGAATAAAAAATTCTAGAATTTTAATATATGTTTATGAAAAGATAAATGCACTCTGATAATAAAAATATTACAAAGTTTCTTTGTTGAAGAAAATACTTGCTGCTTTGCACCATTATCTCTCACACAAGATGTTCTGTTAGCAAAATATGTTTCATAAAAATATTTTCTATTCTTCATGCTGGGGAATTTCTTTCATGAAATTTTAAATTTTAGTATGAAAGATATTAAATCGAGGACGCTAATCCTTAATGTAAAAGTACTAAAAAGTCCGCAAAAAGGGAAATAAATAAAGCATTAAATTCTAATCCTTTTTATAAATGCTTTTTGCAGAAATTTAACAGAATGAAAGTAATCTGTGATAATCATGCATTTATCTTTAATGTAGTGCCACGGCAGTACATATAACATATAAAACATCTATGTATCTTATTATTAAATTTTTCTTTGCGATATTTCCTTTCATTATTCTAAATTACCGATATATACATATATTCAGGAAATATTGAAACTACTTTGAAGAAAAGTACCTTTATATTCAAAAGAAAAAAATACCTTTAACATATTACATTAACAGTAAATAAGCACAAAGTACAGTACAATAGATACCGCAATGAATAAGAAATGAAAAAGTTAAAAAAAAATTGAAATAAAAATAAAAATATAAGTAAATAACGTTTACAACTTAGCATTCTATTTTATTTATGGCAACGTAAATCAAATCGAGTAAAAGAAAGCACCAAAAAGATTTTCTATTAAACTTAGAAATCTTTTTCCTAAAATAAGCTTGGAAGTGCTTTCTTTGAAAGTTTAATGATTGGACTGAATGCTATTTAGAAAAGAAATTAGAAATTGCTATTGAGAATGCTATTGAAAAAAAAGCAAGATTTGTTTAACAAGCATTTCGACATGAAAGCGAACTATTATACGGCCTTTTATACTTTTATACACTAGTACTGTAAATACATTTGAAATTATGGTGAACAAAATCAAAACATATGTAAAAAATTACTGTTCTGATAATGATATTTTATGAGAATGGAACTAATCTTTATTCACGAATGCTTCATATTAAACACGCCGGAAATATTACAATCTTACACACACATTTATACATAGAAATTTATATCAGATTTCATCCTTTGATTTTATCAAACAATTTCAAATAACACTATTAAACAAAATTATGCATATATACATATATATATATATATATATATATATATATATATATATACAAATATATATATTCAAACTTTGAAGAAATAAAATCTTTATATTCTAATATATATATATATATATATATATATATATATATATAGCATATATATATATAGCAATATTTTTAGTAGTTACCGCAAATATACAAAATATGACGAAGCGAACAGGATGGCATGAACGAAGTCGGAGTTCGATCAGTCATCAGGAATCACATTCCATCATATGGATTGGCAGTCGAAGTCCTTTGGCATATGGAAATAGATTAATTATGTAGTAATTCAAATAATTAAAATTTCTATGAAACATCTGAAAGCATCGTTTATTACATTTCCATTCCAAAGTTACTCAATAATCAACCACTAAACTTCCCAACTTTTCTAAGCCCATGTCACAAAATTACAAAGAATAAAAGGTGTTCAGTGCAGACCATTTTTCTTGAAATTACGCTCACCACGGTAACAGCTCCACATTACGCGAAGAAGCACTTCAATATTTGGTAGGTCAGTAAATTCTGAACTCTCTCCCAGTTAAAACTGACTCTCAGAAAATTTTTAGAGAAATTGACCCGCCTCCCTGTATGACGCACGTACGATAAATAAGATTTATCAATCTTCTTTAATTGATCTTCCAATAAGATTTATCGGAAGTATAACACTTCTAGCACTTCTATTGGATCAGGGGCGGAGTTAGTTGTCAGAACTCTTTCCAAAACGGCGTAATATGCAACAGTAAACAGTCCCATGTGGATGATTCAAACCAGCCAGCAGACGATAATTAAAAAAATAAAACAAAATTAATGCTTTTAATAATTTTTTTTTAATTCTAAAAAAGGGGAAATGGATAAATGAAATGATTTTAATAATTCGCCATACGATATTGACATGTAAGTAGTACATTTTTGTTCTTTTTAGGAGCATAAATAATAGATTATGCTGAATTAACGATAAAGTAAAATAAAGAAACTTTAGCCGTTAAAAATATTAATATATTACGGAAACTAAGAATGAAAGTGTGTTCTTATAAGACGAAGAAATGGCGATTTTCATTTTTTTACATTATACATAACATTTTACACAAAAAGTAATAAAGCACAAAGTACAGTACAAAAGGTACAGCAGTTAATAGGAAAGGGAAAAAATAAAAATAAAAGTAAATGACTTTTATAATTTAGCATTCTACTTTATTTATCGCAACGTAAAGCAAACCGTATAAAAAAGTATCGGGAAGATTTTCTATTAAACTTATAAATCCTGTTTCTAACAAAAACTTAGAAGTGTTTGTTCGAGAGTTTAATTATTGTGCTGAAAAAAAAAAAAAAAAAAAAAAAAAAAAAAAAACAAGATTTATTTAGCAAACATTTGGACATGTAAGAGAACTGTTTAACGGATTATGTTTTAATATACACTACTCAAAACAATTAAAGGATATTTGAAGTTTATATAAAATAAAGATATAAACGAAATTTTTTGCCGAAAATAGAAGAAGAGAATCACAAATGCAAATTTTTCTGGTTTTCAAACTGTGGAGTATGCAAATTTTGAGGTCGACGTCAAAAACGTCGCTTAAGCGGCAGCGAATGAAATTTGACTTCGAACTGGATAAAAGAGAATGCAGACAAGGATGATCGGCATTCAGTGATTGCTTTGTTTCGATGAGTACGATGTCTCAGCGAAGTCATCTGACAGATTCAGAAGCTTGGAGAATTGTTGGTAGGTTAGAAGGGGGCCAAACTCAAGCCGAAGTAGCGCAAGCCATTGGAGTGTCACAAAGTGTCATTTCCAGGATCTGGAACCGTTTTCTGGAGAATGGATGTGCAGGCCGAAGACCAGGGCAAGGTTGTAGACGGGCAACAACGCCCAATGAAGATCGGTATTTAGCGTTAACAGCTCGGAGGTACCGAAACATGAACGCTACTCTCTTCCAACAACACTTTCGCTCGGCTACAGGCACCACGATTTCAACTCAGACTGTCCGAAACTGGCTCCATGCTGTAGGTCTGTATGCTCTCCGACCGATGGTATGTGTTAGATTAACATCAAGGCATCGTCGCGACCGCAGGGAGTGGGCAACCGAGCATGTCAACTGGAGGAGAAATGAATGGAACAATATTCTATTTTCTGACGAGTCCCGTTTTTCTGTGCATCCTGATAATAGGCGTATTTTCATCTGGAGGGACCGTGGCAGTAGGAATAATCCTGCGTCCGTGCACGAAAGTGTCAGTTTTGGCGGTGGAGGAGTGTTGGTGTATGGTGGCATCTCCATTGACGGGCGCACTGACCTCTACATCATTCGAGATCGAGCTCTGACTGGTCGCCGATATAGGGATGAGGCCCTCAGACCTATTGTAGTGTTGGTGTATGGTGGCATCTCCATTGACGGGCGCACTGACCTCTACATCATTCGAGATCGAGCTCTGACTGGTCGCCAATATAGGGATGAGGCCCTCAGACCTATTGTAGTCCCTTACGCTGCAGCAATCGGAGATAACTTCATCTTAATGGACGATAACTGCAGGCCACATCGTGCAAACCTGGTGGAGGATTTTCTTTTCGATGAAGGAATCGTTCGAATGGAATGGCCAGCGTGTTTTCCAGACATGAATCCAATCGAGCATGCTTGGGACGCTCTAGGAAGACGAGTTTCTGGCCGCCAACAAACTCCAAAAACTCTCCAAGAGCTGGAAAGAGCTGGAAAGAGCTCTTCTGGAAGAGTGGGGCAGAATAACCCACCTCGTCATTAATAGCCTCATTGAGTCCATGCCTCAAAGGTGTTCAACGTTGCTGGCCGCCCGTGGAAACCATACCCCCTACTGAAAATGATTTTCTGTGAAGAAAACACATTTTCTTATTCTTTTTTTCTCATATGCACAAACTGTGTTTTTTTTCCTTTTGTACACAAATGCGCAATAAAATGCATTTTTTTCTGCCAAACATGTGTAATTTATTCTCATATAACCTACTATGTCTGTCAACCATGTATCAATCAGCTAAAAAGTTTCCCAGATACAAAATCCACCTAAAACTGCAGTATTCTTTAATTGTCTTGAGCAGTGTATTAGTACTGCAAATACGTTTGAAATTGCAAAGAAAAAAAATTATATGTTACAGGCCGAACCCGATTTTATGCCAAACTAGATTGGCCTAGGCCAAACTAATCTATCCTGGCACCCATCGGATAAACTAGTTTTTCCTAAGCCAAATTAGTCTATCCGAACGCCCATCGGATAAACTACTTTTTTCCTAGATCAAACTAGTCTATCCGAAAGCCCATCGGATAAACTAGATTTTCCTAGGCCAAACTACTTTGGCCGAACGATCATTAGGATAAACTAGTTTAGCCTTCTATTCATTGGTTTGAACTAGTTTTCCTAGGCCCATCTAGATTGTCCTAGGCCAATTCAATTTGGCGTAATATTATTGAATCTAAAAACCGCCACGACGCTAACTTTCTAGGTTTGGTCTAATTTATCCTAGCCCGATGCAATTTAAGGCGATTTTAGCTCACAGACTATCAAAGCATGAGAACTAATGTGCTCGCAAATTATGTGTGTGTGTATGTAACCATGTACGTGTGTATGTAGGTACGTATGTACGTAATGCGATTTTTCGTATGAGTTTTGTTTTATTTGTTTAATTGAATAGCGTCGTTGTTAGTTTATCTAATATATATACGTATGTGTAGACAGCCGTAAATATCTATTGAGTAATTATTAAATAAAATGCATTAATATCGAAAAATTCATATTGTGCAAAAAATTATTATTATCAGGTAACCAAGGAAGTTCGTGCGGTTTTTGAGAACAGCTACTTTTGTTGCTTAGGCGTTGTATATGAATACTATTACTAATTAAAGCACACTAAACAGACTTTTAAAATAATAAAACTTTAGGGCTGTATCTTCAAATATATATTTAATAACATACAAAAGTTAGTGAACACTCTGGCTGCCATTCTATTCACACACTCTAAAAACAACAACATTTTATTCTCTACTCAGTTCACTTCACATTTCAACCAAACGGAGTTCACGACGCCCCCTTACGGGATTTATAAAAATAAGAATTTTCAACAATAAACAGGCGTGGTCATACTGATTCTGATGACGTCATTTCTGTACATTGAATTTAAATTGCAATCAGTAGAGAGTTATTTAATGTAATTTCACGTTTAGCTATCAGTTTTGTAGGAAGTTCAATCGTTGACAAAGGAGATTTTGAGGCCTATTTTGCTCTCCCAGTTCAAATTAGGAAACAAAGCTGCAGATGCCGCCAGAAGAATATGCTCCGTGTTTGGAGAGACTTCAGTGAGTGAACGGACCGCTCAAAAGTGGTTCAGCGGATTTTCGTCCGGACATGACAGCCTCGAAGACAAGCCCCGTGTTGGTCGTCCATCCATCTTAGACCAAGTCCAGCTGGAAGAGGAAATCAAACAGAATCCTGATCTAACATGCCAGGAGCTTTGCGCAAAGGTTTAGAGTATCTGACGAAACCATCCGATCGCATCTTCAAAGCCATGGGATGTCGTGGAAACTTGATAAGTGGGTTCCTCATAAACTGTCCGAGGAAAACAATCTCCAACGATTGAACATCTGCTTGTCATTGCTGTCGCGTCACAACAAAGCCTCTTTCCTGGATCAGATATTGACATGTGACGAGAAATGGGTAATGTATAATAACCGAAAGAGAAAACATCATTGGTCGACTTCTGGTTCCGTGTCATTGGTTTCTAAACCGGACATCCATCAAAAGAAGATAATGCTGTGTATGTGGTGGAGTAGCGCTGGTATAGTTCACTATGAATTCGTAGAAAGCGGGGAAACAATCATAGCCGAAGTCTACTCATCGCAGTTGAAAAGGGTTTCAGCTGCTTTGCTCGAAAAGCAGCCAGCGCTGGTCAACAGGAGAGGAGTTCTTCTCCTCCACGATAACGCCAGACCTCGTATGGTCAAAGTGACCAGGGACGTGATAAAAAACATTGGGCTGGGAAGTTTTGCCTCACCCACTTTAATCCACGGACATCGTCCCATCGGACTATTACTTGTTTTTGGCCATGGATAATCACCTGCGGGAAAAGCAGTTCCAAACCCAAGATGGTGTCACAAAAACTATAACCCAGTTTTTGGACTCTAAACCAAAAGATTTTTTCAAAAAGGGTATTTATAAGCTTGTGTCTCGTTGGGAACACGCAATTGAAGCCAATGATGATTATTTCAAAGAATAAAATAAGTGTTTGAGATTTTTGTGGGTCGTTTTTTATGCCTGATGAAAACCGCACGAACTTTCTTGGTTACCTGATATTATTATTATTATTTTTAATCCAAAGTTCATTACTATTATTAACACATATTATCTTTTTTGTTTTTTGAATTCAGATACATAATTAATCATTAATACATGTTTTAAAGGAAAATTGAATAAGAAAGAATAAAATAACAATAAATTTTTGTGTATCAAGGAATAAAGTGAATAAATAAAAAAAAAAAATCGATTTAATTTTTTTGCAAAGTTATATCAGAGCAGAAAGAATAATTTTCCATAGATTTTCTTTTCATCGAACCAGGAATAAATAAATAAATAAATAAATAAATAACGCAATCAAATTAAAACAATGTATGATAAAATATAAATAATGCAGAATGTATAACATTGTAAAAATAAAGACTAATTATATAGAATTTAAAATATTGTATAATGAAACATCAATGATGTAGAATGTAAAATATTGTAAAATAAAAGATAAATAATTTAGAATGTAAAATAATGCATAATAAAAGATAAATAACAATTAAAAATAACAATTTAAGATTTTTTTTTCTGTTTTTAAAAGAAGAATGTAGGAAATGTTAACAAAACTACTGGGAATTTGTTCTTAGAATTCCAAATGTCTTTAAACAAAGTTTCTTCGAAATTTTAATAATGAGGCTTAGTGATAGTTAGAAAAAAAAGAATTTCAGGATTATTAACATTTGAATTTTAAAAGTAAAAAATAATTTAAAAGTGCTAAAACGTAGATGGAAAAAAGAAACATAAAATGGACGATAAAGATTTATCATTCTTTATAAAACTTTAATTGCATGCAGTGTTAGGAATTGATAAATTAAGTTATCCCAGTTTATTCACAGAAAATCGTTTGCATATTTGCAATTGTGATATTTAATTTATTTATAAGACGCGACTCGTTGCTATGGAAGCGAAGCTGTTTTTTCGTCTGCTTTGCTTTTTATATTTTTTATCTTACGAGATGAGTTAAAAGTTTAGATAAAAAAGTTGGCATCAATTTTTGATGAAATGTAAAAGAATTTTTTAGAGAGAATGTTTATATTTTTTGTTTGTCGTGCGTGTCTTGAGTTTTATTGAAGAATTATGTTAATTTTATGAAAAGGCACGCAGAAATGCATAAAGGATCATCTTTCCAGTTTTTAGTATGATGATCAAAAATTATCAAGGTAAAAGCATTTATATTTTGTACATATTATACATTTTGTACATAGTATGTAAATAATTTGAATTCAATATTTCTTTATTCTATAATTCTAAGTATGTAATAAAATTTTTAAAAAGAAAATTCAAGAATATTTAGAAGATTTTTGAACCCAAATAAGTTTTGATTGTTTACAAAAACAACTGGCGCCCCGAGCACGGACATTTGAATAATACTGTTGAGATATTGAATTGTTTTTATAGCGTATAGTGTTTTCATAAGCTGTGCATTACTACTTAATTTTTCGATGATGAATAAGCTAAAGAAAAAGCGTACGCCGCTACGTTCGTCATTTACCAGAACTTTAAATGTTTTGAATGAAGAAATTAACAGCGAGTCATTAGATAAGGACAAAATTTTAGACGGTTTTAGTAAATTAGAAAATTTGATTCATGAAATTAAAGCTATTGATGAAGCTATAATTGAACTCATGTTAGATGATGATAAATGCGATGAAGAGGCTATTGAAAATGAAGTAGTGGAAAATGAAAGTTATTCAGATCAATTTATTACCATTAAGCGTAAAGTTAGCGAAGCATTGGGTACAAATAAACGTAATCAAGATGATAGTGAAAAAAGCACAGATCACGGTTATTCCAAATCAAAGCATTATAAATTACCTAAACTAAATATTAAGCCATTCGATTCGCAGTTAATAAATTATCTTTCATTTTGGTCTCAGTTTCAGAAAATTCATGAAGACATAGATTTGGATAATAGTGACAAATTTCAGTATCTTATCCAATCGGTAGAACCTGGAACCAGTGCCAGGCGCTTGTTAGAGAGCTATCCAATGACCGCAGTTAATTACCCCAAAGCTGTCGAGGCATTTCAAGAGCGTTTTGGAAATAAAGATTTACTAATAGAAGTGTACGTTAGAGAATTCCTAAAATTGATTGTAGCTAATGTACAGGCGCACGGCAAAGATAAACTTCCCTTATCAGATTTATTCACGAAAGTCGAGGCATATTTAAGATCGTTAGAATCAATGGGTTTAAGTTTAGAAAGCAATTCGGCGTGGCTCTATCCCATGATAGAATCTAGCTTATCGGAAGATGTATTAAAAGCATGGCAGCGATATAATATTTCAATCACATCAAACACTGTTAGTAATAATAATGCATTGTCAACAAAAGCAAATATAGTAAGTTTGATGGAATTTCTGAAACAAGAAGTTGCAAACGAGGAAAGATTCAAATTAGCCAAATCGAGTTTTATAGAGCTGGGCTTTAAAGACAAACCTAAAGAAAAGTTAAGAAAAGCAGAAAGTAAAATACCTACTGCGGCAGGGCTATTTAGCGCAAAAGAACGCCTTTGTTTATTTTGCAGTAAATCTCATGAAAGCAAGGACTGTGTTAGGGCTAGATCTCTTTCCTTTAATGAACGGAAGGCCAAAATTAAGAATAAAAATTGCTGTTTAAAATGTCTTCGTTTTGGTCACCACGCTAAAGTTTGCAAAGTTTTTATTCGTTGCCACGTTTGTTCTAAACCCCATACCGAGTTATTATGCCCTGAAATTTCAATGTGTAAAGAACCAGAAAATACAGTTAAGACCCCAGAAGTTATTCAAAGCACCATAGCAAGTAAGCAGTGTTCTGCTGAAGTAGCCCTTATGACTTTAGAAATAGTTATTAAAGGTCGAATAACAAAGAAAGTACGAGCGTTACTTGATTGTGGGTCGCAAAAGAGCTATATTTTAAAAGGTACAGCTGAAGAGTTAGGTTTACATCCCATTTCTTCTGAAGCTATTGTACACACTTTGTTTGGTGGTACGCAAACAGAAGCTAAATCTCACAATAAATTCCAAGTTGAGTTAAGTTCTTCTGATAGACAGAAACAAACGAAAGAAGTCTTAGAACTTTTGGATCAAGATATAATTTGTAACTATATTCCTCGGATACCAAAAGAATCAGTAATTAAAGAGCTTAAACAAAATAAACTATGGATCACAGATTTAGGAGCAGGAAGTCCAAAAATTGAAATTTTGATTGGAAGCGATTACTACGGACAACTTCTTACAGGTCGAGTAAAACAGTTAAAGAGCGGTCTTACAGCAATAGAGACAAAGTTTGGATGGACACTTTGTGGTCGTTTAGAAAGTACATCACAGTCTTGCCTAAATTATGGAAATATGTTTATCACGAACCTAGCTTTAAAAGATATGAAGATTCCAGAATTATGGAAGTTAGAGACAATTGGTATAACAGATCCCTGTCAAACTTTGTCTAAAGCAGAAGAAGAAGAACTCGCTCATGATAATTTTATAAAAGAAGTTGATAGAAATATAGAAGGTCGCTATATTGTAGGTCTTCCTTGGATTAACGGCAAACGTGAGATTCCCTCAAATAGACACATAGCTGAACGAAGATTGATAAATTCAACAAAGAAATTAAAATCAATGAAAATGTTTGAAGAATATGCTAAAGTTTTCTATGAATGGGAAGAAGAAGGCGTTATAAGTAAAGTACCAGATGAAGCACTCAAGATTCCAGGACATTTTTTACCTCATCATCCCGTCATCAAACCAGATAGTCTTACTACAAGTGTTCGACCAGTTTTTGATGCATCGTGTAAGGTAGGGAGGTCTCCTTCTTTAAATGATTGCCTCTTTAAAGGACCAAACCTCATCGAACAAATTCCTGCAGTGTTAATAAGATTTCGTGAGAAAGCTATTGGGGTAGTAGCCGATATAAGAAGAGCATTTCTTCAAATTGAAGTCAAAGAATCAGATTGGCATTTCTTGCGATTTTTATGGTGGAAGAGTCCTGACGAATTTCAAGTTTATCAACACAATAGAGTAGTTTTTGGAGCAACTTGTAGCCCATTTTTGCTAGGTGCAGTTATAAGATATCATTTGAGTAATGTTGATGAAGAAAACAAACAGATAGCTGAGAAGCTTATGAAATCATACTATATAGATAACTGCGTTACTTCAGTCGACAATGTGCCTGAACTAGAAAATTTTATTTCAAAATCTACAGAAATCATGGCTGATGCGAAAATGGAATTAAGAATGTCGGAATTCGGGCCAATTAAAAGTGAAGACAGCAGTTTCCTTAACGAAAAGAAAGTGCTCAGCAAAAATGTAACAACGATAGTTCCGGTTTTAGGGTTGAAGTGGGACACAATGGAAGATAGTTTGAAGATCGCTCATAAATTTAGTGATGAGATAGAAAATCTGTCGAAAAGAAAGATATTAGCTGTAACCCAGGGGATCTTCGATCCAATAGGATTTTTAGCCCCAGCATTGTTGCCAACCAAACTGATAATTCAAGACGCCTGGTCAACGAAATTAGATTGGGATGCTCCACTTCCAGAAGAAATCCGGAATAATTTTCAAAAATGGTACAGCGAACTCAAGTATTTAAATGACGTGAAGATAAATAGACGTGTAGGCTATGGTTGTAAAGAAAAATGGTCTATTCATACATTTTGTGATGCAAGTACCAGAGCTTATGCAACAGCAGTTTTCTTACGTTGTGAAGATAAAGACGCAGTCTTTGTACAACTTTTAAAAGCTAAGTCTCGTCTTGCACCAAAGAAAAATATAACCATACCACGTTTAGAGCTTCTTGCTTGTATTTTAGGAATAAGGTTGACTAAATTTGTTTTGAAAGCCTTTAATTGTATTTCCATATCCATACCAGTAAAGTATTGGACCGACTCTTCGACTGCTCTCGCTTGGATTCGAAGAAATGATCAATGGGGAACGTTTGTAGGCAATAGAGTTAGAGAAATTTGTAAATTTTCCGAATCTCAACAATGGAACTTCGTACCTGGTCATCTCAACCCTGCTGATCTACCTTCTCGCGGATGTAGTCCTAAACAGCTGCTGAAGATGAGATGGTGGGAGGGACCAGAATGGTTGAAGTTATCAGAAGAAAATTGGCCACATTCAGAAACAAGCCCCAACGAAGAATTAGTAATGATGGAAAAGAAGAAAACTTCAGTACCTACTCTTTTATGTTCTAATTCACATGAATTTATGATATATAGTAGAATTTCAAAATTTGGTAGATTTATTAATGTCGTATGTTGGGTGAAGAGATTCATAATGAAGTGCAGAAACAGAAATATATGTTTTCCATCAGAATTGTCAATTGAAGAAAAAGAAGATGCGGAAAGGTCGCTCTGGTCAATAATACAATCTGAAAGTTTTGGTAATACTACTGATGCAATAAAAGGATTAAAGGTTATGAAAGATCAAGAAGGTTTGTTAAGAGTAAAAACAAAGATATTAGAGCGAGATGACGAGTTTTCTTTCAGATATCCAATTTTATTACCATCGAAACATCATGTAGTGAATTGTCTGATTCAAGAATGTCATTTAAAGAATTGTCATGCTGGACTTCAAACAGTTGGATCCATTTTGAGAGAAAAATATTGGATAATTTCTTCTAGACGCATCATTAGAAGTCAATTGTCTAAGTGTTACAGATGCAAAAGATACTCTACAAAGCCATATACTACACCTCCAATCCACCTACCTCTAGATCGAGTCAGAGATTCCAAAGTTTTTGAAGTTGTTGGAGCTGATCTTTTTGGCCCTCTTTTCGTAAAGCAAAGATCCAAAGTTTGGGTTGTACTTTTTACATGTGCAGTATATAGGGCAATACATTTGGAACTTGTATCCAGTCTCTCAGCGGAAGGATTCATTCAGTCACTTCGAAGATTTATATGCAGGTGAGGAAGGCCGACTACTATATACTCTGATAATGGCTCAAATTTTAGAGGAACCAATAACCTTTTAAAATCATTGGATTGGAATGCAATAGTTTCTTCAAAAGAACTGTCTCCTATTAAATGGAAGTTCATCCCTCCAGCAGCAGCTTGGTGGGGTGGATGGTGGGAGCGTCTGATTAGATGTGTTAAAATTCCCTTGATCAGAACACTCGGCACTTCAACTTTAACTTTTGAAGAACTCATGACTGTTCTATGTGATGTCGAAGCAACAGTAAATAAAAGGCCTCTAACCTATATTTTTGAAGAAACAGATAAATTTATACCTTTGACTCCATCATCATTTTTGCAAGACATTGAAGAAATAGGTGTTCCTGATTTAGATGCAATAGATTCAAAGAAACTTCAATCTAGATATAAACACAGTCAAAATATTCGGCAACAACTTAGAAATAGATTTAGAAAAGAATATTTAGCTGAATTGGTCCAAAAATCAAAACAGAAAGGACAGCTGTCAGACTAGGTGAAGTAGTCTTGATAGAACTAAACCAAAAGAGACCTTATTGGCCTATAGGAAAAATTGTAAAGATTTTCCCAAGTCGAGATGGAGCAGCTAGAGTGGCTGAAGTTAAAACAAGTTCAGGGACCTTGGTGCGTCCACTTCGTAAGCTATACTCATTAGAGATATCAAGTCCTGATGACCCTGTAATCCAGACTGTGAGTAACAGTAAAACTAGAAGTGGTAGAGTAGTACAGAGACTCCTGAAATGACTTTTTCTAGAACTCTGAAATGACTTTTCTAAAACCCTGAATTGACTTTTCTAGAACTCTAAATGTTTCATTATTATTTTATTATTGTTTAGTTATTATCTTTATTTATTTGCATATTTTTTATTTTTTGAATTAGGGCTTAATTTGATCAAAAGTGATCTTAAGTTTAATTTGGCTTCCGCCTAAATTAAAGGTGGGAGTATGTTAGGAATTGATAAATTAAGTTATCCCAGTTTATTCACAGAAAATCGTTTGCATATTTGCAATTGTGATATTTAATTTATTTATAAGACGCGACTCGTTGCTATGGAAGCGAAGCTGTTTTTTCGTCTGCTTTGCTTTTTATATTTTTTATCTTACGAGATGAGTTAAAAGTTTAGATAAAAAAGTTGGCATCAATTTTTGATGAAATGTAAAAGAATTTTTTAGAGAGAATGTTTATATTTTTTGTTTGTCGTGCGTGTCTTGAGTTTTATTGAAGAATTATGTTAATTTTATGAAAAGGCACGCAGAAATGCATAAAGGATCATCTTTCCAGTTTTTAGTATGATGATCAAAAATTATCAAGGTAAAAGCATTTATATTTTGTACATATTATACATTTTGTACATAGTATGTAAATAATTTGAATTCAATATTTCTTTATTCTATAATTCTAAGTATGTAATAAAATTTTTAAAAAGAAAATTCAAGAATATTTAGAAGATTTTTGAACCCAAATAAGTTTTGATTGTTTACAGAACATGCAGAAATGGTGTTAATCATTGTTCATTATTTTTTCAGCATTAAACTTACATTTTAATGGAATATATTTTTAAAAAAAATGCCTTATGGATCAGTCAATAATATAAATTTTTGCTTACCTAATAATTGGCTAGATTTTCCCTGTTAGAAGATTCCGTTAAAGAACCATATTTTTTTCATGCCATTTTATATCAATTTACAAATTTGTTTCGCATGTGATTTTTTATTTCATTCTTAAAATTATTTTGTATTCTAAATTTATTGTTTAATACCACACATACAAATATTGTGATGTACTTGAATACTACATATTATAAAAATACTTAACATATTATTAAAATTTTATAAAAAAGACGAAAACGAAAGTATGTAGTTTTATGCTTCTAACATGAGCACAAACAGAGTCACATTACCATATTGCGCTATTTGACATACATATGCTAATTTAGTCATTTCGAGAATGCCGTATGCATTGGATGTTCTCATACATCCACAAACAGAGCTAGAGCTTTGGCGATATTAAATAGAGCAAATACGTGTGTCATGTTTTCGTTATTGAATGTCCAATTGGAGTGCCCAAGAACAATTTTGACATTTTTAACGCTAAAGGACAAAGTAAGAAACAAAGAAAATTGCGATTTACAGGGCTTGAAAAAAGGTGAGAGAGGAACGCAGGAAATATACCTTTATTAATCCTTTCTGGTCCGATTTTATTTTCCTTTTTTACAGAAAATTACTTTTATTTTAATAACGTTGATCTTAACTACACAAATAAACTTATTGAAGTTAAAATATTTTCAGTATGTGATGTGTGAAATGTAACAACTGTGTATATTTTGTGTACAATTTAATTCAAATTTATATACTTGGATAATGAAAATATATTCAAGAGGTTTTAAATATAATGTATCGCAACAGAATTTTAGAGGGTATTACAACCGATATTAAAACTCCCCCCCCCTTTTTTAGTTTTATCGCATATATTTCATTCAAAAAAGTAACGTATATTTTAAATTTCAAGAATGACATACATCTATTTAATAAATAATCGCCAAGGGTCCAAAGACAATTAAGTAAATCATCATTATTATTATTATTTCTACTAAATGTTAAAACATAAATAAAGTCATAATGAAACAGGAATAGCCATATTTTATAACTTCTATTATTATAAAGTAACTAATTAATAAAATAAAATAATACTTAATTAAATTACATGTATTATGAATAGTGCATTAGACCCAAAAGTGATAAAATAAAATTAGATTAATGACAAATCATATAACGAAATAATTTCATGCGCTGCAGAAAAGCTTAAACAGATGCCTAGGAGTATAACAGTCTAAAGTACAGATAGAGTGTATCTAGTAATTCTGAATAGAAATTAAATTAAGCACGTGCTTGAACTTTGAAAAATTTTACTATGCGGATAGAGCAGATTATTAAGTACTATTAGAGAACCACAGAGGAAGAATTGTAAAATAAATCTTAATTTTATAAACAAAACCATTGTGAATGTTCTTGAATAAATTAAAACTGCACTTAAAAACAAATAAGTCATTTGATGTTAGGAATGTATTAAGATATTTATTTTGAGGTGACGGGGATGAAAAGGCAAATAACATTATAGGGGAATATAAGAAGGATTCCTTCACAACAGGCTTTACCAATACGTAATACAGAAGTGCATGTTGGAAAAAGGGGAAAGAACAACAAACATCCTTTGCGTGTATACAGTATGATAATAGAATAAAAAAAGGAAAAAAGGTTATGGCAACGTTCGTAAAAAATGTATTTTAGAATAACTTGCATTTAACGGTATTCAACTATCATCGTTTTATTCAAACAACTGTCATATATATATATATATATATATATATATATATATATATATATATATATGTATATATATATATATATATATATATATATATATATATAGAGAGAGAGAGAGAGAGAGAGAGAGAGAGAGAAAGTTTAAAATGAACAATTTTAACAATAGAGAAAATAAAACTTTATTTTCATATGAAGAAATACAATGAAAATACACCGTTGTGAAAGTTTTAAACAGAAAAAGTACAATTCAGATCGATTTTTTAAGTTCAAAATCCTTTCTCAACAGCCATTTTTTTCTAAATTCTTTAAAAAAGATTTAGTGTTGGTCAGACAAAGAGCAAGGAATCTTTTCATAAACCTCTGGATTTTGGTGTGAGAGAAAGTTATTCGAAAGCTTATGTCTTTAAAATATAAGAAAAAAAGGTGAAATGAAACAAAAAGTATTTTTTATTTATCCCATAAGAATTTTTAAAGGAATTTACAAAATAATGCCAATAACTATTAATTATTACATAATTAATAGTGAATACAATGAAAATACACCGTTGTGAAAGTTTCAAAAAGAAAAAGTACAATTCAGATCGATTTTTCATATCAAAAGCTAAACTGCATAAAGATAGGTTCAAGTTATTATTATTTTTTTTAAGTTCAAAATCCTTTCTCAACAGCCATTGTTTTTTCTAAATTCTTTAAAAAAGACTTAGTGTTGGTCAGACAAAGAGCAAGGAATTTTTTGATAAACCTCTGGATTTTGGTGTGGGAGAAAGTTATTCGAAAGCTTATGTCTTTAAAATTCAAGAAAAAAAAAAGTGAAATGAAACAAAAAGTATTTTTTATTTATCCCATAAGAATTTTTAAAGGAATTTACAAAATAATGCCAATAACTATTAATTATTATATAATAACACATTCTACATTTTCAATCACGTGTTATAAAAAGAAAGATATACGCAAAATAATAATACCTATGTCAATTATTTAATAGAAATATAGGTCTTGGTGCACTTTAACAGTTTCACAGTCTCGCAAAAAATATTTCAAGCACAATATTGTATTTATATTAGTATAAAAAGGCTTTGATAGAAAGTAGTATCTCATTACAACGAATTTCTCCTAAGCAATTACAATATTATTTGTATTCTTAAAAAAAAAATCACCTTTTCCTATTTTGTTATAAAATATTCGTTTTAACAGTTCTTTCAGTATGGCGAATTTAATCAGCACTCTCCAGATGCTCGTTGTAAAGTGATCTAACTGTATTTAAAAATATCATCTTGACATGAAATTGGTAAAATGTATACTTAAAAACATATCTGATTTAAAATGAGACTTACTTAATTTAAAATTGGTTATTTATCGATTTTATGCACTATGTTATTGAAAGAATTGTTACACTATATACCAAGAAATTAAATAAATTTTACACTGTATGACTAAATATATGTAATTTTTATCACACATTTAAAATTAGCTATTATTATTATTTTTTTGTTTTAAAATTTCCGAATCTCTCTGAATCTTTCTTAAAATCAAACCTAAATTTCAACCTGTCTAAGACAATGATGCGTTTTCTGTTGACGTGAATAAAATGCGTGTTATTGCACAACTGATTATAAATATATGTTTTTTTTTTCTACTACCCCCTGAGACTTTGATATGAAGTTGCATGTGTATATTTAAAGTTCTTAGAACACCAAGATAATATGAATACAATATTAAAATAACAAATAAATTACAATACAAATGAAATATTAAAGTAAACTTTAAAGTTACATGTACCCTATTAACAAATATAAAAATATGAAGAGCTTTTAATTTTCACTTTGCATTATTTTTTTTTTCTAAATACTATCACAACGTATCTCTATACGTTCTAAATTTTCTGAGCCAAAATTTCTTAAAAATACAAATATTTTAATTATTCCAAATCGTTCATTTTATATACTTTATAGATGTTCAATATCTATAACAATATTAAAAGGATAAAGTTGAAAAAAATAATAATGATCATACATTTATATGAAATGTATAAATGACTAAAATTAAAAACAGATTTAAATAAAAATATGAATGAGAGATGAAAAAAATATATTTTTTAAGTAATATATATTATAAAACATGAAATGAGGTCAAAATTCCCTGTCAACGTTACGAAAAGAGAGAAAAAAAAACAAGAAAAAAAACAGTTAGCAATTTATGATTTTGTTCGATTTTTCACTGAAGAAAGTAAACTGCATACTTAGAACTAGTTATTCCTCTAAAATTCTTTCCCTAAAGTCAGAATTCTTTACCGATTTAATGACGAGATTGAATGAATGTTCAGAGGCGAAAGAATTCTTTTGATAAACTTTTGAAGTTGGAAGAAGAATATAGTTATGTGAAGGCTTACATCTTTAAAACTTAAAACAAAAGATAAAATTTTACTATATTTCATGGAATATTTCACAGGAATATTAAGGTGATGAAATTAATCTCCATTTTCATATTCTGGAATATATTCGAAATATTTATAGAAGTTTAGAAAAAAAATTGGATGTAACTTGAAATTTTTAAAGTTTCTTTTTTAATATTAGAAATAGGCAATTTTCTTGAAAGAGATATTATTACATATTAAAAAGTAAAATTTTCAGCTATAAAAATGTGTTTACAAACTCAGTAATTTAAAAATATTAATAAGAACATATTTTTTTCTGATAATTTATCAACAGCCATTTTTTATCCAACGATAATTAATAAATGTTACAGAAGAAATTTGGATGTAATCTGAGATATTTAAAGCTTTTTTTTCCCTTTAGAAACGTGTATTTTTCATAAAAGAGAGATTTTTACTTATTAATGCATGCAATTTTTAGCTATAAAAATGCATTTACAAACTCAGTAATTTAAAAGTATTAATATAAAAACTAATATTTTTTCTCATAATTTATCAATAGCCATTTTTATTCAAAATTCATTAATATATATTTTTTAAATAATCATAACACATAGTGAAAAACAAAAGTCACTGTTAACGTCACGAAAAGAAGAAAAAATAAATCAGGTAGCAATTTATGAATTTGTTCGATTTTTAACTTCAGAAAGAAAGCTGCATACTTAGAACTAGTAAGTTATTTCCCTAAAATCCTTTTGCTAAAGTCAGAATTCTTTACCAATTTAATGACGTGATTGAATGAATGTTTGGCGAAGCAGGAATTTTTTTAATAAACTTCTGAAGTTGGAAGAAGAATATAGTATGTGAAGACTTACGTCTTTAAGACGTGAAACAAATAATAAAATTCAACTACTTTTCATATAATATTCCATGTAAATTTTATAGATATGAAATTAATTTCCATTTTTTATATATAATTTTTATGTAAATTCAAAATTTTTATATTTAAAAAAAATGGCTGTATATTTTTTTGGCCAAAAAAATTTGGCTGTATGCAAAAAACTATAATTTTTCACCAGAATTATGCAATTTTTAGAAAAAGAGATATTTTTATTTATTAGGACATTTATTTTCAGCTACGAAAACATACATATAAACAGTAAATTAAAAGTATTCATACAAAAAAAATTAAATTAAAAATTTTTTTCACAATTTATCAATAACCATTTTTATCGAACGTTTATTAAAAATGTTTTTTTTAATAATCATAACACACAAAAAAAAATTTCAAACGTGTTTCCTATATTAACTATTATACATATTTCTAAAGCAAATTTTCAATCGAAAGAAAATAATAATATAGATTTTTTTTATATATTTAAATGATACAAATAAATAAACAAAAAATATCGATTTAAATGGAAAATTTCATTACATAATAAACAATATACCTTCTTCAAAAATATATTTCTGAGAAAAATCAAAAAAGAAAATAAAGAAAAAGTAACGAGAGAGAAATTACGGGAGATAAAAAACGAAAGAGGTAAAATAATGTATAGTGAAAAACATATCTCAATTAAAATGAGATTCACTTCATTTAATAGAAAACTAAATGAAAAATAACAACTTATGAATCTAGACTTAAGAATCCACTTATAAAAGTAAACAGCAACATAGAAGTACTAGATAGAAAGCTTTATATAATTCATGTTGTTAAATGAAAGAAATATCGGAAAATGCAAATAAAACTATGGATAAAGTTTTTAGTGCTTCAAATAAACTATTTTAAAGAAATTTTGCGTGAATTATATAATCTTTGTTCATTATTTATAAAAAATGCCTTTTTAAAACTATTTTGAGTAACGTACAACATAAGATAATCGGAAAAATTAAAATATATACCATAAAGTACTAAAAATCAATTTCTCGTTCATACACTTCGTAAGCTGTATAAATACTGGGACCTTTATAAATTCCAAACATATCTCCTCACCCTCCGAATTTTACCTATTTATTTCACAAAAATTCAAATTTTAAGCATTTCTTATAAATATTAGAATAATCTTTCTGCTAAAGGAGGGGGGGAGTACTTTCGATATTTTATGAATCGATTAGGTTTGGCAAAAGGAAAGTAAGCCGTAGAAAGAGAAATACTATTTATAACTTTACGTAAAATTCTAAAATCCTTTCTCTAAATGAAAATTTTTTATAAAATTTAGTATTGATACTTAGCGAAGATTATGTAAAGAATAAGGAATTTATTATTAAACATTTAGATTTTGCATGGGAAAATGTTATTCGAAAGCTTTTGTTTTGAAATCGAAAATAGATGGAAAAATTTGAATACAACTTATTTAAAATTTTACCACATCTAATGAAAAATTCACAGAAATGTTTCAGGAAGTATGTAACCTGCGTTCATTGTAGCTCATTTTAATAAAACACACTTTTAAACAAATTTGCAATTTAATGTAAAAGTTTGTTTTTATAATAGCATGTTCCTTGTTAGCAGTTTGTTGCAGATTTTAATTTGTCTTGTCATAAATTATTATGAGAAAACCATCTTTTTTGTTATCATACATCTGTCTACAATCATGGAATGTTCTAAATAAAGAATACCATACTTTTCACTACAAAATTCAAAAATTCTTTTAAAATAATGTACAAAATATTAAGAATAAAAGTTATATGCTCATTAACACGTATAATTTTTATATAGTGAATTTATTGATAAATGCAACACATAAAAAGGTTTCGAAATTTTTGTTTGTCATAAATATCATTATTCAATATATCATATATTATTAAGCAGTTATATTACTTTTATAAGATTTGTAAAAAAAAAAAAAAAAAAAAAATCTGTTTGAGTAATTTGAGGTGAGATTTCGTGTTTTACAAGACGCCATATTACGTAATTTTCATATACACAGAAGCTCATTTGTAAGCAAGATGGCCTAATATTTTAATTTTCGTTTGAAGTCTTTTTACGAACCTTTTTGTGATGTCTTTTTATTTATTTTTTCTTCTCAACTCTTTTGTTAAGTGTACAAAATATATTACAGGACTTTTCTATTTCCCTATGTAAGTCTTAGTTTACAAAATGAGAAACAAATCTGATGATTTTAGAGAGTACTGATATCTGCCCTTTGTGTGAAGTATAAGTGCCTGCTGGATCCCGCTTCTTCAAGTCAGTGAGGTGACCGGGATCATTCCGTAACACATCTCACGCATACAATACTATAACAAATGAAATCAACCAGCAAATTTTAATGAAACCAAATAAAACACTGTTGCATCTTCATCTAATTTATCCTACATGTATATAAAGTGACATGAGAATGGCAATGTCTGTCATAATTTGTAAGAAGTTAAAATTATATCGGTTGCTGCACAAAGAGACGTATTTTAGTTTGGAAGGTATCGGTCATCCCTAAAATGGAAGTCATACATTCGAATAAATGGTTGATTATCGTTCCAAAAAGGCTCTAAAAATTAAAGGTTATTTAGACTGAACTGGAGATTGGGGGGATAGGAGTAGAGCAATGAATGACTACGCTCTTAAAATAATGAACAATGAACAACCATTTATTTACACTGAAAAAAATATCCGTTTAATTTACGGTAAAAATAACGGCATGAATGTTTCCAGCACTTTTTGTCGTAGTAGTTGCCGGAAAATTAGATGTAATAAAAAAATTTACATCGGATTTTATTGCACTTTTTACGGCAAAAACTGCTGGCAACATTGCTGCAAGTATTTTTTTTTTCTTTTTTTTTTTCTTTTTTTTTTTTTTTTTAACAGTTTACCTTGAAATGTCATCATTTGTCTCTTTGAACCGTTCTCTTAAATGAATTTATATGAGAATATGAGCGAGAAGATGACGGTAAATAACATATAGAGAAACGACTCCACTATTAAAATAATAAATATACATGGAATTTATGGTTCAATTCGGTATTTAACATCAAAAAGTTAATCGTATAGTTGAATTTATTAATATTTTCTTTTAAAATGTATATTGCAATAATAAATGTGATACTTTTTCTTTTGAAATTCGACCCATTTAAAAGAAGTAAATTTGATTACGTTTATGAAAGACCATCATTTTCTTCTTTAACTTTCCTTATATAAAAAGCACACATGATAAAGGTTTTAAGTTGCACAATTATCGTTTTGAGAAAATAAATTGTGCAATTTAAAATATATATTTGCGTTAATTAGAAATCGCTTCCTTTATCAATTAAAATTTTTGTCAGTGTGGGTTTCAAATAGTATTTTAACCGATGCTACAGATCCATCGATTTGTATATCGTCAGCCCTATCTTTATCTCTTTTTGATACATATCTGACTTATCATCCGAACTATAAATATTCATTATATAAATATCCTGCTTGCTATATATATATATATATATACGTATGTGTGTGTGTGTGTTATATATATATGTGTGTATGTGTTATAAATATATATGTATACATATATATACATTGTCAAACACCGTTTTATATGAAATCTGAGCGAAAAAAAAGAAAATACTTCTTTTTAAGAAAATTAATTTTAACTTTAAAATATAATACACCACTGTCAAAATAATAACATAAATATAAAAAAAATATGATTCAATTAAATTTTTCATATCCAAAAATAAGTCTTTAGACACTAGTAATTTCTTATTAAAGCTCCAAAATCCTCTTTCTACTGCCAACATTTTTTGAATTTCTAATAATGAGAGTTTCGTGAAGTAGAAAAAAATCTTTCAAAAAACTTTTTCATTTTGGTCTAAGGGAAAGTTACTTGAAAACTTACGTGCTTAAATCATAAGTATATACGAACAAATTTAAAACGGGGAAAAATTAAGTTTATTATTCATTTAATTTTTAATAAAAAATTAACAATAATGAAACTAATCCCATTTCAATATATTGTGGTGTTTAATTGATACATATGAAAAAGTTATATTCACTGTAAAAAAAAAAAAAAAAAAAAAAAAAAAAAAACGGCAAAAATTGCTGGCAGTAATTTTGCAAGCAGTTTTTGCAATAGAAATTGCAATAAAATTAGATGCAAATTTTTTTGCATCTAATTATACTGCAATTTTTGCATCTAGTTATACTGCAATTACTACAGACGACGTTGATCTCAATTATTGAATTCGTATCTTTAATATAAATATATACTCCTTGGTCCAATTTTCAAAATATCCTTATTTTGGAAACATTCGATTATAATCATAAAAAAGAATTTTTTTATCATCATTTGAAGTGTATCTTTAGTGTCTGGTATGATTTTCCTTTTCTATACAAATTAATCTTTATTTTATAAATTATTCTTAATGTTTAGTCTATTTTTAATGGTTTTATGTGTTTTGGTAGCCACAAATTCGTAATTTTTTGTTTTTTCATGGCTGGCACGATGTTGGAACTACACACTTAATTTGTAGTTTCAAAGTATTTCGGGTCTGAAGAATTTATTTTTGTTGTAGAACATGCGAATATATACTTTTTTGATTGGTTTTACTTTTTCATGTTTTAATGATGTTTATTGTATTACATCTAATCGTTTTATATTTATATATATGTGTGTATATTAACTTCGTTAAAATGCAAATATTAATAAGAAAAGAAAAAAAATCATTCTTTCTTTAAAATTACATTTCACGGAAGCCTAACATAAAAAACATTGTTGTCAACCGGAAATATTGTATAAAGGGTGAGTCATAAATATCGAAACAATAGGCTATCTCCTTAAATATTGCCTCTAGACCCATACTTCCAATTGCAAAAACTCATAAAAAAGGTGAAATTTCTGATAACATAAGTTGTAACTCCATGGGGGGGGGTCTATTTGAAAAAATACGAAAATTAAATTTTTGTACGACCCCCCCTTGAGCAAAATTCCCAGTTAGGAAATTATTCCTTACCCAATTCTAACTTGAACAAAAAAAAAAAAAAAAAAAAAAAAAAAAAAAAAAATTCTTCTCCGTATTTGAAAACCTGACAGAGATATTAAAATCCAACATTCTCAAAAATTCGTGACTTACACCACTTTACCATGCCTGTAAACGATGGTTTCCAAAGCAAATAAGGGATCGTTCACAAATTGTCCATTATTATATGTCGGTTTAAGACCATGCCTGTTATTTGAACATAATAAAGCAACGTATTGATTTAAATCAAAACTTGTTTTCAAAACATGTTGATCGTTAGCATTATTGGCCTGAATAGATCAAAATATGTAGGTCAGGTCCTAAACCAACTCATAAGGAAAAAAGTTCTGCCCAGCATGAAATAATGTTAAAATCATATTCCGGACCAGCCTGGAAAAAAAAGCTTAAATCATAGCCGGTTCAGCCGTGAATTTCTTCATAGATTTTTTACTTCAGTGTAGTTAAAAATTGTTACGCGTGGAGGAGTTCCGACCAAAAAAACTTAATATAGAATTTCGTTTTTTATATTTATACTTTTTAGGTGCGTTCGTAAATATGTAAATACGTAGCACCTATTGTTGTCGCTTAGTCTGTCCGTCTGTCTGTCTGTCCGTCCGTCTGTCTGTCTGTCCGCTTATAACAACGCAAAAACTACCCAATCGAATCGTTTAAAATTTAAATATATAATTATAACATAATTTTGCCGAGTCATTTCAAATTTTATGAAAATCGGATGCATAGATCAAATACAGGGACAATCAAAAGGATTCCGTTACATTACGGTCAATGGGGAAAAAAGTTTCAAATGCATTTTAATCGTTTAAAATTCAAAACATATAATTATTACGTAATTTTGTCGAGTCATTTCAAATGTTATAAAAGTCGGATGCATAGATCCCTTACAGGGACAATCAAAAGTATTCCATTACATTACGGTTATTGGGAAAATTCCACTACATGATGCTATACGGGGAATCATTGTTTGGGCATGTTTTAATTATATTCAACTATTTCACATTTTATGAATAAGATATTCGTTGCTGAGGTGCAATAAAAATTACTTCCTGCATATTTATAGAAACCCAAAGATTTCGACTACTATACTGTATCCGAAGCACGCTCTACTATATCTTCAAGATCTGAATATTTTTAAAACTTTGTTATCGTACGAACGCACCTCATTTGCTACGCTTCATGTGCAATTTCCAACTTGTTTATTATTAAAGAAGCGCCAAAGGCTGTGATATATTCATTTTATCAATGAATCTCTGTTTATATGTAAATGTTTCACGTATATTTTATTACCGCTAATCCCGTGCGTTGGAGACTTTGAAAAATGTCATACAGTTAAACCTTTTAAAACGGAATCACATAAAAAAAGAAAAAATACGTAATAGACAAATGCCCTTTTTAGGAGAATTAAATAGAGTTTATTTTTTTCTCACGTATTTGTGTATTTATTTTGCATGGATCAACACATTTTCTGTTTAAGACAGAATTCCGTAGTATGCAGATTTTTTTTTTCTCTGGTTCTTTTAGTTTAATTTTTTAGCATTTAAATATACTATTCTTAAATAAAAAAAAAAGTTTTTTGTAAAAAAAAAGCAATTTTAAAATTTATGTGGTTTTTGTAAAAATATTGATTGAACCAAATTTTACTTATTTTATGCACGTATTAGGTCAGTCAGAGGCTGTGATTTTAATACGGATTGTTCGAGACCGGGATTTCAAATTTCGTCCAATGTAAAACTGGGAAAAAGGAAGCAGTCCCATCCGGTATGAAAAATTATTAGACCCGGATAGGCGAGTCTTTAGAAAAAATTAATGTCTCGGTCCTGATCTGACCTGAGCCCAGAATACTGATTTTTTAACAGCCTGTCCAGGACGATAAAAAGCTTGGAGTTGTGAGAGCTAAATTAAAAAAAAGACTCAATCTACATCTTAGAAAAGCATTCTTTTAAATAACTGATGTTCAGCAAAACAATGCATTTCGTTTCCTGTATAATGACTTTTTTCTCGACTATTTCTTGTCTTTAAATTATTAAAAGTTAAGAATTGTTAAAGAAAAAAAAGTACAAACTTGAAAAATGTCATTTTTAATTATTTTACATTAGTTTTGTTAAAAAAAAATGAAAAATTATTTACTTTTGAAAATATGATTTTTTAAAAGTTATTATTTTTTAAATAAATATTTTTTATAGTTCTAAGATAAATATTGAAAAACAAAAACCCCGAAACAAAATTAAAATCAGATTTTCATTTTTGATTAAATAGAAAGAAATTGAAATCCGATAAATAATGTTTGGAATTATAACGATTTTTAACTATACCATTTAAACCAGTACTAACCATATAAAATTTTATAAATTTCATGATAAATTTTAGGATGTGATTTTCTTAGCAAAGTATATAGTTAACCATCACAAAAAAGAAAAACAACAACATTCTAACTAAAAGATAGATTTTTTACACGTTTCCTAGAACTGTTAAACTAACATTGTCTTTCAATTGTGCGCATTTCAATTTGTGTCTAATCCCTTAAAATCTGATGAATTAGTCAAACGGTTATAACTCCGCGAATTTTGAAGATATGAAGATGCAACTTTTTGTGTATTATTCAGAACTGGATAAGGAAAGTTTTCCTAATTGGAATTTTTACCCTACGGGGGCCGTATAAAAAGTTAATTTTCGTACTTTTTCAAATAGACCCCCCATGGAGTTGCAACTTAACTTATCAAAAATTTCACCTTTTTTTATGAATTTTTGCAACTGGAAGTATGGGTCTAGGGCCAATATTTAAGGAGCTAGCCTATTGTTTCGATATTTATGACTCACCCTGTATAATACAAGATAAACAAATTTGTAATGAAAAAAATACCATTTTAATCTTCTCGAATTTTTTAACAAGAACATGAGTCTTACAGCGTGAACTACAAAGCATTTCAACTAAAATATTTGAAATAGTTTACCTAAAATAAGTATGAATTTGTAACTTAATAAAGACACCTTGTGTTTGTTAGCTGTAGGAGAAGAAATTTTTTCATGAAATGTTTGTGTTTTGATATGAAATGACTCTTTAATTTTTTTTTCTTTTTTACTCAATTTAAGGAAGTAGTAAAAGGTAAAATAAAAAATGAGAAGAAAATCAAAAAAGAACAATTTTACAATTCGAGAACAAAAATGGAATTAATTGTGAATGGAATCAAGTGTAGTTAATTGATTGTACCAGTTTATAAGAAAATATCACAGTTGCAATATGACGTAACTTCCATAGTGTCAGAAATTGTACGGTAGAGAAAACGGTACAAACGGAGAAGAATTATAAAAAATCCTTTAAAAAATATGGTTTAAAATTAGCAAAAAAAAAAAAAAAAAAAAAAAAAAAAAAAAGATTAGAGCAATGAATATCAGCGTTAATAAAAGAATGATAAGCAAATAACTGCTATTTAATCATAGATAACTTTTTTTTGTTCCAACAGTTTAAACATTTATGTATAAATAAATAAATAATATCATAGTTTCGTATGAAAGTATGCTCTGCTCAAGAAGGGAAGTAATATTTTTCTTTAAAAATATTTTTGAAAAAAAGCGCAAAATCCTAAACTAAATACCCTAATGTCACAGTAACAAAAGAAATATAATGATTTATGATTCAGCTCGATTTTTCGGATCTAAAAGTAATCTTCAGAAATGTACCTTTTTCGTAGAACGTTTCAAATCCTTTAGCGACTGTCGACATTTTTCGAATGTTTAATAAGAAGGTTGAGTGATATTTAGGGGAAGAAATAAGAGTCTTTCAATAACTCTTTAGATTTCGTTGTAATAAAAAAAAAAAAAAAAAAATGTTTGAAGTTTTTCCTCTTTAAAACGTAAGTAGAAAAGAAGTAGAGGGAAAACAGGAAATAAAAAATATATTTTGTTACTTATTTAAATAAGTTCTTCTATAGACATTTATCACGAATGAAGCTAATCTATGTTCATTAAACGATTTTAAAGGACGTTCTATAAAATGATAAATACATATTCTAAATATTTTTGAACAATAAAAGTATTTTATGGGGGTTGATTGGTTGGTTGAATGGGGTTTTATGGCGCAAAGTCCTCTGTGGGACATGCTGCGCCAAGAACAAGGTAGAATAAAACATAGTTAAAATTTAATATAAAATGTAAAATGTGAAAGTTACATTAAAAACTTGTCGTAGATATGAATTAAGTGGATAAATCAATGCGGTGATACATGAAATTAAAAACCAATTAAAACCAGACAAAGATATTTAAAGAAGTGTAAAAAGATTAAATTCTAAAACTAGTTAAAATTCTAAAACAATAAGATAATGACACGAAAACCAAATTGGAAAAGTACTACAGAAAACCTAAAGTGTAACTAAAACAAAGACCAAAAAGAAAAAAAATTCAATTAAGCACATACTCCTCAAAGATAGTATTTTCCTCGGAATCCGAGCCACTGAAACTCTCGGACTCCATAGCCTCCCGAACATAGTGCTGAAGTTGCCTGTAGGGGGGCCTTAAATTTTCTTACACATGGACTTAGTGATGCATTTTTCAATCTTTTAACGGCAGTCTTCCGCCCTGGGGATGCCGGAGCGGGTCTTTTTATGGTTACTGTTCGTTTTTTCTGCGATTTCTGTAATGTTTTTGAACTTGTAACAGCTTGGGTCCCAGCCTTGATCCCTTCTTTCTGAAAGCCAGTTTTTACTATTTGACCAGTGTTGGGTTTTTTCGAGTTTAATGCAGATGAATTCGGGTCATTTTTTGGTAGCAGACTTTGTCTTATTTAGAGGTTTGGATAATTCCTTAGATTAAGCTTGAGATTTCTCACTCAGTTTTTCAAGATAAGTGATTTTTACAGGTTCTGTGGATGGTAGCCAGAGTTCTAATGGCGGATTTACAAGACATTTAGCAGGGAGAGAGATATCTCGGGTTTCTTTAATTGGCGTGCTAGTTGATTGTGTTTCAATAGATTTATTAGGAGGATATGAGGAATCAGTTTGGGTACTTATGTGTCTTACAGATTTTGATTGGTTTTTAAGTAAGCTGGAGTAAGAAATTCCGACAGATGGGGTTCTGTTTTCTACGAGTTTGCGGGATTCAGGATAAGACAAATTTTGAGTAATTTTAACTGCGATAATTTCTTTCTCTCTGTTACAATTAGGACAAGTACGGGAATATGCAGTATGATTTCCATTACAGTTTTCACAACGTTCGGGTTTTTCACAATCTTTATTGTCGTGTCTGACAGGACAGTTCAAGTAAGCGGCTTTGATTCTAATTGGTAAAGTAGGGCTATTGAAAATGAGAATGACATGCTTTGTAGGAAGGACTTTTCCATTCCGACGGATAGTGATGCGACGTGCATCAAGGACATTTTGGTCTTTTAAATTTTCTATGAGTTCATCTTCTGTAGAGAATAATAAATCTGGTTCAGAGATAACACCTCGGCTTGTATTTAGAGATTTATGTGTTTGTACAGAAACGGAAAATGTGCCTATTGTAGAGCAATTAATGAGAAGTTGCGATTGTTTAGCTGTAGATACTTCTACTAGTAAATATCAAGATTCTAATTTTTGGAGAGAGTGGCCATCTCCTGAGACAGATTGGAATGTTTTTGCACTGAGAAATGGTGAAGTTTTTCAAAAGGAAATATCAGAGTGACTATCAGTTCGTTTAATGATAAAAAAGCGAATGAAAGAGGAAGTCTGGACAGTTTGTTGCTCTCCACTAGTGAGAGAGATAGAAGGAAATGAAGCTTTTCCCTCCATTATAAAAAAAAAATCTGACCCCGGCCGCACCACCCACTACCGAGCCCAACAAGGGGATTCACATTCGTGCACCAGTGCTAACCAGGGCCCATACGGTCACAAGATAAACCTATGTCAGTCTCCACCTTTAACGAGATGACTAGTATTTGCTCGATCACTTGATACCTCAAGCCAGTGACATAGTCAGCTGACCAGCCGATTGATGCATACGGACCAATATGCACCTCCCGTCTACCTGAAGCAGAGGCCAAAGCAGTGTGTTGGTTTCCCTCAACTGCCAGGATCCCCCTATCCAGGGACACGGGTCGCCACGCACGGCCAACACGTGGGTGGTTTACAATTCTCCATGAGTCGATATACAGGATGATATCGGCTCATACAGAATCGCCCTCACCTCCAAAAAGGAAACCACAATGAGAGTGAAACAAAGATGAAAGGAAGACCAGAGGGGTAAGAGGAAAAGAAAAGGAGAAAGATCACTCAGGTGCCCCGGGGTTGTGAAGCCCGTGAATACCTAAAGAAGGTATCCCCCTGGGGGTATTTTATGAGGGGAAAGTATTGATGTCGTTTAAAAACTTAACGTCTTGCAGAATTTTTTCAAGAATAATATAATTATTAAATTAAAAATAAATAAATAGAAAACAATTTGTATGTTAATTATCATGTTGACTTAAAATTGTTAAAATTTATAGTTAAAAAACACCACAAATACTTTAAAAATATATCTTATTTATTTTTATTGCCACTCTGTATATAACACATGCTAATAAAATATTTTACAGAAGATGACTGCGTAACTTCAATTTTTATAGTAAAATAAAAATTCAGTTTTTTTTTTTTTTAATTCTTTAATGTCTTTTTAGCATTTTTCAACAAAGTTGAAAAGGGCTTATGCATTCGGTTTTTCTGTCCGTCTGTCCGCGCTCTAATTCACGTAAATATACTCGGATTGCCATGAAATTTTAGAACGTTATTGATGTTTACCCTAACACGAACCCTATTGAAAATGAAGTATCTACCATGATTAGTTTATCTACAGAGAGAATCAAAAGTTTCCCATTACATTACGGCCTATGGGGAAAAATCGTTAATATACTCAGATTGCCATGAAATTTTAGGAGGGTCAATCCATTACAAGTGGTCCAGTACTGGTCGCTCGACTATTTTTAAAAAATCTGAAATTTTTTGTACAACAAACCTAACATGATGGAAATTCAAAATGACCGTTATTTTAATTCTACTATTTTTTGTTTGTGCATGGCGGCCATCTTTGTTTCATCGTGTGCAGCGATTTTCTCAGATACTAGGATACACAAAATTGTAAATATCTCGTCTTCTATTTTTCCAATTGAAATGGGGTTTGCAGCATTTTGTTCAGAATAAAATAGGCTAAATATACAGTGTAAGAAAAATTTTGAAAAATAAATTTTTACAAGTAAAATTTTAGCACAAAATTTACGATTTTTTCCAAATTCTATCCGTTTGCAAGAGGAAATTTTTCCTACAAGGGAAACTGTCAACCTTACACAATTTTTTCTACAAATAAGTCAAAAGTGCGTGTACTCATACACCAAAACCCAGATCTGGGAGTTAATGTCTCTTTGCGAAAAAAATTCCGAAATTCGTCAAAAATTTCAAAAATCGCACTTTTTAGGCTTTGATATCTCTGGTGGGGCACGAGATAAAAATCTGAAATTTTGGCCTATGATAGTATCATGTAGTAGCGTTATGTACAAAAAATTTCAAGAAGGAGATTTGACTACAAGCTGAGATATGACATGGGAAATACGTGAAAACAATACTACCAAACTATTGTAAACCTACTATGTAATTGTTCAACAAGACTTTCAACCTTTCACAATTTTTTCTACAAATAGGTCAAAAGTGTGTGTATTCATAAACCAAGTCCCAGATCTGGGAAATGATTTCTCATTGCGAAAAAAAATTCCGAAATTCGTCGAAAATTTCAAAAATCGCACTTTTTAGGCTTTGATATCTCTGGTGGAGCAAGAGATAAAATTCTGAAATTCTGGCTTTTGATAGTATTGTGTAGTAGTGTTATGTACAAAAAATTTCAAGAAGGAGATTTGACTACAAGCTGAGATATGACATGGACAATATGTGAAAACAATACTGCGAAACTATTGTAACATACTATGTAATTGTTCATACCTCCAAAATTTTAAATTAATTATTTATGGTATAAAGTTAAATGTTAGTTACAAATATCTTTTTCAAATGCTTCTGTGTGATTTAAACAATTCAGAATGTATGCTAAGCCAATACACTATTTGTCCAGATGAACAAAACTATTAGAAATGCTATTGCAACAATTTTACTCGGAACACATTTCAGGAAAAGTAACTTACAGACAATGAATTGCAACTGATCGAGTTGACATGACTTCAATTATAAACCTAGAGAATTTCATTCAAGTTAACAAGGGATGACAAGACTTGGGGGGCTTCAAATAAAATTTTTTGAAAGAACGGCCTGATGGACTGACAACAGTAACTGGTCGAACTCATAACATCTCTCGTAAATATTGTTAAGCTCTTTGTTGAGCATACATAGTATTTTGTAAATTAAATGCTTATTATTTAACTGTTTTCAACAAACGATATTTTCTGTGTAAATATTGTAATAAAAGAGACTAATCTCATTTCTCCTAATGTACTCGTAATAGCATTTCTTAACATTTTTTTAATCACCGTATCTCAGCTTGTAGTCAAATCTCCTTCTTGAAATTTTTTGTACATCACACTACTACATAATACTATCAAAGGCCAGAATTTCATATTTTTATCTCTTGCTTCACCAGAGATATCAAAGCCTAAAAAGTGCGATTTTTGAAATTTTCGACGAATTTCGGAATTTTTTTCGGAAAGAGAAATCATTTCCCAGATATGGGACTTGGTGTATGAGTACACACACTTCTGACTTATTTGTAGAAAAAATTGTGCAAGGTTGACAGTCTTGTTGAACAATTACATAGTAGGTTTACAATAGTTTGACAGTATTGTTTTCACATATCTTCCATGTCATATCTCAGCTTGTAGTCAAATCTCCTTCTTGAAATTTTTTGTACATAACGCTACTACACAATATTATCACAGGCCAAAATTTCAGATTTTTATCTCGTGCCCCACCAGAGATATCAAAGCCTAAAAAGTGCAATTTTTGAAATTTTTGACGAATTTCGGAATTTTTTTCGCAAAGAGAAATTAACTCCCAGATCTGGGACTTGGTGTATGAGTACACATACTTTTGACCTATTTGTAGAAAAAATTGTGTAAGGTTGACAGTTGCTCTTGCACGAAAATTTTCCTCTTGCAAACGGATAGATTTTGGAAAAAATCGTGCATTTTGTGCTAAAATTTCACCTGTAAAAATTTATTTTTCAAAAATTTTCTATAACTGTGTATTTAGTCTATTTTATTCTGAACAAAATGCTGCAAACCCCATTTCAATTGGGAAAATAGAAGACGAGATATTTACAATTTTGTGTACCCTAGTATCTGAGAAAATCGCTGCACGCGATGAAACAAAGATGGCCGCCATGCACAAACAAAAAATAGTAAAGTTAAAAGAACGGTCATTTTGAACTTCCGTCATGTTAGGGTTGTTGTACAAAAAATTTCAGATTTTTTAAAAATGGTCGAGCGACCAAAAAAATATTTTCTGGACCACTTGAAATGGATTGACCCAGGACGTTATTGACGTTTACCATAGCACTAACCCTATTGAAAATGAAGTTTCTACAATGATTAGTTTATCTACAGGGCGAATCAAAAGTTTTCCATTACATTACGGTCCTTGGGAAAAAATCATTAATATACTCGGATTGCCATGAAATTTTAGAACGTTATTGACGTTTACCGTAGCACAAGCCCTATTGAAAATGAAGTTTTTACCATGATTAGTTTATCTACAGGGCAAATCACAAATTTCCCATTACATTACGGCCTATGGAGAAAAATCTGTAATATACTTGATTGTATACTTGATTGTAATATTGCCATGAAATTTTAGGACGTTATTGACGTTTACCCTAGCAGAAGCCCTATTGAAAATGAAGTTTCTACCATGATTAGTTTATCAACAGGGTGAATCAAAATTTCCCCATTATATTACGGCTTATGCGGAAAAATCGTTTCAAAGGAATTTTAAAGATGTTATACCCTGTCAAACAAATTAAAGTATGCATTCTATAAAATATAAGGTGAAAATATAGCTATTATTTATTTACAGGGCCACACAAAAGAATTCCATTAGATAATGGTAAAAGGGAAAATTGCGTGTGACATATTTTAAATATATTAAAAGGTTTCATATATAATAAAAATGATATATGTCAATGTGGCTTAGTATAGATTATACGAAACTGCCTTCCAAAATATAAAGTACATAGTATTTACAGGGACACATAAAAGATTCCAAATAGTACATTCTTTCCGAAGTACTGTATATGTATCCGATGATAGCTGATGGATAGATGAAATGAATTTTAATTATTATATGCGCGTATTAATTTAATTAAATTTATACATATTATAAGGTGTGTGTAAATGCTATAGTTAATATACAGGGTTATCCAAAAGAGCGTCGACGTTACTGAATATGAGCATAAATTACTAAAAGCTGATTATTAAATAAATTATGCTGAACTGCATTAAATTTTCTAAGAAATGTTTGCAGAATATAGATAAAATGATATACAGAGCCACATAAAGAATTGGGTACATGGAGCCTATGAACGATAACTTATAAGAAAATGATTTCAGTTGTTTTAAGAGTGTTTTAGTTTAAAATAAATTTTATCTTAAGATTGATGGGTAATAAAAGTACCAGGCAAATAAAAAGGTTGAACAAAGTATTCAAGTATGTTTTCATCTATTAGTATAAATTGCTGAAAGAGAAATTTTTAAGCTACTAGACATCTTTTGCTAAACTAAATTTTCCCATTATACATTATGTATATTAGCTGACAAATCAAATACAGGACTGTTCAATAGTACTGCAATACATATTTGGCTTTATATCATTATTTACCTAAATAATGAAGTTTAGTAAAGATTTCATGAAGCGTTGGAAAGTGCTTCATAATCTATGCTTAACGCATGATTTTTCTTGCTTGTTTTAACTTACATAGGTAGGAACGCACATAAAATAAGAACGATTTTAATACTTAAAGAAACAGATGCATTGGGCTAATGAACAATTTATTGTAAATCACCTTTTTTTAATATGAAGTTTCTTTACCGCTCTTTCTTTTAATGTTGGATGTTTATAGTTAAATATCTGTCAAAATTATAACATGAAATTTCTTGGATTTATGCACAGATAAATAAATAAAATCATAGTTTCGTATGAATGTAAGCTCTGCTTTTGAAGAGAAGAAATAATTTTCTTTTAAAATTATTTTTGGAAAAAAACACAAAATAACAAATTAAGTAACCCATTGTCAGAGTAACAGAAGAAATATAATGATTTATGATTCAGCTCGATTTTTCGGATCTAAAAGTTATCTGCAGAAATGTAAATTCTACGTGGTACATTTCAAATTCTTTATCAACTGTCGACATTTTTCGAATGTTTAATAAGGAGTCTGAGTGATAGTTGGGCTAACAATTAAGAATCTTTCAATAAACCTTTGGATCCGGGTGTGAAAGAAAAATGTTTGAAGACTTTCGTTTTTTAAAACGAATATACTTAAGAAGCAGACTAAAAAATAATATTTTTTTATTTTTCAAATTTTTTTCCAGGAATATTTTTCCAGAATTTTTTTTTCCATACATTTTCCCGGAATAAATCTAATCTCTGTTCAATAAATTCAAATAACAGATTCTAGATTTCTAGATTCTAGATTTTAAATGAGGCTCTATTAAATTATAAATAAATTATAAATACATATTCCAAATATTTTTGGATCAGAAAAGTATTTTATAGAAATGAATGTCCGGTGACAGTTAAATAAGAATTTAACCGTCTTGCAGAAAGAGTCGCAATGATAATATAATTATTAATATATATATATATATATATATATATATATATATATATATATATATATATAGAACAGTTACAATTGGTTGAAATACTTATAAAAATGCAGCGAACAAACTTCTATTATAAATTCTTAATGAAATATATAAAATAACAAAAACCAGTGATAATGCACATTGTATGAAAAATAGCTATGAACTGGTCAATATTATGAAAAATCTTAAATGTATAAAAAATATAACTACATATGACTTCAAAGATCTTTTTAATTATATCGATTTATTAGATTTAAATAAAAGTACGATTTTTAAAATATCATCATGATTTGGATCTATCAACGAACATTGATACTTATTATTTTCTTATTTTAACAATTTTCATAATCTGTAATAATTTTATATGCAAGATAACATAATCTATACTAATAAAATCCGTGCGCCTCTGTCTGTCTGTCTGCTTGAAGCCGATTACAGTTCGCAACGCGGGCGAGTTGGAATTCGCAAGAGGTGTCTTTCGATTGGAAAAATTCCGGTGAAGTCATTTCGGGCATTTTCGAGACCATGGGACCAAAATTAAAAAAAAAGTTATGAATTAAAAACCACTTGGGAATCGGAACGAAAAATGTCTCAATTCCCAAGAAGGACATGAATTTTTCCCCTTTGGCTAAAAGAAAAACAGCCAAAAACCTCTTTTTCTATCGGCGCTAATTGCGTTTTTTTTCTGCATCAATTTTTTTGACTTGCCGTAGAATATTTACCGTAGTTTTCGCTAAAATATTGAACTTAGAAATAAAACAGGACTATCGAAACTTCTTTTTTTGCGCGTTTTTTCTGAAACCATCATGCAGACAGTTTTTAAAGCAGAAAAAAACTGATTACATATTCAGAATCTGCGTAAAAGTCTGCTTCTGATGAATTAAAAAATACGAGAAAATGTCTTATGGGCGCGCAGCGCCAACCGTGCAAAACCAAATATTTTTTACGGGACGATGGCGACCATGGCGCGTAGCGCCGGTGGGTGGTAGGTCGGTGGGCGCGTAGTGCCCAAAGAGCGAAATCACATATTTTTAACGGGATAATGGGCGCATAACAACCATAGCTCTTTAATTTACTTTTTTTGCGCTTGAGGATTCGAACACCAAGACTTGCTTATTAAATGAATTTTTTTGCTTATTATATACTGCTTAATATCGAGGTTCGTTCGGAAAAAGTGGCCCAGCTAGCGGGCGTAGCTCGCTAGTATATATAAAAAAGTTGATATACCACATTTTGTTGTAAGTATATTATCAGATTTATAATATCATTATGAACGTAGATATTTTAATAATAAAATACATTTATATTGATATGTTGATCATATAATTTTAATTCATACTGATAATACTAGTGTATCTCAATTTGCAGTAGATTATCCATCTAATATAGAAATACAAAAAAAAAAAAACTGCTTTGATTAATATCATTAACTTTAGATTAATATCATCCTTTAGTATAACCGCTTAAATTATACTAAAAGAAAACAAATTAATAACTGGTATGTATGACAAACTGAATGAATTTAATTTTAAAGTTAATATATTTACTAATTTTGAATCCCGTTTTATATTTCTGTGTATCGTAATATACACCTTAATCATTTATATAAAGTAAAATGTTTATTTCCTTCTCATCTAATTAATGTTAAAATCAAAAAGCTAGTTTATGATGCTATAAATAATGGTTTTCCTAAAAAATTCATATATTCTTTAATATAAAATTAGTTATTATATGATCTCAAATATAATTAACACATTGCATAAAAAAGTATAAAAAATATTAAAACATAAAAAAAATAATAAAAAATTTAAAATGTAAAAAATATTTAAAGAAATGTACATAATAGGATGTCTGGGTGGATAGATGTTAGAGTACGGAGGAGGGCAGTGTTGTCTGGAGAATAACAGTGGGAAATGCATTTGTTAAATAGGAAAATATATTCTATTGGGAGTTTAAATAACACTAATGTATGGATAATTTTACAGTTATAATAATTATATTAATATAATTTTATTAATTTACATTATTATATTGCACTTAACTTTTAATAAATGAGAGACCTATAACACTATCTAAGTGTATAGGGTATATATATTAATTAGCTATTTTTAAATCTTATATCATCTTAAATTAAGATATAGTGTTTAGCTTAGCATAGTCAAATTAAATGTCTTTGTTTTAAATCTTAATAGGGTAAACTATGGTGTATGATTTATTTTTTCTGTTATCTCATTATTCTGATTTTAATTTATTTATTAATTTATTATTATCATGTGTCCGACAGTTATTTTTTTTCCTTTTCATTTTTCTGTCCAATTTAGTAATTTTGTTGTGCAATTTAGTTTTATGTGTGTTGGTAGCCCCAAATTCGTATTATTTTGCTTTTTCATGACTAGTTATTTTATAGAATAATGGTTGTCTAACCGTTAAAGTATTAAAGATGGCAGGAAAAACAGTTTGAACTGATTATAACTGATTCTAGTCAGTTTTGAATCGTTTATGGCTGGTTTCTACGTTATTGCCATTGCGAGTACATGTTTTGTCGATATGTGTATTGATCTTGCATAAATTTGTAAACGGCATATTTATGTTAGTTTATTTCATTTAAAATTATTCATGAATGTAATTTTTTCTTTTTCTTTTTTAACAATGATTTCTGCAGGAATTGAGTGATCAATCAGAAACTAAGATATATTTTAATGGAATAGCAGTTGGAATAGTTGTTAAATAAGCGTGAACTAAGAAAAATAGTACCATACTTGTGAAAAATTATTAAATTCGATAGAAGAAATAAATTATGCCTCAAAAAATTCCTCGAGATTATAAGTTGATCCAGACTTCAGAAGGTATAAAAATTTATTTGTGCCATTATCTGTTGCCGTCATCTATTAACAGTGTTGCCAAAACCTGCTGTCATATTTTATTTCTCTAGGAACATTCTGTTCGCTATTTTTTATAGCACCTGGATATAGTGAGAGAAATTAAACGAATATCATATTACTGCAATCCTTGTTCTTAAATATAATGAAAATAAAATAAAGGTATTTGATAAATTTTAAAATGATATGCTCTTGCATTTTTAATTTGAAAAAAAGTTTATAAAATATTGTTATTAAATAGCATAATTATTCCTGTCAGCATGCGATTTTTTAATAATATTTAAAATTATTATTATTTCATTTGTAATCAGTATTTATAATTTGTGATTTGGATATAATTTTCGTAATACTTTTTAAATGAATTATTATTTTTTCGACAATAGGACAAAGTAATCTAATAGTTATATAAATCTGAGTTATACAAATTTACATAACTATTCCCGCACTACATTCTGTTATTTTGTTTTACTTTTAACAAATATAAAAATAATATTACATTATATTTGGTTTTATACATTATTTACTAAATCATCTATTAATAATTTGAAATGTATTTTTCGAATGTCTTTAGCTATTTACAGGGCTGCCACAGGCGACTATTTTCTGTTCCTACCAGTATTTTTCTAATATACATTTTTAAGTACATTTTTCTTACAAATGTTGTCAAAGAGTCTAATAGCGGTCTCTGTTTTAAAAAAAATGGTGCGAGTTGGAACAAAATAATAATAATAATAATAATCGCTAGTGGCAGCCTTATATTTATCATGATTTAATTTATAAAACAGGTTTTTTTAATGGTAAAATGTTTGTTTTACACTTTTACGTCAATCGTTACGGCAATCATTATTCTATAAAAATAGCTAGTTAGATCATAGAATCCAGTAATTTTACATACTTTAATTTTACTACTTGGCTAGTTATTTTATGAAATAACTAGGTATTTAAAAAAATAACTGAATTTTACGCTTTAACGGTAACATATATATTATATTAAAAAAAAAAAAACTATCATTTTTTATAGAAAAATATATCATCATTTCGTCAAATCTCAACATATCAGATCTATTTAAATTTATTAGAAATTTTCTTAATATTATCTAAAACTTCTGTATTGGGAAGTATTTAATAGTGCCAATTGCTACCGAAAAGAATAAACAAATACGAAAACTAAAACGAAAATAAAAAGGAGCGTGTGGAAGAAAAAAAATCTATTCCAATCCAACTTCGAGAAGAAAGAAGTTTGGAAAATAACTCAGAAAAAGAAAAAATGCAAAGATCCAATTTCGGTTAATATCGAAGAAAACTATTCTAAATCCTGTAAAATTCATTATACATCTTCATAATAATAGATACAACTTTTATGGTGACAAGGTTTTGATAGGACCAATTACTGTAGCAAAATCAAATTTAGAAATAATTGAAGTTCACATTTAAGGGTGTACTCAAATCCAATTTACTTATATTCTGACTCATTTCACATTTTATTTTTGCTCTCAAAGAAATATAATTAGCAGATTGTATGTTTTAGAAACTTATATAATGTGCCGCATTGCTCAGTTTATTCATAAAAAGTAGAATGCATTTCAAAAAATGCAGTCAAATTTGACATTTTGTACCGAATTTTCAAATATGATTGTGAATGAAGCTTTGAAGGGTATTCAAATAAAAAATTGCTTATATTCTAACTCATTTTTAAATTCACTTTTCCTCTCAAACGCATCCAATTGGCAATTTCTCTTACTTAGAAACTATATAATATGGCCGTATTGGCCATTTTTCTACATAAAGGCAGAATATATTTTAAAAAGTGCTGTCAAAATGGGCATTTTGAATTGAATTCCTCTTAAGGTGATTCTGATAAAACAATTTCTTACAGAAAAAATGAAATTAAATACTCTTCAAGAGCAAAGAAATAAATTTGTTAAACTGGATTTATCTCTAATCATATTTTATTTTTTGTTGGTGAAATTACCTCTGATTTTCGAAATCTACCTTTGCATGTAGAGCATGCCGACAAGGATTTTTTGGTTTTGCATCTATCTTAAAAATTGATTTAGATACAGTAATTTGTTCAATTCTAAGATTGGCTATTATTTAAAAAGATGACTCATTTATAATCAATTTGAATTTGGCTGAACTAATATATAGGACACAAAAAGAATTAAACCAAGTTCGTTGGTCCATGTCACCCCCACCAATTTGTTAAAAAATTACGAATACTTAAATATATCAAATAAAAAAAAAATAAAAAATCGATAAAAATCTTTTTTATCAAGGCTTTATTTATTTATTTATTTTTGCCTCTACCATAAAAGTTTGCCTAACTATAGCAGTTTAAAAATTAATGGTGTCCAATTTTTCTAGAAACCAGTTATTTTTTTTGTTTAAACTGTAAGAATCATGATTTCTCACAATTTTATCTAATTTCTTGTAACCATTGTTGGTACTCACGAATATTTTAAACGACATTATCATATTAGAAAGCGCGATATTTCTGTGAAATTAGGCGATATTTGTCGCTATATGGCCAAAAATCCTATAGCTCTGGAGAAAACTGTGCCTGAATCCTTTGTAATAAGGTTCCACCTAATTTAATTGTATACGTTGAGTAAAATTAGTCCAGATTTTAAAAGCAAATATAGGATTTTACTATTGTTGCTTAATGTAAACTCATTTCTTCAGTTATGAATATAATTTTACAAAACTGTTTCTTCACATTCATTTTTTAGTAATAACAAAAATATAATCTTTATATAAATGCCAGACTGAAAAAAATGAATTTTTTTGAAATAACGGAAAGCCTTTATGAAATAAGAACGTCCTTTTTGATTGAAAAAGGGAAACATATTTTAGATTAAAAATCAAAATTCAAAGAGTTTTTTATGTATGATTTTTCATCTATATATTTTAAATGAAATAATTTTCCCTTTGCATTTCAATAAATAATAAACCTTTATTTAAAATAACACACACACACAAAAACTAATATACTTTAAATGAAATCGATAAAGAAAAATATGCCTAATTTTATCTCAATAGTTTATAGAAAGTTTTTTTCGGCGTTTATTACGCCAGAAAGAATTTTACCATATTTGATTGGATAGCCCCCAGGAATCAATCTTTATTCACTTACAACGCCACTGGGCATAATTGTCGAAAACATTTTAAAATATTGCTGAATAGAAATGGAATATTTCACAAATTGAATGCGGATTTAGAAATGGATATTTATTTCTATATACCTACGTTGCATGAAATCTTTTTAAAACTCATTTTCCGGAGTTATACATGATAATTTATAATTGATTCTCTAATGTTGAAATTTGATTTTTTATAATATTCATAAATAAGAATAATTGAAATGTTTAGTACGTAATATTCTATTTACTAAGTAGGGTAACATCCCCATTAATTGGCACATTAAGAATTTGTCTTTAAACCTACTTCAATTTTCATTGCCAAGAAATAAAATATTTACTTGCAAATATTTTTACCCATATACCATATACATATGCCAATTATTTGGAACTATCAAATTTGAAGCACCATTAAGTGGCATCTATCATTAATTCATAAATCCAAATATTTGTGTCAAAAATACTTTTACACAATTAAAGTAACCCTTTTCAACTAAACAAATCTGTTGTCAATTAAAATTTAAAAATTATTAGAAATCAGATAATAATGAATTGAAAAGCATGCCTTTCTTAAGCCAGAGAAGAAAGATTTGCAACAAAATGGATAATTTGATACAAACCATAATTGTTTCTCTTTCCTAGGCACAATTGTCATCTAGTAGCATAAACAGAAGTTGTAATCTTTAAAGTAAATGAACATATAACTGGTATATTGTCTTGCATTTTAAAAAGACTGGACGTAAATCTTATTTTAAGACATGTTTGTAGAATGTGCCAATCATTTATGCATGCCAATTACAGGGGAAGTTACCCTAATATTCCATTTTCAAGATATCCCTGCAATATAAGAAATATTTAAAATAATATAATTCTATAGATTTAATGAATTTTCCATACATTGAAGAATATTTAATATTCTCAAAAATTACATTCATATTTCTAATTAAGTTCTTTTTAGGTGCGTTCGTAAATATGTAAATACGTAATACCTATTGTTGTCGCTCAGTCCGTCCGTCTGTCCGTCTGTGCCTGTCCGTCTGCTGTCTGTCCGTCCGTCTGTCTGTCTGTCTGCATATAAAAACGCAAAAACTACCCAACCGAATCGTTTGAAATTTAAAATACATAATTATAACATAATGTTATCGAGTCATTTCAAATGTTATGACAGTCGGATGTATAGATCAATTACAGGGACAATCAAAAGGATTCCGTTACATTACGGTCAATGGAGAAAAAAGTTTCAAATGCATTTTAAGCGTCTGAAATTTAAAACATACAATTATTACGTAATTTTGTCGAGTCATTTCAAATGTTATGAAAGTCGGATGCATAGATCATTTACAGGGACAATCAAAAGTATTCCATTACGTTATGGTCAATGGGAAAATTTTTCAAATGCATTTTAATGATGTTACACTCATTCGAGCATAATAGAATTGGCATGAATCTATTAAGTATATACTAAAATATGCATTCTGTACAATCTGTGATGCAACGAATTTTTATTATTAAATTACAAGTAAGTAAATTACAAAAAAGTATTCCAGTACATAATGCTATACGGGGAAACATTGTTTAGGGCATGTTTTAATTATATTCAACTATTTCACATTTTATGAATAAGATATACGTTGCTGAGGTGCAATAAAAACTACTTCCTGCATATTTACAGAAAAACAAAGATTTCGACTACTATACTGTATCCGAAGTACGCTCTACTATATCACCAAGATCTAAATATTTTTAAAACTTCGGTATCGTACGAACATACCTCATTTGCTAGGCTTCACGTGCAATTTCCAACTTGTCCCTTATTGTATTGTTGAGAGTCATATTTTCAAGTAAAAAAAATGCAGAGAAAACAATATTACAATTTTACTCTTTTGCAAAACACTCTGAGGGTTAAAGCACCATGTGGCGTCGCTAGTCACCTACGCTCAATTCCGGCGTAGGTGAATACGCTCAGGTTCCGGAAATTCAAATAGTGTAATCGTGTTTTATTGACTATTGTGTATTGTCTCTAATTCCTTCGCCATTTTTTTCCTTTGACAATTTTTTGTTAGGGGGGGATGCTCTGCTCAAGTTCACATGCATTACTGTCATACCATATGAATTCTATTTTTATTAATGAACATCATTTATCAATATCAGTTATGCAATTGAAACCTATATTAATTCAAATCATTAAGTGTAAATTGCTACTATCACGGAGTTATAAATATGTTATATTTAATAATTGATTCTCTAATGTTGAAATTTGATTTTTTATAATATTTATAAATATGAATAATTTAAAGTCTTTTTAGCACCATGTGGCTTCGCTTGCGAGCTATGCTAAACAAATTAGCAGGTTCTGGCAATTTAAATAGCATGATAGTGTTTTTAATGACTGTTGTGAATCGTCTCTGATTCCGCTGCCTTTTTATATTCCTTTGACCTTGTTTATTCCTTTTCAGAGGGTGGGGGCGATGCCCAAGTTCAAAATCATCAGATGATAGGAATGAATCAGATGTTTCATTACTATCATCAGATAGTAATAAAAATATCAGATGATAGTAATGAAACATCATCATTACTATCATTGATGACGTTTCATTATGATGTTTCATTATGAATATGAGGCGAATTAGTGCTTATTTTTATTAATTCGCCTCACTTATTAATGTCAGTTATGCAATTGAAACCTAGATTATATCAAATTATTTAGTGCAAATTGTCACTACCTTTCGTTGTCTATAAAGTTTAGATAAAAATTTTCAAATTCCATAAGAAAATTGTCTTAAACATCATATTTTTTTGTTCTAAATTGACGAGAACATTCACTAGTAAATGTTTTTTACACGTTATAGCTTAACTATTTTATGTTATTTTTTATTTGTAATATCATTTTACTAATAAGTACATTTTATCAAGTTAAAATTGTTTGTAAAATGACGTTATTTAAACACTCTACAATCTGGCAACACTCTTATCCTTCTCGTTTTTGATTTATTTTCTACAAATGATTTTCGAATTAGCAGAATTAAAAATTTATTAAAAATTAAAGTAAAAATTCGATTTAGATCAGAAATAAGACCTGTATGTTTAAAAAGACACAAAATTAAAATTTAGTCGAAAAACTTTTCTAAAACAATGCGTTTTATCACTTAATTTTTGAGCCTCATAAGAGGCTCAGCTGAGCAAAAATGTTAGAAAAATAATTTTGGAATCTTATTCGAATACCGAAACTTAAAATTACTTATTTTGTAAAATCGTACATAAAATTACATAATTTTTTCACAAAAAACGTACAAATGTAAACAGATTATATATATGTATATACATTGCACAAATGTTTGTACGTAAAATGTACAAATTTAGCATATTATATATATATCTATATTGTGATATATACATATATATATATACATATTTCAATGGCCACAACGCCATCTACTTAAATATGTATCTGCAAAATTGGAAAAATTTCAAAATATTTTGATCTCGTGAAACTTATTTAACTGAACTTTTTTGACAAATTTTACATGAAAAATTACTTAATATAGTTCTAAGATTTATAAACAGTCTGCTTCTTTTTATTAACCGCATAGTTCTTTGCAATTCACCAATTTAATGATTTTCATTGATTTTTTTTTTCATATAATTATTATAAATTTTAAAAAGTTAAAAAGTCACAATAACATAGCTGCCAACTTTTACGCATTATTTGTTGCCACTAAAATTGTACAGTTTCCATTTGTTTAATCATAAGAATTCGACGATCAAATAAGTTAATATTTAATATAAAATTTTTGCGGTAGGATAAATTCGTAAAAGTTAGCAGCTATGCAATGATTTCGTTTATGACAGCAACAATGAGAAAACTACCTCATGTTTTTATTATTGAAAATGTTAGTAATAATTTAAATTTTAAGACATTGAAAAACATCTTTTTATATATTTAAAAAATGTTCAATATTAAAGATAATTAATAAGATTATTATTAAGATAATTAATCTTCTTACAAAAATAGTCGTATTTTAATATTGATATCAATCTTATTGCAAAAAAAAATATTTTTCGACGAACATTAATACAAAAATGTGTTGAAATTTCGCTTTACACACACACACATACATGCATACATATATATGTATATAAACTACAATGTTACTCAGACTTTCAAACTTTTCAAACTTCAGACTTTTTCAAAATTTTATATATTTTTAAATATTAAAGAAATCCATATGATTTAGATACAGAGAAAAAATTATTTACGTTTTTGCTCAATTATCGATATATGTAACACATGAAATATAGTACATTTTATATGTATTTATATTATACATATAATGTAATATATTTAATATAATTGCCAATCTTTGTTATATTTTTTTTACGTTAATTTCGGAAAAATCAAAGTCAAAATGCCCTATCTTTCGTCTATATCTAATAAAACCGAAAAAGTTACTCGCATGCTTTTTTATTCTAAATACTTCTTTTAGCGTACTCCATTGGATATCACCTAGAAATATAATGAAGTCTTCTTTTGCATTATTTGATTGGATCGTACCTAGAAATCCCAATCACTCTACAGTTCTAGCTGCGATTGCTGTCAAAGCGTAAAGAAGAAGTATTTTATAAATTTCAATGCATATTTTCGAATGGATTCTCTAGTATTTTTATTTATGCATGATACGTCGTATCTATCTGAAACTCATTTGCTTACTCATGAATATTATTTTCAACAACTATCCCTTCAAGTTTTTTTCTTTTTTTCTTCATCAAATTTTCTTTCTGTATGGGACTTCTTTTCATCCGATGCGATACTACTTTATTTCAAATCATACGTAATCCGATCTACCAAAATTTCACAATTTTCAGCCGGAATAACTTTATGTTCAACTATTTCTCTGAAGTACAGAATACTCTGAAATTACAATGTTTCTTATAAGTTATAAAATGTAAAACATAACTTTTTACATTATTATTATTAAATTTTTACTGAATTAATGGAAGCATAACATATCAAAATTAATAACAATAATTAAATGTGATTTCTATTTAAATAAATATCAAAATGTAAACTATTAAATTGTATTTTTATGCTAAATAACCATTTCTAAAGGGAAACTTTACAACTCGTATAATTTATATAAAATTTATAACAACAAAAAATGTACAGATAAAATTATATCAAAACAAAAGGGTACATATTTTCATCTGTACATCTAATAAAAAAATACAAAATGACGTGTACAATTCTTTATTCTAAAAACTTCTTTTGTAATGTTTGATTAAATAACTCTTATGAATTTGAGAATTTATAAAAGTCAGAATAAATTCAAATACGCTTACAGGACGACATAATCCGTTATGTTATTTTTTAACTTCAGATAATCTTACCAAAACTTCAAATTCAGTTTAAACTATTTATAAAATAATAATGATTTTAATAATAAAAAAAATAATAAGCAACAAAAAAAGGTATAAACTTATTCAAAAAGCAAAATTCAAATTAATTTTTTACAAAATTATTGATATTTCTAAAATAATATTTACTACCTAATATTCAATTAATAATCAATGCAAATGCGTATATATTTCCAGTAAAATCCAAACAAAAATGTTTATGTATATATCTTCTTATCTAATAAATCATACAAAGTTATTTACATGATTTTTATTCAAAAAATATTTTTGGCATGTTTGATTGAGTAGCATGTATTCGCCCCTATCCATATACCTTATACGTCTTAAGATTTCTGTCAGTGTACCGTAAAATGGGGTGAATCGGAACACTTTTCAGCTTTAACGTTAAAAAAAAGCAACAAGTGATTTTTAATTTTTTTAATTTTTCTACTAGAAACTTCGGTCTTGTTTTGTTTTTTACTTTTTAAGCAAAAACGAGACATTTTTACTGTTTATATATATATTATTTAGATTTTTAATGGTGCTCCGATTCACCCCGCAGATAGGGGTGAATCGGAACAAATGCTATAATTTTTATTTCTTCCGATTCAAACTTTAATAGGGTTGATAAAAACAGGTAATAATGATAAGGGAGGAATAGGAACGCGTAGTTACTTTGAAACCAAGCCTTTATTTTATATAGAAGTAAAGATATGCCTATTTAAAAATTAGGAAACAACTTTTAAAACAAGAAAAATTAAAAAATTTTAAGAAATTATATTTGAATTGGAAATGTAGAATTTAATGCAAATTTAGCCCTGTTATGCGTTATCCTTTACTAGTAGTCATTGGGTAAATGAATCTATTGAGTAGCTCCAATCGCTGCATGTATTAACACGATCTACTAATGCGCCCTCATCCCCAGCCCTTAGTACTGTTTGCATCCCTCTCTTTTTTAATTAGTTTTTCATTTTGAGATGTTTGTGTAATGTTGTGGATGTCAGAGAATAATTCTGTTCAGTTTTTCTAGCTAATTTGCTATTTTTAAATTATTTTATTGTGTGTCCCATGTCTGTTGTATTAGGCATTGACTTTTTTGTTTAACTAAGTAATTTCTTAGCACCTTTTAACTCTTCAAGTAATTAGAACAAACAAAATATTGTTACAATACATTTTCCTACATATGTTTTCAGGTAATACATATAAATATTACTATATAGAAAAATAAACTATGAGAGAAAACGTGTTCCGATTCACCCCTTAAATTTTAAACCTCTGATGTTATAAGCCATTTTTCATTTCTTCATTATGTAGTTTAGAAATAAGTAGAATTTAATACAGAATATCGTTTACAGGACTATCATTAATTAAAAATCCCCTCTCTCAGGTTTAGAATACGAAAAACACTGTAGTTACATACAAAGTTTTGAAGACGTTTCAAAAATGAGGTTTTTGAGGATCCACTTGAAGTTTTTTTATATACCCCAGTAGTTGTGCAAACATGTCAAAACTGAATTTTCCAACTCTTAATGTTATAACCTTCTTATAAAAAAATTGGCAACTAAAAATATCATCACATATATTTATATTGAATCTATTTGTATGATTGGGAAGTTTCGTTCCTTTTCACCCCGCTGTTCCTATTCACCCCATTTTACGGTATGCATGGAATCGTATAAAAATTCTGATGCAGAATTTCAAATGGATGTCACAGTTTTTATTTAAAGATATCTATGATATGTTAGATCATTTTTAAACTCGTTTGCTCACTACTGAATATGATTTTGAACATTTATCCCTTCAAGGTTTTTTCATGGATTCTGTATCAAAATATGTACCTCCTGATAACTTATATGGCTACTTGGTTTACTTTTTATTTACTTTATTTACTTTTTATTGGTATACTTTTTATTCTATAAGGTATAAATTTGTAGTCAGGATTCCTAAACTTCTATGAGTTTCCAATTTTTAACACATATTATTTTATGTTCGTTTCTTTATCCTAAGGGCAGAAAAATATTTCATGTAAGTAAAAAATATATATAATAGCATTGTTTTGTAATATACTGTTAATAAAGTTTTTGTTTTATATTTTAGAAAATTAATCAATATATAAGATATAAACATCTAAAGTATATTACTACATACCATCACTATCAAAGACCATTTTTTCTCTTTGAATAAATATCCATAAGTAAAGAAATCATTTGTAACATTCAGTTAAATACGAAAATTTAAAGAAAAATTTTATAGCTCGTTCAATATACATAAAATTTACCACTCCAAACAGTTAGCTTTATGCAAGATGGAGTACCATCTCATATTAATCTGTGTGTGCAAAATCTGCTACGTTCAACTTTTGGGGAGGATCGTATTATCTGTCGCTGTTTTAATCGCGCATGGCCGCCAAGATATGCCGATCACACACCCTGTGACTGTTGGCTGTAAAGATCCTTGAAGTCAAAAGTGTACCTCGACGAACTGACATCACTAGCATCGCATTCACAAAAATATATCTGCCGTAATGCAAGAAATGCTACTAAATGCTATGAATGGTGTGGTGCCTCGTCTCAATGCTATACTTCTGACTGATAGACATCACACTGAACATTTACTGTAGTACTAATTAACTGTAATTTAGCTGATTTGTATGTTGTCAACTTGTTTCATTTGTAAATAATCTTTTGGTGCAATAAAATACTATAGTGCCATCTTTTGGGGGCCAAAATATATATTTTTTTTTTTTTTTTTTTTTTTTTGCCACACAAAACCCAGTTTCTTTTTTCATCTGTTTGATGCAAACCGTATCTTTGTATCTTAATTCGTTTTCGAATTATTAATTTTTAAAGTTCGCCCTGATATTTGGATCACCCGATATATAAATATTACACCGGGTGTTTAGCGGAATATTTTGTTCACAATGCTTTAATATATAGTTAATGTCGCATTTTAGTGTGTTCGTAATTATGTAAATAGGTAGCATCTATATACGCCGCCATTCAGTCTATCTGTCTGCTTTTCCGCCCATATATAACAACGCAAATCTACTCAATCGAATCGATTGAAATTTAAATTACAAAAATGTTTCATAATTTTTGTCGGGACATTTCAGAAATCATGAAAATTGGATTCATAGTCTAATCATAGGGACAATCAAAAGTATTCCATTACATTACGGACAGTGAGAAAAAATATTTCCAAGTACATTTTAATTATGTTACACTCTTTCGAACATAATAAAAATGATTTGCATTTAATAAGTATATACTAAAATGTATATTCTGTATAATCTGTGGTGCAAAGGATTTATGTTATTAATTTACAAAGCCCCATAAATTATTCTATTACATAATGTTATAAGAAAAAACATTATTTGGGATGCATTTTATTTATAGTAAACTATTTTACACTTGATGAAAGTGATATATATATATATATATTGCTATATGTTACTACAAATACTTTCAAAAAGTAGACATAACAGAAACATATAACATAATATATAACAGAAAGCAGTTGGTATTTACAGAAAAAAGGCAAACGATTTCGTATACTAAATTGTATCCGTAGTAATGTATACTATTACATCAAAACAAACTTTTTTTACACAAAAAGAAAAATTATTTGCTACGTTAGCGTACACTTTCTGACTTGTTAATTATAATAGTTACCCTATTGCAGTAAAAAATAATAATTGTATAGTTTCAATGGAATCAAAGCAAAGATGAGTTGAACCCTATACCTAATAAATACTTAAGAGTGACATATAGATTTTTTTATTATAAAAACTTTTGTTGGAATATATGATTAAATAGTAAATCGGAATTTCATAAAATAAAAAAAGTTCCAATAAAGGCAATTACTGTAGCAGGGGTGATATAATAAGATAATTTATATTCAAAATTGAGTTAATCTTTTTTTCTAAAACTCCACATTGATCGATATTTTTTTCCCTTGTAAAGATAATTAAAAAATAAACATAAATTTAATTAAAATACAAATTTAACATAATTCTTTTCAATATACCAATATATTTAATAAAACGTTTCTTCCATAATATTTCAAAAATTTTAGTTTTAGAATTCCAGATACTCATGTATTTCCAGTTAAATATTTGCAAAAATAAGTAATTTTATTCTTTATACTTGATAAAAGCAACAAACTGAAGCATGTGTTTTTTTAATTGAAAAATCCTTGTATGCAATATTTGATTTTTAGCACCTATGACTCCTTATCGATATACTGTTTTTCTTAAGATAGTTATCAAAACTTAGACATTGAATATTTTATAAATAGTATGCAGACTTAGAACAGTTTCCCAAATTTTTGTTTAAACGTATATGCCTATAATGCATCGAATTTTTTTGAAACTTAATTGTTCGCTGATCAGTTTCACCAACCATACTTTAGTGGAGTTTTTTTTATTATCATTATTTCTTTATCAAAATTTCGTGTTCTTCGGTATGTGTATCACATCACTACTTTCAATGAGACTTAATTTTATTTCAAAGGTTACGCAATCAGATTTCCTGAACTCTTCTATAAGATTCCAATTTCCAACTCGAATAAATTTAAGTTGGCTTGTTTATCCAATGGACATAATACTTCAATATTAAAACATTTCAGGTAAATAAGAAAGTGTATCCCCAGTAGCCAAACAATATTGGACAAATATTGTCTACATCTTGGAGCAATATTGACACATTGGCACAATATTGGCATGAAATATTGCTCCAATAGAAGGATGTTTATATTTTGCCCCTATTTAGCCAATATTTGTAGCCAATATTTGTAGCCAATATTGGGGTTTCATTGGAAATATTGCCAATAAAACGGCAATATTGGTTAAATTTTGCCAATTAAACGCCAATATTGGTTAAATATTGGAACTTCATTGGAAATATTTCCAATGAAACACCAACGTTTGTACAATATTGGCATCTAAATTCAGTGTTCTAGAATCAAAATGTCTGGCTCTTGTGAACTTATATGAATTCTATTCATTGTATAAGACATAAATTTATTTCAAATGATACAGAATTGGATTTTAAAATCTTTCTATATGTTTTCGAATCTAAACACGAAATAATTTCGCCAGTTTATTCGGAGGGTTAAATAATTTGATATTTCATGTAAGCAAGGAAATGTAATTTCATTCTTTTTAGAATTTACTATTAATGAAACTTTGCAACTATATGATTCAAAATTATTGGAGGAATAACATATTGGAAATGTTTTCTGCGCACCATAAATATCAATCAAAAAGTGTCGCATTTACTTATGTAAACAAATTTTCGATTTAAATATATAGTATTGTGTATGGCTATCTGTTATATACTTATTCAGGTATAGTCAGAAATATCTGTAATATTTATTCAGAAGGAATTTTTTTTTTTCTTTTGTAACAATAAATGTTTCAAAACAGAACTGTAAAAAGTCTGTAAATATCGTTAAAAAGCAAAATTGAAAGCAATTATTTACAAAATCTGATAAATTGTTCAGTCAAAAATATGTAAATCACAAAATATCTACACATTTACATAGAAATCAAAGAAATGACCTGTAATTATTCATCTCTATAGCTAATAAAAATTACAAAGTTACTCATAAGCTTTTTTTATTGAATATGTCTGTTTTCGCATACTTGATTGGATAAAATCTGAGAATCCATATACAGATACAGTATCTCTATAGATTGCTGTCGAGGCATAGAATTAATCTCTTTCATATATAAAATACAGATTTCCTCAAATAAATTAACTACTTTTTATTTATATATACCTATATAAAACTCCGATCTTTTTTAAACGCATATACGAAGATATTAATATAATTTTCTACAACTATCACTTCATGATTTTTTAATTATTCCAGAATAAAAATTTCTTACCCTTTAGAACTAATCTCACTACTGTTAATTGTATAACATATAAATTTATTTCAAATGACGTTAGATTTTTCGAAACTTTCTAAATATTTGCAATTTTAAACACAAATTACTTTTGCTAGCTTATCCGCAGGACTGAATACTTTGATACTTATATATTTCATTTATGCAAGAAAGTGCAATGGCATTCTTTTAGAATTTACTTATAATGAAAGTTTGTTTTTTAATGGTATGTTAGAAAATTATTTGAGGCATAAGAGACCAAACATTGGAATTTTTTTCTACATATCTTAAATATCAATTAGAAAGTGAGATATTTACTTATATGAAGCGGCTTCGATTTAAATACATATCCTATTGTACTGCTATCAGTTGTATAATTTTACTAAATAAGAAGAACTACAGACAAGAATTACAAATTGAATAACATAATTTAATTAAAATATTTAAAAAATCAATAAATGTAATTAAATACCAAAAATCAAAGTAATTATTTTTAAAATCTGATAATTTTTTTAGTCCAAATTATTTCGATTGAAATATTTACAAATTTTCAATTAAATCAAACAAATGTTGTGTAGTTAATTATCTCCATATGCAATATAAAATACAAAATTATTTATATATTTTTTATTGAAAATGTCTCTTTTCGTATATTTGATTGGATAGCACTTGTGAATCTATATTCAGATACAGTTCCTTTAGGAATTGATATCGAAGCATAGACTTATATTATTTCATAAATAAAACACAGATTTTCAAATTGGATTTCCTAGTTTTTTTTTTTTTTTTTATAGACATTGTAATCTTTTTTTCAAACTCATTTGCTTAGTTATGAATATACTTTTCTACAACTATCCCTTGAAGTATATTTCTAGTATCAAAACTTTTTTGATTTGGGGAACTTATATAATTTCTATTCATTGGATAAGATATAAATTTATTTCATATACCACGAAGGTGGATTTTTAAAAACTTTCTATGCAATTCTCCAACTTTAAACATGAAATGCTTTCGCCAGTTTATCCGGAGGGCGGAATACTTTGATATTAATATATTTCATGTAAGCAAGGAAATGTAATGGCATTCTCTTTTAATTTACTATGAATGAGATGTTGCAATTATATGTTAGTAAATTATTAGAAGAATAAGAGATGAAATATTTGAAATGTTTTCTGCACAGGTTAAATATCAATTTGAAAGTGACATATTTATTTATTTAAACGTAGCTTGCAATTAAATATAAATCCTGGCATAAGGCTATCAGTTGTACATTTATTGAGGTACAGTCAGTAATATCAATAATATTTATTCAGGAATAAAAAGCTTTTTTTTATTTTGTAAAACTAAGTGTTTTAAAACCTAATTTAAAAAAATCTGTAAACATAATTAAAGGGCTAAATTAATTTTTTTTTTTAAATCCGATAAATTTTTTAAACAAATTTTTTTTTTCAATCGCAAAATATCTTTCCATTTTGAGTGCAACCAAAGAAAAAATGTATAGATATTCTCTGTCTCCCTCATCTCTATAATCTAATAAAAAGTGTGAAGTTAATTATACAGATTGTTATTGAAAAAATCTCTTTTGGCAAATTTGATTGTATAATACCTGTGAATCCATATTTAGATACAATATTACTGTCGAAGCGTAGACTTTAGCTATTTTATAAATATAATACATATTTTCTCGAATGGATTTCTTAATTTTTATTTATAGTTATCTGTAATTCATCAGATCTTTTTTAAACTCTTTTGCTTTGTTATGAATATAATTTTCTACAACTACCACTTCAAGGTTTTTTCCAGTATTCTAGAATCAAAATTTCTTATTCTTGGGAACTTACATTATTTTTACTCATGGTATAAGTTATAAATTTATTTCGAGTTATACGGAGTAAAATTTAGTTTCCAATTTTAAACAAGAAATACTTTCGCCAGTTTAACGGGAGAACTGAATACTTTTACATTAATATATTTCATGTAAATTGGAAAATCAAATGTCATTCTTCATAGAATTTACTATTAATGGAATTTTATTTTACAAAATTATTATTGAAATAAGATGTCAAACATTGGGAATGTTTTCTACACTTCTTAAATATTAATTCGAAAGTGACATATTTACTTATGTGAATGTGATTTAGATTTAAATAGATAGCCTAGTATACGGTTATCAGTTGCACATTTATTTATCTATTGTCAGTAATATCAGTAATATTTAATCATAAATAATTTTTTTAAGGTAATTAAATTTAAATTTTTTAAAGGTTTTATAAAACATAATTTAAAAAAAAGCTGTAAACGTAATTTAAGGGCAAAATTTAAAGAAATTATTTTAAAAATCTGATAAATTGTTTTGTCTGATTTATGTCAATCACAAAATTTCTACATTTTTAATGAAATCAAAGAAAATATGTGTATATAATCATCTCTCTATCTAATAAAAACTACAAAATAACTTATATGCTCTGAAAATGTCTCTTTTCGCATATTTGAATGGATAACACCTATAAATCCATGTTCAGATACCGTTCGTCTGGAGACTAATGGCGAAACGTAAATTTAAATTATTTCATAAATAAAATACAGATTTTCTCATATGGATTTCTTAGTTTTTATTTATAGATATTTCTAATACACGAGATCTTTGTTAAAATTCACTTGCTTTGTTATGAATATAATTTTCTGTAACTATCCCTTCAAGGTTTTTTCCAATATTCTAGTATCAAAATTTCTTGCTCATGGGAACTTATACGACTATGTATAAGATATAAATTGATTTCAAATGATACGGAGTTGGATTTTTCGAAACGTTCGACAAATTTTCAATTTTAAACATGAAATACTTTCTCAGTTTATCCAGAAGGCGGGATATATTGATATTAATATATTTGATATAAGCAGGGAAATGAAAGGCATTCATTTTAGAATTTACTATTAACGAAATTTCGCAATTAATTATATGTTACAAAACTACTTGATAAATTGATCAAATATTGAGAATGTTTTCGATGCTTCTAAAATATCAATTACAAAGTGACTTGCTTACTTATGTAAACATGGTTTCGATTTAAATATGCATATCCTAATTCACTTTTACAAGTTGTATATTTATACTAAATAAGAAGGCCTAAATATTTAATGATCGGATAATATAGATAAATTTGCTTCCAAAAGACTTCAACCATAAGTTAGTAAATACGTTTTATAAACTAATATAGTATAAGTTTCAAGAATGAATGACTATAATATAATAGCATAACAACAAGCAAGCCAATTTTCCATCTTTTGAAATGCGTAAGATTTATTTAAATACCTAACTCTGAGTGTATTTTTTTTTTGTTTTACTTTTTGATTTTTAATAAAATATTATGACCTTATTGTTACAGTAAATAGTTAATGTTGTATTTTAAATTTAACATATGCTCTATCGCGAAGAATAAACATTTATATATTTACAGTGAAAAATCCAAATGTATATATTTTAACATCCACATCTAATTAAAACATCTACACATATGATTTTGACTTGCGAAACTTATTTGGGAATATTTGATTGATTAGCGAATAGGAAGTCGAGAAAGTCAACACAATATAATTTTACGAATAAATTATTGTTTAGTAATTTCGAGTATAATATAATTGCTGAAAATTCACTGATAAAAAATATTTATAATATTTATATTTTTGTGTTCAGCTATGCTGTGCTTTATTGCAGCTCACTTTTGACAAATGGCTGTGTGCTGTTGGATTCCATATTCCATATGTAATGGTGCCTATTGCATACTATGCTGCAGTTTCAGCCTTATCGACATTTAAGGTAGAAAGATGCTAGGGTTGGCATCATATCTGTAGCTTAATACTAGTGTACTTTCACAATTTCTTGAGGGATCCAGGCTCGATTTCCGACTTTGACATTTTTCACTGTGTTGGTTGACGGTTATATAGCAAAATGAAAATGAAGTATGAAGTATTTGATATTCAGTAATTTTGTATGTTCACTGCATAAATATGCGTGAACAATTAATTAAAAAACTACTCTTAATAACATTGTTATTTTTTTGTATTTTAAGAAAATAATGGAGTCATACAAGATCTAATTATCACATTGTATGTAGTAAATTACGTGTATTCTGTTACATACTATCAGTTAATAAGTATTTTTTCTATTTGAATAAATAACCGATTGAATGAAAATGAGGTATAATTTTGTATTGAATAAGTAAATATGAAGGAAAGATGTATTTGCTCATACTAGAAATACGTACATAAAAGTTAGTACGGAAAATTCTTTTTTTATAATAAAATAAAATTGCGCAATGGTCAAAGAATGTCAATAGTAAAATAGAATAACTAACAAACACATATTGTTTTATTAAACCTCCTAGTACAAGCTTTTAGTATTTTTTAACGATTCTTAATATTTGAAGATATGAACCAAAAATTTAATTTTGTTGTATGTAAATGATTCATACGAGATGTAAAAGGTGTAAATTTACTTTGCTATACTCAATAAAAATTATAAAATTTTATTTGCTCTGAAGCATTAAAAATTTCAAACTTGAAAATAGCTAGGGTGAAGCAAGACTTCAGTGGTACTAGGAGGGTTAAAAAGCAAATTGAAAAAGAAATTATTTTAATATTTCCAATACGGCCATAATGATTCAATAAATAGTTACTGTAGAAAATTAATCGTAATAATCATTCTATTGCAGTAAAGAGTTATTTAATAAATCAAGTGCGATCAAAGCAAAAGAGTGCACACTTCATATCCAGTGTAATGAAAATTGAAAAGTGACAGATAGAAATTTTTTAAATCCAAAAACCTATTTTACAATGTGTTATTCAATAACGAATTATAAGTCAAAAAGTCCTTCCGGCAATGCCGGGAGGAAAAGGTAGCTTTCATATACTTATTTATTTATTTATTTATTTTAACTTAAGTTATATTATTCAAACATACGAAACTCAGATTAGTAGAACCCCATTATATAAGATTGAATATTACCAAATAGTTTGTGATATTTATTGATAATTATTACCAAATAAATAATAGTTTTTGTCAGTACTGAATATTAATAGGATTTTTTAGAAATTAGTCATCTTTTATTCAACCTGGTTTTATTTTAAGCGATTTAGATAATCGCCAAATTCCGCGATATCATGAAGTGTATGTCATTTTAAAGCAATATGATGGAAAAAATAAACCAATGACCTTGGTGGAAATTTCAATTCATAAGCACATGCACACTCATTTTGAAATCGATTAATATTTATATACGAGTGCTGTCGGGGGCAAACTCATTAAAAAAAATGTCACCCATATTAGAAATTTTAACTGTTATATATCAGGCATTTTTTAAGGTAAAGACAAAGCAAAAAATATTCTGGAATTCATTATTAACATCAAACACTTAAAAAAAAAATTAAATTTCTAATTTTTTGTTTGTACATCATCATACATTTAAAAGATTTTTGACAAACTCAAATCGTCGTCATTTTGAAACAGTATGGCGGATAAAGTTGGCCTGTGAACTCGGTCAAGACATTCGTATGTACTATATACGCACGGAGTTACATCCAGCTAAGTTTATAAGTATGCGGATTGTCACGTGACAAATTTCAGACCGTTTGAAAATGAAAACCACACTGCAAATTTAAAGTGCTATAACTCATCCATTTTTTAAGATATAGATGAAACAAAAAATGCTCTGGAATCTTTGTATCAAGGTCAAACATGCAAAAGAAAACTGTTTTTCAATTTCTAACTTTTTAACACATAATATTAAATTTTAATAAAGAAAATTTAATGGCTTCCATTTTGAAACAAGATGGTGTATAGATCTGGCTAACGAACTTGGTCCAGGCCTTATTATGTACTAAGCACACACAAAGTTTCATCCAAATAGATTCATAAATTCGCATGTTATCACGTGACAAAAAACAGATCGTTTCAAAATGAGCCATACTAGAAATTCAAAGTGCTATAACTTAGTCATTTTTTAAGATATAGACGAAAGCAAATGTGTTCTGGAATCATTATTTTAACTTCGAATACATAAAAGAAAAATATTTTTCAACTTGTAATCTTTTCGCATTTAATTTTAAATTTTAAATAAAAAAATGTAAATAGCCACCAATTTGAAAATGGATGGCGGATGTTGCTGGCCAACGAACTCGGTCAGGTCATTTGTATATACTACTTACATACCAAGTTTCTTTCAAATCGGTTCATAAATACGATAGTTATTGCACGACAAATATCAGATCGTTTCAAAATGTCAACCATACTAGAAATTCAAAGTGCTATAACTTAGTCATTTTGTCAGATAGAGACAAAACAAAAAGTGTTCTGGAATCGTGTTTTTATGTTCTAACACATAAATGAAAAATATTTTTCAATTTGTAGTTTTTCACATATAATTTTAAATTTTAGATTTTTGAAAAAAAATTAAACGGCCGCCATTTTGAAACAAGACGGCGTATGATACTGGCCAACGAACTCAGTCGACGCATTTGTTTGTACTATGTACATACCAAGTTTCATTCAAATCAGTTCATCAATACCATAGTTATCGCATCACAAATATCAGATATATATATATATATATATATGTGTGTGTGTATGTGTGTGTGCATATACAGGGTGTCCGAAAAGTCTGGAAACGGTCGAATAACTCGAGAAATACATATGAGATTGAAAATCGTAAATATACGTGTTAAATATTTTTAAATAAGCTACTCAGTGATATCAAATTTGACCTTCGTAACCGACCCCCTGGGGGTCAGAGGGGGTCCAACTTTGAAATCTTAAATTATAACCCCCATTTTTTATTGCAGATTCGGATTCTACGGACAAAAATACGTAACTTTTGTATTTGATGTTTATTTCGAATCCTCGTTTATAACGGTGTAATCAAACATATTAAATCGGTACATATTTCTGCTTTTGCAACGGGATTTTCCCTAATCGAAACTAATTGGGGAGAATTCATGACATCAAATTCCTCGTCTTTTGCCAGAATAGCGTTTCCTGAAAATCACCCGTGCCGATTATTTCGATAGTGCTACACACTTAAAAATTTGACCCATTTGCTGTAGCGTCACTCCACAGCTTTTATAGAATATCTCTTTCATGACCAATGAGAATGTTCCATAACACAGTAAAGTACATTGTAAAAAAACTTATCCTTTTGCTGCATCGTCACTCCACCGCTTTTATAGAAAACGATTACTTTACTCTGTTATGAAGCATTCTCATTGGTCACAAAAGAGATATTCTATAATAGCTGTGGAGTGACGCTGCAAAAAATGGGAAAAATTTTTTACAGTGTAGAACTACCGAAATAATCGCCACGGGTGATTTTCAGGAAACGCTATTCCAGCAAATGACGAGGAATTTGACGTCAAAAATTCTGCCCAATCAGTTTCGATTAGGGAAAATCCCGTCGGAAAAGCCGAAATATGTATCGATTTAAAATGCTCGATTACACCGTGATAAACGGGGATTCGAAATAAACATCAAATACAAAAGTTACTTATTTTTGTGCGTAGAATCCAAATCTGCAATAAAAAATGGGGGTTATAATTTAAGATTTCAAAGTTGGACCCCCTCTGACCCCCAGGAGGTCGGTTGCGAAGGTCAAATTTGGTATCATTGAGTAGCTTATTTAAAAATATTTGACACGTATATTTACGTTTTTCAATGTCATATGTATTTCTCGAGTTATTCGGCCGTTTCCAGACTTTTCGGACACCCTGTATATTCCAGAAGTGCTTTTCTCCGGACGGCTGCAATGAGTAGCTTTTTACTTTTTGTAAAGAAAGCTAAATAAAATGATTTTAATTCATTATAGTAGTGATGCTATGATGCGCAACGGGCAAAATATGTTTTATTACGTAATTACAAATATCATTTATTAATTATAAATATAATGGATTGTAATAATAATGTAAAATTAAAAAAAAATCCATGTTTTATGTAATTATTTCATTTGTATTGAATAAAAAAATCAAAATTTCGAAATTGCATCACTAATATTTAGGATCTGGCAGGAAATGTCCGTTTGACAAAATATTCTTTCAAAGATTGCATTCATAGATAAGTAATCCTTTCGCAATTTATATATATGTATGTCAATATCAAACATTTCTTCTGTTTTTTTTTGTTTTTTTGTTTTTTTGTTTTTTAGTATCTTTTATTACAAAAAATAAAAAGCTACCTCTTGCAGCAGTCCGGAGGAAAGCACTTCCAGAAAATTTTGGTATATTTTCACCAATGAAGACACCCCAGACCCTAAAACCATTCTTCGTTCAAATGTTGACATATATATATATATCTGATATTTGTCATGCGATAACTAACGTATTTATGAGCCGCTTTGAATGCAACTTGGTATGTACATAGTAAATACAAATATCTCGACCGAGTTCTTTGGCCAGCTTCATCCGACATCTTGTTTTAAAATGGCGGCCATTTAAATATTTTTAAAAATTAAAATTTAAAATTAAGTGCGAAAAAATTAAAAGTTGAAAAATATTTTTATTTTATGTGTTAGATCTTAAAACATCAATTCCAGAACCCTTTCTATTTTGTCTATATCTTAAAAAAATGATTGAGTTATAGCACTTTGAATTTTTCTTATGGCTAAATTTTGAAACGATCTGATTTTTGTCATGCTATAACTAACGTATTTATGAACCGATTTCAATGAAACTTGGTATGCACATAGTACATATAAATATCTCGACCGAGTTTGCTGGCCAGCATCATCCGCCGTCTTGTTTTAAAATGGCAGTCATTTAAAATTTGTTAAAAAAATAAAATTTAAAAATTAATGCGAAAAAAATTAAAAGTTGAAAAGTATTTTTATTTTATATGTTAGATCCTAAAACACTGATTCTAGAACACTTTTTACTTTGTCTATATCTTAAAAAATGATTGAGTTATAGCACTTTGAATTTTTCTTATGGTTGACATTTTGAAACGATCTGATTTTTGTCACGTGATAACACTCGTATTTATAAATCGATTTGGATGTAATTTGATGTGTACATAGTATTTAATAAAGCCTGGACCGAGCGCGTTAACCAGTTCCATCAGCCATCTTTTTTAAAAATGGCGGCCATTTATTTTTTTTAACTTTAAAATTTGAAATTAGGTAGAAAAAAATGAGAATATGAAAAAGAATTTTCTTTTATGCATTTGACCTTGATACAAATATACCAAAGCACGTTTTATTTCGTCTGTATCTTAAAAATTGTTTGAGTTATATTACTTTTAATTTCTAGTGTTGCTCACATTTTGAAATGATCTGGTTTTCGTCACATGACAACACGCGTATTTATACACAGATTTGGATGAAACTTGGTGCGTAGATAGGACATGCTGATGCCTGGACCGAGTTTGTTGGCCAGCTCCAACCGCAGTCTTGTTTCAAAATGGCGGAAAATTATTTTTTTTTATTTAAATTTTAAAATTACGTGCAAAAATTAGAAATTGAAAAAGATTTTTCTTTTGTGTTTTGACATTGATAAAAAGATTCCAGAGCATTTTTTGTTTCATTTATATCTTGAAAATGGCTGAGCATTTTTTGTTTCATTTATATCTTGAAATGTCACTTTCAATTTCCAGTGAGATTGACATTTTGAAACGGTCTGAAATTTGTCACGCGTTAATAAACATATTTATAAATTGATTTCGATATAAATCCATGTGTTCATGGTATATACCAATGTCTTGACCGAGTTCATGGGCCAACTTTATCCACCATCTTGTTTCAAAATGGCGGCGATTTAAATTTGTCAAAAATCTTTTAAATGCATAATGATGTATAAACAAAAAATTAGAAATTGAAAAATGGTTCTTTCTAAAATATTTATCTTAATACATATAGCAATTTGAATTTCTAATGTGGGTGGCTTTTTTTTTTAAGTCAATTTGCCCCCTACAGCACTCGTATATATTAATTGTTTTCGATATGAGTGTGCATGTTCACATGAATTAAGATTTCGATCAAGCTCCTTGGGTTTTTTTTATCCATCATGCTGCTTTAAAATGGATATCGTGGAATTTGGCGACCCTATAAATCGCTTAAAATAAAACCAGGTTGAATAAAAGATGACTTAATTCTAAAAATTCCTATTAATATTCAGTGTTGACAAAAATTAGCATTTAATCTTATATAATCTACTACTTCACTATTTGTGTTCACTATTTTGAGCTTCGTATATTTGATTTATATAACTGAATTTAAAATAAATAAATAAGTATATGAAAGCTAACTCTTCCTCTAGGCATTGCCGGAAGGACTTTTTTTTAGGTAGCTTTCATTACAAAAAGAAAAAATCTACCTATTGCAGCCGTCTGGAAGAAAGCACTTCCGGAAAATTTTGGTATATTTTCACCGATCATGACCCCCAGACCACAATACCACCCTCCGTTCAAATGTTGACATATATATATATCTATATATGATTTTTGTCATGCTGTTACTATGGTGTTTATGAACCGATTTGAAGGAAACTTGTTATGTACATAGGACATACAAATGTCTCGACCGAGTTCGTTGGCCAGCATTAATCGCCATCTTGTTTCAAAATATCGGCCATTTATTTTTTTTATTTAAAATTTAAAATTAAATGTGAAAAAAAGTTGAAAATATTTTTTTTCTTTTATGTGTTAGACCATAAAACAATAATTCCAGAACACTTTTTATTACATCTATATCTTTAAAAAATAACTGAGTTATAGCAATTTGAATTTCTAGTATGGCTGACATTTTGAAACGATCTGTTTTTTCTCACGTGATAACACGCATATTTATAAATCGATTAAGATGTAAGTCTAGACCGAGTTCGATGGACAGTTTCATCCGCCGTCTTGTTTCAAAATGGCGGAAAACTAATTTTTGTTTTTAATTTTAATTTTAAAATTAGGTGCAAAAATTAGAAAGTGAAAAAAGTTTTTTCTTTTGTGTTTTGACATTGATAAAAAGATTCCAGAGCATTTTTTGTTTCATCTATATCTTGAAAAATGGCTGGGTTATAGCACTTTCAATTTCCAGTGTGGTTGACATTTTGAAACGGTCTGAAATTTGTCACGAGATAATACGCTTTTTTATAAACTGATTTGGATATAACTCCGTGTATACATAGTACATTCCATTGTCTTGACCGTGTTGACTGGCCAACTTCTTACGGTATCTTGTTTCAAAATAGCGGCCATTTAACTTTGTCAAAAATCTTTTAAATGTATAATGATATACAAACAAAAAATTAGAAATTGAAAAAATGTTCTTTCTAAAGTGTTTAATATTAATAATAAATTTCGCAGATTTTCTTTTGTTTCGTCTTAACCTTAAAAAAGTCTGAGATATAGCAGTTTGAGTTTCTAATGTGAATAGCATTTAGAAATATATCAATTTGCCGGTGACAGTCTCGTATATAATAATCGATTTCGATGTGAATTTGTATGTGCACATGAATGAAGATTTCGACCGAGCTCGTTGGTTTGTTTTATTCACCACGTTGTTTTAAAATGCATACATTTCATGATATCGTGGGATTTGGCAATCCTATAAATCGCTTAAAATAAAACCAGCTTGAATAAAAGATGACTAACTTTCTAAAAATTCCCATTAATATTGAGTATTGACAAAAACTAATATTCGATGTTATATAATCGGTTGCCACTAATTGGAGCTTCGAATATTTGATCAATGTAACTTAATTTAGAATGAATAAAGAAATAAATAAGCTATATGAAAGCTATCTCTTCTTCCCGGTACTGTTGGAAGGACTTTTTTACCTTCTAGATCCTAATAAGACATTGTGAACTAATTTGTAAAGCTCTTTTAGAGGATTATTTTTGTAGCCTTGTATACATTGTTGAATAATTGGCGGATTATTTTATGATGATTCCACAGCTCACCAGCATTATCATATATATATATTACAAATTTAAAATTTTTTCGCCAAAACTAACCTTTATACTATCTTAATTTTCTTATAATAATGTTCCGTACTTACTTCAAATTATTAAATTAAAATCTTGTTTCTAAATCTAATCTATTAATCTTTATGCAGACGATATAAATTCTTAATTTGCCTTAAAAAACATTTTTTCCCTTATGCGTAAACTTAAAAAGATGGCTCTAAATTAAAAATATTCTTAATTAAACTTTATTTCTTAATATTCCAAATAAAATTCATTTTTCTATGTTTTTATCAACCCTTTTTAAAAAAGTCTTATTAAATTTATTCCAAAACCATACCTTTCAAAAAATATCATTATTTTATTTTATCTATTTATTTATTTTTCCTCCGTCAACCTTTGATGTGTGCATATTAATAAATTCATTTCTTTTCTTTTTCTCTTAAAATTAATAGTCTATAAAAATCGTCTGCCTAAGATATTTAAAATCCTGAGTCGATTATAAATTGGTTAAATAATATTTTTTTAAAAATAAATTTATCGTCTGTGGTAAATAGTCTCGTAGCTGGACAAGAATTCTGTTTACATAAAAGAATGGTGGTTTGAGGTTACAAAATGTTCTAGAATTTTCTTTTTAGATTTAAGAGGGAAAGTCTCGAGCTGAGAAGGAGGATTCTTGGATTTTTTCTTCGATGAGGACGGCTCGCTGAAATAATGATGGAATGTTTCGGTAAAAGACAGTTTGCAAAAGGAGCTTTTTCCTTTCTCATGATTACGGATTAAATAAATGAACTTACATCAGCCAATGAGTAATTATTTGGATTCTCTACATCTATTTATTTATTTTCCTCAGTTGCCATGACTTCTCTGCGGTGAAAGGGAAACCCGGCGTTGATGTCTCTGGCTCCTAACTTTTAAATCGTCACACATATATATATATATAGTAAAATTTGTTTTGAAAAGTTTGTTCAAATCTGATTTTGTAAAATACGCTAGTATTCACCATCATTCTTGGTGCAGTACGAATCCATTATTTTATATCCACGAATAACTTTTTCTTTCATAATTATACGGATTCAATGTTCAATCTAATATATCTACTGAACCAATATTGACACTGTAATGTCCAATGTAATTGGGTTTTAGATAATGTTTCTGAATAGCGTTTTTGTTGTATATATTTTTTTTTCAACGAAATCTGCTGCTTGTTTTTCTGTTAACAAGTTCACATCACGATAAAAAGGTAAATTAATGAAAAAAGTGTTATACATTCCTTTGGGTAATATATTAAAGTTACTCAAATGTGTTTTATTCAAAAAGTATCTCTTTCCGTATTTTACTGGACAACTATTTTAATGTACATCCATTTTAATATACACTCTCAAAACAAACATTGTAATTTGTGCAATTTATCTTATATTTTCACGGTAACAGCCTTATTTGATGAAAAACGGTCTGATCCACTAAATATGCGGACTTATACTTTAGATACTTAGAAAATTAAGGGCAGTCCACATATTCTTACAGTTTTAGCCAATCTGTTAGCAAAATTACATTACAAAATTACTGCAATCTCTGCTGTCCGTAATTTTACCGGAATATTTTAAACAGTGTACAATACCATTCAGGATAGCTGCAGAAAAACAGACATAAAAAAATTTATAAATTTAATGCTGAATTTCAAATTGTTTCTCTAGGTTTTTTTTTTTTTTTTTTTTTTTTTTTTTTTTTTTTTGTAGCCTTTAAGGTTTCTCGATTATTTATGTATAAAAATTACTTACTCTTGGAAACTTATATAACATTTATTCATTCTATGAGATTAGCTTTCTTTTAAATAAAACACAGTATCACTTCGCAAAACTTTCTACAAATATCAAATTTTTCTACATGGATTACTTTATGCTCAATAATTTATCCGAAAGCTAAATACTTTGATATTAAAATATTTCATTTAAGAAAAAAATGCAATAACATTTATGCTTTAACTTTATAAAGGTAATTTTCTGTATCATATTTTATGAAATTGATTGAAGCATAGCAGATAAAGTATGGGAAATTATATGTAACAAATATAAAACTTCTTTCTTCGTTTTCTTCAATATCAATTAATATATGCGGATTTTATTTGAATAAATAGTAAAATGTAAGAAAATCAGGAGTACGCTGATATTAAATAAGTAAATATAAAGAGAAAATTTAAACTCGAAAAATATATAAATATACGCAAGTTTGTTCTAAAAGATTTGGATCGTTTTATAATAAATAAATGTAATAAAATAACTTTGTGGAATGTTCAAGGAAATCCCATTATAATAAAATAGTATAACAATAAACGAAATTTTTCCCTACCTATATTTAATTAGCCAATTTAACCATAAGAAGATTACTTTTATATCAAAATGTTTCAGACATGTAAGGCAATGTAACAATTTTCTTTTCATAATTTATCAATGACAAAATGTTTATATTTTACGAAATTATTGAAAGGATAAAATTTCAAAACTTGGGATTATTTTGTTGCATATGATTAACATCATCAATATATAAATACGGGTTTATGCCAACAAATATTCATAAAATATAAAAAAATCGGATTTAGTTTTATACTAATTAGCAAATCTAGCTTTATAGTTTGCATAATGTGTATAATGACACAAAGAAGAGACTGCAATCATATTTGAGTATCTAAATTGAATAAATGAAAATCTTCTGACGTATCTGATTTAAAGAGCATAGAAAAACAGGAATACAATATACAAATTAATTTTTCGTCAGCTTTTACTTTGTAATATACATAGTGCAAACAGTCATATGCAAGATATTTTCCATAAATATATATATCTGTTAACAAGAAAGTTCGTGCGATTTTCATCAGACCCACAAAAATCTCAAACGTTTATTTTATTCTTTGAAATAATCACCATTGGCTTCAATTATCTGTTCCCAACGAGACACAAGCTTATAAATACACTTTTTGAAAAAATCTTTTGGTTTAGAGTGCAAAAACTGGGTTATACTTTTAGTGATACCATCTTGGGTTTGGAACTGCTGTTTCGACAGATGATTATCCATGGACAAAAACAAGTGATAGTCCGATGGGGCCATGTCCGGGCAGTAAGGTGGGGGAGGCAAAACTTCTCAGCCGAATGTTTTTATCACGTCCCTGGTCGCTTAGGCCGTATGAGGCCTGGCGTTATCGTGGAGGATAAGAACTCCTCTTTTGTTGACCAGCGCTGGCTGCTTTTCGAGCAATGCAGCTGAAACCCTTTTCGTCTGCGACGAGTAGACTTCGGCGGTAATGTTTCCCGCTTTTTAAGAATTTATAGTAAACTATACCAGAGCTAGTCCACCAAATACACAGCATTGTCCTTTTTTGATGGATGTCCGGTTTAACAACCAATGAGATGGAACCAGAAGTCGACCAATGATGTTTTCTGTTTCGGTTATCATACATTATACATTTCTCGTCACATGTCAATATCTGATCCAGAAAAGACGCTTTGTTGTGGCGCGACAGCAATTACAAGTAGATGTTCAATCGTTGGAGCTTGTTTTCCTCGGACAGGACGTGAGCAACCCACTTATGAAGTTTCCACGACATCCCAAGGCTATGAAGATGCGATCGGATGGTTTCGTCAGATACTCCAAACCTTTGCGCAAGCTCCTGGCATGTTAGATCAGGATTCTGTTTGATTTCCTCTTCTAGCTGGACTTGGTCTAAGATGGATGGACAACCAACACGAGGCTTGTCTTCGAGGCTCTCGTCTCCGGACGAAAATCTGCTGAACGACTTTTGAGCGGTGCGTTCACTCACTGAAGTCTCTCCAAACACTAAGCATATTCTTTTAGCGGCCTCTGCAGCTTTGTTTCCTAATTTGAACTCATAGAGCAAAATAGGCCTCAAAATCTCCTTTGTCAACGACATTCTTCGTCAACGATTGTACTTCCTACAAAACTGATAGCGAAACGTAAGATACGTTAAATAACTCTCTACTGATTGCACTTTAAAGGCAATGTAGAGAAATGACGTCATCAGAATCAGTATGACCATGCCTACGCAGAAAATGTAGCTGTTCTCAAAAACCGTACGAACTTTCTTGGTTACCTGATATATATATGCAGTAGAGCTCAACAGTTTTTTGTTTATTTTTGTTTATGATATTGTTTATGTTTTGTTTTTGTATATATATATATATATATATATATATATATATATACAGCATATACAGCTGCACAGCATATACAGCATATACAGCATATTTTTATTCAAAAATCCTTTTTTTACCATTCTTGATTGGATAGCAAAAGTGAATCCTTATCCTTGTACGTTCCTTTTGGGATTGCTGTCGAAACGTAGACGTGAAATCTTTCATAAATTGAATTCAGATTTGTGAAAATATTCGCCAGTTCTTATTTATAGTTATGAATATAGATACGAGACACCTAATCTTTTTTGAAACTCATTCGCTTATTTATGAATGATTTGTTGAAAATCATTTCAACAACTATTCCTTCAAGTTTTTTTTCATTATAAATGTGTCAAAATATCTTGCTCTTGGGAACTTGTATTCATTCGATGAGTTATAACTTCGTTTTGAATAAATGTCATATTTTTCGAAACTTTCTTTAAGATTCCGACTTTCAGCACGAATTATATTATATTCGCCAATTTATCCATAAGCAAATTACTTTGCTATTAAAATGTTTTATATATGTAACTTAATGTAACAACATTCATTTCATAATTTATTAGTAATCAAATGTTTATATTTTAAGAAATTATTGAAGGGTTAGTATTTGAAAATTTTCGAATATCTTGATGAATATGATTAATATGAATATGTAAATATGGGTTTATGTCAGCAAATATTCATTAAATGTAATAAAATCGGCTTTATTTTTGTACTAATTACTAAATCTAAAGGAAAGTTCTTCAATTCATATAACATGTATAAATGCTATAGAAAAGACTAGAATCATACTACGGTATAGTAATTAAATAAATAATATCTTCTAATATTTAATATTTAAGAAGTTTTGAAAAACTGCATTACTGTATGCATTGATGTACACAAACACATCCCCTCACGTATATACATATCATACAATAATATGATGTAACACGCTAATGTATGTTTGTATTTGTATGTGTGTATAGCAGCGCTCAAAAGTATTTTGACAAAAATAAGAATTTTCTTAGTTATAAAGAATTCTAATATAAATATATAAATCAATTATTTTATTTCTCCATATCCAATGCTTTAGAGATTTCTGTATTATTATCTGCATATTCTGTATAATTATTGTTATTAACTATCCTTTTCTAAAAGAATAATAAAAAACACATGAAAAACCAGAAAAAATATAAATCAAAAGTGTTTTGACTTTATAATAAAAAGCTTGTTTAACACAATAATTATCATAATAAAATACTGTGTTATTCAATATTTAGTGGCGTATCCTATAGCCTTTAAGACAGTCTCACAATGTGTGGACTAACTTTTGCATTCGATCTAAATGAATTCGAACCCACTGATATTTAAAATCTTCGTATAATGCTGACTTATTTGAATAATTTAGAATTTTTACTGTCCGATTAAATTCCTTCCATATATGGTGTTTCATGCAATCGAAGTTCGAATTTTTGCTTAAATTATTCTTGAATCTTGACTTTTCTGAGTTTATTAAAGTAACTTTGTACTTTAATTTGTGTTTTGGGTCATTATCTTGATAAAAACACCGCTGAACAAGCATGTTTTTTTAGCCTGTGGTAGTATATAAAACTTTAAATAATGAATATACATGAATTGACTCATATTTGGGGTAAATGTATTAAGTGTAAATCTTCACTGCGTGACAAATTACGTCAAATCGTCACATTACCGATTCCATGTTTCATGGTGGGTATTTTGTATCGAACATCTTATGTATATTTCTTCTTCGTCTTCTTCTTTTTTTTTTTTTTTTTTTTGGTTCAAATGTACAAAATTCTTTCATATGACACTAAATTAAACTTGCTTTCATCGCTCATCGCTCCTCCGCTACCGCTATTTTAAACAATGCGTTGACTATTATGTACTTAATTAGCAATAAAGTTTATAAATGTATTGAATTAACAGTTAGTGATTCTTATAATTCAGAGCCTTTCACCGCAGATCTCGTAGTGTCATTTCTTCGGATTTCTTCTTAAGAACGTATAATGTTAGAGTTTTACATTATTGCCCACTATACTGGTATTATCCCATCACCTCTTATAAAGAGAGTTGATGTTATAGTATTTTTGAAAGTTGTGTTCTCTGTGAAATCGATGCATTTGAAGTATATTATCAAACACTAATACAGTTATATAGAAGTAGTAAAATTAAATATAATTTAGTTAAATAAAATTCAATGACATTTTTAAAAATTTCAAATTAATATCATTTGAGTGAACATCTTAATAAAATTTATTGTATTGCAAAACCTTTAACTTACGCCTCTTTGAAAAAAAAATGTAAAAAAATTGATTTATAGAAAAATGAAAAATATATTTACACCATAAAACTGATAATTTTGAGACAATTAAAACTGTAAGGTTTAAATCGAGTATAAAGCATATGTAATTTTTTTTAAATGTACTTTTGTATGTTATGGTATATTTCATCCAAGTTTCTTATTTTGATAAAATATTTCACTTTTTGTCATGCAAAAGAAAGACAAAATGAAAACTACAATATTAAAAATAACAATAAAACAGAAGAAAACAATAAAAGGTAACAATAAAGTAAACATTTGAAGAATAAAAGTTAATAAATGAATATCATTACTAATTATAAATAGTTTTTATTAATTTGACTCACATTTACTTGGAACAAAAAAAATCATCATACACTACAAATTTATGATTAAACAAAGTATTAGCTAATAAATATATAGTTATCATGTGACAGAACTTACCTAGTAAATTTTAGATCGCGCGTTGGCTGTTACGGGCTAATTTCAGTGATAGGGATCTATATACGTAGCAAATTAACTTATAACGATTGTTTGTTCGGAACTCTTGCAGGCAGAACCAATAGTGCCATTTTTTTTTTCAGAAATCCTGCATATCTATGGTTAATATTTGCACTTGGCATTAAAATCGACCCTGATATTGTTATTCCAGGACATCTTGTATACCAAACTGACACCTTGTAGTAATACATTAATTTTAAATGATAAAATGTGTAAATTAAAACTTTAAGAGTCTAGCCTATTTTTTTCCTATGTTTATAGTAATTCATAAAATCATACCTATTAAAATTATTTGTAAGGGGATTATTGTATGATTATATTGCATATTTATTTATGTTATGCACTGAAGAAAATAACATTAATACCAGTTTTGTGTTAAATAAATCTTTGATTTGAAAGTTTATGTGATGTAAAAACCCCGTTAGGATGCTTGAAAAGTTGACAATTTTAAAACAGTAAAAATATGTTTATTGAATAGTTTACCCGTTTCGAATCTTCCCCAGTTATTTTGAAACAAATAAATAAAAATATTGAAATATTTTACGGTCTATGAAATGACGTCGTTAATAATTACACCGATTCTTCCATAATAGGAACAATTGTATTGCATTGTGCAACAATGTAATATGCAACAATTCGATATGTAAACATACACTATCATTTAAATTAACAAAATTATGGATCTAGATACTCAATGGTTATAAAAAAATAAACATATAAGTTTAATAAATGTGTAACATGTAGTGAAAAAAAATCGTGAAAATTTTAATTAGGGCGTTTCATAGACTCTGAAATTTTAGATTTTTTTTTGTTATTATGTGTTTCATAAATTAGTCGTTTTATAAATTCGTTAATTTGTTTTAAAATTTTATAATTTTATAAATTATAAATTATTTGTTTTATAAAAGAGAGTAAAAAATGTTAACAGTTGAATGAACCTCTTTTTCCTGTTTTTATAATTTAAATTTGCGATTTTTTGCAATTAAAATTAGTATTCTAGCTATAAATATACTTATTTTTTGTTTATTTTTGTTTCATATTTACATTTATTTTCATTGTTTTTTTTTTTTAAACATTAACTTGTATTATAACACAAAAAACCGTTATAATGATTCCATATCAGCAGTCATATAAAATGTCACTGTTCTGAAATAATAATGGTAGCTGAGACATAACCATGTACTTCAAATATAACTACGATTTTAATATAATTCTTCTTATCTCTCTTTACAGGAAAACCGAGACCAGCAGTTACGTGGTGGCGTGATTATACCTTAATAGATGACTCGTACACATTTGTGACAGGTGATAATTCGGTCAGGAACGAACTGGAAATTGATGAATTGAAAAGAAACGATTTATTAGCAGTCTTGCAATGTCAAGCATCCAATAATAATATAACAATACCAGCCTCAGTATCAATAACGTTAGATCTTAACTGTAAGTATAATAATGAAGTGTCATATATTTTCTTGTGCTATATTTTATTTGAAAGTGCAATATTTTTGTGCTACTATTTTTGAATTTATAATTTTCTAAATAAATATTTAATTTGTTCAGTGTCATATATTTTAAGCGATTCGATTGTGTTACTGCACTTCACTGTTAAAACATACACACACACACACACACACACACACACACACACACATATATATATATATATACATATGTATATGTATATAACAAAAATTCTACAAATGTAAAATCTCAGAAATCTATATACTTATTAAATTTTGGTCAGTACGCTGTACAAAAAGGGTAAAAATCTATAAAACGCGTTGTTGTTAAGATACAAAAATCTGTTGCTTTTGAAAAAAAATCTTTTAAAATTTCAGCGAACATACTAAAATTTATCCTTCGGTAAAACTTACAAAAATGTTATAGGCACTCTACATTCCTAGAACACGTTTAGTATCTTAACATATACATAAACATATTTCTTTTACAGTAATTGAACATATTTTATATTAAATATTTAACTATCACAAATGATAACAGAATAATGTCAAAATTAAAGTATGTTTTATTGTTATTATTGTTATTATTATTATTATTATTATTATTCGGTTGTGTGCTGCCATCTAGATTTGTACGTATTATATGAAAAACTGGTGGAACCAGAGAGAAAAGTAGAGCTCGATCTAAAAAATGTTACATTTAAAATTCGCAAATAGTTTCAGTCTAAAAAAATGCGTAGAAAAGTAATAAAACCAGATTATCTGTAAAACTCATGAAATTACCCAAATTTTTGTTGATAGCTGAAAATGTGGACTGAGCATTAATGGTGCCTGAAAATTAATCAAGGATAAAGTGACTTTTTTAAACATTCCATATTGAAAACATACAAAACCTGTTTAAAAACTTGGGTTCATAACTATAGGTTACTGGGTGATTTGGTAAAGACCAAGAACCTGACGAATCATTCAATACAAAGTGTAGACTAAATTCTATTCCAAAGGTCTTTCATAAATTGAAGTTCAAAGGTCCAAGTATATCCGAAACCTGATCATTTACGATTTAACAGTATACTAAATATTTGTATTCATATACAAAATAGTTATCTTCATCAATTCCTCAACAACCTGATTATATTAATATTATACTTCAATTATTACTTTATGAATTATATTCGTTTAGCGTTGTGCAGCTGAGCTTCACATGATACAACACTTGATTTACTACTTTGACTAGTAATATCATTTTGCGTGAATAATATGATTCTGAAAAAAAGGCACCAGTAAAGCTCAGTCCACATTTTCAGCTATCAACAAAAATTTGGGTAATTTCATGAGCTTTACAGATAATCTGGTTTCATTACTTTTCTATGCAATTTTTTAGACTGAAACTATTTGCGAATTTTAAATGTAACATTTTTTAGATCGAGTTCTACTTTTCTCTCTGGTTCCACCTGTTTTTCATATGATTTCACAACTTTTTCAGATCCTTTTAGAAACTTTATCAACTAATGAATAAACCAACCCAATTGACCAAATAATGACCTATTTCAACAGGCCCAACCAATTGCTCGAAGCAAAAACCATCCAGCCTAACCAACAAATGACTTCAATCAACCTGCCTAATAAATTGCCAAAATCAGAATCTAAAGCAACTGTTGATTCGCCAGTGTCAAAAGGTCTGGTGACCTCATACTTATTGTTAACCCCAAGATTAAGACCTCGTACTGTATTCTAACAAGCGCTGGCCTCTAAACAAATACTTAGTCTAAGCTTTATATATAGTCTGGTTTCTTGAAATTTTCTGTTATGTCTATGTTTCGCTGGCTTAAAGGCCTACGGAATATTCTATGTCAATTCTCAAACACGCAAAAAAACCGTGAGTCAGGAACAGTTATAAGGGATAACTTAAAATTTTATATAAACTCTTAAAAGTGAAATTTTCTATGTTTAGGCTATAATGAGTGTTTAAATTAAAAAAAAAAAATGTCTAATAACGATTTGTGCAGAAAGAAGGTAAAATGTTATTGAAAATGCTATACAATACTGAATAAATTATAAATACATTATAAAATACATAAAATCAACAATACATTATTAAATTCCACAATTTAAATACAGATGTGAAATTGCTTTTCATATGCAAAAAAAACTTTTCAGTACTTAGGATGTAATTACCAAATGGCATGGGGCGTGGCATATAGTAATGCTGTCACATATTAAATACAATATAAGGAGAGGGCATGTGTTCAATAGGGTGGATCGATTGTCTATGGCGAAAAAAAAATTACCATTAATCAAAATCTACCTATGCGGAAAAGATGTTCTATTGTATGGAGATTAAGGGAAAAATATTTAAAAAAATTAATTTTAAAATTTAACACTGCCACAAAAGGGTTGAAATTTCGAAAAAATTTGAAAAAAGACCGAATTTTGGTTAGGTTATTTTTGTCAAAAACTAATTACTTTAATATTTTTTTTAATCCAACAGTTCGGAAAAGATGCTATATCGTATGGCGGTTAAGTAAAAAACAATAATAAGTAATAAATTCAAAATTTAATACTGCCACAAAAAAGTTGAAAATTCGATAAAATATTGAAAAAACGGAAAAAGATCTAAATTTGGTTAGATTTAATTTTGACGCAAAATAAACATTTTAATATCAATCAAAACCTACCTTTGCGAAAGAAATATTATATTGCATGGATATTAAGTAAAAATAAATAAATAAATAAATAAATAAATAAAACTAATTTCGAAATTTAATACTCCTGCAAGTAATTTAAAATTTCGAAAAACTGGCAGTTCCAGTTTTTTCAATTAGAATTTGTCTGCTTGTGTATTGTGTTCCTTAGTGTACCTTGAATATTACTGTACCATGGCGTTGTTAAAATAAAATAAAAAAAAGAGAGAGATATGAATTACACCCTATTTGGGTCTAGCTTTGATATGCCAGTAAATATGCTCCCTAATACAAAAAAGTTATAAAATTTACATATTGGTATTTAAAGAATAACCGAAGAAAGAAATCGGTCAACATCTATTTATTTCCTGCCAGTGAGAAGGAGTTGCTAATAAGTTACTAGTGACCTGTAAATGAGATTCAATCTCAATAACTTACCATAGCAGCCTTTTAAGAAAAATTAAACTCTTTAACGACAAATATTGCGCTCTTCTTAATTCCTGTAAAACAAAATAAGATACTGAAAGCTACTACAGTCTTTTGGACCTTTCCGAAAATACTGCCTATTTTTTCAGTTCAATAGATTTGAATATGAATACGAATGTTGAGTGTAAACTAAACCGACGTATTGAGAGCAAACTCACTTTTCTACATCATCAGCTATCATTGAAAAGCCAAAATGCTGCCGAGCTAGGTGTCACATCATCAGAATATTGGAGAGTTTGGGCACTTCCGACCAAGCAGGTGCTGCCATCGTGTCTGGTGCACTTCAAGACGTGGGCATTATCTCACAAAACTATGAATCGAATGCTACTGACAGGAAAAAATCGGCATGACAAAACAAACCAAAGACCACTCCATCGTTTTAGTCATTCTCTTTAGTCATTTGTAAAAGATTATGACCATGGCCATTTTCTTTAAACTTTTATGGGTGTAAAGACTGACTGCATCACTAGAAAACAACAGAAGAAAAGTTATAATAGAAGCAGACTTGAGCTTGAAAAAAGAACTGGGTTCCGAATACATCGGCCACATATATATAAATTCCGGGAGAGTACCAAACAATTTGAAAACACGACGTACATTTTTTGTCATGTGTTAACAATAATATACATGTAACAAAGTTGGTTGCTATCGGTTATGACGTAATATCTGTTAATATAGATGTTAAAGGATGTGTTATTCGAAATATGGGACTGATCTTCAAGCGTCCACTACAATGTTTTTTGTGCTAGTTACACACCAATGAAGTTTCACAATGTCATCTTTTTGCAGCGTGGATGGAACCGCGGCTGGGCATAAATGTTTCACTGGTGAAATAGAAAGATTATTTGCAGCATGTTAGAAGCTTTTTGTATTTTCATTTATGTCAGTATATGAATACTAAAAATGCGCGAGTGAAATCAAACGGTCTGCTGTAATTCTAATCATTACATAAAAACTATCTATATTTTCCATTTACCAGCTTTTTGACCTTTTGCGACGGATTTCATAGATTTAATTAAATGGGAAAATGTGTCGAACCTCTACTAACTGGCGGATTTAGTAACGACATGATTTCAGAAGCAATATGTAAATCCAGCAATCATTTCAGTGGCAATAACATCTATTATCAATAATATCTATTCGCGCAACTCTCATTTTACAAAACTAATAATCAAAAGAGTCACGGAAGTATTTCTGCTGTGTATGGACCATACATAAGTAACAGTTTTATAAAAATTGAATTGAAGTACAAAATCTCATGTCGATTTTTAATACCGAACGTCATTATCGCCAATTGCAATGTTGACGATTTTTCTTGATTTAATACTAATGAAGCTGTTAAATAAGAAACTAAAGTTTTTATCTTGTAATCAATTAAATATCCTCTCATTGTAATAAATGTTAAAAATGTCTAAAATTCATATTTTATTTTACAAAACAAAAGTTTATTTTTTACCGTAAAAACGTTCAAATACATAAATTTGAGCCACATTGCGGTAGATTTAAATTTTGAAATTAATTTTTTTAATTATTTTTCCCATACTCAGCATATAATATAACATCTTTCACGCATAGGTAGGTTTTGGATAACTTTTTAAACTATTATTTTGAATAAAAAATATTCTAGCCAAAATAAGGTCTTTTTTCACTTTTTTTCGAAATTCAACCTCATTGTGGCAGTATTAAAATTTAAAATTAATTTTTTAAATTATTTTTCCCTTAATCTCCATCCAAGAGAACATCTTTTCCGCATAGGTAGGTTTTGACACAGTGAAAAAAAAATTTTCGATCCACCCTAGTGTTCAAGCAAACGCTTACTTTATCAATCTATCAATTACATTTTTCCTTTAGAAATCAATGCAGCAATATTCATGGTGATGTTGACAAACCGTACAACAGAGCTGTTACTTGTATATCAATGTTTGTGCTGTAGATTCACAATAAATTTTCTTCAAATGACATTAGCTGACTTTATACTGATAAGTAAAAATATACTCCACCACTCAACAGATGCATTAGCTTAAACAGAGAGTCCATGTCTGATATTCGTAATACAGGAGGAAAAATAAAATGTCATTGGTCATTATTGTCAATAAAATGTCAAAACAAGAAATGTGACTTCAAAAAACCGTTGCTTGAAAAAGTAAGTATTATGATGGAGAATACTACATATTCCTTTACGTTCCTGTACCTAAGCACCATGTATCCAATAGAATTAAAAATAGGTATTCATATTGTAATTAAAAGACATCGAAGGTGAATCAAATCTTTACTTTATTTTTCAAGTAATAAACCTATTAGATAGAAGCGTAGCATTTGAAAATACAGTATTGTATTCCAGTGTATTTCAAAGTCTAGATGCATTCTTTAAAAGCACTATGTGGTAAAATTGAAACTTTATGCTGTGAAGAGAGGTTTTCATAGAACATTTAAGCAATATGTTGCGTGGAGCACCGCATTCCTATGAAGTTCAAAACCTTCAAGCTATCTATTCAACTGTGTAAAATAATGAAAACTAATCAGGTGTAGCAGAACTGACATTACTCTGGTATTTTTTCTAGTACAATGAATGAAATATCCTCTAAATCATTCGAAAAAATGTCGTCTTGAGTAATCAAATCATCATTACATCGAAACCATCCATATAAATGTGTACGTATGAGAGCGATGTAATGACCGCTATGACTGTATTCCCCTAAGTGAATGATCGCACCAACATCACGATAATGATGGGGTCCTATTTTAGCATTGTTACAATTAAAATTTTGGATTTTGTTGCGATTGGCTGGTTTCCCGGGTATATGGCGACGAATTTCTATAATTATGTTGTCCGGCATTTCAATCGTAATGGAATTACTTTCAACAAAACTTGAAATATGACAAGTTGGACACTGACGACCTTCAACCGGTTGCCAATCTAGTAGAAATTGGTTAGAATCTGTGATGTTATGAAGTATGAAAGGCAGTGAAAGTATTGGCATATATTCAACATTGAAAAAATAACTGGGGTCACATGCTTTGCAGTGGAACCGATTTTCAACAATAATTTCAAACATATGTATTAGATTTAATCTGTCTAACAGTGTCCTGGTGAATTCTAGTGCACATTGTTCCCCATCCTTATTTTGAAATGGTGAGCCCATTGCTTTTCTGACATTTGATGTAAACAATTTGCGCTTATTACCTGTTTGTTTTCGTTTTTCGTATTGCTCGTATAAAGTGTACACAGCTTTGTAAACTGAGTTTCTACTATTCTGGTATGAAATACAGGCGTTTCGGAAGTCAGGCAATAAAAACAAGACTTGGCAAGCAGTGTTTGAATTACATACTGTTCCAGGGTTGTTGTTATCGAACTTGGGAAATCTAATTTGACGATTGTTGGCTCCAGAATGTACGAAAATATCTAATTTTTTTTTTTTTTGCTACATATAAAGATTTATTAGTTTTTCGTTTTCGTCCTGGATTTTTTTCTTTTATGCGATAAAGATCTTCAGGAGAAATCATTTTTGGCTTGATTGCTTGACACCAAGTACGATCGGGTACCCAGACTAAATTTTCTTCATTTATAATTATATGGGGCTCTGTGGAGTTCAACTGTTTTCTTAAAAGGTTAACTTCCATAACGCAAAACTTATTTGCATTTGCCTTGCTTGGGTCAAAATTCATCAGGTAGAATCCAGATAACGTTCTTACCCTCGATAATGGCACATACATCATGCCATCTTCAAATACAGTATTTCCCTCATCCACAATAACTTGATCTAAACTCAAGCCGTGTGATTTATGGATTGTCATCGCGAATGAAAGAATTAATGGAAACTGATCCCTGATGACTATTACAGCGTTTGTCAAATTAAATCTAACTTTAACACGTTCTATTGGTTCCGGTTCCAAAATGTTATCAAATTTTACCATTATTTTTTCGACATAATTATTGCGAACTAAAAAACTTGAAATTGATTCTATAGCACCATTTACAAGGCCTGTATTAACGGTGATATTTCTCCTGAGCATTAGCCTACAGCCTACTGACAATTTTAGCAACGAATCAATTCCTGCTGTTTCCGCTACATTTTTTCACGTTTTTTTAAAAGCTGCCTAGCATAATCAAGATTAATTTTATGCTGCTCATTGCTAAAGGTAAAACTATCTTCTGCTGCTAATTCGTAAATTTTGTTTTTTTTCGTGGCTCATTAAATATTCGTTAAATTCAGAAACCATGATAATTTTGACATGAAACAAACTACGCTACTATCTTTTTTGCTTAACTGTGCATAAAAATTTGCGAATGCTTGAATCGGCTTAATGTCATTATCGATCGGAATTAAACGGCTTTGTGAAACAATAACATCAGCATTTGTTAATTTGCCAAATCTTAGCCGGTTTAATAAAGCAGCGTATAGAGGGTCGTCTTTCTGCCGCATACTTATGTGTAACACTTCGAACGAAGTTAAAGCTTCTTGCCATAAATTTAAAGAACACAATCCACCCAGTTTATTTGTTACATCGTCTGTTGATATTGTATTAAATATTGGACTGGCTGCTACAGGCGTCATTTGTGCTAGATCACCCATCACAATGATATTCACACGACCAAAAAAATTGGACATGTTCTTGAAAATCTGACACAGCCTTTTATGAATATATGCTAGCATTATATTGGATACCATACTAACCTCGTTAATTACAAGGATCTTAATATGCTTGAGTGTTAAACTTAATTCCTTACAAGTCGGATTGCGTAATTCGATGTACTTTTCTGTACTACCATGCTGTACTGGCAATTGCAAAAGCCTATGTATCGTCATTTCGTTTATATTGTATGCCGAAAGATCAGTTGGTGCAGCAACTGCTATTACTGTATTATCAGAACAAAAAACAAAATGTGCCCAAAACTTCAATATGTTTATAAGGAAACTTTTTCCAGTGTCTCCTGCACCAATAATAAACATGAACATTTGTTCTTTTTTATTCTGTAACTGATTGGTAATTAAATTAAAATTACGTTTTTGGTCAATATTCATTTTTTCCAAATTGCTATCTAAGCTTTCACTCGAAATATTGACTTTCATTGTCATTCGGAATTCAGCCATTGCATTGGCCACTTCGAGAGGTTCACCTAATGCATCTAGTTCCAATAGCAACATATCAGTGTTGCCCTTATCTTCGATAATTTCTCCACGAATTTCTTTTCCAACCTTTTCAATAAGAACAGCGAATTAATACGCAGATTATCATAGAAAAATGTCAGAATTCTGACATTTTTCTATGATAATCTGCATATTTTGAATTTGTTAACTGCTCTTTGACAAAAATTGGTTCTTATTTGCCAGATTCATCTAGAAATTCGGTATTTTCATCTCGAAATGGATTAAACAATAACAATAAAGAGTAGCAATAGTCTTCCATTTGCTCTGGATACCGATATATAGGGTGGCTGATCAAAACCGGTTTTGTACGTTTAATACCGACATAGGATGGAATCATGTTAAATGTTTCTTGCGGATTACACATATGTATGTCAACCTTTTTTTATCATAATATTTTACAAAATCATAGAAGCAAATGTCTTGCAGATGGTCAAGCCGATTAGGATAATAATCCGATATATTGTTATTTTCGTACTTGTTTACTCCATCTGGATTTTGTTCCAAATCTTGTTGCAAATTTGTAATTGTTTTTAGTATACGAGGACGTAAATTTTGTTTTCTTGCGCAAATCCATACAGTTTGCCTAGACTTTTCATAAAGGTGATGTTTTAGCAAGATGTCACAGACCTCACATGCGCCACATTCCCGAGTTGACAAAAGGTTCATACAAAATTTGAAAATTCGTTTAGAAAGCGATTTGTCATTACTTATTTCTTCCCATAATTTTTGGAGACTGGATTTTTCTCCTTTTTTATATACGAAGCAACATAGTTTACAACTGCTGATGTGTTTTCTCCAATAAACTGCACGTCAGTATTAGCACCCCAAATCAGCGATTGTATGGGGTTATAATCATTCACACATTCTTCACCAGTAGTTCTGGACAATTCATAGAGTCTACTTTCTAAATTACCCTTAGTCCGTTGCTTACACGCTACTAATGGATTTTGTAAAATGCTTTATCCACTAACTTTCGAGGGAAACCAAGCCTACATTTTCTATAATATTTACCGTTAATCGTCCGTTTTCGCTGGCAGTAAGTATTACAAACTTTGTGCACTTAATATCTGCTGATAATTTCATGCAACAGTGGTTCTTTATCTTGATTTGGCATTTGACAAGTTAAGTGCTTTTGAATAAATTCTAGCACTATTTCAGGTCTATCTATACCGAGGTGCATTTTCAATCCATGGCAAAATATGATAATGTGGGGCACCTCTATACTACGCAAAATATTCATTGGAGTCCCGCATTTTTTTGAAAATGCTGAAAATATTTCCTTCTAGCTGTTGTTGCTCTGATTTCACCATACTTAAAAAATCCTTGATAGGCATGTCATTATAGCTGGGGGTATTTCAAAGCGTTTGTAAAATGCCACCAGCAACTGCCCGAAGGTGATAGTCATGCAGTAAATTAAAAATGTATTGATGATCACATCTAAATCGGGAGTATTTATTCTTTAATCTACTGCAGACCCATTCTGAATTCGTTGAAGGACAATATCGTTCTGCATGTCGACCATCACGACCATTAGAAAATAATAAAGGAAAATACCAAAAATCCAGCTTGGCTGTTCGATTATCGATCCTTTCTGCTGAAACTCCTTTCATCTGATACAAATCAAGTCTGATTCCGATGGTTTTGATGTATTCAATGGATGAACCATGAAGGATTCAAAAACGTAACCTTGGTCGCTTTTATCAACTTTTCTAACCATCGGTTCATGCGATATAAGTTTGTATCTCGAAATTGCGGTTCTGGTTCTGATAAATCTGACATATCAATGCCTTGCATTGGAGCCCAGTTTGGATTCACATCAGTATTTTCGCGATTTATTTGTTTGAGTCAATAATGCCGATCTTACCTTTCAATGTAAGTTATTGACTGCCAAATTTGTTTATTTTTTGTAGGTACACGCAATAAAATTATGTTGAGGTTCTGATCCATGGGCATTCCTTCCTTGTTTGGAAGGTTATTCAAGGTTTCTGTCAACGGTAAGGGGTAATGGATGACATGTCCCTTCAAAGCTCCTAAACGATCAGTTACTGGCAATTTTGAGTCTACTGTACCAAGCCTGCATACTACTTGAAAACACTTTTCTTTTTGAATCAGATTTTTTTCAAATTCGTCCAAGTTTGCAAGCTCATTTTGCAAATCATCAAATTCGAGGTTGTTAAAAATTGACAAATTTCTATGGCGTTGACCATATTTTAAATTTTGAAGACATTTTGTACATAAAAATAAATTGCTGAAATTAAATTTTTTCAGCACTAAATTTGCGATTAATTCCAGCCAAAGGTCATTTGATGATTGTTTTGAATTTTTTCGCTTTTTATAGCCAATAAAATGTCAAAATCATATTTTTAGTTACATTCTAATGCAATTTTCTAAACGTCTCGCCTATAATAAAAAATATTACAGGAAGCGCATGAAAAATGGGGAATATTTCCCTTTCCTTTAGAAACCTTTCCTTTTAGACCCTTTCCGTTAGAATAATTCCTTAAGAAAAACTTTATAATATTTTAATTCTCCAACATGTGCTCATCTGGTAACTGCGGCGGTTCAATATTTGCCACACAGGTATTTTCTGTTCTGTCTGCAATTGTAAACTTTTCAAGATATTCAGAATTGCCTCTTATTAAAGCTTTATCCAACTCATGCAATTTTAAATCATATTGCCTAACAATATACAATTTTTTAAGCAGTAATCGAATTTTTGGAAAACGACTCTAAAATAACAAATTACTTTCACATGAATCGGGTAGGCAGAAAGGAGGGTGCCCTAGTTTTTCGGGATCTTTTTTATGCTCATGTGAGCATGTATGCATTTTATTGACCAAAAACTTCCGAAAATTTGTTGTTTTTCCAAATATTTTTAACAAGTGTATAATACGCTTTATCATATTTTTTTGGAATTCTACAGAGTGCTGGGTCACACGGTTTTGCATTTAACGATTTTGTATCATTTTTCCCTATATATACAAATGAATAACTTTGGTATCATTTTGAAATTCGTTTCCATTTCCGTTTGAATCGACTTTTATTGTTTCTTTCTGATTTTTATTAGATTGAATCTGATGCTTTTTAGCACTTTTATTCCGTTTTTTGCTATTAATTCATGAAAATTTCCAAATATTGAATTTATTCCCATGTATGTAAATTCCTTGAAGTACGGTTCAGAATATATACTTGGAGACCTTTGCTTACATGCATCTTCAAAATAAATTTTGTTCTTATCCATAATGTTAAAAAATATTGTTCACACATATTTTTAATCTTTGAAATATTGGATTTCAGCTGAAAAAAAAACGATTTCGTTTGCTAAGCGCCCTTGCTACAATTGTTTCTGATAAAAGCTTTTTGATATGGAACTGTGCTTTATTTTTATTATGTTTGTCAGAAATCTTTAAATTTGATAGTGAGTTTTTAAACATATTTGGTAGTAAATTTTTTGCAAGATTTTGCTCTGCAACCCTTCGACCTGTATTTAAAAATGCAAGAATTTTCTTTGTAATAACATTGGCGGTCTATCAATAAATTTGTACAATACCTTTGACGCTTTATTGTTTTCTCCACTTGCCTTTTATTATCTTTTATACTTTTGGATCGAGACTGCAGCTTTATCATGTACCGCCGGTACCATTTGGATTTAAAGTGGAAAAATTCCAACAATCTTTTCCTTTGCAAGTACTTATCAGAAGCTAAAAGCTTTTCCTCATTTTTCCTGCCATTTTTTCTTTGAAGCACGCTGTTTTTCTCTCTTCTGTTTTTTCCAAACTCTATAATATACAAAACGATTTTCCTTGTTTTTTCCTAATTTCCTAAATTTCCATTTCTTGGCTCTCTCTCTTTACAGGGCATCTTATAAGTTATAATTTTTTACCATTTAGTTAATAATTACGATAATTTCTTCATAAAAATATTTCACAATACTATCTGTTTAAGCATAACAAAAAAAATGTATTGATTTAGGCAATAACATTCTCTCGAATATCAACATTTAAAAATACATCATATGTCACCATCATCGTAAATTATGTCACGCTTATCATTTTGTGTTTCAATAAAAAATAAAATGAATATATGGAGTAACGAAAAAAAATCTTTATTGTGAGATAGTTCATATTTTAATAAAACAATTTATTTATCGAAATGTGACTTTACTTACGCTATACGATATCCATGACAATACGCAGAAAAATGCAATAAATAGAAACAAATGATCTAGTATTTACTGAAAATTTATTTAGTACGACTCAAATATAAAACTTCAGTTTTACAGATGATAGAATTAAGGATTAATTTCAGAAAATTAAAAGTTTCCATTCAGAATGAAACATATTTAGAAAGGGGGCAATATGAAATAGCGTCACATCAAGGAAACTATTTTTTTATTATATTTTTCCTTACTTATCCCTTTGTAACTGAAAAATCTGTATCATAGTAGCTGTTTTGACTTCAAAAACATTCAAATGAAGGTAAAAAATTTTAAAACATACATTTAGTTACAATTTATATATATCTTTATGCGTTTTTTTGTGTGTGTGTGTCTCAAATCACGTCAATTCCAAAAATGTAAAAATATATCAATAGAATCTGAATTTTTATTGACCTATAAAAAAATGAACACGTGTTATCATTTCTTTTTTTAATTATTGTATTGATTTTTAGTTGATGGCAACTCGAAAAAAGTGATTGAATTAGCAATTGAAAAGGATAGACTTCTATAACGCTAAATTATCGAAAGTATAGCGTGGAGCACCTTCGAAAGGCACATCCCTAAATTAAAAGCTTTCGAACAAGCTATTACCCGTCGCTGAATGTTTCTTGGTTCGGGTGATAATTGAGTTGTTTCTCTATTTCTTCTCGTTTCACGAGCAAAAAGTGCCAAAACAGGGGTCCTGGATCTCCGAAACTAATCGGTGGATCTGGAGGTATTTTTGTATACTTTGAGATCTGGATTAGGACACTTCCCCTTTTAAATTTTGTCGCAATCCGATGATTAGTTCCAAAGTTATTAACAGGCAAACTTTGGACTTTAACATTAGAGATGCATCTGAGTTCTACTATACAGCACGATAGTGCTTTGATTAATTAAAATTTAGTGCTTTGATAAATTAAAATCGCAAAATATCATATTTTGGTACCTTTTTTATTATACCGATATTTTTCAGTTTTAAATCCGATGAAAAAAAATAAACATTACCACATAAGAAAACAATGGAAACAGTCTAACTTTAGGCAGTTTTAAAAGAAAACGATGCATTTTCTATTTTACTTTAAGCAGTTTAATAGTTGACCATTTATTATTGACCATCCCTAAATGATAACAAATCATGGCTTTTATTTTTATTTTGTTAACTTATTCATTTGATTATGTAACTTAAATGTAACATAAATAGAAATTTATTTCTGAAACAGATATTTAAACGTCTAATGTTCAATGTCAAAAGATGTGACACCATTGGCTGAGGAGGCATTCTTTTGAACTAGAGGCGCAGGCTTCGAACCCAGTCTCGCCTGGCTGCCTAACCATTCTTAATTTTCCGTGGTTTTCTTCAAATTTTGGAAAACCTAGCGAAAATACCAGTTAGGTCTCCCCCGACGAAGGGCACTCTCTCTAGGGCCTATGTTCCACGTACAAGTATTCAGCCCTCATAAATAACACCAACGCATCAATATCAAGAGAAAATCTGAAAAAATATCTAGTTATAAATAGCATTGGCGCTAACTGTGTTACTTAAAAATTATCTTTCATAAATAGTTTTATATATATATATATATATATATATATATATATATATATATACACACTATATTGCCATTGATTATTGGACACTTGCGATTTTAGACATTTTACTAAATATCTAGAAAAATACATGAGGAATCATCTCGAAACTCTTAGTGTATAAATATAATAGTATACGTCATACATCTCCGGAAGATTTTTTACCGAAACTCCATAGGGGACCGTCAACAAATTAAAAAAGAATGAATATCTTTTGAATAACCCTGTCAAAACTAATGTAGCAAAAGCGCTCAAACTCTAGATTATGATTGCATGCCTTATTGTAATACACTGCGTTCATTTTTATGCCAATAGCATACATACTCGCAGAGTAATTAAGGTTTTTATAAAAATGGTCCCAAATGTTTCCAAGTTTTTTCCTTATAATTTTCAGAGTTCTTAATATAAAATAATACAGGGTGTCCCCTCTCAACGGTGGCCAATGGCTAATTTCTAAACCGTTAGACATAGACATATAGTTCCAATTGCAAAAATGCTTTAAAAAAGGCAAAGAATTGTTTTTAAAGCGATTTTGGTCAAAAAAATGTTTTACTAAAAAATTACGAAAATTATATTTTTATACGGTCCCCCGGTCCTATAAGTGATATTTAGTAAAATTTTCTCAACACTCTAGCAAGTAATACAGAAAAGGTCCCATTCATGTAACGTTAAAATTGACCGAGTTATGGAACTTTAAATTTCATGACTTAAACCACTTTTCTATAGCTGAAAAAGGATGAGTTCGACCGAGCTTTAAGGGAACGTACACTAAGTGCTTAAAGTATTATAAAAGGAGTCGATTTCCAACGCTGTTCAAAGGCTATTTCCTAAACTATTTGTCACAGACATATAGTTCCAATTACAAAATGTTTTAAATGAGCGATTTAACTGAAGGCGCTGTCACCGTATAAGTTTTACGGTAGTGTTAATTATAATTAGTTAACTTCTAGATTGGTTATTAAAATAACTGAAGACATGAATTTCAAAATTCTCTTTATCGAAAAAATCAAATTTTGGGAAATAGCGAAAAAACTTTAAATGCATCTATTGGTTTTCATTATAAATTTTGAGATTGCATTGTTACAATAGTGCAGGTTTGTATAGACTGATAGAGAAATCAAAAAGCAATAAGGCGAATTTTGAAATTCATATCCTCAATTGTATTTTTACGTATGTTTTATTTTGTAAGAAAATGAAGCTGATTCTTTTCGTGATTTTATTTTAAAAAGGTATGTTATTTTGATAAGCTTTTATTTTATTCATAGTTTTCGTATGTAAATTTTCCTAGTTCAAAACTTATATTCAAATTTTAACTCACTTCCAAATGTCTGATTGAGGTTCAATTCCCTTACTTATTTAAACCCGATGACAATGTAATATTAATACGATTTTAGGTGCGTTCCATTTATTTATTTTATAGGACTACATCAAATTCTATTAGGTTGAGTAATCTAATAGAGCTTTAAATATGTATCATTTTGTAACGATTTGTGACTGTTGCTTTTCATAGTTTAACAAAATTTCTGTTATTTTTTTACTTATAATTTTGGCACAATTTGCATATTTTACTTTAACATGTAAACGTCAACATAAATTCAGAAACAACATTGTAAAAATTTTTTACTCTCAATGTTTAAAGTTAAATTTTCTATCTAATGTTTATTTTTATTTCCAGTAAATTTGTGACTGACCCCTATTTCGCAGCAAAAAGTATGCTTCAACTTTGAACAGCTATAACTCGGTCAATTTTGATCGCAGAGGAATGGGACTTTTTTTGTCTTACTTGTTACAGTAGTGGTAATTTTTTTCTAAATATCACTTATAGGACCGGGGGACCGTATAAAAATTTAATTTTCGTAATTTTTTAGTAAAACATTTTTTTGACCTAAATCGCTTAAAAAATAATTCTTTACCTTTTTAACAGCATTTTTGCAATTGGAACTATATGTCTATGACCAACGGTTTAGAAATTAGCCATTGGCCACCGTTGAGAGGGGACACCCTCTATCTTTTTCAGAAAATATGACAAACAACATTGCACACAGTACCCTGTAATCAGAATTTAAAAATAAAGAAACTTGTATACAAAATGAGTTTGTTTACTAAATAATTTTTTACTGCGCATGCGTCAACGATATCAAAATTTCATTTGCATATTATGTTAGCTAAATGTATAGAGCAACTTTTGTGAAAGTCACAAAATCATAACTTGAAAATTCTGAAAATAATCGTCAATTGAATAAGTTGAAAATCCGTTATTCTCAAAATGAAGCAAAAACAAGAGGGGTTGTATCCATATATTCATTGATTAGTGTCAATATCGAATACACAATACGGGATGTTACGACTACTTTTGGATAAAATCCCTCATTTTTTTGCTTCATTTTGGAAACAACGGATTTTATCCTTTTTCTATAGACGATTACTTTCAGAATTTTCAAGCTATAATTTTGAGACTTTTACAAAAGTTGCTCTATACATTTAGCTAACATAATATGCAAATGAAATTTTGATATCTTTGACGCATGCGCAATAAAAAATTATTTAGTAAACCTACTCATTTTTCATACAATTCTTATTATTTTTTAATTCTGATTGCAGGGTACTGTGTGCAATGTTGTTTGTCATATTTTCTGAAAAAAATATTATTTTATATTAAGAACTCTGAAAATTATAAGGGAAAAACTTAGAAAAATTTGGGGCCATTTTTATAAAAACCTTAATTACTCTGCGGGTATGCATGCTATTTGCATAAAAATGAACACAGTGTATTATAATAAGGCATTCAATCATAATCTAGAGTTTGAGCGCTTTTGCTACATTAGTTTTGAAAGGGTTATTCAAAAGATATTCATTCTTTTTTAATTTGTTGACGGTCCCCTATGGAGTTTCGGTAAAAAATCTTCACGGAGATGTATGACGTATGCTATTATATTTATACACTAAGAGTTTCGAGATGATTCCTCATGTATTTTTCTAGATATTTAGTAAAATGTCTAAAATCGCAAGTGTCCCATAATCAATGGCAATATAGTGTATATATTGAACCATTATACAATGCTACAATTCGACATTAAAATATGATATAACTAATTAAATAACAAACTATATCAAACATAGGAAATGGCAAAAATTGGAACAAAATTGAAAATGTGGTATTTAGCTCTTTATGAAGGTTAATGCGTAATATATATATATATATATATATACACACACATTAAGTAGTTACATATATATAAATATATTGCAAAGTATAACAAGCATGAAATTATAGAGATTGCATCTTTATATCCATGCATAGTCCAACATAATAATTAAATAAGTAATTGCGATTGTATAACGAAAATAAAGTTTTGTTAGCAAAATGCTAAATTTTTTTTAACAGTGTGCTTTAAATCATACATGTTTATTTAAATTCTGCATGTAAACTTATTCCGATTTTTAATTATTTCATTTGAAGACATTTCTAGTTTATATAGCATTTATAGTTTTATATGCTGCATTCAAGTAATTTCGACTCATCAATATTTGTGTTTTTTTCTTTCTTGGCATGTATACTTTAAATGAAAAATTCATTTATACATAATTATATATACTAAGCTAAATTATTCTTTGCGGATCGAATGTCTTTATGCTACTGAAAATTCAAATCAATGCTGTACAAACCACCAACTCGTCAAGATGACGGCTGAAATGACAGAATCGTGTAAAACTCGATTCACATATTAAAATGCAACGAGTATACAAATTCTTAGTCTTGGTGGGATAATCTTGATGGGACAACTTGCAAAGTCGATTTTAATGGTTGATCAGTAGATTTGCCATTGTATTTCCCTGCTCCCATGCTTCCGAGCTTGCCTTTCAGTGCAGGAGTGCACGATGATAAGCTTATCAATCAACCATTAAAAGCGGGTTTTCAAGTATTTTTCACCAAGATATGTATTGACAGATCTAATATGCAAATATGACATATTTAATATTCTAATCGCATTTCATTCAATCCTGGAATTTCAGCCGTTAACTGGATGGGTTGATGGTTTGCGCAATCTCTTCCGGTGGACTATTTGAATGAAACAATACGAGGGTATTTTAGAGTGGAAGTACCGTATATACACGTGTGTAAGTTGATTAATATATAAGTCGACATCAATTCTTAAACAAAATTTCGAGAAAAATTTAATTTTGTAGTTTAAATAGAACCACGTTTCTGGGAGTATACAGTAAATGAACTCCAATCGAGGATAATAATAATAATAATAATAATAATAATAATAATAACAACAACAACAACAACAACAACAACGACAACAATAATAATAATAATAATAATCCATTTTCATTAAATTAATATATGTATTTTTCTTTTTTTATGTTTCTAATCAGATTTGTGTTATTATCATTAATAATTCAACGCTTTAAAACTGTATAGTTACGTAAGCCCGAAGGATCTTAAACAATTTTGAAACCTATTCATATCGATTCAATGATACATTAAAAAGAACAAAAAACTTTCAAAAATCTATTCAAACTTTATTTACAAGGGTAAACAGCTTTTAGCTAGACTGCTATAATATAGCAGCTTTCCTGTACTATAGAGCTTTCAGAAAAGGTACCTACGAGCTTTCTACAGCTGAACACTTAAAAAAAAGAATTTATATATTGAAAGGAATATCTCAGTACTGGCGGGAATTCTAACCCAAGAAAAAGTAGGTTAAGACCAGTTACAAAAACATAACTGATGTTATTTTAATGACATAATTGGGGACATTTATTTGGGGGGGGGGAGGCATTGTATTAAATTTAATTTTACTGCCATTTTTAGAGCAAAAACTGCTGACAACATTGCTTACACCTGTTTTGCAGTAATTTGTCGGATTTTTAATTTTCTTTTTCTTTTTCTTTATTTTCTTTCTTTCTTTATTTATTTTTTCAGTGTATAGGGATATGCATATTTTTCTCCATATATAGCTTCCCTTTTTAAATAACATGTCTCTTTTTTAATTTTAATATTTTTTTAAAATATTATTTTTTGCATTATTCTTCAAAAAGATTCCCCCCCCCCCCCCAAAAAAAAATCCTCAAAAAATGTGACCGATTTTTCCCAACACAATTAATTATTCTCTGTCATTTGAAATATTATTATACGTAATCCTTCAAAATAAAATATAATTTTTATTAGTTAATAAGTCAGAGACGATAATACTGCACATCTTTAAAATCTATCGGCCATTTTCAACATAGTGTAAATTCCGTTACCAAATTTCAAGTCAGTTACCGTACGGTTTTTTAATGACTATCATTTTTTCACCATTCTACTTTTATTCTATATTCAACTAAGAAACATACATGTATTTTTTTTTAATTTAATATTTTACATGAATATGTACTGTAATTATTAAAAAATGTTCGTGTATCATTTCTATGTGATCAAAATATTAAGGATAAAACTGTCTCTCATTTCAATTTAATTTAAGTATTATTGATATACTTCATGTTTTGAAATTAAGGGACATAAGTCACTTTAGAATAAGTTGAATTTAGGAAATTTAATAAACTTAAAGCTGCGTATTTTCAGTAATTTTGTACGGTAACAGACTTGATAATTTGCGTTATAAGTCAACTTTAAATAGCACTTACAAATTACGTTATAAGGCGAAGTGCATAACTATTTTTTTATGTACCTTAAACATTAACACCTGTCTCCATTTAAAAAATATATATTAAGCTTGAAAAATAAAAATAAAATTCTGAATTGTAAGCATATGATGAAATGACAATAATTAACAAATGATGAAATAATTAACAAATGAAATGACAAAAATTACACAAATATGTACTGTAATTATTAGAAAACGATCGTGCGTAATTTCTATGTTATGAAAATCTTGAAGATAAAACTGTCTCTCAATTCAATTTAATTTAAATATTATTGATATATATCATGTTTTGAAATTAAGAGACATAAGTCACTTTAAAGTAAGTTGATTTTAGGAAATTTAATAAAATTAATGCTGAGTATTTTCAGTAATTTTGTATGGTAACGGACTTGACAATTTGGTTTATAAGTCAACTTTAAATAGCACTTACATATTACATTATAAGGCGAAGTGCATAACTATTTTTTTTATGTACCTTAAACATTAACTTTAACACCTGTCTCCATTTAAATATACATATATTAAGTTTGAAAAATAAAAATAAAATTCTGAACTGTAAGCAGATGGGGAAATGACAATAATTAACAAATGATGAAATAATTAACAAATGAAATGACAAAAATTACACGAATATGTACTGTAATTATTAGAAAATGTTCGTGTATAATTTCTATGTTATCAAAATCTTGAGGATAAAACTGTCTCTCAATTCAATTTAATTTAAATATTATTGATATATATCATGTTTTGAAATTAAGAGACATAAGTCACTTTAAAGTAAGTTGATTTTAGGAAATTTAATAAACTTAAAGCTGAGTATTTTCAGTATATTTTATGGTAACGGACTTGACAATTTGGTTTATAAGTCAACTTTAAATAGCACTTACATATTACATTATAGGGCAAAGTGCATAACTATTTTTCTATGTACCTTAAACATTTACTTTAACACCTGTCTCCATTTTAAAAAAATATTAAATTTGAAAAATAAAAATAAAATTCTGAAATGTAAGCGAATTGTGAAAATGACCTGTATATTATTGCGCATTTAACTTCCCGCAATTGAGTGGGAAAATGGTGGTGATATCCAGAAGAATAATTTATAATCCGTAAAAATCTTCCGTTTTTCAAGGGAAAAATCTATCCATCCTGGTTACATAACAGTGGTAAATATTGGTTTCATTTCAGTTTTAAATATTCATTTATTTACTTTTAATAAATAAGTCGAATTATTTTAAATAATTAAGTAAAATTGTTTTAATGAAAATTATCGTATAACATTTTTTTATCAAGGATAAATACAATTCTGCATATTAGGGTGGAACGAAAAAAAAATTTTTTTTGAAAATCAAAAACGGGTAGGTGCCAATAGTTGCCTTTATACTAGTACATCAACTGCGTGAAATTTTACCGCTGAAAAAAAATGGCTTGAGTCTGCGCTTTTGCTCCAAAAATCAAAATTTTGCGTAAAATTTGTCATTTTTTGACATTTTTTCAAAAAAATTAAAAATATCCTACAGAGCTGGTTAGTATTTAAAAGTGTTGCTTAGATCTTTATATTTATCCGCTTAACATATTTAAACTATAAAACAATACCTGTAGTCTGCATAATTGGAGCAAATCTGACAACTTTTTGCGAAAAATCAGCGTTAACCTCTCTATTGGAGCATACAACGAAATGTTGTTTCGAATGCATTTCTTATCTAACTGCTTTCAAAACTACTGTGTATATAACTCATAGAGGTGGTTGCATTATCCCACCCGTCTCAACCACCCAATCTTCTAGGCCCAGTGTTTTATTTATGTATTGAATTGTTATTTCTTTCCCGAAGACGAGTATAAGTTTTCCATATATCAAAGTAATTTATCTCTTCTTTGTATTCACTGACTTTGGATGATTTGGATCATGCTGGTGTGACCTGCTGAACGTATATTTTTATACCATGTATAACAGAAGAGAAGCTGAGTAATGTATTGGGTATGTTCTTAATTGAACCTATTCAGCAGTCTATTATCTTCATTAAAATTTCATGCAATTAGTACATTATGATTGGAAAATCTGTTATCACAACATTCTTTCAATCAATTACATTTTATATGCAATGATTTGCCTAATAATTGATTGTATGAATTCAATTTCTAGTATGTCATCATTTATTGAACCTATTACATTGAATATATGCTGAGAAGCTAGCTGTTTAATATTATGACGATCGTCACAGATGATTGCAAACAAAATTTGCGTGTAAAACAACAATATTTCTAAAGAAGTTTTAGCATGCTTTATGACGTTTCCTGTGTTGTTCCGTAGTTTAGTAATTTATAATAAGATTTTAGATCTATTATTCAGGTATGTTGTACATTTGGTATAAAACATCCCGCGGTATAAACTTGGATTATACATTTTGTGAGTGAACATATAGACGCTGATTGCCAATCTATGCTTATATAAAGCGAAAAATTTTATTAACTTTATGAGCTGTCTTTTGTGTGAGATGTTTTCTAAATTCTTATTCCCCATTCTTTCTTAGAAATAGCTTTCCTTATGAATTAGCTTTCCAATCTCCGACAGAAATTTCTAGTCTGTTCTGAGTATCTTTTTCTCAATTTGAGAAAATAATTTTTCAAAATTATTCTCTATTTTATAAAAAAAAATTGCAATAGGAAGTGAATAGTACGTAGACAAAGATTTTCCTTATTGATCCAGTGAAACCATGTAGCTTAGAACGTTTTATATCGACTTCTCTAATAATTGACGCAGAGGAAATTCACTGGAGTTGAAGTAGCGAATGATTCAATATTATACACAATTCTAAGCTTACCCCATGCAAAATGGTTCACAGTGACAAATAAAATTCTCCTAATTTTAAATGAGCACTTATAGTGGATTAGAATCCGTACATTCCCTCATAAAGTACTTTGCATTATAAGTTTATGCCCAAGACATTTCACCATAAAATGTTGTCCATTCATAAAAAGGGGATCTAAAAGTTAATAGGAAATTACCTGGATACGAAAACACTTAGAAAACGGCATAAAACTAATGCAAAAAAAGGTTATTTACAACAGCGGTTGCTTTACACATGGAGAACAAATTTTCATTGCAATTCTCGCTGACGATCACCATCACATTAAACAGCTCGCTTCTCAACATATAAAAAATGCAAAAGTAGAATAAATGATGGCATACTTATAGTTGAAATATCTGAAATCATCTTTGAAGCAAATCATTACGTAAAAAAAAATACAATTGACTGAAAAAATGTTGTGGTCACAGAACTTCCAATCACTATTCATCCACTGAATGTAAGTTTCATAAATATAATAGATGGCCGAATAGATCCCTTTAATAATATTCCCGTACATTACTCTGCTTGTCATTTTTTTGTATAAACTGTAAAAATATACATGAAGATATTTACAGCAGCATGTGGATGCAAAGAAGAGATGAACAAGGTGGAAGCGCCAAATTTTTATAAAGAAAATCACAAATCAATGTATAAATAAAACACTGTACTAAGATGATCGAATAGTTGGGCCGGATGGTATAGGAAATATAGCCACCTCCACGACGCATGTCGAAGGTAGTTTTGAAAACAAGAGCTATATTAAAAACAACAATTCGTTGTATGACCCAATAGAGTGGTAATACTGTTTTCTTACTAAAAGTTGTCTGCTTTGCTCCAGCTATAGGGAATAAACATATTGTTTTATAGTTTAAATATGTTAAGCAGATAAATATAAAGGTCTAAGCAACACTTTTAAATACTAACCAGCTCTGTAGGATTTTTAAAAATTTTTAAAAAAAATGTCAAAAAATGACAAATTTTACCCAAAATTTCGATTTTTGGAGCAAAAGCGCAGACTCAAGCCATTTCTTTTCAGCGGTAAAATTTCACGCAGTTGATGTAATAGTATAAAGGCAACTTTTGGCACCTACCCGTTTTTGATTTTCAAAAAAAAATTTTTTTCGCTCCACCCTACTGCATATTATAGTATAAAATTCATTACTACACGTTTTTAATTTGTAATCTTGAATTCTGCTTTGGATTCCGTAGCTTTATATATATATATATATATATATATATATAATGTTATTCCAGTCCAGATTTTCAAGAAAAACACATAACTTCTTGATTGAAAATGCCATACATTGTATGTATAAAATGAAACTAAGACAACGGAATAGAATAATTCGTATTTATACAAACATTCTTTTATAATTTCGTTTAAAGAAAAATAATTAAGAAGTATTTTAAATACAGTTTACAACAACTCAAATAAACAAAGTGTAAATGAAAAAAAGAATGATTTTACTAACGATGGCTCATTAAACAAGTGTTAAATTGCTCAAACAAATATACTGTCATTTCTTTAATTCAAACAAATGTGCTTCATTTAAATATAATTTGAATAAAATGGTTTTCTTCTTTTCTAACAGCAATTACTCGTGAAACTTTCTGAATAGTTTATGTTTGATAAACAAAGAAATGGTCTTTTTAATTCCGCAGAATAGTTAAATGAATTAGAATGATTTTGTTTTTTTTCTTCGTAAAGAAATTTTATAAATGTGCACAGCAATTGTATTATTTCAGACATGAAAATTTATTTAGCGCATTTTCAGATTTATTATGTTTACGAAAAAAGAAATGATTAAATTGTACTCTTGCATTATTATAGCTTTTAATTAGAATAAATTATTAAATGACATGTAAAATTTTTAATTAGCTAAACTTTTGTCGACTTTTTCTTGTAAGTAGTCCTTTATTTTATATTGTTAGCGTTGATATATATCTTTTTATTCTTATTTTTTCTTCACATTTGGAATGCACAATTACATCCGTGATTTTAATCCATTTAAAATAATTAAATAGCTTCAAATCGGTGAAAATAATACATCGTTCTTAAAAAGTTTTATTATTTGCGTATGAAATTTTTAGACTCATAATTCGTAAATATGGTAAAACATTATCCTAATAATATTTTAGAATGTATCATAATTATTTCGAACTAAGAAAAAAGTATCTTTATGAAATAGTTCTAAAAATTATGCTTGATTTAATAAATTATACTATATTGATATAAATGAAAATTACAACCCGTTTAATTATACATAAATAAATTTATATATACCTTTTTTAAAATCATTATTGAAATATATAACGTGATATTATGATTTAAGAAACTATATATGTGATGTAAATAAAATAACTGAAAGTAAAAAAATTACTTTTCAATTATTAGAACCTCTTAATATATTTACAATTTTTATACTTAAAAAATAATCCATATAAAAATCTTATTTCAGAAACCCATTTTTTACAATTTAAAACGCTTTTTAACTTAAGTTCTTAAAATATTAGTAATAATCATATTTACAAAGTCATCTTCTTTGTATCCTCAGGAGCATTTTTTATTATTATTATTTTTTAATTTTACTTAATTTTATTTTTTTGTATAACTGAAGGAATCATCCACAATTTGATATGGTATGGCAGTTGCTCATAAAATTTAAATGAAGTCAAAAATAAATTTGAAATTTAAGAATGGTCAATCGAATGGAATAAGTGAAAAGCTTTCTAAAAGAAACCTAAATTACGATTCATATGCAATTACTCGAAATAATATTGCAAAAGTAATAGCTGCGAATTAATGGTAATAGTTGCTGATTCTGCACAAGCTGTCGTCGTCACAACCACCAGATTTGGCAAAAAAAAAAATTCTAAAAAAAAAAAAAAATCCAAACTATTTTGTCGGCAGAATATTAATACCAAACTTATAGTTGACAGTCTTTGTTTTAGCATAGACAATTTATTTTGGTGGTACTACTACCAGCAAGATGATAAATTGTTGGACGAAAAGCTTGGAATTTGACATGAAGGTTAATTATAAGATGTAAATGATTATTAAAAATGGTGTTTAATGCAGCGTCCTATTAAATGATTAATTTGGTTTTGACTATGGGTGCAAAAATGCTGTATAAATATTTACGGTATTTTAATTCATTTTAATAGTATAATATATTATATTTAAATGACATTAATCATCGTTTTAAATTACATTAGTTTACGTTATGGATATAAATTTGAATATTCCAAGCCTGCACAAATAATATGTATTCAAAAATTTCCAAGACTGTGTTGAAGGGAAACATATTTTATTAGATATAATGCTTTCTTTCATAAAGCACTTATGTGACAGAGAGAATGATTTGGAAGTAAAGCATGCTATTTAGAAAATTCTGAAACTTTTAATTTAATATTATTGCTGCGTCATTATATTATCATATAATATAATGATGTTGTATTTTTTGTAAAGAATTTTTTATTGACAAATACAAGTGTTGTATACTAGAAATCTTTACCCGTTTTTTAGTTGATATACCGGGATTCATTTATACTTACCGTTTTTATCATGAGTTCCAGATATATTTCTATAGCTGTTTTGTTTAAATCGGATCAACAGTTTCTGATTGTTGTTAGGGATAACATGCATCAGCAAATTTGAATTGAATATTATGCCTTATTTAACCTCTTTATCGAAGGAAAATTTTTCTCACAGATGCGGTAAAAAAATTACTTTTGGTTTTAATGTTTGCTTTTTCAGACAATATAAGCTTTTAAACTACGACTGAAAGGAGGTCGTCTAGTTTTTAAGAAACAAGATGAAAACGCAGAACCTAGTAATCTCCGAAGAAATCTTCCAGCAGTAACATTGAATATTCTTTTTTTTCAATATTTTTCATTGAAATTTTTTATTCATAATCTGTTTAATAAGGAGAAAATTTCTATTTCAATTTAATTTTGGAAATATGATGCAGCGTCAACAATGCTTATGAAAGTGATTACAGCTGAAATTTCATTTTTTGAGGGTATATCCGTTCCTCTTTATTAATAAGTCCACGGAAAACATCCGCATGTAAAAATTTTCATTGTAAACCTATAATTTACAATGACAGAAATGCAGGATAAAATTAGATTTTCTGCAAATTGTTTTGTATTTTCAATGTAGATTTACCAATCGAACAACTTGATAACAGAATTATAATAATAATTATTATAATTTTAATTTTGGAGAAGTCGAGTTATGATTTTCACAGATATTTAACGTAAATACGAAATGAAATTTCTTTTAAGTCATACAGGATACATTTTTAGCAGCTAGATCACGAACTACTTTAAATTGAATTAATATTTTATGATCAATATTTTCTTATAGCTCTAAACAATCCAACATAAACGTTAACAAGTTTCTACTTTAAATGGTCCATCTTTCTTTTTTTTTCTTTTTTTTTAAATTCATATTTTTTCCTTTTTTAAGACAATTGAAGGTTTTCTGATGTGACATCATTACTAAGGAAAAAAACTAAAATAAACTGTCAACTTGATGTTCCATCTGTGTTTTCTAAATTGTTCCCAATATTCAGTATTTCTAGTGTTGTTCTTTATTTTAAAGAAATATGTAATAACCACAAGTTCATTAGCTTCTATAACTACAAATGATTATTTTTTAAACTTTTTGTCTACTATTGGTCAGTTGATTGCTTATTCCTAACTATATTTTTATTAGATTACAACAGCTTTTATTATGAAGCCATTGATTAAAAAATAAGAAGAGTTTGATTGTTTGAAAACGCATATAACTACATAGAAAACTAAATTACTATTTGCAAAACCATACGATGGTTCAAATAATTATTTTTTATACGCTATTCAAAGGTACATAAATGAAAGGGATAGAGCGAATATTTCTAATCAATAACACCATCCAAAGTAGTTATTCTTCAAATTTCTATTTGAAAATGTTTAATAAAAATCATCTTTGAATAACTAGCTTCAGAAAAAATTAAAGTAAATACGTTATAATTGTGAAATTATTAAGTGTAATTTTAAACTGTATTTTCTATTTTTAAATAAAACTAATTAAGTTCATTTTAATAGTAGTGTGTTGTCTGAAAACGAAAGGGGGGGGGGGTATATTTTATAGAAAACTGAACAAAAGCTCATTTTTTCAACATTAGAGAATTGTTTAAGTGGTAGGCATTAAATATCAATTAAAAGGAATGAAAAACGCTTAAAAATTTATTTCTCCCGGACATAAATGTTGCCTTTTATTAAATGGTTACTTAGATTTTGTTTCTGACGCAAAAATGTTGTATGTATGTTTAATGGTGTTTTAATTCATTTTAATGGAATAGTATATTTCATTTAAAATAATTTAACCATTGTTTTATGGTACTTTAATTTCAGTTATGCATTTAAATCTGAATCTTTCCAGCCTTTAGAGATAATTAATATTTACAAAGTTTTAAGACTCTGACGAAGAAAAACACATTTTAAATATGTTGAATCTGTTCGTAAAATGCGTATGTTTAAGTGACAAATATTTGGAGAAAAAAGTGAGCCGTTTAAAAAATTCTTAAAGGCTTTAACCATAACTGCTGCAGTATTTTATAGTGTAGTAATGTTATTTTCTATCATGTTTTTAAATAGACAAATAAGACTTCTGTGTACAAAATTAGTATTTATGCCTTGCTTTTTTTTCAAATTTCGAATGCTATTTAATGTTGAAACAATTGTGACGTCCAAATTTATTATTTGCAATAGCACACGATGGTTTAATTATTATTATTTTTAAATATTTTGCTTGATGTTACATAAATGAAAATAGCAGAGTGAATTTTTCTAATCAGTGTATCCTTGTAAAGTACTTAATCTTCAAATTTTCATCTGAAAATGTTTCATAAGAATGATTTTTAAATAATTGGCTTCAGAAACTTTTAAAAGTAAATCCTTACTCATAAAATTTTTTAATGTACTTTCAAGCTGAATTTTATACATTTAAATACAAAATAATCAAATTGTTTTTAATAGCAGTATGTTCTCTGAAAATAATAGGAGAATATATTTTATGGAGAACTGGACAAAAGTACATTTGTTATTTTTTATAGTTAGAGGATTCTTTAAGCGGCAGGTATTAAATATTAATTAAAAGAAATGAGAAACGCTTACAAATGTCTTTATCCCGGACATAAATAGAGCCTTCTATTAAATGGTTACTTAGTTCTGTTTTTTCTGATTTAAAAATGCTGAATAATTTTCAATGGTGTTTTAATTCATTTTAATAGAAGAGTATATTACATTTAAAAGACCTTAACCATCGTTTTATAGTACTTTAATTTCAGTTATGCATTTAAATCTGAATATTTCAAGCCTTTACAGATAATGAATATTTACAAAGTTTTAAGTGTCTGCGGAAGAAAAATACATTTATATCTGTTCAATCGGTTCGTAAAATGCGTATGTTTGAGTGAGAATTACTTGTAGATAAAGTGTGCCTTTTAAAAAATTCTTAAATGCATATCATTAATCAGAACTTCTACAATGTTTTATAATATAGTGATGTTATTTTCTATAATGATTTTTGATAGACAGATAAGACTTATGTCTACAAATAGTGTTTATTCATTGTTTTTGTTGGAATTTCGAATTCCATTTAATGTTGAAATAGTTATGCGCTCCAAATTTATTATTTGCAATAGCACACGATGATTATATTTTTATGTATTTTTTCAACATTCCATTTAAATTTTAGTAAAGGAGAATGACGGTTATTTCTAATAAATGAAACCATGTAAAGTACTTAAAATCCATATTTTTACCAGAAAATGTTTCATAAGAATTATCTCTAAATAACTGGATTCAGAAACATTTTAAAGTAAAGTCTTAGTCATAAAATTATTTAGTGTGATTTCGAACTGTATTTTTTATTTTTAAATTAAAAATAATTAAATTGATTTTAATAGTTGTCAGTTGTTTGTTGTAGTTTTAATGTTCTCTGAAAATGAAACTGGGGATACATTTTATAGAAAACTGAATAAAACCTCATTTTTTATTTTTCAAAGCTAGAGGGTTGTTTAAGCGGTAGGCATTAAATATAAATTAAAAGGAATGAGATACGCTTAAATTTTTTTTCTCTCGGAGCCTTCTATTAAATGGTTATTTAGTTTTTGTTTCTAACGTAAAAATGCTGCGTAAAATTTGAATGCTATTTTAATTCATTTTAATGGAATAGTACATTACATTTACAAGACTTTAATCATTGTTTTCTGGTACTTTAATTTCAGTTATGTATTTAAATCTGAATTTTTACGAATAATGAATGTTTACAGAGTTTTAAGACTTTGGAGAAGAAAAATATATTTTAAATATGTTGAATCGTTTCGTCAAATGCGTATGTTTCACTGAGAATTATTTGGATATAAAGTGTACCGTTTAAAAAATTCTTAAGTGTACAACATTAATTATAACTGCTGCAGTATTTTATAGAATAGTAATGTTATTTTCTGTAATATTTTTTGATAGACAAATAAGAAATCTGTGTACAAGTATTGTTTATTCGTTTTTTTGTTGAAATTTAGAATTCCATTTGATGTAGCATTATTTACGCCTTCCAAATTTACTATTTGCAATAGCACACGGTGGTTTGATTGTTATTATTATTATGCAATATTCATCCTAAAGTTATATAAATGAAAATGGCAGAATTATTATTTCTAATCCATGAAGCCATGTAAATTACTTACTCTTCAAACTTTCATCTGCAAATGTTTCATAAGAATCATTTTTAAACAATAGACTTTATAAATATTTTAAAGTAAATACTTAGTCATAAAAATATTGAATGTATTTTCTAACTACATCTTCTATTTCTAAATACTAAATAATTAAATCGATTTTAATAGTAGAATGTTTTTTGAAATAGAAAGGAGAATATATTTTATAGACAACTGAACAAAAGTACATTTTTATTTTTTTAAGTTAGAGGATTGTTTAAGCGGCAGGTATTAAATATTAAATAAAAGAAATGAGAAAAGCTTAAACATTTCTTTCTCCCGGATATAAATAGAGCCTTTTATTAAACAGTTACTTAATTCATTTTTCTAACCGAAAAATACTGTTAAAATTTTAATGGTGTTATAAATCATTTATTGGAATAGTATATTACATTTAAACGGCTTTAACCAACCTTTTATGGTACTTTAATTTCATTTATGTATTTAAATCTGAATATTTCACGCCTTTTGAAATAATGAATCTTTACAAAGTTTTAAGAGAGTGCGGAAGAAAAATACATTTTAAGTATGCGAACCGGTTCGTATGCATGAGTGAGAATTACTTGGAGATAAAATGTGCCGTTTAAAGAATCTTAAATGCAAAATATTAATCATAACTGTTGCAGTTCTTTACAGTGTAGTAATGTTATTTACTATATAAATATAAATATATATATATATAGACAAATAATACTTTTGTTACAAAAATAGTATTTATTCGTTTTTTTTTTTTTTTTTTTTTTTTTTTTTTTCCGAACTTTATCTAATGTTGAAAAAGTTATGCGTTCCTAATTTATTATTTGCTATATAACCCGATGGTTCAATTATTATTATGTTTTAAATATTATACTTGAACTTATATAAATGAAAATGGAAGAGCGATTATTTCTGATTAATGAAACCATGTAAAGTACTTAATCATCAAATTTTCATCCTTAAATTTTTTATAAGAATCATTTTTAAATAATTGACTTCTTAAACATTTTAAAGTAAATACTTAATCATAAAATTATTAATTGTGATTTCAAACTGTATTTTTTAGAAAATAAATCATAATTTAAGTGATTTTAATAACAGTATGGTCTCTAAAATATAAATGGGAGTATTTTTATAAAGAAATGAACAAACGATTATTTTTTTTATTTTTGAAATCTAAAGAATTGTTTAAACAGTTGGCATTAAATATTAATTAAAAGGAATGAAAAACTTTTAAAATTTTCTCTCTATTCCATACATGTGTTGCCTTCTATTAACTGGTTACTTAGTATTTGTTTCTGATACAAAATGCTGCATAAAATTTAATGTTGTTTTAACTCATTTTACTATAATAGTATATTACATTTAAAAGACTTTAACCATCATTTTATCGTCTTTAATTTCAGTTATGCATTTAAATCTGAATATTTCAAACATTTAGAAATAATGAATATACCCTTAGAAATAATGAATATTTATAAAGTTATAAGACTCTGCGGAAGAAAAATACATGTTAAATATGCTGAATCGGTTCGTAAAATGAGTATGTTTGAGTAAGAATTATTTATAGATAAAGTGTGCCGTTTAAAAGATTCTCAAATGCATATCATTAATCAGAACTGCTACAATGCTTTATAATATAGTGATGTTATTTTCTGTACTGTTTTTTGATAGTCAAATAGGACTTCTGTCTACAAGTAGTATTTACTCGTTGTTTTTGTTGAAATTTCTAATTTCATTTAATGTTGAAACAATTATGCGCTCCAAATTTACTATTTTCAATTTCATACAATGGTTCAATTAGTAGTTTCAAAAATATTCTATTTAAAGTTATATAAATTAAAAGACAGAGCACTTATTTCTAATCAATGAAACCATGTACAATGCATAATCTGCATTTTGCCTTTAAAAAAAAATTTTATAAGAATCATTTTTAAAAAACTGGTTTCAGGAACATTTTAATGTAAATACTTAGTCATAAAAATATTAAATGTACTTTTAGACTGCAAGTTCTATTTTTAAATAAACGTAATGAAATTGATTTTAATGGTAGTATTTTTTCTGAATATGAAAGGTAAATATATTTTACTAAAAACTGAACCGAAGCTCATTTTTTTTATTTTTCAAAGGTAGCAAATTATTTAAGCGATAGGCATTAAATATTAATTAAAAGAAATGAGAAACGCTTAATTTTTTCTGATTCAAAAATGCTGCATAAATTTTTAATGGTGTTTTAATTCATTTTAATAGAAGAGTATATTACATTTAAAAGACCTTAACCATCGTTTTACGATACTTTAATTTCAGTTATGCATATAAATCTAAATATTTCAATCCTTTACAGATAATGAGTAGTCGAAATGTTTTAAGATTCTACGGAAGAATAATACATTCTAAATATGTTAAATCGGTTCGTAAAATGCATCTGTGTCATTTAAAAATATTTGGAGATAAAATATGCCGCTTAAAAAATTCCCAAATGCATAATACTAATCATAACTGCAACAGTATTTTATACTATAGTAAAGTTATTTTCTATTAATTTTGTTTTGATAGATAAATAAGGCTTGTGTGAACAAGTAGTGTTTATAATTTTTTTTTATTGAAATTCCGAATTCATGAAACAATTATGCGTTCCAAATTTACTATTGGAATAGCACATGATGGCTCAATTGTTATTTTTTAAATAATCCATTTAAAAGTATATAAATGAAAATGACCTTATAAATTATTTAATCCTCAAATATCTATTTGAAAATGTTTAATAAGTGTCATCTTAAAATAACTAGCTTTAGTAACATTTTAAAGTAAATACTTTCTCATAAAATTACCAAATGGGCTTTCAAATTGACTTTTCTCTTTCTAAATGAAAATAATTAAATTGATTTTAATAATAGTATTTTCTCTAACAATAAAAGGGGAATATATTTTATAGAGAACTTTACAAAAGCTCATTTTTTATTTTCAAAGCTAGAGGACTTTTTCAGCGGTAGGCATTAACTAACAGCTAAAAGGAATGACAAAAAAAATAAAAAATAAATAAAAAAATAAAAAAAAAGCTAAAAAATTTCTTTCTCCCAGATATAAATGTTGTCTTCTATAAAGTGTTTACTTAGTTTTTAATTCTAACAAAAAAAAAAATGCTGCATAAAATTTTAATGGCGTTTTAATTAATTTTAATAGAATAGTACATTAAATTTAGAAGACTTTAACCATCGTTTTACGGTACTTTATTTTCAGTTACGCATTTAAATCTGAATATTTCAAGCCTGTAGAAATAATGAATGTTTACAAAGTTTTAAGACACTGCGGAAGAAAAATACATTATAAATATGTTGAATCGGTTCGTAAAATGCATATGAGTCAGATGAATTATTCAGAGATAAAGTATGTCATTAAAAAAATTCTTAAATACATGACAGTAATTATTACTGCTACAGTATTTTATAATTCAGTAATGTTATTTACTACAATAGTTTTTGATAAATGGAGAAGACTTCTGCATGGTCAAGTAGTGTTTATTAGTTTTATTATTGAAATGTCCAATTCCTTTTAATACTGAATCAAAGTTCCAAATTCATTATTTTCAATAGTACACGATAGTTCATTTTTTTATATTCTATTTAAAGTTATATAAATAAAAATGACAGAGCGATTATTTCTAATCAATTGAACCTTGTAAATTACTTAATCTTCAAATTTACATTTGAAAATGTTTCATAAGAATCATCTTTAAATAACTGGCTCCAGAAACACTTTATTAGTAAATGCTTAGTGATAAAATTATTAAATTTACTTTCAAACTGCATTTTCTATTTTTTAAATAAAACGCATTTAAATGATTTTAATAGAAGTATGTCCTCTGAAAATGAAAGAGGAATACATTTTATAAAGTGCTGAACAAAAGCTCATTTTTTATTTTTCAAAGTTAGAGGATTTTTGAAGCGGTTGGCATTAAATATTAATTAAAAGAAAATAGAAACGCATAAAAATTTCTTTCACCCGAATATAAATGTAGCTTTCTATTAAATGGTTACTTAGTTTTATTTTACGAAGCGAAAATTTGGCATAAAATTTAATGGTGTTTTAATTCATTTTAATAGAACAGTGTAATACATTTAAAAGAATTTAACCATCGTTTTATGGCATTTTAATTTCAGTTATGGATTTAAATCTGAATATTTCAAGCCTTTATAAATAATGGATATTTACTGAATTTTAAGATTCTGCGGAAGAAAATTATATTTTAAAAATGTTATATCAGTTCGTAAAATGTTTATATGCCAATGCCTGTTATTCTGATATAAAGTGTGTCGTTTAAAAAAATTTAAAATGGATAACTTTAGTCGAAACTGCTATTATATTTTATGATATAGTAATGTTACTTTCTATTGTTTTTTTGACAAATATTACTTTTGTGCACTTTTGTTTATAAGTTTTGACATTTTGCGTTTCATTTATTGTTGAAAAATAACATGTGTTACAAGTGTTATGTTAAGTGCAGTTTCTATAAATCATTCTATTCTTATACTAAATGGCGATGGCGATTCATAAATAAATTTGAATTATGATTCTCTATTGTTTACATTTCCTGAAAATAACTTATACTCATCAGCTTTATTGATCTAATAAATTGAATCATATACATGATTTTATTTTACCATTTTCAAAAACTTCAGACTGAATTATTTTTATTACAAAATTCTTTATATAATATATTATCTTGTCTATAAATATGTTGAATAAGGTAAATACTTGTTGCAGAGCATATTATACTTGTTGTTAATGTACTCTTACGTTTGCCTCTATTTGTTGAGTAGTTAAAGTCATAATAATTATAAAAAAAGTTATTGAACTACTGACAAAATATTTGGTAAGTTTTACAACATTCGAGATATAAATAAAAGTAGTCGAAATAAATAAAAAAAAGATCAAGTAATACATAAAAATTTTATGTGATAAATCAAAAACACATTTCTTTTGCTTCAGTAGTAATAAGTATTTTGGATCATCTTAGTACAGAAAACAGTTTTCTTCTGTATTTTCAAAAATGTTATGTATATGAATTTGCTGTACAATATACATTAAACTAAAAATACTACATTGTACGCTGAAATACCATCCCACACTGAAATCGGAGTAGATAAATGTAAGTTTAACCAAGCGTTAAACACTAGTCTATAAATTGGTAAGAAATGATTTGGCTCTGCTTTATTTAAACATTTATTAAATAATAAATGTTATGAACTGCTTCACTGTGTATAATGATAAAGTATTTACACATCACGTTTGAATCGTAGGGAATACCATACTATTGTCTATATAAAGGAACTTTATCCCTAAATTGCTTAACAGTTAATGTTAGTTAATTTAAAATGATAAAAAGCTTCATGTTTAGGCAAGATAATATTTTATTTGAACCTACGCTAGCATAACAAGCAAACATGCTAATAAAGCTAAACTGAGAAGCTATAAATTAAAAAAAAATAAATTAGGAATTTTACTGGTTTCACTTTCAAAATATTAGTATTTATCATACAAATTTTATATGCAAATCATCAAATTCGGTATAATCACAAAACTTCTTGAAAACATTACTTTAAATCTCTTCTTCTTCATCTGATTGTTAATTCAACTACTAATTAATGTTCGTTTCTTTTAGTGAAACCCGTTATTGTTCGGTTGGAGCCACATAAGCGCCCTCTATCAGCTGATAAAGAAACAGAAGTACGATGTTCCACTACTGGTTCCCGTCCACCAGCAAACATTACTTGGTGGAAAGGCAGCAAAGAAATTAAATCTGGAGTTTCCAGTTCTCAGTCACCAGATGCCACCACTAGTATGCTGAGGTTCACACCTACAGTAGAAGATAATGGCAAATACTTTTCATGCCGTGCGCATAATCCATTGATTCCAGGAAGTTCTAAAGAGGAAGGGTGGAATCTTGAAGTCTTTTGTAAGTTTTCAAATGTCTGACTACTATATGAAGCACAATTTTGTGATGTACCTGCAATGTAGAATACTGGCATTAAATTTCTAAGTATAATTTTGTGATGTAACTGTAATATAAAAATCTAACATTATATTCCTATGGTTCTTATACTTCAATAGTATGTTTGTTGAAATTTGTCTTGCGAAAATAATTAATTTGAAAAATAAAAATAACGTATGTCAAAATAACTAACTTAGGGAACAAAAATTTAATATGCAGGGCTAGCATGAGATAACTATGCCACTTGTGAGGACTCTCTAATAAAAATTAACTTCAAATTACAAAAAAAAAAGTAATTCGCTTGATATTAATTTAAAAAATATCAAAGTTAAAAGTTTAAGAATCTGCCGTTAAGGAATTTTGTAATAACATATGTATTTGATTCGGTTTACCTGTAATAAACAATATTAAAAGAAAAGCGAAAAAAATGCAAAATTCGCAAGAAGATTTTTCGTACATGAGAATATAGGTTGTCCAATATTCCAGAAAAACTGACAGACACGCGCTACCACGCAGAGACTGCAAGAAACAAGTTTCATACTTTAGAAGGTTTTAGGATTTGTTCTATTGGACCAAATGAAATCACGATACAGATAATTAAAAATCAGATTAACTGTTACTTAATATTGATTATTAAAAACCCAGGTAAGTACAGATAATAAAAAAAATAAGGTATCCTGGGGTAATAACGCCAAGTTAAGGTTCTACCAATTTTCACGGTTTAGTTTTAGATTGTATTTTTCAAACAAATATAGGATTTGATACAGCAACTCATTCACTATCCTTCTATAGTAAAAAAAAAACTAGCCTTAAAAGGAATGACTCCTGGAATGATGCTGATGTGGAAGATTTCCGGAACTAACGAATCCGGGTTGTCCACTCCTTCCATGAGTCGAATAGACCAATCAGGAAAGGGCTCCGTCTATGCATCGCCATATGGGTTACCATAAAGAGAGAAAAGGTTACCATCGCCAACAATCGCCAAGTTTGTCGCCAACTTGGCGATATATCGCCAAATTTGGCGACCAAAATTAGTTGTCAAAAGTGACGCCAACTTGGCGATAACTGCAATATTTCGCCAAATTTTTAATTTCTTTACAACACCAGTCGTTTGATACACCATTTGAGAGGTTTGCAACTGCTTATTCATATAATGGATGTCTTGTGTGTTATCCCCCATTCTGCTCCCCAGGGGGGACACATTTTTATTTTCTTTACAACACCAGTCGTGTTACACAAGATTTGAAAGGTCTGCCACTGCTTATTCATATTATGGATGTCTTGTGTGTCACCTCCACACTCTGCTCTCCCCAGAGGGGCAAATTTTTAATTTCTTTACAACACCAGTTGAGTGACACATCATTTGAAAGGTCTGCAACTGCTTATTCATATTATGGATGTGTTGTGTGTCATCCCCCACTCTGCCCCCCAGGGGGGCACATTTTAAATTTCTTTACAACACCAGTCGTGTGACATCATTTAAGAGGTCTGCAGCTGCTTATTCATATTATGGATGTCTTTTGTGTCGCCTCCCACTCTGCCCCCCAGGGGGGCAAATTTTTAATTTCTTTACAACACCAGTCGTGTGACACATCATTTGAAAGGTCTGCAACTGCTTATTCATACCATGGGTTTATGGCGAGTGCAGCAAGCAGGGGTAGACAATAATTAGGAATCGCGAAGCGATTACACGGGGGGTTGGCGAGCATAGCGAGCAGGGGGGCGGGGCCCCCCTAGTCTATATAAAAAATAATTTCAAAGATATGTATTCATAAAATGTAATGGCGTGATTTCTTGACTGATGCTATTTGGCGTTATTACTCACCTATGTGGATAAAAACGCCATGCAAACAAAACTATAAAATAAGATGGAATATTGGCATGTAGATAGCCCAATTCTAAAAATACAAACTCTAGAGCTCTAGAAATTGACAAATTGCATCCTAAGCTTTTGAAAATGTTTATTTTTTTGTGAAAGTGTAAGAAAAATAAAGGTGTGGTGTGGGGGGGAAGGGAGGTAAAAGAATATGAAATTCTAAGCTACTTTTTGCTTGAAAAGGACCGTCTAAACAGAATTATTAGAAACATTGCATGTTTTTAACTGTGTTTATCTGAATCAGTATTTAGGATGTAGTTCGACCACCGTTAGGAATCAATCGGGGTATTAATGCCAAGGATTGGCGTTATTACCCCGGTATACTTATTGCGCAGTACATTTTAATCTACAAATTATCTCGAGAATATATTCAAAATCTTCTACAACATTTTGAAAGTACATGAAATGCACTACAAATTTGTGCAATAACCAAAGTATTTCCGGATAAAAAAATAGTGTTCACATCACAAAACGTATATCGCAAATTTGAGATCAAGCATTAATGTTAGGTGCTTGTAAAAGCAATAACGTCTAAAAATAGAACAAATTAACTTACAATTAACGTCTAAAAATAGAACAAATTAACTTAATTAACCACCTTATATCACACATGACATTTAGTAAATAAAAAATATCATTATGAAAATTCACCAACAGATAGCACTGTAATACAAATAGTATTTATTTGCATATATTGGAAGTGGGAATCATCATTTGCGCTTCAACGCAATTAGAATTATTCTAAAAAAGATTTTGAACGAGCATTAGTTACTTCTCTGCACATCATTCTTAATAGCAACCTTACATAGCATAAAATATATATACTGGTAAAATTATTCTACCAAAATAAATAGCGCTCCTTTGTGGCCATATAAGCACCTAGGTGTGGCTTTCACGATCCTTCAAGCTAGCAATTAGTCGTTAGGTTGTAGTGTGCGTCTCTCTCTCTCTCTGTTTTTTTTCATATTTTACATTTTTCTTGACCAGTTTGACTTTTTGAGTATCTTTTATTATTATTAGAAAGCAACTTATATGCTTATGTGTAATACAGTGCCACCTATAGTTGAAATTTTAAAATTTAAATTTCTGTATTTTTTTATAAATATCGAGCGCACTATTTGATTTATCTGTAGTTCAAAAGTGAAGTTATTTGGAACAATAGAACACATTCTAGAGCTCTCTGAATTCGAAGTTTTATTTCTTCCTAATCCTGTATGTGCTGTGGAATATAAAATGAAACATTTAAAAGTTTGTAGTTCGGAATTAAATTTTATGTGGCAACAATCTTTTTTATTATATCGACTTTTGTTACATGTGGAATATATGGAATTTATTTAATAATAATAATTATATATATATATATATTTATATATATAATCAATTGACGAACATAACTTTAGATATTTGCTCTCCGCATTCATCTATCCTATTTTTGTAATTTACTAAAGGCCTTGAATGATTCCAAATAAAATATTTCTAAATATTTTTTCACATATATATGCATCATTCTGTGATTATATTTTTCGAAATTTGCTTGCAGTAATTTCAAGGTTATTTAATGTATTCTTTTGATAAGCGTGTTCTTTTGACAAACGTGATTTTTTTATATTATGCTGATTATGTAATTTTAATAAAAGTGTATATGATTATTCCAAACAGAAGTACAAACATAATTATTCCACTGTGAATCATAATTTCATACATGTGTTTCAGCATGTAAAATATTTAAATACTTATTGCGTGTCCAACGTAAATTTGAATTCGAAAGAAAAATATGTAGTGTAGAAAAAATTGAGTATATTTTTAAGGCAGTTAGCAAATATAAAGAAAAAAGCTGTAAATAAGCTATAAAAAGAAATAAAGAAGCTTATCTAAAACAGACTTTTTTGTGGGTTTTCTTGCAATAAATAAGGTTCATTGCATTATTTTGAAAATTTAATTTTTGGTTATTATATTTGTAAAATATTTTCATTTTTCAATATATTGGTTCTACTTTTTTTTTCCAAAAAAGGCTCAATTTCTTTGTTAAAAATACGTCGTTTACTTTCACGGGTGAAATACTTTTTTGTATATATAAAAAATTATAAAAAATGGAAATGTTATAAAACCATATATATACCGGGTGATCCAGAAGTCCCGGGACTTTTGAAATACTAATAATTAGAAAACCATAAACAATAGAAGTATGCGGTTTTCACAGAAATGCTGAAAAACTTGGGGGATTTGTTTTTTCGATGAAAAAAACATATTATGTTGTTGCACTTTTTGACAGCAGGTTGCGGTAAAATTGATAGTATTGTTTTTATAGTATGATACAGCTCATTTAAAAGAACGAATTTGTGTCCAAGGGTTACAAAGTTTAATCATGACGCTCATGGCTTATAAGTACCGCCGTGAGCCAATGCAAAACAGCGTGCACAGTATCCTCAAAGGACAAAGAAATTTCAGTTCATCGTGATATCACAAGTTTACTGCACTCACCATGAACTGGTGATTTCTACAGAGTATTGGCATAGAATCCTACCTAATTTACGATTGTAACAGACATTTGGGATCTCTTGTTACTATTACGATCTTCCAATCAGCCTTTTTCTCAAACCTTGCTTACCATAGAATTTCACATTTCCAATGGCCATCGATTCTTTTGCAGTTTTAACTTGACGTATTGTACGATATGAAAACAACGCGGTATTCAAAGATGTGTCTATACATAGTCTAGACCAGCGGTTCCCAAACTTTTCGGCTCGCGGAGCCCTTTTTGGGAAATTTTTTTAAGGCAGAGCCCCTGAATCCAACTATACTCTGTGGTTTACAAATTACTGTTTTTTTTTATGCCTATGGAGCAAATATGGAGCAAGCCTATTTTGAATAAAAATCTGAGCGAATAATTTCTAACATTGGACCAAAGTTCTCAGTTTGGCTTTTTGTTGATACAGAAATTCTGAATTCAGTATGAATTTCCAGTGTGAACTCGGAATTAAAGTTCAAAATTGTAACCATGTTTGGATTATACATTGGATTGGGGCTTGCGTAAAACTATTATTATTTATGGCAAAAACCACACAGACACAGAAAAAAAGGGTAAGTTGTACCGTTTTCGTTAGCAGAGAGGTACTTCTATGTACAGTGTCTCACAAAAGTGATGGGACACTTGTGCTTTATAAAAAGAAACTGCAATAAAATAAATAAACAAACATGTGCAAAAATTTTTTGGGTGTGTTTCATATTTAAAGTTAGTAACAATTATTACATAACATACATTTTGTCAAAATATTAAAATATTAATTTAGTAAAAATACAATTGTTCAGAACGGAGCAAAAAATGGCTCACATAAGTGATGGGATACTTACTTTTCCATCAAATATTTATCCAAAAATTTCACTTTTTAAAAGGTTTTAATGTTTTGTTGGATTTCCTTTTACTTTTAAAACATGATTTAATCTTTTTGGGATGAATTCGACTAATTTTTTTGTGATTTCTGGAGTGATTTTACCCCATTTTTCTTGAAGCACTGATTTTAGTTGTTGTTTTGAAGAAATGGTGTGTTTGCGAATTCTTGATTCCAATTCTTGCCAAATATTCTCTATGGGATTTAAGTCTGGAGATTGTGGTGGTGTTTTTATTATTTCAGGACAGTTATATAGCAGCCAGAGTCTAACGTTCAGAGCAGTATGCTTGGGGCATTGTCCTGGTAGAATTTAAAATCGTTATGAAGGTTCAATTTTCGTGCTGAAGATTTCAAATTTTGCTTTAAAATATCAATATACTTGTACTGATCCATTATACTGTCAATAAAAACAAGATTACCAACTCCAGCGGACGACATACACCCCCATACCATAACTCCTCCTCCACCATGTTTTACTGTTGGTACCAAGTTCTGTTTGCGAAATTCTTCTCTGGGTTTTCTCCACACCAAGATTCTACCGTCAGAACCAAATATATTAAATTTACTCTCATCAGCAAATATAACTTTATTCCAGTAATCAGAATTCTTATTTATGTTGGATTTTGCGAAAGCTAGTCTGAGTTTTCTATTCTTTTCACTTACGAAGAATTTTTTCCAGGCTACTCTACCGTGATATCCAGCAGATCGAATTACCCTTCTAATAGTCTCAGGATTAACAATTATTCCATATAATGCTTGTAAATCAGCAGCAACTTTTGAAGCACCATTTCTTGGATTTTTTTTAATATTTCGAACGATAATTCGCTTTATTCCATTGGATAGCTTTAATGGTCGGCCAGGTCTTCTTTTATCCTGAATCATATGATTCTTTTTATATCGTTTAATGGTATTGAAAACTGCTGAACGACTCAAGTTAACTGTTTCAGCAGTTTTTCTAATAGATTTTCCACGTTCAATATGCAAATTAATAACTAATTTTCGAATTTCAGGCTAAGTTTCTTTTCGTTTAGCATTCATGGCTACACAGAGCTAAAAAACACGAAAATTCCAAAACAAACTGGAGAGAAATACTGCAGACGATTTTATAAATTATTTCCAATTGCTTTTAAGTAAAAATAAAACTCCAAAAAATATTTTTATTGCTTATTTCAGACGATTTTTGTTGCATATATAATGGTGTCCCATCACTTATGTGAGCTATTTTTTGCTCCGTTCTAAACATTTGTATTTTTATTAAATTAACATTTTAATATTTTGACAAAATGTGTGTTATGTACTAATCTTTACTAAATTTAAGTATGAAACACACCCACAAAAAAATGCGTACATGTTTTTTTAATTTATTTGATTAGTTTCCTTTTGTAAAGCACAAGTGTCCCATCACTTATGTGAGACACTGTAATTCTCGTAGGCTACTCGCTGAAAAAAAAGACATGCTTAGTTTCTATTACCCATGAGTAATTATGTAACACTTTTTCGCTAGTCCCGCCTATCCATAATAGAATCAAGCGATTATGGGATATTTTTTTCGTTTATCCTTAAGTTTCTAATACTTCTAAACATGTAACGAAAATGAATCGTCTCTCACCTTCTTTTTTTGAGCAAATTTTAAAAAATATATTTAGAATTAATTCATCGTTTTAGTATTTAAGTGGGCGGGGCAAAATCTATAAGTTGTATTGTTTGATGCAGAATTGTTTACTTTTTGGACATTTTATTTAAATTTGGCTATTAATTACAGTTTTAAAAGAAACTTTCTTTCGTTATTGTTTTTTCTTCAAAACAGACATGCAGTTAAAATCTACACATGTTAACCCTTGAGGGGCAAGCAATAATGTCTCTGTAATATTGAATTCTCACCGGAAAAATCGTAAAGTTTCGTTTTCAAAATATGAAAAGGCAATTTTTCAACATTTCGTCGCCAAAGTTAAATATATAAAATTTCGTTAAAAGTTTCTGGTGATAATCTCGTTTAAATTAGATGGCATAAATTATATCCCACCGCCCTTCAAGGAGTTAAACGAACTGCAACTACTAGAAAAACATTTCTAATAAAATGGGATACATGGGTGGGATTAAATTTATATCAGGACGGGTACTCATTGACGAAAAGTCTAATCAATGGTTGGAGCTGAGCAAATTTTTGAATTCCTAATGTTATGACAAATGTAAAGAACCAATATATATATTTTTAATTGCTACAAACTTATTTCTGATTGGGAAGTGACAGAGACCAATTGAAAGAAAATTTTAAAGAAGGATTATAAAAAGATACAAGTTGCTAAAAAAAATCCAGTTTCAGCAATACACATTGCTTGTAAAATTAAGTACAATTATAAAAAACAGCATAGAAAATTTAAATAACTAAGAAATTGTAAAAATATAATAAACAGATTAAAGTTACGAAAAGAAAAGAACTATATACACAACATATTAAATAAATCTAATGAGAGCTAACTTAAATAATACAAAATATTACATAAATGGATCGTTTTAATCGACAAACTTTGTACAGAAAAAACAGTTTAGAAAGTTTAAATATACAAATAACATAAACAGATTAAAGAATTTAAATTTATATATAAAAAAAGAAATACATATACACAATGTACACAAATGCAATATGGATCTAATAAAGGTCTTTAGATGATAGAAGATGCAATAAAAATATGTTTTCAGCAACAAACATTATTTTATTATAAAAACAGTATAAAAATTAAATAACTAAAAATTATTACATGTAATATAAACAGATTTTTTAAAAAATCAAACATATAAAAAGAAAAAAGTATAAGTACACACATTACATACAAATGTATCAAGTGAGAGATTTTAAATTACATAAGATCTTTTTTAAAAAGACGTTTTAAGCGACGGATATTGTTTAAAAAATTAAATACAATTATGAAAACTAGGATAAAAGATTTAAATAAACATTTAAGGAAATTAAAATTCCAAAAATAAAAATAACAAGTTGAATGTAGATTCTGCCATTGCAGAATTCAGTTTCGCCTCCGAATAGAAAAAAAAAGAAAAGAAAAGAAAAAGAGAGAAAAAAAAAGTTGATAGAGGTTTTTTATATACATTTCATCAGAGCGAATTTTCGAGAGCCCGTAAAAAATAGTTCCGGATAATCGAGGTTACTGACATTAAATAGGCTTCGTCCTATTCTTACTTACTAAGTGCATACAAAAATTTAAGTCTTTATCTCCATTTGTTCGTGAGATAGAGCGTTTACAGACTGACAGACGGACGGCAATTTTTTTTTATAAAAATATGTTTTTCGGAATCTCCAGTATCTGAAACGTGTAAATCCGTCAAAAAAATTTTTCGAAAGTCCGAAAAAAATAGTTCCGGATAATCGAGGTTACTGATATTAAATAGGCTTCGTCCTATTCTTACTTACTAAGCACATACAAAATTTTAAGTCTCTATCTCCATTTGTTCGTGAGATAGAGCGTTTACAGACAGACAGACGGACGGCATTTTTTTTTCTAAAAATATGTTTTTCGGAATCTTCAGTATCTGAAATGTGTAAATCCGTCAAAATTATTTTTCGAGAATCCGAAAAAAATAAGTTCTGGATAATCGAGGTTACTAATATTAAATAGGCTTCGTGCTATTCTTACTTACTGAGTACATACAAAATTTTAAGTCTCTATCTCCATTCGTTAGTGAGATAGAGCGTTTACACACAGACAGACGGAATTCTTGTAGCTTATTTTAAATAGAATTTTTAACCCTTTAACGATCATAGCATTTTTATTGCTAAGATGTCGAAATAAATGAATGACACCGGTAATTAAGAACAAATATATTTCTAAATAAGAAAACGTGATTTTTCAAATACAAAACAAAAGGGATATTTTTAGATAAAAATACCGGTGTCAGTGTTGCGTATCGGAATTAAAATTTTGTGGTTTCGTGGCGAAACCAATGAACGTTAAAGGGTTAAAACACATTTACAGCAGAAGTATAAAATAAAGTAATTCTAACCAAAAATATTATACAGAAAGAAGATACATTAATAATGCCAATATTTAATTGGAATTGAAGTGCATTGTATTTTTCAACCCAGTTATAGATATGCACTTATTTTTGACACGCACAAACACACACACAAATTTCTACATAATTTTGAAAATCTTTTATTTACGATTTGCTAATTTCTTTCATGTTTTGAATATTTTCTTGGATCACCGCGGAGCCCCTGGAAAGTTCAGGCGGAGCCCCAAGGGCTCCGCGGAGCACACTTTGGGAACCTCTGGTCTAGACAATGTCTAAACACTGCAGTTGCTCATGAAATTTTGTATCAAATTTCCCTTACAATGCAATTTCATTTACTTTACAAAAAATGTTTGAACATAAACCACCTTTAAAACGAAATCTCATAAATATCATAGAAAAGAAGTTTCGCAATGACCTCATGTGTCTATATAACGCATGGTATACGTACATTCAGGTTTATACAACAGCGCCACCTGTTGTTAAAAATGGTAACTATATATATTTTAAAAAATTCATTCTAAACAAAAATCCCACATGTTTCTGAGCATATATCTGAAAACAGAACTTTTGTATTATACATAGTTTCCTAATTATTAACTTTTCAAAACTCCCGAAACTTTTGGATCACCCGGTATATAAAATTAATTTTGTTATATGTGTATCTTATGAATGAGAATGTCTTATGTTGTAAACATTACAGAAATTTTCAAAAGCAGTTTGCGTAAGCTTTAAGAGTATAAAAGACAAATTACATTGAAAGATAAATTAACAGATAATATATTTTTTATTTTTTATTCAAATTTCCCGAAATAAATTCAGAATTTTGTAACATATGCATCATTCTATGTGCATAACGCTAATAATAATGTTTAAGTAAGCTTGCATATTTTTTTCATTCCCATGCTGTTGTTTAAAAGATTTAGACATTATAACGCCATATCAATTTGTATAACAGTTTAATCCATAATTAATGTTTTAAATGATGATCTGTTTTATTGTTGCATAGACTTAAAATACTTTATTCATACAGATGCACCACAGGTTACCCTCCGGTTGGGGAGTACATTCCGTCAAGGTGAAGTGAAGGAAGGAAATGACGTCTTCTTCGAGTGCAACATACGAGCAAACCCATGGGTAACTGAAATATCATGGTACTTCGAAGGCAAAGAATTAAGGACTAATACGTCGGCGGGAATAATCATTAGCAATCAAACTTTGGTACTTCAAAATGTAAATTTTACAAGACGAGGAAATTATTATTGCTCAGCAACAAACGCGGATGGAACAGGAACAAGCAACAAAGTGTTTTTACGAGTAAAATGTAAGACTTTTTTTTATTACCACATACATAGAATTGTGAACGTTTTATTTTTATTTTCAGTACTGCTATTTTGGAGGAGCAATATGCGTTTTATCTAATAACTTAAATAATATGATAGAAAAAAGAAAACTATGTTACTTTAATGGTTTTAAAAATAAGAAATTGTCGCTATCTTCACCCTCTTGTATATCTCACGTTTACGGTATTATTTTTAATTTTAAAAATGTGTTTTAATCCAGATAACACGGCTGTCACAGACAAATATTTTTATATTCTGCTAACTTCAGTATTTTTATAATATAAATTTTAAAATATACTTCTTTGTCTAATTTCACAAAGTTTGTGTTATTTTTTTTTTAAATTTTTGAAATCATGATGCCAGTTATAATATTAAACTATAATCGCCTATGTTAGTCCTGAGATGCTTTTTCTAGCTAGAATGTCTCCAATTGAGTGGTACATCGTTTTGATTTCTTGGCTACAATTTCTGGATAATGATAAGAAAAATACGACTTGTTTGCAATAATAAATGTCTGAATAAGAACATATATATATATACTGAAAAGCTAAACTGAATATTAGAATAAACTTTTAAAGTACATAAAATGTATCATCCTGTAAATGAAATAAATTATTCATAATAAAACTAGCTTTTGTAAAAAGTACTATGTACAGTTTAAAAAAAGAAAAAAATATTTCTATAATAGATGCATTATTTAAGTAGATGCATACATATTAATCGTATGACACATTGAATGTTTACCATATGAAATAAATAATTGCTATAAAACTCGCCTAAATGAAAATGGCATTCCGTTAATAATTTCGCCTTTTGAAGAAAAAGATATCAGAGCACGTTTCTATAGAGAGCGCGTAGTGCTGGAAAACACACGGTACCATCATATCCCACCAGATGTGAGTATGATAGCGTGGAAGCGCTAATCGTTCACAATCATGGATACCTTCAAACGATGCCAAGCGCGGTCGTAGAATTTTTAGCAGCGGAAAATATGAGTGCTAGGGAAATCTACCGTCGAATGAAAAATGTGTGTGAAACAGAGAGTATGACACGCAGATCGGTATTCCAATGGTGTAAGAATTTTCTTACTAGAAAGCAGTACTGACAAAAGCATATATTGTCTTATTCCATTACGAAAACTACATCATCGGCATACCGGTATACGTGACATACGCATTTTGCATTCAACGATAGATTTCACTAACTCTCGCATTCTCTGCTGTTAAAATATGCATGACAGCGCGTTGACATCGTTTGGTGGTATCCTTGATGCAAACGATGTCTTTTAATGCGCTCTCACGCTACCACACACACATGTCGCGAGATCTGACAATATAGCACTCTGCGTCTTCTTTAGGATCTTTCGCATTGATCTTTTTCTTCAAATGGCAAATTTATTAGAAAAATTCCACTTTCATCTGGACAACCGAAATATTTACAGTTTAAATGACTACATTTCACTGGATTTAGAGGTAAATAGGGAATGTATAGGTATTTTCATATTATTAATAACACGTTGAAATTTTATGTGGTATCTGGATAGAGGATACATTGAGATGTATACATATTTCCTCTTCGATTATATTAGAGAAAGATTTTTAATGTGACTTAAATCATATTTGATATAGATATTTGTTGTAATTTTATTCCGAAAAATGATATATTGTTGAAAACAAATGTTCTGAAGGAAATTATATAAAAAACTTAACTTTTTTATGTATTTTTGATTACGGTTATTTTGGAATCTCTTATTCAACAATAGCTCTTTGTAGAAAATAAAATCGTTGTTTATGGGAATATAATAGAATCAAAAGATACGGTACAGTAACCACATAACTGTGATTTCAAAAGCTTTTCTTAACATTAAATACGTCAGATTCCAGAATATTCTTAAAGTTGTTTATCTGCTACATATTTCCTGAAACAATTTTTGTATAACGGTCTTTGGTAATTTTTTTAGTTTTCTTAATCCGCAAAACATACTTGTTAAAAACCATGAATTGTTAAGTAAATATAATCCTGTTAAAATCCTGTAAAATTAAAAAATATAATCCTGTTAGTCCTGTTAGCTTATCAATTTTGCCTGTTAAACAAACATGTTTAACAGGCAAAATTGATAAGCTAACAGCATTCACTTTTACATTAAAATAAGTATTATTTTGTTAGTCTTGTATTAACTCAATTACGCAGTTAAAAACATAAACTTAAGAAAATATAACATTTTATATACTGTTAACATTTTTGTTTGCGAAAATAATACATTCACATTTTTTAAATGTGTGACAAAGCATGAACGTATATTATTTAAGGGTAAAAAGGTAAACCAAGAAAGAAAAAGCTGTATTTAGCCATGAAATCGTCAGCAGTTCTCATTATTCTAGATATAAAAAGAATAATATTTTTGAAACGCAATGCTCGTTTTCTCATTTTGTTTACAGATATAGAACAAGGTCTTCATTATATATTGTTTTATAACAAAGCACATGTAACTTTTTGTTTTTTGACCAAAATATTGCTATGTAAATGATAATAATTATATGATAATTCTCTTTCAGATGCACCAATGTGCAGTCATGGCCTACGTAGAATTTACGGTGTTGGAAAACATGAGACGGTTCGTGTTTTGTGTGAATTAGATGCAGATCCTGAGAATTTAGACTTCCAATGGCGATTTAATGGCTCGGGGAGAAGCATCGATCTGGCAACTTTCACAGTTAATGGTAGAGAAAGCGTAGCTACATATGTTCCTCATAACGACGAAGAGTACGGATCATTATCATGCCGAGCGACAAACGAAATCGGACGACAAAGGGAGCCTTGCTACTTCACGATAGTTCCAGCTGGTATAAAATGTTTTGCATTTTAACTCGAGTTTTTCATTGATGTTTACTGTTATTTACTTTGCGATTCTGCATTTTCTTATATAAATGTTTGTCGCATAAGAACTCAGAAAATTAAAAATATAATTATTTATTTACTATAATAAAATGTATAATTAAAAACGAAATTTCTATGAAATTTTAAGTACATTTTGTTTTCAGAAATTTGCAAAACGTATTCTTTAGATAAATGATACACTTGCTCTACATCAACCTGTAACAATACGTTAAATCTTTTAGTATTTAATCAATGATAAATAACAAACAGTAAAAACTGCATGTAAATAATAACACATCGGTTTCTGAAGATACAGGCGGAACAATACATTATTTGCTATTATTTTAACTTTTTTTTCAGTTAATCTGTACAAAATGTATTAGATAAACTAAATATCTGACTTGTTTCATTTTAGATAGCTTATACTTGCATAAATTTAATTTAAAGTTCTAGATGCAGCTTTTGAATCATCTGTGTATTCTAAATATATATTCTTTTATCATATAGAGAAACACATTTTAAAAATCATAATTATCCCTAATATTTATACTTATTTTTTTAAAAGCTAACTTGCAGTTTTTTATATCAATATACATATATACTTAAAATTTCTTAATTTTTTATTAATTTCACTATATTTCCATTGGTATAAAAAGTTATACATTATCACTTCTTCATTAATTATTTATGTCTAAGATAGCTCTGTGGCTCATAAATGTAAGAGTTGCAGAATACTTCGTGAGATTTAAAGTTCAACAATTTGCTAACTACTGTAAAATTAAAAAATAAATAAATAAAATAAAAATTTTAATGGGGTATTGAAGTGAACTTCTTATAACGAAATTCGGTAGGTAGCATTGAATATATCTAAATTATGAATCTGTCCTGAAGAAAACTTTAATGATGTGTACCGTAATTGATTGTTTTTAAAAGTATAAACAACATGATAAGAATCATTTGTCCTTTTTGCAGTTTGTTTGCAGGAAAAATGAAAGAGCGAAACCTTGCACGCTAACATGATTTTTTTCAGTCCAGTCCTTAAACCCTTTCATACATAAACAGAGCAAAACCTGCTTGCACACTAACATTTTTTTTTTTCAGGACAGTCCTTTAACCCTTTCATGCATAAACTTTTTAATTAATATTTGAAATATTCAAACTATCAACATTTGTGATAATTGAGAATACATTATAAATTAATTTTAATATTTTGCTGCATTCCAATTGTTATCTGCCAAAAATATGTTCACCATGAATGAATACTGATTTTTTAAATATAGCAACACTTATCTGTCTTCATACGAGACCTTTATGATTGAAACAGTTAACGGGCAAGTTAGTCATGTGGTCGAAATGTTGAAACGATACGCTGCAACCAGAATCTACGAAAAAAAAAAAATGATTTAGCAATAAAAACCAGCGTTTTTATCATCAGTATTATAATAATAAAGGAAATCTTTTATTAACGATTCTAGTGTAAATTGACCAGTTTCCAATAAAATTATGTGACATTTATGTATCCATTTCCCGATACCTGATACATTTATCTGTATAGTAAAATTCGGACAAATAATGAAATGATTGATTGACTTCAGATTTTCTAAATGATTAGTTTAGAAAAAAAGAAAGCTTACCTCTATAAACTTTAGCTGAAAATTTCTTAACTAAAAGCAGAATTTCATTAAAATATTTCTGGTCCATTTATAATGTTGAAAGTATAAATAGGTAGCCCCGATGTGGCTTTACTGCTCCGGAAAGGGATACAATATTATCTATAATTAAATTTTTTTTATTACTTTTTCTTAATAACAAATTATCTAGATACATTAAACATTCATTTGTTTCACCATAACATTTCTTATATTGGCATACACTTATTAAAATGTTAGAAATAATCTGAAGCATAGTTAAAGTACCATTTTAACATTTAAAATAAATAAATAAACGTCTTTCCTAACACTGTACAACACAATGAAGTTTAGATAATCAGGAAATTTCAAAATGATTTAAAATGTATTCAACAGAAAGATTTGTACTTGTATAGGGGTAAAATTTTAATTCTAAAATTGCATCACTAATGTAAATATGGAACTTGAATCTAGATTGCATTTTAAAACATTTATGTTCCTCTTTTCAAAACCATGATTCAAAATTCCTGTTTTATGATCGTCTTCAGGGCATAATTAAGAATACACAAGAGTAGATTAGAAAATTCATAATTAAATTCAGTTAGTTTCATGCATTTGATGTCATTTATAAAATTATTTCATAACGTACTTCGGAGGATATTTGCTCTATCATTCGGGTAACATTATCTTAAAACAAACTTACATTGTTATTTTAAAGGCGAAATATTGTAAGTAAAAAGTAGTTTACTAGAAAGTACCAAAATGTACATTCTAGTACTTACCACATTTAAAGCACTAAATTAACATTTAGATCTAAAGATGCAATTTTTTCCCGTATGCATAGTAAAATTTTAAATGTAATTATTACAAATTCTGACAAATAAATATTATTATTCAGTATGTGTTTGTCACGCATGCGTTTTTGCATGAAATGAGGGAAAATAATTTTAAACTTAAAATCTTCAATGAAAGTTGTTCATATTATTAATCATTTATTTGTTTGTTTTTTGTAAGGCCAAATATTTTTTTAAATAAAGGAAATCATATTTTTATTTTTATTTACCTTTGTTTATTATCCAGATAATAATTAATATGTATGTTATGCATTCTTTAACCTGATACGATACATCATACTCAATAAATTTTGTTTATCTGCAATATTTTCCCCTCCATGAATATTTACATGTAATTTTTGACAAATTTGAGTAAGAATTATTCTTCATTCAATTTTGAAAACAAAGTTCTTGTTATTATTATTATTTTATAATTAAAAGACAAATATTATTTTATAGTTTTTTATTTATCTTTCGTGAAAGAATTTACAACTGCAGTGTTTAAAATAAAAATAAATTTTCATATGTATAAAAACTTAAATATATATATATATATATATATATATATATATAAAGTTGCGGTCAAAAGTTTCCAGCCAGCAAAAATTTTTTAGTTAATTTGTAAGTACACCCATATGAAGAGGAAACTCAAAGGGATACTGATACATTTTATTGGCATAATAATTAGGAATTTATTTATGGAATAGTATATAAATATTAATAAATTATTTTACAAAATTAAGTATAAAGGAAAACGCAAGTTCTCAAAAGTTTCCGGCCACATGCGAAAGTTTGGAAAAAAATATCATTGTAATAGAAAATTACAGTGATCAACAAATTTTATAAGCATTTTATCACTACACCTTTAGTAAAAAGTACTGTGGCCCAGCAATGTGACATTCATACAATCAACGGTTGAAGATCGTCTATAGTACGTTTTTTCCAGATTTCTTTCAAATTTTTGGAAATTTTGGCTGAGTTGAAATATTTATAGTTCCGCACGCGTTTGCCAACTTCCCGCCGTGTGGGTTTGCGATTTTAAAAGCGAAATTTTTTGTGTGAAATTCATTGTTTGTTGAAGCCTGCATACATTCTTCAAGTTGTTATGTTAAAACAAATAGTTACGACAACATTTTTCCTCTTATTAAGCCGCAAATAATCTTGCAAGATATCCTTATATATTGGATAATTCACCTTGCCGTGGATTTCAAATAACAGACCGACAATGTTTGAAGAAAATACTCCCCACGGCATAACATGTTCTCCACCATGCTTCATAGAAGGAACAACATAGTTCGAATCATATCATTTGTTGTTAGGTCATCGGACGTAGTATCTGCCATTACTCCCAAAAAAGTTTGTAATTCAAATGATGTAAAAATAGTAATTTTGTCCAATTTTAACTTGACCAGACTTTGTGTTTTTTAAAAAAAGGCTAGTCGAGCACGTTTAGTATTTTTTATCTATGAAAATTATTTGAAAATCGACTTTTCCAAGTTCTGCATTATGTGAGCATCTTGACACTGTAGATGGACTTACTTCAGCAATATTTTCATTGGGTAAATCGCAAGATATTGCAACGGAATTTTTATGCGGATCATCAATTGTTTTTTTCCTGATAATTCTGTCCACATGAATAGTCATTTTCCGAGGTTTCCTGGACCTCAAAAATTTCTGAAAGCCGTGGACATCTTTACATAATTTTTAAATTTCGTTCACAATTGATTATACCGATCGATATCTTTGCCGCAAGAAGATTGACACTTTAGCGACAAACAAATCACTCGTTTATAAGCGACAATTGTTGAACTTTTCAATTTTCAATTTAAATTATGCTATTGACGTTTATTAATTCACAAACACGATCAATAAACACTTTATTGATTGAAAGTAACTATGAATAATAAGTGGCCGGAAACTTTTGCAACCGCGAACTTCGAATTCTACCCCTTTGCATGAAGCGTTTTCAGTGTTCAATGAGAATGATCAAGTGCTCAGAGGTCATTCACACATTTTGAACTTTGTAAGCAATTGTGCTTCTTCTTCGCTGATACTTTCTGGTAAATAAATCAAAGAAACTAACTGGCCGAAAACTGTTGGCCACCACTGTATATTTGAGGGAAAGTCAGCAAATATTTCACAAATCGATATGACATGTCATAAATCAAAATTAAATTGTTTCCTAATACTCTACTCGCTTACAAAATTCAGTCGTTAATATTTAAGTGTATCATAACGCCCTCTATCGGCGGAATTTTGTATTTTTAAAGTTTGTGTTTTTATTTATTTATTTATTTATTTATTTATAATAAATATCAAGCATACCATTTGAACTATCTCTAGCTAAAATTGGAACTCATTTGGGCCAATAGAACCCCTTTTTAAAGCAATTGGAAGTACTTGATATGCTGTACTGGAGTACTGGAGTACTGGATATGCTGTACCGAATTATACGGAAAATTTTATGGTGGATTTTTAATTTTTATCGATCAGTAAAACTACTTAAATATTTTACATGCATTCCAGCTCCTCTTACTGGCGAAATATACATAATGCATATTTAATTTTATTTTTATTATTTTTTTTATGTCAAGACAATTTATTGAACTATCTGTTTAATTATTATTTCTGTTTAGTTTTACATTTTTATCTATTTGAATGAACTCTTTGTAATTTAATTTGTTCTAATTTGGGCTAATAGAACCTAGGAAGTGGTCAAACTATTTCTTTTTCACGCTGTATATCAATCATATATAATAAATGGAGCATGGACATTCTATAAATTTAACAGTGAAGGATCCGATATCAGATCAATTTATTTATGACAAAAATTAATGGTATGAAAAATTCGTTTGGGTTTGCTTTGAAATGTTGATGCGACCCTAAAGAAACTTTATAGTAGACATTATTTCCATACTTATATTATTTCTTATATTATATTTTATTATTTCCATACTACATATTCCCGTACTTATACAAAGATTTGTCGCTCAGTTTGTTGAGGGTTTATCCATACATTAAAACACTGTATATGCCTTTAACAAGTTTATTGCTGTGATAATCACTGTTCTTTTTCTTTATTTAGGGCCACCTGAATCACTCCAGAATTGTACTGTAGTTAACCACACGGAAAATACCATACAAGTAGAATGCATAGAAGGGTATAATGGAGGTCTTCCCCAAGTGTTTACTATTGAAGTGTATGATATTGAAAAAGGAAAATTAAGGTCAAATGTAACATTACCAACAGCATCTTTTTTAATACAAGGACTTCCTAGCAGCACAACATTGCATCTAATAATTTATCCAAGCAATGCTGAGGGAAGAGGTCCAACATATATATTATCCGCAACAACTTTACAGAAAGCAGAAAAGCTTACAGGTATGGAAAACAAGAATTGCCGTCTATTGTTATTTACTGCTGTTTGTATTGAGTCATGTTATACAAATAAAATAGCTTATATCTTTTGTGATTTTCAATCAGATATTAAGAAAATATTCAATCAGAGTGTCATCTCACACAAAATGCTCCAAAGATATTCCCAGAACATTAGATCGTTCTAAACTGTAAAAAATGTCCAATGTGTTTCTTATGACACTCGTTTTCACCACCTAATTTCCATCTAAAAAATTTTGTGCGAACCCTAAATACGCATTTATCACAAACACATTGAATGCCAAGTCTATTTTGTATGTCTTTTCATTTGGACCGTGATATAAGATTTCCGTTACACAATCTATATATATACAGGGTGGTCATAAAAAAACTTCGCCGATATACGGAGTTCTAACGGCTGATCCGTTCAACCGTGAGATTTCAAATATAGTTATTATGAGGTATGAGATCGGTATTCTCTAAACGGAAACAAAGTGGTGCTCATGATTACAGTTAAAGGCCCAGAAACTCGAGATTTTCCAATGGTAACGCCCATTTTTTTTCTTTCGAAAAATGATCACGCAAGAGAAAACCCTAAATAGCGTAGAAACCGTACGTCTATCGCAAAAAACGGACTCGTTATGCACGCACAAAAAAAGGCTCTTTAAACGCCCCCCCCCCTTTAAAAAAAAGAAGAAAAACACGATTGGAGCACACAGAAAAAATTTGCATATGACGTAGATTCATTACACCAATCGCTACAACACTGCAAGCCAGTTTGCTGCAGTAATTTTGGTATGACGTAATTTTGCATCATTGCCGTATAGCGGGAGCCTGTTACAAAACAAGTTACAAATCCTATTGGTATCACTTCCTAAAATGAAATACGGTTCGGGAATAATTGTGAATGCAATGCCGCACCATGCAGTAACTTTCATGTCGTGTAAAGGTATGGGCGCCACACTTTGGGAATTCATGTTTTTGCAGTGCACACAATTTTTCGTGTTGACAGTTAAGCTGAAATGTGCGCCGTCTGTTCATAATAAGTGAAGAGGCCAGTCCTTATCTTCATCATATTTGATAAGAAATTGATTAGCAAAGTCTATACGTCATTGATGGCTCTCTGCTTTCATCATCCGGATGTGCTAGTACAGGTAAGGAAACATGCGGATTAAAGGGCGCGCTAGCTTCAGCACCGTAGATTTCGGTGTATCCAATACAATAGATCTTACAGTTTTGCGTGTGTCCTGCAGTAACTATGTGATGCACTTCTATAACAGTGTCCTCAGGAAGAGTTGGTCGTCTGAATCACGGTCTACCACAGGTGCAGCCAGTTTCTTCGAAATCATTTTTGAAAACACAAAGAGCTTGGGCTAAATGGGCAAAGCATTTGGCAATGGTTTTGACGGTAAACATGCAAGGTTTTTCGCAGCATTCATTCCATTCTGATAATATAGTTTTGCCAATTCACCATGAACTTTCGCTGGAAGAGTCATTTAGCCGGCATGTGCAAGCTCTCGACTGAAGAACTAACATTACCATCCCACTTTTTATACTTTTTCTACACTGACTAACTGGCAAACGGCGTTCCGTAATTGGTGTTTTGCCTCTGTCATATGCAAATCTTCTTCGAGCACCGTGTTTTTTTTTTCTTGTCGGTCGCAGAGCTATTTTTGAACGAGCATAACGCGTCCGTTTATTGCGATACGCTCACCGTTCCAGTGCTCTTTAAGGTTTTAGCGTGCGCTGAACATTTTGCGTAAGAAAAAATGAGCATTGCCATTTGCAAATTTCGAGTTTCTGTCACTATAACCGTAACCGCGAGTGCCAATTTGTTGCCGTTGACAGAATATCGAGCTCCTACCTGTGAATAACTATATCTAAAATATCATCTCGATCGGTTGAATGGGTTGAAGTTTTTTTATGACCACCCTGTATATATGTATATATAAGCCTATCTAAAGTGCGACGATATTGTAAATTATGTTTCGAAGAAAATGCGGATAAATTTCGTACAGATATGGTCAGTAAATTAACTAAGCAAGTAGCCACGTTTTGCAATACCTGTAAAATACAACCGTTTTTATGTTTACATATTATGTTTCAATGTAAGAATTTTTTTTTTTGTGGTAAGAAATATTTACTACATCCATGATACACTGCTTAAAATTAACCCTGAAATTTATTAAAATTATTTAATTTTATATCGTATTTTATACTGTGACTGACACAGTAACTAACACAGCCTAAATGGAAAGTTCAGTGTCAGTCACCGATGTCTGACGTGGCATTCAACGTGTTAATTCGACTACACTTCGGTCATAATTACTTTAATATAGAATTATATTTGAGCGTTCAACAGATGTTTTTCCCTCTGAGGCAAATAGTGAAGCATTAGGGAATCATGTTCATGTTTATTTATACGAATGTTCTGATCTAAACTGAGTAAAAAAAAAATTACCGCTTTTACCTAAATAGAATTGTTTTACCATTTTTTGAATCTCTAAACTATAAATATAGACATTCGAACTATGTGTAATAGTGTAAACAACTAAGCTAAATGGACGAAATCATCAAGATTTCTTGTATTTTGGTAGGGAGCGATAACTAATTGTTTCAAGGGCGAGATTTTATCACTTGATTTCTGTAACAGTTTCGTAAATTAGAAGTGCAGTTACTAAAACTAGCCTCTTGTGTTCTCAATTACTTGCGCAGATTTTTTAATAGTTTGATCACGAGAATAAAAGAAAGCTCACTTAAGTTCTACTGGGAAACTTTACCACAAATCTTGCAAAGTGGACTACAACTTATAGAAATAATATGGAACTATTTTTTCTAGAGCCATAGTTTTAGAGCATGTATTTTGTTTCGGTAAACGAGCTTCTATAGGACATAGGCAAAAAAAGAGTTAAGAATACACTTTTACTGTGTTTAGAGAAACGTTTTGTTAAAAACTTTGTGAAAACTTCCTTCCATAGCAAAGATTATTTTCTGAACGAACTTGATTTGTCTCGTGGTCAAAAGAAAGGAAGCAGTGACGTAGCTATACTACTGAATCGCAAGTTGTTGGAAGTTTGATATTCTCGAACATGGTACATCATAAAGTTATCTCAACCAATTAAAATTTATACGCCATGTGTCGCCAATATCAATTAGAAGTGCCCAAAGCATGAAAAAGAGCCATACGATAGTAATAAGATATTGAATGTGTCGATTAATTTTTGAAGTTGTTAGGGCATGCTGATAATGGAAAATTTCTTGCAAATTTTCTACCATCATTTGAGCGGTTTTATACGGCAAAATCTACTTACTCTCTTTCAGTAAAAACTCATGTTTATGGATAAAACTATCACGTTACTCTAGAATAAGGCTTTTTTACGTTATAACCATTATTATATCGGACTATAGTGTTAAACTTAGACATTTTTAAAAATCATTTCATCTTACTTAAACTAAGCCATTGATTATTTATGTTTGTAGTAACCAATTTTTAGGTATATCCTTTGCTGATTTTGCTGAAATTTTTGATCGCTTTTTAAAACAATGGAAGTAACTTACACTTAAAGGAAAACTAGAATAATCTATTCATGATTTCAATAGCGAATGTCAGTTAAATTCTAAGTTACAGATTGAATCAATATTCATCATGCATTTTTAAAATTTAATTTATGTATGTGAAATGAATAATCCGCAAATGTATAAATACATACAGAAAGTATAAAAAATTATGCAAAGTACCAAAAAATATTAATAAAAATCCCTGATCAAAAATAAATAGATAAATAAATACCCAATGCTTTCATATAATAGTTCTTTTCTATGTGCACATAGCTTAAGATAATTTCTGTAAATTTGTTAGAAATAAGATAAAACAAACTAGAAGTGTAAGCCTTTTCTTAATATGGAAATTAGTAAAATAAATATTTTTAAAATATATAAAAAATACATTCGCATTATCTTAAAAATCATAAAATATAGTTTAACAGGAAAATATCAATTCAATTATTAATTAGTATATCACATAAGTATGTCACTCAATATTTATTTTTAAATTATCCTGGATACATTTCTTATATGTTTTGGGACCATTATTACATTCCAAAACATTTATTTCATGGTATTATAACTGAACAGAGTTTTTTTTTATCTCTTCGCATAACCACCGAACCAGTGGCTGAGAGTTACTATTCTCGAAACTGGTAGACGGGAGGTACTTGAGTCGAACCCAATTGTGCCCATTGGCATAACTGTTCGCAATTTTTTTATGTTTTTCTTTTAACTTTCAGAAATCATGCGTAAATATGCATTAAGCTCCCTTTGAAAGACCCACTATGAATTCCCTTACTAGCATCTATTGCCCTGGTGCAGATAAACGGCCATCATAGGCGATACATAATAATCCCTAGCTGAACGATTAAAATATAATTAAAACATTAATAACTAAACAATTTCTTATAGTTTAAGAAGAGCTGTTACAAAGAATTCTGCTCTTAATTAAAAATATTATTTTGTTGATTAAATATTTTATATGTATTTAATATTGCCTTTTTTTGTTCCGAAACTTATTTAAATATTTTTTTAGGTGTGGATGGTATAAATATTATTCGACCTGTACTCGGCTTATTAATTGGCGTTGTTATTGCCTTGGTGATTATAGCCCTTATAATTATCATTTTTATAAAACTTAAAAGAAAAAGAAAGACTAAAGGTAAGAACTATTTATTAATAATTTATTATTTATTATTAATTTATATTATTTACAGTAAAATTTATTTCATTGATTTTATTGTCAATCCTATAAATTGTAAGCGTTTTGTACGGAATAAAATTTAACAGTACCACTTCAATTATGTGATATTAAATAACCTTACACTTAATTAAATTGCACCATGATAAAAGAAAGATCAATTTACTAAATATGTCAGAATTTGCAAAAAAGTTTTATTTTTTTTTAACATATTAATTTATTTTAGACCAAATGTAGCGAGATATCAGATATAAATGTTATGTCTATAAAAATCTCTCTTTTTTTATTCTATGAATTTTTATTTAGAGCATGTTTGTCAAACAGATAATCGGCTTACACCAACTAGATCAGTAACGATTAATGATTACAACATTTGATTACTCAGGGTACATACAGGTACAACTATGTGAAGTATGAGTATTTTTTATATAGAAAAAATAATCTCGTTTAAGCGTGAGAAATATTGCAAAATGAAAATACCGGTACAAAAGAATTTCCTGTTCTGATAATTCTAGGATACGTATGAACCCTGCTATTTTACATGTGTATAATTTAGTTTATTGAACACACATGTAAATATAAACAATTTACGCAAATATTCTAACCATCATGGTCATATACATGGCAAACATAAGGAATAAACGAAAACGTGCACAAGTGTTGCCAATTAGGCGAGATTACTTACTGAAAATTCTACAGTCATTTTCGAAATGTATCATTTCCTAAACTACCCCACTGGTGGGTCATATGTGAGGCAGTATTTAAATTTTTGTAATTGTTTTAAAATGTAAGAAGAATTATAAAGACGCTTAAAAAATTACACGTGTAAATTAAAATTCTGTTAAATATATTCCGTAGTTTGTGCTTATATAAATTATCCCAGAGAAAAAGTTATGTTTATGTGAACTGATCACACGTTCCCCTGTGTCTCCTACAATTTTTTTCTGGAAACATTAAGTATGTAGGATATTCAATTCATATTTTATTTTGAGTCCGATACCTTGTGGATAAAAATCTAGCTAGTCGAAATGTAAGGAGTCATGGGATCTAGAATCTGAAGATGAAAACATCCGTAGATTTTTTTTACATATAATTTTAACATTTTTGTGTGTTTTATAAACTTTATTTTATTAATGTTATCATTTGTGCATTTCTAAATAACAAACTGTGCGTTTCGTTGAATAAACAGAAAAGTTAAATTAGGTAATTAAAAAAAGCAGAAACATCAAATAAAAAAATTACATTAAGTAATAAAATTATGAAACAAAAATTAATTAGCATTTAAATGAGTTCTGAAAGCGACAGAAAATATGGTTTCATACATGAAAAGTTCCGTTAGATGCTCTTTATAAGAAAATTAGCCAATCATATCTATTTTTGATTTAAAACATTTATTTTTTACTTATTTTATTTATTGTTTATTTAACTGATATCGCCTTAAATAGTTAATTCAATTGGTACAACTTATATTTCAATTAATATAGTCGTATTTGCATATATCCCAAGCTAACAACTACAAAAAATGTTCAAGTTGTCTGTCAGTATGAAGAACGGCGACTAAGGGTGTTCTTAAATCAAAAAAGGCAACTTTGTGCCATAAATTGTAACTTATTTTTGTTCGTAAATGCCTGAATTTAGCAAGTGTTATTGTTGAGAATTTATCAAATTACACTCATTTTTCAGTTTTTTTTTTTTTTTTTTTTTTTTTTTTTTACACAATAGATAATTTAGAACAAGCATATAAAATTGACGTTTTTATGCATTTTACGTCGAAAATAGAAAAAACAATCAATGAAAGGGACACAATCGCGTAATCATGTGATCAAAATAACTCATAACTCGGTAGGTAATTTAATTGTAAAAAAATGGGAAACTGAATTTGATTCGAAAGCGCTTTCCCAGTCAGGCCTTCCAATTTTATATCTTTGCGTTCATAAAATGAATTTGTAATTGTGTCAAAACGTTTTACGCTTGTTGAGCGGAGCAGTTGAGATCAGCCTTAATTGCCGTAAACAATAATTTTCTTTTTCAAATGACTGAAAATTTTTATTCAATTGTAAACTCAAATTTTCAACTAATAAGTAAGCCAACATGTAGGATAAATAAAATTGAGAAATATTGACTGAGTGTAAAGAATTAGATTTAAAGCGAATATTCCAATAAAACAGTGTTTCAGATAATTGCAAAATAATAGAGCCAATAAAAAAAAAGAAAACTAATTCTTTGTTTCGGCATATTAAATTGGCCACATGTCCGAATTATTTCCTACGTAATGGAAAGTGTAATACCTAAGAGAGTTTAAAAAACTCGAAAACATTCTTACCAATAATATAATACCAATAAAAATACCAATAATATAAATAGTGAAACGAATAGTCAAAGCTAATCAATTAAAATCATAATTTGGATGTTATGCTTATTGCATGTAAGTTCATGAAATACTGTTTTTTATCCGAATATGTAATGTTAAAAAAAGAGCTTTTGAAAATTATACCAAACCTCGGATTAACCTACTTAGCTTATATTTTTGACTCTCTTGAAATCTTTTTATTGAATAAAGTTTGACCTGCCAATAGCAGAATTAATTGCAAAACAGATCTTTTCAAATTAGTAAAGATTGTGCAACAGTATATGATATAGATTTTTTAAATGAATATAAAATCAAGTGATTTGTGTACAAGAGTGCTGTTAAGAAAAAGCACAGTTTCAATAATAATTTAAACTATCAATTTAATGAATCAGATTTGGTAACAACATAAACGGTGTTTAGCATTGCACTACTCACCGAAACAGTCGCACAGTGGGGCAAAAAGCCTTCAAATCTGGCAAAAAATCGAAAAAATGACATTTTATTTTGAACTACCGACATACGTTACTTTAATAGAGCAGATGTTAGTACACATCTTTCTAGAATTAAAATTTGTGCAAAGTTACTAGAGAAATCAGTTGATCGTCACTAGAGAAAGAAGTTAAACTGCATATTGTGCTTTGATAATAAGTGAAAAAAAAATCAATAATTTTGTTTCAACATTCGTTTGTTAATTTCGCTATAATAATTTTAAAAAAAAATTTTTGACTATGGAACCTTTAACTACAAGTATGTAACAATAATTCATTAACTTTCAATTTGTTTTAATACGATTTTTATAGATATACAGACGCTTAGAATATTTAGTGTTGAAATTTATAAAAAAAAAAAAAAAAAATTAACACTGTCTACAAACATTGTAGGTTTTAGTTATGAGTTAAGGCGAGTTAATTGTTAATTATAATTTTTTCTACTAAGTATGAGTTTTAAAAGGACAAATATGCCAGAAAATCTTGCTTTTTTTAGCCACTTTTTTAATTGTATGGTCATTTTTATAGCTAATCATCCTTAAATTTTTGTTAGTGTACGGGTGTATCAAACATGATTATAAATATTTTCTTTCTTAAATACGAATTTTAATGCATTGTTTATCACAAAACAATGTATTTAAATGAAACTGACTATCATGGAACGTTTTAACGAAAACTTTTGAAAAGTAATGTGATTTTATGGTATAAGAGCTCCTTAATCGGAGAAATTACGAACAAGTAGTTTAAATGAAAAGAAAATTAAATGTTTTAAAGTTTAATATAAATTCCGATGAGCAAAAGCCTGGTGAAACAAGGGAAATGCTTTAGAATTAACAAAGAGTGGCTTGGCAAATTGCTTTCATTTCCTCGATTTGAAAAACAAACAGAAGCGTCAATGAAAGGCAAACGTGCTTCTTCATATTCCGTCTGAATTTGTTCTGGACGATCAAAAATATCAAGAGTAAAACGGTTATACAATTCTAGTTCTACATATTCGTTAGTGTACGTGACATGTATGAGTTTAAGATCTGAAAAACAGGAAAACAAAAAGTATGTGTTAGCACTAAAACAACAGAAACAGTTTTTCTTCTGCTGTCTTTATAGTAATACGTACATTTTGCATGAGAAAGGTTGATCCAATTCTTCAAAACGAGTCGCTAATATTCATTATAAGGTTTGCTTGAGAATAATTAAAATTACTAATTATGTTTACATTTTTATTACGATATTATGGATGATTTATAAATATCTAATTAGTATAAAACTACCTTAAATTCTTGTTTTTAACTCATTTTTCTACAAAAAATATTGAAAAAGGTTTGTAAATTAATTAATAAATTACTATTTAGCTTATGTAAAAGTTTAAAATTTTACTACTTTTCTTCTACAAAAGAATCCGTGATGTGCTTTTTTTGTTCAAAGTAAATTTTATTTTTTGCCAACTTTGGAGGCTTCCTGCCCCACTGTGAGTCGGTTTGCATTCATTCACTGCCCTTTATTACGATGTAGCTTTCATAAAAAATTCTTTTTCTTCAGACTTTTGATATGCATAATAGTTAGTTTCCATGAAGAAGATCCTCAAAACTACAATACCTTCAATACCTTATATATTATTCTAAGTTGATTGTGTATGGGCATGCAAATAAAATTACATATTTGAAACTGTCAAGCTTGTTTTTTAAAACATATTTTATTTTTTAAATTAAACCAAAAATTTTGGCATGCTTTATTCTTGCTATTATGAAATATATTATTTAAATTAATTTAATCTTAATTACTTTTTTCAGAATGTCCCGAAGTTCCTGGAGTTGCGGATAAGTAAGTTTTTTTTCTATTTTTATTCAAATAAATAGAAATTGATAAAAAATTTGAAAATTACCTTAATTTTAATGACTAAAATGTTTTAAATAATTTTCTTGTTTAAATTATTGAAAAAATTTTAGATTTAAATCGGAAAATTAGATATGCATATGAATATATGCCATGCAATATTGCATATAATACATATAATATTTATCAATCCATGCATTTTATGCATCATCTTTTTATCAGAGCTTTTTATCACATTTTTAAGAGTTCAATATAGTAAATAACTTCTATTATTATTAAATATTAGCAGACGTTTTTTATTTAGTACAGCCTGGAATTATTTTGTAAAAAGTTATTTAGTATTACACAAAGTTTAACAATATAAAATCACAAATTTCTCTTTTCCCTCATTTAATGATTTTCTTCTCAAATAAATTTAAAACTATAAATTTTATTAAAATAGTGAAAAATATTTCTTATTCAAAAAATTATTCAATATTTGTTAAAAAAAAAAAAAAAAAAAAAAAAAAGGTTCGGGATGTTTCCTATACATTCGTACAGAAAAAATCCGTTTATAATTTTGATTTCTTTCTTCTGCGTGTTTGTAGGGATCTTTAGTTATTTTAAAAGTATATACATCATCGGTTGTACTTATACCATATGCAAATTGGAAGAAAATGTTTCAAGGTAATGTAATAAATGTTTTAAATTAATATTTGAAAAAAAAAAAAAACATAGAATATACATAGAATGTATACATAGAATATATACATGTATACATATAATTACCGTATTTACTCGTGTATAAGGCGCAGTTTTTTTTTCCAAAAAATTAGGGCAAAAATCCTAGGGATACACGGAATAATTTTTTACTGTTGGATGCAGTCGAACAATATACATATGAAACAAGAAATTATTGAAAGAAAATATTAAAACTCGGAAAATGTTACTTAATTGAAGTATTACTATATATTTATTTGATTCTTTGCAGTTTTTTATACAACAGAGCTAATGACATTAAATAACGGTAATAACACAATTCTCTTTACCGTCACGCATTCCTATTTCCCGTCATTCTCTTACAACCCGAAGTCTAAAAATGCATTTTCGTCTTGTTTTCTGGTCTCGTGTAATGTTTGTTTCGACTTTTTTTTACTGAAATTCATTTGGTCATTCTTCATTAGCGTACCAAATTTATGGTGCGCCTTATAAACGAGATTTTAAGAAATCGTCAATTTTAATTGTAAAGTACGAGTAAATACGGTATATACTTTTCATACATATTCTTGTATTCTTATATTTAATTAATATATATATATATACATATATAAATATATGTATATATATACGTATATAAATATATCTATAATATATATATATATATATATATATATATATATGTGACGATTTAAGGAGAACTCGAATTATTTCCACTGGTTAAAAAGAAACACACAGTCATGGCAAGCGAGGGAAAAAACAAAATAAATAAATAAATGTAGAAGATCCAATAATTAGTCATGGGCTGCTGTAAATTCATTTATTAAATTCGTAATAATGAGGAAAGAAAAGCTCCTTTTGCAAAAATTCCATCATTATTTCAGCGAGCTGTGCTCATCGAAGAAGCAACCCAAGAAATCTTCTTTTTCATCTCGAGACTTCCACCTTTTTAAACTCAAAAGAAAGTTCTGGAACATTCTGTAACCTCAAACCATCATTCTTTTATGTAAACAGAATTCTTGTCCAGCTACGAGATTATTTTCCACAAACGATAAATTTATTTAAAAAAAAATATTATTTAACCAATTTATAATTGACTCAGAATTTTAAATATCTTAGGCAGACGATTTTTATAAATGATTAATTTTAAGAGAAAAAGAAAAGAAATGAATTTATTAATATGCACACATCAAAGGTTGACGTAGGAAAAATAAATAAATAGATAAAATAAAATAATGATATTTTTTGAAAGGTATGGTTTTGGAATAAATTTAATAAGACTTTCTTAAAAAGGGTTGATAAAAACATAAAAGAAATCAGTTTTATTTGGAATATTAAGAAATAAAGTTTTAATTAAGAATATTTTTAATTTAGAGCCATCTTTTTAAATTTACGCATACTGGAATAATGTTTTTTAAGGCAAATTAAGAATTTATATCGTCTGCATAAGGATTAACAGATTAGATTTAGAAACAAGATTTTAATTTAATAATTTGAAGTAAGTACGGAATATTATTATAAGAAAATTAAGGTAGTATAAAGGTTAGTTTTGGCGAAAATTTTTTAAATTTGTAATATATATATATATATATATGTAATAAAAAAAAAAATGCGCCATTTTTTTTTATTCTCTCTTAGCTTCAATTCTAAATTTGTGGAACATATTTCAATCTTAGTATCGTAACTTGTAACAGCTAAAATTCTTTTTCTTACTTTAGTTATTAATAAATTATTTCTTGCTTCTCAAAAAGGCGGGAAGTATTTCGTAAGCTTTTTACTTTCTGGCATATTCCTGCGATTTTAATTTAATTTTTTATTTTTTAACATCGCGTGACAAGTGTTACTACGCGTTGCTAAAGGGCTTAGTGTTCCGAGGAAAAAATATAGTTCTTGCCAATAGACCGCCTATTACGGCCAATTAGAATTGATCATTTTGTCCGTTAGAGGCTCGAGTCCATCCTGATTGGATTTTTAAAATGATTGACGCGGAGTAGGAGGGCGCTAGTTTTGTCGTGAAAATGATTTTTTCATTTGGCTTTTCAGGAGAGTAGAATGCACCTTTTCTTTAAACTATCAAGACGCGCGTTTTATTGCTCCGCTGAATTAGAATGCATTTTTTCTTAAAAAACTACTCGGAAGCCATGTCATGTTTCCCGAGAATGCGATTGACTTTCAAAAATTATTAGGATGCTGTTTCTTCTTTCTCCCCAAAATTCTAATATTGTGGAATGTAGCTTAATCACGGAGTTGGTGAAGTGGAAGTTATTCGATGAGAGTGCCAAGGTGATTGCGTGAAAGAACTTAACTTATTTATGAGTTCTAATAAAATTAATTTAAAGACTGCTTGATTGAACTTTCTTATGGGGAAATAGCCCAATAAACTCATCCACTGCTCGTCAAATTGCCGGAGCGACTGCTCAGCTCGTCCCACTGTTGATTCCTGGTAGTAGTAATCTGTTCTGCCTCATAGATGGTGTGCCACTGGAACTTGTACATTGTTATGGAACATCGATCTCGTCGAATCATTACATATTAGCCGGCAGGATCTCTTAAATGAACCTGCATACGTCTCTAGAGAATTCTTCGCAACGCTGTGTGTGCACGTGCCATTTTCGCCGAGCTTGAAACTAATTGCTGGAACTTCGGCCTTTGTTTATTACTCATCTTGAACCGACATGAATCAATCTGTGAAAAAAGATCGTCTTATAAAGTTTTGTTTGTAATTATGTGTGGTATCTACATCTACAAATATTTTAATTGTGAAATATACCTCGCATTCTAGTGAGAAACTTTTCAACTGTGAGATATGCAACCAAACTGTGAGATATGCAAAATAAAAATTACAAAAGATCACCTGCATGAAATCAATTCAACATCATTTTCTTTTATTTATTTATTTACTGTATTTTCTAGGTAAAAGTGCATAAATATTTTGATAAATTTTCATTTCATAATAAATGAACACCTGCTGTATGGTTGCGAAACTACGGTAGACTCCATCAGTAATACAAGATAATTGAAATTTACACCTGTGAGTCGTATCTACGAAGTTCTTTATTTTTGTTTAGTTTAATAAAAAATTAGGTATTTGAACAAGGCCACATCGAACATGTCTGTAAGTTATTATTTATTATTTTATTGTTTTATTGATTAAGAAATTTAATGATAATTTCTTTGTTTACATTCTTGATTTTTTTTTCTCTCTCTTTTATTACAGATATTAAAAAATAAATTTGTTCTTAATTTATAATTAATTAAAATTTTCTGCTCATAGAAATTTTATTTAGTTTTAAAGGTGTTATTTTTTTTTTTTTTTAATCGAAAGATGGATTAATTTGTTGTTAAAAAAATACTCTGTTGCAAAATTTATTTTCCATACGTAAAGAAAAGTATTTTTGTTTTTAAAATTATTTGTTATTTCCCATGTATGGAAACCCGATATTTATTATTTTATTACTTATTTATTTATTATTTATTTATTTTTATTATTATTTATTGAGGTATTTGAAGTATAGTGATTGCATTTTAATAATTGAAGTATAGCATTTAAATATTTTCCATATGAATTATCCTTCTTTCATGTTACTAAAGTCAGGATTAGTAAAAGAAGAAAAAATGTCAGAAAATAAACTTGATATTGTCCCTTTTGAATTTGGGTCGGGCATGGATATATTTAAATGGTTTAAACATTTTGATCGAGAATGTTCGGTAGAAAAAAAAAGATAATGAGTGGAAACACCAAAATATTTCAAAATATTTAAAGGGGAAAGCGCTAAAAACTTATATAAATGATTGTTTGGATTGTGCTACTTATGAAGAAATTGTCGAGATTTTAAGTGAAAAATTCATTCAAGTTAGAGTTCCAAAATTTTCTGAATTTACTTCCTTAAAGTTAAATGATCTAAGTGATTTGGATTCTTATTTTAGAAAGAAAGTTGAGATTGGAAGGCAACTTCAGCTTGGGGAAAATTTAATTATACAGGGATTAACTGATGGACTTCAGCCGGAGTATCAAAATTGTTTGATGGCTAACCCTCCTTCCAATACTCGTGAATGGTTTCGCATTGCTAAACAATTAGCAGCGATTCCAAATCATACCTCTAATAACGGCAATAGAAATTTTCAACAAACTAGACCAATGCACAATCCCAATCCTCAGCCCAGACATTGGACTCGACCTACTCTAAACAATCCATTCCAAAATTTTAATCCTAGGTTTTTCACTCCTAGAATGCCTACGACTCATTATCAGAATAACTACCCAAGTCGTCCGTGCCGTATATGTTTAAACAGAGGCATAGAAAATGCATATCATTGGGAGAGGAGTTGTATATTTAACACAAATTCCTTTCAAACTCAAACTCCTGCTCATATTCAACCATCTCCTACTAATAATATTTGACAATTAATCATCCCTGGATATGTGGGCAATAACAAAGTGTATTGTGTGGTGGATAGTGGATCAACTGTCTCAATTCTACCCCTCAAATTTGTTCGATATTTAAATGGTAATTTACATAATGTTACCCCTATTACTATTAGACAGGCACAAGGAACTCTCACAATTAATAAATCTTGTCGATTATGTATTAAATTTGGTAATATAAAGAGATATGTTAATTTTTTAGTAAGTAAACTTGATTTGGACTATGCTATTTTAGGTTTACCTGATTGTGCCAAATTTAAATTGAAAATTGATTGTGCAAAAAGCCAGGTGTTACAAGACAATATTTCCTTAAACCCATATGTCAACATATCCAGTGATAACTTAGAATTGCTTCATTTTGATATTATAAAAAATGATACTACTGTGCAACCCGATTATGGAAATACCATAACTCCTCAATCCTTGTCGCGAACTAATAATGATGATTATAATCTATTGGGGGATCTGAATGCTATTCAAAATAAAAATGTAAGGGAACTTTTAAGGGATTATTTAGATATTTTTGCAAAAAATAAATATGATGTAGGGAGAATTAATATTGAACCTCAGCGTATTTATCTTAAATCTGACCTACCAATATCTTTGAGGCCTTATCGTACATCCACTGCTGATGAAAAAGAAATATCTCAGCAAATCCAATCATTATTAGCTGCTGGGTTAATTAAAGAAAGTTATAGCCCATACTCTTCTCCAGTTACGTTAGTAAATAAACGAGATGAAGGTAAAAAAACCCGAATGTGTGTTGACTACCGAAAATTAAATTCTATCATGAAAAATGACGCTGAACCGTTACCCCGAATAGATGAAATTTTAGACAAATTAAGTGGTGCCCAATATTTCTCTACACTAGATTTAGCCTCAGGCTATTGGCACATACCTATTCACCCAGCCGATTCCGAAAAGTTAGCCTTTACTACTAATTGTGGGCTCTGGGAATGGAATGTTCTCCCCTTTGGTGTAAAGGTAGGCCCCCCAATTTTCAACAGGACAATTAGAAGAATTCTTACAAAATATAAAATAGACTTTGCTTGTTATTATTTTGATGATATAATTATTTTTTCTAAATCAATAGATGAACATATACAGCATCTCATCCAAATTTTTGATTTATGCCGAATAGAAAATATTAAATTAAAATTATCTAAATGTACTTTTGCTCAAAAACAAATCAATTTTCTAGGGTATGAAATCCAAAATGGAACTTTAACTCCAGCTAATACTAATATAGAAACGATTAAAAAATTAAAACCTCCTACTAACACTAAAGAATTACAAAGATTTCTTGGTTCTATAAATGTGTATCATAAATTTATTGACAAATATGCTGAAATTAGACACCCCCTAAATAAATTACTTAAGAAAGATTCTATTTGGGAATGGAATACTGAATGTCAAAACTCTTTTCAAAAATTAAAAGATGCCCTCATTGCTAAACCAATTTTAAAGATTTATGACCCAAAATTACCCCTACACATGTTTGTTGACGCTTCTCAGGTAGCGGTAGGTGCAGTTCTTAAACAACCCGACCATAATAACTTTTTACATCCAATTGCTTATTTTTCTAGAGGATTGAGAAGTTATGAGAAAAATTATTTCATTACCGAACTAGAGTGTCTTGCTATCATTGATACTTTAGATAAATTTTATCATTACTTTCACGGTGTACAATTTACCATCCATACTGATCATGCATCTCTTGTTTGGTTAAAAAATGTCAAACATTTAAGAGGTCGATTATTTAGGTGGTCATTGAAGTTAAGTATGTTCGATTACAAAATAGAGTACTTAAAGGGATCTACAAATGTCGAAGCCGACATGTTGTCCCGAAACCCTATTTCTCATTTTTGAAAGCCCCTTACTTTTCTTCTTGACGTTAAAGAGATTATTGAGATGCAAGAAAAAGAAAATGTGTGTGGATCAAATTATATTAATGACAATGGACTGATTATAGTTAAAAGAAAAGGTTTTCGTAAAGTGGTAGTTCCCATGTCCCTAAGAAAAAAATTGCTTAATGTTGCTCATGAACAGTTTGGTCACCCTGGTGTTCAAAAAATGCAAAATTTAATTTCTCCTAACTATTATTGGCCAGATATGACCCAAGACATTACTAACTTTGTTAAATACTGTGATATTTGCCAGAAAAATAAAAAACCTAGACAGAAAAAATTTGGCTTATTACAAGCTATGCCCACTACAGATCAACCTTTTGACTGTCTGTCTGTTGATACTGTAGGAGGGTTCAATTATTATAATTCTACAAAAAAATATCTCCATATTATAATAGACCATGCCACAAGATATGTTTGGGCATTTCCTTCCAAAAGTGTCACTACAGAAACTTATACAAATTGTCTGAAACAAATTTTCAATATCAAAATCCCTCAACAATTATTCTGTTTTAGTAAGATTTCAAGTGTACAGTCCCCTCAAAAAATACTTAGTGACAGGAATGCTGCTTTTACTTCTTCAAGATTCAAAAAATTCCTGCGAAATCATAATATTAAACAACGTTTGACCACTGCCCATCATCCACAAACGAATGGGAAATGTGAAAGAGTAAATCAGACAATAGTAACTAGATTAAAATGTAAAGTAAACTCCACTACCTCTAAAATTCCCTGGACTAAGCTTTTAACTGAGGTAATTAATGAATATAATAATACACCCCATTCTATTACCAAATTTCCACCTGCGTACTTGCTTTTTGGCCAATTACCCTATGACTCCCCCTTACAACAAAATTATTATCCCCCTGTTCATGAAGCACTTAAAATTGCTAAAACAAGAACTGATGAATTTCATTTAAAAAATAAAAGATATTATGATAAAGATTATATCGAACCAAAATTTAAAATAGGAGATCTAGTTATCTATGAAGAATTTCAGTACCCTAATACTAGAAAGTTGTCACAAGTATTTAGTGGCCCTTATAAAATTCTTAACAAATTATCCGAAGTAAATTTTGAAATTGATAGGCAAAACCAGTTCAAAAGTTCAGAAATAGTACATGTATCTAAATTAAGGCCTTATTATTCCCCTGATAAATTTAAATTAAGTCATGAGCAACAACCCCCTAATCAACAACAACAAACTCAGGTAAAAACTGTAGCTTAAACTATATCTCTAGTTTATCATTTTATAATTTTTTCTCTTAAACAGTAAATTTCTTTTCATATTTTAATTCAGATAATATCCTGTAATTCTCACAGAATGGCAATGATATCTCTTGACTGCAGCGAGAGTGTCACTTGTCTGGAAATTTTTATATTTGTTTATTTATGCCGGCGTAGACGAACAAAGTGGAAATTTCTTATTCTGTACTGAATTACTCTACTTAGAATATTTTTTTTTCCTTTCAACTGAACCTATTTGTAATATTAAATTTAATCTATCAATTATTAAATTAATTATTTGCCAAGTAACAAAATTTTTATCACTTTATTTTAATATATTTTTTTTTCTTTCTCTCTTTCTTTGCTTCTGCATTCCAGTCCAAGTACATGTCAATTATAATATAATTTTGTTTCTTTTTCTCTTTCCTACTTGCATCTTGCAATGTTTTATCACACCGAGAGAATTTTTATTGCGTAATTATTTGACATGAATAGATCTTGTTTTTTATTTTTATCATTTATTAATATTTCTTTTTAAGAATCTTAGTAGTTTAAAGGTCACGTGCATTCTCAAACATGAACAAAATTTTTATTTATCTTTATTTTATTTTAATTTATCATATTATATTTTAATTTTTTTTGTACATATTCCTACTTAATCCTGTACTCGGATTACCAGATTAAGTAAATGATTTCATAGTTGATTGCATTTTTTATTTTATTCCACTTCTCTCTATATTTCATCCCAAAAATATGAGATGAGATAAACGAGATTAAGTATTTAAAGAATGTCTTTTGTGATATTTATTATTACTTATTAAGAGATTTACTTATACCCATTATGAGATTTACTTACACTTATGATATTTATTATTATTGATATTTTTCCTTATTATGTTTCTTAATTATATTGTTTATTATTTACATTGTTAAATTTTATTATTACTATATTATAAAATGTGTTATTAATTAAAAATACAATTATAAAAGTATTTTCACAAAGATTCCAAAATGGAACTGTTATGAATGTTCAAGGACTTACTCACACAAAAACTGAACTAATATTATAATGTTAGCTGATGAATTTCGACAGTTAAATGAATTAGACATCCTTGAAATGAGGTAATGAACTATGCCATTCCAAATATGACTTTAAGAGGATTTTTGAAGCAAACTTTTAAAAATTGATTTCTAGATTTGACATTGTTAAAAAAGAATTTAACGTTATTGTTTTTCATTTTTATGTTTCATTTTTATGTTATTACTATGGGTAATTGCTTATATTTTCAAATTACTTTTTAATGTGTACTTTAAACAAGATTATATCTTGTATTTGTATTGAAGCCTATTTTATTGTATTTAAATTTGAAGTTATTCCACGCATCACCTTGGTGTTTTTAAATTTGAATTCTATATTTATATAAAAAAGAGAAATTAATTTAAATTTTTTTTTATTCAGTATCTAATTATTATTACTTATATCAACAACTTCGTGAGCTAAGTCTGCATCATCTCCCTTTCTGTGAAATTGCAGGTCTCAGACCTACTTTTTCACCCGTCTTTCTGGGAGGGGGGATTTGTAATAAAATAAAAAAAAAATTTGCGCCATTTTTTTTTATTCTCTCTTAGCTTCAATTCTAAATTTGTGGAACATATTTCAATCTTAGTTTCGTAACTTGTAACAGCTAAAATTCTTTTTCTTACTTTAGTTATTAATAAATTATTTCTTGCTTCTCAAAAAGGCGGGAAGTATTTCGTAAGCTTTTTACTTTCTGGCATATTCCTGCGATTTTAATTTAATTTTTTATTTTTTAACATCGCGTGACAAGTGTTACTACGCGTTGCTAAAGGGCTTAGTGTTCCGAGGAAAAAATATAGTTCTTGCCAATAGACCGCCTATTACGGCCAATTAGAATTGATCATTTTGTCCGTTAGAGGCTCGAGTCCATCCTGATTGGATTTTTAAAATGATTGACGCGGAGTAGGAGGGCGCTAGTTTTGTCGTGAAAATGATTTTTTCATTTGGCTTTTCAGGAGAGTAGAACGCACCTTTTCTTTAAACTATCATGACGCGCGTTTTATTGCTCCGCTGAATTAGAATGCATTTTTTCTTAAAAAACTACTCGGAAGCCATGTCATGTTTCCCGAGAATGCGATTGACTTTCAAAAATTATTAGGATGCTGTTTCTTCTTTCTCCCCAAAATTCTAATATTGTGGAATGTAGCTTAATCACGGAGTTGGTGAAGTGGAAGTTATTCGATGAGAGTGCCAAGGTGATTGCGTGAAAGAACTTAACTTATTTATGAGTTCTAATAAAATTAATTTAAAGACTGCTTGATTGAACTTTCTTATGGGGAAATAGCCCAATAAACTCATCCACTGCTGGTCAAATTGCCGGAGCGACTGCTCAGCTCGTCCCACTGTTGATTCTTGGTAGTAGTAATCTGTTCTGCCTCATAGATGGTGTGCCACTGGAACTTGTACATTGTTAAGGAACATCGATCTCGTCGAATCATTACATATTTATATATATATATATATATATATATATATATATATATATATATATATATATATATATATATATAATTTTTCATACTATATTTTGACTAATATAAATCATTCATTTTTTATTTATTTATATATTTATATTGCTAATTTTTCTACAGTTTTTTTTTTCACACCAATTCTCTTGAAATAAATCTCAGTAAAATATTACAAAATATTTTGATAAAATTTTAAAATACATTCGGGATGTAGGCTAGGTGGATCGCTAGTTTCAACAACATTGGATAGTTAAAAATGTGATATCATAAAAAAATTAAAAAGTGTTGAGTTTCTAGAGTTGGGGTTCTAGATCTGTATATATAATTAAAAACTACAGAAAATCAACCGAAGCTTCTTGTATCAAACCAGAAAATATATTTTATATATGATTTCTAATACGACAATGATTATCGTGACGGTGATTCTTAACAGAATGATTTTATTTATTAAGGAAAATTTATTGTACATTATATTTTTCTTTGACTTTTATATAAACAGAAATATGGCAGCTTGTAATTAATTATACACTCTCCATACTTATGTATCTTAATCTATGTACCATTTATTATTCTTTGACTTATAAATAACCATAAATATGACGGCTTACAATAAATTATTTTTGCTTAATTTAATAAGAAGTTTGCACAGTCAATTGTTTAGAAGATTTCAATAACACCCGTCATATTTACTTATCTTGATATGTGTACCCGGTGCTCAATAAGTTCGTGCAAACTTTTAAAATCCAAATTTTTAAAAAAGTAATGTTTGGAAAAAAGTTTAGTTTGCACGATTATGATCAGACGGATATTGGATTTTTTTTCCATGGATAATAAAAATGATTTCAAAATTAACCGATAGACGGCGCTCACAAGTCATATTGAGGCGTTTATGCAAATCAGTCTAGCAATAAAACATCTGCCTGGAAATGGATTCGTCATTTGATCTCGGCAGAATGCTATAATTACCAGATCGACCACTAGTGAATAAACTTTTCTACAAGACTGGTGAATCCACAACTATTGCATTGAGGAATTTTTACTCAAAAAAAGGATTTAAAAGGCAAAAAACCCCTATTGATTAAATGAGGTACTCAATTTAGCACTGTGTTTTAAAGACAATTTAGTACGACGATTGTGTTTGCTTGATTTGCAAAAAACTCTCGATATGGCGTGAGAGCTCCCTCTATCGGTTATTTTTAGAATTATTTTTCTTATGCATTAGAAAAAAAAACAAAATTTATCTGATCATGCTCTCGTAAACTGAAAAATTTTCCGAACATTACTTTTTTTATTATGGATTTTTAAACTTTGCACGAATTTGTGACAAACCTTGTATAAATAATATATTTTTCATTTACTTATAAATAACAACAAACATGGCAGCTTGTAATAAGTTATTCTTGCTTTGTTTAAAAATAAGTTGACACTGTCAACTGTTTACAAATTTTGAATACACTAACCATACATTACTTATCTTAATATATACATATTTTTTAACTTTCAGGTCGCAAACTCCTTTAAAAAAAGACACTGATGATATGCCAGATGGTGAAGAAAAAGGTCCAGATATTATTCCAGCAAATATAATAAATAGAGCTTATTATTCAGGTGAGATTATTATTAAAATATTGTATTATTTTCAAACTGATAAATATTTGTAATGCATTTTCGAAACAAAATACACATTTAATAATGTAAATTTGTACTATCCAACATGTTTCATTAATCAATTTTTCAATTATTACAGTTGTTCTTAACAATGTAATAGAAAGAAATAACATTTTTTTAAAGTGTTTGTGTACAAGGACGTAATTTTGACTGTTCCTTGAATTTGAACATGCGAGAAACTGAAGTTTACCATTAACAAAAAACACATTTAAACGTTTATGAAATAAAGTAGTTATAGAGCACGATAATTATATAACTTTTGAAAGTAGTTATAGAGCACGATAATTGTACAACTTTTGAAAGTAGTAACACTTGTTTTTCTATACAATTTAAATGAAATGAATATTTGTGAAAATTTAACGTTTAGCATTATCATATTTTTTTAAAACTTTTTATTAAATACAGTAGTTATAGAGCAAAATAATTGAAAGACTTTAGAAAATGGTAATATTTGATTATCTATGGAATTTATATTACAAAAGCATTGACGTGATTGCTACTTCAATTTAATAGCTGAGAAATTTTGATGACTATATAACTACAAAAAATATTTTAGTATTTATGAATAATAATTTTAAGTAAAGCAATTGAATAATATTGATTAATAATCTTTTTAAGTATAATTAAAATAGAAGGTGACTGTAAGAGATTTATCCATTTTCAAAAATTTGCATTTTTAAAATTATTACATGCACAAATAAAAGTAATGTATGAAAATAATAGTAATATATGAAACAGATACACAGCACACTTTGCGAAAAAAAATAAAAATATTCTATGCGTTGTCTCTGGATCACATATCACACATCTAGGCAGTAGTTTCAACTGTTTCACACGTTTTGTAGCTTCATACTTTCAATGCAGTTACTGTTATTACTGCACTATTAATAAGTTAATTGAGATCTTTTAATTGTTTAGTATATAAATAAGGACATTAATGTCTATCAAAGAAATAAGTCAATAGTTAAATAATAAAGATTTAAATAATATTCTCAGGGGGTGGCAAGGAAACAAAGCAATATCTCCTTTATCAAACATTTGGTACATGTGGTTATTTTTAAATCATTCTTATTTGTGATTTTAATAATTATGAAATATAACTTTTTGAAATTAATCTCTAACAGAAATCATGTATCATATTATACTAAATATTAATTATTTTGATGAATGAAATTTATTTGATTTAGTATTTAAATAATGTTTTTATTTATAGTCGAAAAACGTAAGGATTAACGAGATCTTAATAAACATTTATCGCCTGAAAAGCTGTTTAAAAATTCCGATGTACAAGAAGAACACTTTAAAAAAAAATTTAATGTTAAAAGTATTATTATTATTATTTTAGTATAAACATATAGTATGAATCTCATCTCAAATATCGAAAACATAGAAAAACAATTATTTTTGTTGCTATACATGGATACGTTGTATGCTTATGTTAAAAAAAAAATAACAAGAAAAAAATCTTTATATATTTTAAAATATATGAATCTATGATATGTTTTTATTACAGCACCCCATAAGGATACATAACTGGATTTGCAGAAATATATCAAAAAATGTTTTGTAGCAACTGCATGAGGGAGTCATAAGGGTGTTTGCAGTCCTTAAAGAAACAACACTTGTTTATACAATATAAATTAATTACTTAACTACTTAATTTATTTACTTAATGCAATGTCTTTTCTTTCACAGTCAAAAAATACAAACTATTTCTGATTTGCTTCGTTCTGACATCCTAAAATTCGTTCCCGTAATTTTAGGATGAATGGATCAAAAGCGGTTTTATTTCATACACACACACACACACAAAAAAAAAATTATTCAAATGCATTACGAAATGAAACTGTGTGGTAATGATGGATAATAACTATATGTAAATACCAAAAAGAAAAAAAACTCGGAAGAAAGGAGCTATGTGTGGAAAATCGGTTTAAATGTTTAAGTATACCTTTCATAACTACTTTTAAGTTTAAATACTATCTAAAAAAGGAATAAGTAGCATACATTTTGTAAGAAAAAAAACTAGATATGTCTGAAATTTGGCAGATGAATTGAATGTAAAGTTAAATGGATGACATGGCAAAAATTGCACTGTTTACCTTTTTAAGCATTTTTTCAATTTGTTATAAAACATGTTATATTTTTATGATATTTTTAATATATTCATATAGACACACAATTTTAATAAATTATGATTAAATAATCCTGCTATTTATATCTCTAATATACGGGACAAACAAAACAAAAATGACCACATCTAGGTGTATTCGCAATTGTAGGACTGTTATGAAAAAATGTAACAAACAATTTATACATAATTGATAATAAACATTAAATTTATATTTTCAGAAGATCCTAAAGAAAATTCCCCATCTGGGAGTGCAGTCACAAGTAGGAGGTGGCCTGATTCACCTTTACGCGATACTATAGAAACGTCGTTATCATCTTCTACATATAGAAAGGTAAATTTTAAATTCCTCCGCTTTTTTTAATCACTATAATGCTGCTTGTCGATTTTTTTATTTACGTTTTATAATTTTTTAATAGAAAAATGTTTGCTGAATTAATATATATATATATATATATATATATATATATATATATATATATATATATATATATATATATATATATATTGTTTGAAGACATTAATTTCGAAAATTTATGACAGTTTTAAAATTTTGATTGAAGGTTTTTGAATCGTCATTTATCTTTTACTGGTTAAAAACTAGAACATATAAAAAAGTAATATGTTTTAAATCAGTAAAAAATGATAGTATATCTTGTTATTAGATATCTCTTTGTTAGTATATATATCTATATATACCTATATCTAAATATGTATATATGTATAATATGTACATGTATATTATATAGATATAATATTATTTATTTATTTATTTTCCGTTATAGAATTACTTGGTTCTCTAAAGAACGCAAAATTCATTCATATTGATAACATTAAAATACAATTTTTCCTGATAGGTGAGCTGAACGTTCTTACGATTATGTATCATATCACCGTAATTTTTGTTATCGGACAAACGTTAGATGCACTGAAAGTTGCCTGCAGTATAAAATTTAAAATAAATCTACATAAAATTAAATTAAAAATGTTATAACTGTCTTTCTGCATATGAAAAAATGAAAATAAATTAAATTAAATTAAAAATACATGCTAATATCATAAATACACTATATGGCCAAAGGTGACAGGTCACTTACTTTAAAAATAAATCTATAAAATTTAAAATAAATCTATAAAAAGTAAATTAAAAATGTTATAACTGTCTTTCTGCTTATGAAAAAATGAAAATAAATTAAATTAAATTAAAAATACATGCTAATATCGTAAATACACTATATGGCCAAAGGTGACAGGTCACTTACTTTTTTACACATTTTCTTTAACATCTAGAAAAATACTTGAGGAATTATCTTGAAACTGCAAGTGCGTAAATAGATAAGTACAGATCATAACTAATAGGTCATTTCCCAAAATTCCATATGAAACAGCCAACAAATAAACAAAAACGAATATCGTTTAGATAACCCCGTCAAAACTAATGAAGTGATAGCGATCAAACTCTGAATTATTATAAAATGTGTTTGTTGTAATAAATTCTGTTCAATTTTACGATGATAGTCTGAATACTTTATATAAAATTTTTGGCTGGATATTGCATTTGCCATTAGGATAATTCGGTATGTTATATGAGTTAAAACGTCAGGGTGTGGTTCGAGGAACATTTTAGTGAAATTCATGTCATATTCTGGCTTCAAATATTACTTGACGTGAATATAATAGAACATTTGTATTTTCAAGTAGAAATCCAAATTTTTGCTTCCAGTCAACCACCTCATAATGTACGAGACTTGTAGGTCCAATTGGTAAGGGTTTGGTACTATACACGTCCAACATACTATAAGAACATTGCATAATTTATAAGCTGAGATTCTGCGCTTTTGAAGGCGAAAGGTGGTCCTATGTCATATTAAACACATAGTCATACTGATAGGGCTTTTCGGTGTGTTTCTATATGTATGTATTTATGTATCTGTGCATATCACAGACTATATACAGGTTTTAAATTAAATAATTTTTAAATTATATTTAACAGTTTTTTTTCAAACAAATATTACATTAGACAAATGTAGATTCACCGCAATCTTTTTTGTTATGTTACTTTTTACAATGTTTTTAAACAATAATCTTCCTATTATGTTTCTTTTAAAGATTATATATAAACAATGCAAATATGCAAAGATTTCTGCACATAGAATAAAAAAAATGTATTTTCATTTTACAAATTATTTTCTAAATTGTTTGAAGAATTTTGATTCAATTAATTAATGTTCTGTTTCAAATTCAAAATTCAAGCTAGATTTAATATTAAGAAATTCGAGTAGTCAAAACTTCATATTTTTGAGAAACTCTATTTTTTTTTATATTAATAATTGTGTTATTAAATAGCAATTTTATGCTAGTCAAAAAAACAAATTTTCCTTCACGGAAGTGACTTTACTCAAAGATGCAAACATCTAAACGATTTATGAAAAAAAATTATGAAAATGATTTTTAAAAACTAGAAAAAACATTTGAATATCAAAACATATTTATTTTAATCTGCCTTGGCAGTTTTTTATTCCACCCATCATAGAAAGTACTGGAACCCTCGTCGTAAAATACAGCCTAAAATTAAAAATTATACAAAAATTAAAAAAAAAAAAAAAAAAAAAAAAAAAAAAAAAAAAACTTCAGTTTTACTGTGTGTAATTTTATAAAATCGTCATAAAATATGATATGTCACATACATCTGCTGTTTTACTTTAGGACAGCATTTATAAATATAAAGTTTATACCGTTTGTAATTATTTAAAAAAAATACCTCAGATTTTATTGAAGAAATTTTATCCATATTTATAATTTCATTTTGAAATTCAATTAAAATCTAAATGAGTTACAAAATTACATGATTTATTTTTTAATTACTCAGTAAAACAACACTCAAAAATTGTTAAAAGTTTAAACGATGCATTTTCTAAAGACAATCAAATCTATTTGGTTTTTTTATTTCATCGAAGTTGCTCTTTTTTAAAACTTAGAATTTATTTTCGAAGTGTTCTTTAAATGTGCATGGATATTATAGAAATTATAATATTTTAATTGAAAAGTTGTCAAGGAAAACATCACTCGGTGAAAATTCAGGAAAAAGAAATAATACTACAATAAGTATTATTATTGGATGTAATATGCAAAATTTTTTCTTGTCAAATATGTAAATAGTGCATAAAGGATTTATTTAAAAAATCAATGTTATCATCTACATATCGTCCAATTCTGATGATTTTCTAATCATAATATTTCCAACTTGTTATAATTTAACAATTCGTGGTCGATTGTAGGCAAATAATTGCGCAAGTCTTGTATTCATAAGAATATTTTTGCATTTCTTTACATGACTATATTTTAAATAAACATTGCTTTTTAAATAATTCTTTTCCAAATTGCCAATGTAGAAGTAAAAATGCTTCTTAAAATTAGGTAGCAGTTTCTTTGAATAAGTGAAGCGAATATATTTATATCGAAAAAAAGCACTAAAATTTATTTGTAACCTCTTTTGATTTGATAAATCCTATAGGATACACTTTTTTACATTTCTTTTTCACATATATAAATAATGTTGAAAAAAAAGATAAATTTGTGTCAATAGAGCCTGATAGATTGCAGTTCATAGCAAAATAGGAATTTCTTTTCTTATAGCTCTTTTCTGTGATTTGCGTGTAATATGAAAAGTGCTGCAGAATTTCATTAAATGCATACTAATGAAAACGTAATTAATTTTACTGTGCACTGAATTACCATTTGTGGAGTGATGTGCTGCTTTCCTTGGTAACTTTTCGATTAAAATATAATTCCGTATTAAGAATAATTTATGTAATTTTCTTTTATATCTTGCAGCCTACAGAAGATATAACTTATGTAGAATTATCATTACCTAGGGATCACCACAGTTTAACGACAGTGCGCCGGAAAGAACCTCCTACAGAGTACGCAAACATAGACATGCACAGTCACTTACACTTGCAGACTATAGTTGTTGAGCGAGAAGAGGAGGAGGAAGTGGGAAACAATACATGTGAAACTCCTTTAATGAGTAGTAGAAGGGAAAGTGCAGTTTGAAAAGCATTTATCAAGTTTTTAATAAAAATGATTCTTATACTCAAATGAAGCCGATATTACATGTATCGAGATTTTGCCTTCAACCATTTTTTGTGCGTTGAAAAGAAAATGACTGGTTAACTTCTGTGATCTTTGCGATCCTTCAGGTTCTCGTGGTGGTGCTGTGACAATAACAAGTTGCGTTGAGTTGTTGTATGTTAAGTCATGTAAATGTTATCGGATGACGTTTTCAAAATCGCGTTTACTAAAATTTTGAGGCATGTTCCCTATCGTATAACATAATATGTTGGCTTATTTAATGTCTGCTCATAAAGAAATGCATGATGTTACTATTAAATAACAATATTCTCAATTATGATAAAGGAAATCAGTAATTGTCGGACTATATTTAGTAATTAAATATTTAAAGATTATATCTTTTTAACCTAAGACAGAAATCACAAATATTAGACACTTCTTGCATCAAACAATATTATATATGTGCAATGTCAAAAGTGTAAACTTTTGCTGATTAACAGGTTGTCTTCAGTGAAATTTGATTAGAAATTTTCTGATTTGTTAGAAAATCAGAATGTCTCAATATATCTGTTGCCATTTTAAGATTAGAGAGTTTCTAATACGAAATTATTATACTGTAAATATCTATCATCCAATGAGTATATTATGCTGTGTATGAGTGCTTCGTGTACTTCAAAATACTGTTGCAAGAAACGGAGACTATAAATACGGAACTCCCCTCAAAAAACGGAAATATTCCGGCAATTCTGTTGCAAGGACTTTTCCTTAAATTGACGGATATACTTTTTCTCTTTTTTCAGTGTATCAAAATTCATATTATTTCGTTGTTCTAGCTGACTATAATTTGTTTATTATTATTTTTAGTTTTGCAGAATTTTTTTTCTCTGATTAATTTTACAAAACATTTACTAGTAACCATGCATTAATCAAGCATTAACTATTAATGAATCATGCATTAATTGTTTCTAATTAATAAAGTACTGCTTTTTCTTAATTATTCCTATAACTGTTCAGATAATAATATATGACTTAACATTCACCTTATCATCGGACCAGCAGCGATATGCATCATCAGAGAAATAGTTCGAAGAGAGCTCTTTTATATGTGATCATGAAAATAAGTTGTATAACACAAGGCGTTGCCACTGCTAAAATTTTGGAAAGAATACTATTTGAATTTTTTATAAATATATATAAAAGTCTGCACAATCGTGGTATCAAACAACAATCGTTCTTCCGTATGTACATAGTAGAAATTTAAAAATAATAAAAAATATAATGAAAAGAATTTAAAAGAATTTTTTTATCATTGCAAGATAATGTTTTGTACTTTCATTTCCTATTATTTGCTCATGATTTTGAAGCAAATGTAAACTGAAAATGCACATAGAAAATTCAAATGCACTGCTTTGAAAGAATTCCTTTACTGCCACAAAAGATAAATAGCAAATTGAAAATTGTTCTTTTTCATTTAAACAGCTATAAATTAAACAAACGTGTTATTATTGGTTACATGTTAAGCTGTTATGTCATTGGTGTAAAGTGGTACATTTGTATGTAATATTTCATTCAAATTTATACATGTGTAATACTGAAAACAGTTGTGGAGAAAAATTAAACAACGCATACACATAACGACAAAAATAGTTTTAGAATTTTATATTATCCGTTATTGATTCGAATGAAGATCTATTTTCATTTTGAATTTTGAAATCTTACAGGCGCTATTTGCATGGTTTAGCACAAACTTTGTATATGTATATATTTTAATGTAATTCAAAATTGCTACATTATTATTTAATTATTGATCAATTCATTAACGCAAACAATATGTATCTCAAAGTGTATCCTTATTTGTAAATGTGTATCCTTAATTGCAAAGTTACTTTTCAAGGAAATAATGAATTTATAAAGAGTTCTACCGTTTATAAATCCGATTCTTAAACATCAAGATTATTTTTCTGCATTATATATATATATATATATATATATATATATATATATATATATATATATATATATATATATATATATATATATATATATATATATATATACATATATATATATATATATATATATATATATATAAGTATATATATATATATATATATATATATATATATATATATTATTTCTCAAATATTGATCAATTTATGTTACTTAATGGCAAAACTATTTTACAATAGATATGTTTAAGTATTATTCGTAGAAGTTTGTTTTAGACAGAATTATTGTGAGGTGTTTAGTACTTTTTCCACAACTGTAACAGTATATTAGCCAATATTCACAAATCATGTGAATGAATATTAAATATCAAATTATAATCTCGTTTTGAACATAAATTTCTATACAAAATGAATGCACATGAGTTTGTAACAACGAAATTTTATTCAGTTAAAACATTAATAACAGATTTACAAGTTCAAATAACATATGCATTAAATGCTTTACATTGCTAAGTTTATTTTATTTTTTTACGGCCCCAACTAAATAATCTTAAAATTACCCGGAAAAACCACGACTTTCTTCAGAAATTTTACAGAAATCTGATCTTTGATGGTTTAGATTTACCTTACAGATAACTGCAGAATTTTTAAAGATATTCTTATAAATATCTGCAGAATGGGTCAATTACACACAGATTGTTTTAGTGGGGGATATAAGATACAATTCATTATCAATGTATTTATTTCATTTATGCATAGGGAAAAAAAGACAGTCATTTGTTTACTTAATAAACTACATTATAATTTCACTGCATAGCGACGAATTTTTTCAGAACGAAGTACATACCTTTTTAATTAGATTACTTTTATACGAAATACATTGAATTTCTTCATTTTACTACCCATATTAAACAACTGAAATTGACTTTTAAATTTTTTAATCTCCATATGTTTTTTCCTCTTTCAATGCATTATAAGAGAAGATATTTTGTTACGAACTGTAATTATTTTAATTCGTAAGAGTTTTGAAAGAAAGATGAACGAATGCGTGTTGAGATAAATTTGACTTAGATTTTTTCATTGTCTCTTTTATGTACTTTAAAATGTTATAGTAATAATGAAATTGCACAATAAAATTATTTTATAATGTATGCTTCGTAGCTTCTTACATTCTTTCCGTTTACTTCTGAAATTTTAACACCCTTGTGTAATATACACTTATATATCTGAACAGATAATATTTTTTAAACACACCATAAAGAAAAAAAAACTTGAATTCGCCAAGCCTTTCGAAGCAATTGAGTCTTTCTTCCTCAGGCAGAAAAAGTCTGCTGGAAAGCAGCGGCACGACTAAAATAGTGTGTTTAAGAAATTGTTATCTCTTCATATTAATTCACACCAGTATCAGCTTATTTTCTTATACATATACATTTTAAAATTAAAGATCTAATTGATAAAGAAAAAGAGATTTGTAATAAAATACATTTTTGGAAAGTTGAAGTATTCTATTGAAAGTGTATTTTAGAGCACCTAAGATACTCATTTTACTTTCTTTATATTTGTGTAATATTTGTAGTAATATGTTTCAAATACACAACACAAGAACCAGGTTTTTTTTTTCAAGTCCTAAAAGTATAACCCTGTTACAAAAGAACCAGTGATCCAAATGACCTGGAATTTCAGCAAAATGCTGTGAAAGCATTGGGATTTTTTTTTTTTTAAATAGTTAAAAATCAACTTAAAATCAAACGATTCAGGGCGCTGTATATTACTAGATGAATTTCAGCAGGACACACGCGTTGGGGATAAAAAATGTGAAACACGCATAACTCGTATTTATTATCCTACATATATCCTCACACAAGCCAAATATATTTTTTATTAAATTAACTATTATTAAAAAGATATAATATTTTGCAGTTATTGTTGATACAGATCAACCTTGGATCATTTTGTAGAAAATTTTGTGACCTTCACGAAAAACTTGGCATGGCAAACTTTGCTTTGCAGCAGTGATTGTAACCATGCCAGCCAAATTTTCCCTCAAAATTTCCCACATCAGTCTAATTTTCCCCTCATCATTAAGTCTCTATACTGCCCATTGTCGAAAAAGGTTATAACTACATTATTTCCTATTCTCTTAAACTTCAGAATCTTAAAAAAAAGAAAAAAAAAGACCATTTTTCAAGAGAAATATATAGTAAAAATAAACAACCAAGAATTTTTGATTGATTTTTCTTATTTTCTTAAAAAATAAAGTATGTTCTCGAGGATTAACAGACTGAAAAACAAAATATAATTAACTTGATTTATTAAAACCAAGCTTATTGTTTCGACGATTAGTAATAAATTGAAATATTTGACTTGATATAATTTAAAATCTGTTCAAGAAAAAAAATAGAAAATTAAAAAAAAAAAAAAAAAAAACGGAATCCTCTATTATTATGTATTAGCTTATACAAAATAAAGAAATATATATATCAATGAAAGTTACAGTAATGTATTTAATTAACAGTAAGTCTGTGATTTTAGGGAAGGTGTGTTACATCTCTTAGGATAATAATTCAAAAATGTCATCTAATTTGTATTTCTACTTCAAAACGAGTTTTCCTTTCTTCAAGTGTTTATTGCAAAATCAATTTTGCGGATTATATTATAACTGCATAGGTATCGCAAAACCTTCTTTTTCGTCTTTCACTTTTTGTCCGACTCCACGGTTTTCCCACAAAATTTGCTTACTTCGGGAAAAAAATAGCTAAGGTAGAAGTTTCTCAAAAATGTCTGAAATTTTCCCACAAAAGCACAAAAATTCCCTTTCCCCATAAACCTGCGTTTTCCCTTCAAAAGGGGGGAATTTTCCATGAATTACCATCACTGCTCTGGAGGAAACCACTGTGATAAATATATTACAAAATTAATTTGTGAAATGTACAGGGTGTCCAGCAAATAACACCCTGATTTCAAAATTAAATTTCTCAAAAACAAAGATCGATAGTAATATGCGGTAAACGTTTTTTCTTAGGTAAGTTGTAAATATCATATACAGAAATTTCAAACAGTGAATATTTTGAAAAAATTGCGTTCTGATTGCATATAATGCTTTGATTTGACATTTTTCTTGTTTTAGATTGCCTGCAGAGAAATAATTTTTCAGCTAAAAGCGCAATATTTTAAAGATTTTTCGAATTAAATTTTTAGAATTTCGAAATTTCAAAAATTTTATTTAAAAAAACTATGAAATATCGCACTTTAAGCCGAAAAACACATTTTCTGGCGGATATCTAAAGCAAGAAGAATGTCAAATCAAAGCATTCTTTTCAATCACAACACAATATTTACAAAATATTTACTGCTCGAAACTTTTGTATAAGTTTTTTACAGCTTACCTGATAAACAAACCGTTTACCGCATATTACTATCGATCTTTGTTTTTGAGAAATTTAATTTTGAAATCCGGGTACTATTTGCTGTACACCCTGTACTTGGTGTTAGTATTATTTTGCTTTGAATTTTTACCTGTGGGTGCTTTTGCATCGACATGTGTTGACTTTTCGTAATACGACTTTTTGTTATTGCTTTTTAACACGTTGAGTGCCACGCTAGTTACCGGTGACTATCACTGAATTTTCCGTTTAGACCACGTCAGCCACCGGTGACGGACACTAAACTTTCCGTTTTGGCAGCGTGAATGATAAAATGTGATACATGTTTTAAAAGGTTATATAAATAAATTTGAGGTAATTTCAGTGTTGTATAATAATTGTGCTAAATATTTGCAATCAAAAAGATTTTAATGAATGTATTATAACATAGTAAACATGACTTTGGCAAGTATAAAAAAATTTGGTAACATGATAAATTAATTACAATAACACACTTTGTATAAATCACCATTAAACGGAAATAATAAATCAGGATGCGTTTCGAACTACAACAATAACAGATCGTCATCAGCTGAACCAACACGTGTCCGTAAGGGGACACAGTTAGAGATAAAGTTATTACAATGCCCTTTTTTTCTTATAATTACAATATTTTAAAGAATTTTTTGAAAATGCCACACTATTTATTTTATAATGCACTTATTTTTTAAAAAGAATTTTTTCATTAGAAATAAGAAAAAAAGTGCAATTTATTATTTAAAAGTGATTCTTTCGTTTTCATTATTTTCATTATTTTATGTATTTCTTTATATTTTCAGCAGATTAATATGTATTTTTACAACGCATTTTCCAATTAAATAATCATAATTATAATAATATTATAATAATAATATCTTTAAAATATGCTACGAAGTTTAATTTTAATATTACCAATCTTCTGGCACATTAAGGACACAACTGTAATGTGGTCACTAATAAAAATCCCCACTAATTCCTAGGAGGTTATTTTTTCCTTTCTAGATTATTCTACATTAAAAGAAAAATAAGAAAATAAAAACAGTTTTTACACTAAATTTTCTTCTTTTATATTTCTAGTAAAATTGAGAATTTTAAAAATGTGTGTTTCGAATGGCAAGTTTTAACAAAGATAAAAATCAATTTAAATAAAGACATCGAAATTATAATAGATAATTAGATATAAGACAAGGGAAATTTCTGTAAAATGATGACCGAGAAACTCAATCGAAAGCATTTAATGGACAACTAGTGTAAATTGACCGAGACTCTCAGATTTCTTTGTGGGGTTTTTGCAGAAATTTTTAACAGTGTAGATTGTGTAAGGGAAATATTTTTTTCTCGTCCAAACAGAAATACAGACAAAATAAACTTGGCAATCAACGTGTTCATAATAAAAAAAATATTAACCTTTTAACTGGTTTGCCAGATAGGGCAAGACGATATTACTTATTGCATCATTTAAAGCTTTTTAATACCACTATTATTATTTTTTTTCATACTATTGAAAGGCGGAAATTCTTAGACTAATTTTTATGAATATTTTATTTAAATAATAGTGGTGTGAATCCGCTTTTTTCAATATTTTAAAAGGAAAAGAATTAACCAGTTAAGGGGTTAAACATATTTATGGCTTAGAAAACCTAGTCTTACGTACGTCATTTTATTCAAACGGTATTTTATTATGGATTTATACAGGGGTTTCACAAAGGACCCCTAACTTTAAAAATCTATAACTCGAAAACGGTGATAGAGAAACATAAAACCAGTGGTGTGTTTATTAAAGAAATCGTAAGAATCTTATACATAAATCAGAAAATTTGGTTAGAGCTCATAGATTGCGCTGAGAGCGTTAAGACCTTCCAAAGAGACACTGTTAAAAATTTGAAACTTTTGCTGCATCATCATGCTGCTACATCGCTTTTATAGGATATTTCTGTTTTGACCAATGAGAATCCTCCATAATACATTGAAGTAATCGTTTTCTATATAAGCAGTGGAGTGACGATGCAGCAAAAGTTTCAAATTTTTAACAGTGTCTCTTTAGAAAGTCTTAACGTTCTCAGCCCCATCTATGAGTGCTATTTTAAACTAAATTTCTGATTTCTGTATAAGATTCTTACGAATTTTTTAATAAACAGACCACTTATTTCATGTTTCTATCTATCACCGTCTCCGTGTTATAGATTTTTAAAGTTAGGGGTCCTTTGTAAAACACCCTGTATGTATACAACATGTTATAACAATGTTATAACAAGTTATAACAATCTTCAAGGGACCGAAGGTTTTGTGCTCTATATCTCGTGGTTCACTTTATCCGAACTGTTAAGAAAAATGTTGAAGTTCAACAAAATACGTAAATCATTTGTTGCTTTATGGCATAATAATGTATGTAAAATAAAGGATACAATCTATTAAGTATTATCATTAATAAATTAAATTGACTAAAATCGATTGCATTAAACAGACACAATGCTAACAAGATGAAGAGAAATATAAATATGTCTTGCACACACATGTGACCATGAGTAACGGAAAATTACTCAGGGATGAGTGTGATCACGCCTGCAGAGAGGCTCTCAGAAAGAATGCAATTGATTCTATCTTTTAATGAAACGAAGCATTGTAAATTTGCATCATGTGCCACAAGCCGCCATAAATTTTCTTACGAAATTAGAATCGAAGGCTTTTTTTTACAACTTTGGAAATGGCTAAAAAAAATCGTGGTCAACTCTAGAAAAATATTCGTTACAGAGGATTTTAAAGGCTTTGGAGTTTCACTATAAAAGTATAAATTAGTATTAAATAAAATAGGAAAACGGCTAGACCAAAATTTTCGTTCGTTATACGTGTGATTTTCAAAATAGGGGACAATTTATGTCTTTCGGCATAAAAAAAAAATGAGAGGTTTTCTGTCATTTTTTTATATTTAGATATGTTTGTCTTAATATTATTCATTATTTGCACTCAAGAATTACTCATTTTTTAGTTAAAAACACATTAAAATAACAGAATAAATGTTCAAAATGTCATTAGCATGGATGTTCACAGCAGCTGTGCCTTGTGTATACTAGCATTTTTCAAGAGTTAATATCATTTTTATAAAATAAAAAAAAAATGTTATTCTTTCTTTAAATTAATCAAGGAGAGGATTTATCCAATAAATTTCTTTTTAAAAATAAAATTATAGTATATAAAAAAAGAATTAAAGTTTGTCCTCCATATTCTATTTTCAAAACAAGATCATACTATAACAGCTGGTTATTAATCAAAATTTCATTTTCACAGATGACAATAGTTTGAAAATATAAAGTTTCTCCATGGCAACAAGTAGCCATTTTATCCCAGCTTGAAAATAGAAGCATGTATTGTATTTTAAGAATATAAGTTGAATATTAGGGGCGTACATAAATTGTATGTCATTAGAATGGATAATAATTTTCATGTTTATTTTATAGTTAAAATTTTTATTTTACTTATTTGCATAGGACTTTTGTGTTTTAAAAAGCTCTAGAAAGGACTATTGCATTGTGATTATATTATGGCTCATAATCTTATTTAAATTAAAATTTGTCATTAGCAGGGACAAATATCAGTGTCATTAGCATGGTCTTTCTGTCCATGCTAAAGACTCCTATGTACATAAATGTAACCAGTGCTTATATTGTATCTTTTATAAAATTTAATTTTACATATAAATTTAGGTATTACATTTATTATCCCTAAAATATGCATTAAATCTGTCAGAAAATCACTAAGCCAGCTTCTTACATTGTTAGTGTCAGAATGTTGCTCATTTAAACAAAGTTTGCTCTTTGGTAATGTTTTTATTCTCCTTATATGTATATATGTAAAAATGGAAAACATTTGCTGAAAAGGAAGGCTAATAAATGTAGAAAAAAATATTTAAACAGGAAGAAAATAAAAATTTCTTATTATATTTATTCCATGCAATTTGTTTTGTCATTAGCATGGCTCGAAAATACTAATTATTTTTTTAAGTTATTTTTTAAATATTTAGCTCTGCTGACTACATGTAAAGTAGTATAACTAATACTATATTAACAACGTCTATTTTTTTTCAGAAATTTTGCTAACAGTAATATTTTTAAGATTTCACTTTTGAAATTGTCCCCTATTTTGAGAATCACCCATACCCTGGGTTCACTATACCGGGTTCGACTGTATATAAACTTCGATTCCACGATTTTTGAGCTTCTAATGACGCCGGCTCCTGGACTATATACTATTGTTGTAAAATCTTTTAAAGTAACGTTTTAATTTTCATCTATGGATGACACTTCATAGAAAATTAAATCATAAATGTGTACAAAGAGCTCTTTATTATACAAATTATTATTTTTTTAATTTTTTCTGGTAATAATGGGAACGGAAATTAATATTAGTGTATGTATTTTTCTTTTGCTTATTTGTGATAAAAAAACAGTTTAAACCAATATTAACAAATTGACTTCAACTTAAAAAAAATGTCAAATTCACACCAGAAAATTCAAAAAGTATTTTAATATATATTTAATGTGAAATTTTAGTATTTTTTAGTCGAGGACATGTCCCACATACTTCAAACCTAAGCTATAGAGAATACAACCCTTGGCAAAAATTTCCGATCCTTACATCACCTCTCCCATCTTTTATAGGAAAAGATTATTTATTTTCATTGCATAAAAATTAAACGATATTAATGATAATTATATGTAATGAACAACAATATGCAATAAAGAGAAATCAGTATACATCAAATTATAAACAGAAAAATTGTGATTGAAATGTAAGCACCAAAGAAAAATTATCCGATCATGTTTAGATTTGGAAAAAAATAATCGATCAGTGAAATCAATATTTCGTAAATCCACTCTTATTTCGGATGACAGGCGAAATTCTTAATGGAATGGACTCGATACGATTTTTACACTCATTGGAAGTAAATTCACACCAGCATTCCCTTGTAGCTTTACGTAGTTCTATGGCATCTGTAATTCGTCAAAAATCATTTTTTTAAAATATGTTCCACAGATTTTTGATGAGATTAAGATCCGGATTATTGGGCGACCAAGTCATAGTTTGAGTTGGCATATTACCTACATTTTGCAGAAATTTCTTCACTGATTTGGTGAGTTGGGGAGCTGTGTTGTCATCGTGAAATAAGAAGCCATTTTGATCTCTGACCGTTGATCGGTGCTAGGAATTGGAAAATTGTCTAAAATATCAATGTAAAGTTCATAGTTGACAGTACGTAACACAATACACAACTTGCCAATGTCTCGTAATGTCATACAGCTGCAAACTGTAAATTAAGTGAAAATCTAGTCCTCGTATTGACGCATTTATCATTGAACTTCTCACCAACTCTCTTCAAAACAAATGTTCCACAGTCATCACCTGTTCCGAGAGATATGCGCGATTCATCGTTAATAATAACTTTATTCCATTATCAAGTAGCCAGTGCACATGACTTTTTACGCCATTGCAAGCGTTCATTTCTATGCTTCCTTTTCAAGTAAGGTTTTGTTTTAGCTTTAGAGAATTTAAATTTTGCTACATTTAGATGATTACCTTCACCGCGGCCACATGCCTTTACGTTAGACTTAGACCACTCGACAATGAGTTGTTTTGAAGTTGCTCGCCACTTTCGTTTTGCTATTTCCTTAAGTTTTCTGTCCTCTTTAGGCGTTTTCATTCGTGGATGTCCACATCGATGTAAATTTTTCACGCATTTAGTCAACTATATTTTTCCCGAATATCGCATACCATACTCTGAGCATAGTTTAATAAAATTGCTACTTTTCTTTGTGAATTTTCCTCTTGTAACAATTTAATCATGCTGATTGTTAAATCTTGAGACAGTGTATTCACACGAGCCATTGTACAGTATTTGCTGCTTTTGGTCTCGCAGCTGCAAGATTTCTTATTTTAAATAGGATTCAGATATTGTACGCATGCTCAGGCACTTCTATCTGTCTTAAATATGCAAATTTCAAGCCTGTTTCCTCAATGATCGATTACTATTTTCCAACTTAGATCTTGTTCGGATATTTTTTCTCACGGGGAAACTTTTTCACGAGCAATATAATTATAAATTATATGATTGTTATACTGAATTCACTTTTCATTTATATTTTAATACATGTTCGTTTATTTTCCATATGGTAAAACGTCCCTATAATCATTAATCGCAAAATATATGCATTGAAATGCAAAAATCATGAACTTGATAAAAATAATCGAAAACTTTTTGCTAACTGTTGTATATGTAAGGTCTTCTTACCTTGATTATTCTATGAAAAAAAATATTTTTTCAAAAAATTCTGGGCTGAAATTGCAAATTTCCGAATGCAAAACTGTTGAAAAATGACGTTGAAACTAGAAATTTTCTCTTAAACAAGCATTTGTAGCTAGTCTGAACAATCGTATTTAGGGTAAATATTTTAAATTTAAAATTTATTACATTTTGTATTTTATTCTTCTTACTGTCTTACTTTTTGTATTTTACATTTTAAATACATTTTCTTTTGTACGGTAACAAAAACATTCAACTTAATTAAAAATATACATTTCCATTTGTATCATTACGTATCCTTAAAAAAGGAATTCCAATTCTAATCATTCTACACAAATATAATCAAATAATGGCCGCTATTATACTTAATTTCAAAGTAGACATTTCTTAACTAATGTAAAATTAAAATTCGTGTTATTAACGGTTTTTGTATATGCTGATAATAAAGTTTTTCCATTTTATTTACGGCAATCTATTATAAAAGCAAACCGAGGCGGTTTTTTTTTCAATTCTAATTTTCTCTAAATAAATTACAGTAGCAATTAAGTAAAATTCAAATTTAATTTAATTAAGGAGTGAGAAATAAAATGTTTTAAAATTTATTTTTTGTAATAAAGCTGCGACAATTACAAGCTGAATGCTGAAAACAATGCTCATTTACATTAAAATAAAAGAAAATGCATTTTGTAGAATTAAAATTGATTATATGAAGAAATTCTTTTATTAAAAAAGGGAGTTTTTTTTTTTTCAAATAAATGTTTAAAAAATGATAAAGAAAATAGCGACGTTTACATAACACTGTTGCAGTCATTTCTGATGTGGAGTTTTAAATTTGTCAAGAAGTAGTTCGTCACAGTTCATCACAATATTCTTTCTTCAATAGTTTCAATTTTAATTAATGTGTTAAAAATTCAATATCGGTTTGTGTCATGATTAGAATGTGTCTTAAGGTTGCTTTATAAGAAATTCGTGTCAGATTGATAGCTGGAGAGTAAAAAAGAAAAAAAAAACCTATGTTATTATGCAAAATTTGGATTTCCTCTTTTTTGTTTAGTTTTTGATAACTGATTTTTATGTGTTTTGTAACGCTGATTTTACAAATAATTATGAAATTTTACTATCAAGTATTTTTTTTAAATAGTAAATTTCATATTAAAAAAGAATAAAAACAATATATTTTTTAATTTATATATATATACACACACACACACACATATATATATATATATATACATAATTATACATGTAATACTTCAGTGTGAATCATAGAATAAAATCTGGTGGAATGATGGAAGGAACGTATTATAGCACAATACGGTTGGCCAATTTAATTTTTTAAATTCTCAATTAAAAACAATTAATGTATATCCTTGTCGTGGCTGGCAAGGCTGGCAAGTTTCTCCAATAATGAAACAGTTACGAATATAAAAAGGCAACAAAACCTTTATAATTGTCCACTTTCACTAACAATTTCACACATCTTCAGTCTCCATAATTTTATAATGAATAAAAAATGGTCTGAATTCTTTCGTGTCCATGAAAGAAAATGCACTAAGCAAATACAAATAAGCCATTATTTGTAATTCAGTATCACAACAAAAATACTAAAGAAACACAAAGTAGTGTTTCAAAATAGACTGGAAATTTTATTGCTCTCCACAAACATTCGAAATTAATCTGATAAGAAACGTGAGTCTTAACAATGGAAAGGTCAGAAGGATTCAGCTTGCTCCGAAAAACCAAAATGACTCTCTCAACGATTCTAAGCTAACCTTGCTCCTCCCTTTTTGACGTAAGGCTTTTAAAAATAAACCTAAAATTGTTTGAAATGTAAAGGTAATTCACTTTGCGCTCTACTATTGGCTGAGGGGCGGGACTAGATGAACGGATTATTTAACAACTGGCGTAAACCGTAAGAACAATACGCCCGACTAAATGGGATGTATTTCAGCTAGCAGACGATTATTAAATAAAACAAAATTAAAGTTTCGATAAATGTTTTTTAATTCTGAAAAGAAAAATGGACTTGTGTAATGAATTTAAGATTTTGCAATAAGATATTGACATTCAAGATACATTCTAGCTCTTTTTAAGAAAATAATTAATAATTTATACCAAGTTAAATAAAAATAAAAGGAAATTTAACCGTTAAAAATATTATTACATTACGGAAATTGACAATAAAAGAATGTTCCTATTAAACTTAAAAAAAAAAAAAAAAATAAAATAAAATCAAATCAAATCAAATCAAAGCAAGAAAATGGCGATTTTTTTTATATTTATTACGTATATATATATACATACAGGGTGATTCTATTTTTTTTTTTACAAAAAAAGAAGGGAGATAGTACACATCAAGACAAACAATATTAAATAGGAGATCAAGGGTCCCAAACGTTTTCCAAAGGAGATAGCCGCCATTAAAGTTTAGGGACAAAATTTCAAATGAATATAAAAAACGGAAAATCGGTCGATTGATTTGCGGTTTTTACTAAAATTATTCTTTATGACGGCATTCTATTGAAATTAAATGATAAAGATAAATTTCAAAAAATGCCGATAGAGGGCGCTTTAGAATTTGGAGTAACAAACAAGAATTTTTTGCATCTCATTAAATGTTTTCGTAAGCTTAGGCTCAAACTTCAATTTTGAGTTCAAAATCTGAAAAGTTGGGAGTAGTTAGGTAACACAAATTGAACTGTGTTCAGAGGATTCAAATTTCAAATGATTATAAAAAACGGAAAAATGGTTCATTGATTTGCGGTTTTAATTAAAATCATTCTTTATGTTGGTATTTTCTTTAAATTAAATTATAAAGAAAAATTTTTAAAAAAATGTCAATAGAGGGCGCTTTAGACTTTGGAGTAAAGAAAAACTATTTTTAACATTATTTTTTGCATCTCATTAAATGTTTTCGGAAGCTTAGACTTACTAAAATTTTGAGCTCAAAATCTGAATAGCAGTGAGTGGTAAAGTAGCACAAACTGATCTGTGTTTAAGAAGGGCGGGGGGAATTCAAAGTAAAAATAATTATAGAAAATTGGTCGATTCGTTGGTGGTTTAAAAAAACTATTATTTAAATCAGTATCTTCTTAAAATAAATTTTAAAGATATATTTCAAAAAATTCCGTTCGTTGGCACTTTTTACTTCAGAGTAACCAACAATTAATTTTAACCATTCTTTTTTGTTTCTCATTAAATGCTTGAAAAAACTTATTAAATATTTTCGGAAGCTTAGATTTAAGCTTAAATTTTGAGCTCAAATTCTGAATCGTTGGGAGGGGTTAAGAAGGGCAAACTGAAGACTGTACAGGAGTTGAAATTTAACCCTCCCCCCTCCTCGAACACTATTAAATTTTTCGCTACTTAAACACTCCCAATACTTCAGAATTTGAGCCCAAAATTTAAGTCTATGCATTTGAAAGCATTTAATGAGACTAAAAAAATTACAATTAAAAATAGTTGTACGCTACTCCAAAGTCTAAAGCGCCCTCTATCGACATTTTTTTAATTTACCTTTATAATTTATTTTCACGAAAATATCTACGAAAAAGAATAGTTTTAGTGAAAACCGCAAATCAATCGACCAATTTTTCCCTTTTTTTATAATCATTTGAAATTTGAATCCTCTGAACACAGTTCAGTTTGTGCTACTTAACCACTCCCAACTATTTAGATTTTCAGCTCAAAATATGAAATTGAGTCTAATCTTACGAAAACATTTAATGAGATGCAAAAATTACCGTCGAAAAATAGTTGTTCGTTACTCCAAAGTCTAAAGTGGCCCCTATCGTCATTTTTTGAAATTTAACTTTATAATTTAATTTTTAAAAAATGCTGACAAAAAGAATAATTTTAGTGAAAACCGCAAATACTTCGACCGATTTTTCCTTTTTTTATTTTTATTTGAAATTTTGGTCCCTAAATTTTAATGCCGGCTTTATCCATTGGAAATCGTTTGGAACCCTTTGTCTTCTATTTAATATTGTTTGCCTTGATGTGTACTATCACCCCTCTTTTATTGTAAAAAAAAAATTTGAATCACCCTGTATATATATATATATATATATTGTTACGAATTTTGTAAATAGTTAGTGTTTGTACTGTAAAATAATGTAAATAAGCTTATTAAGCTCCATTCCTTTACTAATATTAATTTTTGTTACATTGTATCTGTTATAAAGCAATCTTGTCTATTATTTTCAGTGAATGTCTATGGCAGCTTGGCGAAATAATAAAGATATCGCCAAGTTGGCGTCACTTTTGACGACTAATTTTGGTCGCCAAATTTGGCGATATATCGCCAAGTTGGCGACAAACTTGGCGATGGTGACCCTTTCCTCTCTATGGTAACCCCCTTAGATATGCTGATATATTGTTTGTTGTTCCGTTGATTTTTCGAGAAGGTTCTAGAAGTTTCCAGCACATTCTGCGAGCCTGTATAAGGAGAGCGATGCGAGCTGCTGTGGTTATTATTTACCAGTCAGGCATTGAGTGAACTTCTAGGGTATTGTTTAAGCAAGTTTGCTTGAGCTTTATTTACGTTGTTTTGAATGTTATTAAGTTTTGAGACGTTGTATAAAGAGTCTCTGGGATCTAAAGCTGTACTTGTACAATAGAATTGAACAGTTATTTTAAAATATCTAGTAATATTTGTGAGTTTCGAAGACTCCGTTGTTCTGAAGGTCTGTAAAGAAATTATTTTCTACTTTTCTAAGAGTAAGAGTTTGAAATTGTCTAACAATAAGATCAAAAGAACCGTATATACGCTGGAACATTTGGTGTCAGGAGTCGGGATCTTATGGCGAAAACAAGAACAATGGACGGACAACTGAAAGAACTGTTAGATGTTATCAATGGCATAAAGACAGAATTGACGAAAGGCCAAGAAGAGTTGTCGGAAAAAATGAATAAAGGCCAAGAAGAGTTGTCGGAAAAAAAATAATAAAGGCCAAGAAGAGTTGGCCGAAAAATGAATAAAGGCCAAGAAGAAATGAAGAAAACTTTTGAAGAAAAGTTCTCGTCGGTAGAAAGAAGAATAGGTTCGGTAGAAGAGAAAATACAGGCAGTAGAAGAGAAAATTCAGAATGAAATAAGTAACATTGAAGAGAAAATAGTTGACGTAGATGCAAAGCTAAATAAAAGAGTAGAAGATCTTGAGAAGAAGCTTTCAGCGTCCAGTGGTAATTATGAAGAATTTAGGAATCCGCCTGCTTCTCCCGTGCACATCAAGCTGTCGACATACGACGGAAAGAGTTCCTGGCAAGTTTACAAGTCCCAGTTCACCATTGTAGCCGAAGCGAACAAATGGAGTAACGAGGTGAAAGCTTGTCAACTGGCAGCGTCTTTGAGAGGAGAAGCCACCGACGTGCTGCAAACATTGCCCGATATGACGCAATTCAATTTTGAGACTCTAAGTTTTGCACTTGAAATGAGATTCGGGAAAAAATTCTTGAAAGATTATACGAGAATACAAATGAAGAGCCGCCATGAAAAATCGAGTGAAACCCTTCAAGAGTTTGCCTCAGAAATTGAACGGCTTGCAAATTTAGCATTCATCGACTGCCCAACGAATATACGGGAAATGCTCTCACTGCAGTACTTTGTTGACGGAATAAAAGATCCAGAAGTGCAGAGAGCGGTACGAATGGCAGATGTGCAGGATTTAAAGGCTGAATTACTATATGCCTTAAAGTTGGAAGCAGCTACACAAGCCAGCCGAAGGTATCGTCATTCAGTCCGAGGGGCAAAGGTGAACAAAAGCTCAGACACTGAAATCGACTTGAAAGAAATTAGGAAATTAAATCAAGAACTTGAAGCCTTAAAAAATGGAAGAACAAGCTCAAGGAGACAGAATCTCACGTGCTGGGGATGCGGTGATACAGGACATCTCCGAAGAAATTGCCCCAAAATCCACGAACGAGAGATAAATTAAAACAGTCAGCAGGGAAACTAAATTTCGGCCATCTCGCGGGGCGGAGGTTGCCAGAGAATGGAAAGCCCTACCTGAAGATCCTCCAGATATCAAAAATGAGTGGCGGTGATAATGAATTATATGTGATAGGCTTTATTAACGGAATTCAGTGCCGTATGATTGTCGATACAGGAGCAATTTTGACAATAATAAGAGGAGATTTGGCTCGGAAATTGAAATCTAAACTCATCTCGACTCCACCCTGCGTTACCCTCCAAACTGTGACAGGCGACAAGATAGTCATATATAGAAACACCAATTTAACCATCAACTTTGGAGGAAAGAAATATTATCATACGGCATATGTGGCTGACATAACAGATCCTTGCTTAATCGGGCTAGATTTTCTGAAGAACTTTGGCTTCAAACTTGATTTCAAAAATAACAAAGTGCTCTCAAAATTTGAAGAAATAAGTCTTTTTGGATTAAATAACGACATTGAATGTAAACAAGCAGTAATAGCCAAAGAAGACATCAATCTAGATCCAAGAACAGAATTTTTAGTTCCAGCTGTAGTTAAAAATGAAACTAATTACCGATTTGGCCATATAGATTATCCAGAAGACAATAGTACACAAGTAGGAGTATTGGTGGCTTCTTCTGTGGTAGACCTCTCGAAAAAGACCATTCCAGTCAGAATAGCTAACATCAGTGATAAGACGAGGATTATCAAGAAAGGAGAGGTGATAGCATCATGTGCTCCTGTGACGTGCATAAGTCAAAATTCCAATCACCCCCAGAAATCTTCAGATAATTTAGTCAAGGATTTGCTACAAAATACAGACTTAGATCCAAATCAAAGGGATGCTGCGGAAAGTTTAATTAGAGAATTCCAAAGTTTATTTTCCCAAACATCTGAAGACTTTGGACGAACTAAAATGGCACAACACCGAATTGACAGGGGAGATCGTTCTCCTATTAAACAGCAGCCTAGACGATTACCTTTTACCAGGCAAGAAGAGGTGCAGAATTTAATTAAGGATATGGAAGAAAATGACGTCATCGAGCCATCGACAAGTCCATGGGCGTCTCAAGAGTACGATATGGAGATACGCCATCGAAAAAGCTTATCATATGGAAATGCAGATGCTCTCTCAAGAAGACCCTGCTCAGAGAATTGTAGATACTGCGACTGGGTTGAGAAGAAATTTAATGTCCAAGGTCCTGTAGTAAGACAAGTTACAACTGGGTCTACATCATCGCAAGATCTGTGCAGTGACGAGAGCCTGCGTAAAGATCAACTTGCTGATCCTAAAATTAAGCCAATTCTAGAGCTGGAACAGGAGTCGAACAGGAAGCCCAGCTGGCAAGACATGGCCCATTACCATCCTACGACTAAACGTTTTTGGGCTCTCTGGGATTCCCTAAATTTGAAGAACGGTATCTTGTACCGAAAATGGGAGTCTGACGATGGAAAGACATGTAGATGGCAACTACTACTTCCTAAGTCGAGAACTTCTATCGACCTTCAAGAACTGCATGGAAGTCCCACAGGAGGTCATTTTGGTGTAATGAAGACCCTGCAAAGGGATCGAGAGTGTTTCTACTGGAATAATGTTCGCAGTGATGTGGAGAAATGTTGTCGAACTTGTGACACTGTGTAGCACGTAAAGGTCCAAAGAGGGGCACCCGTGGACGATTGCAGCGTTATAATGTAGGAGCTCCTTTCGAACGAATTGCTCTAGACATCCTGGTCCTCTTCCTAGAACATCTGATGGCAACAAGTGCATTCTCGTTGTCATGGACTACTTCACTAAATGGCCTGAAGCCTACGCCATTCCTAATCAAGAGGCAGTAACCGTAGCAGACATACTAGTTCAACACTGGGTTTCCAGATACGGAGTTCCTCTTCAAATCCATTCCGATAAAGGAAGAAACTTTGATTCGGCTGTGTTTAAGGAAATGTGCGGACTACTCGGCATGGACAAAACTCGAACTACACCTCTACATCCGCAGTCGCACGGCATGGTGGAGCGGTTCAATCGTACCATCCTAAATAGCCTCTTCCTCCTGGTGTCTAAAGATCAACAGGACTGGGACAAGAAATTACCTCTGTTCCTGCTTGCCTACAGGAGTGCTGCACATGAGGGTACTGGTTACTCTCCTTCTCAAATGCTTTTTGGTGTGATCTTCGTCTGCCTGCGGATCTTTTGTTGGGCCGCCCTCCGGACGCTCCTTTGTCGCCTGAAGAATACGTGGATGAACTCCAGGCACGGATTGAGAAGATTCATCGTCTAGCGAGGAACCGAATCGGACTGGCAACGGAAAAGATGAAGACACGGTACGACACAAAGGCAACAGGACATGAGTTCAACGAAGGTGACAAAGTTTGGCTGTGGAATCCGATACGTCGTATGGGACTGTCGCCAAAATTACAAAGAAACTGGGACGGTCCTTACACAGTAGTCAACAGGCTGAATGACGTCGTTGTTCGCATACAAAAATTGCCACACGCCAAACCCAAGGTCGTACATTATAACCGGCTAGCCCCTTATTTTGGCCAAAGTGATTAGAAATTCAAAACTGGAATTTCAGTCCATGGTCATGAAAGTCACTTTTGTAAATATGTAAATAGTAATTAGTTCTTATTTATGTAAATTTTATTATTATTGTTCTTATTATTTATTTATTTATTTGTTTGTTTATTTATTTTAAGTGTTTTCCTCTAACTCAGGGATTGCACTGCCCGGGACGTGCAGTTTTTGAGGAGGGGGTAGTGTTACGAATTTTGTAAATAGTTAGTGTTTGTACTGTAAAATAATGTAAATAATCTTATTAAGATCCATTCCTTTACTAATATTAATTTTTGTTACATTGTATCTGTTATCAAGCAAACTTGTCTATTATTTTCAGTGAATGTCTATGGCAGCTTGGCGAAATAATAAAGATATCGCCAAGTAGGCGTCCCTTTTGACGACTAATTTTGGTCGCCAAATTTGGCGATATATCGCCAAGTTGGCGACAAACTTGGCGATGGTGACCTTTTCCTCTCTATGGTAACCCCCCTTAGATATACTGATACATTGTTTGTTGTTCCGTGGATTTTTCGAGAAGGTTCTAGAAATTTCCAGCACATGCTGCGAGCCAACATAAGGAGAGCGATGCGAGCTGATGTGGTTATTATTTACCAGTCAGGCATTGAGTGAACTTCTAGGGTATTGTTTAAGCAAGTTTGCTTGAGCTTTATTTACGTTGTTTTGAATGTTATTAATTGTTGAGACGTTGTATAAAGAGTCTCTGGGACCTAAAGCTGTACTTGTACAATAAATTTGAACAGTTATTTTTGAATATCTAGTAATATTTGTCAGTTTCGAAGACTCCGTTGTTCTGAAGGTCTGTAAATAAATTATTTTCTACTTTTCTAAGAGCAAGAGTTTGAAGTTGTCTAACCATAAGATCAAAAGTACCGTATATACGCTGGAACAATATACATATATGGGTGATTCTCAAAATAGGCCACGATTTATGTCTTTCGGCTTACAAAAAAAATGAGAGGTTTTCTGTCATGTTTTTATATTTAGATATGTTTGTCTTAATATTATTCATTATTTGCACTCAAGAATTACTCACTTTTTAGTTAAAAACACCTTAAAATAACAGAATAAATGTTCAAAATGTCATTAGCATAGATGTCCACAGCAGCTGTTTCTTGTATATACTAGCTTTTTCAAGAGTCAATATCATGATTTTAAAATAAAACAAATGTTATTCTTTCTTTAAATTAATCAAGAAGAGGATTTATCTAATAAATTTCTTTTTAAAAATAAAATTATAGTATATTAAAAAAAATTAAAGTTTGTCCTCCAAATTCTATTTCAAAACAAGGTCATACTATAACAGCTGGTTATTAATCAAAATGTCATTTTCACATATGACAATAGTTTGAAAATATAAAGTTTCTCCAAGGCAACAAGTAGCCATTTTATCCCAGCCTGAAAATAGAAGCATGTATTTTATTTTAAGAATAGAAGTTGAATATTATGGGCGTACATTAATTGTATGTCATTAGAATGGATAATAATTTTCATGCTTATTTTATAATTAAAATTTTTATTTTACTTATTTGCATAGGACTTTTGTGTTTTAAAAAGCCCCAGAAAGGACTATTGCATTGTGATTATATTATGGCTCATAATCTTATTTAAATTAAAATTTGTCATTAGCATGACAAATATATGTGTCATTAGCATGGTTTTTCTGTCCATGCTAAAGACTCCTATGTGCATAAATGTAACCATTGCTTATATTGTATCTTTTATAAAGTTTAACTTTACATATAAATTTAGGTATTACATTTATTATCCCTAAAATATACATTAAATCTGTCAGAAAATCACTAACTAGGGAAGTGAACGAAGTGTGAGTCACCGATTTTGACAAAAGTGGTATCGTTGGAAGGATCTCATTGAGAGCAGCAAAAAACTCAAAGGAACTACCCGTCGCAAATGAGTCGTTATCAAGATATCCGACAATATATGTGACGCAATTAGCGCATACTTAATGGGGCACCGTAAAAAATTTTAGTCTCGATTTTAACTAAAGTGGTATCTTTGAAAAGATATCATCGTGAGGATTAAAAAACTCAATAGAATCACCCGTCGGAAATGAATTGTTTTCGAGATATCCGACAATTTGTGTCACATTTTTAATACACACTTCTAGGAAACTGCATTAAGTGACAGAAATTGTCGGATATCACGAAAATCGCTCATTTCAGATGGTTTGTTCCTTTGAGTTTTTTACTTCTCACAATGATATCTTTGCAAAGACACCATTTTCATTATAATCGAGAAAACATTTTTTTGCAGTCCCGCATTAAGTGTATACTAGTTAAGTGACATAAATTGACGGATATCTCAATAACGGCTTATTTCCGACGTGTAGTTCCATTGAGTTTTTTACTGCTGTCGATGACTGCTCTTTCCAACGATGATACTTTTGTCAAAATTGGTGACTTATACTTTTTGCTCTTCCCTAGTTAATGCAGTTTCCTAGAAGTGTGTATTAAAAATGTGACACATATTGTCGGATATCTCGAAAACAATTTATTTCCGACGTGTAATTCCATTAAGTTTTTTAATCCTCACGAAGATATCTTTTCAACGATACCACTTTAGTTAAAATCGAGACTAAAATTTTTTACGTTGCCCCATTAAGTATGCGCTAATTGCGTCACACATATTGTCCGATATCTCGATAACGACTCATATGCGACGTGTAGTTCCATTGAGTTTTTTGCTGCTCTCGATGAGATCTTTCCAACGATACCACTTTTGTCAAAATCGATGACTCACACTTCGTGCACTTCCCTAGTAAGACAGCTTCTTACATTGTTAGTGTCAGAATGTTGCTCATGTAAACAAAGTTTGCTCTTTGGTAATGTTTTTATTCTCCTTATATGTATATATGTAAAAATGGAAATCATTTGCTGAAAAGGAAGGCTAATAAATATAGAAAAAAATATTTAAACAGGAAGAAAATAAAAATTTCTTTATATATTTATTATATGCAATTTGTTTTGTCATTAGCATGGCTCAAAAAATACTAATTATTTTTTTAAGTTATTTTTTAAATATTTAGCTCTGCTGACTACATGTAAAGTATACCTAATACTATATTAACAACACCTATCTTTTTCAGAAATTTTGCTAACAGTAATTTTTTTAAGATTTCACTTTTGAAATTGTCCCCTATTTTGAGAATCACCCATATATAAATACTTTTATAAATATAACCAAAGTAATTCAGATATTACTGTTGTGGTTACTCTTTTCCACTGCCGTATTTTTATTTAATTTAATTTATCGTCTATTTTTGTTTTAATCTTTATTCATTTATTATATATTTCGCATTCTAAAAATTATCTTAATTCTCGTTTTTTTTTAATCTCCCCTCTAAAGTTCTTTTTATTACCTAACTTTTTGTTGATTTCAAATGTTGAAATCAGTTAGAAATTTTGTTCCTTCCGGTTGTGGAATTTTCCTGTCTTTTCTCGAATGTTCGATGGGGTGTCTACTTCCGTTTTATGACTCCTCCTATTGTCCAATCAGGTACTATTCTTCTGATGCGTAATTTAAAAATAGGTGCGTCCTGATATCAAGTTTTGGCTCCGCGTCTTTCTGGTGATATAAAAGTTTATTCTTAAAAAGTAGTTTCCCTATTCGTGGCGAAGCGCTTGGCCCCTCTATTTTATCGCCACTTCCTTTTGCCCTGCCAGTTGGCGTATTTTTAATTTTATGGCAACCCCTGCCTTCTTTCCCTGGCTGCCTCTGTCGTTTCGTCAGAGAAGTTGGTTTTTTTTCGAGCAGAGCAGACGTCGGCAGAAGTACGGTAATGAACGCCTGCGAAAATGATGTGTGGGATCCCATTTAAAATGGTTTGTTCGTTTGTACGATTAACGTTCAGCATTTTTTAAATATGAAAGATTGGAATTCTTTAAAAGGCAAGGAAAAACATTTATCCCTTCGTGGGGACATATGAAGATTTGTTCGTCCATGAAAAATACAACTTATGATTTCCAAAGAAGAAAATTGCGTATAAAAAAATACGTTTTCGATTTGAGAGAATATTTTATTTTCTTGAAAGCATGATTTTTTTCAAAATTATTTGGAACATCGTTCATCTAGAATTTCCGTTCGTGGTACGTTGTATGCTCTATACAGAAAAGAGCACTCCTTCGTTTTATTGCGTATGTTAATATGTTGTTCTTGCTCTCCAAGAGAATGAAGAAAAGGTATAATCAATTGAAAATAAGTTCTTCTATTATTTATAATTTTTGTACAAGTCAAATTTGCCTTCCATGCCCGGCTCTAAAAATAAGAGAGCTATGTCTACTAAAAGTTACAATAGTTCTCCAAAAATGAATATTTCATTGATCTTCATAAAAAAATAAATAAAGAAATTTTCTGAGCTTATTCTTTTGTTTGTTTCTGCTCGCATCATAATTCAAGTTTATGCAGGTAAGCTCTATTTTTATTTATTCAATTACTTTTCCTGTGAATATGGCACATGTTTATACCTGGTACCGTGATCTAGTCGAAACCATTCGATATGACATTTTTAAACATATATTTTCTTTATTATATTGGAGTTATAAAAAAAATAATAATAATATATAAGTAAAAATGTTCTCAATTTCAATATTCAGAAGTGAATATGTTCTCATCATGCTGTACTTACATTTTTAATTTATTTATCATGTTTTTTTTGTTGAATATGAATTCTCATATAAGTAGTCAATTCCATATGATTTGCTATTTTTGTTTTCATAAATGTGAGAACAGATGGTACATAATTATTATGGAAGGAAGTGTATTCTAAGAGCCCATTAATTTAATGTGAATTGTTTAACTTGTTTTGACAAGTTTGAGAACAGGTGTTACAATGTTTACATAAACATCCGAAATCTAATATTTTTTTCTTCCAAACTTGGGAGACTGGAAGCTAAAAGGAAATATTAGGGTATGATTTTCTTGATCTGATGCTCAGAAAAATATGTTGGCATTTTCTTCTTCCTCTTTTTTCTTGCTATATTTTTGTTAACATATAAAAATGATGTATAACATAAATGAAGTTCGTCATTATTTTAAAATATATATCAAATTAAGTTCATATATTTTTCATGTAACTAATTTATAACAATTACCATACAATAAACCAATGAAACCAGTATTTTTACTATCATTTTATTAAAATCACTTGAAGTTTGAAGTGAAATAGAAGGAAGATTAAATACAGATTACTATATTATTACACTATCAACTAAAATCCACTTTTGGTAGATCCGAAGTTAAATATATATATATATATGTATGAATATATATATATATATATATATATATATATATATATATATATACACTATATTGCCATTGATTATGGGACACTTGCGATTTTAGACATTTTACTAAATATCTAGAAAAATACATGAGGAATCATCTCGAAACTCTTAGTGTATAAATATAATAGTATAAGTCATACATCTCCGTGAAGATTTTTTCCCGAAACTCCAAAGCGGGCCGTCAACAAATTAAAAAAGAATGAATATCTTTTGAATAACCCTGTTAAAACTAATGTAGCAAAAAAGCTCAAACTCTAGATTGTAATTGAATGCCTTATTGTAATAAGCCTTGTTCATTTTTATGCAAATAGCATGCATACTCGCAGAGTAATTAAGGTTTCTATAAAAATGATCCTAAATTTTTCCAAATTTTTTCCTTATAATTTTCAGAGTTCTTAATGTAAAATATTATTTTTTTCAGAAAATATGACAAACAACATTGCACACAGTACCCTGTAATCAGAATTAAAAAATAATGAAAATTGTATAAAAAATGAGTTGGTTTACTAAATAATTTTTTACTGCGCATGCGTCAACGATATCAAAATTTCATTTGCATATTATGTTAGCTAAATGTATAGAGCAACTTTTGTGAAAGTCACAAAATCATAACTTGAAAATTCTGACAATAATCGTCAATTGAATAAGTCGAAAATCCGTTATTCTCAAAATGAAGCAAAAACAAGAGGGGTTGTATCCATATATTCATTGATTAGTGTCAATATAGAATACTCAATATGGGATGTACTACTGCATTTGGATAAAATCCCTCATTTTTTTGCATCATTTTGGAAACAACGGATTTTGTCCTTTTTCTATAGACGATTACTTTTAGAATTTTCAAGCTATGATTTTGAGACTTTTACAAAAGTTGCTCTATACATTTAGCTAACATAATATGCAAATGAAATTTTGATATCTTTGACGCATGCGCAGTAAAAAATTATATAATAAATCTACTCATTTTTCATACAATTTTTGTTATTTTTTAATTCTGATTACAGGGTACTGTGTGCAATGTTGTTTGTCATATTTTCTGAAAAAAATATTATTTTATATTAAGAACTCTGAATATTATAATGGAAAAACTTGGAAAAATTTGGGACCATTTTTATAAAAACCTTAATTACTCTGCGAGTGTGCATGCTATTTGCATAAAAATGAACACAGTGTATTATAATAAGGCCTTCAATCATAATCTAGAGTTTGAGCGCTTTTGCTACATTAGTTTTGACAGGGTTATTCAAAAGATATTCATTATTTTTTAATTTGTTGACGGTCCCCTATGGCGTTTCGGTAAAAAATCTTCACGGAGATGTATGACGTATACTATTATATTTATACACTAAGAGTTTCGAGATGATTCCTCATGTATTTTTCTAGATATTTAGTAAAATGTCTAAAATTGCAAGTGTCCCATAATCAATGGCAATATATATATATATATATATATATATATATATATATATATATATATATATATATATACAGGGTATTTCTAAATTCATGGTACAAACTTTAAGGGGTTATAGTACACATCAAGACAAATAATATTAAATAGGAAACTAAGGGTCCCAAACGTCTTCCGAAGGAGATAGGCGCCATTAATGTTTAGGGTCCATAAATTCAAATGATTATAAAAAACAAAAATTGATCGATTCGATTGCGGTTTTCACTAAAACTATTCTTTATGTCAGTATTGTCTTAAATAAAAATTATAAAGATAAATTTTAAAAAATGCCGATAGAGGGCGCTTTAGAATTTGCAGTAACGAACAACTATTTTTTACCGTTATTTTTTGCATCTCATTATTTTTTTTATAGGCTTAGACATAAACTTAAATTTTGAGCTCAAATTCTAAATCGTTGGCAGTGGTTAAGTAGCGCAAACTGAACTGTGGGGGGATGTTCAAATTTCAAATGATTATAAAAAACGAAAAAATTGGTCAAGAATAATTTTAGTGAAAATCGCAAATCAATTGATCAAATTTAGGTTTTTTATAATCATTTGAAATCCTAGCAGAAAACGAGTTTTTCAAAGTACAGTGCCATATTTTAACGATTTTTCGAACTAAATTTCTTGGAATTTTGAAATTTCAAAAATTAAATCCAAAAAATAATTAAAATATGGCCCTGTAAGGCAAAAACACGTTTACTACAAGCAATCTAAAACAAGAAAAATGTCAAGTCAAGTATTCTTTGCAATCAGAACACTATCTTCTCAAAATATTCACCGTTCGAAATTTTTACAGCTCACCTAATAAACAAACGGTTTACCGCATAATTCTATCGATCTTTGTTTTTTAGAAATTTAATTTTGAAATCAGGGTGTTATTTGCTCGACACATTGTATTTAAAAGGACACCGTCAAATAGAATATATATTCTCACTTATTAAGTTTAATTAAATAAATTACCACATCTATTTTCAACTGTAATAATACTGACTCCCCCATTTTGAAAACAAAATCACGTATTTGTATAAATGATCAACATTTATTTATTAAAATATTCTCTGAAGAAAAACTTGGATAGAGATTCAACTTGCTAAGAAATTTATTGTGATAAGAAGTAGGTGATAAGAAATTTAAGTAATAGACTGAACGTTTAAACGATCATATTACATATTTTATGAAATAAATTTCAGTTTTTTGAACCCTGACTGGCGTACGCACGAAATTTTTCTACGAAAATGCATAAAACCCTTTAAACCCTACAGACGACGATATTGATAGGAATATCATTTTCATCAATATTTGATATGATTTGATCATACATATGTGTATATAATCAATGTATTACATCTAAAAGCGTATCGAACGTATTCATATAAGTATCTTAATTTGAAAGCGAGATATTTGTGCCAGACTACATCAAAGGATTTTATTAGTGTCTAAGATAACGGAAGCAATTGGATTCAGCTCGACGAGGTTTTCACAAATGATTTCTATAACACAAAATAACAGATGCTCAATAGAGAGTTTCGGTCTTAACTCAAAGGGAGAAAAGGAAATAGTATGCGATATTCATCTATGAAGTCACAAATCCAAACACGTCTTCATCTTTACTGAGAGCTGAATGCAATATTTTAAGACGAAAATAATTAGGATCATTGACATGATTGTTTGACGGATAGATGGAATAATTACATCTCCGAAGTCATAAGTAATTTTAAAATAAGAAGTACTTAATTACATGATATAAGTAATAATGATAGAATTTTAAACGTACCATCAGTAAATTTGTCAAATCCAAGAGTTATAAAAATTTCAAACTTTTATTAATCTATATATATATATTACGCTAACATATGTGGCAGAGAAATGACGATTATTTGTTAGTTGTTTAATGGCAAAATCCAAATGAAACACATTTTATTAGTTACTGTGCAAAAGTCCTTTGGTAAGATTTATGGTGTGGTAAATTGGATTTATTTATGTTATGTTCCTTCGCTGCAATTACGGAGCTTCAAAATATCATCATTTTATATTCTTATAACTTAAAATATATATATGAAAGTTATGAATTTTAAACTTATCAGTTTCAAATAAAGGTTATGTATTATAAAGGAAATGAGAGAAAAGAAAATATTATTATATTTTAAATAAATTATGAAATAAGAAAAAAATATCACGGGTGCAATATTAAGAGAATTATTATTTGCGCAGGACTTACATAAAAATACTGAGTTCTTGTTTTATCAGAACAGATGTCATATATGCACCCCATTGGTGCGCTGTTTTTCTGATGGAAATTTGGCGAAAACTTCGTTTTCAAATACAAATAACATACATATTTTTATACTAATTTTTTATAATTTAAAAAGAAAATAACAATTTTTAAAAAGTTTAGTTAATAATCAATGAATAAAACAATTTATATAATTAAAAAAAAACAAAATAAAAGCAATCAAACAGTTTATTAATAAATAAATAACAATAGAAAGGTTACCATCTGAGGCACATATAATTGCCATTTTGTTGCAATCGCGCCATCGAGGTAAGCGTATGACATCTCTGTTTATTTCTCCAGCAGAATCTTCTAATTTGACAAAAAAAAGAGTAATTGAAATAAAAAAGTATCTAAAAAAGCAAAATGATTTAAAGCTTATTATACACTCAAGGGAGACCTAACTGGTCGTCAAGGGCGGATATTTTTATTAATTTAATTAAGTGAAAATTTTTAAAAAACTGGAGTGGTGTTTTTCTGCTAAAAGCCTTTTGACGTAATCAGGGATTTCTTAGTGACATGAAATGGTAGCAATGATTGGATTCAGCGATATCTGCTAATCTTTTAATTTTTCAATAATCTCAATTTTATCATGAGCTGTTTAGGAAGTAATGTTAAAATAATGAGGTTCAAGAAGAAAGTTATTGCCTTTTTGGGATTAAATATTCGTTATGCATCATGTTCGTTGACAGCAATTTATGAAAAATATTGCGATTGTTTTACCAGTTCAAGTTAAACAAGAAATAAATATACAGTATTTTTTATGTTTTATTTATAAAACCGTCTAAAATTATATTTAAAATTAAGAGAATTCACAGATTTTACCAATTAATTCTGTTTTCCTTTCAGTCTCCGATGGTTACTCTTGTTAACGTAAAGCCTATATGGATTTGATTCATTCATATATATATATATATATATATATATATATATATATAGCCGCCTTTAGAGTTTGGGGTCCAAAATTTCAAATACACATAAAAAACAGAAAAATGGTCGATTGATTTGAGGTTTTCACAAAAAATCTTCTTTATGTTGGTATTTTCTTAAAAATAAATTACAGAGATAAATTTCGAAAAATGCCGATAGAGGGCGCTTTAGACTTTGAAGTAATGAAAAACTATTTTCTGCCGTGATTTTTTGCATCTCATTAAATGGTTTCGTTAGCTTAGACTTAAATTTTGTGCTCAAAATCTGAATAGTTGGGAGTGGTTAAGTAGCACAAACTTAACTGTGTTCAGAGGGTTTTAATTTCAAATGATTATAAAAAAACGGAAAATTTGGTGGATTGATTTGCGGTTTTCACTAAAACTATTCTTTATGTCGGTATTTTATTAAAAATGAATTATAAAGATAAATTTAAAAAAATGTCGATAGAGGGAGCTTTAGACTTTGGAGTAACGATCAACTATTTTTTACGTTATTTTTTGCATCTGATTAAATGTTTTCGTAAACTTAGACTTAAACTTAAATTTTGAGCTCAAAATCTCATTAGTTGGGAGTGTTAAGTAGCACAAACTGAACTGTGTTCAGAGGGTTCAAACTTCAAATGATTATACAAAACGGAAAAATTGGTCGATACGTTTGCGGTTTAAAATAAAATTATTCTTTAAGTCAGTATCTTCTTGAAAATAAATTTTAAAGATAAATTTCAAAAAATTCCCTTAGATTTAAACTTAAATTTTGAACTCAAATTCTGAATCGTTGAGAGGGGTTAAGAAGCGCAAACTGAAATGTGTTCAGGAGTTGAAATTTAACCCCTCCCCCCATCGAACACAGTTCACTTATGCGCTACTTAAACACTCGCAACGATTCAGAATTTGATCTCAAAATTTAAATCTAAGCATTTGAAAGCATTTAATGAGATTAAAAAAATAGCAGTTAAAAATAGTTGTACGTTACTCCAATGTCTAAGGCGCCCGCTATCGGCATTTTGTGAAATTTATCTTTATTTTTTTTTAAACAAAACACTGATTTAAAGAGTAGTTTTAGCAAAAACCGCAACTGAATCGACTAATTTTTCCGTTTTTATAATCGTTTGAAATTAAAACCCTCTGAACACAGTTCAGTTTGTGCTACTTAACCACTCCAACTAATTCATATTTTGAGCTCAGAATTTAAGTCTACGAAAATATTTAATAAGATGCAAAAAGTCACGGCAAAAAGTAGTTTTTCATTACTCCAAAGTCTAAAGCGCCCTCTATCGGCATTTTTTGAATTTTATCTTTATAATTCATTTTCAAAAAAATACCGACATAAAGAATAGTTTTAGTGAAAACCGCAAATCAATCGACTAATTTTTCCGTTTTTTTTATGTGTATTTGAAATTTTGAACCCCTGAATTTAATGGCGGCTATCTTCTTTGGGACGTTTGGGACACTTGGTTTCCTATTTACTATTACTCGTCTTAATGTGTTCTCTCACACACTAGCGTATATACCATTAGTTTAGGGACACCCTGTTTATATATATATATATATATATATATATACAGGGTTTTTCGATACCATACCAACAAATTGAGAAATGATAGTAGACATGAAGACAAACATTATTATATGGCGAACCATGGGGCGCAGACGTGTTCTATAGGAACTAGTGGCCATTAAAGTTTAAGGTCCAAAAATTCAAATGATGATAAAAAACGAAAAAAGGGTCGCTTCTTTTGCGATTTTCTCCAAAATTATTCTTTATAACACGATTAAGAAAAACTATAAAGGTTGTTATTTTAATATAAAGGTTACATTCAAAAATTGTAGATAGAGGGCGCTTTAGACTTTAGAGTAATGAACAACTACTTTTTACCGTTATTTTGTGCATGGGATTGAAATTATTTTAAAGTTTAGACTTAAACTTATATTTTAATCCCAAAATCAGAAACATTGGGATTGGGTAACTGGCGAAAATTTAACTGTGAACAGAGGGGCGGATTTTAAACATTCATAAACATTTTAAAAACTGATCCATTTTGTTGCGGTTTGCGTGTAGTTCATTTCCTTGGTAACTATTTTATTCCAAATGACTTACAGCTCTTGTGTGTCCATTTTTTCATAGAGGGCGCTTCTGACACATCTCCGACATTTCAATAACATCACTCCAGTGTGTTTTACTACCAGATCAACATACTTCCAGGAGATATTAGGGATGCAAAGCCACTTGGAATCACATAGGAATGTAACATTTAAAATGTCTTTTTAGCGAGCTGTAGTTAAAAGAGGCTGAGAAAAAAGCAACAGAAACAGGTAGTGAAACAACAATACGTTAATATGGCAGAAAGCAGTTTAATTAAAGGTTTTACTAAAAAAGGTATACGAAATTACGACCAGAAGTAGTCGGGCATGCTTGACAGCAGCGTCGCATGCAATTCCTTACACTTTGAAAGATTTCTGGCATCTCGGATAGCTTTCTGGCAGCTACAGAAATTAGAGCTGACAGGTCTTCCACTGACGGTATAGGACTCTCATACATTCAACTTTTCATTTAACCCAGTAGAAGAAGTCCATACAGATTCAGATTCAGACAGAGCCAGGTAGTGCTGGGGGGGAGGCTGCCAATTCGTTTGAGTTCAATTAGCCCCACCCAGCAATGTTTATTTAAAAAAATACAGAACAATTATACAGTAATAAAATAAAGGTAGATAACAAAAGTAATTGATATAATGAAGTAAGTGCGACGATCTCTCAGGTCAACGAACCGGTCCACCACTACCTATCCACCGCTGTCCATGTATTCATTGAGGTGTCTGCGAACATCATTCCTAAAATGTGGAGGAGCCCCATTTTGCTCTAGAGTGGCGCCACGAAAGAGGGACATGTGCTTTTACCAGAAGTTCAAACAGAACGTGTTGTACAAATATCAAGTGGCGTTTTTCTCTGCTTCTTTTGACCCTAACTCGTAAAAAAAATATTTTTGATATTACATTATATTATGATTCCGAGTCATCTTTGCATCTCTAACACTTCCTGGAAGTATGTTGGTCTGGTAGTAAAACACCCAGGAGTAATGCCATTGAAATGTCGGAGATGTGTCGGAAGCGCCGTCTAACAAAAAATAGGGACACCGATGCTGTATGTCATTTTGAATAAAATAATTATCATGGGAATGACCTACACGCAAGCCGCAATAAAATTGAGTAGTTTATCAAATGTTTATGAGCGTTCAAAATCCCCTCCTCTGTTTACAGTTCAATTTTCATTAGTTACCCGATAACAATGTTTCCTATTTTGGGCATAAAATTTAAGTTAAAGTCTAAACTTTAGAATAATTTCAACCCCGTGCACAAAATAAGTGTAAAAAGTAGCTGTTTGTAATTCTAAAGTCTAAAGCGCCCTCTATCGACAATTTTGAATTTAACCTTTATTTTTTTTACAAACAAAACGTGATATAAAGAATGATTTTAGCGAAAACCGCAAACGAATCCGCCCTTTTTTCCGTTTTTTATAATCGTTTGAAGTTTTGGACCTTAAAATTTAATGGCCCTTGGCTTCAACTGAAAACGTTTGCGCCCCATGGTTTCCTACTTAATAATGTTTGTCTTCATGTTTGCTATCACCGCTCAAAGTTTGTCGGTCTGGTAGCGAAACACCCTCTATATATATAACATCACCCTGTGAAATTAATATTTTGTTCATAAACATGTATATTTTATCATATATTATATAAAAAAGAGTTTCGAAGTTATTCAGATAGCTACCTCAATTTCTAAACAAGATATGTTTTAGACTGCATCAAGATATTTAATCAATGTCTAAAACAATGGCCGCGGTTGCACTCAATACAAGGATGTTTAAAAAAGAGTTTCAATAACAACAACAACAAAAAAAAAAACTGATGCTAAGTAGAGAGTTTTAGTCTAAATTCAAAGTACTAATAAAATAGTGTGTGATATTTGTCTAAGAAGTCATGAATCTAGACACTTCTATAGAGTTGAATGTAGTAATATAGGACGTAGGTTAATAGGATCATACATTATTGGAGGAATGCATGGGATAATTCACATCTACAAAGGAAAATTTCAAAATAAAACTAGTTAATTACATAATATAAATAATACTGTTCTAAAGAAAGAATTTTAAGAGTATCACTAATGAATTTGTCAAATCCATGTATTATAAGAATTTCAAACTTTTAACAACGTTATGAATTTCTTTAAGCGAAAATTTTTACAAAACTTGAGTGTGGTTTTCTACTAAAAGCCTTTTGACGTAATCAGGGACATCTTTATGACACGAAATAATAGTAATGATTTCTATTCAGTGACATTTCCTAATATTTTTATTTTTCAATAATCTCAGTTTTATCTTGAGCTGTATAGGAAGTAATGTTTAAATAATGAGGTTCTAGAAAAAAGTAATTGTCTTTTTTGGATTAAATATTAATTATGCAACACTTTCGTTGAAAACAATTTATGAAAAATATTTCAATTGCTTTTCTAGCTCAACTTTAACAAGGAATGAATGTATGGTACATTTTTCTATGTTTTATGTATAAAACTAACTAAAACTATATTCAAACTTAAATGAATTTCTTTATTTCAACAACTGATGCTGTTCGTCTCTCAGTCTCCGATGATTACTCTTGTTAACGTTAAGCCTAAAGGGATTTGATACATTTATACACATATATATATATATATATATATATACACTATATTGCCATTGATTATTGGACACTTGCGATTTTAGACATTTTACTAAATATCTAGAAAAATACATGAGGAATCATCTCGAAACTCTTAGTGTATAAATATAATAGTATACGCCATACATCGCCGTGAAGATTTTTTACCGAAACTCCATAGGGGACCGTCAACAAATTAAAAAAGAATGAATATCTTTTGAATAACCCTGTCAAAACTAATGTAGTAAAAGCGCTCAAACTCTAGATTGTGATTGAATGCCTTATTGTAATATGTTTTGTTCATTTTTATGCAAATCGCATGCATACTCGCAGAGTAATTAAGGTTTTTATAAAAATGGTCCCAAATTTTTCCAAGTTTTTTTCCTTATAATTTTCAGAGTTCTTAATATAAAATAATATTTTTTTCAGAAAGTATGACAAACAACATTGCACACAGTACCTTGTAATCAAAATTAAAAAATAATGAAAATTGTGTACAAAATGAGTAGATTTACTAAATAATTTTTTACTGCGCATGCGTCAACGATATCAAAATTTCATTTGCATATTATGTTAGTTAAATGTATAGAGCAACTTTTGTGAAAGTCACAAAATCATAATTTGAAAATTCTCAAAATAATCGTCAATTGAATTAGTTGAAAATCCGTTATTCTCAAAATGAAGCAAAAACAAGAGGGGTTGTATCCATATAGTCATTGATTAGTGTCAATATAGAATACACAATACGGGACACAGTAGAATATAATAGTATACGCCATACATCGCCGTGAAGAATTTTTACCGAAACTCCATAAGGGACCGCCAACAAATTAAAAAAGAATGATAAATGATGAGTTACGGAAATAGAATACACAGTACTACTACATTTGGATAAAATCCCTCATTTTTTTGCTTCATTTTGGAAACAACGTATTTTGTCTTTTTTCTATAGACGATTACTTTCAGAATTTTCAAGCTATGATTTTGAGACTTTTACAAAAGTTGCTCTATACATTTAGCTAACATAATATGCAAATGAAATTTTGATATCTTTGACGCATGCGCAGTAAAAAATTATTTAGTAAACCTACTCATTTTTCATACAATTTTTATTATTTTTTATTTCTGATTACAGGGTACTATGTGCAATGTTGTTTGTCTTATTTTCTGAAAAAAAATATTAATTTATATTAAGAATTCTGAAAATTATAAGGGAAAAACTTGGAAAAATCTGGGATCATTTTTATAAAAACCTTAATTACTCTGCGAGTATGCATGCGATTTGCATAAAAATGAACACAGTGTATTACAATAAGGCATTCAATCATAATCTAGAGTTTGAGCACTTTTGCTAGATTAGTTTTGACAGGGTTATTCAAAAGATATTCATTCTTTTTTAATTTGTTGGCGGTCCCTTATGGAGTTTCGGTAAAAATTCTTCACGGCGATGTATGGCGTATACTATTATATTTATACACTAAGAGTTTCGAGATGATTCCTCATGTATTTTTCTAGATATTTAGTAAAATGTCTAAAATCGCAAGTGTCTAATAATCAATGGCAATATAGTGTATATATATATTGCAAATAATAGTGGAAATTGTACTTAAACAGGACAAATGCTTTATAAGATTTACAAAAAATTAAATAACTTTTTTTTATTTTTGTTTTACGTTTCTAAAATTTTAATAATATTTCATTTAGAATATAATATTTATAGAAACGTACGTAATAAGAAAAAATCACTAAACTATGCTTAAAAATAAACAAAATTTTGACCACCATACTTCTTAAAACATTTAAATTAATATATGTAATAAGACATTATGTGAATGGTATTTATTTCTAGACAATATGCAGCTAAATAATCGAAAAGCACCGTATTGAACAAATTAACAAGTTTTTAGATTACTAAATACGCGAAATATAATTAATTTCAATTTAAAAAAATTTTATTAGGTATGTTTTTTGTAACGTAATTTTCTTTATTACGCAAGAGCATATTGCCCACAGAAAAATTAAAGAAGTATTTGTGGAGATAATGACTCTTCTTTCATTACAATACTCTTCAATAAAAGAATTAACTATTGCTTATTAATTAATATCTTCACTGAACAAAACTCGATTATTATCTGTGAAGTCAAATTTTTAATATCGATTGACAATCTTAATCATAACTAGTTTAGTAAATGTTAAAGCACTACAGAAATAGCATATAATGAATTCAGAATAATGAAATAAAACTCATTATAATGGAAAATAAATGTTTGATATTTTTAATGGATAGTATACGCGCAATACGAGAAAGCATTATTGCCAGTGGGTTACTTTTTCATAATTCAGGCTTCCTGGTTGGCATCACTTTTTAGGTGCGTTCGTTATTATATAAATACGTAGCACCTATAGTCGTCGTTCCGTTTGTTCGTCAGTCTGTTCGTCTCTCCGTCTGCCTGTCTGTCCATTTGTCCGTCCGCATATAACGTGCAAAAATTAACCACCGAATCATTTGAAACTTAAAATATATTCATTGTTGCATAATATTGCAGAGTCATTTCAAATTTTATGAAAATCTGATAGACAGTTTAATTACAGGGACAATCAAAAGTATTTCATTATGTTCCGAAGTATGGGAAAATTAGTTTCATTTTCATGATGTTACACTCGTTCGAACATAATAAAATTGATATGCCTATATGAAGTGTGTTCTACAATACGCATTCTGTACAACCTGTTATGCAATGAATATTTGTTATACATTTAAAGGACCACACAAAATTAATTCTTTACAAAATTGTATAGATGTAAAATATTTTTGTGCAGCGTTTTAATTATATTAAAATATTTCATATATTTATATACGTTGCTGAAGTCTACTTGTGTAATAGAAGGCTGATAGCATTTGTATGATACTGTATACAATTGTTCCGAAATTTAATATTATTAAAATTTCGTTATAGTACGAACACGCCTCATCAGCTATGTTTGACATGCATTTTCCAATTTTTTTTGAAGTAGTAAATTCCCCTTGTTTTCGCATTAATTACTATGTAATTCTATAAAGTTAATTTTGACTTTTAAAAGACGTTGTGGTACATAAAATGTCTCAAATAAAGAAAAAAGCATCCATCTGGTAAGTCTGCGAGAAAGCAAACAAGTATTTTGAAATTGTTACTCAGTGTTACACGGATATATATCAATAATATGAAAAAAATATATTATGCTTTACTTGATTTATGGCAGTAGATTTCAGGATTTAATAAAGAATTATATATTCATATTTATATAATTAGAAAATCGGATTAGATATGTAAGGTATTATGAGATATAAAATGCCATAAATGCTGTGATACTTAAAAATTTCGAATATTGTATAAGTATTTTACTCAAAAAGAATATTTATAGCTATATCATACATTAGTCTCTTATTAATTTTAAATAAAGGTCAAAGTATGGGATAAAATATATATAAATGACACACATCCTGATAATGATATTTAATAATATTATAATGATCATATCATAATACACGAAAGGGATATTATATAGAAAAACAACCCTTAACTCCCAAGAATATTCGAACTATAGATGTGCATATTTAAACAATATGTTCAGAAATATATAAAATTCATTTTCACTAAACTCACTTTAATGATTTAAATTTATATATATTTTTAAAGAAGATTCACACATTAGAATGCATCATATGCTTTTCTCAAGAGAAAATCATCAGATTAAAATTCAGCAATGAAATTGGACACCGTGGAAGTCTCATTTTCTTTCTTTCCTATTAAATTTATATGTTGATTGGTTAATTTGCTTCATACTAGAAAGAGTAATTTTATTTAAGTGTTATACAAATATTTTAACCTAAATTTTTATTTAAACCTCCAACCTCTTTGCGTACTTTGATTGTAATTTATAAAGAAATATCTACATCAAACCGAAATTCCCTAAATTTTTAATACAATGAATATGTTGGCAGCATTGTTCACATTCACTACATAAAAAAATCGGTAAAGTTTATATTTTCATAATAATAGATTTTTTTCTTTCAATAAAATTGAAATTTCTGTTAGACTAATAAATGCGTTAAAGTGATGTTAGTTGTAACAGGATTCTAATGTACATATATAGTTTGTTAGAATCAAAATTACCAGTCATCATGTTTCTAATGTGAAGCAATTGCAATTGTCCATATAAAATTCATCAACATACATCCTGAAAGACACAGTAGAATTTATCAAAATACATTGCTTGCCAAATTGTTTGACATTTACCGCGTTTCCATAAAGATTCATTCATAATATTTCTTTTATATTAAAAAAAAACATCATATGTATTAACAACCTCAACTAACATTCTATCTTTAAACATCTTTAAACGCAATTTCGTGTGGAAAACGAATTGCTATAGATTTCTGCTCGCTTTACTTATCCTCTCGTTTTTTTCTTTTTGGCATGCGTTTATGTATTTTATTCAGTCACGCAAAGGATTGTTATTGTGGTATGCTAACACAATAAAAAATGTTTCTGCTGAATATTATAAATAATGTCTTTTAAAATAACAAATAAAAAAAAAGTGTAGAGCTATTTATCTTTTATACTATGGAAGATAATAAAATTTTAAATAAGTAAAACCTGCAAAAATATAATTTTTGTGGTTTCATAATATTTGTAACAAAAATCGTACGTGATGATGTGATATTTGACTCGACAAATCGTGTAGGGACTAATTTAGAAGATATAAAGTCCCCGGATAAATAAAATAGAATAAAATTTAATAAAATTCCAATAGAAAATAGATAAAACCATTGAACATTAAAAAAATACCATTTATATGATTCTGCATTTTCCATTTTACGTACAAAATAGAATTTATGTTTTTTGAATGTCTTGAAGTTAATTAAAAAAATACATAACACCTAAATCAATTAAACTCCTCACATGAAATTATATTAATAATAAAATTACAATCAAGTTTAAAAATTGCGTTTTTCTGTTAAACTTATTTTTATTTATATTAATTATTCAATAAGCGTGCGTATCCATCTTTAAATTAATAATTAAAAGCATTTTCTTTTTCTTTTTCTTAATGCTTTTAATGAACATTTATTTTAAAAAGTCTTTGTCATGTCATTTCGTAACAAAAATACATTTAAAAAAACCTACATTATATACTAAATGATACATTTTAAATAGAAATTTATTTCAGTTTTTTTATTGGAAAATATGATTTAATATTTATTTATATCCATGAAAAAACGATATAATTATCTAAAATCGCTCAACGCATAGATACATTCTTAATATAATTGTATATATTGCTTTTCGACAGCAAAAGAACAAAAATAAGGAGTCAAAATATTAAAAAGCATAATTTAACTTAAAAAATGGAAATTAAACAGGATTTCACTTAATATTTAAAATCCCTGTCGGCTTGGCCTATAAGCAGAGGTAGATTTCGAAATTACGTGCTCATTTCGACAGCAAAAAATAAAATATGGTTAGAGATAAACTCTATTTAACAACTTTAATTGGGCACTTTTGAAGAACTTTTTATTTCATTTTTCTCTAAGAGCTGCTTTTATCGGAATCTTCTTAAGCGGTCTTCGGCACAAATGCCCACTTTGACAGCATTTTTTAAATATACTGACTTTATGGAAAAACTAACCAATAAGGCACATTATATAGTCCTTAAATAAGAGAAACTCTCAGTTGAATGAATTTTAGAGTAAATTTGAATTTAAAAATGAGTCATAAATAGATTTTTTTATTTGAAAACATCCTCAATTCTTTAATCTCGATCGAATCGTGAAATTTTGTTCGAATTGCCCACTTTCACAGTTTTTTTTTTTAAATATTCCGCCTTTAAAAAAGCCCGGACAATAAGGCTCATTACACAGTTCCTAAATAAGGGAACCTCTGAATTGAAAGAGTTTGAGAGCAAAAATGGATTTAAATATGAGTCAGAAAATAAGCAATTTCTTATTTGAATACCTCTTCATTTTTTTTTATCACGATCGCTTCAGAAAACTCTGTTCACAATGCAATTTTGACGGCATTTTTTGAAATGGATTCTGTCTTTGTCACAAAACTGACCAATACGCTACATTATATATTTTCTAAATAAGAGATCCTTCAAATTGGATGATTTTGAGAGCAAAATGAGTGAGAATATAAGCAGTTTGATATTGAGATTTTTTGTACAATTCCGATTATTGTTTAATTTATTTTTGATATAAGAATTGGTCCTATAAAAACTTGCCAGTATAAAAGTTGTAGATATTACTGAGAAAATGTATGATAAATTTAATCGGATTTGATATCTTAAGAACAGACGAAATTATGGAATTTTTTCTTCTTCAACCCCATTTTTTGTTTTCGTTTTTAATTTTATTTTACAATAAGAGTTGTTCCTATCAAAAACCTGACTAGACAAAAGTAATAGATAATATTAAGAGCATTTATATAATAATTAGTTGAATTCGATATCTTGAGAATTGAAAAAGGTTATGAATTTTAAACTCCTGAAAACCTTATTTTTTTTGCGCCCCTTTAGCCCATTTTTAACTGTATCAAAAATCTGTTGTGCATAAATTTTTGGCCTATTTTTTGTAAACTTTAAACTGATTCGATATCTATTTTAATAAAGATGTTATGGGTTTTTTCGGTTTTCACAAAAACCCTCCTTATTTTTACCACCTTGGTCCGATTTTGCTCATTAACGAACTCAACCGAGATTTTATGTATCAGTTTAGAAGAGATCTGAGCAGAATTAAACAAGTTATCATGTCCATAAAAAGTGATATAGATAGATAGATAAGCGTTTTTACTAATGGTAGTTTTGGGTCTGGTGGTAGTAATAGGTGTAGATTTGCAAATTTTTTTCAGAAATTTCAACATGAGAGCGATCGCAGTAGGTAGCATTTCATACGAAATGTACTTCAAAAGAAAAAATGAATTTTAGGTGTGATAGTAATTATGTAAATAAGTATTACCTATAGTTGTTATTTAGTAGGTCCGTCTGTCCGCATATAACAATGCAAAAACTATCCAACCGAATCATTTGAAATTTAAAATACACAATCATTACATAATTTTTTCAAGTAATTTCAAATTTTATGAAAATAAGATTTATAGTTCAATTTCAGGAACAAACAAAAGCATTTCGTTACCTTACGGTTAATAGGAAAAAACAGTTTAAATGCACTTTAATGATGTTATACTCTTCCGGACATAATACAATTCATATGCATCTCTGAAATACATATTAAAATACAGGGTGATTATAAAAAGAAAATTATCCCTACATTTGGGCTCCTAACTATCATACCATTCACAGAAACTGAATGAAATTTTTGGAAAAGATATTTTGAGGTATGCAGTCAAGAATGATATGGAAAACAACAGTTGACAGCAACACTCAAACAGTTGCGGTTACAGTGAGAAAATTTCGAAAAAATCAAAAGGCAACACTCAGTTTTTTTGTATTGGAATGCGATCTCCATTGTGAAAAACCCCATATAGCGTTGGAATGACAACTGAAGTATGAAAATCAGTGACGGTAGATATGCTAAAAGTGAAGATAACCGATAAGGACAGAGAAGCAATTTAAAATAAAGCATTTTATTGCGTTTCACAAATTTTCCATATGACCTCCTTCACACACAATGAGACTTTGCATGCTGCAGATGGTGGATAAATTTACAGTACGTACCATGGCAATAGGATTCTCTTGACTCGCAGTTCTAATGGCATCTTTCAAATCAGATGCAGTTTGAGGATGAAATTGATACACCTTGGGTTTCAGATATCCCCACAGCCAGAAATCAATGGGTGTCTAATCAGGAGACCTTGGTGGCCACGGAAACGGGAAATGACGAGAGATAACTCTGTCACCAAACTGTTGACTTAAGATATGTTAGACAGATGACTCGACATGTGAAGGAGCACCATCTTGCACCACACAACTTCAGATACAGCATTTTGCCGTTGCAATGAGAGAATCCCGTAACGAATTAACATGTCCAGATAGTAATCACTCGTTACTGTACACGTTTGAATATGACCAGCAATAATTTCTTCAAAAATAAAGGACAGAGGATGAACGTACTCGTTATACCATACTATATGGTCCTTTTTCTTCGTGTAATGGACGGGCAAGCACATCATGTGGATTATTCTCTGCCCAATGCATACGATATCTTGAATTCACGTTACCAAATAACGAAAAATGCGCCTCATCTGTCTACAGAATGTGTAAAGGCCAGCTGCTATATTCATCGTACCGGATAAGGAATTGATTTGCATAATCCAAGGTCGATAGCATGTGAAACCAGTTTCTTCAAATTTATGAATTAAGACCCGTACAGCTTTGACAGTGCACGGGCCTCGCCATAATCCATGGTTACGGCGGTAAACACGCAATGTCTCTGTGGCATTTTGTGTGGAGATCTTTACGATTTTCCCACATTCTTTCCCTGAAAGTGGCATCTTGTTTGGAATGGCAGAAGGCGACATAGGCGACTAGCATTTCGCAGTGCCTTTTCTCTCACCTATCGTAACGACGTCAATCATGATTGTGTCTTACATAAACTCGAAATTTGCGTTTCTTGGTTTCTTCTTCTCGTTTTGTGGAAAACAAATCAGGCTGGGATACCAGCCAAAGAAACGGTGTGACTTAAATGAAATGAACATGAATGTTCTGGTGCACGGCTAAGTCCTTTTTACTTTTCCCTTGCCTAGTCCCAGTGATTTTTATGCTAGAATTGCCATTTCAACGCTATTCAGGGTTTTTCACAATGGAGATCCCATTCCAATACAAAACACTAGGTGTTGCCATTTATTTTTTTTTTAAATTTTCACACTGTAACCGTAACTCTCTGAGTGACACTGATGTTTTCCATATCACTATTGAGCGCGTACCTAAAAATACCTTTTGCCAAGATTTCAGTCAGATTCTAGTCCGTTAGGGGCCCAAATTTCGGGTAGTTTTTTTATAATCACCCTATATATATTCTGTACAATCTGTGGTGCAAAGAACATTTTTTATTAAGATATAGGACCCCAAAAAGTTTTCTATTACATAATGGTACAACATAACATAATGAGAAAACATTTTTTTGCGCTGCGTTTAATTATATTAAATTATATCCCATTATATGAAATTGTGGTACGTTCTAAAAGATTACTAAGGTACCCTGGGGTAATAACGCCATGTTAAGGTTCTACCAATTTTCACGGCTCAGTTTTAGATTGTATTTTTCAAACTAATGTATCATTTGATGCAGCAACTCATTGACTATCTATATTAAAAAAATAACTTAACAGATATGTATTCATAAAATCTAATGACGTGATTTCTTGACCAATGCTGTTTGGTGTTATTACCCACCTATATGCGTAATAACGCCATGCAAACAAAACTATGAAATAAGATGAAATAATTGCATGTAGATTGCCCAATTCTAAAAATACAAACTCTACAAACTTAGAAATTGACAAGTTGCATTCTAAGCTATTGAAAATGTTCAACTTTTTTGTGAAAGTGTAAGAAAAATAAAGGTGTGGTGTGGGGGAGAAGATGAGGCAAAAGAATATCAGACCGCGAGCTTCTTTTTGCTTAAAAAGGACCACTTAATTATAATTATTAGAAACATTGCACAGTAAAAAAATGTTTTTATTTGAATCAGTATTTAGGATGTAGCTCGGCCACTGTAGGGAATCAACCGGGGTATCATTACCAAGGATTGGCGTTATTACCCCGTTATGGTTATTGCGCTGTACATTTTAAATTACAAATTATCTCGAGAAGATATCCAAAATCTTCAACAACATTTTGAAAGTCCATGAATTGTACTACAAATTTATGCAATTAAGAAAGTATTTCCGGATAAAAAAGATAGTCTTCACATCACAAAACGTATCTCGCAAATTTTAGATCAAGCGTTAATTTTAGTTGCTTGTAAAAACAATAAGACTTAAAAATGAAACAAATTAACTTGAAGCTGTTTTTTGCTTCTTTTTTTTATATATATTTTTGCTTTATATTTGTGTTTTTTGCTTATATGAATCAAAACCCTTCTGCGCAGAGCACATGGGTGTCATTTACCTGATTATTTCATAATTATGCAAAATATAAGCACTTGGCGTTATTACCCCGCCTGGCGTTATTACCCCAGGGTACCTTATAATTTAATCCCTGTATAATAGAAAGCATTTAATATTTAAAAGGACGCATGAAAGATTTCTGATACTTTATTGTATTCGTTGTGCTGTATAATTTAAATAATCTCTGAAATGTGTACTAAAATATACATTCTGTAGAATCTGTGGTGCAAAAAAAAAAAAAATCAATTACATACTAAAATATAAATTTTATAAAATATGCAGTGCAAAGAACATTTTTTATTAATATACAAGGTCCCACAAAAGTTTTCTATTTCATAATGGTATAGTAAAAAACATTTTTTGAATGCGTTTTAATATATTAAATTATTTGACATTATACGAAACTAGTGTACGTTGCTGAAGTTTACTACAAGTTAATTCCTGTATAATAGAAAGCATTTCTTATCATACCTCCCCATGCAATCCATTCTTGTCCTGTGGCCAACAGCAAGCATATAACGTAATAAAAGTGTTTCACATATAGCTACACTTACGAAAATTGTTTCTGTTGTCAGCGGTGTTATTAGTGGAATAAAACGAATTTTTGTGAGATTTGACACTTTTCTCATCTTATATTTATGCTCTACCATACTATTTTTTTTTCATAAATGCTCGATTATTTTAGAAGTTCTTCGGTTTTTTAGCTGAAAAGTACAAATTTTCTAAGAGTTAAAAAAACTTACACAGTTTTATGAAATTCTTTCACAGTTTATTGAAGACACGAATTAAATTGTAAATAAACATTTCGATAAAATTTAATTACATATAATAAATGACTATAAATTATTAGAGTAAAATTAATGGAGGAATCGTTACGTACCTGTCGTCCCTTAACAGTATGAAGTTTGATTTTATGAGCTGTTTATTTTTATGGGGTATTATTTGTATTATTTTTGGCTTGTTCATAGATAGTTCAATCTTACCCATAATTGGATTTTTAATCGGCTGAAAACATAACATTTTTTTTTCCTTCGTGACTATTTTGTTATAGCTACTACTTATAGCTAGTGACTACTTATAGCTAGAAACTCTTTCTGTGCATATTTAAAGATTTTTCTAATTCAAAATTTTTATGTGACGTAGAAGTTGGGTATAATAGGAATTTTACATTTTATTAGCACTCTTTGTAATTTAACAGTTAGAGCATTAACATAATACAGATAGTGTTCGGAATAGCAGAAATTTTGCTGTGACATGAAATAGATTTCAAGATACCATTGCAATCTGGCCTAGGAAAAACTAGTTTATCCGATGGGCGTTAGGATAGCGTATTTTGGCATAGGATAAACAAGTTTTTCCCATGGGCGTTAGGATAAACGTGTTTAGCTTGGGCCAATCTGGTTTGGCTTAAAATCGAGTTTGGCCGGTAACATATTTAATAAATGACTATAAAATGTTAGAGTAAAATTAATGTGAGAAAACGTGGTGTATCTGTAGTTCCTTAACAGTATCACGATTCATTTTATGAGTTGTACATTTTTATGGATCCAACCATGTATTGTTTGGCTTATTATTACATAGTGCAATATTACCCATATTTGAATTTTTAATCGGCTGAAAACATAAAAAAATATTCCTTCGTGACTATGTTGTTGGATATTGTCTTATAATTAGAAACTCTTTCTGGTGCAAATTAAAAGATTTTTCTAATTCTTCATTTATTTGTGAGGTAAAAACTGGATGTAATAGAAATTTAATATTTCGTTTAAACTCTTTGTAATTCAACAGTTAGCAAGCATTAACCCCTTGGGGACCGACACGTATATGTGCCGCAAAATGGCTTAAGATTCCTTCGTTGCAGAAGTCTTTCAGAAACATGAAAACTTTGTAGAATTTGAGATAATTAATATTTGGAACTTTTATTAAATATTTTAATTTCATATCTTTGGATTTTACAATTTACGTTTTTGTTCGTATAGTACATTTAACAATTTTTATTTAGAGAAATTTTCATATAAATTTCTCTCATACTAAATGGAAAACGCATGTATATGTTTTAACACGTTATTTACTATACTAATATTGAGAAATGTATATGTTTTATTTAAAACAAATAATAATAAAACAGTAAAAGGAAATCTTTTAAAAAATTTCCACTTTTATGCAATTTTTATATCGTGTCAGGTTAGTTAGGTGAATTGGACATATTCCGTTTCTTTGGATTTGAATACTTAAGAAAATTGTTAATGTTAAATGTAGCATTTTATATTTATTTGTTGTTTGTAAAACTTTGTGCAGAATTTTTTTTTAAATATGAATATGAATGGAACAGATATTTAAATCATGTCTACTAGTCATCAATGTTAATAATAAATTCAGTTATAGTTGCAGATTTGCCAGTGATTTTTCTTCATATTTTACTATGTGGGATATAAAAATCTCCCCATGTTAAGAGGTCAACAAAAATATGAAGGGCATTAATAACAAATATTTTATTTTTACATTCGGAAAGTACAATGTTCGCCTATTATTATTTTTTACAATGTGTACACCTATTATTATTTTTTACAAAAAGAACTTCGTCCATATTTCTCATTACTCCGTATAAACTAGAAAAAAATCATTAACTAGTGTTTTCGTTTTCCACGATAAAGCTTTAACTGTTGTTTTCATTTAATAATTATTAACCATTTAATTCTAAAAAAAACCAGTCTTTTGTTAAAATATTTGCATTCCAGGAAAGTATTTTCTTGAAGTGTGCAAGAAAATGAAAACGAAAATGAATATAATAATGTTAAATAGCAACATTATTATAAAAACTTTTATCTTTATTTCACTATTCATAAGAAATAAAAAGACAACAAATTTGTTTAAATCTAGGTTAAATTCTTGTAAACAAATAGAGACATTCTGATAGTAATTACTCAGTAACAAATGATAAATAATAATATATTCAATATTCTTTTATATAAAGATTTTCAGTGTTTTTCAGTAATGTAATTATAGATAGAATTTAAAAAGTAGTCCGAGCGATAAGGTTATTGAATACACTAAATAGGAAATATAACTAACCATAATATCGGATCATATATTTAATATGCAAACTTTTAGTTTATTGTAATCGAACTGTAAAATAAAAACTAATAAAATGATGAATTTATACGAAATCTTTTCTTTAATACATTTTTATGATGCATTACACAGCAACAGCAATTTAACATATTCTGCTCCTTACGTATTAAATCCTTTAAAAAAACCAAATATACATACATATTAGCAAAGTACATACAGTGTTTTCACTTTAATATTCATAATTCAGAAAATTTGTTTATGTTAATATAGCATTTTATATTTATCTATGTTATTTTAAAAAATGCGTGCAACATTTTTTTAGAATTATCATTACGAGCGGAACTGATTTTTAAGCTATGAGTAGTAGACATCATTAACAATGAAATCAATCACAGTTTTGCCACAGAAACATTTGGCAACGATTTTTCAAAGTATATATGTTACAGGCCAAACCCGAATTTAGGCCAAACTAGATTGGCTTAGGCCCCTAACTCCCATCGGATAGACTAGTTTTTCCTAGGCCAAACCGGTGTGGCCTAACTATTATAGGATAGACTAATTTAGCCTGCTGTTTATTGGTCTGAACTAGTTTATCCTAGGCCGATCTAGTTTATCCTAGGCCAATTCAATTTGCCGCGATTTTATTGAATTCAATTACCGTCTCAGCGCCAACATTTTAGTTTTTCCTAGGCTGATCTAGTTTATCCTAGGCCAATGTAATTTTACGTGTTTTTAGCTCACAGGAGTCAAAGCCTGAGAAATAATGGTCTCACAGGTTCTGTACATATGTATATACGCATGTACGTGCGCATGTATGTATGGATGTATGTACGTATGTATGTTACGCGATATTTCTTGATAGAAATATCCGATTTGATTCAAATTTTTGATGTAGATTCATTCTGATACGGTACTTTTCTCATTAGTTTTGGGAATTTATTAGATAAGAAAAGGGAGGCTATTTCCCCACCGTTAATTTAGAGAAATGGATTTTTCATGGAGAATTATCAGTTTTCTTTTAAAATTTTAAATATAAGATCATTCTGACAAGGCTCCTCTAGGATTAGTTGTGAATCTTTATTATTTATGTGGAAAAGAACGGGCAATGTAGGTAACTCCCCACAATTTAGATAAATGATTTTTGACGCAGAATTTTCAGATTTGCTTCAAATCATTGATAGAAGTTCTTTCTCATAAGGTGATTCTCTGAATAGTTTTGAGTGGTTAATGGCATGAAGGGAAAATGAAGGATTGCCCTCTTACCTAGGAAAAATTACTTTATCCTGTAGGTATTTAGATAAACAAGTTTGGCTTAGGAAAAACTAGTTTATCCAATTGGCGTTAGAATAAAACAGTTTGGCCCAGGCCAATTTTGCTCAAAATTGGGTTTGGTAGGGTAAAAAACATATTTTTCACTAGAATAAGTATAAATATGTGTCAAGAGTCGTTGCTTATAACATCAATACAGTAATTTAGCATGTCTACCGTAGAGACGATGCATTGGACATGGTGTTTGCTTATTTTATTTTATTTTTCTACAGACTCGTGTCGTGCTGAGATCGGGGTTGCATTTATTTTTATTAATATTTTTTTGGATATTCGCGCCAGAGTTGAACATACCTTGGAATAGAAGAGTATTTTCCATTTTTGAGAAATTAATTATCTGTCGACATGTAAGCTATTCTTGTCACGGCGTCAATTTTTTCTTTTCAGTGAAGTCGTAACCGGAAATTCGATTCAAAACGTAACTTTAATAGTACTTTCTAAAAAAATCGCTTTTATTAAAAAATGGTTAACGCTATTTTATTACATATTTTCTGAGTGAGAAAGCCTGTTAATCTTATGCATTTTTGAAAAGCAATTCATTCATAAATGTGTTAGAATGTAGCTCTTTTGGATTTCAGAAAAACCTTAAGATATGACAGAGAAATATATTCACAAATCTACATTTTGCTAAACAGATTCAAAAGTTATGATGTTTATAACTCTCTTTTTTTTCTTTTGTTCTAAACTACATTAATTATTTAATAAATCCTTAATTGAACATTGAAAGGTCTAAGAATCTAAATAATCAATAATGCATTGTGTATCTTCCATTCTACAAACATATCATTATTTAAAAATGCATTGTAAATTTATCCAATAAATATGTATGCAGTGTTTTTAAAGAAATCTTAATTGTATGTGAAGTAAAACCAGATTTTTTTTTCAGAAATTAAGTAGGGCTAGATTGAGCCGAATTGAGTTTCCTTTCACTGATTATTGTACAGGTAGAGCTCGGGATGAACATTTAATTTTTACACTAGGTCAAGGCAAAAAAAAACTTTCCTTTTGGAAGGGTGGGAACCGGGCCTCGAAATTTCGGCCCATGCAAATTTCTAACAGTATTCTACTTCCCTTCGGATAAAATACATTACACAGGTGTGGCGAAACCACTTTGCAAAAGGTTAGCAATGGAGCAGTAGTCGGGATCAATAATAAAAATAATATTGCCCTGTTAAACTGATGGCTTTGCCTTCAGAGGCTATTTACAGTAATTGTGTATTACAGTCTTATTTTTTTAAAGAATAACACCCTCGAAAAATAAAGTTAAGGATATTATCTTTTCCCATTTCCCCCCAAAATACTTAAACATTGAACATCCAATAAACTAATAAACAACCACAACTAATCATCGAGGCGCCTTGACAAAATGATCCTATATCTAATATTTTACAGGAAAACCGATAATTGTGCATGAAAAATCCATTTCTCTAAATTAGCGGTAGGGGATTAGCCTCCTGTTCACCCCCCTCTCATTCTTATCCAATGAATCCCCAAAACTAATCAGAAAAGTACCTTATCAGAATGAACCTACATCCACAATTTGAAGCAAATCTGATATTTATATCAATAGTTATCGCATAACGCACATATGTACGTACATACATGCCTACATACATACATACAGAACCTGCAAGCCCATTATTTCTCAGACTTATGACTTAGAGTTTTGACGTTATGAGCTAAAAAAATTACACTGGAGCTAAAAAAATACGTAAAATTACATTGGACTAGGATAAACTAGAATGTTGGCGCTGAGGCGGTCATTAAATTCAATAAAATCACGCCAAATTGAATTGGCCTAGGATAAACTAGTTCAGACCAATAAACAGCAGGCCAAACTAGTCCATCCTATAACAGTTAGGCGAAACTACTTTGGACTAGGAAAAACTAGTTTGCCCGATGGACCTTAGGATACATCAGTTTGGCCTAGGAAAAACTAGTTTATCCGATGGGTGTTAGGATAGACCGGTTTGGCCTAGGAAAAATTTCTTTATCCGACGGGTGTTAGGATAAACTAGTGTGGCCTAGGCCAATCTAGTTTGGCCTAAAATCGGGTTTGTCCTGTAACATATACATTTAAAGTTACTTTTATAACTCAATTATAAAATTAATGTTCCTAAACGTTAGGGTACCTTAGGTATATTTTTTTTTAACATTTCATTATTAATATTTATAAACACAGACCTTAAAAAATTCTTTCAAATTTCTCATTACTCCTTATGAACAGGAAAATAATCATTAAAACAATTGTTTCCTTTTTCACGATAAATTTTAACCTTTGTTTTGCATCTAATGATTCTCTCAAATATAATTAAAAAAGGAAAAAGTAAACAAATCATTTGTTAAAATATCCGCATTCCAGGAAAGTATTTACTTGAAGTGTGCAAGAAAATGAAAATGATAATGAATAATTTATTGGAAAATAGCAACATTATTAAAAAAACTTTTATCTTTATTTCACTTTTATCTTTATTTCGTAAGTCAAAAAATACAACAACTTTGTTAAAAACTAGGTTATTTTCTTGTAAACAAAAGGAAATGTTCTACAATGCAATTAAAACATGATAGATAATAATTTATTCAGTGAATTTTATAAATAAAGCTTTTCAGCGTTTTCCAGTAATGGAATAATAAATAGTATTTAAAAATCTTTGTGACACCAATGTCATTCGATTTACAAAATATAAAATACAACTAATAATAATTTCGGAAACTTTATTTAAGATTTAATTTTTTTTATTTTTTTTCAAACTTCGTGAAATAAAACATAATAAAAGGAATTAAGACGCAAGCACACTGAATAACAACCGACTTTCGTAAAAAAGTGGAATTATTTGAATTAATATTAATTGTGTTCCAATACATGTCATGTGGTCATACAAATGTCATTAAATTTCACCAATATTCTTTGATAATAGGAAACAAATCGAGTGGGTTCTTGTTTAATTCAGTAATAATATGTTAAGATAGATAAAAACTGTATATAAACAAATTGTCATGTTTTGAACTTGGCATATCCCACAATGAAGTTAATAGAAAAAACTCCTATAACAATATTGCAGCAAGGCTAGTAGATGTGTATGGTACATCGAAGACTACAGAGTCTAACGTTATCTAAATTATACATATTCTTCTTTTAAATACTACATTACAAATTGCCCCAATTTAGTAGGGTGGTTGAAAAAAATGAGGTATTACAAAGAGAATATAACGTAGCATATGTAGCATAGCAATTCAGGAAATTTAGAATGAAACAAACATTTTCGGGGAGCATACACCTGTTGTTTTAAATACAAATGTATCATAAGATTAAACTATGAGAATAGGCCAGCACATAAAACAGATTCAATCGTTTAGAATCAACGGTCTTTGTCCTTAGTGTATATAAAATATTTGTATTGCGATGGTTTACATGGTATATCGTGATATATTATGTAGTAAAACCACATGTCTTAGATGCCCATGTGCTCAAGTTCCAAGCCATAGCTGCTTTATTAAGATATTTTTGGAGGGAGGTGTGAAGACATATTTTTAAAGGTAACATATTGTTAAAGACGTACTTTTAAACGGTTTTAGAGGGGTGAGTGTCAAAGGTTTATTCGGAGCTTATCTTGCCAAATTTTGACAGTGAGTGAGATACCAGTACATCTCTATGAACCTGAATCCTAACGACAGCGATCTCGTGACATCCACTGTTACAAATCTAGATCCATGAGCTGTGAACTAGCGAATCCCACCCCTCCAAAATTGTGTTAAAACTGCAGAATCTAAAATTGAATATACAAGAATCTCAGATAACTTTTTTTCAAATTTGTTTGACGAATTTCACCTCATTTAGTTTAAAAGGTAAAGCATTGACCACATAAATCAAGGTTATTTCTTTTATTCCCAGCTGGACATTTTTTTTCGCTCGGTTGGAATATTCAATATACATGACAACTTTATTAATCAGTTAGATTGTCTTTAAATGAACCTACTTCTGCTTTCTGATGCTTTGCTATTATTCATCTGTCGATAATAATGTAAAAAATACATAAATGTTTAACGACTATTGCTACTCTTCATTATATTGTAAACTAGTTGGATGTGCCAATCCCAAAACTTTCTTCTATCTCAGACATACATTTTAATATTAAAAAAAAAATAGGTACTCTTTTTAATGCTTTAATAATTTTAATTCAATACCTTACCAACTTTGATTTTCATCTTAAATTTCTGCTTCAATCAATTAATCGGAATAAAAACGAATTTCCGTCTCTGTACGAGCCGATGGATAATAGAATGATAAGCAGATTTTTTTTTTTCAAATTCAGGGAGGACCAACTTGCCTTAACAAAAAATAATCATATACAAAATGTTTAGTTCAGTTCTAGAACTAAATTCATACACATTTATGTGGTGCAATATTGAAAATGGCATGAAATTCAGTATTGCAGCGCCCCCCTCCGGCGGATTTTTTTCAGATTCAGGGCGATCCAACTAGCCATAGCCATACACTTACACAAAAAATTCGTTCAATTCGATGCATAACTTCATGTACTTTTGGTCGGTACACTATTGAAAATGGCACAAAAATCGCGATTGCAGCGCCCCCTTCCGACGGATTTTTTTCAAATTCAGGTAGGACCAACTAGCCATAATCATACAGATACAAAAAAAAATTGGTTCAATTCGATACATAACTTCATATACTTTTGGTCGGTACAATATTGAAAATGGCACACAAATGGCGATTGCAGCGCCCCCTTCCGGCGTATTTTTTTCAAATTCAGGGAGGGCCAATTAGCCATAGTCATACGCATGCACCAAAAATTTGGTTCAATTCGATGCATAACTTCATATACTTTTGGTCGGTAAAGTATTGAAAATGGCACAAAAATTGCGATTGCAAAGTCCCCTTCCGGCGGAATATTTCAAAACTGAAGGAGGACCTGCTTGCTACAGCCAAAAAAATTCACAAAAAATTTGGTTCAATTCTATGCATAACTTCATACACTTTTTGATGGTAGAATGGCGACATACAGACACGCAGACACACACACAGACACACGGACAGACAGACATTTTGTAAAAACATGTTTTTTGGAATCTCTGACCCCTAAAACGTGTAAATCCGTCGAAAATTGGAAGTCGAAAAAATATATCGATTACAATACTTTCTTCTATTGAAGATAGAAGAAAGTAATAATGAACAGATTGAAACTTAATATAAATGAGATTTCACCCATGATTCTTTTCCTCTACACGTAATTGAAACAACACAAAATACATTGTCTTGATCGTCAGATTAACAATAAAACGTATTATTTATGTTTATTTAATACATCTAAATTGGCTAAAAGTTTCCTAAATATATTTTTTTTCCTTTATCAAGATGTCTGGGTTTTTTTTAGAGGATACAAACTTAATTATTAATTACGAAATTCCAGATTAAATTACAATATCAGACAAGGATGTTGATAAAATATCGGTATTTAAATTTAGTCTTTTTAGCGGAGGCGCACATTATATGACTCCCGTTTTCCTAATAACCTCAAAGAAACAGTCTTCATCTATAGGCTACTTTCGTTACTTTTGTATCATATTGGGCAATGTATTCCTATAAGGTCATTGTACACCAATGAAACATGACTCCCCATATTTTTATTGCATTTTGGGTAAGAGTGACATTTAAAAAAAAAATTAAGCAGGAAAATCTTTAATAGCATACATGTAGTGCTAAATTTACTTAAACTAATTTATTTTGTAAAAATGAAATATTTATCAGTAGTTTATATCCACAATATACAGCTATCGCATTTATGGCAGTTAAAATCTAAATAAGACGTCTAAAGTCTTAAATGCGATAATATGTCCCATACCTGCAAATTCCTCAAAAAGAATTCATTTAACCCTTCATTGCTTTGGCAGAAATTGGCGCATATATAATGTGAACCATCTGCGACACCCCTCGATCAATATATAATTAAAAGTACAATTAATTCATGTAATATTGTTTCTGTACTACATTTTTTATACTGAAGTGCTTCTAATTAAATTCTAACGATTAAAATATTTTTAAAGATCTTACTAGGTCTCCAAGCAAGAATTACGATAATGAGTGATTAACTCAATGAATACTATTTATACATGAAACTTTTTGTATAGATTTTTTTCTAAAGCAATTTCACACATTAATCCATTTCTAACGATAAGACTAAGACTCCAATTTTTTTAGCTAAAGTGGAAATTAACAGTTAAACAGGGAAAGTTGAAAAAAAGCAGCGATTATTGAGATTGCTAATAGTAGTTAGAGATTTTTTGACAGTATAGTGATAATGATATATAATCAGATGAATCACATGCATAACTTAATGAGGGATTCAAAAGAGATATTGATTTTTATGAAAATCTCCACCCAGAAAAAATTTTGTTAAATTAAAAAATATATATATTTGATCCAACAAATATTTTCTTTTAAATGTTGGTCAATACAAATTTTGCTTGAATAAACAAAAAATATCGTTGATTTTATTTATTTATTTATTTGCAATTTTCTGTCTACAATTTTCATCCGAAATGCATGCTAACATCATGATAATGAAATTAATCAATCTCAATTTAATTTTTTTTTTTATTATTATCCAAAAATTATGTTAATCCTTTATAGCTATTTAAATCAATTAAATAAAATTACGTCAGAGAATTATGGGTACTGTACATCAATTTAAATTTTGGAATTATAAATTGAAAATACAAGACTTTAGTAAGACTCAAATAAAATTGATGAAACTTTGTTAAAATTTTATAAGAGTGTTGACAATTTTTTTTCGTGTGTGAGCAACAAAACTAATTTTTTACTTTAACTAAAAAATTCGCTTAAATCAACAAAATACACTCAACAAAACATGCATTGTAATTTGACTCATAGGCTTTTCCTGGGTGTTATTTTGTTAATAAAAAAAATAATTAAAGCTTATTTCAAATAATCCCTACATTTAAAATTTTGGTCGGTAGGAAATCGCATTACATTAGAAATCAAGGGTTAAAAATTATTTACAAGACATTTCTAAAACAGTGTTATCAAGAACATTTATTGAATACAACTCTAGTTATTATTAAAATGACTCATGACAAAAATATTAAAATATTGTATCATGATAAAATTACTTAAAGTCGTGCAATGTTCCATATAATTCTATAAAAATCTTATTAAGCAAATAGAACCCGAGGCTCCGATATTTTGTTCCTCCCCCACTCTTCTTTTTATTACACTTTCTCAAAACGTTGAACATTTTCTATCGCTTAGATTGCATATAGGAAACATAAACACTCATTTAGATAAAGACAGTTTTATTATCTTAATCGAATATAAAAGTACAAAATTCTCATTTAATGACTAAAAGGTCGAAACTGATTTAAAAAATCAGGTATAAGGAACATGCAAAAAAAAAAATTGAGGATTTTAGCTGCATCATACCATAATTAGATTCGGCCTTTAAGCTACTGAATATTATAATGTTTTATTGAAAATTAACTTACTTTAACATATTTAAATAAACATTTAAATGATTTCGATCGATAGGAAGTTTTTCAGAATTGTCAATATACAAAAGTATTGCGAATGCGAATCACTTAATGATGTGTTTGTATTCCCTGTCTCGAAATACACAGTTTTTCTTATGGTATTTTAAAAATTAAAAGCATTAAAGACTTGCATTTTTCAATTTTTATGATTTTAAACATATATTTAAGTAACCAGTAAAAATACATACCTATATATATTATTTGAGTATTATGCCTGAATTCATATTTTATGAATTCAACACAGGTTAGTTAAACGTGTTATCTGCTCTAGACATAATTTTAATACTACACATGAAAAATGCAGTGCTTCGTAACCATACACAATGATATAACCATACTTTGTAAACATTTGTCCTATAAGTCCTTACGCATTCACTGCCATGACAGTCATCAAGCCATCTAATTGTCCAGTTTATTTTACAACTGTAATTTGATAACAAGAGAATTAGTCTTAAACTTCTAATTCAGGTAAATTAAACATAGGTTGTACTCTTTCACGTTCATACGGATTTATTTTTAAAGTTAAAACGGAAAAATTGTGAGCAACTTCCGGTATTTTTGTCGCCATTTGCGAAAGATGGAGCGCTGTACACTGAACGATGTGTATTTAAAAGGGAAATTTTGTTTTAAAAATGTTTTAAATGTAAAAAAAAATTCAGCTTTTGTTTCTTAAGATCGGATATATCATGATAACATCCGTAAGACATGGTGAAGTCACGGTGACGTCGTTGTGAAGTCACACTGTGACATTGTGACCGTTGATGTGACCTCACCCCACATAGCATGCATGGTCACAGTGACGTCACAGTGACGTCACTGTGAGTCACTGTGGTCACATCACATCTGTGACCAAAATGCCACCGCTCAGTGACGTCACATTGTGACTAAAATGTGACGTCACAACTGTGACCAAAATGCCACCCCTCAGTGACGTCACATTGTGACTGAAATGTGACCTTCTTAGAAAATTAAAAAATATATACAAAAATTCTTCAAAAGATCCCTCATAGCATGCATGGTCACAATGACGTCACTGCGAGTCACTGTGGTCAGATCACATCTGTGACCAAATTACCACCACTCAGTGACGTCACATTGTGACTCAGATGTGACTTTCTTAGAAAACTTCAGAAAATTACAAAAATTCTTCAAACCATGTTATTTACTGGCAAAAAACTTGTTTCTTGGCATTTCAGAAGAATATTGTGCAATCGCTGTTATGTCACACGTTACATGCACTGCGTGTAACGTGTACGTCATATCACATATGTGAGATAAACCTCCCATTATATGAAACTAAGCACCCAGCAATGAACCTATCAGTGAAACTTCCATTTAAGGAAATTTCTCGTTACACTTAAATGCTTTGTTATGAAAAAAATATCGTTGAATAGAAATCCACGAAAACTCATGAAATTAGTATGGTAAGCTACAAATAAAAATGGAAGTATTATAAATGTTATAAAACTGTGTTTTAATTTGGATAGTAATTTTTGTTATGCAATATAGCCACATAAAAAAAATTCATTAGTATAATATCTAAAAAACCACGTAATAAAGGAAGGGAAACAAAAACTGAATCGCAGCGTTCTATTTCTCGTTTTCTCGTGTATTTCAAATCGAAAAATTAAAAAAAAATTGGAATATTACTTTGTGTGCGATCTCTTATGAAAGATAGAATCATAAAAACTTTCGCAACTTTTTTAAGGATTCAGAGAATAGACCTATAATATTTTCATGGAATAAGAATCCCTTTCTTAGCATATCGAAAAATTTTCGCATTTTTCCCTTTTTATTTAAAAGATAAAATAAATACATAATTTCAATTCATACAATCCGCTGAAATATATTCACCAATCAATCTTAACAGCTATCTATCCTTTTGAATATTGTGCACTCACGGAAGTGCAACAAATTTTGCTAAGTAGAATTTTTTTTTAATATGAATATTAATTTAAATGTTAATTGCGTTCTAAATGAAGGTTCAACAGAAAATTAAAAAAGTAGATAATTTCATTAAATATGGGCTTCGTTAAATGAAATTTTCACTGTATTTCGAAACTAATTGAAAGTAAAATAGGAATGCGTGAAAAAAAATTTTAACTCAAAATTTTAATTAGGGATACCCTCATAAAACTAATGCGCATGCGCATTCAACTTATAAATCTTCGAAGCTCAAACAACCAATAATAACAAAAAACCACCTGCTTAAAAATATCGTTTGGCAACGACCAGAATAGTTGACACTAATGTATTTATTCTTTAGAATATTAGACATCTGCTCTAGTAACTTTGTTATGATGTTATGTGTGTATATTTATTACGTAAGTTGAAAAAATTTAAAAAGTTATGCAGAAATGCTATCAGGTGACATTTTATATTAAATGTCGGTCCGAAAAAATACAATTTCAGTGGCGTTTCGTTAATATGAGCGCGCCAATGTCATTGTACTTCATTCGGGCATTCCGACTTCGAAATTATCTGCCCTATTTGGATTATGAAACTGGAATTAGAGGATAATGCCGATAAGAAAGAGGTAAGAAAATGTTATTTTCCCTATTTTTTTATAATGATTTCTGTTAATTTCGTAAAAAACATGTTATAAAAGGAATAAATATCATATTAATTTAACTTTTTTGAATTCACTTACCTTAGTAAATTCAATAAATTTAACATTTATTTTGTTGAAATACGGAACAGAATGTCAACGATTTGAAAATAGTTAATAATATTATTTTTAAAATGCACTTTAATCAAATTTTTTAATTACATGGTTAAAATCACATTTTAATAAATTAAAAAATATACACATAATCAAATGTTAACGTTATAATTAACATATAAAGGTGTTTGGGGTTGTTTAATTGTTGAAAATAGTGATAAATATACTACTCACTAATATTGCAAAAATACTTTGTAAAACTTTTTTATTACCTTTCTGAATTTCCATAATCCCAAAAATTTGATAACTGTAATTCCATGACATTTATTATTTTAAACCATGTATCTAAAATAATTAAGATATTGATTTTGTGGTAATAACAATTACTGATTTTAAAAATTGAGTAATTATCGCATTATTTTATTAATTGTTAAATGGTGTTGAAAATAACAATTTTGTTTCATTAGTATGTGTTCATTAAATCCTGGTTCTAAATAGGCATAAAAACAATTACATGTACTTTTTTGTGGGATGTACATTACTGAAATTTTTAGTGTTTGATGTGTTTCTATTATTTTCAATAAAATTTTGTCTGATATTGGGAAGTGAGACTGAGAATACTTAAATATTATTAATAGTTTCATCTAATACAAAAAAAATGAAATCTAACAATTATAACTATTAATAAGGAAACTTTAAAAAAAAATTCCTTAAGGATGTCCTTTACCGGCACATCTATACAATATGACATATACAATATATATATATATATGAGTTTAACTACGAATTTAAACCGTGGTGTAATCATACATGCGCACAGGCCACTATAGTAAGAAAATAACTAAGCGTAATACTAGAACTAATTGCCTCATCTTCATTTGTACTCGATTTTCAAATAAAATCTGCATATTACGAATATTAAGCATAAACTTCACGTAGTTTTATCAAAAGATAATTCTATATTATATTTAACAGAATGATTTTAATTGGTAAATTAATCAAACGAATATTAATTTTCCAAAATGAGTAAAAAAGTGTTTAGGTTAAGAGAACCTCGATGAATGCTGCCAATGCTCTTCAAACAGAGCAACTTAGCACGCACAATTCACACGGAGAAATATCATTATATACTCATACGAATAGTATGCATTTATCATACGGGTAGTTTGAAAAAAAAATAAAGTATTATTACATAGGGTTATATATAATAATGATAAGTATGCGTTCGTATCCACTGTTTGAATTGTGTGCGTCAGATTCTTCCAGGATAGTTCAGTCGACAATGTATTGACAATTTGCGCGAAAGACTGCTTAGTTCGAATCCTGACCTGGACACTTTTTCAATCAGTTGGAAAATTACAACAAAAGATAATTAAAAGCTATAGGGTGGATGCTCCAGTTTTGGCAACTGAACAAGTTTTGGCCACATTGGAATGATTTACCCTCTATTTAGGCTATAAATTGATTTTAACATATTACATGCATTCTTACTCCTTAATCTAACACTCTTTAATCATTTTCAATCCCATTTGCTTATTTTTTGATAAAAAATGACTTGCAAAAAAATAAATGTGTAAAATTATAGTGTGCACTCACATATATTAAGGTTTTTGTAACAAGTTTTCATAATCTTTCAATATTAGGCATTTATCGAACTTTATTTATTCTGAAACAAATTGCTATGAAGCTTTATGAAGTAGGCTTTCTCTCTGTTGCAATTTCATATTTAAATTAATTATTTTTACAGCTTAAAGTAGGGGTGGCCAAAACTGGTACTTTAAATTTGCTATGTGTACCAGTTATGGCCATGGTGTGGCCCAAAACGACACAACATTATGCTCCACTTTTGGCCACAAGACTAATTATAGTGAAAATTTCAGCAATATATTTAGAAATGTTTTATGACTTATAAATTTAAAAGTTCAATAAAATTACAGCTTGATTTAGTGGTTTCTTGTATTTTTTCAAAACAAAATGAGGAAGTTGCATAACTTTTGCAAAATTTCAAGCACATGAATTTAGAAATAACAAATAATGTGAAAATCTTTACACTATAAATAGGATTCATTTTAACAAGTTTAAAAAATACAATTCTGTACTCTTAAAAATGGTATAGATTAAACACTGTTATAAGATAGCAAGTAAAATTATGGCTTTTCAAAATTCATTGTCAGCTTTTCAAGATGGTTAAGTCTTGTAGTATCTCGTTCTACCTTGCAACACAAGTTTACAGAATGGGGACCAGTTTTTACTATTTTTGAATCTCAAGTAATAGGGTTGTACTATTTATGATGGCCAATTATCTATATGAGAGATATCGGCCGAAGAGAAGGGGGATGCCCTCTGTGAAGGTCTTTCTAAGATCCTAGCCCATATTTACACAAGGAAATCTAAGGTTTGAAGAAAACTAACTCCAAATGATTAGGCTGACAGGCAGCTAAGTACGAGGAATTAAAGTTAAAAATCAGTTGAAAAAAAATGGATTTTAGAGATTGTCAAAATACTATTTCATGAAAAAATGGAATAATTTCAAGATTCTAGTCATATAACTGTAAATATTGGTATAGTATAACATATGATATATATAAATGAAAATATGCAAAATGTTAAAATAAGCTTTTTATGTCCTATAAGTCTTTTTTATGAATTAAATATATTTTTTGTTTTTAAATTTAAATGTTCAATTAAAATCAGCTTAAGTATATTTTATTTGATGTTTTTATGATTTCATTTAAAAAATTGCAAATCTTTTTTATACAGCAAACAAATATGTGTGTGGTAAAACAGACTTTGCACAAAAATGCTTTATTTTTACTTATTATCAGTTAAAATGTTTGCAAAATTACAAGATATTAGGGTGGCCAAAACTGGTGCAAATTGAAAGAAATTACTTAACGAGTTATTACTCACAATCTAAAATATTTGATAGAAAGTTATTATAATTAACAGAAAGCAACTAAATTTACTAAAGAATACTGTTATTGCGATTTAATATGCTTTATTCAGTCTAAAACTATAAAATTTCCATTTCAACTTTTCTCTTAATGTGGTCAAAATTGGAGCACCCACCCTATATATTTATAGACATCGGGATTATTGGTCAGAATATTGGCAAGCTGTACAGTTTAGATATGTGCTGGGATTTGTGGATATTAAAGCGAGTAAAAGTTAAAAAAAAAGTTCAAAAAGATTAAACAGTTTGATTAACATATTACAAAATGTGTGTCAGTTATAAATAAAATTGAAGCTATGCAATTTTCAGCATGTGGGGAAAAATGTATAAATATTTTTGAAAGGTAATATTTTTCAAATTTTGAAAACAACACCAGAGTCGTAAGGCATGTGAGGTAAATCGAATTTTTAACTTTAATTTAGAAGAAAGTCTCCTTACTGCAGGTAACTATTTTTATATATTATACAATATATATGATTTTAGGACTCAAACCCTATTTTAACAGGAACATGGCATGGAGTTATAGTTTCAGCAGATCCTGTTTCTTTTAAATTGTTAAAGAATTGTTAAGAAAAGTTAAATCGTCACAGAATCATCACAGTGTTAACGAAAGTTTTGTCACTAATGATCTACAGCGTGAGTCTAAAATAATGGGACAAACTTTAAGGGAGGTGGTAGAGAGCTCACTATAATAAATAATTATGGCATAGAAATGTATGACTGGAAGTGACGCGTTAAAACGCCACACTAGTCACTGCAAAAGACACGTATTATAATGTTAAGCGTATGGGAGCGCTATTTTCAAATATCTCGCTAAAATTTTCACATATTTTTTTTTCCATAGGATAGCTGAGGACGACCTGCAACTGGGCTGGTTTTTAATTTTTTGATTTTGGTTGCAGATTAAAAGAATAATACTTTAACTTTCAGAACCTGTTTAAACCGGTTCTAAAACAAAAACTATTGTAATATAAAAAAATATAACCAAAATCGAAAAAGTAAAAATTAGCCCGGTTGTGGATTGTCCTCAGTATCCTATGGAAATAATATCATGTAAAATATTGAAATTTGAGCAAGATATTTGAAAACAACGCCCCCCCCCATAGATTTAACATTATCATCCGGGTCTTTTTTGGTGACTGGTGTAGCGTCTTGACGGGTCACTTCCGGTCATATATTTCTGTGCCATCATTATTTGTTATATAGTGACTCCTACCGCTCCCTCAAAGTTTGTTCCATGATTTTGGACTCACCCTGTATTTCACAATTTGGTCACAATGTGACTTGAAAGCATTGTCACTTTCGTCACAATTTCGTCACAATTTTAATGACAAAATCGTCACAAATGACACACTTTTCACAAATTGACGTTACAAACAAGCTCTAAAACGGCCATAACGACTTCACATTTTAGTCACAGTGACTTCATATCGACGTCACGTGAAGTCACATCGACGGTCACAAAGTCACAGTGTGACTTCACAACGACGTCACCATGTCTTACGGGGTGACGTCGATGTGAAGTCACAGTGACTAAAATGTGAAGTCGTTATGGCCGTTTTAGAGCTTGTTTGAGACGTCACAATGTTACCAATTTGTGAAAAGTGTGTCATTTGTGACGATTTTGTCATTAACATTGTGACGAAACTGTGACGAAAGTGACAATGCTTTCAAGTCACATTGTGACCAAATTGTGAATTACATGGTGAGTCCAAAATCATGGAACAAACTTTGAGGGGGTGGTAGGACTCACTAAAACAAATAATGATGGCACAGAAATATATGACCGGAACCGATCCGTCAAGACGCTACACTAGTCACTAAAAATGATAATTTTAAGTCTATGGGGGGGGGGCGATGTTTTCAAATATCTTGCTCAAATTTCATAGCTGAGGACGATCCACAACCGGGCTAATTTTTACTTTTTCGATTTTTTTATATTTTTTTATATTAAGATAGTTTCAGTTTTAGAACCGGTTTAAACTGGTTCTGAAAGTTAAAGTATTTTTCTTTTAATTTGGAACCAAAATCAAAAGAGTAAAAACCAGCCCAGTTGCAGATCGTCCTCAGCTATCCTATGAAAAAAAATATGCGAAAATATTAAAATTTTAGCGAGATAGTTGAAAATAGCGCTCCCATACACTTAACATTATAATCCGTGTCTTTTACAGTGACTAGTGTGGCGTTTTAACGCGTCACTTCCGGTCATACATTTCTATGCCATAATTATTTATTATAGTGAGCTCTACCACCTCCCATAAAGTTTGTCCCATTATTTTAGACTCACGCTGCAGATCGTTTGTGACAAAACTTTCGTTAACACTGTGATGATTCTGTGACGATTTAACTTTTCTTAACGATTCTCTAACAATTTAAAAGAAACAGGGTCTGCTGAAGCTATAACTCCACGCCATGTTCCTGTTAAAATAGGGTTTGAGTCCTAAAATCATATATTGACAATTTATGAACAAATACTGTATAATATATAAAAATAGTTACCTGCAGTAAGGAGATTTTCTTCTAAATTAAAGTTAAAAATTTGATTTACCTCACATGCCTTACAACTCTGGTATTGTTTTCAAAATTTGAAAAATATTACCTTCCAAAAATATTTATATATTTTCCCGCCCATGCTGAAAATTGCATAGCTTATATTTTATTTATAACTGACACACATTTAGTAGTATGTTGTTCAAACTGTTTAATCTTTTTGGTCTTTTTTTTAACTTTTATTCGCTTTAAAATCTACAAATCTCAGCACATATCTAAAACTGTACAGCTTGCCAATATTTCTGACCAATAATCCTGATGTCTATAAATATATATATCTTTTAATTATCTTTTGTTGTAATTTTCCTACTGATTAAAAAGGGTCCAGGTCAGGATTCGAACTAAGCAATCTTTCGCGCAAATTGTCAATACTTTGTCGACTGAACTATCCTGGAAGAATCTGACGCACACAATTCACACAGTGAATATGAACGCATACTTATCATTATTATATATAACCCTATGTAATAATACTTTAATTTTTTTTCAAACTACCCGTATGATAAATGCATACTATTCGTATGAGTATATAATGATATTTCTCCGTGTGAATTGTGCGTGCTAAGTTGCTCTGTTTGAAGAGCATTGGCAGCATTCATCGAGGTTCTCTTAACCTAAACACTTTTTTACTCATTTTGGAAAATTAATATTCGTTTGATTAATTTACCAATTAAAATCATTCTGTTAAATATAATATAGAATTATCTGTTGATAAAACTACGTGACGTTTATGCGCAATATTCGTAATATACAGATTTTATTTAAAAAATCGAGTACAAATGAAGATGAGGCAATTAGTTCTAGTATTACGCTTAGTTATTTCCTTACTATAGTGGCCTGTGCGCATGTATGATTACACCAAGGTTTAAATTCGTAGTTAAACTCATATATATATTATATATGTCATATAGTGTAGATGTGCCGGTAAAAGACATCCTTATGGAATTTATTTTTAAAAAGTTTCCTTATTAATAGTTATAATTATTAGATTTTTTTTTTCGTATTAGATGAATCTATTAATAATATTTAAGTATTCTCAGTCTCATTTCCCAATATTAGACAAAATTTTTTTGAAAATAATAGAAATACATCAAACACTAAAAATTTCAGTAATGTACATCCCACAAAAAAGTACATGTAATTGTTTTTATGCCTATTTAGAACCAGGATTTAATGAACACATACTAATGAAACAAAATTGTTATTTTCAACACCATTTAACAATTAATAAAATAATGCGATAATTACTCAATTTTTAAAATCAGTAATTGTTATTATCACAAAATCAATATCTTAATTATTTTAGATACATGGTTTAAAATAATGAATGTCATGGAATTACAGTTATCAAATTTTGGGGATTATGAGAAATTCAGAAAGGTAATAAAAAAGATTAAAAAAATTGTTTTTGCAATATTAGTGCATAAATTAGAATATTTATCACTATTTTCAACAGTTAAACAACACCAAACTCCTTTATATATTAATTATAACGTTACCTTTTGATTATGCATACATTTTTTAATTTATTAATATTTGATTTTAACCATGTAATTAAAAAATGTGATTAAAGTGCATTTTAAAAATAATATTATTAACTATTTTCAAATCGTTGACATGCTGTTCCATATTTCAACAAAAAAAAATATTAAATTTATTGAATTTACTAAGGTAAGTGAATTCAAAAAAGTTAAATTAATATGATACTTATTCCTTTTATAACATTTTTTTTACGAAATTTACAGAAATCATTATAAAAAGAGCAGGAAAAATGAAATTTTCTTACCTCTTTCTTATCGACATTGTCCTCTAATTCCAGTGTGATAATCCAAATAGGGAAGATAATTTCGAAGTCGGAATGTCCGAATGAAGTACAATGACATTGGCGCGCTCATATTAACTAAACACCACTGTAATTGTATTTTTTCGGACCGACATATTATATAAAATGTCACCTGATCGTATTTCTGCATAACTTTTTTTAAATTTTCAACTTACGTACTAAATATACACACATAACATCATAACAAAGGTACTAGAGCAGCTGCCTAATATTCTAAAGAATAAATACACTAGTGTCAACTATTCTGGTCGTTGCCAAACGATATTTTTTAAGCAGGTGATTTTTTGTTATTATCGGTTGTATGAGCTTCGAAAATTTGTAAGTTGAATGCGCATGCGCATCAGTTTTATGAGAGTATCTCTAATTAAAATTTTGAGTTTAAATTTTTTTTCACGCATTTCTATTTTACTTTCAATTAGTTTCGAAATACAGTGGAACTTTCATTTAACGAAGCCCATATTTAATGAAATTATCTACTTTTTAAATTTTCTGTTGAACCTTCATTTAGAACGCAATTAACATTTAAATTAATATTCATATTAAAAAAAATCTACTTAGCAAAATTTGTTGCACTTCCGTGCGTGCTCAATATTCATAAGGATAGATTGCTATTAAGACTGATTGGTGAATATATTTCAGCGGATTGTATGAATTGAAATTATGTATTTATTTTATCTTTTAAATAAAAAGGAAAAAATGCGAAAATTTTTCGATATGCTAAGAAAGGGATTCTAGTTCCACGAAAACATTATAGGTTCATTCTCTGAATACTTAAAAAAGATGCGAAAGTTTTAATGAGTGTATCTTTCATAAGTGATCACCACAAAGTAATATTCAGATTTTTTTTTAATTTTTTGATTTTAAAAAGAAGAGAAAACGAGAAATAGAACGCTGCGATTTACTTTTTGTTTCCCTTCCTTTATTACGTGTTTTTTTTATATTATACTAATGAATTTTTTCTTATGTGATTATATTGCATAAAAAAAATTACTATCCATATTAAAACACAGTTTTATAATATTTCCATTTTTATTTGTAGTTTACTATACAAATTTCATGAATTTTCGTGGAAATGTATTCAACGATATTTTTTTCATAACGAAGCATTTAAGTGTAACGAGAAATTTCCTTAAATGGAAGTTTCACTGATAGGTTCATTGCTGGGTGCTTAGTTTCATACGATGGGAGGTTTATCTCACATATGTGATATGACGTACACGTTACATGCAGTGCATGTAACGTGTGACATAACAGCGATTGCACAATATTCTTCTGAAATGCCAGAAAACACGTTTTTTTACCAGTAAATAACATGGTTTGAAGTTGTAATTTTCTAAAGTTTTCTAAGAAAATCACATCTGAGTCACAATGTGACGTCACTGAGTGGTGGTAATTTGGTCACAGATGTGATGTGACCACAGTGACTCGCAGTGACGTCATTGTGACCATGCATGCTATAAAGGATCATTTGAAGAATTTTTGTATATATTTTTTAATTTTCTAAGAAGGTCACATTTCCGTCACAATGTGACGTCACTGAGTGGTGGCATTTTGGTCACAGATATGACGTCACATTTCAGTCACATTGTGACGTCACTGAGGGGTGGCATTTTGGTCACAGGTGTGACGTCACATTTCAGTCACAATGTGACGTCACTGAACGGTGGCATTTTGGTCACAGATGTGACGTAACCACAGTCATTCAGAGTGACGTCACTTTGACCATGCATGCTATGTGGGCAATCATTTATTTAAGATTATTGATTTAACCATTTCTGGCGCAATAATCCCACTCCGGGCAACCCTAATTTATATTCCAAAGCTACAAACGATACCAAGAATATTTTGATAAAATTTTGTTTTTACAACTAACGCTGAAAATAAGTAGCTCTTAATAATTTTTTTAAGTTCCGGTTTCAGACAATTATTTCTCATTTAAAAAACAGATTTTTTTTGGGTCGGAATGGGGAATAAGTAGAAGATAATCTTTTAAGTAGAAGATAATCATGGCAATTAGGAATTATCACATTTTGGCACAATTACCTTATAGGTAAACAAATGGGCATAAAATAACTTTTCTACAACTATTTTACATATACGTTGAACAAGATAGCGTATAACTACATTTCGCGTAAGGTAAAAAGACTATTAACCTCAGATGAACAATGTTCGACTGCAGTGTTCATACAAAACTCTTGACATCCTTCTGCTACTTTAGATGGTGTGAAATTAGAACATTATTGAGAAAACACCGAAAATACTGGCGCTAAATATATAACAATAAATAAAAATTTTGTTAAATCACCATAAAAAGATAAAATAAACAGGACGCGTTTCGAGCTGCAAAATTACTGCTCGTCATCAGCTGATTTGGATCAGCTGATGACGAGCAGTAATTTTGCAGCTCGAAACGCGTCCTGTTTATTTTATCTTTTTATGGTGATTTAACAAAGTTTTTATTTATTGTTAAATTAGAACATTATTGTAAACCTATATGTTTATAAGTTTGAACAAGAGATTAAAAATAATATTTTTTTTGTACTACTTGGTTATACCATCGACCATAAAACTATCGTCAAATTAAAAGATTAAATGCCAATAATGGATGATTGTGAATGTCACATTCAATGATATTAAGTCCGATATACGTATTTAAAACGCCATTAAAAGATTTTTATTTCGATTTTTTATTTGTATTTTAATTAAAATTCTACAGACTCTTTTATTTTTTCGTTTTTTAAAATAAAATGAATGTCAATATGTATATTTTGGCTATTAATTTGGCGATTTGCATAATTTGGCGAAATTGGTCGACGGGACAACATTTTATTTTACGTAAATAATGTCAAAGAATAAAATGGAATACCGTAACTAACGTAAAAAATGTAAAAGAAAAAAATCCATAAAATATGCATTAGCTAAACTCAGAAGCTAAATAATATTAAATCTGCTAAATATTTCACGATGGAAAAATGCAATGAAAATAGCATCAAAATACATTGTTTCACCGAACTGTGATAGTCTTCTCTTAAAACAACTTTTACTGAAGCTTTAATGATTACTCTAAGTGATAACAATGTTATGTGATAAAAAGACATTTCCTTTGAACAAGTTCTGGAATTTTGCGTGACACTAGATTATTTGATGTCGAAAGTCTAAAAAAGATAAGAAAAAATTGTGATAAACTGTTGAGAAAAAAAACATTAAATGAATACTTATTTCACTCTTTTTAAAAGAAGTATAATAAAGTTTTCTATATCAAAGTTGAACATATCAATTATTTCCACTTCTACACTTATAAACAGAAACATACTCTAAAGGATGTTTTTCTTTTGCTTTATATAGGATAATAACAAAATTTCACCAAACTAAATTCACCCTACTTAATCGCATGCTAAAAAGTTCTGAATTTTTCATAAAAATGTTGCTTTTTTGCAGTAAAATAAGTTTACAACTATTCATAAATACTAAACAATTTAACAAAAATATATTTTCTAAAAAGATTAAAATATTAAAATATATCTTTTAAAAAATGTACGATATTGTCAAAATATATACGAATACCTAACAAAAACAAAGGGCATTTATTAGATCACAAGAAACATGTATATATATATATATATATATATATATATATGTTTGTATCAATCTTTTATTTTTGAGTGCAAAAAGACACACTAAATCATGCGTCAGGCATAGATTATGAAACACTTTCTAACTGATTTAGAATAATGTAAAAAAAACTGTATCGTTTAACAAGTTAAAATATTATATCTAATTAAGCAATATGAAAACGCATTTCCTGTTACACAGGGAGTAACTTGTAGTAAACCTGACCAACCTATATTACTTTTATTATATGTGAAATAGTTTAACATAATTAAAGTGCTAATTTATATAATAAAATGCAAACACAAATTTATATAATAATATAATTAAATTAAATAATGTCCCTCTCCTATATACCATTATGTAACGAAACTCTTTGGTGGTGACCTCTAATATATATATATATATATATATATATATATATGTGTGTGTGTGTGTGTGTGTGTGTGTATATATATGTATATTAATTATTCTTTGCACAGTCCATTATAAAAATGTATATTTTAGTACATAAAAGTATATACGGATATGCATTCATGAATGCATATTAATTTAATTAGGTTCCAATAAGTGTAACACCATTAAAAAGAATTTTAAAATATTTTATCCCATCGGCCGGAATGTAAATGAATAATTTTGACTACTCCTTCACTTGAACTATATATCCGATTTCACTAACGTTTTAAATGAATTAACAAAATTTTGAAACCAAAATATATTTAAAATTCAAAATGATTCGGTTGAGTAGTTTTTACACTGTTATATGTTGATGGTCAAAAACGGATCAAAAGACTAGTATAGGGGGAACGTATTTATATAATTATGAACACAAAAAAAAAAGAATCCAGTTAAATTCAAAAGTGCGTGCCGGAATTAAAAAAAGCAATCCCAGAAATTGTTATCCAAAGAAAGAGAACGATTTATTTTGCGTGCTTCTGTAAATGGATCAAAAATGTTATAAATGGCCTGGTCTAAAGTATTCGTCGTGAAATTCAGTGATTTTTATCATTTTCGATACAGTAACATATGTCATTAAAATCCTCTGGAAACTATTTTTCCCCATAAACCACAATGTAATATAATTTTTTTTGGATGCCCTTTTCAATAAACTATTAATACCACATACTTCAGATACGATACCAAATATTTCTACGGGACTCTAAATAAGGTTTGCCTAACGCAATGAATATCTTAATATATTTACGGAAGTTAGAGCATGGGCAGATGGATAGACAGAGAGATAATCCGAATGCATAAACGCTTTTCACCTTTGTTGGAAGGTGTGAAAAACTGAGTCTTAATTTTATAAAAGTTTAATAAAGATTTTCTTTTCTCCTAATATACGTATGTTTGGATTAGAGAAAAATTAGACATAGCCATACACTTACACAAAAAAATTGGTTCAATTCGATGCATAACTTCATGTACTTTTGGTCAGTACAATATTGAAAATGGCACAAAAATCGCAATTGCAGCGCCCCCTTCCGCGGAATATTTCAAAACTGGAGGAGGACCTGCTTGCCAGAGCCAAAAATATTAAAAAAAGTTTGGTTCAATTCTATGCATAACTACATACACTGTTTGACGGTAGAATGGCGACATACAGACACACAGACACACAGACACACAGACATTTTGTAAAAACATATTTTTTGGAATCTGTGACCCATAAAACATGTAAATCCGTCGAAAACCGGAAGTCGAAAAAATTTCGATTACAATACTTTCTTCTATTGAAGATTGAAGAACGTAAAAATTAGGAAATATTGAGTAATAATACTTAACAAGCTAACGAAAAAGAAGCTACGAATTTATTTTAATGATTCACTCTTTCAGTCCTAATACATATACTATTACTACGTTTTCTTTAAGCTAATTTTTACCATAAATAAATAATTAGTATAAATGAGAAAATTTACTTAATTGATTAAAGCAATATATCTGTCCTTTTAAAATAACGAAGCAGTTACTTTCTCCTAAAAAAAATATTCCCTTTAATTTTATTTTATTTCGAAAATTAAAACGATTTTTTCCATTTCTTCCACAGAAAAAGAGAAAAAAAATCTAAAGGAAAAGGATTTTCATATTTTTAGTGTATTTATCTTCCTTAAGATCTTTAAAATAGCTTTTACGTTTTAGTTTTTATTTTCTTAAGTTTTTTAAAGAAAGCAAAAAAGATGAGGTGACATAATTAAACATAGTACGTGTCGTTAATTAAAATATGCAGTAAGTGCAATATTGCGTCTATTATACAGACACTAAACTCTGGATACATGATACAGTCTTTCATCTTTCTGCTTCATTTTGGGAACAGCAATTTTTGAGCTTATTATCCACTATAATTTTCAGAATTTTCAAGTTATGTTTTTGAGATGTTCCAGAAAATTACTCTATACATTTAGGTACCACATTATGCATATTGTTTTATTGCATTCGACTATGCACAGTAAAATAATATTCAGTAAACCTGTTCATTTTTCATACATTTTTTTCAATTCTAATTGCAAGGTATTGTGCATAATTTTTCTGTAATATTTTCTGAAAAGTCAACATTCTAATAAATTAAAATCAATAAATTATAAGCCAAACACTTGGCAAATTTGGTATTGCTTTTATTAAAACATTAATTTTTCTATCCATATTTTTCCATCCTCATAAAAATGAACAGAGTTTATGACAAAAAGCCACTTGATTTATAATCTACAGTTGAGTCAATTTTGCTGTAATTAGTTTTTACAGAGTTATCATATATATATATATATTTGTTCCTTTTCAATTTGTTGAGGGTCCCTATGGTGTTTCCAGAAAAACATTTCAAGGAATACATACCTGTACTTATGCGTTTACACTCTTTCAGTTTCTGAATGTGATTTTCTACATATTTAACTAAACATCATAAATTGCAAGTGATCAGTCATATAGTTTAAATACATAATTTCAGATTGCGAATCTTTCATTTAGAATTCAATGATTTAACTAAAAAAGTGGATAAGCGTTAAGGAAATAATCTAAATAATGAATTATTTTTTTTAACTGTTTTTTTAATAAAAGAAAAATGCCACTTTTTCTTAAATTAATATGTCCTTAATTTTATCAAATTCGGAAAGTTAAAGCAGTTAAAAAAGTTTATTGTAAAAAAAGTGTTTTTTAAGGTTTTTTCTTTATTGCGTTTCTTCTTAAAGATCTTACATATAGGTTATTTTTAAAATATATTTTAAGTGTGACAATTAAGCGTTTGTTGTTTTGTTATTCCGTTTTTTTATGACCTCATTCTTTTACTTACTTTTTGCGTGACAGTCTCTTTATCTTATTTCTTTATCTTTTACTCTCTTTAAAGGTATTTTTATTCGCCGGCTAATACTAATGAAATGGCATTTTTTGTAAATATTTAAATATTTATTTTTTTATTGATATACGTTTGTGTTCTTTTAAGAAAGAAAATCTGAAAAAATAAATGGGTAATACATATTCAGGCTAAAGAAAAACTAATCATGCATTGATTTTAATTATTCGTTATTTAAGCTCTGTAATATAGGATGTCCAACCTCAATGGTGGCGAATGACTAATTCCTAAACCGTTAGTCATAGGCATACAATTGCAGCTACAAAAATGTTTTCAAAGAAATAAAGAAATATTTTAAAAGCTATTGAAATCAGTAAAAACATTTCTTAAAGGTCTCAAGGTGCTATAAATTACATTAAATATTTTTTTCCTGTTACACTTACATGTGAGGAGAAAAAAAAAAGTCCCGTTGGACTATGATTAAAATTGACTAAGTAATAATTGTATAAATTTGCTGCATTTTTTTGTTGCTAATTAGAAGTCATTCATAAATATAGTAGCAATGTAATTTTGTCAGATATATTTTAAAGTGTAAAATTAACATTACAATGCAAATTTGAAATGTTTAATTATTCTAACACATGAATGCCAAACGTAGAATAACACATAGAAATGATCAAAATTAATTTCCTACAAAATGATACATATTTGAAAATATTATTAGGTAACACTAGACTGCAAAAATAAGTTTTTTTTGTTTTGTTTTGTTTACATTTGATAATTAAATATTACGTATTCTGTATCACTGACTCTGAAATTGTTCTTTATTTTTAACAACCACGTAAAGAATTTTTGTAAATCATAAATAACAGATTTAAAAAAAGAAAAAATAGCAAAAATCGATATTATAAAATCGATATTCTTAACTTAAATAGATATTTTGTACTTTTTACCGATGAAACCGAAATGACCTTCATCCGACCCCTCAGCTGGTTAGCTGTAAGAATCACAGTATAAGCCAAAAAATTACGTAAATTACTAAACTAAATTAAAATAAATTTAATTAAAAAAATTATATTTTTTTATAGTATTAAATTTTTGTTACATTTTAACTTTGACATTTACACTTTTAAATCTTATGCTTTTTAAATCCTACGTGATGATAAAAATATATAGAGTAATTTTTAAGAATCAGAGCTAAAATATAGACGAAATTCAAAAATCGAAAGGTTAAAAAAAAAACAATCATCTGCTCTATTTTATGGTATCCAATTATTGTTATTTTTTAACTATGACACATTATCACGAAAATTCCTAAATGGTGATTAAAGTTTAAGGCAATTTTCGGTAATCTATCTCAAACTTTTTATATTTTTTAGTTTAAATGGTAACCACCAAAAATCATAATAATATTGGACTGTCATCGGATTTACGCTAGTATTTAAAAGTCAAACTTGATCGGATGTTTGAAAGTGAGTTAAAATTCAAGTGCAAATTTTGCACAAAAAGAAAATATTACACACAATTGTTGAATTTAAATGAAATAATAATTGTTAATAATAATTATAAAAAGAAGCAGTTTCAAATCCTTACAAAATAAACCATATGTTAAAATGTAATTATTTTGGAAAATCTGAAATTTAATTTCTGCTGTATCTTGAAAACACACTGAGGGAAACCTCCCCTTTTAGGGCCTATATCCCATGTGTAGATAATCGGCCCACATAAAATAAACCAAAGCATGTATAATCATGTTGAATTAAGTTCTTCGAATGCTGTAATAAATTGGCGTATGATCTCTCAAATCATGATCGAACTCATTTGTTTTCAATGCAGGGATGTTGTATAAGTCATGCATTTTTAAAATTTCATAACTCGGCTAATTTTAGTGTTACTTAAACAGGAGATTTTTTGTCGTACTTTTTAGTGTAACAGAAATTGTTTTATAAATTTAACTTAAATAACTTTCACATATCTAAACAACCCAGAACTCACCATGGGGAGGTGGCTACATTTCGAGTTCCACCCACAAACTTCCCTCCCTCCAACTAATGTGGTGTTAGCTATTTACATTACTTAAATACATAATTTATTATTTTATCTGTTTAAGTATCACTTTTAGATGTAACTTTGTCCTTTAGTTTGGTGGTAAAGTCTGATATCATGGGCCTTAATTTAAGTGCGGCCCGAATTAATCCATCTCCTCATTTGGTCATACATACCTTAAGCGATGTTTCCGCTACCAATTTGACGTATATTCTCTGCAGCTTGCGTGTGACCGGGAAATTCTTTAGCATCCCAATCTGGAATATTACTTGATTGGACGAAAGAATGCATTTCCTTGTTAGTTACTCTCGTAAAACAGGTAGAGATAATAATTTAACAGTACTCCAAACAGTTAATTCTGTATAATCTGCCGCATCGAAGTTTAAAGTGACAAGGATAAAGTTTGTGATACCTTTAGCTTGAGAAACAGTCTGTCTGGCTTTTTAAACCCTTCTTAGCACTAGTTCTCTTATGTAATTCCTTTTATGAAAGACGAATGCCATCAGTAGGTTTTCCGGGTGAGCTAAAAATGAGTTTGGTACGATGACAGGGAGAACTACTTGCTTCAGGTAGTTAGGCAAATATCAAGATGTTTCTATTGCTCTGTTCAGATGAATAGATCCGTCTGTAATGTATTACTGCAGTTTATTTCAAACCAAACTGGCATGTAAGATTTCAAAGTAATTGTCAATATGGCTTTTAAGTCATCCGATGGTTTGGTCACGCTCATGTAACGTCTGTGTTAACAAGTGAGCCCTCTGGTGTGTGAAATAGGATCAGGGTCTCACTTTGATAAGTCGTTTGGACTGTTGTCGCTTTAAATTGCTGGACTTACTTAGGTGAAACATATATTTTTGATCCTTGCTCAACATTTGTCTCTCCACTTTTGGAATTTCACAATCACTTCGTTGAAAAGTTTTCACATAGAGATTTTCACATCCAATGAGATTTTGCCCAGTTGGTCTATTGAACGATCTTGAGTCAGTTGTTTCTCCATCCAAATGTTGAAAAAGATGGCGAAAAGGTAATTCAACAAAATGGAATAAACCAATAACACACTGCAGTGATTTGTCCAATATACACGTTAAGCCGTCTAATAGCACCATACCTTCTGATATCTTTCCGCCACCGTCCACTTCCACAGTGTGCTATATCGTATCAGTGAGAACGTTAACGAATTTCATTTTTTAATATATGTATTGTATTATTTTAATTTCATTAACAAATGAATGGATACGAATACGCATATGTCTAGTAATTTTCTTGGTGATCGATGTATACGTATCAGTATCCATTTCACTTGTTAATGTAATTAACAAACAAAATTTGCTGACGCTCTCACTGATACGAAATGGCGCACTGTAGATGAAGATGAAGGCAGGAGAGACGGATGTAAGCGCGTACGGCAATTTTAGTGCTATTTCGTAACAAGGCTGACAGAAGTTACGAGAACTATTAAATACTTTCGCCCTACAGCGATCTCGTGGTTGTAAGATCTAGGTTCTTCAAAAATAGCATAACATACTCAACAGTACAAATTTACTTTTAAATTTTAACATGAGACCACAAACTGAACTCATTTAATTATGTTCGTAATACATCAAAATAACTGAAAATTGAATTTTTCCTGATTTTTATTGAGCTTGCGCAAAAGGAATATATTCTCTAAATTGAATTTATTTATTTTGTTTTTGTTTTTATTAAACAGTAATATATGCAAATATTTTCACTATAGTGATAAAATTTATGTAAAATTTTTAATATGTAACGTTAATTGTAAAAAAAAAAAAAAATCTAAATAGAAAAATGGAAATTTCATTTTTTTTTTTTTTTTTTTTTTTTTTTTTTTTTTTTTTTTAGGTAGTTTTTATTACAAAAAGTAAAAAGCTACCTATTGCAGCCGTCCGGAGGAAAGCACTTCCGGAAAATTTTGGTATATTTTCACCAATCATGACCCCCAGACCCCAAAACCACCCTCCGTTCAAATGTTGACATATATATATATATATATAAATATATATATATCTGATTTTTGTCATGCGATAACTAACGTATTTATGAACCGATTTGAATGAAACTTGGTATGTACATTGTACATACAAATGTCTCGACCGAGTTCGTTGGCCAGCATCATCCGCCATTTTGTTTCAAAATGGTGGCCATTTTAAACTTTTTAAAAAATTTAAACTTTAAAATTAAATGCGAAAAAATCAAAATTTGACAAATATTTTTCTTTCACGTGTTAGAACTTAAAACAAAGATTCCAGAACGCTTTTTATTTTGTCTATATCTTAAAAAATGATTGAGTTATAGCACTTTGAATTTTTCTTATGGCTGACATTTTGAAACGATCTGATTTTTGTCACGTAATAACACGCGTATTTATGAACCTATTTCAATGAAACTTGGTATGTACATAGTACACACAAATGTCTCGACCGAGTTCGTTGGCCAGCATCATCCGCCATTTTGTTTCAAAATGGTGGCCATTTTAAACTTTTTAAGAAATTTAAAATTTAAAATTAAATGCGAAAAAATCAAAATTTGACAAATATTTTTCTTTCACGTGTTAGAACTTAAAACAAAGATTCCAGAACGCTTTTTATTTTGTCTATATCTTAAAAAATGATTGAGGTATAGCACTTTGAATTTTTCTTATGGCTGACCTTTTGAAACGATCTGATTTTTGTCACGCAATAACACGCATATTTAGGAACCTATTTCAATGAAACTTGGTATGTACATAGTACATACAAATGTCTCGACCGAGTTCGTTGGCCAGCATCATCCGCCAGTTTGTTTCAAAATGGTGGCCATTTTTATTTTGTTTTAATTAAAATTTAAAATTAAATGCGAAAAATGAAAATTTGGAAAATATTTTTGTTTTACGTGTTAGAACATTAAAACAAAGATTCCAGAACACTTTTTATTTTGTCTATATCTTAAAAAATGATTGAGTTATAGCACTTTGAATTTTTCTTATGGCTGACGTTTTGAATCGATCTGATTTTTGTCACGTGATAACACGCGTATTTATGAACCGATTTCAATGAAACTTGGTATGTACATAGTACATACAAATGTCTCGATCGAGTTCGTTGGCCAGCATCATCCACCATTTTGTTTCAAATTGGTAACCATTTTAAATTAAAAAAAAATTAAAATTTAAAATTAAATGCGAAAAAATTAAAAGTTGAAAAATATTTTTCTTTTACGTGCTAAAACTTAAAACAACGATTCCAGGACACTTTTTATTTTGTCTATATCTTAAAAAATGATAGAGTTATAGCACTTTGAATTTTGCTTATGGCTGACATTTTGAAACGGTCTGATCTGAACGATCCATCATGTTGCTTAAAAATGGCATACACTTTATGAAATCGTGGAATTTGGTGGCTCTCTAAATCGCTTAAAATAAAACCAGGTTGAATAAAAGATGACTAATTTCTAAAAATTCCTATTAATATTCAGTCTTGACAAAAACTAGTATTCAATCTTATAAAATCACTAATTTTATAAGATTATTTCCACTAACTTGAGCTTAGTATTTTTGAACAATGTAACTTACTTTAAAATAAATAAATATATATATAAGTATATCAAAGCTACCTCTTCCTCCCGGCATTGCCGAAAGGGCTTTTTTTTAGGCGGTTTGCGCGATAAGTCCGAAGAAAAAGTCCGATTTGAAATATTCTTTTTTGTCTTTCGTGCATTTACAAATCGCATCTTTTCCGTACAATAGCGATTCCGAAATAATTGCTTTTGGTTTTTCGCACCAACCTACTATACATCTATGACTAACGGGTCAAAAATTAGCCATTCGCCACCGTATAAAGTGGACACCCAGTATATTCACATGGTTAATTTTTTCATTATTAATTTAGTTAATTTGATCTCATAAATAAATATTTAGTATAAAAATTGAACAATTAACTTACATAATGAAATAAATCGATAATAATGCCATTTGAAATAAAAGAATCGATTTTACATTTCCTAAAAATGATATCGGTTAAGTTTATTTGATTTAGGGAAATAAGATTTTCTTTCTTTTTGTATTTCAATTATATTATGAAGGAAAACAATTTATGGAGATTTTTTACGTTGTATCTACTAGATCTTTGAAATATATTTTTTTAATTCTTTTAAAGTGCAATATTTTTTCGATTTTTTTTTAATCCTCCAGCTTTTTTTTTTTCGTTTTATTATTTTTATGTATTTTTTAAGTTACTTTTTACTCTGCCAGTTTTTTCTTAGTTTTAATTAAAAGTGCTATGATCAAATATGCTGTTACAGGCCACTTAATCCTTTCAAGAGCAGTGGAATAATAATGGTTTATTTGTTTTGAAATAAATAAAAAAAAATTATAAAATTACAATTTCTAATTTTAAATTAAAACTTTTTTTTCAGATTTCAGTGTTTTTTAAATGCATGTTCACTAATAGAATAAATTCATAGGTAAATCACGGTTTTTTTTAATAACCGAGTTTTGAAACTCCTACCTTCAACTATTTTCATGTAGGAAGCATTTGCGCTGCAAGCACCAAAGAAAACTTGCCTCATCTGTCTCTGTTGTCTAGAAATATAGAAAGATTTTTATAAATATTTTATAATAATTCTCATTAAGGCTCCTGTCACCGTCAAACGAAGCTTTTACGAGATAATGATAATCCTAAGTAAAGGTTATTTTCTAATATCTCATTACCGGTTTCGAAAGTTAAAGTAACTTTATAAGAAAATATCTGAAACAAAAATTGAAAATGAAAAAAAGGATTTCTTAACTTTTACTTAATTTAATAATAGTCCCAAAATAACCCCAACTCAATATCGTAAGAGTGACGATAAGATGCATCTCAGCTATCAAATAAAAAAAATACTTTAAAGATGTCGAAATACAAACCAGATATTAGAAAGTAACCTTCCCATAGGATTAGCATTGACTCGTGAGCTCTTCGCCTGACGCGGATGGAATCTTAAGCAACACATTTTTTTTTTTTTTTTTTTTTTTTTTTTTTTTTTTTTTTTTACGATAATGTCGTGAAATGATTAAACTATACCTCGCTTGCTGGGTTTTTATGTTGTTAATTTTTTTCATATGTTTTCTTGTTATTTATATTCAGCAATTTATCTTCCATGTAACAATAAAAAAAACATTAAAAAATCTGATTCATTCGCATTTCTTTATTGAAAAAAAATGTTAGCTATGCTTTTTAATTATTTTCATTTAGCAACCCATCTCTTCTACGTAATTTAACGATAGAATGTAAAAGCTGGCTTATTTGCAAATTACATTGATCTTTTGGCTCAGAAACTTTTTGGTACGAAAACCTCTAAAATAAAAATTAAAGATTCAATATCCCTAGAAGCTATATCATTCTAAAATTATACATATTAATAGGAATGTTTTGTTACATGTATTTTAAGTTGGACCATTTATTTTTATATTAAAAATATGCTTGAACATTCACTAGTTTGGATATTCTGGAAAGAATATAGATTTAATTAAGCTGTAGGATAAACAGGCGGTCACTGCAGATTATATTTTAATGAGTCTAAAATTGTATAAGCTCACTGGAAAGAATCTAAAATTAACACTAGAACAGCCGTATTTTGGACATACCTAAAACCGCCGTTTGGTGTCAATTTGACCCCCATGAGAAATTCAAGCCATATTAAAAAAAATATATTTTTTAAATGATAAATGAGGTTTAAATTGAAAAATATAAAAGTTTTTAAAGGTTTTAGAACTTTTTCTTTTTTATTTATTTAGTTTTTAGAGATCGTTTATCCCAATTTTTACATTCTTTTGAAATGACAGTATATAAATGACAATGTATAATTCAAAATATTTTACTACACAATAGTACACAAATACAATAGATTTAATAATATATATATATATATATATATAAATATATAATAAAATTGATAAGAAAAGAAACAAAAAATAAAAATACAAATAATAAAAATTAGCGCACAACATGTTTCAAAGAGAGAAAATAAAAAATATAATTCCTGAATAAGAATATAAATGTGTTCCAAAGTTATTTAGACATTAGCACAAGTAATACAATATACGTGCTTGATGGTGACATCAACACACTTACCACAAATTGATTTCTGACATCCCTCACAGCTTGCAGAAGTTTTATTTCGTCCCTTGTAATGTTGAAAAGCACATTTCTTTCGCTTCAGGGTCTGTGGTTGATCAATTGAGGGGCATCTGTTGCGCAGCGTGCTACTTCTCAAATCTTCCACAAGAGCAAGAATAAATTCCCGATGCGAAATTGAGGTTTTTGAGCATTCCTTGCAAATTATCCAAGCATTTAGTGCTGCAACATCAAGGACGTTATAAAAGACGTGAAGAGGCCATCTGCTAGTTCCACATCTTGTAGAATATTTTCGTAACATCTGATCTGCTTCATCTACACCATATTTAGTTTTATTGTAGTAAACAAGTGTTCGGCTTCTTTTTTGCACTACTTTCTTCAAACACATTCGTGTGTATAGTGCTCAGAATCACAACATTCTTTTTGTTCTTGCACCTGTATATCGTGAGTATTTTATTTCTATTTTTCAGTGCAGAAAATGAGTATCGTGGGGAAGTTATGTCGCGGCAATAGGAGATAATTCTTCCTTGTTTAGAAGCATCGTCCCAACGATTGTTGTTTTCTTTGCCGAAAGTTGATCGGCAAGCTTTACAGACGTGAAAAAATTGTCTGTAGTGACATTGAGACCAGAGTTTAGATATGGTTGTAGTAATTTCAGCACTACACTTTCTCCAAGTTGTAAATCAGTTGGCCGCTCTTCATCCTTACCTAAATAAGAATAGCCATTTAACACATATTTCGAATTTACATCAATTGCTAGCCAGAACTTGATGCCGAATTTGTCCGTTTAATTTGCCATGTATTGGATGAGTCTGCACCTTGACTTACAAGGCAACAACTGTTCTTCAACGGTTATTTCTTCACTAGGATTATAACATAAATAACAATTTTCAATCAGCTTCTTCCAAGTTTCTGAAGCGAGAGCAAATTTGTCCGTGGCCAGGTGTTCCGATCTGCTACTTCGAAGATCGAATCTGAGATATCGCATGATTTCACGGAAACGATTGCGTGACATTATTTCTTTGAACACAGGTGGTCCTCAACTTTTATTCCATAAGTCATCTGCACAAAGCATTGAATGACCTAGTGCCCCACGGGCGTATAAGAGGGCGAAAAAAGTACCCAGTTCTACAAGAGTAACATACCAGTTGCTGTCATCTCCTAGCTGACGTCGTGCTTCAGCAACTGTGCATGTTTGAATGTGTTTCACCATTGTTTCAGTCACCATCAAACACCAGGCTGAAGATGGATTAGTCCCAATGTTGCGACGAGCATAAGATATTGGTCCACTAGCAATTTTTATAATATTTCGAGCTGGTGTGCGACTGTAGTAGAAGTAGGGGTGCCAGGGTTCATCGGAGTCCAAAGAATACCGCTGGATGACGTGTACTTTTCGTTACTGCTGACAACAGAAAGATTAGATATCTTATTACCTCTTTTTTGCGCACGTCCACGTTCGCGTGAGGTTCTTGATCTTCGAGAAACAGGGGAAATCCCATTGGTAATATATTCTACAGCATCACTGTCACTGCTTTCAGAAGACGACGCATTCTGTAAATTCACATTATCTATGCGAAAATCTTCATCATTACTGTCATCACCACTCATATCTGGATCTAACTGCTCCAGGAGCGCAAGGCACTCCTGTGTACTCAATCCTCTCCGAATTTTTTTAATAAAGGAAAAAGACTACACTTAAGAGATTGTCGTAAAAATTGTTGAGATCTCAAAGATTGTCGCAATCGAAATCTTTGAGAAAAACACTGCTGTGGAAAAAGGTTTCAAATTTCGTTTTCGGCCGTAGCTCTAGAAGAACGATTTTCCCTCCAAAAATTCTGTAGTACGCCAGTGTTGCTAGGATGCGTACGCATTTCAGAGAAGAGTCAGTAGGCTTTGAAGAACGCCTCCCCTCCCCCCTAATTGAACTGGCGCGCGCAATAGAGAGAAGACTACGCCCAACCCCCCCTCTCCGCGTCGCTATGCATCATCGAAACAAAGTAAAACTTGAGTTTACTTATCTCTTTTTTGTCATCGCGATAAGAAATGTGTGTTCCCTCGTGCGCAGTAATCAAAACCGAGATATGGCGAATTCAAAAACAGACTTTGTCTTGAAAATTTATCATTTTTCTTATGGGGGTCAAAACGACACCTGATGGCTGTTTTAGGTATTTCTTTGATTATTTTTTTTAATAATTAATATAGAAAGATGAAACATTGTCACAGTACGCTTAATATAATTTTAGAAAAAGTAAAAAAAAAAATGAGCTGCTTTGTTCGCTTACATGTTGAAATAAAGCATTGGAAATTGAAAAAAAATGCGAAATGACCCCAACGGCGCTTCTAGTGTTAAAAGGAAGCAGATTAAGAAATAATAAATTTACGATTTCCAATTTGACACATGCTTATTGATATTCTCGGGGTCAAAATTATTTAAAAATCTCTACAAGTCGATGAGAACACAAGAGGCTAGTTTTAGTAATTATCATTCTACTTTATGAGCCATTTCAAAAAACAAACGATCATTTCTTTCTAAGGAAAAGAATTAATTATTTTTTCGTCACCAAGAAACCAAGAGAGTAGAAATTCAAAATCATATCTTCTATTCAGATCAAATGCTTACTCGATTCATGTAGCTTGGAAATTTGCATTTCCAATTAAGATATTCAGAAAATGACTTCTAGGTGAAGTTGGTATTTACTTTTCTCAGTGTTGTATAATCGACCACATAAAGTTATTACGCAGACATTGTAAACTTTTTCTTCTAAGTTTATGTGTAAATCAATTAAAGTATACGTTATTTCTAAGAGAAGGATGTGCATTGGAGAGCGTTTTTAAGAGAACTCGCAAAAAGGCGATTTATAAGATATAAACACATCAAATATATGAGAAATTCCAAGGTGAATTTGTGTATCTGCTTACATTAAGAAGGTCCAAGATGGAAAAATTTTTCATTTTAATATATATATATATATATATATATATATATATATATTTAATTTTCTTTTTCTTTTTTTTTCATTTAAAATTACGTTTACATCACTTTATTATCTTGTTTGAAAAAGGAAATATTATGTTTGTTTCTTTGTTTTCAAAATGTAGCTTTCAAGCAAAGATACTCATCCAAACGGCTTCTTGTGAAAATCTGTTTTTCTTCATGATGGGATTTCTCCCCATTTCTCGTATTTAAATTGTTATAAATCAAGAAACGTTAAAGTTACATGGTTCAAAATTGGAACAGTTATTTTTCAACTATTTTAATTCTGAAAATTTAAAAGAATGTATAAAAACTTTTGGAATTTCTTTTTCCAAATCAAAACGTTGGATTTTACAAGAAACTAGTTTTTTTTTTTTTTTTTTTTTTTTTTTTTTACTTTAAATATTTTTAATTTTTATTTAATATTTTTTAAAATGCTTATTGAAAATGAAAGCCTTTTCATTTTAATTTATTTAAATGTAAAAAAATGAAATTCTACAAATAATATTTCGATTTAAGATTATATATATTTAAATTACCGCACTTTTTAAATAAGTTTTGATAATTATAATTTGATATTTTTTTAGTTATGAGAAGTTTTATCATGTGACTCTGTTTACAAATTATGTGGTTAACCATCTCAAAAACTTCAAAATCTTAACTCAATAAAAATTATTTTGAAATGTACCTAGACCCTTTTAAATTGGCCATTTTCTTTTTATTGTAATACTAGCTGACCCGCCCGGCGTTGCCTGGGTCCGTATTAACAATATTAAACGAACTTGAAATTTGTATGATTTTATCATTAACTCGAAACATGCAGAAATGCATTGTCTGAAATACGTAGCCACTGAGTGGGTGAAAAGTCGGTTTAAAAAACAGCTAATGTTAAGCTCTAAAAATACTCAAAATGAGCGATGGGAAACGCGGGAGGGAATATGTATCCAAAGACTGCGTGATTTTCATGTTAAAGTGTTGATATTTATCAAAAATCACTGTTAAGTCACATAGCTAATTATTTTTTTCACATAGAAATCCCAAGTGAAATATTTTGAACTAGCTGACCCGCCCGGTGTTGCCCGGGTCCGTATTAACAATATTAAACGAACTTGAAATTTGTATGATTTTATCATTAACTCGTTACATGCAGAAATGCATTGTCTGAATGCATTGTCCACTGACTGTGTGAAAAATCTGTTTTAAAAACAACAACTAATATTAAGCTCTAAAAATACTCAAAATGAGCAATGAAAAACGCGGGAGGGAATATGTATCTAACGATTGCATGGTTTTCGTGTTAAAAAGTTGAAAATTACCCGTAAAAATCACTCTTAAGTCACGTAACTAATTATTATTTTCACATACAAATCCCAAGTGAAATATTTTGAATTTCAAACTAATTATATCACCCTTAAATCCGACTATACAATGAATGAAATCGATACACGATGGTATCTAAAAGATTGGTATATAGTATTATAATTACAGAGCTATTTAATAAAAGTAAGTGTTATTTTTAATCAAATCTTGCGTAATGTTCACTATGTGTATAAATTCCTAACCTTAACCTTTTGTACCGTAAGCAGAACCTGTCTGTAACCTAACAGCGACTTAACAGTATCCTACCGTAAATTAAATATAACAGAAATGTAATCTAGCCTTCCCCTTTATTGTAACATATTCTTATTCTAACCATAACATAAATGCAATTTAACTTTAATCTAACTTTAACCTAAATAATATAATAGAAAAAAAACATTTTAAAAAATTACTATTTCTTTGTAAAATATGTTTCAGCTGTAATTCATTTCTTTCAATTCGTTTTATTAATACAAAATTCCTTCCTCGTGCTTTTGTTTGAGACATTAAAATTTCAGCGATAAATGGTTTAATATTGCAAACCTTTTTTTCGATTTACTTCGCCTCCACCTATCTTTTTCTCCATGGTGTACAGCAGCTGTGATTTAAAAAAAAATCCTCATTTAAACTGACAGTTTTCCAGTCTATGAATTTTAAATGTCTGTCAGAGCTTTTTTAATTATTTCTCCGAAAATTTTATGCAACCAATCAACCATAAGAAAATGAAAGGGAAAAAAGGCGATTTTTTATGAGAGTGAGTTTTGGAATTTAATTAATTACTCAGTTAATAAATAGAATTTTTAAATTCTGAGCTTCAGGTGCATCAGGAGAGACATTGGGCTACTCACAAAAAAATTTTGAGCTTCGTACGTGCTGTAGATTTTGCTAGCCATCGCAGACACACAGACACACAGACACCACACAGACACACACACAGACAGACAGAGCGTTTTGTTCTTTTATTAGTATAGATATCAAACTAATTATATCACTCCTAAAGCCGACTATACCATGAATGAAATCGAAACTGGCTGGTAGCTAAAATGTTGGTATGTAGTATTATAATTTCAGAGCCATTTAACAAAAGTAAGTGTTATTTTTCATCAAATCATGCGTAATGTTCACTCTATGGATAAATTCCTAACCGTAAACTTTTGTACCGTAACCATAACCTGGCTGTAACCTAACTTTGATTTAACAGTACCTTACCGTAAATTAAATATAACATAAATGTAACCTAACCTTCACTTTATTGTAACATATCCTTATTCTAACCATAGCATAAATGAAATTTAACTTTAACCTAACTTTAACTTGACCGTGACCTAAAGGTAACCTAACGGGAAATTAAATATAATCAAAGACTTACCGTAATGTAATTGCAACCTAAATGTTATCAAACCATATATTGGTTTCAGGTCCAAGGAAATTATTTTGTCTTGTTCGGATCTGGTTATGATTCATTAGAACATTTTTGTCGGGTTCTGATTTCGTTCGGTTCAGATTATAGATATTTTTTGATATTGAGTTTTATTGTTTGGGTCGTATTCATGTCCATGGAAATTATTTTGCCTTGCTCGGATACAGTTATGGTTCTTTGGAATATTTTTGTCGGGAACAGATTTGTTTCAATTCAGATTTCGGCTTTTTCTTCAAATGGAATTTTTGGGTTCGGGTTTTCTTGCGTGTTCACGGAAATTATACTGCCTTGTTCGAATAAGAACATGCTTCACTGGAATATTATTTTTCAAGTTCAGATTTGGTTCAGTTCAGATTTCGTGATTTTTTCAAAGAAATTTTTTAAGTTCAAATTCGGTTCATCTGAATGGAAATTTTTTGTCTTATTCAGAACAGGTTACGATTCTTTGGAATATTTTTTATCAGGTTCCGATATGGTTCGATTCAAATTTCAGGTATTTTTTCAAATAGAATTTTTAGGTTCGGATCTCGTTTATGTCCACGGAAATTATTTTGTCATACTCGAATTCCAGTTATGATTCTTTCGAATATTTTGGTCGAATTTCGGTGTGGTATGGGTAAAATTTCAGTTTTTTTTTTCAAATCGAATTTTTTATGTTCGAGTTGGGTTTATGTCCATAGAAATTATCTCGTCTTGCTTGGATTGGGTTATAGTTCTTTGGAATATTTTGTCAAGTCCAGATTTGGTTCAATTCAGATTTTGGGTTCTTTCTTCAAATATAACTATTGAGTCCGGGTCTTATTGCATGTTCACGGAAATAATTCTGTCTTATTCAAATAAGGACATGCTTCACTGGAATATTTTTGCCAAATTCAGATTTCGTTCAGTTCGCGATTTTTTCAAAGAAATTTTTTGGGTTCGGATTGTGTTCATGTCCATGGAAATATTTTGTCTTGTTTGGATCCGGTTGCGTTTCTTTGAAATAGTTTTGTCAGATTCAGCTTTGGTTAGATTCGAATTTCAGGTATTTTTTTGAATGAGAGTTTTAGGTTCGTATCAGGTTCATGTCCACGGAAATTATTTTGTCTTACTCGAATCCGGTCATGGTTCTTTCGAATACTTTGGTCAGATTTAGATGTGGTTTGGGTCAAAGTTCAGGATTTTTCAAGCGGAATTTTTTAGGTTTGAGTCGGATTTATGACCATGGAAAGTATTTTGTCTTGCTGGGATCGGGTTATAGTTCTCTGGAATTATTTTACCGGTTTCAGATTTCGTTCGAGACATATTTCGGTTTTTTTAAAGAAAACATTTAGGTTCGGGTCAGGTTTCATGCCCACGAAAATTATTTTTCCTTGTTTGAATCGGGTTATGCTTCACTTGAACATTTTTGCGGGATTTAGATTTGGTTCGGATCAGTTATCAAATCCATAGTTTTTTCCAAACAGAATTTTTAGGTCAGGGTCGGGTTTATACTCACGGAAATTTTGTGTATCACGGATCGGAGTGTGGCCTGTTTTTTTTTTCTGGTTGGGATCGGGTTATGTTTAAATTAGTCTAAACATTAAGGTTATAATCAGTTTTGCTACTAATCTTTTTATGGCTATTTCTGATAGATAATTTACTTTGCTATTTGATAATTTATTATGGTGAATGAATCGTTTGCGGATGCAAACAATTGTACGCCAAACAGCTACTTTATTTTTGTTTTAAAAACAAATTAAAGCCATCTTAAAGTTTTAAATTGAATAGAACGCATTTAAATTTAATCAATGTTAAAAAAAAAAAAAAAAAAAAAAAAAAAAATATATATACGTGTGGCACTCGGGGACTGCCGCGGTAAAGCTATTGCATAGCATTTTTTATTAACTTATGCAAAAATACCACGTCAATGTCTGCCGAAGTCTACCGAAGGATACCGTGCCGAACTCTACCGAAGGATACCGTGCCGAAGTCTGCCGAACTGAAACGTCGTTAGCCGGAGTGTTAGGATTTTTTCTCGTTACGGAATTTCTAGATTCGGTCGCCGTGCTCAAAGCCCGCGATAAAAGCTATGCAATAGCTTAAAAAATTACCAAACAAAATTTGGCCGCGCTACGAAACTTAGATCGCGAGTTAAAAGCATTTTAAATTTTTCGACCCTCACCGTGGGGGGTCTCATGTCACCAAAAATTAACTCTGCCTCATAATAAATTAACAAACAAAATTTGGCCGTGCTACGAAAATTAAATCGCGAGTTATAAGCATTTTAAATTTTTCGACCCTCACCATGGGGGTCTCCTGTCACCAAAAATTAACACTGCCTCATAGTGAATTAACAAACAAAATTTGGCCGTGCTACAAAAAATATATCGCGAGTTATTTTTCATTTTAAATTTTTCGACCTTCACGGTGGGGGGTCTCCTGTCACCAAAAATTAACACTGTCTCATAATAAATTACCAAACAAAATTTGGCCGCGCTACGAAAATTAGATCGTGAGTTATAAGCATTTTTAATTTTTCGATCCTCACCGTGTGGGGGGCTCCCGTCACCAAAAAGTAACATTATCATAATAAATTACCAAACAAAATTTGGCCGCGCTGCGAAAATTAGATCGCAAGTTATAAGCATTTTAAATTTTTCGACCCTCACCGTGGGGGGGGGGTCTTCTGTCACCAGAAATTAACAGTCTTGTAATAAATTACCAAACAAAATTTGGCCGTGCTACGAAAATTAGATCGCGAGTTATAAGCATTTTAAATTTTTCGACCCTCACCATGGGGGGTCTCCTGTCACCAAAAAGTAACATTATCATAATAAATTACCAAACAAAATTTGGCCGCGCTGCGAAAATTAGATCGCGAGTTATAAGCAATTTAAATTTTTTGACCCTCATCTTGGGGGGTCTCCTGTCACCAAAAATTAACACTGACTCATTATAAATTACCAAGCAAAATTTGGCCGCGCTACAAAAATTAGATCGCGAATTATAAGCATTTTAAATTTTTCGACCCTCACAATGGGGATTTCCTGTCACCAAAAATTAACAATGTCTCATAATAAATTACCAAACAATATTTGGCCGCGCTACAAAGTTAGATCGCGAGTTATAAACATTTTTAATTTTTCAACCCTCATCGTGTGGGGGTCTCCTGTGACCAAAAATTAACACTCTCTCATAATAAATTACCAAACAAAATTTTGCTAAGCTACGAAAATTAGATCGCGAGTTATAAGCATTTTAAATTTTTCGACCCTCACTATGGGGGTCTCCTGTCACCAAAAATTAACACTGCCTCATAATAAATTAACAAACAAAATTTGGCCGTGGTACAAAAATTAGATCGCGAGTTATAAGCATTTTAAATTTTTCGACCCTCACCGTGGGGTGTCTCCTGTCACAGAAAATTAACAATGTCTCATAATAAATTACCAAACAAAATTTGGCCGCGCTACGAAAAGTAGATAGCGAGTTATAAGCATTTTGATTTTTCGACCCTCACCATGGGGGTCTCTTGTCACCAAAAATTAACACTGCCTCATAATAAATTCCCAAACAAAATTTGGCCGCGCTACGAAACTTAGATCGCGAGTTATAAGCATTTTAAATTTTTCGACCCTCACCATGGTGGGTCTCCTGTCACCAAAAATTAACAATGTCTCATAACAAATTTTCAAACAAAATTTGGCCGCGCTATGAAAATTAGATCTTAAGAAACATAAGTTTGAGATTTGATATCCTAATATCTGAAAAATACCGCGTTAGTGTCTGCCGAAGTCTACCGAAGGATACCGTACCGAAGTTTGCCGAGCTGAAACGACGTTAGCCGAGTGTTAGGTTTTTTCGTTACCGATGTGTTAGGATTTTTCGCGTTACGGAATTTTTGGATTCGGTCGCCGCGCTCAAAGCCCGTGATAAAAGCTATGCAATAGCTTAATAAACTCATAGAAAAGTGTTGTGTAATGTTTTTTACTGCAACACAGCTAATGACTCATACATTCTAATGTTCGAAATGCCATAAATATGCGTACAACCATATAGTAAAAAGAACCATATAGTAAAAGAACCAGTATTTCTTTGTTTTTGTTTTTTACCTTTTAAACTGTTATTGAATAGATGACTAAAATTTCATTTAAAAATAACGTTTTCTGCCATTATTGCCTGTAATACACGATCAGATGCATGAAAGATACAATTAGATCAATCATAGGCAAGAATTATTTGATTATTTTTATCATATGACTTTGAAATATCAATACAGAAGCATCATTTAAGACTTTGCTTGAAAAATCAACATTCTTTCATCGATGTCTTAAAATCGTCTGCACTCTGAAATCTAGATTTTAGATTATTATTATTATTTAAGTGTTCATGCATGATTTTAAAAATCTTTTTATCACTATATTTTATAAATTGAAATGGAATTATTAATATGCTGTTAAATCATAAGCATTTTTCATCTACGTTATAAAGTATTAAAAATTTCTGAAAAAAAAGAGAAAAGTTTTAGTAATACAATTTTTTACTTCAAATCATACGTTTTCAATATTTTATTTAATTTTGTTTTGACATTTCATTATTTTTAATTTTCCAACCTCAATTACTTTAAAAGCAAACAATTATTTTAATAAATAATATAATAGAAAAAAAATACGTGTGGCACTCGGTTACTGCCGCGGTAAAGCTATTGCATAGCATTTTTTATTAACTTATGCAAAAATACCACGTCAATGTCTGCCGAAGTCTACCGAAGGATACCGTGCCGAACTCTACCGAAGGATACCGTGCCGAAGTCTGCCGAACTGAAACGTAGTTAGCCGGAGTTTTAGGATTTTTTTTCGTTACGGAATTTCTAGATTCGGTCGCCGCGCTCAAAGCCCGCGATAAAAGCTATGCAATAGCTTAAAAAATTACCAAACAAAATTTGGTCGCGCTACGAAAATTAGATCGCGAGTTATAAGCATTTTAAATTTTTCGATCCTCACCGTGGGGGGTCTCCTGTTACCAAAAATTAACGCTCTCTCATAATAAATTACCGAACAAAATTTGGCCGCGCTACGAAACTTAGATCGCGAGTTATAAGCATTTTAAATTTTTCGACCCTCACCATGGTGGGTCTCCTGTCACCAAAAATTAACAATGTCTCATAACAAATTACCAAACAAAATTTAGCCGCGCTATGAAAATTAGATCTTAAGAAACATAAGTTTGAGATTTGATATCCTAATATCTGAAAAATACCACGTTAGTGTCTGCCAAAGTCAACCGAAGGATACCGTACCGAAGTTTGCCGAGCTGAAACGACGTTAGCCGAGTGTTAGGTTTTTTCGTTACCGATGTGTTAGGATTTTTCGCGTTACGGAATTTTTGGATTCGGTCGCCGCGCTCAAAGCCCGTGATAAAAGCTATGCAATAGCTTAATAAACTCATAGAAAAGTGATGTGTAATGTTTTTTACTGCAACACAGCTAATGACTCACACATTCTAATGTTCGAAATGCCATAAATATGCGTACAACCATATAGTAAAAAGAAATTAATAGAGTGGCAGAATAATGTCTTGGGGTGACGCAAAAAATGTAACTCTAAAATCCGCTACATTAAGTCCAAATAAGCACCAACAAAACCATGTGCTTTGAAACTCCGATCAATTCAAACTGGTTTAAACCAGTATTTCTTTGTTCTTGTTTTTTACCTTTTAAACTGTTATTGAATAGATGACTAAAATTTCATTTAAAAATAACGTTTTTTGCCATTATTGCCTGTAATACACGATCAGATGCATGAAAGATACAATTAGATCAATCATAGGCAAGAATTATTTGATTATTTTTATCATATGACTTTGAAATATCAATATAGAAGCATCATTTAAGACTTTGCTTGAAAAATCAACATTCTTTCATCGATGTCTTAAAATCGTCTGCACTCTGAAATCTAGATTTTAGATTAATATTATTATTTAAGTGTTCATTCATGATTTTAAAAATCTTTTTATCACTATATTTTATAAATTGAAATGGAATTATTAATATGCTGTTAAATCATAAACATTTTTCATCTACGTTATAAAGTATTAAAAATTTCTGAAAAAAAAGAGAAAAGTTTTAGTAATACAATTTTTTACTTCAAATCATACGTTTTCAATATTTTATTTAATTTTGTTTTGACATTTCATTATTTTTAATTTTCCAACCTCAATTACTTTAAAAGCAAACAATTATTTTTATAAATAATATAATAGAAAAAAAATACGTGTGGCACTCGGGGACTGCCGCGGTAAAGCTATTGCATAGCATTTTTTATTAACTTATGCAAAAATACCACGTCAATGTCTGCCGAAGTCTACCGAAGGATACCGTGCCGAACTCTACCGAAGGATACCGTGCCGAAGTCTGCCGAAATGAAACGTCGTTAGCCGGAGTGTTAGGATTTTTTCTCGTTACGGAATTTCTAGATTCGGTCGCCGCGCTCAAAGCTCGCGATAAAAGCTATGCAATAGCTTAAAAAATTACCAAGCAAAATTTGGTCGCGCTACGAAAATTAGATCGCGAGTTATAAGCATTTTAAATTTTTCGATCCTCACCGTGGGGGGTCTCCTGTTACCAAAAATTAACGCTCTCTCATAATAAATTACCAAACAAAATTTGGCCGCGCTACGAAACTTAGATCGCGAGTTATAAGCATTTTAAATTTTTCGACCCTCACCGTGGGGGGTCTCATGTCACCAAAAATTAACTCTGCCTCATAATAAATTAACAAACAAAATTTGGCCGCGCTACAAAAATTATATTGCGAGTTATAAGCATTTTAATTTTTTCGACCCTCAGAGTGGGGGGGGGTCTCCTGTCCCCAAAAATTAACACTGTCTCATAATAAATTACCAAACAAAATTTGGCCGCGCTACGAAAATTAGATCGCGAGTTATAAGCATTTCAAATTTTTCGACCCTCACCTTGGGGGGACTTCTGTCACCAAAAATTAACACTGCCTCATAATAAATTACCAAACAAAATTTGGCCGCGCTACGAAAATTAGATCGCGAGTTATAAGCATCTTAAATTTTTCGACCCTCACCATGGGGGTCTCCTGTCACCAAAAATTAACACTGCCTCATAATAAATTAACAAACAAAATTTGGCCGTGCTACAAAAATTAGATCGCGAGTGATAAGCATTTTAAATTTTTCGACCCTCACCGTGGGGGGGGGGTCTTCTGTCACCAAAAATTAACAGTCTTGTAATAAATTACCTAACAAAATTTGGCCGTGCTACGAAAATTAAATCGCGAGTTATAAGCATTTTAAATTTTTCGACCTTCACCATGGGGGTCTCCTGTCACCAAAAATTAACACTGCCTCATAATGAATTAACAAACAAAATTTGGCCGTGCTACAAAAATTAGATTGCGAGTGATAAGCATTTTAAATTTTTCGACCCTCACCGTGGGGGGGGGGGTCTTCTGTCACCAAAAATTAACAGTCTTGTAATAAATTACCTAACAAAATTTGGCCGTGCTACAAAAATTATATCGCGAGTTATTTTTCATTTTAAATTTTTCGACCTTCACGGTGGGGGGGGTCTCCTGTCACCAAAAATTAACACTGTCTCATAATAAATTACCAAACAAAATTTGGCCGCGCTACGAAAATTAGATCGTGAGTTATAAGCATTTTTAATTTTTCGATCCTCACCGTGTGGGGGGCTCCCGTCACCAAAAAGTAACATTATCATAATAAATTACCAAACAAAATTTGGCCGCGCTGCGAAAATTAGATCGCAAGTTATAAGCATTTTAAATTTTTCAACCCTCACCATGGGGGTCTCCTGTCACCAAAAATTAACACTCCCTCATAATAAATTAACAAACAAAATTTGGCCGTGCTACAAAAATTAGATCGCGAGTTATAAGCAATTTAAATTTTTTGACCCTCATCTTGGGGGGGTCCCCTGTCACCAAAAATTAACACTGTCTCATAATAAATTACCAAGCAAAATTTGGCCGCGCTACAAAAATTAGATCACGAGTTATAAGCATTTTAAATTTTTCGACCCTCACAATGGGGGTTTCCTGTCACCAAAAATTAACAATGTCTCATAATAAATTACCAAACAATATTTGGCCGCGCTACGAAAAGTAGATCGCGAGTTATAAGCATTTTAAATTTTCGACCCTCACGGTGGGGGGGGCTCCTGTCATCAAGAATTAACACTGTCTCATTAAAAATTACCAAACAAAATTTGGCCGCGCTATGAAAATTAGATCTTAAGAAACATAAGTTTGAGATTTGATATCCTAATATCTGAAAAATGCCGCGTTAGTGTCTGCCGAAGTCTACCGAAGAATACCGTACCGAAGTTTGCCGAGCTGAAACGACGTTAGCCGAGTGTTAGGTTTTTTCGTTACCGATGTGTTAGGATTTTTCGCGTTACGGAATTTTTGGATTCGGTCGCCGCGCTCAAAGCCCGTGATAAAAGCTATGCAATAGCTTAAAAAACCATTTAAAAAATTACTATTTCTTCGTAAAATATGCTTCAGCTGTAATTCATTTCTTCCAATCCGTTTTATTAATATAAAATTCCTTCCTCGTGCTTTATTTTGAGACATTAAAATTTCAGCGATAAATAGTTTCATATTGCAAACCTTTTTGTTTTTGTTTACTTCGCCACCACCTATATTTTCCTCCATGGCGTACAGCAGCTGCGATAACAAAAAAAAAAAAAAAAAAACCTCATTTAAACCGACAGTTTGCCAGTCTATGAATTTTAAAGGTCAGTCCCAGTTTTTTAAATTATTTTTGCGAAAGTTTTTTGCAACCAACTAACCACAAGAGAATGAAAGGGAAAAAAGCTAAAAAAAGCGATTTTTTATGAGAGTGAGGTTTGGACTTTAATTAATTTCTCAGTTAATAAATAGAATTTTGAAATTCTGAGCATCAGGTCCATCAGGAGAGATATTGGGCTACTCTCAGGAAAATTTTGAGCTTCGTACGTACCGTAGTTTTCGTTAACTATCGCAGACACACACACACGCACACAGAGCGATATGTTATTTTATTAATATAGATTTAAAAAAAGAATTATGACTTTTAATGTATTATAAATTGATTCCGTTTAAAAGAATAAGGATTACAGTCAATTTAATAAACAAGATATGCTGAGTCAAATAACGGAAGTTTTCAGGAAGGATAAGAGAAACGTAAACATAATTTATATATGCATGGTTTTATTATTAATCTTTTACTTAAAAACACTAATAAACTTCCAGACTTCTAGATTAAATTTGTATGTATTTGACAAAAATAAAAAAATTAATTTATTGAAATTTCTGGAAAAGCCTTTTTTTTCCTTTATTACCATGTACAAAGAAAATAAACTATTACAGAAAACTTTTGAGCATATTTTAGTCAAATGTTTTCAGAATGCATTTCTTATAAAATGTTAGGTTCTGAAAACAGAATCTAAGTTCTATGCGTTAATATTATCATTTTATAAGAACTCATGAATAAAAAATTGTAATAGAAAACAAATTTTTTGACTAATTTTCAGATTTTGCAATTATTTTAAAGATATTGAAAATCGCCCTTTCAGTGCACAAGTAGCATGCAGTACAAAAAGAAATTGAAATAATTTAGTTATTTAAACGTTTTCTGGCGTAAGAAAGAAATTTTTCTAAAAAAGGTAAAGCAATAAATATGAAGATATTGCTAAAATTTAATGTTTTTTACATTCATCTGTGTTTTGATTGCACTATAAAAACGTTTATTTAAACAATAGCGTGCATTAAAAAAAGTTTTGATTGTAGGCAAGTATCTTAATTTGTAAAAGAGACAGTTATGCAAAAAAATAGGAATACAGGAAGTTGAGATGTATTTAGTTCAATTAAGAAAACTTTTTATGCTGTAAGTTCCAAATTTTGCCCCCCCCCCCCCCCCCAAAAAAAAAAAAAAAAAACACCTCTATTTTTCTTTTAAAAATGAAGATATTTGAAAATCTTACTTTGGAAGTGCTCTTAGAATTAGGCTGAAAGAACACTTAAATTATGCTCAAAGTCAAGTATTTGAGAAATGTACAGCTGTTAAACAGTATCAAATTACAATCATTAGTATATATTTTTTTATTTTTTTTAATCCAGAGGCTAAAATTATTCAAAAATGTAGTTCAATTTTCTATCTAAAATTTTACTCTATTCATAAACATTTTTCATCCTTAGTGAATGATATTACCAGCACCTCTTTTCTGTCGCTACTGTAATTAGATCCAGCGCAGTGAATCATTTTTTTAGCTAGTTTTCGTCAATTCTTTAAGATATGTAAACTTTTCCATTTGCCTTTTAAATCAGTTAAATAGTCATCACACGGGGCTATAATCCAGGAATTTTCGAACACATTTTAATCTACTCCCCCCCCCCATCGCTCTGAAAAGGGAATAGAAGAATCCTCAATAGGGCCTCATTCGATGCTTTTTTGTGCCCTATTTCTACGTATTTGGGCGTTGAAATTGTGTTAGAGATCCTAGCTTATGTATAAAAATTCGTAAAACTTGGTTTATGTATGTTTTTTATAGAAAGAGTAGTTATAAAGCTACTTATGAAGTAAAGGAGAGAAAAATAAGGGGGAATCAATAATTTAGAAATTTATAAAAATGTAGAAGATTCAGTAATAAATACAAAGTCTTTAAACTTAACTAAAGGAATGAATATAAACGAAACATGTCTTTCATTAAATAAAATGGGTTTTGCAGTTTAAAAATAGTGGGTCAAACTGAAGAAGTATATCCGAAATATGCCAGTCATTAAATAAAAGAAATATTGCAAAATAAAATTAATGGTGTGAATAGTTTTTAAAACGAAACAAGGAAACTCTACTCTCACTTGTGGTGTAATACAGCCAAACCTATTAACCCCATCGAGACGAGAGTTCTTTGCTTAACTCTATATTTTTAACATCTGTTTTTCAAAAAAGAAAATTTTACTAAATGAATCGCATAGTAGTTTATCTTTACAATAAAAAATAAGTGGTGGGAATAATGAAGAATTCGGAGTACCTTAAGTTGAAAGTATACAAATGCTCTTTCCCAAGGAGTTAATTAGTTAAATGTATTGTATATATATATATCCTTGCTGCAATACAAATGTATTCAGTTACGAATTATCCTAACTAACACTTCTCGGTCTTAAAGAGTTAATTAGATGCAGAAATCATTAAAAATGAAAGTCACTATTGCAGCTAGAATTAATGGAATTTAGAAAAATACATTAACGTCAAAGTATTTGGCGTTACTGCGTTTTCGAAGACATTCACTCACAGTGTTTTATTTATATCAAAATCCGTATAAGATGTTTTAACAACCTGCTTCAAATATCCTGTGTAAGAAAATTTATAAATGACATTTCGTGTAGAAAAATACATTGCATTTTATTTATTTATGTTTGTTTTATATTTTTTCTGTTTTGAATGCGTTTATATATATTTTTTTTTTAATCACGCAAAGCATCGTTAATGTGGTATGCTGTCACACTCAAAAATGCTTTGCAGAATATTATAAATAATGACTTTTACATTACAAGTGTTAAAAAAAGCTGTTTACCTTTTATATAGTGGAAGGTAATAAAATCTTGAATGAGTGAAACTAGCAAAAAATATGATTTTTTTTAAATTGCCAACATCTGTAATAAGAATCATGCGTGATACCTTAGTTTGCACGGCATATCGTGGAGGGGATTTTTCGAAACTTCTAAACTCCTTAGATAATGAGTCAAATAACTGTATTAATACCAGTGTCTTGATGGAATTTATAATTTGTTATTAATCTTAAAATATACAAATAAATACTTAAAAGGTGTTGCAAAGATACATATCATTTATTTTTTACTTAAGATCTACCGGATGCCCATGCATCCATTTTCAAAGGAATAAAAGAAGATAATTGTTTAGAAAAAAAAAAAAAAACACAAACACGAACAGTTTGCGTGAGCAAACAAAGTTACGTGGAGGTCATCGAAACACCAAGGATATTGTACCAGAGTGCGGGAACATTATAAGAAATGACATCATTACAAACAGTATAATTCCTAAGCAAAATTTAAATGGATTCATGGATAATTGAAGAGTAATAGTTAGATGTTGAAAAGATTATTTTAGCTTTGTCGAAATTTATGAAAATAATAAAATATTGCTTTGCTAAAATATAATATTAAATTAATACCTAAAGCTCCTGGAAAATTAAAAGATTTAATTCATAACAAAATTTATCTAATTCCAGATTATGGAAAAGCAGGTATTTGTATGATTCCATTCACTACAGAATATCAAAAATGCTTATTCTATATTGGCCAGACATCTGGAAAATTAAAAGTAAGACTGAAAGTGCATTTTTCTAATATACAGGGTGAGTCATAAATATCGAAACAATAAGCTATCTCTTTAAATATTGCTTCCAGACCCATACTTCCACTTGAAAAAAATCATAAAAAAAGGTGAAATTTCTGATAAGATAAGTTAAAACTCCATGGTGTGACGGCGTTTCTGTCACATATTATCTTGTCTTCTCCCCCTTTTTAGAAACTGATCAATTAAAATCGAAACTTCAAAATTTTAACTGGAAATTAGACCCCTTAAATAAATACTTAAAGTTAATATTCTTGCATTTAAGGTTATAAAGCAGTATTTTGTTATTTTCCCTTTTATAACTTTGTATGTGAAATTAATTCCTTTACAAACCCTCTTTCATATGACAAAAAAACACCATTTCATTCCCACTCTTTATTTTGGATTTTTATCACCTTGAGAAAGATCTGTTAATAATTTTTTCTCGTCACAATAAAAGTTAACCGAAATTCCGTCTGTCTTAGATTTGCACATTTTGCATTCGTTCCCATGTTAAAAGATGCAGCTGTGGTTGAGAATACGTTTTTTCGTTAACATTCACATGCACTCAGCTAATCTTTAAAATCTCCCAGATGTCATGAATCATTCGGCATGTAGGTCTTTCAATATCTAGAAACACACGTGCGTATGCAATCGACACTCCTTAAAAACCACAGGACTTCAATATTATACCAACGCTAGCATTTTCTGTTACTAAGCATTAACGGATTCTCATAACCTTGACGCCAAAAAAAGTATAGCGCTGTACATCTTCCCTGCCTCAGTCACTCACTTCTACCCTGATCACCGAATATGTAAGACACGCAAAAGGGGCGCTCTGCCCCGCTCGCAGTCCAATGCCTAGCCTTCGGGCAAGTAGCATGTTTTCCTGTATTGCCAGTGTCATAAGTCTGTAACCTTACATCGTTGCACTAAAATAAATGCAATATTCTTTCTACTACATGTTGGAGCTGTTCTTCATCTTCTCTGCGCTCTCAATCTCCTTTTCCTGGGTTTGTTTGTACGATCACTGCCATATAAAATACTGGTGCAGTGCCCATTGCTCCAACATAAATAAAAAAGAGAGCGCACAATGGAGTGCATAACTTTATTGGACTATCCCCTCCTAAATTATATCGTTAAAGAAACTTCAAATGATTCTACAGTGTCACCCCCCATGCCTTTGTGTGATTGGAACACTCTTAAATCGCCTGTTCTCTCCAGATGGATTCGCCGCTGCATACGGACATCCAAAACCTTTCCGTTTCTAAGAAGTGTTCAGCGCGGAGTTATGTTGCATCGGTCATTCACCCCTCCGGTTTCCCGTGAAGCCTCCATCGGTAAATTTCTGCTCCTGAAAAATCGTCGGCTTTCTCCTCGCTCCTACAAGTTATCTTATACCTAACAAGGAAGGTCTCCATTGGGGGCATACTCAGAATTTTTTGAAAAAAATACGAATTAAACTACTCATGTAGGTAATAAAGGATCAGTGAAAATTAGCGGCGGAATTACATTATTAGATATGTAAAAAAATAAAATATTTTGGAATAATTGGCGTGAAAAGCTGAAAGCGACGCGGAATTTGGCGAGCAGTGCATTTCCTCGCCAAAAGCAGACGATTTTAACGAATCTGAAAATTGATTTTAATTGACTTCACTGTTAAAAATCTGCAGCATTTACTGCAACGTCACTCCACTACTTTTATAGAATATCTCTCTTCTGGCCGATGAGAATGCTCCATAGCACTGTGAATTGACCGTGTCATACACTGTTAAAAATCTGCTGCATTTTGTTGCAACGCACTCCACCACTTGTATATAATATCTCTATTCCAACCAATAAGAAAGCTCCTTTTCACGGTCAGGTAACCGTTTTCTATACAAGCAAGGGAGTGCGTTGCGACAAAATGCAGCAGATTTTTAACAGTGTATTTTTCAATTTGGAACAATTTTAATCAATTTAAATTGTGTTTTAAATGATAAAATATATTAATTTCATTTTGTTATAAGTAAATATAAACGTATATGACAAAATTACACTTAAAGTAAAGTAAAAATGCAAAACTAAAATTACTTAAACTAAACTTATTTAAATAAATTGAACATAGAAAGATTTTTCTTTAAAAAGTATTCGAAGCGTAGAAGCTTATTTTTCAAAATTTCGTTTTTTCGCCAACCGGAGATTAATCGCCAAATAAACGAATTTTTTATTATTTTTTTACGGACGTTATAAGGAGATTCCGCCGAAATTTTTTTATAAACATATATAACTATATGAGAAGAACATTCTGTAATTTTTTCAGATTTTTCTGAGTATGCCCGTATGGAGACCTTCCTTGTAAGTCGAGTGTGAATTGACATAAAAAAATTCAAGACCTCTCTGTGTCACGTAAAGTATTTTTTTGTGTGCCATCGTGTGTCTGCTTTCTGACGGTAAAAACTATGCCATTAGTCCCTGCTTGCTTCGTTTGTGTTCCACATAGTGCATTTTCGGTTTCATGTGTTTATTCTGCAAAGAAAACCCTAGCCAACTACCTTTGTGAAATTATGCTTTAAAAAAAGAATCGTTTGTGATCAGCGTTTGTGAAATTCATTAAAAAGTATTGTGGTGTTCAATTTTTGTATTGTGAAATTTAAAAAAAATGTTAGATTCTGCTCCCTCTAAGTTCTGAGTTTTGATGAAGTAAAAATTATATCGAGCCCAAGTCAAACACAAGAGTGGCGTCTGTAAAATCCTTCGTGAAAGCAATTAGTGAGACAGTTTTCAAATAAAATGTGCTATATTTTGTTTTTCAACATTTCTGTGTAGTAGTGACCCCTTCAGTGTTTCTGTTTAAAAATACAGCTCTTCAGTAGTTAAAAAAATCACATCATTAAAATTTTTATTTGTGAAATCGGTCTGTACAACTAAATCAAGAGGTTCAATTTTTTAACAGTTTCTGTGTTTATCGAATGAGATATGTGATGGCGTTTCTGTCACATATTATCTTGTCTTCTCCCCCTTTTTAGAAACTGAACAACTAAAATCGAAACTTCAAAATTTTAACTGGAAATTAACCCCTTAAATAAATACTTAAAGTTAATATTCTTGCATTTAAGGTTATAAAGCAGTACTTTGTTATTTTCCCTTTTATAACTTTGTATGTGAAATTAATTCCTTTACAAACTCTCTTTCATATGATAAAAAAAAAACACCATTTCATTCCCACTCTTTATTTTGGATTTTTATCACCTTGAGAAAGATCTGTTAATAATTTTTTCTCGTCACAATAAAAGTTAACCGAAATTCCGTCTGTCTTAGATTTGCACATTTTGCATTCGTTCCCATGTTAAAAGATGCAGCTATGGTTGAGAATACGTTTTTCCGTTAACATTCTCATGCACTCAGCTAATCTTTAAAATCTCCCAGATGTCATGAATCATTCGGCATGTAACTCTTTCAGTATCTAGAAACACACGTGCGTATGCAATCGACACTCCTTAAAAACCACAGGACTTCAATATTATACCAACGCTAGCATTTTCTGTTACTAAGTGTGGTATTTTATACTTTTACTTTTCAGGTAACACGGTAGATGGCGCCCCTTGTCTATTCCATGGAATTATGTAAGGAACATAATGTATCTGAGTTCCAGAGTAATTGTTCTGTGTTTACAATATGTGTGTGTCGTGTGCAGTGAATTCTGTGTATTAAATATGTTATGTGAAAAAGTGCGTCCACCTCGATTATTTACTGAGTGCTGTTTTATATCTTAAGTTAAGATGTTTAAAGATAGTACAATTGGCGACGTATGGATAAAACTTTGTGCCATAAAAATTTTCAAAGAATAACGGCGCGCCAAATAGAAATGGCTCCTTCTTTCGTTTTTGAGTTCGACGACTATTCAAGGTAACAGCAGCTTTCCAGAATATATCATCATCTATAAAACAAGGGGGTGGTAAGTACATTGAATTTTAAAGTACTTTTTTTTTCCTGTCTTGTTGCATAAAAAATACGATGTTCTCATTTAAAGAATTTGATGATAAAGTCGAAACATTTCAGGCTTATATTAAACGCCTTGAGCAGAATTTTATTCTGAATGAATTAAAAGAGGAAAAAAAAGTTGCGGCCCTTTTATCTTGCATGGGCCCTAAGCTTTATAATTTACTGAGTAATTTATGTTTCCCGAAACAATGTGAAACATTAAAATATTCTGAAATTGTTGACATATTGATAAAGCATCTAAGCCCCGCCCCCAACAAATTTATTGAAAGAATAAAATTTCGTAAGTGTTACCAAAATGAGTCGGAATCAGTTCAAGATTTTGCTGCTAGATTAAAGAAAAATACAACTTTTTATTGTTTTACGGGTGATACATTAAACGAAAATTTATTGGAACAATTTTTACGCGGTTTGAAAAGCGAAAGCATTAAAAATAAATTGATTACGCAAGTAGAGGATTTAACTTTTGAGAAAGCAGTTGAAAAAGCGTTATCCTTACACAATGTAGATATTGAAATTTCTGAAATTAAAAATAAAAATTTCAGTATTAATAAAATTTCAAATTCAAAGATTGTACACCCAAAGAAATTTTCTAACGATTGTCAGAAGTCAAATGTCAACAATCATGTAAATAATACAATTCCTGAAGCAAATAAAAGTAAATTAAAATGTTATAGATGCGGAAATACTTCCCATCTAGCCAATTCATGTAGATTTATTAATGCTATTTGTAAAATATGTAAGAAAAAAGGCCATATTGGAAAGGTTTGTAGAAGTAAAACTTTCCAAAAACACGTAAATTCGGTAGATACAGTAAATGTATTAACTATAAAAAATACAGGTGCAAATCCTATTAAATTATCTGTGTTAATTGAAAATAAAGCACGAGCTGACATGGAGTTGGACACAGGTTCGGGAATTTCTGCTGTTCCTTTAAAAAGATTTCGCAGAATTTTTCCTGATTATAAAATATTTCCTCCAGATGTTCAGTTAAAAACTGCAACTGGTGAAATTTTTAAACCTGTGGGTTATGTTGAAGTAAATGTTACTTATGAAAATAAAACAGAAAAGTTAAAATTATATTTGATAAAAGAAGATACTTTTCCATTATTATTTGGCCGCGATTGGGCCTCTGCATTCGATATATTTCCACATAATTTAAGATCTGTTTATGTTAATGAGACTGTAAATTATTCTGATAAATTACAAGAATTGTTAAATGATTTTTCTGATTTATTTTCTGATAAAGTAGGGGAAATTAAAGGGTTAAAGGCAGAGCTGTACCTTGAAAAGGATGCTGCACCCATATTTTGTAAAGCTAGGACTGTTACTTATGCACTACGTGCTGCAGTCAATGAGGAATTACAAAGATTAGAAGAAGCAGGTATAATTAAACCAGTTACACATAGCAAGTGGGCAACCCCGATTGTTCCAGTGGTAAAATCTAATGGTAAAATACGCTTATGCGGAGACTTTAAAGTCACATTAAATAAATATCTGAAAGTAGAAAAATATCCCTTGCCTAAAATAGAGGATATGTTAGCTACTTTAAGTGGTGGTGTTCATTTTACAAAAATTGATTTAAATCAAGCATACCTCCAATTGCCCGTTGATGAGGAATCCCAGGAATTATTAACCATTAATACACCTAAAGGATTATTTCGGTTTCTTAAATTACCAATGGGTCTTAGTAGTTCTCCTGCTATATGGCAAAGAAAAATCGAACAAATTTTAAGTGGAATTGAGGGAATTACAATTTTTATTGATGATAATGGAATAACTGGGGAAACGGACGAAATTCATTTGCAAAGGTTAAAGCATGTATTAGAAAGGTTGAGAAATTATAATATTCGGATAAATAAGGAAAAATCATTCTTCATGGCAGATGAAATTACTTATTGTGGGTATAAAGTGGATAAACATGGTATTCATAAAACACCAGATAAAATAGAAGCAATTGTAAATGCCCCTAAGCCAGAAAATGTTTCCCAGGTAAAAGCATTTCTTGGTCTTGTAAATTATTATGCAAAATTTGTACCGAATTTATCGACAATTGCACATCCTTTGAATAATTTGCTTAAAAAGAATGTGAAGTTCAACTGGTCTTACAAATGTGATCAAGCGTTTAAAAAAATAAAAAGAGAAATTACTTCGGACAGAGTGCTGACGCATTTCAATCCGGAATTACCTTTAATCTTAGCTACGGATGCTTCTCCATATGGTATCTCTGCAGTTCTTTCGCATGTGATGCCAGACAAGACTGAAAAGCCTATTGGATTTGTATCCAGAACCTTGAATAATGCCGAAAAACGGTATAGTCAAGTAGATAAGGAGGCATTAGCAATAATATTTGGTGTTAAGAAATTTTTTCAATATTTGTACGGTAACAGATTCACTTTGTTTACTGATAGTAAACCATTAGTTTCAATTTTTTCACCTTCTAAAAGTATTCCTGTTTTATCAGCTGCTAGAATGCAAAGATATGCCATATATTTACAAACGTTCCAGTATGACATTCGCTATAAGAAAACTACTGAACACGGTAATGTCGATGCACTCTCACGTCTTCCATTACGTAGTGAAGATTTACCCCACGAATATAATTCAAATGAGGGACTTGATGAATCGGAAATCATTCAAATAAATCAACTTTCTGTTTTACCTTTAAATGCTAAATCTATTGCTTCAGCTACAAAAACCGATCCTCTTTTGCGACAAATTTTTCATCACCTCATTTCTGGTTCAGAAATTCCTAAGAATTTACTTTTTGGTGGTAAACAAGAAGAATTTACTCTTCAGCATGGTTGTATTTTAAAAGGTTGTAGGGTAGTTATCCCAGAAATTCATCGACAACAAATATTAAAGGAATTACATTTTGGTCATTTTGGTATAGAGAAAATGAAATCTTTAGCCCGTAGTTTTGTATGGTGGCCAGGAATAGACCATGATATTGAAGATATTGCAAGAAATTGCTCTATTTGTGTAAATTTGAAAAATAACCCTCCCAAAGTTGATACACATCATTGGGAATGGCCTACTGCTCCATGGCAGAGAATTCATATTGATTATTTTGGTCCTGTTAACGGTAAAATGCTTTTGTTAGTGGTTGATGCTTATAGTAAATGGCCAGAAGTATTTATAGTTCCTAGTACAACTTCAGAAAATACAATTATTTGTCTTTCTTCTCTCTTTGCACGATACGGTTTTCCTATTTCTTTAGTATCAGATAATGCTAGGCAGTTTACATCTAAAGAATTTGAAATATTCTTAAAAAGTCATGGTGTAAAACATAAGTTTAGTGCACCGTACCATCCATCTACAAATGGACAGGCTGAGAGATATGTGCAAACGGTCAAACGTGGATTAAAAGCCTTAGCGTCTGAACCAGGTACTTTACAAATGAAGCTGAATAACTTTCTTATGCAGTACAGGAAGATGCCACATGTTACAACGGGGGAAAGTCCTGCATCTTTATTTCTAAAGCGTCACATAAGAACAAACATAGATTTGATCGTGCCGAATGTTGCAAATTTTGTTCATGAAAAGCAAACTGCAAGGAAATCTAAAGTTAAAGTAAAAGAATTTGAAATCAACCAGAAAGTAGCGGTAAGAAATTATTCTCCAGAAGCTAAATGGAAAATTGGTCGAATCGTAGCAAGAGAAGGAAAATTACATTACAGAGTTCAAGTTGGTTCAAATATTTGGAAAAGGCATGTGGATCAAATAGCTAATGTAGGGGAAGATATTTCTTTAACTACTGATCCAAATTCGGAAGAAAATGTTGCAGAAAGTTTTAGAAGTGAAAATGCAAAGGTGAAGCAAGATGATTTTCCACCCTTACAGTCAAGTTTCACAGATCCGCAACCAGTTGACTCTCATGTTCCAGTTGCTCCAGATCCTACTCCAACTGACTTTCGTGATCCTGATTCCTCGAGTTCTAATTCAACTAGTTCGGATAACATTCTCCCAAAACCGTCGGTTCCTACTAGTGCTACAGTTGATGCTCCTGAACATGTAAAAACTAATTCTTCTTCTTCTCCACAGGTACTTAGAAGGTCCAGAAGACATCGAAGAGCTCCTGACCGACTTCATTACTAAGTGGGGAAGAGCTGTGGTATTTTATACTTTTACTTTTCAGGTAACACGGTAGATGGCGCCCCTTGTCTATTCCATGGAACTATGCAAGGAACATAATGTATCTGAGTTCCAGAGTAATTGTTCTGTGTTTACAATATGTGTGTGTCGTGTGCAGTGAATTCTGTGTATTAAATATGTTATGTGAAAAAGTGCGTCCACCTCGATTATTTACTGAGTGCTGTTTTATATCTTAAGTTAAGATGTTTAAAGATAGTACACTAAGCATTAACGGATTCTCATAACCTTGACGCCAAAAAAAGTATAGCGCTGTACATCTTCCCTGCCTCAGTCACTCACTTCTACCCTGATCACCGAATATGTAAGACACGCAAAAGGGGCGCTCTGCCCCGCTCGCAGTCCAATGCCTAGCCTTCGGGCAAGTAGCATGTTTTCCTGTATTGCCAGTGTCATAAGTCTGTAACCTTACATCGTTGCACTAAAATAAATGCAATATTCTTTCTACTACATGTTGGAGCTGTTCTTCATCTTCTCTGCGCTCTCAATCTCCTTTTCCTGGGTTTGTTTGTACGATCACTGCCATATAAAATACTGGTGCAGTGCCCATTGCTCCAACATAAATAAAAAAGAGAGCGCACAATGGAGTGCATAACTTTATTGGACTATCCCCTCCTAAATTATATCGTTAAAGAAACTTCAAATGATTCTACAGTGTCACCCCCCCATGCCTTTGTGTGATTGGAAACACTCTTAAATCGCCTGTTCTCTCCGGATGTATTCGCCGCTGCATACGGACATCCAAAACCTTTCCGTTTCTAAGAAGTGTTCAGCGCGGAGTTATGTTGCATCGGTCATTCACCCCTCCGATTTCCCGTGAAGCCTCCATCGGTAAATTTCTGCTCCTGAAAAATCGTCGGCTTTCCCCTCGCTCCTACAAGTTATCTTATACCTAAGTCGAGTGTGAATTGACATAAAAAAATTCAAGACCTCTCTGTGTCACGTAAAGTATTTTTTTGTGTGCCATCGTGTGTCTGCTTTCTGACGGTAAAAACTATGCCATTAGTCCCTGCTTGCTTCGTTTGTGTTCCACATAGTGCATTTTCGGTTTCATGTGTTTATTCTGCAAAGAAAACCCTAGCCAACTACCTTTGTGAAATTATGCTTTAAAAAAAGAATCGTTTGTGAAATTCATTAAAAAGTATTGTGGTGTTCAATTTTTGTATTGTGAAATTTAAAAAAAATGTTAGATTCTTCTCCCTCTAAGTTCTGAGTTTTGATGAAGTAAAAATTATATCGAGCCCAAGTCAAACACAAGAGTGGCGTCTGTAAAATCCTTCGTGAAAGCAATTAGTGAGACAGTTTTCAAATAAAATGTGCTATATTTTGTTTTTCAACATTTCTGTGTAGTAGTGACCCCTTCAGTGTTTCTGTTTAAAAATACAGCTCTTCAGTAGTTAAAAAAATCACATCATTAAAATTTTTATTTGTGAAATCGGTCTGTACAACTAAATCAAGAGGTTCAATTTTTTAACAGTTTCTGTGTTTATCGAATGAGATATGTGACGGCGTTTCTGTCACATATTATCTTGTCTTCTTCCCCTTTTTAGAAACTGAACAATTAAAATCGAAACTTCAAAATTTTAACTGGAAATTAACCCCCTTAAATAAATACTTAAAGTTAATATTCTTGCATTTAAGGTTATAAAGCAGTACTTTGTTATTTTCCCTTTTATAACTTTGTATGTGAAATTAATTCCTTTACAAACTCTCTTTCATATGATAAAAAAACACCATTTCATTCCCACTCTTTATTTTGGATTTTTATCAACTTGAGAAAGATCTGTTAATAATTTTTTCTCGTCACAATAAAAGTTAACCGAAATTCCGTCTGTCTTAGATTTGCACATTTTGCATTCGTTCCCATGTTAAAAGATGCAGCTATGGTTGAGAATACGTTTTTCCGTTAACATTCTCATGCACTCAGCTAATCTTTAAAATCTCCCAGATGTCATGAATCATTCGGCATGTAACTCTTTCAGTATCTAGAAACACACGTGCGTATGCAATCGACACTCCTTAAAAACCACAGGACTTCAATATTATACCAACGCTAGCATTTTCTGTTACTAAGCATTAACGGATTCTCATAACCTTGACGCCAAAAAAAGTATAGCGCTGTACATCTTCCCTGCCTCAGTCACTCACTTCTACCCTGATCACCGAATATATAAGACACGCAAAAGGGGCGCTCTGCCCCGCTCGCAGTCCAACGCCTAGCCTTCGGGCAAGTGGCATGTTTTCCTGTATTGCCAGTGTCATAAGTCTGTAACCTTACATCGTTGCACTAAAATAAATGCAATATTCTTTCTACTACATGTTGGAGCTTTTTTTCATCTTCTCTGCGCTCTCAATCTCCTTTTCCTGGGTTTGTTTGTACGATCACTGCCATACATGGGGGGGGGGTCTATTTGAAAAGATACAAAAATTAAATTTTTATACGGCCCCCGTAGAGCAAAATTCCCAATTAGGAAATTAATCCTCATCCATTCCTTAATTTAACAAAAAAAATTTCATCTCCGTATGTGAAAACCTGACAGAGATATTAAAATCCAAAATTCTCCAAAATTCGCGCCTTACACCACTTTACCATGTCTATTAATGAAGAATTTTCGACTGAATTTCAAAGCAATTGAGGGATCGTCCACAAATTGAACGTATTATGTGTCGATTTAAGACCGGCAATCTTGTTTAGACATAAAAGAGAAGCTTATTTATTTAAATCAAAAATTGTTTTCAAAATATGTTGATCGTTAGCACTAAAGGTCTGCATGGATCGAAATATTTAGGCCCGGTCCCAAACTGACCCATAGGGGAAAATTCTGACCAGCACAGAAAAATGTTAAAATCATAATCCGAACCAGCCTGGAAAAAAGTTTAAATCATAGCCCGGATCAGACGTGAATTTCTACATAGTTTTTTACTTTAGTGCAGTTAAAAATTGTTTCGCAAGAAGGAGTTCTGACCAAAAATACTTATTATAGCTTTTCGGTTTTTATATTTATAATTTTTATTATTAAAGAAGCCCCAAAGGCTGTGATATATTTATTTTATCAATGAATCTCTGTTTATATCTAAGTGTTTCACTTATATTTTTATATCGCCAATCCATATCCCGTGCGTTGGAGACTTTGAAAAGTGTTATATAGTAAAACCTTTTAAGACGGAATCACATTGGAAAGAAAAAATACTTAATAGACAAATGCCCTTCCTAGGAGGGTTAAATGGAGTTTATTTTTTCTCAGGTATTATTTTATTCATTTTGCATGAATCAACATATTTTCTGTATGAGACAGAATTTCGTGATAGGCAGATTTTTTTTCTCTGGTTTTATTGTGTTTAATAAAAATAAATTTTAAAGGCTTTTTTTTTTTTTTTTTTTTTTTTTTTTTTTTTTTTTTTTGGTTAAATAAATGCGATCTTAAAATCTATGTCGTTTTTGTAAAAATTCTGATTGAACCAAATTTTACTTATTTCATGCACGTATTAGGTCAGTCAGAGACAGTGATTTTAATGTGGATTGTTCGAGATCGTGATTGAAAATTTCGTCCAGTGCAGACCTTATTAAAAATTAAGAATTGTTAAAGAAAAAAAGTACAAACTTGAAAGATCATAAGTTTTGTTTTGGGCAAATTTGAAAAATTATTAACTTTTGCAAATATGATTTTTTTTAAGCTATATTATTTTAATAGTTCTAAAATTAATATTGAAAAACAAAAACCCCGAACCAAAACTAAAATCAGATTTTCATATTTAATTAAAAGGAAAGAAATTGAAATCCTATAAATAATATTTGGGGTTATAACGATTTTTAATTATCCCATTTAAACCAATACTAATCATATGACATTTTTATAAATTTTATGATAAACTTTTGGATGTAATTTTCTTAGAAAATTATATAGCTAAACATCACAAAAAAAGAAAAAAAATCAAAATTCTATCTCAAAAGATACCTTTTTTACACGTTTCCTAGCACTGTTAAAATAACATTGTTGTTTGAATTTCAATTTGTGCCTAATCCCTTAAAATATGATGAATTATTCAAACGGCTATAACTTTGCGATTTTTGAAGATATGGAGATGCTACTTTTTGTGTATTATTTAAGACTAGATAAGGAAACGTTTTCTAATTGGATTTTTTATTCTACGGGGGCCGCATAAAAAGTTAATTTTCAAACTTTTTCAAATAGACCCCCTCAAGGAGTTGCAACTTACCTTATCAAAATGTTTACCTTTTTATATGAATTTTTGCAATTGGAAGTATGGGTCTAAGGGCAATATTTAAGGAGATAGCCTATTGATTTGATATTAATGACTCACACTTTATAATATAAGAAGGACAGTACAGCTTTATCTAGATTCCAACAAAAAGAAAATATTTTGATAAATTTCGACAAAGATAAAATAATCTTTTCAACACCGAATAATTACTCTTCAATTATCCGTGAATCCATTGAAATTTTACTTAGTAATGATAGTGTTTGTAATGACGTCATTTCTTATGTTATTCCATAACTCTCCTTTGTGTTTCGATGAATTCCTTGTGACTTTGTTTGCAGAAGCGGACTGTTTCTGTTTCTGTTTTGTTTTTACGTTTTCTATTTCTAATAAATTAATTTCCTTTATTCCTTTAAAAATGGATGCGAAGGCATACGAAAGATCTAAGATAAATAATGAATAAATAATATTTATCTTTGCAACACCGTTTAAGTATTTATTTGTACATTTTAAGCTCCTCAGACAAAGAAATTGAGCTGTATTTGAATAAAATGTGAAATAATTTTCTTGTTAAAACTATATTTTTTGGAAAATCACTATAAATGACATTTGAATTTTCAATTTTATTAAATAATAATAATTTTTATTGTTTTAACTGTTTTGATATTAAATCAAATAATACATAATATTTAAAACAAGTATCATTTCTATATAAAAATTAAGTATAAAATTACCACTAGGTTTGGAAATTGTGTATGATTATTACAATTTTGTTTTATGTATGTTAATAATACGTCATTTAGCGAATTAATATAAGTTCAGAATTAAATTAATAAGAGATTTTTTTTTTTGACTCAATGAAGTTTTATTAAGAAATTTACTAATGACATCATTTCGTAAGTAAAGTTTTTAACCATTAAAGCCAGAAATATTAACCTTGTTAAAATGCAGGAGTAATGAAGGATTCTGAGCACCTGAAGTTGCAAGTATACAAGTCGCCCGATCTTAAAGAGTTAAGGAGTTAAACGTAACATATATTTTTTTAAAAATCTAGTTGCAATAGATATGTACACAGTTACGAAGAACTTTAATGAACGGTCATTTTTCTTCTAGTGTTAAGCAAATGTTGAAATCCTTACTAATATTATAAATCGGAAAGTGAGTTTGATTGTTTGTTTGTTTGTTCCGCTTTCACGCCGTAACTACTGAACCGATTGCTTTGAAATTTTGCAGACTTAAAGTTAGAAGTCCAGATTAAATAATAGGGTAATTTTTATTTATTTTATTCAAATATTTTCCTTAATAATTCAAAATTTAATTATTTTTCATACAAAATCAATAGGCATTTTTGAGATAAAATTTAACCATTTTCCTTTCCTGTTGCCAAGAAAATAAAAAATTGGAATAATAATTTTTCAGCGGCAATGAATTTTTAATAGAAAACTTCGACGCGAAAAACAATAATAAAATCTTTTAAAAGAAAATAAATATGACGTCATGTTTGAAATAAAAATTAAAGGTGTATTTTTTATAATACATTTAACAAGGAAGTTAATGGTTTAGTTAATGGGAATTTTTGTGTAAAATATGGTGACATAAATTAAAAGTAAAAAGAATGAAAAAGAATTATGTTTTTAATAAAATGGTTCACTCATGAAAATGTGACGTCACAGTTGAAATAAAACAGGTACTTTATAGCAGTCGATAAAAATACAAGGGGTATGAATATCAGTAGCTAATGGAGCGAGATAAATAATGACGTCATATTTAAAATGAATCAGAAGTATTTTTTACTTATACTAATTAATAAATTATAAGTTACATACAGATGAATATTTTTATTCAAAACTCATAATTATCAATGGAAGAAATTTTTTGTGGGGAAAAGGTGGACTAATAAAAGGTGGAAAAATATAATCACTGATTAATATATTTTTGGCTCGATTTTTTAACACTTTAGAACAAAGTTGAAAAGTTATTATGCTTTCGGTTTGTCTGTCTGTCTGGTCGCTTTCCAACTGTCATAAATATACTCCAATTTCCATAAAATTTTTGGACATTATTAACGTTTACCTAGCACGAATACCTATTGAAAATGAAGTTCCTACCATGATTAGTTTATTTACAGGGATAGTCAAAAAATTTCCTTATATTACGGCATTATGGGGAAAAATCGTTTTAATTAAATTTAACGACGTTACAGCCTGTAGAACATATTCAAATTTATATGCATTTACAAAGTGCACTAAAATATGCATTTTGTAAAGTATGTACTGAAAAAGGCACTTACTATTCATTTACAGGGTCAGACAGAAGAATTCCATTGCATAGGAATAAAGGGAGGAGCAGTTTCCGACATATTTTAATTATGGTAAACGATTTCATGTATAATCAAATTGATATATGTTGCTGAGGCTTAATGTAAGTTATTTCATGCAGAATACGAAGTGCATAGCATTTACAGGGACACACAAAAGATTTCAAATATTATATATTCTATCCGAAGTACTGTATATCATGGATGATGACTGTTGCATGGATGAAATGCATTTTGAATTATGATATGTGCTTTTAAGTTTCGCTAAATGTATGCATATTAAATGGAGAGTATAAATGGTAATAGTATAAATAGTTAAATTTAGATATACAGGGTTACACAAAAGATCTCGGAAAGGTTACTGAATATGAGCGTAATTTACTTAAAGGTAGTTTTTAAATAAAATATGCATTTTTATTTTGAACTGCATTTAGTAAACTAAGAAATGTTTGTAGTATATATATAAAATGGTAAACAGGGTCCCGCAAAGAACTGGATACAAGGTTGTCTTCGGATGATAATTTCTGAAAATGTAATTTAGGTAATAATAAGAAATATTTTTGTTTGAAATAAATTTTAGAAAGATACTTTCGTGTATTAAAGTCACTTGGAAAACTACAGGGCTGAACAAAATAATTCAAGAATGTTTCTATCTATTAGTATTAATCGCTGAAAGGAAAATTTTGACCAGCAAACAAATTAGCAACTAGGGATTATCAGAAGTTTTTTTACAATAAATTCGCGATAAAAAGTTAATTACACATGCTTTTCATCATCGAAATATTTTGCTTGATTGATCAATTATTTCTTCTTTAAATGTTATGTGAACGAAGTCACGGGTAACTGCTAGTCATTATAATAAAAATTACTTTTGCAACTAGAAACAATAGAATTTAGAAGAATACAATAACTATCAATATATTTTATATTTACGGAGTTTCCGTAACTCTTTATGTACAGTGTTTTATTTATAATAAATCCATATCAGACGCTTTAGCAACCTTTTCCGAATATTCTGTGAAACAAAAATGAATGGCATTTCGTGTAGAAAAATGCATTGCATCATGTTTATTTATGTTTGTTTTTCTTATATATTTTTTCTGTTTCTCATGCGTTTATGTACTTTATTCAGTCACGCAAAGTATTGTTATAGTGGTATGTTATCACACTCAAATATGTTTTGATCTAATATTATAAATAATGACTTTTTACATTACAGATGTAAAAAATACATACTATATCCGTTTATACAATTGAAACTAATAAAAGGTTGAAGAAAAATTCTATAAAAAATATAAAATTTCTGTTTTTCATTTTTAAGTTATAAGAATCATACGTGATATATTTATTCTTGCACCATACATCGTGTAGAAGATATCCGTAATTTCTAAACCTTTTACACAGGGCTCATATCTTACGTGACACGTATACGAGTGCTCGCTACCAAGAGCTTAAGGAGTTAAACGTATTTTATATTTCTAAAAAAAATCTTGTTTCCATAAAAATGTATTTAGTTATGAAGTATTCCAATGAACCGCCATCATTATCCTAGTATTAAGCAGATGATGAAATCAATATTATAAAAATCATTGTTGAATCTAGAAACAATAGAATTTAAAACAATACAGTAACTATCAAAATCTTTGACATTTACTGCACTGTCAAAATATTTGACAATTTGACTAATAAATGTCAAAATATTTGACATTTATTCCAAAGTTGCATTTATTACTCATAGACTTGTATGTATAGTAAAATCCTTATCAGATATTTTAATAATTTTTTCAGAATATTCTGAATCAGAACATTTATAAATGACATTTCATGTAGAAAAATACATTGCTTTATATTTATTTATGTTTTAATTGTAGTAAAATTCTTATCAGATGTTTTAACAATCTCTTCCGAATATTTTGTGTAAGAAAAATTATAAATGGCATTTCGTGTAGAAGAATACATTATTTATTTGTTTGTTTTACTTATCATTTTTGCTGTGTTCAGCATGTGTTTATATATTTTATTCAGTCATGCAAAAGATTGTTACTGTACTATGCTATTAAACTGAAAAATGTTTTGGTGAATGTTGTAAATAAAGACATTTTACTTTACAACTGTAAAAAAAAAAAAACATAACTGTTTGCCGTTCGTACAGTGGAAGCTAATAAAATCTTGAATGAGTAAAACTAGCAAAAAATATGTACGTTTTGTTTTCCTATATCTGTAATAATAATCGTGCGTGATATCTTCCATTTGCACGACACATTGTGCAAAGAAAATTTTCAAAATTCTAAACTTCTTAGGTAAATAAAATAAAACAAGTTGAATGCAGATTCTGCCATTGCAGAATTCACTTTCGCCTCCAATTAGAAAAAAAAAAAAAAAAAAAAAAAAAAAAAAAAAAAAAAAATAGATTTCTTTTAGACGGGCGACCCGTTTAGAATGCAATGAACTAACTTCATTTTTATTGTGTTTATCAGTATAATAGTAAACAGAACAGCGTGAAATACCCAATTGATTAGCAATTTCTCTCTGAGACATTCGAATTTCGGAATAATAAAGAGATACAATTTGAGTGCTAGTTCTTCATTGACTAGATTCATCAAAAACGGATTTTTTTTTTTTTTAGTTTAAACCCTTTTTATAGACTCTGAGAAAAAGGAAATACATTTTAACAATAAAACGAGTGGAATCCCGTCGAATTCGACGAATGAAATGTTTAAGAGACCCGATCGATTTGGTTTTAAAAAAAGCAAAAGTACTTACATAATTGAATCAATATATAATAAATATATTTCCAAACTTAACGTCAAGTTTGCCAGTTACAATTTTGCATGCAAATATTCGCACATCTTCAGTTAAAATTTTAATCTGAGTGATGGCGAAATCCAGAAATTTTATTTTATAAGCACTCACAGAAAAATAGTTTTGTTAAAAAAAAAAAAAAAAAAAAAACTAATTTCATTTTTACTATGACATTATTTTCACTAACTGAAGTCATCTGAAAGTAAAATCTCAATCTCATTGTCCATAACGAAAAGAAATATTGAAATATAATATCGTTATGAGTAAAAATGCGATGTTTTAAATAGTGATGTCATTTTCTGTTCAAATATTTTTCAAAAGTTATTGTTATTAGTAATATAAAAAAGGCATCCGCAATAATATTGTAATTCCCATTTATTTGGTTGCTGAATGACATCATTTTCTTCATTTGAAAATTTTCTTATTTTTCTTTAGACATTAATTTTATCATAAATTATTTTCTGTTATTTTATTTACATTATTAATATTATTTCTCAGTAAATATATATATATTTTTTTAACCTCAATTAGTGCATAATTATACGCAAACATTTTATTGTGGTTAAATATTACAAAAACAATTAACTTTTTTCTTTTAAATGCGATGACATGTTCACTGATGAAATAAAGCTTCTGACTTGTGGAAAGTGATAATGGAAAATAAATTTTTATTATCGAGACAAAAGCTAATCTGAGTTACCACCATTTTGAAGAAATATCGTAAAAAGTATTTAAAATTAAAAACAAAATATAAAAATGGAAATAAATTTAAAAAATAGCGAAATTGGGCACAACTACAAATAAATAGCTTTCATTTAAAAAAATATTTATCAAAATCGGTTGAGTAGAAAATTCAGGGCTGATGACTAAAAAATAGCCAGGTCTTTTAAATATATAGATTCTATGAATGTCTCGTTTTAACGGCCAGATTATGAAAAAGTGGGCCACAATTTTTGACACGATTCTTTTTAGCTTGTCTGAAAGAAATCGCATCGGAGGCTAATAAATTTTAATGAAATTAAAATTAAAATTACAATTATTTTTAGTGCTATATAACATTTTTGGAATTTTATTATACATGACAGCTGAATTTTCAGTTTTACGTAAAATAATATAATTGCCGAAACATCAGTGAAGGCTTACTTTGGAGACACGAAATTTTTTGTGCCTGTCTGTCTGTCCGTCCGTCTGTCTGTCTGTCAGTCTGTCTCTTTCCGCGATAACTTCCGTAAAAAGCATCCGATTGGCTTGAAATTAAGTGGGTATGTTATTGAGGCACTGGGATTAAGCTGTATAGTTTTTTATAAGATTTGGTTCATTCGTTCAAAAAATATAGAATATTTTATTTTGCGCAATAATGCTTTTCTATGACAAATCCAATGATTTCCATTTTTTTTTCTTGAGAGAAAATGTCGCATTATGATAAATGGATGCTGAAATTTACCGGTTAAATTATTCATATTTTGTCTGTTCATTTGTCAGATTTTAAAATTATTACTGTAAATTTTGGAGATTTTTTATAAATGTATTCCAATAATATAAACTAATTTGTTTTAGAGACTTACTTATTTTGAATGTATTTATTTCATTTTCTTTATTTTCTCTTAATGGTTGCTAAGCAACCATTCATCCTAATCCTTATTTTTATAATGTTATAAATTTGAATGCGTGTAATTATTGAACGCGAAAATTTAAATTAAGTCAACGTCAAAATTGATGAATTAATGTCTTTGTATCTTTGTGTATAACTGTAACATAGCCCAGAAAAAAACAAAGGCTATGTTTTATTGATTTTATTCACATATTTTCCTTAATAATTCAAAATTTCCTTCTTTTTCATGCAGAATCAATAGCGATCTTTTAGATAAAATTTAACCAATTTCCTTTATCGTTGCCAAAAAAAAAAAAAAAATCAAAATCTGGAATAATTTGTCAACGGCAATAAGTTTCAATTGAGCAAGTTCCATTCGAAAAATTAAACTAAGAAAAAATAAATATTACATCAGAATTAAAATAAAAATAAAAATAAAAATAAAAATAGTACTTTGTTAAATATTAAACACGGAAATTTGTTTCGTTAATAAGAATTTTTCTGACAAAAATGTGTTATATGACACATAGTTAGAAGTAAAAGAAATAATAAAATAAATATATTTTTGAAAAATATTTCACCTGATAAAACTTGACGTTATAATTGAAATAAAACAGGTATTTTATAGTAGTCTTTAAAAATATAAGAAACATGGATAGCAATGACTCATGAATAATGACGTCAATGCCGAAACTTCAGTGAAGGCTTATTTTGGCGACACAAAATTCATTGTTTTCCGCCTGTCAGTCTTGTCTTTCGTCTGTCTGTCTGGCCGCGATATCTGCCACAAAATGCAATCAAAACTTCTTTTTTTCGGAAACAAAAATGTAAAACCCTGGATTACTGAGTTTACACTTTCAAAAGTTCCTGATACATCAGATTTAGGTGTGGACAGGTATGTAGAAGTATGAGGATAATGAAAAATGCTTATTAAAACTGTTACTTATCCTTATAAATCCAAATGTATAAAGAAATACAAGATATACGATAACCATTAAAAAATTGATAGAAAGTTACAAATTTAAGTTTAATGAGATTGCGGGGGGTTCAGGGGGGCGGAGACCCCCTGAAGAAATTTACTATGTTATAATAAAAAAACAAAAATAATAGATCATGAAAAATATCCTAACATAACTAAATCTTTAATTTAACGCTTTTGTTGGCTGAAAACTTCTTATTCTTATTTTATTCTTATAAATAATTACGTAATTTGAAAATTTTAAATTACAGTTTCCAGGAAGTTGAATATTACCCAAAGTGTGTTTTAAAAAAGAAATGATGTGCAAAGCTGACGTTGAGGCTTTTGATCTGCAGATTTACTAGTTATTCTAGTTTTAATTATTTTGAAGTTCACTCAAACGTTATATAAAATTTTAAAGAATTCCAATTTTTATGTGAACATTTAGTATACAATTATTGTCAGGCTTAGAAATTGTGTGTAACTATTATTATGTATTTGTTTTTCCATTAATACGTTAATCAGCGTATTACGCATTATATAATTACCGAACAATAATTTTATTTTTAATTTCAATAATCTTTTATTGAGAAACGTATTTATGATGACATTTCGTAAAAAAAAGTTTTAAAAGGAATTATTATCTTTTTTGAAATATAAAACTTGCATTTCACAGCAGCTTTAAAAAATGGAAATTGTTGTCCGATTTTACCCCGATGTTAAAGTAATCAAATAAAGATGGTATTTTTATTAAAAAATTTTGGTTTAAAAAAATACATCGTTTTCTGTACCATGTGATTCCTCTAGTATTTACTAATGGACTAAAGAATCATACATTTAAGTAATACATTTTATATTTTACTTTGAGAAAAAAAATCATGTGTTAGACTATTGAAAGTTCATATCATACGATCAGCTAATGAAAAGACACTGAACACTCGATAAACAAATATTTTTTTTAACATGGCATTTCTAAGAATCTGGAGTTACTGCAAAACAATTCGGACCTGACACAAAGTAGCTGAAATTAATTTCCATGTTAGCTTTATAAACACATAAGCATTTCATATTATAATAGAAATTTAAAGAAACAAATATAATCACATACAGTAAGAAGCTTGTAAAGGTAACATTTTGACACTTACTTTATTTGAAGAAAAATAAGCATTTTTTTCTTGTAAAGAAAGAAAGTAACCCCTTAGTGACCAAACGGCAGTAACCTGCTCGTCGCGATCTAAAAATTATACCTAATTTATGTTTTTTCGGGGCTAACGTTCCGGGTGAATGTTCAAATTGTAAACAGACATTTAATTTGCCCACTGTCGTGGCAGCCTTTCTGGCGAACTTTGCAAAATGATTACTTGTTTTTGGAAGCTTTCTGGCAATTTATGTGGGAATGTCAGCATAAGTAATGTGTACTGTTTACTTAACATATTATTAATAAACAAATTAAACAAGTCTTTAACCAAAATTTTTAAGTTTATGCAATTTTGTTACTGCGTTTTCTCCAGTTTCATTCATTAGGAATTAAAATAATAATATAAGGATTTGCTTCAAATTTTCTAAATAAGTTCATTCTAATAAGAGATCAGGGAAGCGCCACTGATCACATAAGCAACATCTACCGAGGAGGTTGAGCAACATTGATCACTTGATCTTTGCATAAAGTGAAAAATTCCAAATCGAAAAAAAAAAAACGCTCAGCTGAAAAGGAAAAAAAATTCTGGCAACTACCACTCTCAAGAGGAAGGGAAAATACCCACCGTGTAAAAAGTCCAAACATTACCTACCTAACATCATTGATGACGAAAGTGATTTTTTTTCTTGAAATTCCTCATGATCATAATATAAGCGATGCTGACGACAATGATGCAGAATGCCCCACTTGCTCGAAACGTTTTTCTCATGATAAAAAGGGGGAACAATGGGTTCAGTTCCTTCAGTGATGAACAATTTTACACGAAACATGCTTAGGAGTAAAAACCAAATTGTGTATACAATTTATATGTTCCTCAAGATGAAATGGATATTTTTTACGATATTATAAATGCTATTATTTTCTATTCAGATTAATTGTACATTTTTGTGCCATAAGTTAAAGTAAATTAAATTAATCATTTATTTTGAAATAAATTTGGATTTAGTTATAAGTTGATCCTAGGCTTTTTGGATTTTTTTTCAGGGGGATGAAATTGGGATTTTTTTAAAATTTTTTTCACATTGAGATACTTTTGAAAAAACAATTTTTCATATTTTTATTTTTATTTTTATTTATTTTTTTACAACATTTGTCCATGTTTCCATATATGTGAATATTTAGGTTATTCAAAATCGAAATTTGGCACGTTTTACTAACTTCCAGGGATTTAAAAATAACTGGAGGACAATAATAGGACACTTTACCTAAAAGATTGCGCCCTCACAAAAGCACCGGTCAATAATGCATAGAATATTGTCTAGCACAGTCATTCTAACTTTGTTTATGAAAAGTTTTGGAAGTGTATTTCATTTTTCGTTGCACACATCTTTAATTTTAGTTTCGATTTTTTTTCATAATTGAAATTATCTTCATAATTTTAATACAAACCATCAGTGAAGTTTTTATAAACACGGATCAATTAATTCGTATCAAATTAATATACAATTGAATTTATTAAATACAATTTCTGTTAAATGTAAATTTCGTTATACCATTTTATTGTATTTATTATCTTAAATACAAAATTGAATAACGGTAATTTAACCAAGCTTGAAAGCCTAATGTAAGAGAGATTTCACCTACCTTTACCTATATGTAATTGTTAGAACACTAATGATTATGTATAATCATTAGATTGTTATAAAACCATGCTGTTTATGCTTATAAATACTTTTAAATTGATTTAATTTTCTGTAAGTAACTTAATGCTTTCCTTCAGGAAGTCTGCTTGTCTAGCGGTTAGGAACTAAATAAAACTGTTGTGATCTTATATTCAATTGTATGATCTAGAAGAATATTGATAAAATATCGAAATTTAATGTAGTCCATTTAGATAAGTTTCACAGTTAATCAGTGGAGTACGTAACTGCATTGTTTCTACTAACTTCATTGAACCAATCGCCCACAAGGGTCTATTGAAGATGTAACGAAGTAAGCCAGGAAAATCATTTTAATACTATGTGTTTATATATATACAGTGTGAATCTAAACACTTGGACAAAACTTTAAGAGGGAAAAAATACACTTCAAAGCAAAAATCATAAACAGTAAAACAAAAATTCGAAACGTTTTCCAAAGACGATAGGCGCCATTAATGTTTGAAGTAAAAATTTCGAATAATTACTAAAAACGGAAAAATTGGTCAATTCGTTTGCGGTTTTCACTAAAACTAATCTGTATGTTAGTATTTTATTGAAAATAGATTTTAAAGACAAAGCTCAAAAAGAATACCGATAGAGGGCGTTTTAGACTTTGGAGTAATAAACAAGTTTGTGTGTGTGTATCAATGCTTTCAAAAGCTTACACTTAAATTTTGAGCTCAAACACTGATTTTGAACTCAAAATTTAAGATTAAGTCTAAGCTTATGAGTGGTTTGGCAGCGCAAACTGAACTATGCCTGGAGTTGAAATTTGAATCCCCCCACCTCCTTCAGTTTTCCGAGCAAGTGCCTCTAGGCTTTTGAAAGCATTTAATGAGATACAAAAAATAACAGTAAAAATAGTTGTTGATTACTCAAATGTCTAACGTGCCCTCTATCGGCATTTTTAAAATTTTATCCTTAAAATTTATTTTCAAGAAAGTAATAACACAAAGAATACGTTTAGTAAAAACCGCAATCGGATTGACCAATTTTTTCATTTTTTATATCATTTGCAAATTTGGCCCCTTAGATTCAATAGCTTCTATCTCCTTTAGAAGACATTTGTGAACTTTAATTCCCTGTTTAATAATGTTTGAATCGGTGTGTACTATCACCACTTAATTTTTTGCTCAAGAGTTTTGATTTACCCTGTATACTTATCCATTGAAAAAGTGATTAAATAAATAATTTTTAGGAATGAAAGAAAAAAAATCAATGTTGTAAAATAAACATCAGCTAAAAGAAGAAACTCAGTATTATTAAATCATATATTATTCCATCTGTAAAACATTCAATGAAAATAACATCAAAACCTTTTTTTTCAACAAACTTCGATAATCTTCTCTTCAAAGAACTTTTACTAAAATTTAATGATCCCACTAAGTGATAACAGAGTTATAAAATTAAAAAAAAAATATTTCTTTCGAACAACTTTTGAAATTTTGCGTGAAATTAGATTATTTGATGTTGAAAGTCTAAGAAAGACATGAAAAAAGTCTAAAAAATTTGCAACTTATATTAGTTTTTGTAACATAGTGTATCCATTTTTTTCGCTGTTTTAAGTTTAAAATATCAGTTCATTTTAATAATACAGTAATAAACTGTAAAGATAATGATATTTTTTTAAGGATTATTTCAGATGTTTTGTAATGTTCATATTTCATATATATTTCGTAATTTTGTCTTTAAAATGTAATATTTTATGTAGAAAAGTATCATTGACTAGTATTATCTTTTTTACGATAAAACTTTAACTATTGTTTTGCATCTAATGGCTTTTGATTCTAAAAAGAAAAATATATATATTCTTTGGTTAAAATATTCGTATTCCAGAAAGTATTTACTTGAAGTGTACAAGAAAATGAAAATGAATATAATAATGGAAAATAGCAATAGTATTGTAAAAACTTTTATCTTTATTTCACCATTCATTAGAGAAAAAAAAAGACAATAAATTTGTTTAAAATTAGGTTAAATTCTTTTATACAAATGGAGAAGTTCTGCATTGTAATTTCTCAGTAACAAATAACAGATAATAATATACTCAGAAAATTTTATATATAAATATTTTCGCTGTTTTTCAACAATGGAATTATAAAAAGAACCTAAAAAGTATTCTGAAACCCACGGTTATTCAATTTACTAAATATAAAATAAAATTAACCATAATTTCTAAGATATGTTTCCGATGCAAATTTCTTGTTTATTGTCTTTGAGCTGTGAAATAAAAACTAATAAAAATAATTAATAATAATGTATAATAATTAAAAGGAAATTTTAACAAAATTTCCCCTTTAATGCAATTTTCATAATGTATTACATCATCTGCGGCATTTCGACATATTCCACTCCTAACAATTTAAATATTTAATAAAATAAAAAATATATATGTATATTAACAGAGTACGTTCACGATATTCACTCTGTTATTAATATTTTAAACAATTTGTTTATTTTAAATATAGCATTTTATATTTATTTATGTTATTTTTAAAAGTTAATGCAACATTTTGTTTAAATGATCAATACGAACGGAACGGATTTTAAACAATTTCTGATAGACATCATCATTAACTATAAAATATATTACAGTAAATTCCACTGATTTTTCGGTATTTATACATTTTAAAACATTTTTATAAATGAATTATAAAATAAAGGTCCTTAAATGTTAGGGTATGTTATATTTTTAATCTCAAAATTTTGTTATTAATATTTTTGAGCTGTGACCTAGAAAAATATATCCGTTCTTATTTCTCATTACTTCATTTAAACATGAAAAAAATCATTAACTAGTGTTTTCTTATACACGATAAAGCTTTAATTGGATTGCATCTAATGACTATAACCCATTTAAACCTAAAAGAAAAAAAACGAACCTTTTGTTAAATTTTTCGCATTCCAGGAAAGTATTAACGAGAAGATTGCAAGAAAATGAAAATGATAATGAATATAATAATGGAAAATAGCAACATTATTGAAAAAACTTTTATATTTATTTCACCATTCATAGGAAAAAAACAACAAATTTACTAAAAACTGGGTTAATTTGAGTAAACAAAAGGAAAAGTTTTGTATTGTAATTACTCATTCAAAAATGATAGATAGTAATATGTTCAGTGAATTTAATAAATAAGGATTTACAGTGTTTTTAAGCAATGGAATTGTAAATAATATTTAAAAAGAATTCATTTGATTTACTAAATATAAAATAAAATTAAGCATATTTTCGAAAATTTTATTTCAGATTTAAACTTTGTGTATATTTTGTTAGAAATTCGTGAAATAAAAATTAATAAAATGAATTAACACTTAAGCACACTGAATAAAAATATCATTCTTGTGCATAATAAAGTATTTATTTGTATAAATAAATACTAAATACTGTATAAATAACACTGTATAAATAAATTGCAAGAGGTATTCCAAGAGGTATCATGTGGTGATAGACATGTCATTAACTCTCCCTGGGCGGTAGTCTGTGACATTAGGAAAACATTCGAGTGAGTTATTGCTAAATACATGAATATTGCGTTAAGACATGTAAATATTTGGATAGAAACAAAATTGTGACGTCACCCTTAGACATATGCCGTTATGAAGTTAGTTGCAAACTTTATTCTAACAATATTGCAATAAGTGAGCAAGAAAGTATGTGGCATCAAAGACTAAAGCACGTAAAGTTATTTATATTCTACATATTTTTCTGCTTGATACTACATTACAAAATGACCCAATTTCGCTACGTAACTGAAAAAAATAGAACTGTTACAAAGAGAAATACCATAGCTTCAGTAACCGTGCAGTAATTTTTCAAATTTAGAATGAACAAACGTTTTAAAGAAACATTTTTAAGACATTATCATCTGTTGTTTGAAATAAAAATGCAACATAGATGAACTACAAGAGTTTGACAAGCACATAGAAAACAGATTGCAGCTATTAGAATCAATAATTATTTTCCGTAGTGCATATAGACTGTTTGTATTGCAATTTATGATATGATACATTTAAGCCTAATGTCTCAGATGCTTATATGCTTAATTTCAGAGCCATAATTGCTATATTAAAATATTTTTAGTGGGAGGGGTGAGGGAAGGGGGTGGATGAAAGTGAGCTTATGGTGCTAGATTTTGTCAGTGAACGAGATGTCACTACATCCAAATGATCCCGAGTCCAACGACAGCAGCCACGTCACATCCGCTGTTACAAATCTAGCACCATAAGCTCCGAACTAGCGTTTCACGCCACCACTCCTATTTCCCCCTGTCTCTCCAAAAATGTGTTAATATAAAAACTACGGTACTGAAAATGCGTAAGTAGGTATTTCATGTAATCTAGTCAAAGTATGTTTGACGATTGTCAGCCCAGTTATCTGAAGCGCTAGAGCATTGGCACCGTAAGCCAAGGCTCTGGGTTCGATTCTAGGTTGGAAATATTTCATTCGTACGATAACTTTACTAATCTTATTTATTGTGTTAAAATAATAGTTTACAATTGTTTGTTTGTCAATAATAATGTAAAAATTACACAAATGTGTAACAAGTATTGCTGCTCTCTATTAAGTTATAAATGTTGAATAGATTGAAACTTAATATAAATAAAATTTCAGGAATCAATCTTTTCTTCAAGAAGTAATTGGAACAACACATGTGGTATTGTCATGATTATCATATCATTATTAAAAAGTACTATTTATGTTTATTTAATACATTTAAATTGGCTTGAATTTTCCTAGAGATTTTTTTTTACCTTTCTTCAGAATGCCTGTTTTTTATCGGTAACAAACTCGATTTCTAATCATGGAATCTTAGATTAAATTACAGTACCAGACAAGGATGTTGATAAAATGTCAGCATTTAATTTAGTCCAATTAGCGTATGTGCACATTACATAATTTCCGAGTTTCTAATAACCAGAACTAATCAGTGTTGTTGATGGTATACTTTAGTTATGTTGGTGTCCTTGGAAATCTATACATTAATACATAACTATATAGCCTTACAATAATTTTCGAGGATAATTTTATATATACATTAAACAAGGCGGTAAAAAATTAAATTTAACGTAAGTGAAAAAATAATCTATTAGCCCAGATGATATAAAGTCTATTAGCTCAGATACAAAAGATACTAAATAGATTTTTTACGATTTTGTTTATAGGATAAAGCCCTATTCGTCTCCGCCCTCTATCTTTACGTCTGTCACAAAGTTCACACAAATAAACTCTGTGTATGAGTTAGAGACTTTAAATTTGCTGTGCTTACAGTTCAATACGTCGTGTCACGATAAATCATAAAAATTTTGGATAGACTATTATTTTAATAAAATAAATTTTATCAAAGTCACTCGATCGTTTTTGTGATTTATAAGAAATTTTGAAATGTTGGTAATTTAAAAGTATATTTTTTTCTATCTCTGGCATTTAGAATATGTTTTTGGATTTTCTTTTTATAAAGTTGTTTTTATTATAAAATGCTTTTTTTTAATTATTGCAATTTGTTAATGATTCAGCTTTTAAAAATTTGTTTAAAGTTTTTTTTTCATTTTTAGAAATTTAAAATTTTATGTATATCTTCGCTATTTTTTTCGGATTTTCAAAAGTTTTGGGAATTTTTTATTTATTTATTTTTTTTTCAAAATTGGAACCTGTATTTTTAAATGATTTCACTTTATTTTTGATTCAGAAAATTTGAAAGAAAAATTATTAAATATATATATATATATTTAATTTCCAGCATTTTTTAAAATTTTTAATTTAAACACTTAGAGTTTTTACTTAACACATATTTCAAAAATGGTGGATTGAAATAAAAGCTCAAAATAAAACATATTTCTATTTATTTAGAGGGAAAAAGAATTAATTTCTATAAATAATGTTTCGAGTTATAACGATTTAAAATTGCATAACTATTCTATTAAATAGTAAATTTTAAATTATACAATGCTTAATTATTTTTATCATTAAATCAAAAAAGTAGTCGTATATTATAGTTTAACACAGTACTAAAAAAATTCTAGACTTTAGACATAAAATGAAAATTTACAATTTACAATTTCCTTAAAAATATGTAAATATCTTATGGACAAGAAAAAAATGCAATAACGTGGTTATTTAAATATTTTCATGCAACCTAATTTAACCTACTTAATTGCTTACAAAAAATGCTTAATTTTACATTAAGAAAATGCTGTTTTGGCAATAAAAAATGTCTATAAGTCATATACATGTAAGTCTATAATATTTTTGAAATTTTTACCATCTTTAAAAATATAAAGGAACATTTAACAAAAGGGAAAGGCATTTCTTTGATCACAAAACGAATTTTTTATATCACTAAAACTAAATTGTAGTAAACTTAAGCAACGTATACCAATTTTATTATATGTAAAACAATTTTACTAAATTAAAATGCTTATATATATAATCATATATACTTTATATGTATATAATCAAATAAAAACACAAATTTTTATCATAATATAATTAATACAAATTATGTCCTCTCACCTATACTATTATGTAAAGACATACTTTTGTAGTGCCCTGTCAATAAATATTAAATATTCTTTTAGCGACATATTCTAAAAATGATATTTTAGCGCCATTCATAAATGCATATCAATTTCATTATGTTCCAAGAAGTGTAATATCATTAAAAACACTTGAAACTATTTTATCTCATCTACCGTAATGTCGCAAAAATATTTTGACTGTCCTTGCACTTGAAATATATTTCCGACTTTACTAAAATTTTAAGTGACTCAAGAAAATTTTGCATCAAATATATATTTGAAATTTAAAGCGTTTCATTTGGGTATTTGTTAGTTTGTTACATGTGGACAGACAGACAAAAGCAAGGATCACTTTAATACTGTACGTGGTAGGTATTTAAATAATTACGAACGCACGTAAAAAAAATTAAATTTAAAAATGCATGCCGAAACTGACAATGCATTTTCAGCAATTTTTAGTCGAAGAAAATATTGCAACCGATTTCCTTTTTTGTTTCCTGTAAGTGGATTTAAAATTCTATGAATGACCTGTTTTAACGCGACCGTAATGGAACTGAATGCTTTTATCAGTTTCATTACATGTGCAAAAGTATAATGTCACTATAAAACTCCGGAAACGATTTTTCTCTAAAGACTGCAACATAATGGAATTCTGTTAGGTTCCCCTGTATTAATTCTGCATATTTCATATACAATACCAAACATGCATATAGAATACTATATGTTTACCAACTGAAATGACAATCCGAGTATATTTACGGAAATTAGAACATCAATAGACACGCAGAAATCTGAATGCATAAACACTTTTCAATTTAATGAAAAGTATTAAAAATTGAATGACAAATTTGTAATTGATTGATGAAGGGTTACTACTGTCCTTATATATGTACGTTTTATTTTAACAAAAGAAAAGTAGAAAATATTCTGTAATAATACTTTATATACTAACGAAAAAAATGCATTTATTTTAATGATTTATTCTTTAAATCTTATTACATATGCACATAGGATCAGATTTACTATAGGCGTGTTCAGCACAACTTACCGGTAACATACCGGTCACTTACCGATTGTAGACAAGTACGAAATGAAAATCAAGACGAAGTGTGACATCAGCTCAGTTCAAAAGGATAGTTTTCAATGGTGCCACAATTCGCTTTCGTACTGCCCTACAATCGGTCGGTAACATTGGTTACTTTGGTGAGTTGTGCTGAACACGCCACAAGTTTTCTTTTGGAGGTACATAGATAATTATTATAAATGTCATGCACATAATTTGCTTTATTGATTAAAGCAGGATTGTTCTTTGAAATGAACGATTATAGGGAACGAAAATTCAATGATAATGCGGCTGCGAAAAAATAATTTCAATTTATTTTTTTTTTTTTATTCAGAAAATTAAAACGAATTTTTTCTCATACTTGCCGAGAAATTCCTTCCTCAGAAAAAGTGAAAAAAATATTCTAAACAATTGGGGTTTCATAAATTTTTTATAGGACATTGTCTTCTTTAAGATCTTTAAATAAGCTTCATTTTTTATTCATATAACCGTGAAAGATTGGATTTCGTTGTTTGATTCTTCAGTTTTACCCTTTTTTTTTTGGTGTTAGTTTTTATTAAGTTTTTTAAAGAAAGCAAAAACATGACAGGACGTATTCAATTATACTAGTATGTGCAATATTGCGTATACGATTATGAACTAATCAATGGTGCTAGAGTACCTCACCTTTTTTCCCCTCCATATATACAGGGTGTCCGAAAAGTCTGGAAACGGTCGAATAACTCGAGAAATACATATGAGATTGAAAAACAATAATATACGTCTAAATATTTTAAATAAGCTACTCAGTGATACCAAATTTGACCTTCGCAACCGACAGCCTGGGGGTCATAGGGGGTCCAACTTCGAAATCTTAAAATATAACCCCCATTTTTATTGCAGATTCGGATTCTACGGACAAAAATACGTATATTTTGTATTTGATGTTTATTTCGAATCCTCGTTTATCACAGTGTAATTGAGCATATTAAATCGATACACATTTTGGTTTTCCCAACCAGGTTTTGCCTGGTTGGCCAAAATTTTTGACGTGATATTCCTCGTCTTTTGTAGGAATTGTGTTTCTTGAAAATCACCCGTGACGATTATTTCGATAATGCTAGGCTGTTAAAATTTTGACCCATTTGCTGTAGCGTCACTCAACATTTTTTTATAGAATATCTCTTTTTATTACCAACGAAAATGCTCCATAACACAGTAAAGTAACCGTTTTCCATAAAAGCAGTGGGGTAACGCTACAGCAAATAAAAATAATAAAAAAAACATACATCCACATCAGCCGTATTTAGAAACAATTTACTAGATACAATAAAAAGTCAAATAGAAAACTAAATTAATATATTTCAATGAATTTTTGTAGAGAAAAACATCAAAAAATCACTGTAAAAAAATTTAACTCATTTGCTAAAGCGTCAAAATTCTATCCAATCAGGCAAAACCTGTTTGGGAAAAGCGAAATATGTATCGATTTAATATGCTCAGTTACACCATGATATACGAGGATTTAAAATAAATATCAAACACAAAAGTTGCGTATTTTTGTCCGTAGGATCCGAATTTGCAATAAAAAATTGGGGTTATTATTTAAGATTTGAAGTTGGGCAATCTCTGACCCCAGTGGGGGTCGGTTGCGAAATTCAAATTTGGTATCACTGAGTAGCTTATTTAAAAATATTTAACACGTATATTTTCGTTTTTCAATCTCTTATGTATTTCTCGAGTTATTCGGCCGTTTCCATATATATATATATATACAGTCGAGTCTCTATATAACGAAATCATCTGTTCCAGTAAAAAATTCGTTATATAGAGAAATTCGTTGAATGAAGAATGACATTAAAATTCTTATTTAATGTATGAATTTTGAACAAATATTATATTTGATGTGTTCAATTAAGAATGTGAAATGTTTAACTATAAATATTAACCTTTTATTTTATTTCTAAGTTATTTAAACAGTTTCAAAAAAGAGAAAAGGCATTTATATGAAAGCTTTTTGAAAATCAAATAAGGATACTCTGCTTGCATTAATTTTAGACGAAGAAATATGTTTCGATTTCAAAATTGTTACACTCTCGAAAAAATGTTTAAATTTTAGCATGGAATGAAAAATTGTATAGGGAACTTTCTCCCCAGTTTAATGTCCTGTCCTAATAAGATCAAAAGAACTCATCATTTTACTTCTTGATGATTTTATTGCCTGTTGCAGATTTTCGTTTTCGTGGTCATTATCACATTCACCATCATTGTCCATATCTCTGCTTAAAATATCACTATCAGTAGGATACTGTGCAATACTAGTAGTGAGAATATCATCCACTTCCAAAAAATTAGAGAGAGCAATATTGTCTTCGAATTCTCCATGTTCCTTAATTAATTTCTATTTCGCTTTCAAGTCTGCTAAAGCCACATCTTCTTCGTCCTCAGAATCCACATTATCCTCTAGTATAGAAAATCCGACTTTTTGAAGAAATTGTGAATTGTTTTTCCTCAATTACCCCCCATAGATCTCGCACTTACGTGCGTAACATTCCAATTGACACTGTTTTGAGAAATGTCGAAAGGTGTGGGAGGGGGGATGGATCAATTTTTTGAACTTAAAGAACAAGGAGATTCAAGGATATAAGTAATATAATAAACTCAGCACTGAACGATAAATCAGGAATACGTGATGGAAACTTATTTCTATGTGATTTCGAAGCTTTTTTTTTTTAATTGAATAAAAAAGAATATTTTATGAAAAAATTCGTTATATGGAGACAGATAATTTGCTATATAGAGACTTACAATGTTATGATGGGAAAAGAGGACCGTTCCGACTAAAAATTCGTCATAAAGAGAAATTCTATGTATGGAGTTTCGTTATAGGGAGACTCGACTGTATATATGTTATTGTCATATTTTATGAAAAGAACACATTTTTGTATTAAGAACTCTGCAAATTATAAGTAAGATACTTTGTAAAATATGGGATTGTTTTTATGAAAATCTTAAATTTTCTACAATTTTCGCATTATAACAATAAGCCATGTAATTTTTAATCTACAATTTAAACTATTTTGCTACAATTTGTTTTGTTAGAGTTATCTGACAGATATTCATTCTTTTTTAATTTTTTGAAGGCCTCATTGGGGTTTCGGGAAACATTATCACGGAAATGAAGGACCAGTACTATTTTTTTTACAAATTTGTAGTTTCTGGACAATTCATCATGCATTTTTCTAAATTTTTAAGAATACATATTCAATAAATTGCAAGTGAACGGTCACCTGTGAATATATAGTATATACACATATGGTCAGATTTGAAGTTATTTCTTTAGCTTATTAGACGACTTTAAAAATAGATAAACGTTAAACAAATAATTTAAATAATGAATTAATGCAATAAGACTATCCATTGAAATAAAAGATAGTAGCTCCGTTTTTCTTAAATGATACGTACTTCATTTTATTATATTTGGAAAATTAAAGCAGTCTTTTCCAATCTCTTCCGGCATACTAAAACAGTGCAAAAAATATTATATAGGAAAAAAGTGAAGGTTTTTTTTTAATTGTGTTTCTTTTTTAAGATTTTTTTAATATCTTATTTTTTAAATGTATTTTAAGTGAGACACTTAAGCATTTGTTGTTTTATTGTCTCTTTTTATGATTACATTCTTTTATTTACTTTTGGCGTGACAGTTTATCTTATTTTTTTAAGATACTAACTTTAAAGGTCTATTCATTTGCTGGTTAAATCTAACAAAATAGTATTTTTGTTAATATTTAAATATTTAATTTTTAATTAATATATGTTTGTTTTCTTTTAAGAAAGAAATGTTTAAAATAATAAATGGATAATGCATATTCAGGCTAAAGAAAAACTAATCTTGCATTGATTTTTATTATTCATTCTTTAAGCTCTGTAATAAAGGCTGTCCAAACTCAATGGTTGCAAATGGCTAATTCCGAAACCGTTAGTCATAGGCAAACAGTTTCAGCTACAAAAATGTTTTCAAAGTAGTAGAGAAATATTTTAAAAGCGATTTGGGTAAATAAAAATGTAACTGAAAAAATATATATAAAATATATAAAAATTAATAATTAAATATATTAATAATTAATAATTAAAATATTTAAATATATATATATATATATATATATATATATATATATATATACGGTGTCAAGGTTCTGTAAGTTATATTAAATAAAATTTTCCTGTTACACTGTCATGTAAGGCAAAAAAAGTCTCTTAAAACTACGATTAAAATTGACCAAATAATAACTGTTTAAAGTTGGAGCATATTTTTTGTTCCTAATTAGGCGTCATTCATAAATTTAGTAGAAATACAATTTCGTAGATATATTTTGAAAAGATATTTTATAAAATAGAATCGTAGATATATTTAAAAAATGGTTGAGAGTAAAATTAACATTGCTATACAAATTCGAAATGTTTAATCATTATTACACATGAATGTCAAATATACAATTTGTAATAAACATATAAAAAATGATGAAAATTAATTGCCTATATGTTATTATACGACACTAGACTGCAGAAATTGGTTACTTTTTCTCTACATTTGATAATTCAATATTACGTATTCTGTACCTCCGACTCTGAAATTGTTCTTAATTTTTAACAACCACGTAAAGATTTTTTGTTAGTCATAAATTATATATATATATATATATATATATATATATATATATATATATATATATATATATAAAGCAAAAAGTGGTATTATAAAATCAATATTTTTTTAAAATTAGGATAATTATTTTTTGTGTAATTTTTACCGCTGAAACCGAAATGACTATTATTATGAGGCACTGTATCAGCAGTACTCGCAAATTGTCAATTTAAAAGTTCAAAAGATCAAAGTTAAAATGGATACTCATCCCCTCCACATTCGACCCCTCCGCTGTTTAGCTGTAAGAAACCCAGTATAAACCAAAAACTGAATAAATTTTTTAACTAATTTAAATTGAATTTAATAATTTTTTATATATATTTTTACATTATTAAAATTTTGACTTTGACATTTACGCTTTACAAAATAAATAAATAAATAAATAAATAAATAAATAAATAAATAAAATAAAATAAAATAAATAAAAAAAAATTCTACGCGATGAGGTAAAAAAGAGGTAATTTTGGGAATCAGCGTTAAAATGTACAAAAAATTCAACGATCGAAGGTTTAAAAAAAAACAATCATCCCCTCTATTTTAAAGTTTCCAATTGTTGTTATTTTTTAATTATTATATTTCATTATGAATAATATATAACTATTGTACTTTATTAGGAAGTATAACTTTATTATAAAAATTCCTGATAAGACGATTAAAATTTAAGGCAATTTTCAGTAATCTATCCCAAATGTTTTGTGTTTTTCAGTAGATGTGGTAACCAGCGACAATCATAATAACACAAAATTGCCATCGGATTTACGATAGTATTTTAAACTTGATCGAATATTTGATGGTGAGTTAAAGTTCAAGCACAAATTTGAACTGAAAAAACTAACATATAATCGTTGAAGTTAAATAAAAACTTAAAAAAATAACATACTTGTTAAAAGTAATCATGAAAAGAAATCTTTTTAAGTCCTTACAAAATAAAGCATATGTTAAAATACAACTATTTTGGACAATCTGAAACTTAATAAAAAGTTATTTCATGTGTATCTAGCGCTTAGAAAAATGTCATACAAATGTTACAATCGAAAGTTTTTTGAATATTGTAAACATTTTTCATAAGATACCTCAAATCATGATCGAAATCATTTTTTTAATGCAGGGAAATAGTATAAGTCATGCATTTTTAAAATTTCACAACTTGGTAAATTTTAGTATTATATCAACGGGACAAGTTTTGTCTTACACTGTAAAAAAAAAAATCTGCAAAGTTACTAAACCTTTTCTAGGAAACTGGGATTCCAAGAACTTTTCCTGTGACGGTAATAGCAAAAATTCAAGTTTCAGAATCGATTACATGAATTTTTCCTGTTATCGTTACATGAAAAGTTCTTGTAATCCCATTTTCCTAGAAAATGTTTAGTACCTTCACAGATTTTTTTTCTTACAGTGTACTAGATTGTATGATATGGAAAAAAATATAAATATAACTTTAGTATCTGAAAACCGTATAAAAATTTAAATTTCATAATTTTTTAAGAACTTTTTTATTGACACAAATCGCTTTTTAAATATTTCACATGGTCAAGTTTATCAATATTAATTTAACTAATCTGATTTCAGAAATAAATATTTAGTATAAAATTTTAAAAAAAAATAATTTACATAAGGAATTAAATCGATAATGGTGTCATTTGAAATAAGCGAATCGATTTTCCATCTCCTAAATATAGGATCTGTTAATTTTATTTGATTTATGGAAGTAAAATTAAAATTTTCGTGCTTTTTCCGTTTAGAAAGCAATTATCTAGCAAAGGAAAAGAATTTATGAAGTCTTTTTTATATTGTATCGTCTAGATCTATGAAATAGTGTATTTGTTTACTCTTTTAAAGTGGAACATTTTTGAGATTTTTATTTTATTTTCCATGGGTTTTCTTACGTATTATTTTATTATATACTATTAATTTACTTTTTTCGTATGCGAGTTTTTTTTATTTTTATTTAAAACTGTTATAATTAAAATTGTTGTTACTCGCTACTAATCCTTTCCGTCGTGCCTTTCCGTAGAGATTTACAGAGAGTGTTTCATTTATATTAAAATGTTTATCAGATGTTATAACAAACTCTTCCAAATATACTGTGTAAAAAAAATGTGCAGTAAAATATATTGTTTTATACTTATTTATGTTTGTATTATTTATAATTTTTTTCTGTTTCGTATGCGTTTATATATTTCATTCAATCAAGCAAAGGATTGTTATTGTGGTATTCTGTGACACTGAAAAATGTTTCGGCCAAATGTTATAAATAATAATTTTCTGCTTTACAAATGTATTGAATTACGAAGGATTCTAATGAACTATCATCGCTATTCTAGCAGATGCAGAAATCATTATAATAAAAATCCCTGTTGCAGGTAAAAGCATTAGAATTTAGAACAATACAATAATTGTCAAAATGTATGACATATATTGCGTTTCCGTAGATATTTACTCTTAAAGTTTTATTCGTAAAAAAATCCTTATCAAATGTTATTAACAATCTGCAATTAACAACCTTTTCCGAATATTCCGTGCAATATATATATATATATATATATATATATATATATAAGGCATTTCGTGTAAAAAACACATTGCTTTATATTTCCTCATGTTTGTCTTATTTAGGACAGTTCATTAAGTAGGGTAACACCCCCAGTAATTGGCATGCACCAGTGATTGGCACATTTTACAAACATGTCCTAAAAAAAGATTTATATCCAGTCTTTTAAAAATTCAAGACCATATATCAGTTATATGCTCATCTACGTTAAAGATTATAACTTTGATTTGTTTTACAAGATGACAATAGAGCCTAGGAAAGAGAAACAAATCTGGCTTGTATCAAATTAGCCATTTTGTTGCAAATTCTTGTTCTTTGGCTTAAGGAAGGCATGCTTTTCAATTCATTATTATCTGATTTATAATATATTTTAAATTTTAATTGACAACAGTTTTGTTTAGTTAAAAAGGGTTACTTTAATTGTGTAAAAGTATTTTCGACACAAATATTTGGATTTCTGAATTAATGGTAGTTGCCAATTAATGGTGCTTCAATTTTGCTAGTTCCGAGTAATTGGCACCTATTCCAATTACAAGGAATTCGCAAGGAATTTGAGATTAAACCATTTATTTTGGAAGTACTTTTAAAATTATAGACTAATTTTGTTTATCATTTGTTTTTGTTTGAAAATATAAATTTTATCAGTAATTGGAATCCATTAAAGCTTCATATGACAATTGCTGGGGACAGCATGACAATTACTGGGTATTAATGTAAGTATATTGTATTGTTTTAAAGTGTTCACATTTCAGATTAATATGCTGATTTCTTACTCTCAAAAACCTGAAATATGGCATCTTCATCTACAGTAAATTAATTTAAAGCGATTAAACCCAATGCAAAATGTAAAGTTTTTTTTAAAAATATAAACATATGCCAATTACTGGTTCACAAGGTGTCATACATTGGCGCTCTAGGTGCCAATTACTGGTGATTTCAGCAACTTTTTATAAATATATTTTTATAAAAATACTTTTTCATTTTTTTTTTTTTTTTTTTTTTTTTTTTTTTGCTTTTAGTGGGCAAAATAGATGCACAGATATGCATTCTTTGATTTAAAAATATTTCCAAGTAAACTTAGCTTATTTCTTTGTAATGAAAATTTAAGTAAGTTTAACGACAAATTCTTAATGTGCCAATTACTGGGGATGTTACCCTATTTAGCGCAATTCAATAATTGTCAAATTGTTTGACATTTAGTGTGTTTCCATATATAGTAACTCACAATGTTTTATTATAATAAAACCCTTATCAAATGTTTTACCAACCTTTTCCAAATATTCAGTGTAAAAAATATAGGTATATATATATATGACATTTCGTGAAAAAAATCCATTGCTTTATATTTACTTATGTTTGTTTTATTTATCATTTTTTTCAGTTTCGCATGCGTGTATATATTTTATTCAATCACGCAAAGGATTGTTATTGTGGTATGCTGTGACTCTCAAAAATGTTTCGGCCAAATGTTATATATAATGACTTTTTACTTTGTATGTGTAAGAAAAAAGCGTAACTGTTTACCGTTTATACAGTGGAAACTAATAAAATCTTGAAAGAATAAAATTAGCAGTGTATATATATATATATATATTGTTTCCCTATATCCGTAATAACAATCGTGCGTGATATCTTGAGCTTGCACGATACATCGTGCAAGGCATTTTCCGAAGCTTCTAAAAAACAGTGACAAATAACATGGGATATATTTTTATTAAATTAAAATTAAAATTATTGATAAATCTATATGTAACACTATTCGGCAGTTGAATTTCAAATTTTATGTAAAATAAGATAATCATTCTTGCTTTATTACTCATTTTTTTTAAGTTAATTGAAAAAATATAAAATTTTTTCAAGAATTTCCATTTTTATGTGAACATTAAGTATCAAATTGCCACCAGGTTTAAAAATTGTGTATGATTATTATAATTTTATTTTTATTTATAATGGCAGTCACCGTAATCAGCATTAAATTATCATATTTGCTTATGCATAACGCGCACTTTTTTTTACAAAAAATTAAGACAAGATTTATAGGTCCGCGTTATACACGGAATAACTTTTTACTGCTAGAAGTATTCACACGATATACATATGAATTAAGAAATGTGTTCAAAGAAGATATTAATACAAGGAAAATGTTACTTAATAGAAGAATTGCTGCGTCTTTATTTTGCTACTCGAATTTTTTATACAAACACGCTAGCAATGTTATTTAAATGTTAATTAGCAATTTTCATTGCCGTCATTCACTCCTAACCCCCATCATTCACTCCCTATCTGAAGTCTAAAAATGTCGCCCTGTTTCCTAGCCTAACGTAATGATTGTTTCGACTTCCTTTTTAAATTCTTTTGGATATTCATTTACTTGCATATAAAATTAAGGTGCGAGTTATATGCGAGATTATAAAAAATCGTTATTTTTCTTTCTAAAGTTAGGGGTGCGCGGTATACACGAGTAGATACGGTAATAATGAGAAGTAATTTTGTATTTTTGTTTCAATGATTTTTAATCTAGATTCGTATTTATGATGTCATTTCCTAAATAAACTTTTAAACGGAATTATTCTCTTTTTTTTTTAATAAAAAACCTTTTTTAAAACGCAAATTTTTGTTCGGTTTTACACCAAAGTTTAAACTTTTTATCTTTGATGGTTGAAATTTCTACCATTTAATTTTAATGCCGAAACGTCACAATGTCACCGGAATATTCGACCAAATTCATTTGAAAAAAGTTTAATGCATTTTTTCGTGCATATCGTAAACCGAATTTTTTCTTAGAAAAATATTGGTACCATTGTGACATTTGGAATTTTACGGAAATTTACCCATCAGAGCTCAAAGGGTTAAGTTAACCAATAAAGATAATTTTTCCATTATCAACCATTATAACCATTATAACAATGTTTGTTTTAAAAAAAAATGTGAAAAAAAGAAGTTTACAGAAAAAAATTCTGGCAGCAATGTTGTCTGCATTTTTTTGCGGTAAAAATTGCAGTAAAGTTAGATGTAATATAAAAAACTTGCATTTAATTTTACTGCAATTTTTTAAGGCCAAAACTGCTGGCAACATTTCTGCCAGCAGTTTTTGCCGTAAATTTAACGATTTTTTTTTTTTTTTTTTTTTTTTTTTTTTTTACAGTGCACTAATGGGTTAAAGAAGGACATACTTAAATAATATACTTTAGAGAAAAAAAATTTCGTATATTCGACTACTGTAACCTCCTGTAATATGAACAGCTAATGCAGATTCGATAAACATGTATATATATATATATATATATATGTGTGTGTGTGTGTGTGGGTGTGGGTGTGGGTGTATGTTTAAATTTGGCATTCTAAGAAACTGGGGCTATTGCAAAACAAACCGGACATTACAAAAAGTAGGTAGTGAAGTTGCCATATTAGTTTTGTTAAAACATAAGCATTTAATGTTATAATAAAAAGTTAAAAGAACAAATATGATCACATACAGTAAAAAGCTTCTAAAGGTAAGGTAACATTTTAACACTTATTTTATTTGGAGAAATATATATATATATATATAAGACCATTAATAGTAAGCAATATTAACCATTTGAATTTAACAAAAAAAAAAAACATATTGAACATGAGGAAATATATATATGTATACATATATACACACACTTATAAAACCATTAATCGTATTACAATATATGAACCATTGAATTTAATGACTTACAGCACATTGAACATGGAGGGAAAAATAAATAATTAAAATGAATACAAATGGAATTTGTAGAGCCAAAGCAGAATCTTCAGGTCCTTTGGAACTACAAATGAAGTGTGTGGTTTCATCTTCGTATTTGCCATGAAAAAGCAAAACAATACGAATTTGGAACTACCAACACACATAAAACCAAAATTCATTAAAGAAATACCAAGTAATCCAAAGTGGATATGGAGAAAATAACAGAGTTATATCCATGTGTAGAGTGCAAAGTAACGTCAATAACGTCAATAACAAAGAACAACAAATTGCTTAGTTGGACATAAAATTGAAAAAGAGAAAAAATAAAATTAATAATCGTACAAATCATAATATAAAATTAATAAATAAATTAAAAGTAGAATATGTAAGTACAGAAAAATTAACCCTACACCCTAGTTTACCCAATTATCATTTAAATCAATAACATTTATTTTGACTATGATTGGGCTAAATTCAATATCTTAATTTAGGATGATAAAAGGTTAAAAAATAATAGCTTATTAATAAGTGCACCTTATACATTGAGTAGTGATATAGTACTCTCATTTTTAAAAGCGAAGTGCAAATTAAAAATGTAAATGATTAAAATTATTATAATATAATATATATAACTTAACAATTATCCATACATTGGTGTCAATCAAACTCCATAGAAATATTGTACCAAATTAACATAAGAATATCCCACTCTCATTTTTTATAAATTATTTTTGCGTTTTATCCAGACAACACCGCCCTCCCCCGTACTCTAACATCTACCCACCCACCCAACCTATTATATACATTTTTTATATATTTTTTTACATTTTTAATTTATTATTGTTATTTTTATGTTTTAATAATTTTTTTGTACTTGTTTATGCAAAGTGTTAATTAATATTTAGATCATGCAATAGCTAATTGTATATTAAAGAATACATGTTTTATTTTAGGAAAACCATTATTTATAGCATCATAAACAAGCTTTTTAATATTAGTATTAATTAAATGAGAAGAACATAAAAATTATTTCCTATATAAATAGTTAAGGATTATATTACGGAATACAGAATTATGAAGACAGGATTTAAAATTAGTAAATGTATTAACTTTAAAATTATTTTCTTTCCTTATGTCATAAATATCAGTTATTAATTTGTTTTTTTTTTATATATATAATTTTAAGATCTAAAAAGTTAATGGTATTATTAGAAAGCAGATTTTTTGTAATTTTTAGATTAGATGGATAATCAACTGGGAATTGAGATATATTGGTATTATCAGTATCAATTAAAATTATATCATCTATATATCGATATAAATGTATTTTATTATTAGAATATTTATGTTCATAATGATATAAGTCTGGTAATATACTAGATGTACTACCACCTTGTGGTATACCAACTTTTTGAATATACATAATGTTATCTTGCATAATAAAATTATTACAGATAATGGAATAAGTTAAAGTAAGAAAATAATCAGTATCAATGTTCGTTGACAGATTCAAATCATGTTGATATTTTTTAAAAAGTTCATTTATGATATTATGTAAATCTAATAAATCGATATTATTAAAAAAAGATATTTGAAGTCATAAGTAGTTGTATTTTTAATACTTTTAAGTTTTTAAAAATTATTGATCAGTTCATAACTATTCTTTATACAATGTGTATTATCACTAGTTTTAGTAATTTTATTTAACCCGCGAGTAGTCGCGACTTTTTTCACAACGTCATTAGTCGCGCTCGGTCGTTTCGCCGCTGGCCCCCCGCATACCAAATAAGTAAAATAAGAAATAATTTTCACCTAATATACGAAAATAACATTACAACGAACATAAAAATTTGCAGTTTTCTTAAATTATGCATGTTATTCATGAGATCTGGAGTAATTGGAAAAAGTAACAAGAACTGACATTAGTGATTTTTACGTAGACTTTTTCGCTAATTTTAACTTTGTTTCTAAAAATGTAACTGAAAGAAAAACAGAAGTGTCCTGTTACTTCACTAAAGTGGTCGAGAAAGCTTCAAAGTCAGCTACATGGTAGATCTCCGTTGTATTTGTAATGTGATATAAGTTAGGAGAAGATAAGATATACGGGCGGCGAAAAGAAAGACACGCGACTACTGACGGGATATTTGATTGAGAATTGTTAATAGAAGTTTGTTAGCAACATTATTATAAGTATTGCAACCAATTGTAACTGCTTTGAATTTAACAGGATTCTTATGAAATTTTGGTATAAGGATTAGATAAGGATATTTAAAGTTAGTAGAGTTAATGTCTTATAATTTATAAAAGCCTTTAATTTTACGATTGCTTAAAATTAAATTATCATTAGTTTTTTGGAATGTATTATTAGAAGATATACTAGATTTAAGCAGTTGATGATAATAGGATTTACATATAAATGCATAATTATTTGGAGATTTGTCAACATAAGTTATTACAAAGTTTTGTCTCAATTTAGTGATTTGCTTGGAAAGATGCTTTGTATTTACATAATCTAGGTGTGAAATATTATGCTTTAAAGACTTAGCTAATTTAACAATGACTAAAATTTTCATTGATTGAAATATTCAATAAGTTTGTTATAATAAATTGCAGTTTTAAAAATAAACATATCTATATCATAAGTAAATTGTTTTATTATAGAATTAATGTTTAATTTGGATGGAATTCTATACTTAGTGCCTTAACCCATTAATTTCTTAGTGTTAAATCATCTGCAATATTAAAATTACCATTGATAATATATCCATGATCATTATTAATGTATTTTTGTAGAGAGGGATCATTGCATTTACAAGGTAAAGTACTAGCATCATAAGTATATTTTGAGAACGAATTATAGTTAAAAATATTTTTTCCTATAGTTATGGGATACTTAAAAGTTTTTGATAATTGAATATTTTTTATAGGAAAATTACAGTTTTTATCATTTATTATAGAATTAAGATTGATTTTATTAAATATTTTATTAGAAAAAAGAAATTACCATTTAAGTATTAGTTTGTAGAATTTTAGGGTTTTTTTTTTAGTAAATTTGTGTTGTAAAGATTAACTCTAGTCATAATAAGATCATAAAATATATCTGAAAAATGTGTAGAGTAAGATTTAGTCAGAAATATATTTAAATATTGTACTATATGTTTCTATTTTATTCCAAATATATATTTACGTATTAGTAACCAAATGTAATTAAAAAAAAATACTATGCAGATTATTTATTTGTTTAATTATAGATTTTTTGGAAGTAATGTTAGTAGATGATCGTTTTTCTCTTTTATTTCGTGTAGTTTTCTGATTTATAAGACGATTTAAACTGGGATAAATGGGAGAGTAATCAGTAGTGTTATTTATAGAAGAAAATACTCACTATTAAGTCCATATGGATAAATTGTATTATAATATTTCATATATGAAGACTCTAAATAAAGACGCTCTGATTTACTTTTCTGAATTTGTATTATTTCAATAGTAGTATTTTTTAATTTATGTTTATGAAAATGCTGAAATTCAGCAGTAGACTGTATATTTTTTGCTTTATTTTTATCAGAATCTGACCGATGTTGATTTATGCGTATATGGAGTGGACCAGACGTTTCACTAATATATTTCAAATTGCATATATTATTTTTTTATTACATTATACTCTTTATACTATAAATTACATTGAATTCCTTATAAAAAGTAGAAATATGAGGATCTGTAACAATTTGTGACTGAGAAGCAGATGGACAAATCTTACATCTGACATCTAAACATTTCTGAAAATATAAAGAAGAGGAGCATATATATGGTAACTGGATGACGGTCCAGGAGTATCCCTATTATTGCTCCTGTACCGGGCACTATACTGCAAAGATGCATTGTTTATCTTACCAGGATCGAGACTTTTACTAAGAACTGCCATAATAAAAAGGCATACATATATTAGAAGAGATTTTACAAATTATATAAAAAGAAATATATATACATAAATTATAATTAAGTAATCTATAATAGTAATCTATAATAGTAAATAATCTATAGTAAATTACAAGTAAGTAATTAAGTAATCTAGTAACTTGACTAATACGCTATATTGCCATTGATTATGGGACACTTGCGATTTTAGACATTTTACTAAATATCGATAAAAATACATGAGGAATCATCTCGAAATTCTTAGTGTATAAATATAATAGTATATGTCATACATCTCCGTGGAGATTTTTTACCGAAACTCCATAGGGGACCGTCAACAAATTAAAAAAGAATGAATATCTTTTGAATAACCCTGTCAAAACTAATGTAGCAAGGCGCTCAAACTCTAGATTAGTATTGAATGCCTTATTGTAATACACTGTGTTCATTTTTATGCAAATAGCATGCATACTCGCAGAGTAGTTAAGGTTTTTATAAAAATGGTCCCAAATTTTTCTAAGTTTTTCCCTTATAATTTTCAGAGTTCTTAATATAAAATAATATTTTTTTCAGAAAATATTACAAACAACATTGCACACAGTACCCTGTAATCAGAATTTAAAAAATAATGAAAATTGTATACAAAATGAGTTGGTTTACTAAATAATTTTTTACTGCGCATGCGTCAACGATATCAAAATTTCATTTGCATATTATGTTAGCTAAATGTATAGAGCAACTTTTGTGAAAGTCACAAAATCATAACTTGAAAATTCTAAAAATAATCGTCAATTGAATAAGTAGAAAATCCATTATTCTCAAAATGAAGCAAAAACAAGAGGGGTTGTATCCATATATTCATTGATTAGTGTCAATGTAGAATACACAATACGGGATGTTACGACTACTTCTGGATAAAATCCCTCATTTTTTTGCTTCATTTTGGAAACAACGGATTTTGTCCTTTTTCTATAGACGATTACTTTCAGAATTTTCAAGCTATAATTTTGAGACTTTTACAAAAGTTGCTCTATACATTTAGCTAACATAATATGCAAATGAAATTTTGATATCTTTGACGCATGCGCAGTAAAAAATTATTTAATAAACTACTCATTTTTCATACAATATTTATTATTTTTTTATTCTGAATACAGGGTACTGTGTGCAATGTTGTTTATCATATTTTCTGAAAAAAATATTATTTTATATTAAGAACTCTGAAAATTATAAGGGAAAAACTTAGAAAAATTTGGGGCCATTTTTATAAAAACCTTAATTACTCTGCGAGTATGCATGCTATTTGCATAAAAATGAACACAGTGTATTACAATAAGGCATTCAATCATAATCTAGAGTTTGAGCGCTTTTGCTACATTAGTTTTGACAGGGTTATTCAAAAGATATTCATTCTTTTTTAATTTGTTGACGGTCCCCTATGGAGTTTCGGTAAAAAATCTTCACGGAGATGTATCACGTATACTATTATATTTATACACTAAGAGTTTCGAGATGATTCCTCATGTATTTTTGTAGATATTTAGTAAAATGTCTAAAATCGCAAGTGTCCCATAATCAATGGCAATATAGTGTATAATTAACTAAAGAGTTAGATCAATAATCTTTATATATAAAAATCTTCTGTGCGTGTGTATGTAATTGAACTCCTCCTAAACGACTGGACCGATTTTGATGAAATTTTTTGTGTATGTTGCGGTGGACTCGAGAATGGTTTAGATTCACATTTCATGGAAATTGGTTCAGTACTCCGCCCTGGCGACCAGTTTGGTGTCCAGGTCTTAGAATTTGGTCATTGACTTTTTTGTAAAAGACCTTTAATGATGTCTACCCTTACATTAAATCAAAATATCGTTTATTTAATGAAAAAAAAAAAAAACAGGTTATGGAATTTTTTCCCATTTGTAAAGCGCAAAAAAAAACCCATCGGCAAATTACAATTTGGCAAAATTGATAGATGGGATAATCAAGTTAATTATAATATGCAACCATACAATTATAAATACTTAGGTATTTAGGTTCCGTCGACCAATTTCGCCAAATTGTACAAATCGCCATACTAATAGCCAAATTTTACATATTGACATAATTTTTATTCGAAATCAGAAAAAAAACAATTAATTAGTAGAATATTAATAAAAAATACAAAGTACAAAATAAATCATTTAATGACATTCTATTATTGACATTTAATCTTATAGTTTGGCGATCATTTTATGGTTGACGGGAAAAAAACAGGTTATGGAATTCTTCCCCATTTGTAAAGCGCAAAAAAAACATCGCCAAATTATAAGTTTAAATGCCAATAATGGATGACCGTAAATGTCGCATTCAATGACATTAAATATTATACACCTGTTTAAAACATCATTAAGTGATTTTTATTTCGGCTTTTTATTTGTATTTTTATCAATATATTTTTTTTTATTATTATTATTATTATTTAAAATGAAATTTATGTCAATATAAATAATTTGGCTATGAGATTGGTGATTTGTACAATTTGGCAAAATTGATAGATGGGATAATCAAGTTAATTATAATATGCAACCATTACATTTATAAATACTTAGGTACTTAGGATCCGTCGACCAATTTCGCCAAATTGCACAAATCGCCATACTAATTGAATCCGACATTCACGATCATTCATTATTGACATTTAATCTTATAGTTTGACGATCATTTTATGGTTGACGGGTAAAAAACAGGTTATTGAATTCTTCCTCATTTGTAAAGCAAAAAAAAAAAAAAAAAAAAAAAAAAAATCGCCAAATTGTAAGATTAAATGCCAATAATGGATGATCGTAAATGTCGCATCCAATGACATTAAATATTTTACACCTGTTTAAAACGTCGTTAAGTGATTTTTATTTCGGCTTTTTATTTGTATTTTTATCAATATTTTTTCTATTTATTTGTTTTTTCATTATTTAAAATGAAATTTATGTCAATATGAATAATTTGGCTATGAGATTGGTGATTTGTACAATTTTGCAAAATTGATAGATGGGATAATCAAGTTAATTATAATATGCAACCATACATTTATAAATACTTAGGTACTTGGTTCCGCCGACCAATTTCGCCAAATTGTACAAATCGCCTTATTAATAGCCAAATTTTACATATTACCATAATTTTTATTTGAAATCAGAAAAAAACAGTTAATTAGTAGAACATTAACAAAAAATACAAATAAAAAGTACAAAATAAATCATTTAATGACATTCTAAAATTCTTTGTATTTTATTTAATGTCATTGAATCCGACATTCACGATCATTCATTATTGACATTTAATCTTATAGTTTGGCGATCATTTTATGGTTGACGAGTTAACCAAGTAGTACCAATACTTATTATCTTTATATATATAAATCTTCTGTGCTTGTGTATGTCACTGAACTCCTCCTAAACGACTGGACCGATTTTAATGAAATTTTGTGTGTGCGTTCCAGTGGATTCGAGAATGGTTTAGATTCACATTTCGTCGATATTGATTCAGTAATTTTTTAGTAATTAGGCAAAAACTAATAGTTAGTGATTTTTCGCTAATTAAAAGTTTTGAATAAGTTCGATGAATAGAGTGCGGACGGAATGTCCGAGCGGTCTAAGGCGCCAGATTTAAGCTCAGCTTCTTGAAGAAAGAGATCGCGTATTCGAACCCAACTCCTGACAAACGTGTATGCTTTACAATATTTCCTGTATTATAATTTTGATTAACCGACTTGAGAAAATCGTTAACATTTAACTAAAAAGAGAAAAATGAACTTTTCTATCAAAAATTGAACCGACTTCAAAAAATACTGAAGAGTGAAAAATAATTTCCTTACATAATTGTAATAAGAAAATAAATTAAGAGCGTAGTGTTTATCGTGCGTATTGCCATATTTACGTACATTTATTTGATTTTCTGGAGTCGGTGACAAGAAGGACAACGTCTGTCGGTGGCAGGACAACGTCTGTCGGGTCCGCTAGTATTAGTATAAAATGTAAATATATACAATATGTACAAAGATAAAAAGCAGTACTCAAACCTCCAAAAAGTGATAAAACATGACCATACATATATATTTATTTTCTTAAGAACGAAAGTAACCCCGCATCGACCCAACGGTAATAACCTGCTCGTCACGGTCTAAAATTTATATCTAATTTATAGTTGTGATTTTTCGGGGATAACGTTGAGGATCAATTTTCAAAGGGTAAACAGACATTTAACCTCCTTATGACCGTGCCTGCCATTTTGGCGAACTTTGCAAAATACACAATTAGTTGTTTTTGAAAGCTCTCTGGCAGTTGATGATGGAATGGACAGCATAAGTAATGCGTATTGTTTACGTAACATATTATTAATAGATAAATTAAACAAGTCTTTAACCAAAATCTTTAAGTTTATGCAATTTATTTGTTGAATTACATTAGTTATTGCATTTTCCCCAGTCCCATTCATTATCAATTAAAAGTTTAATAAAATTAAATTGTTAGCACACTACATATATTTTTAGGAATTATATTACCATTGAAATTTAGGCAGTTTTCTTAATGTTAATTAAACCTTTTTTTATTTTTTATTTTTTTCTCAAATCTATGTGCAAAATATGTTAGAATTATTAATTTTTATTTTACTACACCGAAATATTAACAGTAAAATCAATGTATACTTTAAAAACATTTTGCTATATAAATTACGTTGAAAATTATTGATCCTAAAAGTTAAGAAATTTTACGTTTTTATCTGCATCATTTTGTAATTAATATTTAAAAACAATGGCCTCGTAAAAGCGTTCCATTCATAAAATGATTCCGTTCATATAAGATTAAAATGTTTGTACATTACGTACATTTTTTTCGGTTTCATGTTATCGTTCACAATTAAGCAGTAATTTAATGTTAATTGATTTTTTTTTTCTCAAATGTATATGAAAAATATCGGTGAATTGGTGATTTTATTTTACTAGACACAAACATTAACAGTAAAATCAATATATATATACAAAAAAAAAAAAAAAAAAAAAAAAAAAAACATTTTCTTTATATATTATAGTAAAAATACTGATCCTAAAAGTCAAGAAATTTCATTTTTTTATCTGCATCATTTTATAACTAATATTTAAAAACATAGACCTTGTAAAAGCGTTCATTTCAAATTTCTTATTATTCCATATAATCAAGGAAACAAGCTTTAACTGGTATTTCCTTTTTCAGGTAAATTCTTTAGCTAATGTTTTGCATTTAATTATCAGTAGCTATTAAATTCTAAGAGGAAAATAATGGATCGTTTATTAAAAATAATCGCCTTCCATGAAAGTGTTTACTTAAAAAGAAAAGAAAATGATAAGGATAATGAATATAATAATTGAAAATAACAGCAATATTGTAAAATCTTTTATTTTTATTTCTGTATTCATAAAAAGGAAAACAAGAAAAAGTATGTTCATTTCTTATACATTAAAGGAAAAGTTATGGATTATAAGAAAGTAATAACAAAAAAAAGATAATAATGTATTCGCCTAATAGAATAAATTTAAATTTCCGTGTTTTGAGCACTAAAGAAAAAAATATCATTTAAAATAGATTCAGAAACACAAAACTGCACGATATAAACGTATGTAAAGTAAAAATTAAATATTGTGTAAGATCACAGGATAAGAAAGTTACAGTTGAGTGAAACAAAACTTATATCATGTACCCTGGGGTGATAACTCCTGGATGAGTAATAAAATCAAGTTCTACTATTACGTGCAAATATAAAGGATTCTGTGAGATGGCAAATACTGATTTTTCATTGAAAGGCTGTGTCTACGGTTAAAAAAATAATAATAATAATACAAAAATCTTTGACATTTTAAAGTTTAAAGTGCCTTCTATCGGTATTTTTAAAACTTTACCTTAAAATTTTTTTTTCAAGAAAATACTAATATAAATAACAGTATTAGTGAAAACCGCAAACAAATCGACCAATTTTTACGTTTTTGGTGATAATTATAATTTTGGACCCAAAACTCAAATGGCGCGTATCGTCTTCGGAAGACGTTTGTGACCCATAGCTTTCTGTCTATTATTGCTTGGCATGATGTGTGTTATCACCTCTTACACTTTTGCCAAAGAGTTTAGATTCACCCTGTATATACACATTGGATTAAAATAATTTTCCTGGCTTACGTTGTACATCTTGAATAGCCCATTGTGGGCGATTAGATTAATCTATCTAGATACTCAATACGAACAATGCAGTCACGTACTCAACTTATTAAACTGTTAAACTAATCTAAAAATACTATATTAAAGTTCGGTACTTTATCATATCATTGCTAGATCCTACAATTCAATTCGAGATCACAACAGTTTTATTTAGATCCTAACACTTCCTGAAGAAAACCATTAAGCTATTTAGAGACAATCAAATCAATTTAATAATATTTTTAAGCATAAACAAATTGTTTTTTATGATAATCTAATGACCACACATTGTTATTAATATTGTAACAATTACATGTAGGTAAAGATAGGTGAAATCTATTTTACATTAGCCTTTCAAGCTGTTTTTCTTGTTATTTCAATATTCGGAACCTCATGGAGAAAAGCAATATTAATTCATTTTTAATATAATCTTTGTAAAATTATCACCCGGATGAACAATCTGCTAAAAAATTCAATTACGGTTATTTAATTTTGTATTTAAGGAAATAAATATACATTTAACAGAAATCGTATTCAATAAATTCAATAAATTCAATTTTATATTTTTATTAATTTGATACGGTTTAATTAACCCGTAATTTTTATAAAAACTTCACTTATGGTTTGTATTAAAAATATGAAATAAATTTCAATAAAAAAAAATTTCAAAACTAAAGTTAAAGATCTGCAATACAAAAAATGAAAAGCACTTCTAATGTTTTGATAAACAAAGTTAGATTGGCAGTGCTAGACAATATTCTATGCATAATAGACAGGTGTTTTGCGGGAGCGCAATTTTTATTATTCACTAAAATAAGTGAAAGCGCATTTTCAGAGTTTACAGTTACCAAAGATAAATCCTTATATAAACGCATGTATCTCAATTTTCTGGTAAAATGAGATGTTGGCTGGATTACAATTATTTATAAAAGTAATGTAGAGTAGTATCGACTTCAAGTCGACATCGAAATAGCAGAAAGAGGACGGCAAAAATAAAATAAATTATACTGAAAAAAATCCAAAATTACCCAGCATATAATTTTTTTAGTATATATCTGATATATTTTACCGTTCAGGAACTTTTACAAAACAACACGATAAAAATATTATCATCCAAAGAAAGTGGTGGACGTATTTTATACAAATACTAGCTGTTACCCGTGACGTCGTTCACGTAGCATTAATAAAAAAAAGATAAACGCTTTAATTAAACAAAACGGTTCATTAACAATAATTTAAAATATATATATTATTTATCTTATAGAAAGCTATGCAGTAGTTTTTTTATAGGGGACTTAAAGAACTCAGTCAAATAAAAGGAAAATGTGTTAGATAATATGAACAATCGCGAAAATGAAATTGTGACCACTTATACTGTAGAACAACTGTAACGCACCCCAATTGTACAGAAATCATGTTGTACTGCATTTCAGAATTCCATAACAAAGAAAGAAAAATCATGTGCTAAACACAGGTAATAAAAAAAAATATCCAACATTTCCATAATGCATAACTTCAACGGGACATTCTTTTCTGCAGCTGTGTATATGATCTATGTGTTTGTAAATATTCTAAATACAATGTTAAAATTTTGCTTAGTGAGAAAAAGTATAACGAATATTAAAATTCACCTTTAGCAATTTCTAATTATAGACAGAAACTTACTTGAATTCTTTTTTACAGTCCTGTATATTACGTGCAAATATGTATACGATCGCATATTTAGCTTAAATTATTCAAGCAAAAAACCCGATTCAAATTATTGAATTCATATTTCCAGGAATCGCTATTGCACTGATGACCAAACCAGTTTATTGTATAGTCCGATACATGATTTATTTAAATTCTACAAACATCTCTTATTATATCAAATGTAGCTGAACTTCAGGATGCATTAGTTTTCCAAATACATACGATAATTGAAAAAGCTCTTCAGCAATCTTTTCTAATAGACCATACTGTGGATACAATATCTGAGATCCGAACACAGGTCCAAAATCTTTTATGCGTCTCTGTAAATGAACAACAAATGTGATGCATATGATACTTAACTGCAAACTTATTGTAGTAAATTTCAGTATTTATCATTGTATTGATTATCTCAGTATATTAGTTTCATCATGTTTGAAATAGCGCAACGCAATTAAAATACTCTGGGAATATTTTTTTTTCTCCGTAGACTATTATAGTACCGAACATTTTTCTGCAGTCTTGTAAGTGAATGTTAAATCTTTTCACCCCATTTTCTACAGAAATCCTATTTTAGTGCACTTCAGAACCTGATATCAATTTCAATATTATTAAAATAACCTTAATAAAACAACATTATTAAAATACGTTGCAAATGGTTTTTCTTCACAGACCATAGAATATTTAAATACTTTTGAGCTCCCTGTACGCACACTATAAGTACTACATTTAACATATTCTATAGTAACCATGTTTTTCTGAACCTTAAAAATGCATGTAAATTTCATTACATTTAAAATTATGTAACATTATCAAAATACACCACAAATGATTTTTTCGCCTTAGACCATAATGTAAAAAGTTTCCTTTTGAGTGCTCCTGTGATTCAGCTATAATTGCTGCCTGGTCCATTTTCAATGCCGCATATGCTATGGTAAATCTCAATAACGTATGTAGTTTTCGTATGAATTCCACTATATTTACCCAAGTTGAAAAACGGAAAGACAGACGGCAGACCCCAAGCACTCGGCATCCGGTATACAGACAGGTTGAAGTCGTAAACACTTTTAGACCATGTTAGAAAGTGTCAAAAAGCGGGTAGTTTCCGTAAAAGGAGAAAAAAACAGTGTTAGGAAAAATATACTACAAAACTGTGTTTTAGGTGGCATTTTTGTATAATTTGTACATATATGATTTGCATACCATAAAAATTTATTGAAATTTATTATAAAAAACATTATTAAAAGTGACACCATATTTTTACTTTTTAAGAGCTAAAAAAAATGTGCAATTAATATCCATTTACAAACCTGTTTCCAGTACACTTTGAGCACATTATGCCAAATTGAGATATTGACTGAGGGGATGTATTTTCTCACAATTACATTAAATCTTTAGATTTTAAGCCCGAAAGTGCATTTTTAAAGTGATATTTATTTATATTTTCAGAATTGAACAATTTTCAAAATTAACACACAAAAGTATTTTTTTTTTTTTTTTTTTTTTGATTAGTTGAGCTTTTCTTACTTTCTAAAAATGATAAAAAGTTTTTTCATTGATCATTACGTCATTTACGATATGTATAAATTATTAATATTTTCTAGTCGTTTAATATTTAACCTTTAAAAAAACTTATTTCATTTTAAAATTAAATATTAACCACGCTCAGACGATAAACTTAATTTTCTTTAAATAATAACTTTTGATATCATAATTCAATCTCATGTCATTGCAACATCAGAGATATTTATTTTATTTTCAATATGTGACGTCACAGTCGTCTCTTTTTAGCACTTACTCAAAATTACATTGTGTTATTAAAAATGAAAACTTGAAAACTTATACTTTGTTTCATATATGACGTTACATTGATATTTTTAAAATTCTTAATGGAAAGTATTCTTCTGACGTCACAATTGGTAAAAAGTTGAATTTTATAGCCTCGAACCGAAAGAAAGAAAAAGATTTATTTTGATTATGGATTAATATCTGGAAAAACTACTAAAATATTTATATTCTTGTAAAGTGTGAAGTTCTATTCTTGTAAAGTCTTCTAAGTGTAAAAGAAATTTTATATAATCGTTTGCGTGATATAAGAAGAAAAACAGTATTCCTCTGACGTCACAATTGGTGAAATTGCGGTTTTTAATCTCGAACCGAAAAACAGAATAGGGTCCATTTATTTATTTCATTTTATTTTGTCACGTGAAAATCTTTCAGTTGAAAATTAATTACAGAAGAGAAATAATTATTAGGGTTTTTTTATTTTTTGGCAACGAAAAAAGAAAGATAATTAAATATTACGGAAAATTTTTCAATTTATTCTGTATGAAAAATAGTGAAATATTGAATTATTAAGAAAAATATTTGAATAAAATAAATAAAAATTAGCCTATGTTCATTTCAGGCTAATAATTTACCTATATACAAAAATTCAAAGACATTAATACATCCGCTTTGAAGCCAAGTTCATTCCAATTTTCGGACACACTTTCACATTTATAACATACTAGCTGTTACCCGTGACGTCGTTCACGTAGCATTAAAAAAAAGATAAACGCTTTAATTAAACAAAACGGTTCATTAACATTAATTTAAAATAGATATAACATTTATCTTATAGAAGGCTATGCAGTAGTTTTTTTATAGGGGACTTAAAGAACTCAGTCAAATAACAGGAAAATGTGTTAGATAATATGAACAATCGCGAAAATGAAATTGTAATTACTTATATTGTAGAACAACTGTAACGCACCCCAATTGTATAGAAATCATGTTGTAGTGCATTTCAGAATTCCATATCAAAGAAAGAAAAATCATGTGTTAAACCTAGGTAATAAAAAAAATATTCAACATTTCCATAATGCATAACTTCACCGGGACATTCTTTTCTTCAGCTGTGTATATGATCTATGTGTTTGTAAATATTCTAAATACAATGTTAAAATTTTGCTTAGTGAGAAAAAGTATAACGAATATTAAAATTCACCTTTAGCAATTCCTAATTATAGACAGAAACTTACTTGAATTCTTTTTTACAGTCCTGTATATTACGTGCAAATATGTATACGATCGCATATTTAACTTAAATTATTCAAGCAAAAAACCCGATTCAAATTATTGAATTCATATTTCCGGGAATCGCTATTGCACTGGTGACCAATCCAGTTTATTGTATAGTCCGATACATGATTTATTTAAATTCTACAAACATCTCTTATTATATCAAATGTAGCTGAACTTCAGGATGCATTAGTTTTCCAAATACATACGATAATTGAAAAAGCTCTTCAGCAATCTTTTCTAATAGACCATACTTTGGATACAATATCTGAGATCTGGACACAGGTCCAAAATCTTTTATGCGTCTCTGTAAATGAACAACAAATGCGATGCAAATGATACTTAACTGCAAGCTTATTGTAGTAAATTTCAGTATTTATCATTGTATTGATTATCTCAGTATATTAATTTCATCATGTTTGAAATAGCGCAACGCAATTAAAATACGCTGGGAGTATTTTTTTTCTCCGTAGACTATTATATTATCGAACATTTTTCTGCAATCTTGTAACTGAATGTTAAATCTTTTCACCCCATTTTCTACAGAAATCCTATTTTAGTGCACTTCAGAACCTGATATCAATTTCAATATTATTAAAATAACCTTAATAAAATAACATTATTAAAATACGTTGCAAATGGTTTTTCTTCACAGACCATAATATATTGAAATACTTTTGAGCTCCCTGTACGCACACTATAAGTACTACATTTAACATATTCGATAGTAACCATGTTTTTCTGAACCTTAAAACTGCATGTAAATTTCACTACATTTAAAATTATGTAACATTATCAAAATACACCACAAATGATTTTTTCGCCTTAGACCATAATGTAAAGTTTCCTTTTGAGTGCTCCTGTGATTCAGCTATAATTACTACCTGGTCTATTTTCAATGCCGCATATGCTATGGTAAATCTCAATAACGTATGTTATTTTCGTATGAATTCCACTATATTTACCCAAGTTGAAAAACGGGCAGACAGACGGCAGACCCCAGGCACTCGGCATCCGGTATACAGACAGGTTGAAGTCGTAAACACTTTTAGACCATGTTAGAAAGTGTCAAAAAGCGGGTAATTTTCGTAAAACGAAAAAAAAAAAAAAAAAAAAGTGTTAGGAAAAATACACTACAAAACTGTGTTTTAGGTGGCATTTTTGTATAATTTGTACATATATGCTCTGCATACCATAAACATTTATAGAAATTTATTATAAAAAACATTCTTAAAAGTGACAACATATTTTTACTTTTTAAGAGCTAAAAAAAATGTGCAATTAATATCCATTTACAAACCTGTTTCCAGTACACTTTGAGCACATTATGCCAAATTGAGATATTGATTGAGGGAATGTATTTTCTCACAATGACATTAAATCTTTAGATTTTAAGCCCGAAAATGCATTTTTAAAGTGATATTTATTTATATTTTCAGAATTGAACAATTTTTAGAATTAACACACAAAAATATTTTTTTTTTGATTAGTTGAGCTTTTCTTACTTTCTAAAAATGATAAAAAGTTTTTTCATTGATCATTACGTCATTTACGATATGTATAAATTATTAATATTTCCTAGTCGTTAAATATTTAACCTTTAAAAAAACTTATTTCATTTTAAAATTAAATATTAACCACGCTCAGACGATAAACTTAATTTTCTTTAAATAATAACTTTTGATATCATAATTCAATCTCATTTCATTGCAATATCAGAGATATTTATTTTATTTTCAATATGTGACGTCACAGTCGTCTCTTGTTAGCATTTACTCAAAATTACATTGTGTTATTAAAAATGAAAACTTGAAAACTTATACTTTGTATCATATATGACGTTACATTGATATTTTTAAAATTATTAATGGAAAGTATTCCTCTGACGTCACAATTGGTAAAAAGTTGAATTTTATAGCCTCGAACCGAAAGAAAGAAAAAGGTTCATTTTGATTATGGATTAATATCTGGAAAAACTACTAAAATATTTTTATTCTTGTAAAGTGTGAAGTTATATTCTTGTAAAGTCTTCTAAGTGTAAAAGAAATTTTATATAATCGTTTGCGTGATATAAGACGAAAAACAGTATTCCTCTGACGTCACAATTGGTGAAATTGCGGTTTTTAATCTCGAACCGAAAAACAGTATAGGGTCCATTTATTTATTTCATTTTATTTTATCACGTGAAAATCTTTCAGTTGAAAATTAATTACAGAAGAGAAATAATTATTCCGGTTTTTTTTATTTTTTGGCAACGAAAAAAGAAAAATAATTAAATATTACGGAAAATTTTTTCAATTTATTCTGTATGAAAAATAGTGAAATATTGAATTATTAAGAAAAATATTTGAATAAAATAAATAAAAATTAGCCTATGTTCATTTCAGGCCAATAATTTACCTATATACAAAAATTCAAAGACATTAATCCATCCGTTTTGAAGCCAAGTTCATTCCAATTTTCGGACACACTTTCACATTTATAATATATATAAGGATAAGGATTCGCAAGTAGCAACACTCTCCAAGAGAAACGGAGCTGACCTTGCTCTTAGAGGACATGTGTAGTGGTCGAAAAGGAACTTGTTTATATATTATGCTTGTTTCATGGTAAATTGAATGTCACTGAAGTGAAAATCATGGTATATGGTCATAGGCACCTTTAAAGAAATTAACATTAAAATCATTTACGGTCGTATTCATGAAGAACTTCGACCGAGAGTTAAATCAAGGGTCCAGTAACGCCGAGTTGGGATTGTTAACCGAGAGTTGAAAACTCGTATTATCCATCGACTTCGGATGAAAATTTACCCAACCCGGAGTTCCTGGACCCCGGTTAAAAGAAGTATGCCTATTGGTTAAAAAATTCTCGTCTTGTTCATTTTCGCTTCGCGACATTATTTTTGTTTTGAAAGAAAAGCGTTAAAAAGAGAGGGAAGGGAACAAAAAGAAGGAAAAACAAAGATTGAATGTGATTTTTTTTTCTTCACAAAATATATGGAGAAAATTAAAACTTGCAACCACTAAATATGGGAATTTAATTCAATTTATTGATAATTTAATATTATTTTAAATAATTCATTCAACTATTTTTTTTTTATTTTTTTAATTGATATATAAATAATAATAATAATAATAGATTTTTTTTTTTCAAAATAAATTTTCACATATTTGCGTAATAATGGAACTTGATTTGGATAAAAACTAATGAAATTTGACTTAAATAAAAACTAAAATTTTATTCTAGCAGTTATTATGTTGATTTCCATTATTAACAGCTTTAATTAGTAATTAAATAATTTTTAATAAGGAAAATATTAATATAAAAAAGGAAAAATGAAAAAAAGTAGCCTGTATATCAGTATAGAAGGTATCTAGATATAATAATTTTATTGTTTGGATTTTCAGAGAAAAGGGTTAATTCTAATTGAACTAGATAGCTATTAATATTCCAAATAGACTGGAAAAAAGTAGTGAAATAATATTAAGAGAACTGCAGAAAAAGATGAGCAGGATAGAGTAAGTCCTTTTAAAAATAATGATAAATGAATTCTGAATACTAATCTGTCAAATAAATGTGAAATATTACAGATAGTGGATTATTTATTGATCAGCTTTTAGACCTCCCCCCCTCTCCAACTCTTTGTTTTTGAAAATTGTCTTTCCCGGATACAAGATCAAATTTGAAGAAAAAAAAGTCAAAGAGAATCAAATGAGTTCAGCTCATTTGATTCTCTTATTATTATGAGTATTATTGTTTGATAAATTAGTCTACTATTATGAGATATTATTGCATGCAAGTAAGCACCTGCTTTTGGATGCAGTATTCCATTTGAAAGAATGCATTTACTTCTCAAAGTAAATTTAGAAAATAATATTTTATTTTCTATATTTTTTCTAGCTTCATTGTTTTATATATTTTACTCATTTAAATATCATTTCATTAGGTATAATAAAAATTTTATTGAGTACAAAAAAAAGAAACTTTTTTTTTTTAATGATTGATTAATGATAGATTTCTAGACGAGATTGCTAAAGTACTGTAGCAATATATTAAAACATTTCGAAATCATTATTAATAATTTCATACAATTTTACATTATCTAAAAAAAAAAAAAAGAGCTGTCTTTTGTTTGTGAATTTGTGGAGAAGAATAAGTCCCCGTTTGCACCATTCTATATCTTCTCTCTTTATTATTATTATTAATATTATTATTATTATTATATTTGTTTATTTATTTATTTGTGTGTGTGTCTTTCGTTAATTAAAGTACTCAAGATGCTATGTAAGATATAGAAATTAAAAGAAATTTTAAAACACTATTAAAATAGAACAATGTATGTAATCTCATATATGCATGTTATCTGTTTTTAACTAATTTATTTATACATATATTCCCTACATTATTTGTTGAATTGTTTGCTTTCATACTCATGGTCGCCAAAAACTTATTTGCCTTAAAAATAATCAGCATTATTGAAAGAACTGATAAAATTATTTTTGGTATGGGGTTATTTTAAAAAGTAAAGTTTCTTTTTTTAATCATTGTATTTCAACCCTTTGGTAATTTATTTTTATGTAGCTAATTAAGGAGCAAAAATTATAAGTGATCTCTAAAATAAATCTCACAATTTCAGGAGGTAATTCATTTTTCTATAAAAATTGTGTGGCTCATGTTTTAAGTAGCCAAAAGGGATTTATTATTACTACTAGCAGGCTATGCCCGCTGCGCTGGTCAATATTTCAAAATCAACTGTGGATGAAACGAACTGGTGAATTTAAATTTTTATTTTAAATGATTTGGACCTCCAGCAGCATCTTGCTCATTGCTGAAAACGATTTAGACACCATTGTGATATTAAATTATCTTAAACGTTGCGCAAAAACCAGCTATTTACAAGTAACTATTTTAGTTTATTACTAACAGTGCACATTTGGAAGCGAAATGAGACCATTATGGCAACAGGATTTAAAAATTTTCCTTATCTGAAGAAATATTAATTATTACAGTCGTTACCATGGTACAACTTCTGAAAAATTTCTTCACAACTTTTCATTATGTGAAGCCAGGAACCCAAAGCTACTCCCACCTAAAAAGTTTATATATATATTAAATTTTGTCCGCTCGATAAAAGGCACAATTATGCAAGAATCATCTTCAAACTCGTCAAGTACATTGAGATGGTTAATATCTCAGTGGGAATCGAAAATGAGCAAAATCGGCCCAAGGGGGTGGTAATTGGGAAGGGTTCAAAAATTTGAATACCAATCTTAACATGGCTTTCACAAAACCAGCTCTTACAAAACAATAGCAGGAAAAAAAATAAACATTTTTTGTTACAGCATGTTGCCAACGATAAAAAAAACACCCATTAAAATTCTCACTACAACAATTACTTTATTATTGCAAAATTTCCTCCTGAAAAATGAAAACAAAATTATTTGATCTTTCGTATTTAAGCATTTTCTCTTTAGTTATTTAAGTTAAAATTATGTAAATTTGTATAATTTGGCGAACGATTTGGCGAAATTGGTTGACGTGACAATCAAGTAGTAGCCAATTTACACTTTTCATATTTCACAAAAGATTCCTACACAGACATCATATACGCAATAGGTTTAGCGCGATTATCTTGCAACTACAATGTGGCAAAATCCTCGTTTTAGAATACCAAAGAAATTTATGTATATTTTATTATTTTCTATCATTTTAAACAGCAATTAACAATAAATAAAAAGTAACTGTAGAACAAAACAACACATATCATTTCAAAAAAGAAAAAAATGAAAGTAAATAAACAACTTATCATCAGATAAACAACTATAGCTGGGTTACCATATGAGGCAAATAATGCCATTTTAGCGCCAGTGAGATACCTCGATGATATGACCAAATCCGTGACAAAATTTCCATTTGGAAAAAACTTTAATCGGTATTTATATTGCATTTTCCCAACTTATGTATAAGAAAAAACTTTGACACAGATGTCATGTATGCACCACATTGGCGCAATTTTTTTCTGGCGCCAATTTGGAGAACTTAGTTTTTAATTACCAATTTCATAAATATTTTTTACTTATTTTGTATTATTTGAAAAAAAAATAATAAATAAGAAAGTTTAATTAATAGCTATAGAACAAAATGATTTATATTATTTTAAAAAGCAAACTGAAAGTTAATAGATAGTTTATTAATGAATAAACAACCATAGTCGGTTTACCATGTGTGACATAAAATCGCCATTTTGTTGCAATCGTGCGAATGTGGTGAGTATATGACATCTGCGCCAAAACTTTAAAAAGTTTCAATTAAATTATTTTACAGTTTGAATGAGGAAGACATTTATACTAAAATTTAAACATTATACGCATTTTTTTTTTTTGCTATAATTGCTATTTATATATTTACAATTAAACATAAAAAAATATCCTGAAAATGCTCTCACACATTTAAAAGAGAGTGAGAGAATTTAGTAATTGTGAGTATCGCTCCAGCTTATGCCTTCTTGATATAAAATCGCATTTTTTGATGACAAAAGTAAATTCAAACACCCAAATAAAAAAATAACATACACTTAACAGATAAAACCATTTTTAAAAGTAATTCTGCTATTTTGTCCTGTAAGACACATAATGGTAGAATTAGATTTAAAAAAATATTTTTTATTTTTTAAACAGAAGAATGTTATTTACGTTTTATCTAATAAAATATTTAAAATACATTTTTGTTAGCCTGCGCGAAAGAGAATAGCGAAAGTTTGATTGAAGAAATATTGAAGAGGAAATGGTCAATTAAAAAAGACTTGTAAATTTTATTCAGCGGGAATTTTTCATTTCAAAATGTTGAATTTATCTATAGTAATAACGCATAATTGCATAAATTTACTTTGAATTGCAAAATTTTTCCTTCAGTACTACTTGGTTATACCGTCGACCAATTTCGCTAAATTATACAAATCGCCAAACTATTAGCCAGATTATATAGATTAGCATAAATTTTCATTTAAATAACGAAAAACAAATTAGCAGAACATATATAAAAGTAGAGATAAAATGTTGAATTAAAAATCACTTGATGACATAATTAGTATTTATATTATGCTTAATGTCAAGTGAATGTGACATTTACGATCATCCATTATTGACATTTAATCTTGAAATTTGGGGGTAGATTTTTAATCGATGGGGTAATCTTTCCTTCTTCAGTTTTTAAATTTTAAAACTGAAATTTTTCCGGTAAGTGAAATTGACGAAATGGCGCAAGAAAAATTAAATTAACAATGAAAACATTTGCAAAAAGAAATAAAAGAGTTATACTCATATCTATATAATTTACGATTGAATATTAAAATATACTCTAAAAATTATCTTCACTTGAAAGAAAACAACATTATTGCGACCATTAAGAACCTAAGTCAGGCATTAAGTCAATAGTGCATTTTCGGCTTAAAAACACATTCTTTGGCGACAAAAGCAAGATGAAAATGGTATATAAACGAATAGTAACTCACAACTTACAGTGTCTTTTACAATCAGATCTGCTTTTTTCTGCTGTAAGTTATATTATACATAAATTCGATAAAAAAGAGAAAGAAAATAATAAAAAGGGAAATAACTATCATTTAAAATTCATTTAATCAATTTCTGAAATTCATGTTTTTATTCTAACACCAGGGATAAGTCGCCAAAAGTTTAACCAATTGTTATATTTCGCGTTAATTTATTTTTTAAGCATTACAAATATTTTTTTCATTTTCAAGATAAATATATTTTTATAATATTACGCCTCATTTAAGCGGTCTTTCTTTATTATTATTAATATTATCAGTAGTTATTTTCTGCAATTATTTGCAAGATATTTGTAATATTTCTAATAAATATAGCCATTTTAATTCTTTTAGCAATTATAATTTTCGCCAAAAAACAGCTACTGGCAACCCTTTTGTCAAAAATAACCGAAAAATACGAAATTTACTACGAAAAATCAGAGTTATCCCTGTAAATTTGAATCATAAACCTTCGGAAAAATATTTCCTATCGAATGATACAATCGGCAAAAAAATCCATCGGGTAGTTTTTATAAACACTCGTTTGGAAGTTTCAGAACTTCTGCTTTATAATATATATGATTATTACTTTCGTATAAAATAGCATTTCTAATGCAATATTTTATACTATATATAATTTTAAAATTAAAATACAGTTGAAAAATAAATGTATTTAAATTAAAAATTTGAAATTTCCCAAAACTTCGGATACAAATAATAACAACAATGCTATAGAGTTAATGCTAAGAGGTATTTCATGTAACATGGCTCTTAATTTTAAAGATAACAAACCTTCTAAAAGTCTTCAATAAACCGATAAAATCCAAATGAATTGTTTAAATTTTAAGTAAAAAAATCTAATTTATGGATCTCATATACATTTATTTAAGTTTGTACATAAACAATAAATCTTTCGTACAATAAAACCAAAGTTTAATTTTCAAACTTACTAAAAGTACGGATAAAAATCCATAGAGAATGTACGGACATTTAAAAATAATCTTCTTAATTTTCTACCTAAACAAAAATGCGAATCAGAAAGGTATCTCACATTTTAATTAGACCTTACGTAAGTACGACATTTATTTCGGAACTGTTAAAATATTAGTTCTTTTTTTTAACATCAAAATTGCAAAACGTAAATGACTTTAAACAAACTTTAGACACATGCGTCAGTTATTACTTTAATAGCAATTTATCAATCGTCTGTCTAAGCAATGTTGGCTATTTTAAAGCAAATATTTTTTCGCGACCACGCATATTTTTGTAAACAAACAATTCAACGCATAATATATAGAGTATTTATACGTAAATATAAAAACAAATTAAATAAAAATATTGAACGTAATACACATGTATGAGATTACATACGTTTACATAATGTTCTTCTGCTTTATTTGATTGTAAAACTTTTATATTTTGACAGCACCTATATTCAGTACGAAAATACAGCCATCGCCATTCTAAAAACAAAATGTCCGTCTCCTCTTTGTCTCGTCTCTTCCTGCTTCTTTTTCGTAAACTACGCATGCTCGGTTATGAGAAACAAATTTGAACCGTGCAGGAGAGCATGGTTGGGTTATTCGACCTAGCCTTGGATTTTCCAATCGAACCGGTTCAGCCAGGTTGATAAAGAATACCGATCTTGCTTTGAACCTGGGTTTCGGGCGGAACTCGGGGTCCAAGTTGATCGTAAATACGAATGATAAACAACCAGACAATGTAGCAATCACTATTATGGAACAAAGTACAAATACGTCATTGAATTTATCGTACAAAGCGATCACAAATATCCTCTAAATAATGTATACGATCTTCAGTACATGAGTTAAAAAAGGCCACAATCATAAATAACTGCTTTATGCAAAAAATTGCAATAAGTTAAAAACGCCAATGTTGGTAATTGAAATTTTTGCGCTCTATAAATTGAGTTGGCTTCAATTATATGTAAAATCTTGGGAATGGTTAAGCAGAGCAAACAGAACTATGTACTGGAGTTGAAATTCAAACCCCTTATCCCCGTTTCTTAGCAAGTCCCTCTAAGCTATTAAAAGTTTTTAATGAGATACAAGAAATAACTTCAAAAAATTGTTGTTGGTTACTCGAAAGTCTAAAGCGCCCTCTATCGACCTTTTTTAAATTTATCTTTACAATTAATTTTAAAGAAAATTACATAATGAATAGTTTTAGGGAAAACCGTAAAAGAATTGACCCATTTTATTCGTTTTCTTATATCATTTGAAATTTGGATCCTTAACTTTAATAGCGTCTATCACCACTGGAAGACACTTGGGACACTTAGTTTCCTGTTAAATATTGTTTGTGTGAATGCTTACAATCAAACCTTAATTCTGTTGTAAAATACACATCAGCTAAAACAAGAAACTCAGTATTATTAAATCAGATATTATTTTATCTTGCAAAACATGCAATGATAATAACGTCAAAAACTTTTGTTTCGCCAAACTTCGACAGTCTTCTCTTCCAACAACTTTTACTAAAGCTTTAATGATCACACTAAATGATAACAGTGTTATTTCATGTAAAAATATTTCTTTTTAACAACTTATGTAATTTTGTGTGATACTGGATTATTCGATGTCGACACTCTACGAAAGATGTGAAAAAAGTCCGATAAATTGATACGTATTTTAGTTTTTGTATAGTAGTGTTTTTTATGTTAGTGTTTTTTTACCATTTTTTATCACTTTTTTTAAGTTTTAAATATCAGTTTATTGACAGTTATACACTGATAAGATTTTTTTAAATTATTTTTAATGAGATCTTTTTGTATGTTTCATTATGTTCATGTTTCATATAAATCTTGTAATTTTTTCGTTAAAATGTGATATTTTATGTTTGTAAAATAACAGAAAAATACATTTTATTTGTTTTTAAAGTAAAATTTTATAAATAAGTAGGGGGAACTGGGGCACATTGATACATGGGGCACATTGATACACTCCCTGTACTGTTCACAGGGCTATTAAAGGAAGTTTCACAACCATTTCAAAAGGTGATACTAGTGTACAGAGCTGCATACAGAACGTCTTGGTATGATTCAGTAATTTGAGGAAAAGGGACGGATGATTAATTGTTTTTGTAGATTAAAAGTAAATTTGAGGTTTGCAATTGCAATTGTACTTTACAACTGCTCCAGTATGTTCAGCCGAAAAGAATAATCTTCCTGGCAAGTAAATCTCTTCTTTATCAGTTATTCGTTCTTTTTTGTTAAGTAAATTATGAAGTGTTGGATTAAGATTTATTTCATTTAAAATGGCTGTATGGGGCACATTGATATAGTCTATGTCTGGGCACATTGATACTTATAAATATGCGCCATGATACCTACAGACAACCTAAATCCTTTTCTTGTTCATTTCTTCATTAACTTTTATTATTTTTTTTCTTCCATACACTTCTTAATTCAACCATTTCCCGCCAAAAATTTCCAATATTAACTTTTATTGAAGTAAAATAGCTCTAATATTTTTTATATTAGAGCATTTTATAGTATTTTTGCAAACAGAAAACGTACGAACTTACCCAACAGCTAGTAGAACTAACAAAAGAAAAGGACGGCAGCCTGGCAAATCTCGAATTTCTATTGATTATCCAGAGAAAAAAGTATTTTCGTCATAATAAATGTTAAGTAAGAGAAACAAACTGAGAAATAGCAAAGAATAATTACATTATAAACAGAGTTTTTAATATAATTATCCTTTATTTTCTATTTATAAACCAATTTTTAAACAGAAAATCTGGTAATTTTTCCTCTTTCCTAAGAAAGAAGATAATGCTAGAGTTGAAGTGCCAGATATGACAAAGTTATCACAGAAAGAACAACAGGTCATTATACATTTAATTTTGATTGCTTTAATATTGCTTACAAATAAATTGTAACATTACGGTCAATGGGGAAAAAGTTTCAAATGCATTTTAATAGTTTGAAATTTAAAATACATATTTATTACATAATTTATCGAGTTATTTCAAATTTTTTAATAATCGGGCACATAGATTACAGGGGCAATCAAAAGTATTCAATTACATTATAGTCAATGGGGAAAAAGTTTCAAATGTATTTTATACGTTTGAAATTTAAAATACATAATTATTACATAATTTTCTTGAGTTATTTCAAATTTTATCAACATCGGATGCATAGATCAATTACAGGGACAATCAAAAGTATTCCGTTACATTGCGGTTAATGGGGGGAAATGTTTCAAATGCATTAATGCATTTTAATGGTGTTACACTCATTCGAAATTAATAAAATTTATGTGCAACTATAAAGTACATATTATAATATATATTTTACATAATTTGTGGTGCAAAGAACATTTGTTATTGATTTAAGTATTCCATTACATAATGGTATAGGGAGAACATTGTTTGATGAGCGTTATAATTGTAATTCACTAATTACAATTTTATCAGATTGATATATGAGAGTAAAATTTTTAAAACTTCGTTATCGTACGAACGCATCATTTGCTACGCTTCACGTGCAATTTCCAACTTGTTGCTGTTTGTATAGCCTACTTTTCGCTTTCTTTCGTGAAATCTGATTAACATTGTTTTGTTCTCGTTTCTTGATATATTTCAGATGTTTTCATAACTCGATCCATTAATTGGATGTTTATGACAAGCAGGGATTTATTGAAATGATCTATATGTAATTTAAACAACTCTAGAAACATTTAAATAAATTTAAAGTGTGTCCTTTAGTGTGACCTACAGACGAACATTAGAATTAAACGGGGTTAATTCCAGTGATAATCTATACATCAGAATTATTTTTTTATATTAACTATATACTGAAGAGAGACTCTTGCTTAGTATATAAAATAATAATGGAACATAGAACAAAATAAAATAACTACTTCCGGATAATCCAAGATTCTAAAAAATATTCATTATTTAAAAAAAAAAAAAAAAAAAAAAAAAAAAAAAAAAAAAAAAAAAAAACTAGCGATCAATAAATTTTCAGATCTATAAAAACCAATCTTTTTTTTCTGAAACTGATTATTGGAATCATTTCTGAGTACATTTCACAATATTAAAATCAATTTTCTGAAAACCGGACATAGGTATGTAAGATTTTTATTCAGAGTTAATCATTTCAATTGCGTGTTTGAAATACGTCACACACTGTACAAATTTTTGATAAAGTTTAGTATCGATACCATTGGGTGTCTGAAACTTCTTTTCACTTTCTGAAACAATCAGAATCCTTCCCATATTTTGGGTCTTTGTTTCAGTAGTGGAATGAAACCAAAAAATTTTTCTGCTTGAATCAGAAATCTATCCGTTAATATCGTTCAGCAGAGATCTCGATACTCTCGAAAACGTTTCGAAACATTTTTATAGTGCAATAACAAGTGCAATGGTAACAGAAATATACATTTTAACGTTAACACAGTTATTTTATTATGCAACACTTATATCAAGCAACATTCACTTGAAATATTAAACTAAGAACGCAATCACGCATGCTTTTAGTTGTAATGTATTCTGCGAGTTGTAGATTTAAAAATATTTCAAATAAATCTCGTGTTTTTTTAGTAAGTAAATTTTCTATTATACCTTACTTATCATTCCCTTTCAACGTAAATGGCTAATTTTCGCAGTTTGGTCGGGAAGTTAAATATATGGTTATGAATTCATACAGTAATCTCACAAGACGCAAGCGAAAGAAATATAGTATTCTTAAGTTTTTCAAAACTTTCACTGATTTTGATCATCTTACGTATGAATATGATATTATTTTGGAAACAGTCATCTTTTGTATAAAATCTACGACTGAGCTCTATCTGCCTCTACTATATTCTGACCTCGGATTCCGCCGCAAATTTCAACATCGAACAAAATCTGATTGTCCAAAGGCAATTCCTAAGCAGTATGAAGAAATCTCCTTGTAACTGTAGCATTAAACAGTCCATAATGATCTGAAAATATTCTGTTAAAAGACTATGGAAATGATCACAATAAAACCTTTTGACAAAATTCATTCTATTAGTAATCTTGAAAATTACTATCATTCTCGGACAAATTATCGGATGCAACGCGCTTTTTCTATTTCCAAATGTTTTGAACATAAACTTCTTTATCTAGTTACTCCCGCTAATTAAGCTGCGAGAGTGTTTCAATGAAGTTTGTTTCCATATCTTCGCAACTTTATTAAAAAAACAACGTTAAATGTTTTACATTGGATAAGTAGCATTTCGTAGACAAATGAGTGCTGTGTATGATGAAGTATGTTTAGAAATCATCATCGTGAGGAGATGAATAGGTGGAAGCTGGACGAAAAATTCAGGCACGTCGAGTATGCAGAATGACATCCGTTGTGGACAGCCGAAGACCATAGGCAGTACATATTATGCAGAAAATGTAGATGAACTGACTCCTGTTTACCACCGCAAAGCAGAAACATCTCTGGATATCAGGAATTTGATTACCGCATACTGTTTTAACCACTCTAAATAGGCCGATAGTCTGTTACGCACCAGTAGTCCAACCAACAAAATAAAATCATTGTAAGATGAAGGACATTTAAGAGTTACTTTTTAATGTAAAATACGTATCTTTTCTGTTAATAAAGTAGTTACAAATGTAAAAGTAAAATTTATTGAACAACACTGGTATCCATCTTTTCTCTATATATGTTTTATATTTCTAAATTTTGATAGGCGTTTTTTTATAAATTTATTTCTGCATCATTAATTTGATTTATATTTTATTTAATTTTTGATAAAATAAATTTTTTTGTAAATTGCATTTTGTTTTAGCTCTTCTTAGTGAATCATTAAACTCTATTATTATTGTAATTGCTGTTCTGGGCTTTGGCTATGATGGTATAAATAAGCCACTAATTACAGATAAGCAGTCCGTGAATCCAGGGACATTTATGATAAAAAATAATCATTTACACTTCAGAACTAAAGAACGAAATAATACTATATTAGTTTAAATAATTAATTCTTTAAGATCTCAAAATTTAATTTAAAGCCAAAATGCTGCATTTCACTTTTATCGAAAGTGATAAAAATATATTTAGTATAATCATTTAGCAAATAATTTGCAGAAAAAAATAACTTTATAACAGCATCGTTTTTTACTAATGGACCCATTATCGTTTTTTATAATATCCTTTATCCTTTTAATTTTATTTAATTAAAAATTTGTATCTGCGTTTTTTTTTCTTAACTTCGTATACGAAAAGTGTAAAAAAATAGTTTTTGTAGGAAACTAATATTTACATTTTTTTTTTTAAATGGTTTTTATCTCTTTTATGTTTTTAAGAAGATTAAAATGCTATTTTATTTCATTTTATGTGTGATTTTTGTCGCTTTTCTTATTTGTATTTTATGAATAAAATTTTTTTAAACGAAGCTTTAATATTTTAATATTTATTTGAGATAAGTAAATTCTGATTTTATGATTTTCAAAAGCAAATTATGTAATAAATTACGCTATAATTTTGGAACAGTTAAACGAAAATTTGTTTTTGCAATGTAAAACACAGTTGCCTAAAAGCATACAATTAAATAGATATCATGGTATATATATATATATATATATATATATATATATATATATATATATATATATATATATATATATATATATATATATATATATATATATATATATATATATACAGGGTGATTCTAGTTTTTTTTACAATAAAAGAGGGGTGATAGTACACATCAAGACAAACAATATTAAACAGGAGACCAAGGGTCCAAAACATTTTCCAAAGGAGATAGCCGCCATTAAAGTTTAGGGACCAAAATTTCAAATAAACATATAAAAAACGAAAAAATCGGTCGATTGATTTACAGTTTCACTAAAATGATTCTTCATGTTGGCACTTTCTTGAAATTAAATTAAAAAGATAAATTTAAAAAAAAAATACCGATAGAGGGCGCTTTAGACTTTGGAGTAACGAACAACTGTTTTTTGCCAGTATTTTTCGCATCTCATTAAATGTTTTCGTAAGCTTAGACTCAAACTTAAATCTTGAGTTCAAAATCTGAATGAGGGAAATGAGGGAATGAGGGAGTGGTTAAGTAACACAAACTGAGCTGTGTTCAGAGGGTTCAAATTTCAAGTGATTATAAAAAACGGAAAAATTGGTTGATTGGTTTTGCGGTTTTCACTAAAACTATTCTTTATTTAGGTATTTTCGTGAAAAAAAATTATAAAGATAAATTTTAAAAAATGCCGATAGAGGGCGCTTTAGACTTTGAAGTAAAGAACAACTCTTTTTTGGCGTTATTTTTTGCATCTTATTAAATGCTTTCGTAAGATTGGACATGAACTTAAATTTTGATCTCAAAATCTGAATAGCTGGGAGTGGTTAAGTAAACAAACTTAGCTGTGATTAGAGGGTTGAAATTTCAATTGATTGTAAAAAACGGAAAAATTGGTCGATTCGTTTGCGGTTTTCGCTAAAACTAATTTTTAAATCAGCATTTTTTGAAAATGAATTTTAAAGGATTAATTTCACAAAATGCCGATAGAGGGCGACTTAGACTTTGGAGTAGAGTACAACTATTTTTAACTGTTATTTTTTAATTTCATTAAATGCTTGAAATGCATAGACTTAAATTTTGGGCTCAAATTCTGAATTGCTGGGGGTGCTAAAGCAGCGAAAAATTGAATTGTGTTCGAGGAGGAAGGAGGACACTTCAGTTTGCGCTTCTTAACCCCTCATAACGATTCAGAATTTGAGCTCAAAATTTAAGTTTATATCTAAGCTTCCGAAAACATTTAAAAAGATTTTGCAAGCATTTAATTAGAACCAAAAATTAATGGTTAAAATGAATTGTTGGTTACTCTGAAGTTTAATGCGTCCTCTGACGGAATTTCGTTAAATTTATTTTTAAAATTTATTTTCAAGAAGATACTGACTTACAGAATAGTTTTATTTGAAACCGCAAACGAATCGACCAATTTTTTCCATTTTCTATAATTATTTTAAATTTGAACCTCCCCCTCCTCCTTAAACACAGTTCAGTTTGTTTTACTTAACCACTCCCTACTATTCAGATTTTGAGCTCAAAATTTAAGTCTAAGCTTCCGAAATCATTTAATGAGACGCAAAAAATAACGGCAAAAAATAGTTGTTTGTTACTCCAAAGTCTGAAGCGCCCTCTGTCGACATTTTTTAAAATTTATCTTTATAATTTATTTTTAAGAAAATGCCAACATAAAGAATAGTTTTAGTGAAAACCACAAATCAACGAACCAATTTTTCAGTTTTTTTAAATCATTTGAAATTTAAACCTTCTGAACACAGTTCAATTTTTGCTACTTAACTACTCCCAGCTTTAAGATTTTGATCTCAAAATTTAAATTTGAGTTTATGCTTACGAAAACATTTAATGAGTTGCAAAAACTACCGGCAAAAAATAGTTGTTCGTTATTCCAAAGTCTAAAGCGCCCTCTATCGGCATTTTTTGAAATTTATCTTTATAATATAATTTCAAGAAAATGCCGGCATAAAGAATAATTTTAGTGAAAATCGCAAATCAATCGACCGATTTTTCCGTTCTTTATGTTTATTTGCAATTTTGGTACCTAAACTTTAATGGCGGTTATCTACTTTGGAAAACGTATTGTACCCTTGGTCTCCTATTTAATATTGTTTGTCTTGATGTGTACTATCACCCCTCTTTTATTGTAAAAAAAATTAGACTCACCCGGTATATATGTGTATATATATATATACATGTATACTAACTGACGAGCCCGGCGTTGCCCGGGCCTGTGATGTTATTCAGTTTTCAAATGTCATATTTGTTTTCTAAATGGACTTAAATTAAACTCAAATTTCTATGATTCTATATCTTTAAGTCAATTTTGACAAAATTTATATTTTTAAATGGAAAAATCGCGAAAAGTAATTGAATTCAAACTGCGACGGAACACTGTTTCTTTCTTTCTGACCGATTACCAGGCCCCTGCCTGCCGAGTTATCTCAGCTTAACGGGTTAGATACCTGGTATCGGGGAGGGTGACCGCCTAAACCTGACTTATTTGCTTGATTGTTATTGAGTATTTTCTCGAATTCAAAAAAAAAAAAAAAAAAAAAAAAAAAAAAAAAACATTTAGATTCCTAGAGGTAAAATGAAAGTAATAAAGAGAAAACGTGAAAAACAAATAATATATTTGTATACAAATTAATGAATTTACATTTTCCTTATACAAGTGATACGTGCTTAAACATACACATATTTTTTTCATAAGTTGAAATCAACCGAATATTTTATAGGAAAAAAAAACAACATCGTCATTCTGTTGGAAAATTTATGTTATGTATTACAAATAATGCGTTGTTCCCATTTTGGAACATTGGCGTTAAAACAGTTAATAATCACTTCATTCTTTATTCCCATTTAAGAGCACACACTAGTCACTTGACAACACAATTCAAGATGGCGACGCGATTTTTCAGAGGATTCGAAGGATGGGATAAAATTACAATGATTGACATGCAATCATCCAATTAGCAAATAGAATGCTGTTAACCAATACTAATCTGAAACGATTTTTCTTTTCAAAGGTGTACAGTTCCAGCCGATTTCATGTTTAAGACCACACACTAGTCATGCGGTAAAAGCCGAACGCTAATGTAAAGTCTATGGGAGCGTTCTTTTCAAATATCTCGCTCAAATTTTAATATTTTTACATGATTTTTTTTGCATAGGATAGCTGAGGACGATCCACAACTGGCCTACTTTTTACTTTTTCAATTTTGGTTTCAGATTTTTTTTAAATACTTTAATTTTCAAAACCGGTTTAAACCGGTTCTGAAATTGAAACTATTATAATATAAAAAATATATAAGCGAAATCGAAAAAGTAAGTCGGTTGTAGAGCGTCCTCAGCTATCCTATGCAAAAGAAATCATGTAAAAATATTAAAATTTGAAAGAGATATTTGAAAAGAACACTCCCATAGACTTTACATTATCATCCGGGACTTTTTGAGTACTATTTATGTGATTATTGTGGGGCCTTAAAGGAGTTTTTTCAACTGATTTCCCATTACTTTGGGTAAATACAATGATGACGAGCTTCAAAAGAATTTCAATGTGTTGACTATTATCATTCCAAAATTCAAACGGTTTGATTTTCAGAAAATAAACGAATAATTAATTTAAATAGATTACTATAAAATAAAAACTGTTTTCTTTACTTAAAGCAATTACAATAAATAAATAAATAAATAAATAAAAAAATAATATTGAATGAGGGGAGCGGGTGAATATCAGGTACAAATAATTTAAATAACTATTTTTTATTTTATTTTATTTTTTTTTATTTTATTTTTTTTTTTTGGTAAAGGAAAGGGATTTTTTTTTAGAATACGATACTTTTCAAGATACTTATATAAGATAAATAGAACTGAAGGTTAAAATAAATACTTCATAAAATTATGAGAAAAATATTTAGATAAATTTAAATATTTAAACATTGTTTATTTTTTGCGGAGAGGCAAGTAGCAAGGGAGAACAGGAAACAATCCCGGATCTGGAGAGTCCTCAAGGGGGGGGGGGCGTTTTTAGAAATTTGGAAACTCCAGTCTGATGCACGGTCGGAACTCTTTTTCTTAACGCAGGTCGTGTATTGTCTAACTTTTTCCGTGGGTCGGGTTTGCTTCCGGTTGGCTTCCATTTTTTTTTTGTCCTGGTCGGGTTAATTTCTACTTGGGTCGTGTTTAAGTCCGGCTCACTTCTACTCTTTGCTGCGGTTCGAGTTAATTTCTGATTTTTTGCTTTTGGGTCGGGTTTGGATCCGGTCGATTACAACATTTTGTTATTTGTAGGGTTGACTTTTATTTTTTAGCTGTGCTTAGCGAATTTGGGGTAATGTGACATACAATTGTGATTTCGGGCAGTTTAGGATTTGGTTTTTACTTTTGCGAAAACGGTTTGGGTTGACCGGAATTGATTGGAGCAAGTCGTTTGATAAAATTTTCGTTCTTTTTCGCAATTTTTAGATGAAATGAGCGTCTATTTCACGATCCTATGTAGAAATTCGTGTTTTCTTCGCAATCATTTCACAAAATTCGATGTCCGGTTCGCTTCTGTTTTTTGCTGTTCGTCGTGTTAATTTTACTTTTTGTTGTGGGTCCGGTTAACTTCTACTGTTTACTGCGGGCAAGTAAATTTCTGATTTTTTGCTTTGGGTTGGGTCTGGATTCGGTTAACAACTATATTTTGCTATTAGTCAGGTTGACTTTTACTTTTTAGCTGCGCTTAGAGCATCGGACAGACTGTCATACATTTCGGATTTGAGTCAGTTACAGATTCGGTTTTCACTCTTGAGAGAATGCTTGACCCAGTTTTGATCTTTATCCTTTGACGAAATATGCTTTTTTCCGTGAACGTGATCCTTCGAAGAAATTCAGATCAAAGACATATCGAATGTTTAGGCTCACGGGACGCGGTCGGGCCAATAATGTTTTTCATACATTCTAGTTCAGTGAAGGACCGAATATTTAGCTTTTATTCTGGGGACAGCTACGACCTGGAAATTTTGTCCAAAGCAAATTTCTAGAAAAAAAGAAATCGAGAGCAGGCTCGGTCTGGAAGAAAAAGAGCCTGTCACCACCTAAATCTTCAAAAAAAGCAAGATGAGGACACGACCCGATTCAAAATGAGAGAAAACCTTATCCATTTCAAGTCTCGTGGAACTACACTGGCGCGACCCGTGCCAGCCCGTGACGGACTCGAAATTTGTCCCACGTTATTTCTCGTGAGGATGCATAACGTTATTTTGTAAACATTATTCCATTCGAACGATTCCTTCCTCGAAAAGGAAATCCTCCACCAGGTTTGCACGATGTGGCCTGCAGTTATCGTCCATTAAAATGAAGTTATCTCCGATTGCTGCAGCGTAAGGGACTACAATAGGTCTGAGGATCTCATCCCTCTATCGGCGACCAGTCAGAACTCCATCTCGAATGATGTAGAGGTCAATGCGCCCGTCAATGGGGATGCCACCATACACCAACACTGCTCCACCGCCAAATATGACACTTTCGTGCACGAACGAAGGATTATTCCTACTGCCACGGTCCCTCCAGATGAAAATAACCTATTACCCGGATGCACAGAAAAACGGGACTCGTCAGAAAGCAGAATATTGCTCCATTCATTTCTGCTCCAGTTGACATGCTCGGTCGCCCACTCCCTGCGGTCGCGACTATGCCTTGATGTTAATCTAACACATACCATCGGTCGGCGAGCATACAGACCTACAACATGGAGCCGGTTTTGGACAGTCTGAGTTGAAATCGTGGTGCCTGTAGCCGAGAGACTGTGTTGTTGGAGAAGAGTAGCGTTCATGTTTCGGTGTCTCCAAGCTGTTAACGCTAAATACCGATCTTCATTGGCGTTGTTGCCAGTTTATGACCTTGCCCTGGTCTTCGGCCTGCACATCCACTCTCCAAAAAACGGTTCCAGATGCTGGAAATGACACTTTGTGACACTCCAATGGCTTGCGCTACTTCGGCTTTAGTTTGGCCCCCTTCTAACCTACCAACAATTCTCCAAGCTTCTGAATCCGTCAAATGACTTCGGTGAGACTTCGTACTCATCGAAACAAAGCAATCACTGAATGCCGATCATCTTTGTCTTCATTCTCTTTTATCCAGTTGAAAGTTAAATTTCATTCGCTGCCGCTGAAGCGACGTTTTTGACGTCGAACTCAAAATTTGCATACTCCACAGTTTGAAAGCCAGAAAAATTTGCATTTGTGATTCTCTTCTTCTATTTCCGGCACAAAAAAAAAAATTTGTTTACATCTTTATTTTATACAGGGTGATTCAGCTCGTCGGTGACAAACTTTAAGGATCGATAGAGCACACCTAGACGAACATTTTCGAATAGGGAATGTAGGGTCCCTGACGCGATGGTAAGGCGCTAGGCGCTTTCGAAAATTTGGGTGCCGAAATTCGAAACGTCATAAAAACTAGGGAAATGGTTAGATTTTCTTGCTTGTTGCGTCGAAATGATTCTGTTTGTTTAGACTTTCTTCAGTACCAATTTGATAAGCGTATCTCTTAAAACATGGATAGGGGGCGCTGCAGACTTTGGAGAGCTAGACAACAACTTTAAGCCCGTTATTTTGATAATTTAACACATGCTCGCCAAAGTTTATACTCTAACTTAAAGTTTGAACCCAAAAGTAGAGCCCTGCAAAAAGCGTAAGAGCCGGAATAAAATGTCAAAGTACAGGGTGGTCGAAACTCGAAGGCTCCTAAGAGATAAACAAACAGATTTCTTGACTTATGGCATGCATTTTCATGATTCTGTTTGCTGGGGCTCTCTGAAACTCAGTTGAACGGTACAAAAAGAAACATCGATAGGGGGCGCTTTGGGCAAAAAACATAATTCGTTGACATTTCGGACGCTAACTGGAAACGGGGCGCTACGATCAGTTAGTAATAATGAAAACACATTTTCTACCTCTGCTCAACACTTGTGAATAAATTTAGACTAAAAACATCAATGATACTGGAAATTTATTTACAAAAAATAACACTACAGAAGATGCTCGAAATTTCGACCTTGGGCCATGATGCAGGCTTCGCACCTCCGTCGCATTGAGGAGTGTGTGTTTCCAACAATGCCAGGAGTATCTCTGATCTGCCCTGCAGCTGCCACAATGCGCGCCACAAGTTCTTCAGCACTGCTGACAGGTGTATGGTATACCTCGGCCTTCAGGTAACCCCAAAGGAAGAAATCCAAGCAGGTGAGGTCTGGTGATCGGGCAGGCCAGTGAACTGGACCCCCACGCCCGATCCACCGCTGGCCATACCTTGCGTTTAGATGGAGACGCACGTCGTTCGTGTAATGGGCCGGAGCTCCATCGTGCTGGAACCACATCTGGCGACGCGAACCTTCGGGTACGTGCGCCTCCTCCAGAAGCTGCGGCAGCACTTGATCCAGGAAAATCAGGTAATTTCCACCTGTCAGCCGTTCAGGTAACAAATAAGGGCCAATGAGGCAATCCCCCAGAATGCCGGCCCACACATTTACTGAGAAACTCTCCTGGGCTGCTCGGCTTCTGGTTTCATGTGGATTTTCATCACACCACACATGACTGTTGTGGGCGTTCCACATTCCCTCACGGCTGAAGGTGGACTCGTCCGTAAACAAAATGCTGTTTACAAAACGGGGATCCCTGGATCTCATCGCCAAGTACCATCTTGAGAATTCCACTCGAGGGCCAAAATCCTGCTCTCTGAGCAACTGCACCCGCTGGATGTGGTAGGGGTGCAGATTCCGGGAACGTAAGATGCGCCACGCAGTTGCTTGCGAAATGCCAACATGTCTGGCGATATCTCTCGTGCTAAGACCTGGGTTGTCCTCAACCAGGTTAAGCACAGCCTCTTCGTTGTCGGGGGTGCTCACTGATCGCTCCCGTTCTGGCCTGCCTCCGTCGAAAGATCCCGTTGTGGACAACCTCTGGTGTACTCGAGCGAAGAAGGCATGGCAGGGGATTTGCCTGTTGGGGTAACGCTTGGCGTACAACCGCTGAGCGGCTCGTCCATTACAACCAGCAGCGCCATACGCCAAATGCATGTCAGCCAATTCAGAGTTTGTGTACCGTTCCATCCTACTACCGATCTGCAGACAAGTAACCCGAAGCTTAAGTAGGTACCGCACGTTCAAAAGACATGTCTGCGCATACAACTACGTCATCTCGCGTTGTCGTCTACGCATTACGTATCTTTTGCATATCGATATGGTACGATATCTTTTGCATAAATCAGCAAAAAGCACCTTATGTAAATTTTATTGCGCGCATTGTGCATGATTGAAACCAGCTATGTTTGTAAAAAAAAACAAACAAACTGCAGTTTTAATAGCTTCTTATGATAAGTAAATTACTCTCTTGTTTTGTTTCTAACTGATCGTAGCGCCCCGTTTCCAGTTAGCGTCCGAAATGTCAACGAATTATGTTTTTTGCCCAAAGCGCCCCCTATCGATGTTTCTTTTTGTACCGTTCAACTGAGTTTCAGAGAGCCCCAGCAAACAGAATCATGAAAATGCATGCCATAAGTCAAGAAATCTGTTTGTTTATCTCTTAGGAGCCTTCGAGTTTCGACCACCCTGTACTTTGACATTTTATTCCGGCTCTTACGCTTTTTCCAGGGCTCTACTTTTGGGTTCAAACTTTAAGTTAGAGTATAAACTTTGGCGAGCATGTGTTAAATTATCAAAATAACGGGCTTAAAGTTGTTGTCTAGCTCTCCAAAGTCTGCAGCGCCCCCTATCCATGTTTTAAGAGATACGCTTATCAAATTGGTACTGAAGAAAGTCTAAACAAACAGAATCATTTCGACGCAACAAGCAAAAAAATCTAACCATTTCCCTAGTTTTTATGACGTTTCGAATTTCGGCACCCAAATTTTCGAAAGCGCCTAGCGCCTTACCATCGCGTCAGGGACCCTACATTCCCTATTCAAAAATGTTCGTCTAGGTGTGCTCTATCGATCCTTAAAGTTTGTCACCGACGAGCTGAATCACCCTGTATAAAACTTCAAATATCCTTTAATTGCTTTGAGCAGTGTATTACAGTTAGCAGAGATTTATAATTAGCACAAACATATTTAAAGACTGAATTATTTGTGAAGAAGGAGGATTTCAGGTTTTAATTATTTTTTTATTAATATACGGAGACAAAAAAAAAAAAAAGAATTTAATTTTGTAAATTGAGAAGGGGGGGATGGTAGAGGGAAAAATGATTTTTTTTTTGGGGGGGGGGAGTTTTATAGATGACAGCTTATTTACCTACTTGAACATTTATCAATATGACAAAAAATGTTAATTAAAAGTGTTTTAGAGATTTTTTATTTTGTGTACCTCAAACAATCGAAGGAAAAGGGAGGTATAGAACGATATTGTATGGGTTGTTTACGATCAATTATTTATTGTAAGAATAAATATATATAAACCTGTGAAAAAACAAAGAAACTTTTAAAGATTTTAAATTTAGTGAGATATGGGGAGGGGAGGAAATAGTGCGATGCCCGTACCCCAAAAAATGATGGAGGGATGTAGGGACTTATTAGATGACTTACCTTATTTACACGACTAAATATTAACAAATAGTTTTAAAAAAATAATAAACAGAAAGACGAAATTTTGTATGCTTGGGAAGAAGAGATAGGGAGAAAATGTCAACTTTGGTAATTGAGGGGTAAAATTATATGATAGTTTATTTATTATTACAATAAAAGTTTTAGAAAAATCAAGTACTTTTAAGGTTTAAAATTTGTGAGCTGAGGGAAAAAAAAGATATAAGCACATTATTTATTTATTTTCGTGTGTGTGTGTGTGGAGGGGGGATATGTTTATTAGATGACTTATTATTTATTTGTATTTCAAAATATTTATAAATCGGTTTAAAAAAAATAAAAGTGGGAAAGATTTAAAGAACTAAATTTTCTGCACTTAATGGAAAAGAATGATAAATCCTAATTTCAGTCGTAGGGGGGGGGAATTTTTGTGATTGATTGTTTATTGTTATAATAAAGTGACTTAATGTGCTATAGATATGAGTATTGTGGGGATAGACTATAAAATGGTGAAGTGATATTTTCGGAAGTTTCAATTTAGAAGATTTTGACAGGTTCAAAAGGCGAAGCGAAATTTGGATATAAAGGGAGGCCAAGGGCGGATCTTGAGAGTCCTCAAGGAGGGGGAGGATTTTAGAAATTTGGATACTCCAGTCTGATGCACGAGTTGGAGCTCATTTTTTATGTGAGACTTGTTTCGTCTACTTTTTTGCTGTTGTTCGGGTTTGGGTCCAGTTGGCTTCCATTTTTTGCTCCTGTCTGTGTTAATTTCTTCTTGGATCGATTGGGTCCGGTCGACTTCTATTCTTTACTGCTGTTCGAGTTAAATTCTGATTTTTTGTTTATTGGTCGGATTTGGGTCTGGTCGACTACTAAATTTTATTGTTGATCTGGTTGACTTTTACTTTTTAGCAGTGCTTAGCGCATTTGAGACAGTTTAGGATTTGGTTTTTACTTTATCGAGAAGGATTCGGGTTGACCCGAATTGATTGGGGAATCCTTTGATGAAATTTTCGTTCTTTTTCGCAATTTTTGTACAAAATGTGCGTCTGTTTCACGACACGATCCTTTGAAGAAATTCGTGTTTTCTCCACGATCATTTTAAAAAATTTGTTGTCCGGTTCTCTTCTATTTTTTTGCTGCTGGCCTGGTTAATTTTTTCCTTTTTGTTGTGGGTCGCGTTTGGATCAGGTTAAATTTTACTGTTTGCTACAAACACGTGGTGTTACGCACGGCAAACACGTGGCTGGTTTATAATTCTCCATCGATATACAGAGTGATATAGGCTCATACAAAATTGCCCTCACCTCCGAGAAAAAACCACAACGAGAATGAAACAAAGAAAAAAGAAAGACAAGACAAATCAGAGGAAAAAGATAAGTTCGTATTATTCATCAAAGTTTTGATTTTTATAATTGTTGGACATTTCTGAGGAGGAAAAAATGAAAAGTATTTATTTATTTATTTATTTAAGAGGGGGATGCAGGGAATTTATTAGATGACTTTCCTTACATGACTAAAGATTGACAAAATGTCTAAAAACAAAATAAAGAGATTTAAAGACCAAGTTTTATGTGTTTGGTAAGGAGAATTAGAGGGAAAACATCCATTTTTTGGGGTTAAGAGTAAAACTATGATTATTTATTTTTGCAGTGAAACTTTTGAAAAATCAATGATTTGAAAGGTTTAAAATGTGTGAGCTGGGGGGGGGGGAAACAGATTTATTAATTATTTATTTTGGTGCGTGTCGGGGGGATGGAGAAGTTTATTAGATGACTTACTTTTATTTGCCTTTCAAAACATTAACAAATAGGCTTAAAAAATAAAAAGATGTGAGAAAGTTTCAATGAATAAATTTTAGGCATTTACTAATAGAATGAGAGAGAAAAATCTCATTTTCAGTTAGTGGGGAGGAGTTTTTGTGATCTATTTTTTATTGTTACAACAAAGTGGCTATATTCTGTAAACATGGATACAGTGAGATAGACAGCAAAACGGCGAAGTGATACTTCTGGAAACGGTAATATTGAAAGCTGTGATGAGAGCAATAGGCGTGAACAAAATTTTGATATAAGAGGGAGGGAGGGTGATATAGATTATTTTTTCTAAATCAGAATTTCAGAGAACTCGTATTTTCACCTTCAATTTATAAATAATAGAAAAATTTAAATATTTTTAAAGACTTTTTTTCACATTCTGCATAAAACTAAGCTTTTTAAGAAGCAAAAATTAATTTTGAAAAATTAAACACTATTTAAAAAATTGAAGAAACATAAGAAACGTGTAGGATTACTGAAAATTATTCCGCTACATTACGGTCTATGTAGATAAATCATTAGCGGTGTTTTAAGGAGCGTCATACTAATTTAAAAGTAATGAAATTCATATACGTTACTGAGGTACTCTGGAAGACAATTATAAAAGCATATGATATGTATAGCACTTACAGTATACACACAGAGGATCGTCACATTAATCCATTATATTATGGTCTAAAAATCTTCCACGATGTATTGCTGTAATAATGTTACTCTTTTACAAACAATGAAATTTATACGAACTTCTGAAATGGACTTAACAATTCTTGCCGCATAATATTTGGTGAAAACCATTTACCATTCAATTACAGAGTTACACAAAAGAATTCGGTTGTAAAAAGCTCTTCGGAGAAAAACTGTTCCTAGCGTATTTAAATTATGTTCACTACTTTGAACATTAAATGCAGTGAAATGCTGTTTCGTGTATACTCTCTGTTAAAAAGAATTTCCATAAAAACAATCCATTTGTATACATAATCAAATTAAACCTGTGAAATTTGTCATCTGTTCCCCGTTGACCCCGCTTTCTTTATCACTTGCAGAGTCTCCATTTTCACTATTTGTTTTTTTTTTCAATAGAAGACACCACACACTCAGTCTAGCTTTATTAATGTTAAAGTGTTTTACAGTTAAGTTTTCTTTCAAAATTTATTATTCTTTGCAGAACAATGTAACAGTTCCCACGAACCAACTGTCGACATATAAAAAGCGAAAGTGTGATTCAATAGCAAGATTTCAATATGATGAATACCAGATCGCTCCCTTCCCATTTAAGCTCAATGAAGAGTCTGCAAAATGGTATTAGATGTCTACAGGATAAATGAATCGTGTTTAAGATTGAGAAAGGTGCGATCTGATCGGACTCGACGAAGCTGTCGCAGTCAGGGTAGGGCCGTGCCAGTTTTAACTGATGAGACTAGGACTTGGTTACACTATAAAAAACAAGTTGGAAATTGCACGTGAAGCGTAGAAAATGAGGTGCGTTCGTACGATAACGAAGTTTTAAAATATTCAGATCTTGCTGATATAGTAGAGCGTACTTTGGATACAGTATAGTGGTCGAAATTTTTGTGTTCTTGTAAATATGCAGGGAGTAATTTTTATTATACTTCAGTAACTTATATCTTATTCATAAAATGTGAAGTAGTTTAATATAATTAAAACACCCATCAAACAATGTTTCCCCATATAACATTATTTAGTGGAATACATTTGTGTGGCCCTGTAATTTAATAATAAATATTCTTTGCATCACAGATTGTACAAAATGTATTTTTAGTACATATTTCATAGATTCATGTCGATTCTGTTATGTTCAAATGAGTGTAACACCATTAAAATGTATTTGGAACTTTTTCCCCATTGATCGTAATGTAACGGAATATTTTGATTGTTGTGTAATTGATCTATCCATCCGATTTTCATAACATTTGAAATGACTGGACAAAATTATGTCATAAATATACGTTTTAAATTTCAAACGATTAAAATGCATTTGAAACTTTTTTCCCCATTGACTGTAATGTAACGGAATCTATTTGATTTTCCCTTTAATTGATCTATCCATCCGATTTTTATAAAATTTGAAATGACTCGACAAACTTATGTAATAATTATGTATTTTAAATTTCAAACGATTCGGTTGTGTAGTTTTTGCGTTGTTGGGGACAGACGGACGGACTGAGTGACAACAATAGGTGCTACGTATTTACATAATTACGAACGCACCTAAAAAGGATCGATCTACTAAAAAAGTTTTAGTGATCCATGTAATTACTAGAAAATTTTTAGTAATCTTACTCGGTTACAAGAAAATCTGTAAGAATTACTAGAAAAAAGCTAGCAACGAAGAGTTAGTAGTTTTATATTTTTAATAGCTATTACTAAAACTCACTTGGTGTGGCGATAATAGCCTAGTGGTCATAGCACCGAACTCTAGGCTGAAAGGTCCCGGGTTCGATGCAGGCCACCAACAAATACGGACTGTATGAAGTGTAAGTACTCGTTAAATAAAGGGATTATGAAAACCCTGTTGGAGCAAGTAGCAATGTTTGGTGCTGTCATCTATTGGGATTTAGCCGAAAATCTTCCGTTTCAAAAGTCTGTCTTTTTACCCAGTGGATGCAGCTCGAAGGCAACTCCTGCCTTCGGGCACATGTACTGGTTATTAAAAATAATTTTGGAGCTATTACTAAAAGTTGCTTGGTGGCTCATACTAAAAAGTTTTAAGTTAGTTATACAAAAAATTCTTTTGTTCAGTTTACAGAAGAAATGTTTGTTTCACTTGCAAAAAAAAGTTTGTAATGGTTACTAAAAAAAATCTGTGGAATACAAAATTACTAAAAAAATTTTAGTAACCTCTTGAATTTTTTTTTTTAGGTCTAGAGATCTGCACCAGCCCGTATCAGACTTGCAAAAGATTTTAACAGGTCTGCCGACTTGTTATAAAGATTTCGGCAAAAACGTTAAAATGAGAACTATTTTCAATGAATATAGGTTTAACAACCATAAGTATAAATATGCGCCACAAGTAGATACTAGTTTGACAACTTCAATACATAAATGTAATTTGTACAGCGTGGAGATCAGCATCGAACAGTTGCTTCGTGTCTAAACGGCTTTTATAATTTTTTTGCAAACTGGAGACGTTCCCAGATCAGGTTTGTACTGTATTCCTACATACAGTCAGAACTGGACTTAATTGTTCGTAAGACGTGTAGGGCAGACAACATGATTTGGGAAAGGGATAAAGAATTTCTGTTAACGTTCTTTTTGGAAATATGCTCCTTGGTGTTTCTTAAATTCATTTCTTAACAACACGAAAGTTTGACACGTTTTCTGACTAATGTTTAACTGTAAAGGCACAAAATTGACAAGCCTGACTATTGGAGGGATTTGCAATCAAATAGTATATTCCATTTTTAGTAAATAAGATATTTGTATATACTTGTTGAGGTATAAGAGATTCTTGTCACGTGGTTTCAGATTTCTCTCCTTTCGCATGTTGTCGTTTACGAAAATTCTATTCAAAACGCTAATTTTCGCAATATTTTCATAAATATTGTGAAAATTGGCGTTTTGTATAGCGTGTTGCGCGTTGTGTATTAGAGTGTTGCGCATTGTATTTACTTGTATCAAAAAATGGACAACGCCATTCCATTACATTGTTTTTGAATAAAAACACCTGTTAATCTCATGTGTTTCCGAAACGAAATGAAATCAGAAATGCATAAAAAAATAGCTTCTCTAAAATTGGAAAAATCTTTGATAAAATGATAAAGAAGTATTTTCATAAATAAACTTTTTATTACACAGCTTCAAAAGTTATGACAATTTTAACACTAGAACCGCGGAGCGGGTCAATTTGACCCAAATCGATGTTTAATTTCTCGCCATGCGAAAAGTATTAATTGAAAAAAGGTTTCCCTTTCTGAGTTTAAAATTTTAAGGTAAAGAACAACTTTCCGTATTTAATAGCGAATAACATAAATATTTTTGCAGTTACAACCACTTATACCTAGAATCGCGGAGCGGGTCAATTTGACCCGTAATAATTTTTTTATGCTTAAATGAGAAATTATAGAACTTTTTTCGGAACTAATGGGAAAGTATATCTGCCTCACATATAATTCCTCTAATAGGAAGAATCGGAAGGGGGGGAAATGAAAATTTTCAATCAAGACCTTATATTCTTGATGTGAAGAATGGATGATTGAAGTAGAAAGTTACAACAAATATTTAGAAGTAGAAATGAAGTGCCTTTTATTATGCATTTATTGGCCGTATAGATAAGATTTCCAGTGTCTAAAAGTCATCGTCAAAGAAACTTTAGAATGTTAGCAACTATTATTTGAAAATGATTGTGAATGCAAAGGATTGAGGATAAATATCTGCCTGTGAATATAAAAAATGAAATTTTAATGATAAAAATTAAAGTGACGATGGCTCCGTCTATACTCATAATATTGTTGGATTTTTTCATTGGAATATAGGTGAAAATTTATTAATATTGATTGAAAGTTAGTGATATTTGACAGATAAAAAATCGTATATGAATAAAAAGCAGGAATTTGAACAAAAGGTGACAAAAATTTGAACTTTATACTCATGAAAATCTGAAAAATAAATAAGAAATATCTTATGCATACACACCTGAAAATAAATAAGATGACACGAAAAATGCAACACTAATTGTATAAAAGGGCCTAACATAAGCAAAGTTGAGCACGTATTGTTTTCCATATCTGTGAGTAGGTTTTCTCAGTATAAGTCTAACAAAAACAGTTAAATTCAGTATCGTATTACGTTCTAGTTGCTTGCAGATGTTGATAAAAAAAAACGAGTCTTAAAACATCCAAGACGAGAAATATAAGTCTCTGTAAAAATGTCAAAATCCCAATTGATTGCAACTATTATTGTAATACATTCAGACATCAGCATAACTGTTTACCAGGGAGAAAAGAGTAAAAATGTTTTGTTCCTTAGCAATCTACATCTAACTGTCAAAATTTTAGATAATTCTAAAATAAATAAATAAAGACACTTTTTTACAAAAACGCAACTAAATTCAGTGTTTGTTGTGTGATTACACGGAGGACAGGAATTTTGCTTATGACAAGCCTGCATCTTATAGGAATCAAGTGAATGCATTTTATAATATTTTGTATTTTGCTGATATAAATGCTTGCGTTTTATTCAAATCTGTAATCTGAAAATCTATTAGTATACGACAATTTATTCAAGACATAGTTGAAAAAGAGCAACAGTTTGTTTTTTATTGCCCCCCTCGCTCCCTTCCCCCCAAAAAAACTTGTCATTTGGGCAAGAAGTGACATTAAAAACGATGAAAAATAAAAACTAAGCATAAAACAGTTTATTAGAATTTAAAAAAAATGAAAATAAAACTAAAGATAATTGGTCAAAATATAATGACAGGTTTCTGGTAAATGTGCAAAACTGTTAACCATTTTTTTCAAGCAATGCATACAAAAAGTTGGAATAGAAAAATCAGTAAAATTAGTAAGTAGCTTGTATTTTTTATATTTTTAAAATTATTCTTAGATGTTATATCTAAATTTATTTGAATGAGATAATCTATTTTTAATGATTATTAAGCCCAAGTTTATTTATGTTTAAAATATTTGTTGAATGTTTGTTCAATATATTTTCTTCATACATAATGAAATGTAATTTTGAATAATGACATTTTCTGAAATGTAAAGAATTTCTGCTGACTTTATGTGTAAAGTATAATGTAAATACTAAGAAATGTTGAGTATTGTAAGAAAATATAATCTTTTAACTAACCAAATTAAATATATTGACATATTTTTAAGTTGTTTTCCTCCTCGGGTCAAATTGACCCGCTCCGCGGTTCTAGTGTTAACTTTCTTTTTTTTCTTTTATTCTAAACCATATTAATTTTTGAGTGCATCTTTATTTGAAGGTTAAAAGACTAAGAACCTAAGTAATCATTAATGTTCTTATTCGGTATTGTCTGTAAAATTTTGTGTAAAATCATCCAATAAATATGAATGTAGTAATCTTTAAAAAAATCTTAATTGTGTGATAAATATCTGATTCTTTTTCTCGAAATAATAGAAATTGTGTCGGGCCAGATCGGGCCTGGATTGATTTCACTGATTTCTGTACGGGCCGGGCCAGGCCAGGCCTAGAAATGTAAAAGTGTAAACGTGCGTTCCGGGATCGGGCCGAATTTTTGAATTTTATACCGGGGCGGGCCAAAATAACATTCATTCGGTTCGGGCCGGGACGAGACTGGATATTTCTGCCCGTCCAGACCTGTAGTCAGGTTTTCACTCTTCCGGAAACCGTTCCGAGTTCGGATCTTACATTTTTTATTCAAAACTTGACCACACTTTATCTTTTCTTCCACTTCAGGCCTGGCGTGGACTACGTTCTTCTAGAGGTCTGCCCGAACCTAAATTTTCATGCTCAGGGTCCAAAAGCAATTTAATTTTAACTCAACCCAAGCTTGCTGAATAAATATTTAAATAAAAAAAAAATCTGACCCAATACTGAATTACCTGATACAAAACAGATCAATAAATCCAAAATGAAACAAAATCAATCTATACATGAATGGAATTGGGAAAAAGTATCCCATTTAATTATATCAATAATTTTTATTTTTGCTCAAGTAGAAAAATGAACATAGATATAATGTACTCGTAAACATTCAAACATATAGTTTTTATATGAAAAACTGTCTTATCTTTTTAAAAATCCAGTCATTAACCAGTTTATACCAGATTCGAATTTGTCAAAAGCCAAAAGAAAAAATGTCGCGAATCCGAAACGTTTAAAGTCAATCCGACTCATAATGTATCAATCCGAACCCAAAAATTACAAATTATGTCAAATCGAGCCCTTACCCGAACATCTGAAACTGAAATAAAAGAAAACGAATTCATGTATTTTAATATAGAATTATAAAATATATTTTACATCTTTAACTTGAATATTAAAATTTATATAGAAAAAAATCTAGTATATGCTCTCTAGTACAAAACCTATTTCTAAGTCAGACTGCTCAAATTGAATCCGTAGCAAAGAAGTACAAATCTATCCGGCTTATTGTAAAAAAGTGAAAACAATTTTAATGTAGATTTTGCCATTGCAGAATTCAGTTTCGCCTCCGATTAAGGGGACAAGGGACCTTGAAATCCTTAAAAATATTTTTTTTTAATTTTTTGTAAATTTTACCTAAATATTATTCAAGGGTACATTATATGCATTATAACATGCATTTATCACAAAAAAATGCAAAAAAAAAATTATTTTTGACAAAAAAATGGCATTTTACGCAGCGTCTTCGAAATCTTCGAAATGCGCCCTGCACATTCCATATCAATGAAAATCCCTAATATTTTTTATGAAAGTTTGTTTTATATATATAAACAAAATTGTGCATCGAATTTTGAATATTTGAATTTAAAGGTTAAAAAAAAAAAATTAAATTTTGAAATTTTTTCGAAATTTTTTTCAAAATTTTCAATTTTTTTTTTTTTTTTTTTTTTTTTACATCTTAAAATTCAAATATGTAAAAATCGATGCTCTATTTTGTTTATATATATAAAACATACTTTCCAAAAAAATATTGGGGATTTTCATAGATATGGAAAGCGCAGGGGGCATTTCGAAGATTTCGAAGACGCTGCGTAAAATTCCATTTTTTTCTCAAAAATAATATTTTTTTTTAAATATTTTTGTGATAAATGCATGCCATAATGCATATAATGCACACTTGAATAATATTTAAGATGAAATTTACAAGAAATAAAAATAAAATTGAAAAAATTTCAAAATTTTGAAAAAAATTTCGAAAAAATTTCAAAATTTCAATTTTTTTTTTTTAACCTTTAAATTTAAATATTCAAAATTCGATGCACAATTTTGTTTATATATATAAAACAAACTTTCATAAAAAATATTGGGGATTTTCATTGATATGGAATGTGCAGGGCGCATTTCGAAGATTTCGAAGAAAATGCCAATGCGTAAAATGCCATTTTTTTGTCAAAAATATTTTTTTTTTTGCATTTTTTTGTGATAAATACATGTTATAATGCATATAGTGTACCCTTGAATAATATTTAGGTGAAATTTACAAAAAATAAAAAAAAATATTTTTAAGGATTTCAAGGTCCCTTGTCCCCTTAAAAAAATCGATAGAGGTCTTTTAGAAGGGCGACCCCGTTTAGAATGCAATGAACTAACTTCATTTTTTTGTGTTTATTAATATAATAGCGTGAACGGCGTGAAATACCCAATTGATTAGCAATTTCTCTCTGAGACATTGGAATAGCGGAATAATAAAAAGGTACAATTTGACGTGCTACTTCTTCATTGACTAGATTAATCAAAAACGGATTTTTTCTTTAGTTTAAAGGCTTTTTTATAGACTCTGAGAAAAAGGAAATGCATTTTAACAAGAAAATTGTATGAATGTCTCGTTTTAACGGCCAGATTACGAAACTAGTCGTTGGGGAACTAGTCGTTGCTCCATTAATGAATTGCTGATGAACCCATTTCGATAAATTATGTAAAATACCGAACTACACAAGTAGTACCAGATTGCGTAAAAGAAACATCCTTATAACACCAAAAACAATAATCACATTAACTAACAGTTTACTGCATCAGATTAAGCGTCTCATTTCCAATTAAAACATATCTTTGAATTGAAATTTGAGGAAAATACAGGGTCACGAGAAATCGAAGAATGTAGAAAACAGGATTACAGATATCTCGGCAACTATTAATCCGACTGACTTTGTTCTTGATGCAAAATTTGTGTTATTTTATTGCCTTTTACGTCTTTCCTTAAAATAAAAAAAATCGAAAATTTTTATATACATTTCATCAGAACGAATATTTCGAGAGTCCGAAAAAAAGTTCCGGATAATCGAGGTTACTGATATTAAATAGGCGTCGTCCTATTCATTCTTACTAAGTACATACAAAATTTTAAGTCTCTATCTCCATTTGTTCGTGAGATAGAGCATTACAGACAGACAAAGGGACGACAAATTTTTTTTTCTAAAAAATTTGTTTTTCGGAATCTCCAGTATCTGAAATCTGTACATACGTCAAATTTTTTTTTCGATTTTCAAAACGATTGCAAGACTTACCCTACACTATGTATGATAGGTAAGTAAAAGTGGGCCAAACTTTTTGACACGACAATTTTTAACTTGTCTGAAAGAAAGAGCATTGGAGGTTAATAACCCTACTCGCAACTTAAAAAAAAAAATCCCTTAATTGAATTTTTTAATTAACCCAAATCCCCACCTTGTTCTTTGCGCAGCACATCCTAAAATAATTTTGCGCCATAAAACCCCATTCAACCAACCAATCAATGAACCCGAGTGCGACTCTCAGAAGTGAAATTTTATCCGGAACAGAACCGAATTCTAAAAAAATGTAAGTGAAAATGACCCATACTCTACCTACAGGAAAAAGTTCAAGACGATTCAAACACGAGTCACAGAAAAATTCCAGAACCTCCAAATTTTTAAATCGATTATTTTGACACGCAGATAAAAAATAGATTTCCATTGGATCCGTAAGAAAAATGTACAAATCAACTCCTCCAGTAGAAAAAGTAGAAATCAACTTGACCGAAATCAAACCAGCGTCAATGAAATAGTAATCAACCCCCTCCCCCCCAAAAAAAGATACACTTCAGCTAAACCCAAAACTGACCAGAAGCAACAAAGATGGAGAACCGGACCCAACCCAACCCGCAGCAACAAAGTAGAATGTAACACGACTCGCAGCAAAAAACGTAGGATTTTACCCGAACAACGAGAAAAATGAAGTAAATCGGACCGAAACCCAATCCGCAACGAAAAAAATTAGCCCCGACCCTACCCACAATGAAAAAATTTGTCCCGACCCGAATCGCAGGTCCGATTCAAATCTCCAAATTTCTGAAATGCCCCTTGTACCAGGACAAACAAAAATTGCTAAAGACAGCGAAATCGTCTAAAAATTTTACAATGTTGTATTGAATTGTTACTCATTAAGAGCACACACTAGTCACGCGGCAAAAGCCGAACGCTAATGGTAAGTCTATGGGCGCAATCTTTTCAAATATCTCGCTGAAATTTAATATTTTTACATGATGTTTTTGCACAAGATAGCTGAGGACGATCTACAACCGGCCTAGTTTTTAGCTCACAGGCTATCATAGCCTGAGAGCTTATGTGCCCGCCCGTTCTGTATGTATGTGCGTATGTGCGTAACGCGATAACTCATGATAAAAATATCCGATCCTCTTAAAATTTTGTATGTAGGTATATCCTGACAAGGCGCTTCCCTGATTAGTTTTTGAAGTTCATTCGATATGTATAAGAGGGGGAACGGGGGGCTCATGCCCCCCGTTAGTTGATATATATGGGATTTTCATGCAGAATTAAGTTTTCAAAATTTAGATTAGGATCATTCTGATGAGGCGATTCCGTGACTGTTATTAGGTGTTCATTGAATAAGTATAAATAGGGGGAACAGGTGTTCTAATCCCCCCCCCGTTAGTTGATATAAATGGGATTTTCATGCAGAATTAAGTTTTCGTTCAAAATTTAGATTACGATCATTCTGATGAGGCGATTCCGTGACTGTTATTAGGTGTTCATTAAATAAGTATAAATAGGGGAACAGGGGTTCTAATGCCCCCCCCCCGTTAGTTGATATAAATGGGATTTTCATGCAGAATTAAGTTTTCGTTCAAAATTTAGATTAGGATCATTCTGATGAGGCGATTCCGTGGCTGTTATTAGGTGTTCATTGAATAAGTATAAATAGGGGGAACAGGGGTTCTAATGCCCCCCCCCGTTAGTTGATATAAATGAGATTTTCATGCAGAATTAAGTTTTCGTTCAAAATTTAGATTAGGATCATTCTGATGAGGCGATTCCGTGACTGCTATTAGGTGTTCATTGAATAAGTATAAATAGGGGCAACAGGGGTTCTAATGCCTCCCCCCCCTCTTAATTTATATAAATAGGTTTTTCAAGCAGAATTTTCAGATTTCGTTCAAATCTCTGAATAGTTTTGGAAGTTTAATGGTTAAGTATAAAAGAAGGGGATAACTCCTTTTAAATTATATAAATGCTAAATGGGTTTTTATTAAGAATTATCTAATTTGCTCTGAATTTTGGATATAGATTTTTTATATGATAAAGCATGTCTTTGATAGTATAGGAGGTTCAATGATTAAGTATAAAAAAAGAGGAAAGGGGACAGCTGTTTCCCTTCTTAATTTTTTTTTCGAACGGAATTAACCCTTGAAAATATAAGGCTTTAATGTACAATTAGTATTTGTAGCCTGTGAGCTCAATGCCATCAGTTTAACTGGGCAGTATTCTCTTTTATTTACTTTTTAGCTCACAGGCTATCATAGCCTGAGAGCTTATGTGCCCGTCCGTTCTGTATGTATGTTCGTATGTACGTAACGCGATAACTCATGATAAAAATATCCGATCCACTTGAAATTTTGTATGTAGGTATATCCTGACAAGGCGCTTCCCTGATTAGTTTTTGGAGTTCATTCGATATGTATAAGAGGGGGAACGGGGGGCTCATGCCCCCCGTTAGTTGATATAGATGGGATTTTCATGCAGAATTAAGTTTTCAAAATTTAGATTAGGATCATTCTGATGAGGCGATTCCGTGACTGTTATTAGGTGTTCATTGATTAAGTATAAATAGGGGGAACAGGGGTTCTAATGCCCCCCCCCGTTAGTTGATATAAATGGGATTTTCATGCAGAATTAAATTTTCAAAATTTAGATTAGGATCATTCTGATGAGGCGATTCCGTGACTGTTATTAGGTGTTCATTGAATAAGTATAAATAGAGGGAACAGGGGTTCTAATGCCCCCCCCCCCCGTTAGTTGATATAAATGGGATTTTCATGCAGAATTAAGTTTTCGTTCAAAATTTAGATTAGGATCATTCTGATGAGGCGATTCAGTGACTGTTATTAGTTGTTCATTGAATAAGTATAAATAGGGGGAACAGGGGTTCTAATGCCCCCCCCCGTTAGTTGATATAAATGGGATTTTAATGCAGAATTAAGTTTTCGTTCAAAATTTAGATTAGGATCATTCTGATGAGGCGATTCCGTGACTGTTATTAGGTGTTCATTGAATAAGTATAAATAGGGGGAACAGGGGTTCTAATGCCCCCCCCCCGTTAGTTGATATAAATGGGATTTTCATGCAGAATTAAGTTTTCGTTCAAAATTTAGATTAGGATCATTCTGATGAGGCGATTCCGTGACTGTTATTAGGTGTTCATTGAATAAGTATAAATAGGGGGAACAGGGGTTCTAATGCCCCCCCCCCGTTAGTTGATATAAATGGGATTTTCATGCAGAATTAAGTTTTCGTTCAAAATTTAGATTAGGATCATTCTGATGAGGCGATTCCGTGACTGTTATTAGGCGTTCATTGAATAAGTATAAATAAGGGGAACAGGGGTTCTAATGCCCCCTCCCCTTAATTTATATAAATGGGTTTTTCAAGCAGAATTGTCAGATTTCGTTCAAATCTCTGAATAGTTTTGGAAGTTTAATGGTTAAGTATAAAAGAGGGGGATAACTCCTTTTAAATTATATAAATGCTAAATGGGTTTTTATTAAGAATTATCTCATTTGCTCTGAATTTTCGATATAGATTTTTTATATGATAAAGCATGTCTTTGATAGTATAGGAGTTTCAATGATTAAGTATAAAAAAAGAGGAAAGGGGAGAGCTGTTTCCCCTTCTTAATTTTTTTTCGAACGGAATTAACCCTTGAAAATATAAGGCTTTAATGTACAATTAGTATTTGTAGCCTGTGAGCTCAATGCCATCAGTTTAACTGGGCAGTATTCTTTTTTCAGTTTTGATTTCAGATTTTCTTTAAAAATTATATTAATTTTTGAAACCGGTTTAAACCGGTTCTGAAAATGAAACTATCGTACTATAAAAATATATAAGCAAAATCGAAAAAGTAAAAACTAGGCCGGTTGTGGATTGTCCTCAGCTATCTTGTGCAAAAAAAGTCATGTAAAAATATTAAAATTTCAGCGAGATATTTAAAAAGATTGCGCCCATAGATTTATCATTAGCGTTCGGCTTTTACCGCGTGACTAGTGTGTGCTCTTAAATATGTATACGAGCTTGTAGAGTTTGTAAATATCTCGACAAATCTTGTCCTCGATACATTGTATGTTTTGGAATATGCAAAAACCTTCTGCTCGATAAATGCTGCATTCGTTAAACGTCGACAAAAAACTCCAAAGAAGAAAACAATTCTGAAAAGTATTAGAAAATAAAATTTGCTGAATAGCAGACTTTAAAAAAATGCTATATTTTGCCTTACAGTTTAATTATTTTTACTTTTATATTCTGATAAATAATGAAAATTTTTCGCAATTCCCTGTCTTTGAAAATATGCCTTTATGTTATATTAAAATAAAATGTATCACGCAGGATACATTTTATATATTGTATATATAAGTGTATATATATTATATAAGTGTATATTTTTCCTTAAAAGTAATGAATATTAAAAAATATTTCTTTAAAGTTTCAAACAAGTTGATCAATAATTTTAAAGTAATTAATCTTTAAAACTTTTCTGAGTTTAATTTCAACTTATTTTTGATAAAAACTGTTTTTCGAACTTAAAATGCTAATTTGTCAAACATTTTATGCATGTATAACAGTAGGACGTATATAACATAAACAAGTACTAGTATTTTTTTATATGTAAATTTATTAAAAGTTAACTATTTTAACTGAAAAAATACGCATAAAAGAAAGCTTTTTTTTTAGCTCACAGGCTATCATAGCCTGAGAGCTTATGTGCCCGCCCGTTCTGTATGTTCGTTAATATGTGCGTAACGCGATAACTCATGATAAAAATATCCGATCCTCTTAAAATTTTGTATGTAGGTATATCCTGACAAGGCGCTTCCCTAATTAGTTTTTGAAGTTCATTCGATATGTATAAGAGGGGGAACGGAGGTCTCATGCCCCCTGTTAGTTGATATAAATGGGATTTTCATGCAGAATTAAGTTTTCAAAATTTAGATTAGGATCATTCTGATGAGGCGATTCCGTGACTGTTATTAGGTGTTCATTGAATAAGTATAAATAAGGGGAACAGGGGTTCTAATCCCCCCCCCGTTAGTTGATATCAATGGGATTTTCATGCAGAATTAAGTTTTCGTTCAAAATTTAGATTAGGATCATTCTGATGAGGCGAATCCGTGACTGTTATTAGGTGTTCATTAAATAGGTATAAATAGGGGGAACAGGGGTTCTAATGCCCCCCCCGTTAGTTGATATAAATGGGATTTTCATGCAGAATTAAGTTTTCGTTCAAAATTTAGATTAGGATCATTCTGATGAGGCGATTCCGTGACTGTTATTAGGTGTTCATTAAATAAGTATAAATAGGGGGAACAGGGGTTCTAATGCCCCCCCCCCCGTTAGTTGATATAAATGGGATTTTCATGCAGAATTAAGTTTTCGTTCAAAATTTAGATTAGGATCATTCTGATGAGGCGATTCCGTGGCTGTTATTAGGTGTTCATTGAATAAGTATAAATAGGGGCAACAGGGGTTCTAATGCCTCCCCCCCCTCTTAATTTATATAAATAGGTTTTTCAAGCAGAATTTTCAGATTTCGTTCAAATCTCTGAATAGTTTTGGAAGTTTAATGGTTAAGTATAAAAGAAGGGGATAACTCCTTTTAAATTATATAAATGCTAAATGGGTTTTTATTAAGAATTATCTAATTTGCTCTGAATTTTGGATATAGATTTTTTATATGATAAAGCATGTCTTTGATAGTATAGGAGGTTCAATAATTAAGTATAAAAAAAAAGAGGAAAGGGGAGAGCTGTTTCCCCTTCTTAATTTTTTTTTCGAACGGAATTAACCCTTGAAAATATAAGGCTTTAATGTACAATTAGTATTTGTATCCTGTGAGCTCAATGCCATCAGTTTAACTGGGCAGTATTCTTTTTATTTTATTGTTTTACTTAATAATATTAGACTAAAATCGGGTGCCTAGTATCGTATAGTACCAAAAACGTCCTAGAGGCATATGAAAAGAAAATTGCGCAAGGGGTAAAGTTTCAATTTATCGTGCTCTCCCCTAACGTTTTCTTGTAATGGCCAAAAAATGACGTTGGTAGTATAAATGTGGCGTCCCCCCTCTTTCGGACAGCGCTGAATATGTGCCCTCCAAATGCACCTTCGCAGCGCCGTGTGAAAGAAGGGGAAGGCAAACAGAGCGGTTGCCCCGGCTGCGTAAATTTAGGGGACGCCAAATTTATACTACAAACGTCATTTTTAGTCTGTCACAAGAAAAAGTTCGAGGAATGGGACGCCAAACTGAAATTTCCCCGAGCGCAGTTTTCTCTTCGCACACCACTGCCCCCCCCCCCCCCGTTTCATATATTTTACAGCTTGTATAAGGAAATTTATAAATTTCAAATTTAGCCCCTTGTCCTTTTAAAGGTACCTATCTATTTCACAAAAATTCCAGTTATAAGCATCCTTTAAAATTATCAAAATTTCTTTTCTACTAAAGAGGAACTTACTGTAATTTGTATCAAATCTATCTTCTTTTGTATGAACATGAAAAAAATATATATATTCAAATGAAATGTATAATTTACTTCTTTGGAAGTTAGCTAGAACTTAAAAATAACATTAATTTATAAAAATTAATAATTTGAAATCGTCATTGTTTTTTCAAGAATAATACTGTTAAAATTTACCAATAATTTTTAAAAAATTAAATCCAATGTATCTAAAGGACGAGTTTATTTCAACGGATTAATATACTCCAATCACGACAAAAAAAGCAAGGAAAGGAAGAGATTTCTTTACATTTGCTAAACTGCATCGGTGTTAACCAATCAAATTTTCTGATTCTTGGATTCAGATTCTTGGCGTAGGCGGAGTGCACATAATTAAAACACATTTTTCGTTCCATATTTCATCAAACTCTTTCGAAATTTTGCTCTGCCTGATTGCAGTAGAAATATGGAAAGCATATCATTGTAAAGCTTAAACACTAATCTTCCGTGAAGCGTTTTTATTTTTTCTGAATTTTGCTGAAATAGATTTTATAAGACTAAAAAGGACACAAAACCTCGAATTTCAGATATTCCGAAATTGAGAGGGTCCTCAGAATTAAACTACAACGAAAATCAGAAAAATACAAACTAGGCCGGTAATAGAATGTCCTCAGCTATCCTGTGAAAAAAAAAATTACAAATATTGAAAATTAAGCGAGATATTTGAAAAGATTGCGCCCATAGACTTATCATTAGCGGTCGGCTTTTACCGCGTGACTAGTGTATGCTCTTAAAGGCATCTATCCATATTTATCGCTAAATAACGCACCAATCGAATTTGCTCGAGCATGTGACTATCCCAGACTTGCTTTTGAAATCAGAGAGTATAGAATTTAGTCAAAATCATCAGAGACTTTTTTTGTTAAAAAAAAAGATAAACATTTTATGCGCAGATTTTATTAAACGTATTTTATTAAACATATAGACGGATATTTTTCTGGAATTATATTACATCATGTGAAATAAAAACCATCGGAGCTTATGGAAGAAGTGACCAACATTACTCACTCTAGATTTCCCATCATAACACACATGCTATTGACAGATGAATTATTTAAATATTGCAAAACTTTTTAATTATTTAAAAGTATAAAACAGACGTAGAGATATTGAACAAGCTTTATTATTCTTTTAAAGGCTTCTCAGGGGAATGTCAGGTACTTAAATACTACGAAGACCTTACATTTCGGGCCGAAACACGCATCTCTAAGTCAAATCGAATACACTCCGACTCTCACCAATTCTAACCAACAACCCATCAATATTCATCGATTCCATTTCATATATCTCTTTACATCTGACAAGCTGTCAGTGTTTATGTCATCTCGATAACGTTAGATTACAAATAAAATGTCAGCTGATCCTATTCTCTAACCAACATCGCTATTAGAATGAATATTTAACAATTTCCTTTGAACTAATTCGAATGCAAATTAGCTTCCTGGCGCGAATAATTTTTCTGGAAATTTTGAAACCATCTAATCAGGTTCATAACATGCAAATAAAAAAATTATCGCTAGCGTTCAGATTGCTAAAAAAATAAAAATTATTTTGAAAACGATAGTTTTATTAAAAGAAAAAATGAATTTATTGACAAGTAGGAAATATAAGAAATTAAATATTATGCTAGGCATTTTATATAAATGAATGATTTTGAATAAGTTAGTTTTTTAGAATGGAATATCTTATGAAACAATTTATAACAAAAAATAAATAAATAATTTTAAAAAGGTTTGATAAACACAGGAAAACTTAAGCAAATTTATTACGAATTAACAGAATAAAATTTTTTTATTGAAAAATGTATTTAATTAGAGACATTTCTTAGATTTAAGTGCATTGAAATAAATTATTGTATTTAGGTGGATTAAGAATTTGTGACTTTCATTTAAAAAAATAGATTAGTTTTATTTGTATGTCTTTCATTGGATAAGCCGAAATAAGCATGGGATAATTATAATAGGAAATTAATTTAGCATAATGTCAATACTCGCAAAAAAAATAATTTTAGTAATATACATATATATTTATACATGAATGGATACAAGAATTATTGCATTTTTGAGATTGCCAAGAAATATAAAATACTGTAAATGTTTAATCTAAGATGAAAACAAAAACTGTAGAAAAAAGTCTATTAGCTGAAAACAAAAGCTTTTATATTTTGATACACTTTAAAATATCTTTGGGTACAAGATGCTTTGAACATTGCACCAAAGTTGCTTAGTGTTCTGTTAAAACAGCCTTCTGTAAAGATTTAATCATCAGACTGAGTGATGATAAAGTTACGTGAGAAACAAAAATTTTCTTTAAAAAACTTCTGGAATTTATCGTGTTGGAAGATTATTTGATGTTGGAAGTCGAATAAAAAATGATAAAAAAAGATAAAATGCTGCGAAGTAAAATATAAATAGCACTCAGTCGTAGTTTTAGAAAGGAGGCTTATAAGATTATCTAAAGCAAATACTTGAAAATAAGTATGTCCTTCTAAAATTACAAAGTTAAAAAGTTTTTTTAAACATGACCTCTTTTCAGTTTCTTCTATCTTCACAATAAAAAGTACTGGATTGGTGAAAATTTTTGAATTCGGGATTTCGACGGATTTACACGTTCTAGGTATCATAGAACCCCCAAAACAGTTTTTTGCAAAGTGTCTTTCTGTGTTTCTGTATATGACAAAAATATTGTGTGTGCTCTATCTCAAAACCTAATGCATGGAATATTATAAAAACTTATATTATGATAGTTCATCATACAGCTTAATAATAATTAGTGTTCGTTAGAAATTGTTATGTAGGTGACGCTGTTAAGCTGTTCTATTTTTTTACAATCAATTCAGTAGTTGTATGTTATGAACGATTGCATATATTTCCGTCAAGCTTTCTATTCAGTTAATTAGTGTTATTAACTGGCTTTGTTTATGTTTTGGTGTCAATTGCCCAACAGATGTTGCTTTAATGTTGATGTTTCACCAATTTCCGCGATAGTTCTATTTCTAAAACTAATACATGAATTTTCACCAAACTTCATATTCAGGTATACCTAGATAAATATTAGTGTTATTTACCTTTTGATGTAAATTTTCCACTAATCCTCAATAGTTCTGATTCAAGAACTATTGAACGTTATTTCATGTCTTTAGAGTCATCACGATAGGCTTAATAGACTAAAATTTAATTTTTATCATTGTGGCAGCGAATTTTGTAGCACTAACATGTATGAGATAGAAGAAAGTTTTTCAATCTTTGTATTTTTTGAATCGTGGCATAAGGAACTAGTCGTTGGGGGCCACCGTAATACTTACCCATCATGGATATGCATATGGAAATAAAACATGTGAAAACTATTGATACAATGCATTGCAATTCATAAACAAAATTTAAATATTGTTAATATACATAGTAATGTTATATTAAAGAACTGCTGATTACCGGTTTCGACAAATTATATAAAACGCCAAACTACTCAAGTAGTACCGAACTGCGTAAAAGAAACATACTTATAACTCCAAAAATAATAATTCTATTAACTAACAGTTACCTGCGTCGGATTAAGCGTCTCATTTCCAATTAAAATATACCTCTGAATTGAAATTTGAATGAAATACAGGGTCATGAAAAATTGAAGAATGTGGAAAACAGGATTACAAATATCTCGGCAACTAATAATCTGATCGACTTCGTTCTATATGCAAAATGTGTGTTCTTTTATTGCCTTTTACGTCCATTCCTTAGAACAAAAAAATTCGAAAATTTTTATATACCTTTCATCAGAACGAATTATTCGACAGTCCGAAAAAAATAGTTCCGGAAATCGAGGTTGCTGATATTAAATAGGCTTCGTTCCATTTTTACATACTAACTACATACAAAATTTCAAGTCTCTATCTAAATTTGTTCGGGAGATAGAGCGTTTACAGACAGACATACTGACAGACAGACTGATAGACAGACAGACGGACGGCAAAAATTTTTTTTCTAAAAATATGCTTTTCGGAATCTTCACTATCTAAAACGTAAATCCGTCAAAAAAAAAAAAAAAAAAAAAAAAAAAAATCGGTTTTCAAAACGATTGCAAGACTTACCCTATACTACGTATGACGGGTAAGTAAAAAATAAGTAAGCCATCTTAAATGTATCGACAAAATCTAATGTAATTTTCACTATTTTTTTCTTTCTCATTTTAATATTAGCATGAAAATACTTTTGATGTTTGAACGGAAATATAATCTGTGCCGTCTTAGAAACCGCAGGAATAGTTATGAAGAAATGAAGTAAATGTCTCGTATATATATATATATATATATATATATATATAACGTGGTATAAGATACACTCTAAAAAATAAATGTGTAAATTTACACTCAAAAATGTGTAAATCGATGATACAAAAACGACATGTCTATATATGTAAATTGGTGTGTAAATTGCGCCAAATGTGTAAATTTCAGAATACACACTTTAATGTATAATTTGATGATAAGTCCAAATGTGTAAAAATTATCTGATAACTCCTAAAATACACGTTTCAGTGAGTAAATTGCTGGGCAATACACATATTTCTGTGTAATATTTTTACACATAATTCTGTGTAATATTCATTTTTTGCACATATTTCTGTGCAATACTTTTACACATATATCTGCGTAATATTCAGTTTTTGCACATTTTTCTGAGTATTAGGGAAATACACATAATGTTGTGTAACATGCAAAATACACAGCTTTGTGTGTAATATTCTGTTCTTACACGTATGTCTGCGTAACATGCAAAATATATAATTTTGTGCAATATTTAAAATACACAGATTTTTGTGTACATAGTTTTATCTTATACTTTGGAGTGTAAAATGTGAATTAAGTGTTTTCATTACCGAAAAAAAAAAATGCATGAAGGACAAACTCGTATGTTTGGCGTGTTCTTTCCTTTTAACAGATTTGTAGTCTAAGTAGTCGAAAACAAAAGCAAAATCAATGTTCGTTCAATCTAAAAAAAATTATAATTGCTTCTGTTTCTATAATTGGATTTGGTGTAAACATTTTAATTTTTCGGCCTAAGTTAAAACTATTTCTCCTGATATCAAATGACATATTTTTAAAGTTTTTATTTATTTTTCTTGTAGTTTTTGAATGCAATACGCTTATAAAAAGTCTTCAATTTAAAAACCACAAACGAAAACCATGAATTGAAATCTATGAAAAGCTGTCTTTTGTCAACGCTAGAAAATGAAATAAGAAATGTATAGCATGTAAAATAATGAAAATTCGAAGTTTTATAGCAAAATATATTATAAACGCGCTGAAACAGATAGTATTTAAATCAAATAATTATTTTAAATGCAATATCATGTTAAAACTGCAAATATCTACTCTCATGATAGAATACGTGGTTTAACCTGATTTAAACATGAAAAAAATGATTTAAAATACAAAAATGATAAATTATTTTTTCCAAATTTGCAATAAGCAGAAAATAACACACTTCTCATCCATAATATTAATTTTCAAGTATTAAATGTAAAATAAATGAACTTACCCTTGAAACAAAAAATCTGTTCTGGGCTATCTAGCCCTTTTAATTTTACAAAATTCGTTTTAGCAAAAACGATCTAAAACTGCTCAAGTGATCAAGTAAACTTTGACATGAAAGTTTAACTCAGTATCGTCGTATGTTGAGAATTCTAATAACATACGTGACAAAAATGCTATGACGGATGGTAAAGCAGTAATTAATAAGACCCCTGATTAAGGGTTATTTCGATACAAATTGCCTTTTTTCTAATTTATTTTTAAATTCGTTTTTTGCTCTCAAACGTATCAAACTGGCAAATTCTCTTATTTAGAAGCTATATTAGGTCACGTGCTTGTCAATGTTTTGATAAACGCAGAAAATATTGCAAAAAAATGCTGTTAAAGTCAATGTTTTGAGCCGAATTTTTCGAAGTGGGAGATCTGAGAAAGAAAAAAGGGTCATACTGAGGAAATAATAGTTTATAAATCTAATTCTAATGAATTTAACAAAAAATAAAATCACATGACATCTTATAGATCTCTTTAAAAGTCACCTCAGCAAGTTTCGTGTTTTTACTTATAAAAGTGAGTCTGAAATTGTATCAGAAAATTTCGAACTGTTGAAGGGAAAAAAAATTCAAATGCACCCTTAATGCTCACTGGTCATTTTGACTTTAGTGTATATCGCAGTTATGCAATACGGTGATACAAAGGTGTAATTCACTTTACATTATGATTTGACTGAAGCAAAATTCATACTTAAAAAAATTTTAGTCATTAAAAATAATTTTAATAATTCATTGCCAAAATTACATTTTTGTTTATAAAATTATACATTAAAAAATAATAACTAAAATTGCAATATTTTCAATGCAATTTGCAATATTTTCATAAAATAATACAAGTGGATTTATAAGAATTTACTATAGTGGCTTTAAATGAAATGTGATAAAAAAATTTCATATAATTGTCTGTTAGAAATCCATATAATCGTACTTATTTTTACCAGACACAGCTAAAAATAAAGAAGGAATACACAGTTAATCACTTTTTTATGAGAATGAAGTATAAAATTGCAGACCATACATAAAATAAAGTCACACTTAGGTATATTATCATTAATATTTTATTTACAAGATTAGAGAATAGTTATAAATAAAAAAACCTATTTTAACGCTCCGCCACCAGACAGTTCTGACGGATCGGCCAACAAAAATTAGTTAAATTTCCGTAACATTAGGGTGTAAAAAAATCATGAATTAAAAAGTATTAATAATAAAAATTGGATTTTTGTATTTAAACCATATTTCTTTTTATTTATATCGGATATTTTTTTTTCTCTCTAGCATTGAAATAGTGAATAGATATAGGTTTAGGTTATAGATTTTTAAGATTAATAGATTTTAGGTTTCTAAAACAATTAGACCTTTATTTACAAACATAATCTATGTTTTTACACTTTAATTAATAAAATTTAATTCTTAGTTAGTAATTACAAAAATTATAAAAACTGTAAATTAGTAATTTCATTAATTAATGTAATACTATACAGTTATACACATTAACATTTTGTAATAATTATGTAAAACTATGTTAAAAAATGGTGATTTTACATTTATTAAAATTATCAGTAGCTGCATTTAATTTTAAATTGATTACAATCCTTAATTAGGTATATAATGCATATTGTAATGCTTTAATTACTAAAACGATAATTCAGTATGTAACATTCATTCTAAAAAGTAAAAGTACAGGATGCTTATACATATATATACGTTGTATATGTCACATATATCATATGTACACTGAAAAAAATGAAATACTCAAAAATGAGCACATCGATGTACTCATACTGTATTGAGTATGTTTGGATCAAAAATGATCGCATTGCTTTCTCAATTTTGAAACATCACATGTTATCAAATCCAAACAAACGTAGTTTTGTACCCTGTAATTGTTTATTCCATTCATGGTGGCATAAGATATGCTTATTAATGTAAATATTAAATTATACGCAGTAATTTGAAATAATTTAAAAGTGCTTGCAAAAAATGCTCTTTAATATAAAAATATTCAAATTGGGTATTTTGCTAGTAATTTTTGCTATTTTTCTTAATAAATAATCAATTAAACTGTTATTGTTAATTTTTTTGAGCCAAAAATAAATGATAGTATATTTTTGCTTTAATTTATAAGTTAAGGGGCAGTTCATAGCTATTTACATTTGAACACAGACATGGGTACAAAATGAGTATATGTGTTTCTTAGATTTGAGTACATTTGTTTCGGAGCTATATTGAGTATGTGAAGTATTTAAAATTGAGTACTTTGAACTCAGTTTTGAGTAGCATAAAAATATATTGACTAAAAGTTTTCTTTTTTATATTTGCAATAAGCAGAAACCTATACGCATTCTTAGAATTCTGTCAATTTTCAAATAAGAAATTGCAAAGAATATGAATTTACCTTTATAAAGAAATTATTTTTAAACACCGCCAGCCTTTTTAATTTTATGAAATTTATGATATTGACTTTAGCAATAACGATATCAAACTATTAAAATAATAAATAAAATTTTGGTTTAAAAGATTAATCGTCGTAAAAGCTATATGGTGAGAATTCTGTGAATATTTACATTAACAAGAAAAGTTTTCTTTTTTATATTTGCAATAAGCAGAAACCTATACGCATTCTTAGAATTCTGTCAATTTTCAAATAAGAAATTGCAAAGAATATGAATTTACCTTTATAAAGAAATTATTTTTAAACACCGCCAGCCTTTTTAATTTTATGAAATTTATGATATTGACTTTAGCAATAACGATATCAAACTATTAAAATAATAAATAAAATTTTGGTTTAAAAGATTAATCGTCGTAAAAGCTATATGGTGAGAATTCTGTGAATATTTACATTAACTGCTTGTTGGAAGTAGCCTTAAATAAAATTGTCTTTTTAAACAAATTTAATTAGTAACTTGGACTTATGGGTATGTTGCTGATATGCAACACAGTTGTTTGTATGCCAGTGTGTCTGCAAATTCTTATTTGTATTAAAATCATTTTTTTAGCAGATGCTAATTTTTTGTTAGTAATTTAAATATCATTAATCTTTGCTAGTTATGTTAAACTTTTAATTACAGCACTTTTCCAAATACTTTTAAAAATTAAAATTTACGGAATGAAATTTTAACTTAACAGTTTAAAAAAAATCTGATTGAAATATATTTAAAATGATTGATTTTAATTATTTGATTACAATCGTTGGACATAATTTCAACAAAATAAATATTTAATTTATTAAAACTTATTTGATTGATAATTTAATGCTTTTATAAGGTGTTTATGTGAAATTAACAAAATCGCTATAAAAAACGTCAAAATTCATACCTGATTTCTATTAGCATCATCCTTTATGTATTCCATTTCAAATATCCAAGTAGAGCAAGGTTTCTTTTGAAGATCATTATATCCGAATACAGTACAGTAACATTAGCGTGCTCATGTAAAAACGTTAAAGCCCCTGTACCTTCTTCGGACAAAAAATCCTTCTAAAGTTTCAAAAATATATGCCAACTATATACGTCTATAAATCAAACTCAACACACAGTCACTAATGTCCGGTGAACAATTCGAAAGGAAAGGAACTGAGAAGAATAAATACACTGTGTTTACTTTTCTCCTATCAACTGCAAACGATATTTTAGCAGATGTTTTTTGTTCTAAGTTCTTCGATTTGCAGTTAAATGAATATTTATATTAGAGCATCTGTAATTTAAATTTCCTGTTTGAAATTTTTCTTCTTTTTTTAAGTATTTTACCTCAGTTTAAAATCAGTTACATATGTAATGATTAATATATTTCTCCTCATTTAGATATATTTTTGTCAAAATGTGACTTTACAGCATATTGGTCTATTTTTTGACACATTTGATGTGATGCAACTTGTAGCAATGACATAAAAATGTAAAAAAATTTCTAAATATACCCAATTTATCTAGTTTTTTTTTTTTTTTTTTTTTTTTTTTTTTGTACACTTAATTATATGTTTTGTGAAGTTCTTGCTCTTTTTAAAAGTTTCTAATCAATTTACATTTGAGTCATAATGTGACATTACTACAGAGGTTAAAGATATTATATGACCACCACGGCTGGCAGTGACATTATAAAGACTTTTGAATCTCCTTTAGAAGATAAATTTTATAAATTTTAATCTTGATTTTTGGAGCTGTTCATGCGCTTGCAATTTATTTGAAATACGGGGGGGGGGGGGAATCAGCTCTGGAGGAAAGAGCATGTTACAAATAAAAAGAATATTGCCCAGTTACACTGATGGCATTGAGATCACAGCTTACGCACTCCGTTCGAAAAATAAGTAAGAAGGGTAAACAGCTCTCCCCTTTCCCCCTTTTTATACTTAATCATTGAACTTCCTAAACTATCAAAGACATGCTTTATCATATAAAAAAATCTATATCCAAAATTCAGAGCAAATCGGATAATTCTTAATAAAAAACCCATTTAGCATTTATATAATTTAAGAGGAGTTATCCCCCTCTTTTATACTTAATCATTAAACTTCCAAAACTATTCAAAAATTTGAACGAAATCTGACAATTCTGCTAGAAAAACTCATTTATATAAATTAAAGGGAGGGGCATTAGAGCCCCCGTTCCCCCTATTTTTACTTATTCAATGAACACTTAACAACAGTCACGGAATCACCTCATCAGAATGATCCTATATCTAAATTTTGAACAAAAACTGTTAATTCTGCATGAAAAACAGATTTATATCTATTAAGGGGAGGGGCATGAGCCCCCCGTTCCCCCTTTTAAACATATCAAATGAACTTCAAAAATAAGGAAAGCACCTTATCAGGATATACCTATATGCAAAATGTCAAGTTGATTGGATATTTTTATCATGAGTTATCGCGTTACGCATGCACGAACGAACATACATACATACAGAACGGGTGGGCACATAAGCTCTCAGGCTATGATAGCCTGTGAGAGTGAGCTAATAAAAAAGAATATTGCCCAGTTAAACTGATGGCATTGAGCTCATAGGCTATTCGCAGTAGTTGCATATTACAGCTTCATTTTTTTCAAAGAATAATGCTCCACGAAAAACAAACTTAAGGCAGGAATTAGTTCCCCCATTTCCAATTTATATTTAACCATTTAACTCCTAAAAACTAAACAGGGATACGCCTTATAAGAATGAACCTGCACAAAAAACTCATTTATCTAACTTCAAGGGAAGAATCTCCCGTTCTCCATTTTATAATTAACCTTTAAACTCCAAGAATATTCAGGAATTTGTCTTATTTAAAAGAGCCTGTTTTTAAAATTTGAAGCAAATCGGATAATTCTGCATAAAAACGCATTTATCCAATTTATGGAAGGTAATCTCATGTTCCTCCCTTTATACTTAACAAAAGAGCTCCAAAACTTAATCAAGAGAGCACCTTATCAGAGTTGCCAAGTCTCCGGCTTTTTGCACACCAGTAAAATTTTAAAGAAATTGTTATCTTTTTAAATACCCAGAATGTTCCAATTAAATGAAACATCCTTTTCTGTATTAAAATACCGGTATCCAAAAAGCCGGAGACTTGGAAGTTCTGCCTTATCATAATGAACCAATATTCAAAATTTGAAGCAAATCGGTTAATTCTGCATGAAAAAAAATATTTAAATTAGGTAAGTAGCTTCTCGTTCTCCGCTTCATACTTAACCAGTGAATCCTCAAAATAAATCAGGTAAGTGCTTATCAGAATGAACTTATATAAAAAATTTGAAGTAAATTGGTAAATTCTGCATCAAAAACCCACTTACCTAAACTGATTACCCCACTTACCCCCGTTCCCTTCATTATACTTAACCAATGAATCCCCAAAACAAATCAGATAAGCGCCTTATAAGAAAAATTGGGATGTAAAACTTGAAATAATTCAGTAAAATCTGCATGAAAAACCCATTTATCTAAACTATGGGGTGTAGCTTCCCGTTCCCTCCTTTATACTAAACCAATAAATCCTCAAAACAAATCAGGTAAGCACCTTATGTAAATGAGTCTATGCACAATAAAATAATAATAATAAAAAATAATAAAATATGAAGCAAATTGGCAAATTCCGCATGAAAAAGACATTTACTTAAATTAAGAAGGGTAACAAAACCACATTCCCCCATTTTATACTTAACCAATAAACATACCAAACTAATCATGCAGGAGTTTTATCAAAATAATTTTATATCTAAAATTTGTATGAAATCTGATAATTCTGCATGAAAAACCCAATTGCCTAAATTAAAGGGGGGGGGTCTAATCCCCTTTCTCTCTTTATACTTAAGCACTGAACTCCCAAAACTAATCAGGAAAGCGCCTTCTGAATAAACCTGTATACAAAACTTCATGCAAATCGAATATTTTTATCGTGAGTTATCGCGTTACGTACTTACATACGTACATACATACATAATGAACCTGCGAATACATTAGTTCTCAGGCTCTGTTAGGCTGTGAGATAAACAATAATTGTTTCAGTTTATAACTACTGTTAAAGTTCTGTACTTATACAATTAATAACTGAAATTAAATATGCACCTTAAAATGTATTATAGTTTTTTTGTGTGTGTGTATTTAAATATGCACATTTAGACATTGTCTTTTAAGATTTAAACATTTATAATTATATTTAATGCTTCAATTCGTGTAAATACAGGTATTTTCTGCATTTACACACTTAAATGTGTTTATCAACCGATAACAACTTGCAAACTCAATGTCATAAATTAAATGCACAAAAAAACAGGTAATGTTTTGTACAAAATGTGTATTTTTTGTGACAATTGGGAGATTTTTGAAATTTACACATTTCTCCGTGTATGCATAACTATGCTTAAATTGTAATAACACTCCAATTAGTGTAAAATCATACCCTTTTCTGCATTTACACACTTGTCTGTGTTTATCAAGCGATAACAAATTACACACTTGCTTTCATGAGCTAAATACACGTAAAAACAGGTACATTTTTCATTCAAAGTGTGTAAATTTGATAACAAGTGTGTAATTTTAACATATTACACATATATGTGTGTAAAATTAGCTAATTTACACATTTATTTTTTAGAGTGTACTAAATTCAGTGGTTTATATATTGTAAAACAATTAATGGTTTTATATATGTATATGCGATGATAAGCAGATTATTGTGGAATAACACCTCATGATCTGATGAAAGGAAATTGCTATCGATATATGAGATGAAGGTCATCAGGGAATTTCTTCTTGATTTCTTCTTTTTGAAGTTAAATTTAATAGAAATGACGTGCATGGGAATTTCTCCAGAAATCATGCAAAATATCAGTTTTTAGTCCTTTTACCTTTTGTCAGTTCAATAAGGTACTCCACTTTCAAATAAACAAATCCATCGCACTTAAATATGATGGAATAGATCAAATTCACATCTTACAAAAATGTTGTTCGTCAAACTTCATCTGTTATTAGCCCATTATAACAGTTAAAATAAAGTCAAGTGACATTTCTATCCTAAACCTGTGTCATAATGTTTGAAGAGTAGAAAAGTAGCTACAAAACATAGCATCTTGGAGTAATATGAAGAAACACAAACATTCGAATGAGTTCGGCATTTTGCGTGAGTAGTTTTAAAAGTTGAAACGTCAGTTAAATTCTTCTCTCCAAATTGCGTACTTGAGTTTTAATCGTGTCTAACACAATCCTGCCCGGTCTAAGTTTGACGTAAGCATGGAACGTCCAATGGAATCAGAGGGCGGATATAGATCGTTTCCAACCATAACATTGGTTAGTAGGAGGAGCGTTATGTTCCAACTCTTTCCAAAATCGCGGAAGCTAACAGAAGTAAACAGGTATAAAAAAAAACCCATAGACCACAGTGCCTTATGTGATTGTGCAAATGATAGAATATTAAAAATAAAGCTATCAATAAATGCTTTTTTATTTCTAAAAAAAGGAAATAACATAATAGAATAGATTTTATATTTCAAAATGAGAGATTGGCATTTAAATAATACATTTGAGTTCTTTTTAGGAAAATAATAGTATATTAAGCCAAATTAAGGAAAAAGAGGAATTTAGCTGATAATTAAATGTTAGCATATTACTGAAATAAAAATAAAATATATTTTTATACGAATTTGGTGCAATAACGAAACTGGAAAATGGTGAATATTTTATTGTATATATATATATACATACATACATATATATATATATATATATATATATATATATATATATATATATATATATATATATATATATATATATATATACAGGGTGTCCGAAATGTCTGGAAACGGTCGAATAACTCGAGAAATACACATGAGATTGAAAAACGTAAATATACGTATTAAATATTTTTAAATAAGCTACTCAGTGATACCAAATTTGACCTTCGTAACCGACCCCCTGGGGGTCAGAGGGGGTCCAACTTTGAAATCTTAAATTATAACCCCCATTTTTTATTGCAGATTCGAATTCTACGGACAAAAATACGCAACTTTTGTATTTGATATTTATTTCGAATCCTCATTTATCACGGTGTATTTGAGCATATTAAATTGATACATTTTTCGGCTTTTCCAACGGGATTTTCCCTAATCAAAACTAATTGGTGAGATTTATGACATCAAATTCCTCGTCTTTTGCAAGAATAGCGTTTCCTGAAAATCACCGGTGCCGTTTAATTCGATGGTACTACACACAGTTAAAAATTTGACCCATTTGCTGTAGCGTCACTCCACAGCTTTTATAGAATATCTGTTTCATGACCAATGAGAATTTTCCATAACATAGTAAAGTACACTGTAAAAAATTGACACTTTTGCTGTATCGTCACTCCACCACTTTTATAGAAAACGATTACTTTACTGTGTTATGGAGCACTCTCATTGGTCACAAAAGAGATATTCTATAATAGCTGTGGAGTGACGCTGCAGCAAATGGGTCAGATTTTTAACAGTGTAGCACTATTGAAATAATCGCCACGGGTGATTTTCAGGAAATGCTATTTCTGCAAAAGACGGGGAATTTGACGTCAAAAATTCGGCCCAATCAGTTTCGATTAGGGAAAATCTCGTTGGAAAAGCCGAAATATGTATCGATTTAATATGCTCGAATACACCGTGATAAACGAGGATTTGAAATAAACATCAAATGCAAAAGTTACGTATTTTTATCCGTAGAATCCGAATCTGCAATAAAAAATGGGGATTATAATTTAAGATTTCAAAGTTGGACCCCCTCCGACACCCAGGGGGTCGGTTGCGAAGGGCAAATTTGGTATCACTGAGTAGCTTATTTAAAAATATTTAACACGTATATTTACGTTTTTCAATCTCATATGTATTTCTCGAATTATTCGGCCGTTTCCAGACATTTCGGACACCCTGTATATCGCATTAATTATTTAGTGCGCTTTTTGAGCGCATTAAATAATTTATTTATTATTTAAAAGTTTTCTTTCTCATTTTCATATTCACGTGAAGATGCTTTTATTGCTAAAAAAGGAATATTTTTTTATTTCCGCTGCCATAGAATCTGCGACAATAGTATAAAATATCATTTAAAATTATGAAATAACTGATGTGAATATATTTTTAAATTTTAACTGTTTGCAATATTATTGTATCATTTAATATATGGCACAATTTTTTCCATTCTCTTCGGTTAACGTATGTTAATGAATTCATATTTAAAAATGTTTAATGTATTTTAATATTCACACGTTAATATAGATTTTATAAAGGAATTTTCAATATTTTTCTGCTTCATCTTCAAATTTATATAAGTACCATTTGCTAAGCTCAAGCAAATGAGAGTTAATTTGATGTTGTAAATAAATAAATAGTAACAATGTTTTTGAAAATAATTACCATAATAAATTCAAGCAATAATACAGTCATCTAAAAAAAGCTACTTCATTTTACTAAAAAGAATATCCTTTTTATTAAAGTTCTTTCAGGGGGAAAAAAACTATTTTTTCTTTATGTCTTCCCGCAGAGAAAATGTGAAGAAAATATTGCAAAGGATTATTTTTTCAAGGCTTTTTTATTGCGTTATCTCCATTAAAATCTTTTAAATAGCTTAATTTTAACTTAATTTTAAGTGTGACATTTTGAATTCTGTTAATTTTATTTAGAGGTTTCTTCGAAGATTTTTTTTTCCTAATTTGTACTTTTTATCATGTCATTTTTTACACTTTTTTTATAAATTGCTATCTTCAAAGTTATATTAATTCGCTTCTTAAATGCTGAAAAAATGGCAGTCTTTGTAAATATTTGAAGATTTTTTAAAATTAGGAAATATGCTATTATAATATATACCATATTAATTAAAAAGGAAGACCTGAATTTATTTCAATTATTTATTCTTTAAAATTTGTAATATATACATATGATCAGATTTTCATTTATTTCTGTAGTTTTTTTTTATGACGCAAATAAATAATTAATATAAAAGTTAATCAAGTAAAATACATTATGAATTAAAGCAATTATACTGCCTTTTAAATAAATAAAACTAGTTTTTTTAAAAATAATATCTGTTAATTTCACTAAATTCAGATGAATAAAAATGCGTTTTTCCATCATTTCCGATGGCGTAAAAAATTCCCTTGTAACGAAAAAGTGGTTTCATAAAGTCATTTTAAGGTTCGGATAAGTGATAAACGGAATCATTATAAGACCACTTATGTGTCTGCCTGATTGTCGAAGCAATTTTACTTTGAAAGCACATCAAAAGCTTAAATTGACTTAAGTAATAAAGGTTATTAACCTTCATATTTATATATTGCTGAAAATTCAGAAACACAATTAATGAAAAAATTAAGAAAAAATACTGAGCGGGTAATTAATTTACATTTATAAAAATTATTCGTTTGTATATATAGTGGGGTATACTGGTGGAGCCTTTGTAACTCCAAATTTAAAAATACACTTTTTATTTTAGCTATTATATTTATAAGATATCGTCGAAAATGTAGTGCGAAAATATATTTTCAGCCCCTTCTGTTTCTGGAATTTATTGAAACTAAAATTATAAAAAAAGAAAGTAAGGGAAGTAGAATTTAATTTAAACCTTGCCGAAAAAATCTAGAGATTTCTCTATGTCAGATGGTTTTTAAGAATTTTGAAGTTTTACATTGCACACAAATTTCAATCAAGTTGCGAGTGGTGCTATCGTCGTACAAGTATAAAAGAACTATGATTTTCGAAAAAAATAGTCGGTAAATAGCCAAGATATTAATCCTCAAATAAAATGACTCTTTGAACATGCATAAAGACACGGGCAAAACACTCAATGCTCCACCAGCTTTTAAATCCATAACCATTTTCTAATGATATACAGTCGACTCTCGTTAATTCGAAATCGGATAATTCGAATCTTCGCTTAATTCGAACTAAACATGAAGTCCCGAAATTTTCAAAGGCAGAATAATGTTAAAAATTTTCATTAATTCGATTTCATTTTCTCTTGACTTTGTTTGATTCGAACTAACGAGAATTCCAATTTTTCATTTTTCTTTTCTTCTTCACGAATTTTAGATCATTTGAATAACTTTCTTTCTTTGATTTTTGTGAAAATTGTTCCGAACGAGTATACATATAATACAATGCCTTTGATATCCACTTACTTAGAGCCCCGTCTGTCCATCAGTGACGCTTTAAATTTTTCTTCCTTCGTGCTTGTTTCTGATCTTTTAATTAACTTATGTATTTATACAACCTAATTTAATATTAAGTCATATTCTAATAATAACAGACGAAATAAGTTTAAAAAACACTATAACATTAATTCCTTTGTAATAGTACCATATTAAGCATGTTTTGCATAATTCGAACTTCGGATAATTCGAATATTTCTTGTGGTTCCGACGAGTTCGAATTAACGAGAGTCGACTGTATTTGTGTAACGCAATGTCCAGTAGGTGTATAAAAACAATAAACACAAAATTGTTGAAAATGTCTAATTTAATTAGAATTAATCACATTAGTGGCTGTCCCAATAGTTCGTGCGCGCCTTGAAAGTTTAATTAAAATACATATGAAAAATTGAAGTACGCAATCTGACAGCGAAATTTTTTGACTCCTTTTGAAGTATACTCAGCACAATGCCAAAAATACTTTATAAATATTTTTTTCTATGCTGAATAATGGTTTATGAAATGCCAAATGAAGCTTAAATATCTCTACTTTTATTATTATCATGGGATTAAGTTCATCATAATCAGATTAGAACAAAAGTTTAAAAAATATATACTGAGTAGTATGATTTAATAATATTAAGAATTCATATCTTTCATACTATATTTATTTATACTTTTCTAGTATATGCAGCTATAACGAAACCTGCAATGTATAGTTTTTTCAATGATGTAATATGCCGTTAGCAACATTTTTAGGGGGGGGGGGGAATACTGCTATTAATTAATATATTCATTGTGCGGAACCCTTTTTACCTTTTTACGCAAGTAATATTCACCCTTGTAACGCCCTACCAAAGCGTGTGTGAAATTAAGTTGCATCCTCCCGCCTCTTCACACACATATTTTGGAACATAGATTTCTTATTGTTTGAAAAGTGAACTCTGTATACCTGAAAGAATAATAATATTTTTAACAATATCTACATATTTTAAACTTGTCATTGGAGTGGATTTTCAGCCGCAAATGTGATATTTTATTTATTTTTTTTAATCTTTAATCTAAAAGATTGTTTTTCTGAAGTAAAAAACGGCAACAAAATAGTTAATTACGAATTTAAAATTCCTTTTCCACAGAAATACCCCGATAATCCGGATCGTTCTTTTTCATTTTGATCGTTTTTTTTTTTTTTTCATTCAAGTTTGAGAAGCGATTGGCTCCTTTCCATAACATTAACTTGTTGCATCGTCGTATTCTGAATTAAAAAAAAAAAAAACTTTTTCGCCAATTGCTTCTCCATTATGAAACTAGTCGTTGGAGGCCACCGTAATGCTTACGCATCATGGTTATGCATAACATAATATATAAAAACATAACAGATGTAAACAATTTATAAAATACATTACAATTCCAAAACAAAATATAAACGTATATTTAAGTGTTTTTAACACATCATCATTCTCTATTAATGAATTGCTGATGAACCAATTTCGATAAATTGTATGAAACGCCAAACTGTTCAAGTAGCACTGAATTGCATAAAAGAAACATCCTTATAACTCCAAAAATAATAATCATATTCCCTAACGGTTTCTTGCATCAAATTAAGAGTCTCATTTCCATTTAAAAGATATCTTTGAATTGAAATTTGAATGAAATACAGGGTCATGAAAAATCAAAGAATGTGGAAAACAGGATTAGAAATATCGGAACAACTAATAATCCGATCGACTTCATTTTTTATGCAAAATTTGTGTTATTTTATTGCCTTTTACGTCCACTCCTTAAAATAAAAAAAAAATCGAAAAATTTTATGTACCTTTCATCAGAACGAATTTTTGGAGAGTCCGAGAAAAGTAGTTTCGGATAATCGAGGTTGCTGATATTAAATAGGCTTCGTCCCATTCTTACATACTAACTACATACAAAATTTCAAGTCTCTATCTCAATTTGTTCGGGAGATACAGCGTTTACAGACAGACAGACTGACAGACAGATGGCAATTTTTTTTTTCTAAAAATATGTTTTTCGGAATCTCCACAATCTAAAACGTGTAAATCCAGACAGACACACAGTCACACAGACGGACGGACGGCAATTTTTTTTTTCTAAAATTATGTTTTTCGGAATCTCCAGTGTCCGAAACGTGTAAATCCGTCAAAAAAAAATTTTCTATTTTCAAAACGATTGCAAGACTTACCCTATACTACGTATGATGGGTAAGTAAAAAAAAAAAAAATGAAAAAACCGATCCGGATTATCGGGGTTCTACTGTATATCCAAATGTTGTTTTAAGAAATGAAAACTGGAAACTATGCAGTAATTATGTTTAACTTTCTATCAAATAAATAAATAAATAAAATAAAATAAAAAGAGAGATAGATAGATAGAGAGAGAATAAAAGCCATACTTTAAGATAATGGTTTATTCTTTCATCTCTGTTACATATGCATATGATTATATTTGTTATTCGTTATTTGAGCTAAATTTTTGATATTAGTGCACAAGTTGTATAAAACTGTAGTATACAATTTAAATAATTTGCATAATGAATTAAACAGTAATGAAATCCTTTGAAATAAATAAATAAAATGTTAATTCCAATCATTTATTCTTTATTTATAATATATGCACAAAGTCAGATTTATTAGTATTTACATGAGTTTTCCCATATAAATTATTTAAATAATTATTTTAAAATTCAAGCAAAAAATTTTAATAATGATTTAAAGCAATAATACAGTTCTTAGAAATAAATGAAAACAGCTTAACTTTCGTAAACATAATATACTTCTAATTTTATGCGATTAAGAAAATTAGAACTATATCTTACTATTTATTCCGTCAGAAAAAAAAAATCAAAAACGTTTATATTTAAAGAAAAAAAATGATTTTACAAAGTTTTTCTGGGGTTATCTTCTTTCAGATTTTGGAATAGTTTCAGTTTTTTTTCATTTTAAGTGTGACAGTTTGAATTTTGCTGTTTTTTCTTCATTTTAATTTTACGCTTTCATTTTTTAACTTATTTTTTACTATGCCAGTTTTTTCTTATAAATTTCTATATATTTATATATATTTTTTTAAATGTTAGTATGTTCAAAGATGCATTAAATCGTCTTTAAGCTCTTACAAAGCGTCATTTTTTGTAAATATTTAAATATTTCCTTTGAATTTAACATACGCATGCGTTGTTGTAAGAAAAAAAAGTCCTTCCGGCAGTGCCGGGAGGAAGAGGTAGCTTTCATATACTTATTTATTTATTTTAAATTCAGTTATATAAATCAAATATACGAAGCTCAAAATAGTGGAACACGATTATGTAAAATTGTACACTAGTTTTTGTCAATACTGAATATTAATAGAAATTTTTAGAAATTAGCCATCTTTTATTCAACCTGGTTTTATTTTAAGCGATTTATAGGGTCACCAAATTCCCCGATATCCATTTTAAAGCAGCATGGTGTATAAAAAAACCCAATGAGCTTGATCGAAATCTTAATTCATGTGTACATGCACACTCACATCGAAATCGATTAATATATACGAGTGCTGCCGCGGGCAAATTTTTAAAAAAAAAGTCACCCACATTGGAAATTAAAACTGCTATATCCCAAGCGTTTTTCAAGGTAAAGACAAAGCAAAAAATACTTCGGAATTCATTATTAAGATAAATGGTTTAGAAAGAACCTTTTTTCAATTTCTAATTTTTTGTTTATACATCATTATATATTTAAAAGATTTTTGACAAATTTAAATGGCCGCCATTTTGAAACAAGATGGCGGATGAAGATGGGTAGTGAACTCGGTCAAGACATTGGTATATATCATGAACACACGGAGTTATATCGAAATCAGTTTATAAATATGTGTATTAACGCGTGACAAATTTCAGACCGTTTCAAAATGTCAATCTCACTGGAAATTGAAAGTGCTAAAACTCAGACTTTATTCAAGATACAGATGAAACAAAAAATGCTCTGGAATCTTTGTATCAAGGTCAAAACACTAAAGTAAAATCTTTTTCCATTTCTTACTTTTTTGCTCCTACTTTTAGAATTTAAATTAAAAAATTAATATTCCGCCATTTTGAAACAAGACGGCGGTTGAAACTGGCCAATAAATTCGGTCCAGGCATTTGTGTGTTCTATCTACGCACCAAGTTTCCTCCAAATCAGTGTATAAATACGCGTGTTATCACGTGACGAAAACCAGATAATTTCAAAATGTGAGCAACACTAGAAATTAAAAGTACTATAACTCAGACATTTTTTAAAATACAGACGAAACAAAAAGTGCTTTGGAATCTTTGTTTCAAGGTCAAATGCATAAAAGAAAAATCTTTTTCAATTTCTCACTTTTTTGTACCTAATTTTAAATTAATTTTTTTTATTATTATTTAAATGGGCGCAATCTTTAAACAAGATGGCGGATGAAACTGGTTAACGAACTCGGTCCAGGCCTTATTAAGTACTATGTACACACCAAATTACATCCAAATCGATTTATAAATATGAGTGCTATCACGTGACAAAATCAGATCGTTTCAAAATGTCAGCCATAAGAAAAATGCAAAGTGCTATAACTCAATCATTTTTTAAGATATAGACAAAGTAAAAAATATTCTAGAATCGGTGTTTTCGAATCTAACACATAAAATAAAAAAAATTTTCAACTCCTAATTTTTACGGATTAATGTTTAAATTTCAATTAAAAAACATTAAATGGCCGCCATTTTGAAACAAGATGGCGGATGATGCTGGACAACGAACTCGGTCGAGATATTTGTACGTACTATATACATACCAAGTTTCATTCAAATCGGTTCATAAATTAGTTAGTTATAGCATGACAAAAATCAGATCGTTTCAAAATGTCAGCCATAAGAAAAGTTCAAAGTGCTATAACTCAGTCATTTTTTAAGATATAGACAAAATAAAAAGTGTTCTGGAATTGGTATTTTAAGATCTAACACATAAAATAAAAATATTTTTCAATTTTTACTTTTTCGTATTTAATTCCAAATTTTAAATTTTAATTTTTTTTTTAAATGGCCGCCATTTTGAAACAAGATGGCGTATGATGCTGGCCAACGAACTCATTCGAGATATTTCTATGTAATATTTACATAGTAAGTTTCATTCAAATTGATTCTTAAATACATTAGTTATCGCATGACAAAAATCAGATATATATATATATATATATATATATATATATATACATATATATATATACATTATATATATATATATATGGTTATATATATATATATATATATATATATATATATATATATATATATGTCAACATTTGAACGGAAGGTGGTTTTGGGGCCTGGGTGTCATGATCGGTGAAAATATACCAAAATTTTTTGGACGTGATTTCCTCCGGACAACTACAATAGGTAGCTTTTTACTTTTTGTAATGAAAGCTATCTAAAAATATTCGGCTGTAATATTAACATATTCACGCAGATTTAATGATGTTCTAATTTTAATGATTCTTTCTTTAAGCTCTGTAATAGGGGGTAGCTCTGTAGTGGGTGGTCAAATTATTAGTTACACTACAATTTATCTTTTTGCCAATCTTCGTTTCATATCTTTGTGCTAGCAAAACTGACAGGTTACTTTTATCATTTGGCAGTCAATTCTTAAGAGCCCACACTACTGATTGAAAAAGAACCGGATGTTAATGCAAAGTCTAGGGGGGTAATAAATATAAAATGGGGGTAACTAAAATATCCCGTTCAAATTTTCATATTTTGAATGATTTTTTTGTCTGCATAGGACAGCTGAGGACGATCATAGCAGGCATAGTTTGTACTGTTTTGATTTTGGTTATATTATTTTCTATGTCTGGATAGTCTCAGTTTCATAACCGATCAAAACCGGTTCTCAAAGTTAAGGTATTTTTCAAAAAAAAATAATTAAAAAAATAAAAATAATAATAATCGGACACCAAAATTGAATTGAAAAAGTAAAAACTAGGCCAGTTGTGATTCGTCCTCAGCTTTCCTATGCAAAAAAACCCACGTCAAATCATTAAAATTTGAATAATAAAAAACGTATAAATATTGGTTTGTAAAGGAAATGGGTTTTTACAAAGATTTTTGTATTGCAATAATTCAATTTTTTAGCTCTTTTATACATACATAGTATATTAACTATTCTATCTTTGAGCTTATTTTAAAGCATTAATAAATAATCAGAATCAAAAAGCAATTTAAAAAGATATTTCCTCAAAGATTAAAAAGTTTAAAAAAATTCGTTTGTAAAGATTTTTTAAAAATACTATTTTATTGCATTATCTTCTTTGTTTTCTTTTATTTAGATCTTGATTTGTTATTAATTTTAAGTGTGACATTTAAATTTTGTTGTTTTATTCTCCATTTTTTTTTCATATTTTTATTCCTTTATTACTTGTCATGTAAGTTTTTAAACTTTTTTTATTACTTGAGAATATATGCTAATGCGCGTTATAATCATTTACAATATAGCTTTCTTTGCAAATATATACAAAATTTATTTTCTTTTTATATACGTGTGTGTTGTTTTAAGAAAATAAAATTAGATGATGTTCAATCATCTAATATCAATTATTTAGGCTAATGAGTTAGGCCAATCAGTTATTTAGGCTAATGAGAAAGAAGTCATGTTATACAGCTCCATAGCTCATTCTATCAGCTCGGTTATATCCATTTGTACATTGTCAGATTTACTATGGCATCACTAGTGGCTGAAAGGTTCTGCTTTCAAAACTGGTAATGGTCATCAAATCGCGGCCGTCGGCCTAATTGTATGGTGTTTTCCGCATTTTTCTTCGAACCTTGAATTTTTTTTATGTAAATACTTATATTTACCCATCGAAAGACCCCGGTTCCCATAGAAAGGTTCCCATAGAAAGGCTCCCAAGGTTCCCATAGAAAGACCCCGGTGGAGGGCATCACCCCTCATGTGCCTATCTCCATCGTTGAGATAATTCGCCGCCACAAATACAACCAACCCACCAACCATAGGTGTTTATGAAGCCTTCTTTGACTTAATTTTGTGATGTAAATAATTAGTATAAAAATTAAGGAAATATTTAAAAAATGAATTAATACAAGATTTGTGTTTTAAAGAAAATAAAGCAGCTTTAATTTAATAAATATAATATTACCTTAATTTTATTACTTCGGGAAATTAAAACTTTCTTTTTTTGTCCCTTCTCACAGGAAAAAGTGCGAAAAATATTTTACAGAGGAAAGCTGTTTTATAAAGGTTTTTTTTGTTGTGTTAGCTATGTAAGATCTTTGAAATAACTTTATTTTTTAATCATTTTAAATGTGCAGTTTCGATTTTTTTTCTTATACAGATTTTGATTTAAATTTTTAATATAATTTTTCGATGTCAATTTTTATTATTATTTCTATTTTATTTTCTTAAGGTTTCTACATTTGAAGATATTTTAATTCGTAATTTAAACTCTTTTAAAGTGGTCTTTTAATAAATATTCAAAGATTTTAGTTTATCACAATATGCGTATGTTTTTTTAAAAAATGAATGTTAGTAATTATAAAGTAATAATACTTAACAGGGTAATGAAAAATTATTCATGCATTAATTTAACTGATTCATTCATTAAGCAGTGCAATATTTACGTATGGTCAGACTTACTAGTTATAATTTCATCTATTGTGATAGCATAAAAAAATATAAGCATAAAATGTTTTCAAAGGATTTGCATAATTAATTAAAGCAATAAAACTATCCTTTAAAATAAAGAAACGAGTTTTCTTTTCTTGAAAATAATGTTTCCTTAATTTCATTTAAATCAGGAGTAAAAAAGTCAGTTTTTCTCTTATTTCCCGAAAAGGAAATTTGAAAAAAAATTACTTATAACGGAAATGGGTTTTTATAAGAGTTTTTTTATTGCGTTATCTTCTTTAATGTTTTTAAGCTCAGTTTTCATTTATGTTAAAGTGTGGTATTTATTTATTTTTTCATTCTCCAAGTTTTTTTTTTTTTTTTTTTTTTATCGTTCGGTTTTCTTCCTTTTTTATTTATTTTTGACCTTTTTTTGTAAATTTTTATTTTTATTTGTTAAAAGATATGTTTAAAGATATAGTACGTCGACACTTAATGCCTTAAAGACAAACTATTTATTATATACAATAAAAAATTTGTCTATATATTAAATTTAAATTGCTTACATATTAAATTGAAATCGGTGCATTAAAAGTTAAAAAGAAAGTAATAGTTTTATATTATAATTTTTCTCAGCTAATTTATAAAGGTGCATTCTTTGTTAATATTAATAATGTAATGTTTTATATTATTAATAATATAAATATTAATACATAACATGAATAATATTAATTAATATTTTTTTATAATTTTTCTGAGTTAATTTATAAAGATGTATTTTCTGATTTCATATTAAATATTTATGTTTTTTTTTTATAAAATTTTTACCTGGCTGAATTATAATTATTTTTCTTTAAATTTTTTAAGAAAAATGGAACAAAACACAGATACGCAATGCGAAGCATTAAAAGAAAAAAGCCTTTTTTTTTTAAATATTCAAAATTAAAAATATAGACGCACTATTGTTACATTAGGACAAACTAAATTTCGGATTTAATACAATTATGTTACAGTGAATTTTTACATTATATTTTACTTAAGAGGATTAGATCGTCTTAAATGCTGGAATTTAATTTCAAAACTTTAGTTAGCGTTACGTAAATTAAGCTCAATTCTAAAACAAGGATCACCCACTAGTAAGTATAACGAAAATAATCGTTTAAAAAATCGTTAATCGTTTTGTGCCTGTCATCTTGAATGTCAGTAATTGTCTTCAATTTAATGCTACGCAATCATTCGTGGTTATTGCTATTACTGGGTTATTGCTACCACTATTGATTTTGCACCCACCTAGCTTCGAAACAGTTCCGTGCATTTTGTAGTTTTGTGCATAAATGTTAAAGAACTGATAAAAAATTCTCTGTTAAAATCATATTTTATGCATTTTAATATTTTAATTTTTTTATTAGGGAAATTCTGTTTGTATATTTCATGCTATAAGTTAATCAATTCGCACAATATGTGCTCGATAGTTTTCGTTTGCTTTATTTTAATGACACGGCATTCGGTTGGGGTTGCCTGAAAACTCTACTTTTGAACCTACTTTTTATTCACCAAAAATATTAATATACTGTCGTAATTTTTCAAAAACAAGTTTTTAAGTTTTTGAAAGAATTTTTATGGTTTTTTTACATTCATTTACATTATTTATTTATATATTTATTGTTAAATAATTTATATTTGTAAATGCTTCTCTTTAAAAGAAATCCGTGCTAATAGTCCGATAATTGGCCTGAAAAATGGCACTTTAAGAAAGATATACTGCTCAAAAAGTATATATATGTATATATATATATATATATATATATATATATATATATATATATATATATATATATATATATATATATATATATATATTTATATATATGTATGTATATATATATATATATATATGTATATATATATATATAGGTATATATATATATATATATATATATATATATACACCCCATGTCTTACCCCAAGTATTATATATATCCCGTGTCAGTTTCAATACTTTATTTTTTTTTCTCTGGGTCAAAGCAGTTTAGAAAAATATATTATTTGGAATGTTTTCTTTTTGCACCACTTTAAAATATACATACATATATATATATATATATATATATATATACATATATAAATTCATCTTCTTTAATGACAAGTAAAATGATACCAGGATAAAGTTAATTGCACTATTTTATAAAACTTGTAGGAATCAAAGAATTCTGAATAAAAGCCGTGAAGCTTACAGCACGTGAATTTCTCAAGCGCGACGATAAAGGGGTTAATCGTTGAAATGAATTCCAATGAATTAAAAATCATGAAGGAAAGAGATAGGCAGCGATGCAGCATTCAGTCTAACTGAATTGCAATATGTTGCATGTTATTACTCAAATTTAAATGCCCTAAGTCTCCCCACTAAAAAAATCTGTAGAGAATCTATAGGTATTTGCCTCAAAAATCTGTGGGATATCCGTCGGTATTTGGCCGATTATACAGATATTTTTAAGAATATCTTTAAAAATTCTCTAGACATTTTAAAGATAAAGCTAAATTTGCAATCAATTTCTACAAATAATCTTAAGATTATTTTTAGTAGGAAACAAAACAGGACCGAATTCTCTGACATCATACGTTACTTTTTTCTATAAATGATAATGATTAGCTTATCTTTAAGCATTTTAAAGTAGCATTTCATTGTATAAAAATTAAATATAGTATTATTAAAAACTTTCTTCTTTTTTTCGAAAATATGTGTTTGTTTCCAAATGAGTGAACATTTTTAGCGTCACTCCAGTCACCACGCTTCATCTCTTTTTTTTTTCTCTTTACTCTATACATACACATAATAATTTCACTGTAACTTTTCTTTCAATTGACAATGGAGCATAATTCCGAAATGGTTTAAAGAGAAAATACATATTTTTGAAAACATTTTTGATTCCTCTACTGGAAATATTTTGTATCATCTTTGAAATGACGTCTTTTATAATAAAGATAAAGAAAAAGGAAAAAGAGAAACCAAGAGATATTGTTACTTATTTACAGATATCATTTTGTCATTTAAAGAAATAAAAATTACACCCGTATTCTCGCAGGATACGAAAGCGATTCGCTGTGGATTGAGAAACCACGTTAAATCACGCTTTCCGATCCTAAGCATTTTTCACATCTGGCGAAAAGTGCTATTCTTATGAAACTAATATATAAAAGGGGAAATCAGAAATGAAAGTATGGAGTAATAAGGGATATTATCCCTGTGGTATCACAATAGGTAAAATGCGATATTCATCTTATCGTAACAAAAGGAAGAATAGGATCCACACTGCAAAAAACAATTAAAGGATATTTGAAGTTTTATATAAAAAAAGATATAAACGAAATTTTTTTGCCGAAAATAGAAGAAGAGAATCACAAATTCAAATTCTTCTGGTTTTCAAACTGTGGAGTATGCAAATTTTGAGTTCGACGTCAAAAAGTCGCTTCAGCGGCAGCGAATGAAATTTGACTTTCAACTGGATAAAAGAGAATGAAGACAAGGGTGATCGGCATTCAGTGATTGCTTTGTTTCGATGAGTACGATGTCTCGCCGAAGTCATTTGACGGATTCAGAAGCTTGGAGAATTGTTGGTAGGTTAGAAGGGGGCCAAACTCAAGCCGAAGTAGCGCAAGCCATTGGAGTGTCACAATGTGTCATTTCCAGGATCTGGAACCGTTTTTTGGAGAGTGGATGTGCAGGCCGAAGACCAGGGCAAGGTCGTAGACGGGCAACAACGCCCAATGAAAATCGGTATTTAGCCTTAACAGCTCGGAGACACCGAAACATGAACGCTACTCTTCTTCAACAACACCTTCGCTCGGCTACAGGCACCACGATTTCAACACAGACTGTCCGAAAGCGGCTCTATGCTGTAGGTCTGTATGCTTGCCGAGCGATGGTATGTATTAGATTAACATCAAGGCATCGTCGCGACCGAAGGGAGTAGGCAACCGAGCATGCCAACTGGAGGAGAAATGAATGGAGCAATATTCTGTTTTCTGACGAGTCCCGTTTTTCTGTGCATCATGTTAATAGGCGTATTTTCATCTGGAGGGTCCGTGGCAGTAGGAATAATCCTGCGTTCGTGCACGAAAGTGTCAGATTTGGCCCTGGAGGAGTGTTGGTGTATGGTGGCATCTCCATTGACGGGCGCACTGACCTCTACATCATTCGAGATGGAGCTCTGACTGGTCGCCGATATAGGGCTGAGATCCTCAGATCTATTGTAGTCCCTTACGCTGCAGCAATCGGAGATAACTTCATTTTAATGGACGATAACTGCAGGCCACATCGTGCAAACCTGGTGGAGGATTTCCTTTTCGAGGAAAGAATCGTTCGAATGGAATGGCCAGCGTGTTCTCCAGACATGAATCCAATCGAGCACGTTTGGGACACTCTAGGAAGACGAGTTTATGGCCGCCAACAACCCCCACAAACATCTCCAAGAACTGGAAAGAGCTCTTCTGGAAGAGTGGGGCAGAACACCCCAACTCATCATTAATAGCCTCATTAAGTCCATGCCTCAAAGGTGTTCAACGTTGCTGACCGCCCGTGGAAACCATACCCCCTACTAAAAATGAATTTCTTTGAAGATAATACCTTTTCTTATTCTTTTTTTTCTCATATGCACAAATTGTGTTTTTTTCCATTTGTACACAAATGCGCAATAAAATGCTGTTTTTTCTGCCAAACATGTGTAATTTATTCTCATATAACCTACTATGTCTGTCGACCATGTATCAATCAGCTAAAAAGTTTCCCAGATACAAAATCCACCTAAAACTGCGATATCCTTTAATTGTTTTGAGCAGTGTATTTATTTATTACGAGTTACTACCTGGAAATAAATTCGAAACTCCTGGTATTCTTCGTATTCCTTTAAGTGTAAGCGATTTTTTCTCTTATTGTCTGCATGCAGCAAGCTCAATAAGCAGTGATCGTATGACGTAATAATTTGTAAAATTACGTTTTTTTATAGCCTCGAACCGAATGGAAGAATATAATCCAATGCTCAACGGGTTTATTGGTGTGACGTCATATATCACCTTCATGTGACCTCCCTGCTACACTGTAAAAAAAACTTTCCGTTATAAAACGGAAATAGTACTGGTAATCGAAACGCCAGTATTACTTCCGTTTTTTTTAACAGAAAAAAAATTTCCGCAAATTCCGTTTTTTCACAAAAGATTTCCGTTTTTTTTTTTTTTTTTAAATATTTCTTTATGTAAAAATTTTCGTTTAAAAATATTAAAGAATTTTTTAAGGACAAACTAACAACTTTGGGATTTTTATTCTTTACTTTTCAATGACGCGTTAACATCAGGGACACATTATATACATTTAATTTAAACAACCGTGAAGAAATGTCACTTACCTTCCATGGAGTTTGAATCCGAAACCTCTTCTGTCGCAGCTGACAGTGTAAAACCATTACACCAGGATTATTCAAACCACTTTTTCAAATATCTTTAGTTATTTCGAATGCATTTCATAAAGTAAAGATAAGATTTTGAAATAATATAAAATTTTGTAGAAATAATATTTTCCTATTGAGTGGATAATTCTAAATGTTTTACAGATTTTCTTTCTATAATTTCGAATATTTAGCTTATTAATTTTATCTTTAACGACTTGCGGGGCGCTGGTTTCATAGATATACCACTTAACTTTTATTCCCAAACACCACATTGGTACCGGAATTTTGTTTAAAAAAATACGATTTATTAAATGCGTGAAATATAGCTTTTATTTATTTTCAAAAAAAGTTGTTTTCAAATTCCGGTGTCAGTCATTAATTTCAACATTTAAGCAATGGATTTGTCCTGACCCGCAAAGTGTTAAATGTATATAAATATTAGTCTTTAAAACATTACTAAATGAATGAATTTATTAAGAGTTTTGTTTCTTTACAGGTTGGTTATTGGTTTAGAAAATTTCTAAAATTTTATTCTAATATTATGGGTATTTATTTATGTATTTAATTAAAAAAATAACAAAAATGTGCATTTAAAAATATTTTATGACGATTTAATGTAAACTCAATAAAAATAATTACAATGGGTTATAAAATTAAATTTCAGTTATTCATTTTTAATTATTGATTTTAGTAATTGACCACTTTTCACAGTGGTTACTTCACAGTGGGGTCTCTGTCACCATTTGACAAAGTCTTGTGACAAAAAGTCCCTATGTGACTTTAATGGGACATTATCTCTTAATTTATCGTAATTCCATGATCACAATGACTTTGAAAGCGAGTCTCCAGATGAGAGGTCACGCGAGAGTCTCAATGAAACGACATTGTAAACAGAGTTGCTGCGCTTTAAGGAAATTTCCAGGTCAAATATCAATATTTTTTTATGAGAAAATAAATCTAGTAAAGAAGCATGGAATTTCGCCGTATTCAAGGAGAGATTTTCTATAATAAAATAATAGTACTGAAGAATTTTTTAGTCTGAAAATTTCCTGACCCGTATCAACCCTGTGTAAAGTAACCTGGTGATTCGTCTCAAAGCAGCAGGCACAATGTGACGTAAATTAGTCATAAGAGACTCATAAAAGATACCTATTTTTTTCCTATTATTTCCTATTTTTTGTTTCTAAGTAGTGACTGTGACTCTTGTGGCCATATATGACCTGAAAGAAATTTTATATGGATTAGCTGTTATGCAAGGATAGTAATTATTCGAATTATATTATTTCCTTTTGAAGCCTTTTGAATATTCGCGTGAAAATTATCGCTTGAAAACTAGTACTTTGGGACTCGTCCTTAAATTTTGCACATGTATATGTTACAGGCCAAACCCGATTTTAGGCCAAAGTAGACTGGCCTAGGCCAAACCGGTCTATCCTAACGCCCATCGGATAAAATAGTTTTTCCTAGCCCAAACAGGTCTATCCTAACGCCCATCGGATAAACTAGTTTTTCCTAGGCCAAACTAGTCTATCCTAAGGCCCATAGGACAAACTAGATTTTCCTAGGCCAGTCTAGTTTCACCTAACTCTTTTAGGATAAACAAGTTTAGACTGTTGTTTATTGTCTGAACTAGTTTATCCTAGGCCGATTCAATTTGGTGTGATTTTATTGAATTGAATGATCGCCTCAACACCAACATTCTTGTTTGTCCTAGGCTGATCTAGTTTATCCTAGCCCAATGTAGTTTTACGTGTTTTTAGCTCACGGACGTCAAAGCCAGAGAAATAATTGGCTCACACGTTCTGTATGTATGTATGTATGCATGTATGTACGCATGTACGTACGTATGTATGTACGTATGTGCGTAACGCGATAACTCTTGATATAAATAATGTAACCTGACGTGTTTTTATATTATCAGGCTACCAAAACCTGAGAACCAATGTGCCAGTAGGTTCTGTATCTATGTATGTACGTAAGTACGTAATGCAATAATTCTTGATAGAAATACTCGATTTGCATCAAACTTTCAACATAGGTTTATTCTAATGAGGAGCTTTTCTGATTAATATTGGGAGGTCATTGGAGAAGAATAGGGGGGGGGGTGGAGAACGAGAGGCTAATTCGTCCCTTCCCTTAATTCAAGTAAATGGGTTTCCATGCATTGTTAGCATATTTTAGTCAGATTTTAGATATAGGAGCATTCTCTTGGGGCGCATCCATGATTAGTTGTGGATATTCATTGTAAAAGTATAAAGGAAGGGGGGAACAGGGGTAACGCCCCATAATTTATGTAACTGCGTTTTTTACGCAGAATTTACTGCTTTGCTTGAAATTTTAGAAATTAATTCATTCTGGTAAAGCGCTTCCCCAATTAGTTTTGGGCGTAATTGAATAAGAACAACGAGAAGAACGGGGGGGGGGGTCCCGCCTAATTTTGGAAAATTGTTTTTTTATGCAGAATTAACCGATTTGCTGCAAATCTTGGATTTGTTCATTCTGATGAAGCGCTTCACTGATTCATTTGGGTAGTTCTCCGGTTAAACATAAGGGGGAAATTTACAATTTAATTCATTCCTTATATTAGATAAATTGTTCATAATACAGAATTATCCAATTTGCTTAAAATTTTGGACATGAATTCATTTGATCAGGCGCTGCTTTAATTAATTTAGGTTTTTTCTTTTCGTTAAGTATAATGGGCTATTGAACGTTTAATTACGCATTTAAAATGGTTAAATGAGTTTTATGCAGATTTATCCGATTTGCCGTAAATTTTGAATATAGTTTGTTTCTTTATAAGGCGAATCCCTGAATTGTTTTGAGGGTTTAATGATTAAGTATAAATGGAGTATAAAGGAAGACACAGATAGGTTCAATCTGACCCTACTCATTTTCTGAAAAAAAAAATCAGATTTTACTTGACATACAGTTAGGATTCTTTTAAAAAATACCGCATACATAAATTTACAATGCATTTTTAAATTACGAAGTGTTCACAGAATGGTAAATACACAATGTATTATTGATTATTTAGATTCTTAAGCCTTTCCATATTCAAATAGGGATTCACTAAATAATTAATGTAGTTTAGGACAAAAGGAATAAAAGGAGAGTTATAAATATCATAACTATTGAATATATTCAGTAAAAAGTAAATTTGTGAATATGTTTCTCTGTCATTCCTTAAAGCTTTTCTGAACATTTAAGAACTAATTAATTTTCGAAAATGCATAAGATTAACTGGCATTCTCACTCAGAAAATATGTAATCGAATGGCGTTAACTATTTTTTCATAAAAGCGATGTACCATTTAGAAAATACTATTAAAGGTACGTTTTGAATCAAATTTCCGCTTACTACTTTACGGTAAAGACAAACTTGACGCCGTGACAAGAATAGCTTATGTGTCGACAGGTAATTATTTTCTCAAAAATAGAAAACGCTGTTCCTTTCCAAATTATTGTTCAGCTTCGATCTGGCATATAATAATAATAATAATAATAATAAATATAATAATAATAATAATAATAATAAAATTAAACGCAAGTATTATCTCAGTTGGCACGAGTCTGCAGAAAAAAAATAAAATAAGCAAACACCATGTCCAATGCATCATGTCTGTATGGTGGACATGTTATATTTCTGTATTGATATTCTAAGCAATGACTCTTTACACACATTTATACTTATTCTTTTAAAAGACATTTTTTTACCGGCCAAACCCGATTTCTAGCCAATTAGATTAGCTTAGGCCAAAATATTTTATCCTAACGCTAATTGAATAAACTAGTTTTTCCTACGCCAAACTTGTTTATCTAAATGTCCATAAGATAAACTAGTTTTTCCTAGATAAGAGAGTAATCCTTCATTTTCCTTTCATACTTAACCATTAAACTCCCAAAACTATTCAGGGAATCGCCTTATCAGAAAGAACCTATATCCAAACTTTGCAGTAAATTCGTCAATTCTACGTCAAAAACCTTTTATCTAAATTATGTTTTGTTACCTACATTGCCCTTTCTTTTAGACATAGACAATAAACATCCACAACTAATCACGGAGGCGCTTTGTTACAATGATCCTAAATTTAAAATTTTAAACGAAAACTGATAATTCTGCATGATAAATATATTTCTCTAAATTAACGGTGGGGAATTAATCAGAAATGAAACAGAAAAGTACCTTATCAGAATGATTCTACATCCAAAATTTGAAGCAAATCGGATATCTGTATCAAGAGTTATCTCGTTATGTACGCGCTTAAGTACATGCATATACAGAACTTGTGAGCCCATTATTTCTCTGGCTTTCACGCCCGTGAGCTAAAAACGCGTAAAACTATATTAGCCTACGATAAAGCAGATCAGTATAGGACAAGCAAGAATGTTGGCTATGAGGCGGTCATTGAATTCAATAAAATCACGCCAAATTAAATTGGCCTAGGATAAACTAGTTAATATCAATAAACAGCATGGTCTAAACTAGTCTAAACTAGTTTATCCTATAAAAGTTAGGCCAAACTAGTTTGGCCTAGGAAAATCTTGTTTGCCCTATGGGCCTTAGGATAGACTAGTTTGGCCTAGGAAAAACTACTTTATCCGATGGGCGGTAGGATAAACCGGTTTGGCCTAGGAAAAACTAGTTTATCCGATGGGCGTGAGGATAGACCGGTTTGGCTTAGGTCAATATAGTTTGGCCTAAAATCGGATTTGGCCTGTAATATATATATATGTTACAGGCCAAACCCAATTTTAGGCCAAACAAGATTGGCCTCGGCTAAACTAGTTTAGCCTACCGCCCATTGGATAAACTAGTTTTTCCAAGGCCAAATTAATCTATCCTAAGGCCCATAGGACAAACTGGTTTTTCCTAGGCCAAACTAATTTGGCCTAATTCTTATAGGATAGACTAGTTTAGGCTGCAGTTAATTGGTCTGAGCTGGTTTATCCTAGGCCGATCTAGTTTATCCTAGACCAATTCAATTTGGCGGGATTTTATTTTATTCAATTACCGCCTCAGTGCCAACATTCTAGTTTGTCCTAGGCTGATCCAGTTTATCCTAGGTCTATGTAATTTTACGTGTTTTTAGCTCACAGGGGTCAAAGCCTGAGAAACAATCGGGCTCACAGGTTCTGTATGTATGTATGTACACATGTACGTACGCATGTATGTACGCATATACGTTAAGTGATATTTCTTGATAGAAATATCCGATTTGCTTCAAATTTTGGATGTAGGCTCATTCTTTTAAGGTACTTTTCTGATTAGTTTTGTGACTTCATTGGATAAGAAAAAGAGGGGAGCGAACGGGAGGCTAATCTCCTACCGTTAATTTAGAGAAATAGATTTTTCATGCAGAAGTATCAGTTTTCATTTAAAATTTTAGATATATGATCATTTTGACAAAGCACCTCCCTGATTAGTGGTGGATCTTTATTATTTAATTGTAAACGAAAGGACAATGTAAGTAACCCCCGATAATTTAGATAAATGGTTTTTGACGCAGAATTTTCGGATTTGCTTCACATTTTGGATGTAGGTTCTTTCTCAAAACTGATTCTCTGAATAGTTTTGGGGGTTTAATGGTTAAGTGTGAAGGGAAAAATGAAAGATTGCCCTCTTACCTAGGAAAAACTAGTTTATCCTATAGATATTGTTACGAATTTTGTAAATAGTTAGTGTTTGTACTGTAAAATAATGTAAATAATCTTATTAAGCTCCATTCCTTTACTAATAGTAGTTTTTGTTATATTGTCTCTGTTATCAAGCAAACTTGTCTATTATTTTCAGTGAATGTCTATGGCAGCATCGCGAAATATTAGAGATATCGCCAAGTTGGCGTCATTTTTGGCGATTATTTTGGTCGCCAAATTTGGCGTATATCGCCAAGTTGGCGACAAACTTGGCGATTGTTGGCGATGGTAACCCTTCTCTATTTATGGTACCCCCCCCCTTAGGTCTACTGATGCATTGAATGTTGTTCCGTGGTTTTCCAGTTTTTTCGAGATGGTTCTAGAAATTTCCAGCACCTGCTGCGAGCCTATATAAGGAGAGCGATACGAGCTGTTGTTGTTATTATTTACCAGTCAGTCATTGAGTGAACAACGCGTTTGTTAAGCAAGTTTGCTTGAGTCTTATTTACGTTATTTTGAATGTGATTTAGTGTTGAGACGTTGTATAAAGAGTCTCTGGAATCTATATCTGCACTTATACGATAGATTTGAACAATTATTTTTGAATATCTAGAAATATTTGTGAGTTTCGAAGACTCTGTTGTTCTGAAGTTCTGTAAATAAATTATTTTCTACTTTTCTATAAGAAGAGTTTGAAGTTGTCTAACCATAAGCTCAAAAGAACCCTATATAAGCTGCAACAGTATTTAGATAAATAAGCTTGGCTTAGGAAAAACTAGTTTATCCAACCGGCGTTAGGATAAAATAGTTTGGCCCAGACCCATCTAATTTGGCTCAAAATCGGGTTTGTCCGGTAAAAAAACACAAGTTTTTCACTAGAATAAGTATAAATGTGTGCTAAAAGTCATTGCTTATAACATCAATACAGAAATTTAACATGTCCACCGTAGGGACATGATGCATTAGACGTGGTGTTCGCTTATTTATGTATTTTTTTCTACAGAGTCGTGCCGTGCTGAGATCGGGCTTGCATTTATTATAATTAACATTTTTTGGATATTCGAACCAGAGTTAAACATAATTTAGAATCGAACAGCGTTTTACATTTTTGAGAAATTAATTACATGTCGACATGTAAGCTATTCTTGTCTCGGCGTCAAATTTATCTTTTACGTGAAGCCATAACTGGAAATTCGATTCAAAACGTAGCTTTAATAGTATTTTCTCAAAAAAAATCGCTTTTATGAAAAAATGGTTAACGCCATTCGATTATATATTTTCTTATTGAGAATGCCTGTTAATCTTATGCATTTCTGAAAAGCAGTTCATAAATGTGTTAGGATGTAGCTCTTTTGGATTTGAGATAAGCCTTAAGTAATGACAGAGAAATATATTCACAAAACTACACTTTGCTAAACAGATTCAAAAGTTATGGTGTTTATAACACTCCTTTTTTCTTTGGTTCTAAACTACATTAATTATTTAATAAATGACTATTTGAATATTGAAAGGTTTTAGAATCTAAATAATCATTAATACATTGTGTATTTTCCATTCTGAGAACACATCATTATTTAAAAATGCATTGTAATTTTATTCAATAAATATGTTTGCCGTATTTGTTAAAAGGTTCACATACAATTAGTATGTGAAGTAAAATCTGATTTTTTTTGCAGAAATTCAGTAGGGCTAGATCGAGCCGGACTGATTTTCTTTTCACTTATTGTTGTAAAGGTAAGGCTCGGGGTGAACTTTTCATTTTTACACCGGGTCAAGGCAAACTAACTTTCCTTCGGGAAGGGCGGGGCCCGGGCCTCAAAATTGCGGCCCGTGCAAACCTCTAACAGTATTCTACTACCCATCGGATAAAATAACCAGTGATGGCGAAACCACTTTGCACAAGGTTAGCAATGGAGCAGTATTCGGAATCGATATTAAAAAGATTATTGCCCAGTTAAACTGATGGTTTTCCATTCATAGGTGGTTTACACTAATTGTGTATTACAGTCCTATTTTTTTAAAGTATAACACTCTCGAAAAATAAAGTAAGGGGGATTACCTTTTCCTATTTCCCCCAATTATACTTAAACATAGAACATCCATAATAAGCATCCAATAAACCAATAAACATCCACAACTAGTCAAGCAGGCGCTTGTTAGAATGATCCTATATCTAAAATTTTAAATGAAAACTGATAAATTTGCATGAAAAATCCATTTCTCTAAATTAACTCCCGCTCACCCCCGTCTTATTCTTATTCAATGAATTCCCAAAACTACGTTATCAGAATGAACCTATATCCACAATTTGAAGCAAATCGGACATTTCTATCAAGAATTACCTCGCTACGTACATTTGTACATACATAAATACATACATACATACATACAGAACCTGCGAGCCCATTATTTCTCAGACTTTGACGTCTATGAGCTAAAAACACGTAAAATTACATTTGCCTAAAATAAACTAGATCAGCCTAGGACAAACTAGAATGTTGGCGCTAGGGCGGTCATTGAATTCAATAGAATCACGATAAATTGTACTGGCCCAGGATAAACTAGTTCAGACCAATAAACAGCAGGCTAAACTAGTCCATCCTATAAGAGTTAGGCTAAACTAGTTTGGCCCAGAAAAAACTAGTTTGTCCTATGCGCCTTAGGATAGACTAGTTTGGAATAGGAAAGACTAGTTTATCCGATGGGCGTTAGGATAGACCAGTTTGGCCTAGGAAAAACTAGTTTATCCAATGGGCGTTAGGATAGACCGGTTTGGCCTAGGAAAAATTAGTTTATCCGATGGGCGTTCGGATAAACTAGTTCGGCCTAAAATCGGGTCTGGCCTGTAACATATATATATATATATATATATATATATATATATATATTTATATATATGTAACAGGCCAAACCCGATTTTAGGCCAAACTAGATTGGTCTAGGCCAAACCGGTCTATCCTAACGCCCAATGGATAGACTAGTTTTTCCTAGGCCAAACCAGTCTATCCTGACGCCCATCGGATAAACTAGTTTTTCCCAGGCCAAACCGGTTTATCCTAACGCCCATCGGATAAACTAGTTTTTCCTAGGCCAAACTAGTCTATCCTAAGGCCCATAGGACAAACTAGATTTTCCAAGGCCAAATTAGTTTGGCCTAACTCTTATAGGATAAATTAGTTTAGACTGCTCTTTATTGGTCTGAACTAGTTTATCCTAGGCCAATTCAATTTTGCGTAATTTCATTGAATTCAGTGACCGCCTCAACGCCAACATTCTTGTTTGTCCTAGACTGATCTAGTTTACCCTAGGCTAATGTAGTTTTACGTGTTTTTTGCTCACGGGCGTCAACGTTAGAGAAATAATGGGCTCACTGGTTCTGTATGTATGTACGCATGTATGTACGTATGTACGTACGTATGTGCGTAACGCGATAACTCTTGAGAGAAATTATGTAATTTGACATGTTTTTAACTCATAAGGCTACCAAAGCCTGAGAACTAATGTGCTCGTAGGTTCTGTATCTATCTATGTACGTAAGTATGTAACGCAATTATTCTTGATAGAAATAATCGATTTGCATCAAATTTCAATATAGGTTCATTCGTATAAGGAGCTTTTTTTATTATTTTGGAGGTCATTGGAGAAGAATAAGAGGGGGAGGGATGAACGAGAGGCTGATTTGCCCCTTCTCTTTATTCAAATAAATGGGTATCCATGCATTATTAACATATTTTATTCAAATTTTAGATATAGGAGCATTCTCTTGAGGGGCCTCTATGATGACTTGTGAGTGTTCATTGTTTAAATATAAAGGGAGGGGGAATAAGAGTAACGCCCCATAATTTATGTATATGCTTTTTTACGCAGAATTTGCTGATTTGCTTCAAATTTTAGAAATAAAGTCATTTTGGTAAGCGTTTCCCTAATTAGTTTTGGGGATTAATTGAATAAAAACAACTAGAATAACGGGGAGATCCCGCCTAATTTTAGCAAATATGTTTTTCATGCAGAATTTACTGATTTGCTGAAAATCTTGGATTTGTTCATTCTGATGAAGCGCTTCACTGACTAATTTTGATGGTTCTTCGGTTAAAAATAAGGGGGAAACTTACAATTTATTTCTTTCCTTAAATTAGATAAATCGGTGATAATACAGAATTATCAAATTTGCTGAAAATTTTGGACGTGAATTATTTTAATCAGGCGCTTCTTTAATTAATTTGAATTTTCCTTTTCTTTAAGTATAATGGGGTAGTAGACGTTTTATCGCCTTCCTTAAATTAGATAAATAGGTTTTTATGTAAGTTTATCCGATTTGCCAAAAATTTTGAATATAGTTTTTTAAGGCGTATCCCTGAATTGTTTTGAGGGTTTAATGATTAAGTATAAAGGGAGGAATGGGAGATTACCCTCCTTAAATCAGATGAATTGTTTTTCGAGCAGAATTAACCTGATTTGCTTCAATTTTGGATAATTGTTTAATTTTATAAAGCGTATCTGTGATTAGTTTTGGGGGTTCAATGGTTAACTATAATTGGGGGAAATAGGAAAAAGTAATCGAACTTACTTTATTTTTTGAAGGGGTTATTCTTAAAAAAATAAGGCTGTCATACACAATTAGTGTAAACAGCCTGTGGATGCAAAGTCATCACTTCAATTGGGCAATACTATTTTTAATATTGATCCCGACTACTGCTCCTTAGCTAACCTTGTGCAAAGGTGTTTTGTTATCTCCCTTATATAATGTATTATATTCGAAGGGTTGTAGAATACTGTCAGAGGTTTGCACCGGCCGGAATTTTCAGGCCAGCGCCCCGCCTGACCGGGTCGCCAGGCCTCTAAATTATGTTGTGTTACCTACATTGCCCTTTCTTTTAGAGTTGTAGATTTTTATTGGATTTTAAGTCTAAAATTTAGACTTAAACAATAAACATTCACAACTAATCACGGAGGCGCCTTGTCACAATGATCCTATATCTAAAATTTAAAATGAAAACTGATAATTCTGCATGATAAATACATTTCTCTAAATTAAAGGTGGGGGATTAGCCTTCCGTTCGCTCCCCCCCCCTTTATTCCTATCCAACGAATTCCCAAAATTAATCAGAAAAGTACCTTATCAGAATGAACCTAACTCCAAAATTTGAACCAAATAGGATATCTCTATCAAGAGTTATCACGTTACGTACATTCGTACGCACATACGTACATACATGCGTACATACATACATACAGAACCTATGAGCCCATTATTTCTCTGGCTTTGACACCAGTGAGCTAAAAACACGTAAAACTACATTGGCCTAGGATAAACTAGATCAGCCTAGGACAATCAAGAATGTTGGCGTTGAGGCAGTCATTGAATTCAATAAAATCACGCCAAATTAAATCGGCCTAGGATAAACTAGTTCAGACCAATAAACAGCAGTCTAAACTAGTTTATCCTAAAAGAGTTAGGTCAAACTAGTTTGGCCTAGGAAAATATAGTTTGTCCTATGGGCCTTAGGATAGACTAATTTGGCCTAGGAAAAACTAGTTTATCCGATGGGCGTAAGGATAGACCGGTTTGGCCTAGGAAAAACTAGTTTATCCGATGGGCGTTAGGATAGACCTGTTTGGCCAAGGCCAATCTACTTTGGCCTAAAATCGGGTTTGGCATATAACATATATAACTATTATTGTATTACAATGTATGAACCATTGGATTTAATAGAAAATTACCACAATGGAAATGGGAGAAAAATTAAATAAATAAATAAATTGAATACAAATGGAATATGCAGAACCAAAGCAGAATTGCCAAGCCCCAAATACTTTGGAACTAGAAATTAAGTGTGTCGTTTCATCTTCGTATCAGCCATGGAAAATTAAAATAATAGAAATTTGGGCTACCAACACACGTAAAACTAAAGTTAAATGCTGAAAAACATCAAATACGAACAAAACACAAAAAACTACTAAATTGAATAGAAAAACAAAAAGAGAAATATATATATATATATATATATATATATATATATATATATAGAGAGAGAGAGAGAGAGAGAGAGAGAGAGACTGATACAGAGAGAGAGATAATGAATCTAAATCTGATATTTAAATAATGAATTTTAATCTTACTGAGCGTCCAAAATTGATATCTGAATATAATAAATGTTAGGCTGCAAAGTTATCTGGGACAAAATAGCTTTTTAATCTTCGGAATCAAAATTAACAAACATATTAGTTAAGGCTTTAAACTTTTGAATTTTTATTTTAAGATTTAAAAAGGGATTTAGTTTCTATATTTTCATATCACCTTTCCAAGTTAAGGTGAACCAGATTTACTTGCAAACCTTTGGGGACTCAAATCAAATCGGATAAGTCAAAATCGGATAAGTCAAACGTAACAGATTCAGGTTAATGTTAAAGAGTAAGTTAACCTTCCGTCTAGCAGACAAAACACCCATTTATCTACATTAAATATTGCTGTCGGGTCCAATGGACCCGTCTGGTAGACGGAAGGTTAAGCTTGCTAAGATATAAGGACTGAAATTTGCTGCTGAAAGGACATTTAAAATTTAAATTTTGAGTTCTAAAACTTGGAGAAAGAAACGGAAGTTTTTATGTTCTTGTGCTAGAGGTTTGTCTATGACTCTCAAGACGACCTTTTTGGATTTTACATATGATATTTGAATGACGTAAATTATAAAGAAAAAGTGTTGTAGTTTTTATTCTTTCTTATATATATATATATATATATATATATAAATACAATGACATCCTTTATATATAAAAAAATTAACTCACATTTCCAGGTAATCATCAAATGATCAGTTTATTATCACAAATAATCGTGAATCCCATGAATAACATTTAATTTGTCTAATGACTATTACATTTATACCTTTACACGTAAACAAAAAGGGACTATTAGAGAACAATTGAAATCTTTTTACTGAATGATTGTATGTATATATATATATATATATATATATATATATATATTATAAAATCAAACATAATTGTTTTAATTTCAGAAGAAAAAAAAAATATTTGCCGCATGCTTATTTAGACATTTTATGTTTAATAATTCAGACACTATTCCAGCCTATTTTTAAAACGACCAGACAAATTTCGTTACTCTATATCTCATTTAAAAAAATGAACTTCTCTTTTATTAAACACTCAATTCCTTTATGAGAAATTTTCTTTTGAAACACTTTTCCAGGAGAATTAAATAAAAGTTAATAGATACTTCAGGTAAAGCAAATTAATTTAGCTTCGTGCTATTAACTTCAGTTATGTGAGAAAATAATCATTCAGACTTTTTTTCGTGTTATTTGAAGACAGTTAAAGAATAATTTTCTTGAATATAAATGAGTATTTTAAGAATGTTTGAGGGGGAGACATTTATTAAACGACCTCAGTCACTGTAAGTATCAAGTGAAAAAAAAAAGAAGAAAAAAAAGATGTCAAAAAAGTTCTAGATTAGGACATTCATGAATATATTGATTAATTATTTATCTGGCATTTTTAATAATATTTACTTTATTCCATTAAATATTTAAAATGAAACTGATGATTTTATTAAACGTACATTTTTAATATAGTTAAAAAGTTACAAAATTAAAATAGCAAGAAAACTCGAAATAAAATTTTAGTTTGTTTCAGACCTTATAAGATCCCAATTTATATAATTTAACAAATTTAAATATAAAGTTTAAACTCTCTTTATTTAATTAATTGAGCAAGGATATGAGTCCTATCACAGACTTGGCCTAAGTTACGTGGTGAATAATCATTTATTCACTCACTAATTGAATAATTAAGAAATATTTAAGATTCAGCTTACATAAAGTTAACTAAGTATAAGTCGATAACAACTTTTTTTAAACCAGAATGTTTCTGTTAGTTGCAAGACAACAGTTATTTCAAGTCGCTAGTGTTAGCTGACAAAAGAAACTTTCATTTATTCACATTATACTTCAAAACCTCTCACAAACTACCAGTGCTTAGGACAAGTTTTAATCTTTCAAATGTACGAATTTCAAATCCCTTCATCAATCCTTCTAATTAGGCCTTTTACTGAATTGTAGTTGGATTCGACCCGAACCTTAGACACTAAAGATTTAACTGGACAATACGGGGATAATATAAGGTATTTTATGGTAACATGATATGATAACATGTTTAAGATGTGAGACAAATGATTATGAAAGTAATTCACAGAACATATATTAAAATATAACATACTGTATATTATTATTTTTTTATATTTTTATTGTTGCCCTTATATTTATGATACAGATGTACCATATACATCTATAAATATCACAGTTTCTTAAAATTGTATTAGTTTTAACTTCAAGTTGCATTGAAACAAACCAAAATTTGAAAAAAAATTCTTAATATTGCATTAATTCATACCTAATAATTTGTATTTTTTATGTGACGTCGCGTCATGTTAATTTCTCCACAACCTCTTTCCCATAATGTATTTTTTTTTAATACATAGTTCTGAATTTTGATGTAATTGAATGGCGACATGCTATTAGAAATGAAATATTGATATTACATACTTTACATATTACATTACATTTGCATAAATTTGCCCCCACATAATCGAAGGAAATCTGTGCACTTATTGCAAGTTGTTATAACATGAATTACCGAAATTATACTATGTATTAATAGCAATCAATTTCTTAATGCAATAAAAAAAAAATAACCATATTGTACAGTGTTAATTAAAAAAATCTATAATATGATAGTGATAAGCCTTACGCTACAAAATAAAGAGCAATGTTTTATTATTTATTTATTTTTTTTAACCAAAACATACCATACATACTTCAGAGGTATTGGCGATTCCGCAAAGCGTACTTTTATCGGTAGAACACTTTGAAAACAAAATTTATTCCTAATTTAAGGAAACGTTACTAATGCGAATACTTCTTTTTCTGAAATTAATTTTTGGAAGTTACTTTTGAGAATTTACAGGATAATAAACAGTTTTCTATATATGTAATACGTGTATACACTCTTTGAAAAGTATCTTGTTATTAAATAACAGGCCGATTAAAAAATATATATATTTAATGTAAGTGTCAGAATAACTATCGATTCGTGCATTTATATCTTTAAACTTTGTATATATTCTTACGATTCTGAAATTTTAGATTTATATATTCTTAGAAGACTGCTTATTTTAGCATTTACTTAAAATGTAACAAAATATGCTAATTAATAAGTTTAAAAATAAATTCTAAGTTAAAAAAGATTTCTGGATAATTTTCTGCCTAAATTCATATTTTTACAATTACAAATTTTCTATAAGATATATCTTTTAATCTTCCTCATATTAAAGTCTTTTATTTCAAAATGAGGATTAGAAACAGCAGAGATTTGTTTAAATGATTCGAAATACTAAAATCTGAGCACATTTATTGTTCATTTAAATAACTTCATTTAAATTATAAATATTTTTTCTTACTTTTTGTTTGTTGCATTGTATGAAACACAAAGGACTTTCCTTAAATAATTGAACTGCTAACGCATTCGTCTAATTAAATCCTTTCCAAAAGATTCAATTGTATTTTCCGTTATTGTTGTTTGTTATCTTGAATATTTAACTTAAAAATGAAATTTCAATGATGTATCCTGTATTTTATTTTGAAAATATATTTTAATTTTCAGGTTATTAGTTAAGATATTAAATTAATATTTAGTTAGCTAGTTCTTTTAAACTGGTTATGATTAGTTATATATCATTCGTTCCACAGTAAAAGTTTGATATCATAGTTATTTTATTATCAGTTTTCCAATCATATTAATTTTATTCAAACTGAGAGTTTAATAAAAGTTGACAAAACGCAGTCATTAGCATTAGCATAATAAATAATGTTTGCATAATACAGTTTACGATAAAATGCATAAAAATACCATAAAATTAGGAGACGAATGACGCCTACCGAAATGATATTTCTCTGTCTTATCCATGCGTATAAGAAAACGTTCTAGAAATAGAAGGATATTGATGTTAGCTCTTGTATCCAAATCAAAGTAGTTGAACAGGTTACATGTGCTTGAAGTTTCCGGATTAGAGACTTAAGACTTAAGACTTAATTTAGAGAAAGATTATTTAATTTTTAGAGATTTAAGACTTAAAAAATATTTGCGACCACAATTTTTCCTCTAATAAGGCAACAAATATTCTTGCAAGATATCCTTATACATTGCATCATTCATCTTGCTGCATATTTCAAATAACATAATAAAACATTTTGAAGAAAATACTCCCCATATTATAACGAGCTCTCCGCCATGCTTCATTATAGGAAAACATGTGTCGAATTTAACTTTTGTTGTTAGGTCATAGTGCAGCAGTCGTAGGTTGTAGTGTCTGCCATCACTCCGAAAAATATTTTAAATTCGATTGATGGAAAAATGGTCCAGTCTTGTCCAGTTTTCACTTGACAGACTTTCTGTTCCTTTAAAAATACCAGTCGGGTACGTTGGCATTTTTTTAACCTCTGAATCTTTTTAAACATCGACCCTTCCATAAAGTTCTGCACCACGTCAGCATTTTCATATTGTAGATTGGCTTATTTCAGCAATATTTTTATTCCGTAAATCACGGGATTGTTGCAATGGTATTTTTAGGCGAGTCATCAACTGTTTTCCCTGATAATTCCCTCTACAAAGCTAGTCTTTCTCCGGAATCTCACGGATGTCAGAAAGTCCTGAAAGCCATCGCCACCTTTATATAATTTTTAATTATAGTTTACAGTCGGTTTTCCTATCGATAACTTTGACGCAATATCTCGAGAATATTGGCCCTTTAGTGAGAAATAAATCCCTCATTTACACATCAAACTTTCATTTTAGTATTTACACTATGCTATTCACATTGATTCATTCAGAAATACGACCAAAATACACTTTACAGATCTAAGGAATGACGAGTGGTCGGAAATTTTTGCACACATGAATTTCGAATTCTGCCCCTTTTCATGAAGTGTCTTCATGGCAAGCATCTTCAGTATCTAATCAAAATGATCACGTGGTAAGAGGGCATTAACATATTCCTAACTTTTGAAGCAATCGTGCTTCTTCCTCGCTGAAACATTTTAGTAAATAAATCAAAGAAAGTAACTGGCCTGAAAATTTTGACCGCCACTGTATATATTAAGCTAGAAATTCGATTTGGTAAAAAGTGTGTAATATGTAATGCACTCAGTTACATTATATTTATTGCATTTGAATGAATACATTTATACAATAAATGTTTGATATTTTATCATTCTAAAAATAGTTATTTTAGCTATTGTTATAACATGTATCAATTACTATTTAAAAATTCAAAAATACGTGTTTTTTTAAATAAAAATAGATAAGACAACAAAAGAACACAACAATAGGAAAATATACATATAAGAAGAAGACAGTAATAAAATAAAATGTATAATGTATTATTTAGAAGAAATTATCATAATTCATTTTGAAATAAGCCATTAAAAATACATATTTTGCATATGAATTTAAACAGATTTCATTTAGATTTATTTACCTAAATTAATATGAATAATATTGAAATACATTCTTAACGTACAGATTAAACGACACATATTAAAAATATATAAATAATAATGAGTAATGATTAGTGAGTTCTTTATAAACTTTCTTAATTAACAAAATTATTGAACAAAATTCTTCGTCTGAAGTAATTTTTTATGCAAATAATCTCAGGAATCCGCTTAATTCAATAATTTTCAAACTAATCAAACAGATTCTTATGTTAGAATAGTATGTTTTATCAGAAGGATTTATGAAAGGATAGTGCTTTACATCAAATTTCATAGTAAAAGAAAAAAAAATATTTTTCTTCATTTTTTTAATTTAATCCTTCTAAAGAGATAAATCATGAATACATTTCTTAAGGGGAGAGAAAGAATCCTATCTTTTCTATGTACAATTCACAAATTTTATGTACCTTCGTCTAAAAAATGTAGAAAGATAAGGGTCTATACTAATTTTCAATACTGAATTTTAGAATGCTTCAGTTGATTACTTTCGATTGAATCTTTAATAATAATAAAAATTCTACGATTTAGATAAATTTAAAAGTATTTTCTTATAAAAATAAAATCTATAACAGTCATAATCTGAAATAAGTTGGTAATTTTTTACATAGAACTAAAAAAAAAACTTCAAAATGTATACCGAATTTATTTTCCTAAGCTTTTTATATAATATTTAATTGTCGAATAAAGATGAAGGCTTTTTTTTATTTTACCCTACCTGATAAATTAGGGAATTTTATTGCATGTAATTAAAAATTAATCAACGTATTCTCACGCAGCATTGATTGATTCTTCTTAATGTACAAGTACTTTGTTAATATCGATCAATGTTAGGTTAATGTGATGAAAATTTAAAAGTAATTTATTTTCCTTTTACAAATATTGTGGTACTGTACTCGTGGTACGCGTGGTACTGTAAATGTATTAAATTGTGCATATTGTACTAGAAAAAAAGATTTATGTGACCAATGCCATTTCTTTTCAATGAGATACGTTTTAATTTTTCAAAATTATTTGTAATTTTGTGTGAACTTAAACATTTCATAAAAGTTGCGTTTAAACCAACATGTATTATATGATAATATGATGTGTAACATATCTACAGTTTACTCTTGCAATTTATTATTCTAATTTTTTAATATGAATACATATAGTATCCGCTAATTTTTTATATAAGGTATAAAATACTGTCAGAAACACATAAACGTTTTAATGTATAAAGCTAAAACTAATTCTAAAATATTTACGTATACTAAATGAGTATTTGATATCATATGAGAGGGACATCTCTCTCCCGTCTAACAAAATTGAAGTTATTGAATCTATGTCGAAAGCTATACAAGAAATCGACATAAAATTACATACAAAACTGTAGAATATCCTTTATAAAGTATAAAATGAAATCTTACATGTTAAAACAAATGTCCTAAGTATTAAAAAGTTGATAGTCAATTACTCTTTTAAATATGTGGGAATCTCGTTCAAAAATATGGCATTATGTACACTATATAAGATTATGTAAGAATATCAAATATTCGGTACTTAAAGAAATAATTGAAAAATAAGGTAATTTATCTTTAAAAAAAGAAAAAAGAAAAAAAAGATTTTTTTTTTTTAAATAAGACATTTAATTTGCAAAATGTCACTATATTAAGTATATTTCAGAGAATGTTCCATACTGCATAATGAATTTAACTTCTTATGTGACCTTTTGTGCCGAGTGTTCATGTTTATTCTTCGTCTTATTTACTCACATTTAGTCACGTTCTAGTTCAAGTCTTCTTTAGTACCTTTTTCAAATACTTTATAGGATGATGAGGACTTACTGAGTTTTATTTATTAATCAATCAATATAAATATTTTTTTTATGTTTTCAAGAATAAATTATGGAATTTTTGAAAATTTTCAAATTTCGATTTTTGACGGATTTACAAGTTTTTGGAGTCAGAGTTCCCCAAAAATGTGTTTTTTCCAAAATGTATGCCTGTAAATGTGTGCGTTTTTAAACTTGCGACTATGTCTGTCTGTACCTAACATGCATTTTTGGCGCTCTGTCTTAAGGACTAATGCACTGAATTTGATAAAAATATTCTCAGGTAGATCCTGAAATAAATTGATAATGATTATTAGTTTTTAGTGTAAATCGCTCAGCAGGTTGCGCTGCTATGTTGCATTTTTTTTACGAAACAGCTATATGCCAATAACGAAAACACGAATTTCTATCGAACGTCAGATTGAGTAAGATTTTAACAAGAATTGCTGATGTTTACATTTTGATATAAATCGAACAATAGGTAGCGCTGATCTGCTTCATTTTCAGAATTTTTTGCAATAGCTTTATCTTAAGAATTAATGCACGGAATTTAGTAAAAAAATTACATTCAGGTAGACCTTGATATATGTTGATACATATTAGTTTTTGGTGCAAATGGTCTTACAGATGGCGTCATTATGCTGCATTTTTTACGATTTACGCATCTGCTGTGTGTACACGTGCTTCCATTAAACTCCAGATTCAGCTAGATTTTTTTCATAAATTTTGCTTTTTTCAATTTTGATGTAAATTGTTCAATAGGCGGCGTTGCTATGCTGCCTTTTCACATATTTTGCAATGGCTCTATTTTAAGAATTAATCACCGGATTTTAATGAATCTTCTGATTCAGTAAATCCGTGATGTGAATTAGTTTTGTTTACGTTTTGGTGCCAATCGCACAACAGGTGGCTCTGCAAATTTGAGGTTTTCTTAAATCCTGCAGTAGCTAAATCTCAAGAACTAACTTACGAATTTTCCTCAAACTGAGAAAGATTTAGATTCTTGGAAATTTTCGAATTCTTGGGCATCAAATGATATTCACATTTTATGTGTCAGAGAATTCAACAAATACATTGTGAAGATCGCCTTTACTCCATGGGTCATGAATATTTCAAGATAACGCCAAATGGCAACAGCCGAAAAAAGCACAAACTTGGTTTTATATTCGAAAATACTTCTATGACGTATTCAGAAATATGTTAATGCGAAGCAAAAATCTAATTATTCTTTGTTTTTGTTGTTTTGTTTGTGTTATGTACGTGAGTGTTCATGTAATGTTTTCGTCTTTATTAAATGTTATTTAAGTATACAGGGACCTATCATCTATTTTTCATGAAGAATGTCACGGAACCGACAAGAATCCTGATACACGTTTTTAGAAAAAATCTGAGTGAGTTAAGGAGTGTGAGTCTATGAATTTGTCTATATGTATGTGATAAACTTTTTATGGATGATCCTTCTCAAAAAGTAATAAACGTAACTTAATTAAACTTTAGGTCCAGTTAGTCTCTGAATGATACTGATGTTATTTTTGTGTAAATCGGCTTACAGGTGGCGTGCCATTCTAATTTTTTCACGATTTCTGCAATAGCTACATATCTAGAACTTATACATGGATTTTTAAAAAAATCTTAGACACTGATAGTCTTTGCTGATTACTTTTTGGTGTAAATCCCCCAACTTGTGCTGTATTATTACGGATCATCGTAATAGTTCTATTTTAAAGAATAATGCACAATATTTCATTAAACTTCAGACTCGATTATTTTGTGATCTAAATAATGTTGTTTAGTTTTTGATGTAAATCGCGAATAGGTGGAATTGTTACACTGTATGTATCACTACTTCCGAAACTACATTATCTCAGGAAATATTTAATGATTTTTTTAAAGTTTAAATTCAGTTAATCCCTGAAATATATTGATATTTATTATTTTCTGAAACAACTTTCCCAACAAGTTACGCTGCTATGGAGGTTTTTTACATGAATTCTGCAAGCATTTTCGTGAAACTTTAGATTTAGTAAGAATTTCAGAAAAAATTCCTGTTGATTAAAGTTTGGAATAAATTCCCTTACCAATAGCACTTATATAATATATTTTTCAAGAAGTTTTAACATGTATAAGGTAGAAGAAAAGGTTAAGATTGCTATATCTGAATAATTTAACATGCATTACGCTAATGTTGAGGAATAATGTTATCTGCAAGCTTGTTTTAGCTTATTTGATATTCTTCGTGTTAATCTATCGATAAAAGTGTCACCTTCAAACATCTTGTTTATACCCATGTATAGTTTCTATTCAACGATTTTTCCAAATTTATTTTTTAAATATAACATTTTGACTAAAGCAAGATATTCATATTTATTGTAACATTTTATACATTTGAATCACATTTTTCTAATCACGGTAAGTCCCGCTATTCTAAAAATCAATTTATTCCAAACAGAGTTTAGAAAAAAAAAAAAAAACATTTTATTAAATTTAAACCAGAAACATTTAAAAACTTTCGTGAGAAACGTACATTTATTGTTATACAAAGAAGTTAAATAGAGACATAAATAGAGAATAAACTTGGTGTAAATGCCTGAAACTAAGTTAGACAGAAAGTTAGTCACTGACAGTACATTTCGACTACATTTATACAATTCTGTAGAACCATATTTATAATATTTTTTAACACAAAATTTAACTAATCACCCACACACATAAGACATATTTTTTTTTGATTAAGTGCTCTGAATCGACTAACTGTTTGTCATCGTAACCATTTTTAACTGACTTCCAAAAAGGAGAGGAGGTTATCAATTCAACGCGTATGTATTTTTTTATGTATGTTCACCGATTACTTCGAAACTATCCAACCGATTAATTTTGTTTTGGTGTTAAATGAAAGCTCTTGCTCTCGAATTGGCACCACATCCGTTTCATAGAAATTAATTTAGTATTATGTTTTTGGTAATTAAGCAAAAACTAATAAAATTAGTGATTTTTCGCTATTTAGAAGTGTTGAATAAGTTCTCGGAGTGGAGTGCAGTCAGGATGGCCGAGCGGTCTAAAGCGCCTGATTTAAACTCTGGTGCTCAAGAGAGTGGGTTCGAACCCCACTCCTGACATGCATGTATACAATAACCTTTTTTTGTATTATAGTTTTGACATGTATATTTAGAAATGAAATACTAATTATGCAATTACGAATATTTTGTATTTAAGCGTTAGCTCAGAGTATCTCAGAGATCTTTTATCAACTCAGTACTTTATTAGTGAAAGCGTACTAAAATAATAGACTTGCGAAAAGTAACATAACGTTGAATAAATTCGACGAAGAGCTTGCAGTCAGGATAGCCGAACGGTCTAAGGCCCCTGGTTTAATCTCTGGTTCTGGAAAGAGAACGTGGGTTCCAACCCCACTCCTGACATACGTGTATAATATGCAATTCTTTTTACCGAATTATAATTTTTTTAACCGACTTAAAAAGAGAAGAGGAGGTTATCATCGATTCGACGTGTATGTATTTTTTTATGTATGTTCACCGGTTACACCGAAACTATCCAACCGATTAAACTAGTATTTCTGTTAAATGAAAGGGGCTACACTCGCATTGGTACCACTTCCATTTCATTGAAAATAGTTAAGAACTTTTTTAGTAATTAGACAAAAATTAATAAAATTAGTGATTTCTCGCAAATTAAAAGTAACATGGACGTTGAATATGTTCGCCTAACGGAATGCAGTCAGGTTGGCCGAGCGGTCAAAGGCAACTGATTTAAACTCTGGTTTTTGAAGGGTTTGAACCCCCCCACTCCTTACATACGTATGCGCAATAATCTTTTCCGTCGTATATTTTTTACCGACTTCAAAAAAGGAGGAGGAAATTATCAAATAGACGCGTATTTTTTTCTTTTTATGTATGGGCCCCACCAGTGGCCGAGAGGTTCTGACCTCTCAACTGGTAGACGGCAGGTGCTGGTTTCGAACCCAATCGCGGTCGTCGGCCCAACCGTTTGGAGTTTTTAGTGGTTTCCTTCGAATCTTGGATTTCCTTGCGTAAATACGGATTAAGTTCCGTTCGAAAGACCCCTCCTCGGAAGACATCCCACCCCTTTCGGGCCTATATCCCACGTGTATATAATCGGGCGACATAAAATAAACCAAACTAAACCATCTGTTATGTGTGTTCACCGATTACTGCCAAACTATCCAATCGATTACTTTGATTTTCGTGTTAAATGTAAGAGGCTACTCCCGAATTGGTACCAGTTAAAATTTATCGAAACTGGTTAAGTAATGTTTTAGTAATTAGACAAAAACAAGTAAAATTAGTGATTTCTCGCAAATAAAAAATAACATGCATTTTGAATATTCTCGACGAATGGAGTGTAGTCAGGATGGCCGAGCGGTCATAGAGCCAGATTTAAGCCCAGGTACTCGAAAGAGAGCGTGGATTCGAACGCCACTCTTAACATCCGTACATAATTTACTATATTTTTTTCCGTATTATAATTTTTATTAACTGACTCCAAAAAAGTAGGAGGAGGTTATCAATTCAACGTGTATGTATTTTTTACGTATGTTCACCGATTACTCCAAAAATGTCCAACCGATTAATTTGGTTTTTATGTTAAATGAAAGAGGTTACTCTCGAGTTGATACCACTTCCATTTCACCGAAATCGGTACAGTATTTTTGTTTAGTTATTAGGCAAAAACAAATGAAATTTGAGAATTCTCGCAAATTAAAAGTAACATGGACGTTGAATAACCTCGCCGAATGGAGTGCAGTCAGGATGGCCGATCGATCTAAGGCACAAGATTTAAGCTCTGGTTCTCGAAAGAGAGCTTGACTTCGAACCCCAATCCTTACATGCGTGTATAATTTACTATAGTTTTTTTCCATATTATAATTTTTATTAACCGACTTCAAAAAATCATTAACTTTTCACTGAAATGAGAAAAATAAGTTTTTCTACCAAAAATTGAACCGACTTCAAAAACTACTGCAAAGTGAAAAATATTTTTTTTTACATAATTGTAATAAGAAATTAAATTAAGAGCGTAGTATTTACCATGCGTATTATTATATTTATGTACACTAATTTGATTTTTTGGAGTCGGTGCCAGCCAAGCCAAGTTCAAAATTAAAATCAATTATCCAATGCAAATTGTAAATGTATAAAGTTAATTTTTTTAAACTAAATATTAAATCGTAAAAAAAACTCGTAGATAACTGGATGTGTGTCGATTGTAAAATTACATGTAACTTGGCTTGGCTGGCACCGACTCCAAAAAATCAAATTAATGTACATAAATATAATAATACGCATGGTAAATACTACGCTCTTAATTTAATTTCTTATTACAATTATGTAAAAAAATATTTTTCCCTTTGCAATAGTTTTTGAAGTCGGTTCAATTTTTGGTAGAAAAGTTTATGTCATCGTAGACTCAGATTTATGAGTGGAGGAATAGCCCATTTTTTGTTATGATAATACTGTTTTAGTTTATATTTGAATTGCCAGTTGCATACTGACTGTGAACTGTAAATTAAGTTATTAAAAATAACAGAACTTGTTCACTACAAGCCGATCAACGTTGTATAGAACTGACTCTAGCAGATTTTCCTGCACTTAATTTACGTTTTAACAAGTCAATACGTTGATTATTAATGATAAAATCCGCCTATTCCCAATTCCTGCTGAACCGAACTGTATTCGGTCTCAATTAATTCGGTATAACGGGACTCTTCAATATTTGTGCTCTTATGTACCCATCTTTCTATTTTTATGTCATTTTCTCGTTTAATGTTCTTTTACTGTTTATTTCAAATGATCGATAGGAAAAAGCGGGTTTCGTTCTCTTTACATCAATGAATTCCAGTGTACGTTTTTTCGTGTGTTGTTTCTTCGAAAGGTTTTAGATATTTCACTTTTACTGAAGGTGAAATTACACATCATCTGGCATATAACGTGCACTGGTGTATAACGCGAATCTATATTTTTATTTGAGGCTGAATTTTTCTATCTTTAGGATATTAACGCTTACGTTTATAAAAGTATTTACAAACAAACATGAAATCTAGTTACATATTTGATGTTTATATTTTCAACATATTCGTTCCAAGGAATTTTCACAGACTTTCGAAAAATGATGTAGTGATGTTGGAATCAGCAATTGAATGTTTGAACGGTATATTTACAAAAGGAGGAAAAATACATCATTCCAATCCAGAAGTAGTGTATAAATCAATAACAAAACTAATTGGATGTGTCAATCCCAAAACTTTCTTCTATCTCATAAGTACATTTTAATATTTAAAAAAAAAAACGTGGTGAACCCAAAGTTACCCACTATCGAATTTCCTCGAACATTTGACCTAGCCTAATGAGATTCTGGTATTCGAAAAGCCTAAAACGCAAAATTTAATTAATATTCTGTGAAAATGACCTTAGTAGTGCCTCATGTTGGGTAATTTATACTAAAACCTAATAAGCATCTATTTATGTCAAAACCTAACAGAATCTGAAATTTGATGGAATTTCGTCCATTAGTTCTTGAGATATAGTTATAACAAAAAATTTGGAAACCGTAGCACAGCAAGACCATATCTTGGGCAATTTATGCCAAAACGTAAAAAAGCGTCTAATTATGTTATGGTGTAAAAGAATCTGAAGTTTGATGAAATTCTGTGCATTAGTTCTTGAGATATAGCTAGTTTAAAAAAAACTTGTAAAATATAGCACAGCAGCACCATCAGTTGAAGGATTTATAACAAAACGTAATCATGGTGTAATTATGTTATATGTCATTTTGTAACGAAATGTGAAGTTTGATGAAATTATGTGCGTTGGTTGTTGAGATATAGCTATCGGAAAAATCGTGCAAAATGCAGCATAGCTGCACCACCTGTTGCAAGGTTAATACCAAAATGATATAAACGTCTAATTATTTTATATATTCTAGTGTAACAGAATCTAAAATTTGATAAAGTTCTCTGCATTAGTTCTTGAGATATAGCTATCGCAAAAATCGTGCAAAATGTAGCATAGCAGCGCCACCTATAGGGCAGTTCACACCAAAACCTTATCAGCGGCTATGTATCTCAAAGTATCTCAGAATCTGAAGTTTGGTGAAATTCTGTGCATTAGTTCTTGAGATATAGCTATCATGAAAATCATGAAAAACGTGGCACAGCAGCGCCACCTGATGGCCAATTTACACCAAAACTCAGTCAGCGTCTATTTATATCAAGGGGTCACAGAATCTGAAGTTTGGTGAAATTCTGTGCATTAGTTCTTGAGATATAGCAATCTTGAAAATCAAGAAAAACGTAGTATAGCAGCGCCACCTGCAGGCCAATTTTAACCAAAAACCAATAGGCACTAATTCATATCATGGTCTAACTGAATATAAAATTTTATTAAATTTGGAGCATTAGTTCTTGAGATAGAGCGCCCACAATTTTTTTGTCACATACAGACAGACAGACATACATACAGACAGACAGACAGACAGACAGACAGACAGACAGACGGACAGACTCACAGACAGACATTTTCTAAAAATAGTCAAAACGTGTTCAGGACCTTCTAAAACGTATAAATCCGTCGAAAACCGGAAGTCGAAAATTTTCATGAATCCAATACTTTCTTCTTGTAAAGATAGAAGAAAGTAAAAATCATAGAAATCAATTATAGCTGTGTTGATAGAAAAAGTCATTTAAAAGATACATTCTGTCTGAATGGTAACATATTTAAACGATGGATTATTGCATATTTGTCAATCAGAGTGCAAGTGATTTTTAAATAAAATATAATTTTATTGTAATCCCACAAATATAATATATTAAATCATGTAAGATGAACTTTTCCTGTTACTAAATAATAAATAGTTTTACGTGCATAACATAATGTCTCTTTTTTAAAAAAAACGTACAGTTATTATAGAATATTATGGTATTTGTAGAAATCTACATTTTTAGTATCATCATTTCCTTATTTTTAAGTCTATAATTTTTATATTCCGAGAATAATGCGAAACGATATATTTCGCTTATTTGTTCGATATTAAAAGTGCGGTTATACGTCAGATTTTACGATATTTTTTTTGTATTACTATTACATGCAAACAGAAAGGAGTAACTTTCATTTATACATTTTTATTTCATTTTATTATCACTCTTCCTCTTTTACCTATACGTTATCGTTTAAGCTTGAATTACAATATTTCTTATATGCTGGATATGGTGAAGTTTCTTTCATAGTCTTTTCGACCATTCAATAAAAGAGTCATGATTTAGCCAAATGTAAAGTTAGCATTTTTTTTTTTCGTTTACTGTAAGTATTTTCTTTAATAAATATGAATTTTTTAGTAAATATGAACATTTACTAAACAAGTAAATAGATTTACGAAAAAACTTTGTAATGAAAGAAAGATTTCTTTATTTTATTTAATTATATTTTTAAATCGCTGAATTGTTTTAAACTGTGAAATCAGATTGGAGACCAGTTTATTTAATCTCTGCAATATATTGTTTAAATGTTTACAACATTTTTACATTACAACATGTTTACATTAATTTCATGTTTAAATATTTCTATAAAATCCTTCTTTCTGAAAAAAAAAAAATCTTTAAAAATAAGTTCTGTTTAAAATTAAAAACTTCCTTGTATCTGTACATCGTAAAAATTTCTGTAAAAACACAGAAAAAAGCGAAACTCTTTGTAAATTACTTCTCTTTGTAAATTTCACTTTAAAATTCATTTTCTTGAGTTTCATGATGATCAGTTTAGACACGTTTCCTTATATATGATTCCATGTAGGGATTTCCAAGCCTAATTTAAAGATATTTTTATCTGTGCTATTTTTTTTAAATTTAGAATACAGACTTTTAAAATACTTTTACAATTTTATTGGAAATATTAAAGAAGATAATTTAGTTAAAAGTATTTTTTTTTTAATTTAGAATAATTTAAAAATTAAAATATCATATCACCAGATTCAGAGGAAATTTTCCCCCTATTGAATCGAAAAAGACATATTAATATTAATTTCTAGAATCTATAATAAATTTACCGAATAGCGTTTCTGTTATTTAACAGAATCTCTGTTTCTATAATGGATTACTCGTACATTCTATATAATTTCACAGGATATATTTAACATTGTATTGACAAAAATTCAATGTTCTAGCGTTTTGCCTGTGTATCTAAACGAGTAGATGTTTATTGCAAAATTCAGTCATATCATTGACTTAATTTTTTTTATCAGAAGTTATTATAATGAAGGAATTTGTTTTCTTATTTGTAATTTACAATTGCGAAATATTTTAAATTGTGGAATGATACAGTAATTTTTTTAATAAAGCGCTGCAATAAAACTGGAAAATATATACAACAGACATTTTTTCATTTAAGTAATATTTTAAAAACTTGTCATAAAATACCTCATAAATATACCTAAAAAAATCTTTAAAAAAATTTCTTTAAAGGAATGAGAACAATCATGTATAAATATTGACAACAACTAACACGCACACACACACACACAAAAGGAACATTTGCTGTACTGCTAAATGATTAGATGAAAACTTTTTATAAAGATGTTTTAAAAAAGCGCTACAATAAAACTGGAAAATGTATATATATTAAAAAAAAAACATTTTTTCTTAAAGTAATATTTTAACAGCTTCCTGTAAAAACCTTTATTAAAATATTAAAAAAAAATCAAGGAAGTGGAAACACTTTTGTATACATACTGACGAAAAACTTTTAGAAAATTTTCTTTGCTGCTAAATGAGTACAGAAGACCTTTTATACAAAAATGTTTTATAGCTTTTTTCCTCATCTTGAGTCACGTTTTCGTTCAGGCTTCTTCTAGTGCCATTTTCAAATATTAGATAGGAAAAGTACATTTCCGTGTCCTTATTGATCAATCAATAAAAGAGTTAGCTTCACTGATCGAAGTAAATGCCACTGTACGATTTTTCTTGCTTTATTTTGCCGTTCTTTCTTCGAAGTAGAAGTTCTAAAACAAACAAAATTACGTTTCCTTATCATGACATTATATCATAATAAGGTTATATTAAATTATTAATTTTAATTATTTTTTTTTATCTTGCAGCTATCTTTTCTCTCACGTTATCATCTAACATTATATTACAAAGGTTATCATTAAAGATTATACTTCAAATACTAGGTATGATAAAGCATATTTCCTTTGCATTATTTACCAACTGATAAAACTGCTAGCTTTATTGATGATAAATACTTCATTTATAGCAGTTTTGTTTTACCATTTATCCAAATTTTTCAGAAAAATAAAATTTTAATGGAAGCGAAAGTGTGTATATTTATTATTGCTTTTTAATACAATGAAAACATTAAAATCATATTTTAAAGCAACTTTTTTTTACACACTTTTCACTATTTTACTGTCGTGTTCTCCCTTCTATATCATACAATATAAGTGTTATCTTGTGGATCCAACCAAATATCACAATATACTTTTTAAGAAGTATTAAAATTATAATATTTGAAGAGCGGAAAGTACAAATACCTGTTACAATATGTTAGTACGGTCATTTTCAAACATGTATTTTACTTTTTTTTCCTCTTCCTTTTCCCCTCTATATGCTCTATAGAAAATTAGAAGAAAAGATACATTTAGTGTCAAAGTGAAGTGCGTATATTGGATGTCTCCTTAAAGGTATAGGGGCGTCAGACAGGAGGGCAAGGCTACAAAGGTCTAGTAAAGTACTTTTTCAAGGATCTGTTAATAGCGAACGATGAATTCTTTCTAATATAAAACAAAAAAATTGCACAATTTTCAACAAAGGTTTTTCTTTTTTTTTTTCCTATAAAAAATATCTTTATAAACATTCAATTTTTTTCAATTGCAAGGAAATATTTTTTTTTCTAATTTTTGTTTTGCTGATTCCTAAAAGAACAATACTTAAAAAATATGCTTCTGCGAAGGATGCCTCATCAAGAAATAATTAAATATGTGGGATAATAAGTTTTTAATTTAACAACCTGCGGTTGATACTGTCATTTACTGTGCGTGATCAATAGCTGAACTTTAATTGCGGTAATTTAAAACTAATTAACGTGCATTCCACAGATAATAATAACTTTTCTTGAAATCACGAATCTTAAAACGCCATTGATTGATAACTGGTTAATTGGATGTAAATTTATAAAAATTGCGCTTTAACCAACTATTTTTCTTCTCAATATGTGTATTTGATTTTTAAACTATTAATTATTTAAATCGTATTAAATGGAATTATAAATCAACAATTGTTAATACCTTTTTAATCAATAAAAGCATATATAATTTTTAAATCTTTATATTGTTATATAATGCTACACATTATTATATATTTATACATGTGTTTTTATGATTATTATTTTTATTGATGAATTGTTATGCACAATATACATATATATATATATAATACTTAATGAAAGAAAATGGTGTTTATATATGTCTTCATTGAACTGTTATGGCAACTGTTCAAATTAAAAAAAAAATAGATGGTCCCTATAAAATTATATGTTTACAAAAATTTCTTATATATAAGATTTATATTTTTTAGTGTATGACTATAAATTGCTTGCAGATACAGTATTGGTTAAATTCTACATAAATAAGACAGTAGTTGCCTCTAAAGGTGTTATACTGTATGCATATAAGCTACATTCTATATCTATACTGTTCTGTTAGGTACTAAGGCAGCACTTATACAGGGTGAGTCATTAATATCGATACAATAGGCTATCTCCTTAAATATTGCCTCTAGACCCATACTTCCAGTTGCAAAAACTCATAAAAAAAGGTGAAATTTCTGATAATATAAGTTGTAACTCCATGGGGGGGTCTATTTGAAAAAATACGAAAATTAAATTTTTATACGGCCCCCGTAGAACAAAATTCCCAATTAGGAAATTATTCCTTACCCATTCCTAACTTGAACAAAAAAAATTTTCATCTCCGTATCTGAAAACCTGACAGAGATATTAAAATCCAAAAATCTCAAAAATTCTTGACTTACAACACTTTATCATGCCTGTAATCGATGTGTTTTTCATCCGTTTTCAAAGCAAACTAGTCGTTGGGGGCCACCGTAATACTTACCCATCATGGATATGTATATGAAAATGAAACATGTGAAAACTATATATACAATGCATTGCATTTCATAAACAAAATTTAAATATTGTTAATATACATAGTAATGCTTTATTAAAGAACTGCTGATGTACCAATTTCGACAAATTATATAAAACGCCAAACTACTCAAGTAGTACCGAACTGCGTAAAAGAAACATCCTTATAACTCCAAAAATTATAATTCTATTAACTAACGATTAACTGTGTCGGATTAAGCGTCTCATTTCCAATTAAAATATACCTCTGAATTGAAATTTGAATGAAATACAGGGTCATGAAAAATCGAAGAATGTGGAAAACAGGATTACAAATATCTCGGCAACTAATAATCCGATCGACTTCGTTCTATATGCAAAATGTGTGTTATTTTATTGCCTTTTACGTCCATCTCTTAAAACAAAAAAATTCGAAAATTTTTATATACCTTTCATCAGAACGAATTTTTCGAGGGTCCGAAAAAAATAGTTCCGGATAATCGAGGTTGCTGATATTAAATAGGCTTCGTCCCATTCTTACATACTAACTACATACAAAATTTCAAGTCTCTATCTCAATTTGTTCGGGAGATAGAGCGCTTACAGACAGACAGACAGACAGACAGACAGACGGACGGCAAAATTTTTTTTCTAAAAATATGTTTTTCGGAATCTCTACTATCTAAAACGTGTAAATCCGTCAAAAAATTTTTGTCGATTTTCAAAACGATTGCAAGACTTACCCTATACTACGTATGATGGGTAAGTAATAAGGGATCGTTCACAAATTGTCCATTATTATATTTCGGTTTAAGACCGTGCCTGTTATTTGGACATAATAAAGCAGCGTATTGATTTGAATCAAAACTTGTTTTCAAAACATCTTGATTGTTAGCACTGGAAGTCTGAATAGATCAAAATATGTAAGTCTGGTCCTAAACCGACCCATAGGGAAAAAAGTTCTGCCCGGCATGAAATAATTTTAAAATCATAATCTGAAGCAACTTGGAAAAAAGCTTAAATCATAGCCGGCTCAGATGTGAATTTCTACATAGTTTTTTTTACTTCAGTATAGTTAAAATTGTTACGCTTGGAGGAGTTCTGACCAAAAGTACTTAATATAGAATTTCGTTTTTTATATTTATACTTTTTTATTATTAAAGAAGCGCCAAAGGCTGTGATATATTTATTTTATCAATAAATCTCTGTTTAAAGTAAATGTTTCACTTACATTTTATTATCGCTAATCCACATCCCGTACTTTGAAAAATGTTATACAGTAAAACTTTTTAAGACGGAATCACATAGAAAAGAAAAATACGTAATAGACAAATGCCCTTCCTAGGAGGATTAAATGGAGTTTATTTTTTTCTCAGGTATTACTGTATTTATTTTGCATGGATCAACATATTTTCTGTTTAAGGCAGAATTCCGTTATTGGCAGATTTTTTTCTCTGGTTTTATTTTGTTTAATTTTTTTAGCATTTAAATACTTTATTCTTAAAAAAATAAATTTTAAAGTTTTTTTTTTTGTTTTGTAAAATAAAAGAGATTTTAAAATTTATGTGGTTTTTGTAAAAATATTGATTGATCCAAATTTTATTAATTTTATGCACATATTAGGTCAGACGGAGGCTGTGATTTTAAAACGGATTGTTCGAGACCGGGATTTAAAATTTCGTCCAGTGCAGAACTGGGAAAAAAGAAGCAGTCCCATCCGGTATACAAAATAATTAGACCTGGATAGGCGAGTTTTCAGAAAAAAGTAACGTCTCGGTCCAGATCTGAACTGAACCCAGAATACAGATTTTTTAACAGCCTGTCCAAAACGATAAAAAGCTTGAAGTTGTGAGAGCTAAATTTTTAAAAAGACTTAAACTGCATCTTAGAAAAGCATTCTTTTAAATAGCCGAAAAGCAGTAAAACAGTACATTTTGTTTTTATGTATAATGACTTTTTTTCCCGACTGTTTCTTGTCTTAATTTTTAAAAGTAAAGAATTGTTATAAAGATAAAAAGTACAAACTTGAAAAATGTCTTTTTTAATTATTTTACATTAGTTTTGTTTAAAAACAAGTTGGAAATTGCACGTGAAGCTTAGCAAATGAGGTGCATTCGTACGATAACGAAGTTTTAAAAGTATTACTCTCATATATCAATCTCATAAAATTGTAAATAATGAATTACAATTAAAACGCTCATCAAACAATGTTCACCCTATACCATTATGTAATGGAATACTTTTGTGTGGCCTTGTAAATCAATAACAAATGTTCTTTGCACAGCAAAATATGTAAAATGTGTATTATAATATAACCCCGTTGACCGTAATGTAACGGAATCCTTTTAATTGTCCCTGTAATTGATCTATGCATCCGATTTTCATAAAGTTTGAAATAACTTTACAAAAAACGTTTGACAAAAATTATCTAATAATTATGTATTTTTAATTTCAAACGTATAAAGTACATTTGAAACTTTTTCCCCATTGACTATAATGTAATTGAATACATTTGATTGCCCCTGTAATTTATCTATGCATCCAATTTTCATAAAATTTGAAATGACTCCATAAAATTATTTAATAATTATGTATTTTAAATTTCAAACGATTCGGTTGGGTAGTTTTTGCGTTGTTATATGCGGACAGACAGACGGACTGAACGACCACTATAGGTGCTACGTATTTCCATAATTACGAACGCACCTGAAAAATGAAAAATTATTTACTTTTTAAATAAATATTTTTAATAGTTCTAAGATAAATATTGAAAAACAAAAACCCCGAAACATTTTAAAATCAGATTTTCATTTTTAGTTAAATATAAAGAAATTGAAATCCGATAAATAATGTTTGGAGTTATAATGATTTTTAACTATCCCATTTAAACCAGTACTAACCATATAAAATTTTATAAATTTTATGATAAATTTTAGGATGTGATTTTCTTAGAAAATTACATGGCTAACATCACAAAAAAGAAAAAAAAACAAAATTCTAACTCAAAAGATAGATTTTTTTACGCATTTTCAACAACTGTTAAAGTAACATTGTCTTTCGAATTGCGCGCATTTCAATTTGTGTCTAATCCCTTAAAACCTGATGAATTATTCAAACGGTTAAATCTCCGCGAATTTTAAAGATATGAAGATGCAACTTTTTGTGTATTATTCAGGACTGGATAAGGAAAGTTTTCCTAATTGGAATTTTTATCCTACGGGGGCCGTGTAAAAAGTTAATTTTCGTACTTCTTCAAATATACCCCCCATAGAGTTGCAACTTATCTTATCAAAAATTTCAGCTTTTTTTATGAATTTTTGCAACTGGAAGTATGTGTCTAGGGGCAATATTTAAGAAGATAGCCTATTGTTTCGATATTTATGACTCACCCTGTACAATTTGTTTTTCATAAAAATTTTTAACTCAAGTACACACTGACAAAAAAAGTTATCTTTAAACAAAAATAGTTCGTCATTTTTCAACAAGTTCCGTACTTCTATAAAACATGTTTCTTTCTGAAATCATGTTGAATAATGAAAAATTTATTTATTCGATAAGTGCGTTCGTATTGACTATTTTTGTACAATGTATTCTCCGATCACTTATTTGCACTGAACTAACTGTAGAAATATATATACGTTATGAGGCTTCATACAGCCATTTACTAGCATCGCTGCAGAAGTAGCGTTCCCCGTATAATGTCCCCTCGTAATATATTGAATGGTTGCATACAGGGTAAATCAAAAAAATGTTTAGAAAATGATATGACAAATCAGGCATACGACAAGGGAAAAAAATCACACAGAAACATAGGGCAGGATATCACTTATTGAGTCACAATTACAGGATGTTTCATTCTATCTCAATTTGGGTTGACGGTTATAAATTTCAAAACTGAAGTGTATTATAATAAAACAATTAACAGACCTTTGTTTCAAATGTGGAACACCAAACAAATATAGTACAAGTTTGCGTAATGTGCGCCAACAATATCACTTGACACCTTATATGTCGGACTGTCGTTATCAGTTTATACTGTATCATAGATTGTTTGAGCAATGTGATTTTCCAGATGTTTTCGTAAAGATATCACATTTCACACAAAATAAGGTACAAATCGTTGCATTTTCATTACAATATTTTTATTTTCCTCGAAATTATTGCTTTCACACCGAATGTAGGTAGATGGGAACATCCTGTATTTTCCATAAATAAGTAATTTGGTACCCTATGTTCTTATGTTATTTTTAATCCTTCTTATATGTTTTATTTGCCATACAATTTTGTCAACGTTTTTTGAATCACCCTGTATACTTGTATGTGTAGAGTGTGATCACTTTTAAAAAGCACCCATTTATTACAGAACTGTTCGACTGGTTTCAACAGAACGGTGCCCCTTCAAACACGTCGAATCTAACAGAGGATGTTCTTAAAAAATTCCTTGATAACCATTTTATTTCAGTAGTCCTCTGTCAATCAATGTCACTACACCTCATACAATTAGAAGAATTAAAACAAATCATAACCAAAGAATTTTTAACGATAACACCAACAATGTTGCAAATTGTGTAAAAAAAAAAAAAAAAAAAAAAAAAAAAAAAAAAAAAAAAAAAAAAAACTTCGTTCGACTGCATTCAAAATGGTAACGAACATTTTGAATATTGGTTGAAAAAAGAATTAAAATATGTTTTTCAAAAATAAAATTATCATAGATTAAGTAAAATTGTGCATCTTCATCTCTGTTTATCTCACAAATAAATTTGTAACAGTTCAGCAGCATTGGAAATTTTCTCCTAGAATTAAAAAAGGTCTAACCGATGATACTTCAGTGTTAAAATAGTTTCCACATACGTCAGATTTACGAGTAATATGAAATACTAACAGGTATTAATTTAAAATCGGTCTAACACACACACATATATATATATATGTATTGGTTCGCTTTTGAAACAATATAAAACAAGGTAAATTTGGGCAGAAATTTTTTAAATGGGTAATCCCCCCCCCCTCTAAATTAGAGAAAATACGGATAATCTACAAATAACAGAAATACACAGGCAGCATTGCTGATGGAATTTTTTTGTGATTTTAATAAATTACTTCTGAAAATGTTGTTACTTGATTCTGTATATGTAAGCTGCATTTTCTTGCTTAGATGCCATATATTAATAATACTTATCACTACTTATAAAAAAAATCCTTCTTTTTTAGTTAAATTAAAATTCAAAATGTCTTTATTGGGTTAAATTGTATGTAAAAATAATTTAATATACTAATTTATTTGTGTTCATGACAGCTAATGCATCTTGAAATTGATTTATGAATGTTGAAACTCTTTAAATTTCGGTCTTCATTAGCATTTTCAACTGTATATTAATTTTGTTTGAATTTAAACAAAGACTGCTATTAAACTATAAATTATCATCAAAAACAGAAATATTTTACTGCAACTTCTAATAATTTGTTTTAATTTAAAACAATCGGTTTTTTATTACTTTAAAAATATTCTATTTTGGAAGCTAATTTTTAATAAAATATCTTTGCATTGTGTAAATATCATTGTAAAAGTAAATATGTAAGTAATATAAATGTATGTAACGTTTTCCCGATATTTGGTTTCATCGTAAAATACACATAAAATGCAAGCGATTTAGTTTGAAGCAATAACATATAGTTATACATTATCTTTATATCAATTATCGATATCTTTTAAAATTGCAACTCTTAATCATATTTTTATGTATAATTTTGAAAAAGAAGCATAAATTTTAACACATTGCCATATTTAATTTTTTCCAATTTTCTTTGTTTTATGATTTATTTCAGTGAATTTATATTATTTATTTATTCAATAAATCGTAGTAATTTATAATTGCAGTAAATACAGTAATTTATTCAACAAATCGAACCATTTTAGGTGTTTTTTATGCACTGATATTTATAAATCGACTATAAAAAAGTAGGTTAACATTACAGTTAAAACAAAATAAATATTACTTTAATATTTTATACATTTCAGACTTGTTGAAATGTAATTGACTACATTTCTTTGTTTATGCTAAACTTTGATATCATAGTAAATTCATTGGTATTACGTTACACAATATATATACTTTGTTATAAAATTGAATATAGTTAACAAAAAATATAAATTTTCCACAAACTAAACAGAAATTATAATGTGTGTATTTGTAAATTAAAGTTTAACTGGTAAATGCATCACCCAAATTTGTTTAAAAAATTTCTCCTCCAAAATATGATAGCAAAATGCAATTTGTTTGAACCATAGATATAGGATAGATTGCATAGTGCCCGATAGCATACTATATCGTGCACAAAATATAAAGAAACTTTGCTCACATGTGGTTCAAGCACACAACAGAATTAACTGGGGTATTAAAACCATAACATTTTGAAAGTAAATTAAATAAACTACTAATATCTGTAACAAACAACGCATTTTACGATGATTATACAATCTATAGACCAGAGAACTTACCTCTCAAAATTTAGATCAGGTACTCATTATAATGTGCTTCTTTCATCCACAATGTCTTTAAATTAAACAAAGTATCTTTTAGCGACCATTTGTGATTCCAATATCTTAGAGCGTTTTACGCAGAGCAAGTGCGTTTTATCTCACGGATTCCTTCATAATTAAGCGTAATATTAAAACATATGGCTTATATATGGCACATCCTGGCGTAGTTATCCAAAGACACTTCATATAAAAACATTTCAAACAACATGCATCATAAAAGCTTAATCATTGTTATGTTTTAGTCATTATTTTTATTTTTTATTTCGCTGTGTGTGTAAAAATTCTTGTGTGTGAAATATTTTGGGCGCATTTCTTAAACCGTTTTCTTGTGCTGATGTCACACTCAATTTTTACGCTACCCTTTTTCACACAATCATGGCCGTTCTTTGTCGCCATATAAAATAAACTAAATTAGAATGCTGATACTGATCAGAAGAAGGAAATATCAAAGGGAATAAATGTCACAGTCTTTTTTTTATTACATCGTTAATGATTCTCTCTGTTACTTAATAACTACACTTGTACAAAATGCACGAACTAATCTACATGAAGGTTATATTCTTGTATAAATTTATAAGCTCAAATTTATTTTTTTCTAATTGGAATTTTTGAAGCAACCCTGTTTTTATAATTTAATCTACTTGTCATAAAATAGAAATATTTATTTATTTAATCCGGATGCAGAAGTTTTGAAATTTGTGAAAAACATGACTGGATTACTCATGAGAAAGTTTTTGATCTTTTTGTAAAGTATTTTGCTTAATCATTACAAATGTAAAATTAGAAAAACTAAATCTAAATAAAATAAATTTACATGCTCTTATTAGTTTGTTAAAGATATACGCTTAAACGCATTATCTGCAAATTAAATTACAATACTGAACAATTTATACAATTACACATGCACTGTACAACTGGAGAATTTAAATAACTTAATACTCTGGGAAATGTTAGAGAAGAACGATTTAGAAGATAACAAGAGTAATTATATGAATTACAATTACATTAAAAATATTTTATGCAGTTTATTTACATAATATAAAAGTTATATTTTAACTCATTTAAAATCCAGTGGATTTTAAAACTAAGTTTCAACACCAAAATTTCTGACTTTTCTATGTTTTCTTGGATATGCAACATTTTCTACCAATGTGTAAATATATCTTACCCAATATAGAAATATTATTTTTTTCACTGCATTCTTAATATTTTTTGTTCCTATAATATTTCTCTCGCAAAATACATAAAGTAAATAGAATAGTGCAACATCAGCATCCAAATATCACTTTATTTGGGTGTATATATATCATCGTACATATATATATTTATTTCTTCATCACAATTTGAGTTACAAATGATATAAAAAAAAAAATATGAATTCCTCTATTTGACGAATAAATAAAACGTTTTTTAATGAAACGTTTTCTATCTTTTAACAGAAGACGCGATTTAGTGTAATGCTTTGGCAAATATGCAAAATTTAAGACTTGTTTCAGACAAATTTTATTGAAACATGGAATTCATAATCAATAGATTATGGTAAAAAGTATATAGCTATTTTTTTTTTTTTTTGTCTAAAACTTTCTGTTTTAGAATACTAAATTATTTTTAGATTATAATACTGAATTTTTTTTCCATTTATTCAGGCTTTATATATGTATATATATATATATAAATTGTCTGCTTAAATTATGATCTTATATTTATACTCCACCAACAATAAATAAATAAATAAATAAATAAATAAAATATAATCGATTTAGTTTATAGACCAGTGGTTAGGGGATTGAATTTGGAATTAAACTGTGGAAAGTTGTGGAATAATTATTATTTTAATTTCAAGGAGAGAAAATGTATTTCTTATTCTTTGTACTGAAAAAATGCCGGGAATATGGGAAAATGCTGAAAATTGGTTTCCTTTTCGCTTATTTTGGCTTGAAAATTGACTTTCAAGTTTTACAATGAAAATACACAGTGTGATACCAAATGAAAAATAATTGAAAGAAAAAATTGTCTTTTAGATCTCAAGTAATATTCTAGAAATCTTTAATATTAGCCGAGATAAATGAGTCCACCTAAAATTATAGTTCGGAAGTATGTAATTTCGATGTAAATGTACAAGCGATGTAAAATAAAAAAAATTACATATTTGTAAATTTGATTGTTTCTGTATATATCATATTCATAAAATTAAATTCTGTATAGGATTAATAAAATGAGAGTTCATTGTTATATCGAGTTGAATACACTGTTTGTTTTTAAGCTGATAGATATTTATTTGTATACTTAATTATTTTGTAACATAGATATTGATTTATGGAATATTAAAACGCTTTTTATTTAATAGTGCTATTTAAGTTATTAAATCACTGATTTATCTCATTAATAAAATAAAATATCTCAATAAAAAATTCGTGGTTGTCATTAACCATAATCTCTCAACCTCAAACTTCGAATCACGTTGAAATCTATTAAGCTGTAAATTATCTCAAAATATAAGATACTTATTAGTTTAAATGAATAATAAATCCATTTGATTAAATGATGCAAAACTAATTCTTATGGAAACAAACTCGTTAAAATACACATTCTGTTTTCAATCAAATCTTCATATATCACATACTATATCTTAGGAACATTTGAGAAATAAGAAAATTTAAGAAATCTTAGAATATTTAAGAAATCGAAATACTCTGAGAGGTAAAATAAATAAAAAAATTTAAAATATATTTATAAGAAGCTTAAATTTAATTTATTCATACAGGTATTCAAATGAGAAGAACACAAATTTAAAAAGTAACTAGATAGTAGAAATAAATAAATAAATGAATGAAAAGAATAAAATGTGTCAAATACTAAATTTGCGAACATTTATAAAAGTGAATTGCTTATTTTTTTATGTTAATTTTGCTTTCTGCATTCACATTTAATAAGTCATAAAATATTAAGTGTAAAAATAATTTGAATGAATATTTGTATTTAATACACTTTTCTTATTTATCTGTCTTATGAAATTAAAAAATACAGAATTATATTTATGACAGTTTTGTGTAAACTCATTCTACGATATAAAAAATTATGCGACGAAAATACACAGATAGGAGGCTTATACAATTAAGTAACATACAAATAAGTCTAAAAAAATAATTGATTTAAAGTTATACTTTCAGAAGCAAGCAATTCTGGCATATATCAAGTATTTCAGAAATTAAAACTTATTAAGCAACTTTAGAGCAGCTAAGGATATTTTTCATGTTCAACATCTATTTCGAAATAATAATTTAAGAGATATTACTTTAATAACACAGTGAAAGAAATATACTGATTGGGAATAGTGATATAGAAAATAAAATATCCCTTGCATGCTTCGAAACTGATCCAGTGTAATACACATAAATGATATGTTATCGATATATTTATTATCGGTTTGTTTGATCTTGCAATTTTTATCTATTGTGAATTTCCAGTCCAGTATTGCTTAGCTGGTATTCCAGAGTAGTATATAAAGTACATTTCTACATCTTTAATGCTCAATAAATATAGAAATAATTTTTTGAGATCAATATGTGTCATTTTCTTAGTCTCAAAATCATTTTACAATAAAAATTAAAACTTATTATTCAAAAATGCAAAAACGTGTTTAATGATGGGTGAATTATACGGAATTTTTAAACATAATCAACTTATTTTTCACCTTCTTCTATTAAAATTAAAGAAGCAAAAAGATAATTTATCCTTCAGTTTTTTTAATCTTAGATGTAATTTTAAAATCTTTAATCAAAAAGCAGAAGTTTCTAATTTTAATAAGGACGTGCTTGGGTTAAAGTTTCTTGTATTTCTAAAAGTTTTGAAGTTTAAATACAGATTACATTCTTACGAAATTTCATAAACTGCATTTAATAACAGTTTTAAAACATTATACAAAGATAAAGATTTTAAGGATTTTAAATGAAAATTTATAGTGTTTACTACTTTTTAAAATATATTGAATTAAGGATTTAAAGACCTTTTCTGTGTTGTTGTTCTTGAAAATGAAATGTTTTTCAATGAACTTGGATTTCGCGAATTTTGTTTCATTAAGAAGAATTTTTTGCAAAGGGAACTCAATTTGCTTTATCAATTCTATGAACTAAGTGAGACTGAACACTTTTTTATGTACTATATTGCCTTCTATTTTACTATATAAGCTAAATTGCGAGAACTTTAGCCTTTGTGTTGAGGGAAAATATAGACCAGTAATTTCCTTTATTTTTATGTTGATTTTTTGCAATTTTCTGAAATTTGAAATCTTTATTGTTAGGTAAATATTTTCTACCAAAAAAATGGATAAATTTTTAGAAATCATCTACAAATTGTTGAAAAAAGCAATAGATTGTTATTCTTCACTAGCAAGGAGATTTAAATAAATTTAAAATGGAAAACAAGGGCGCAACTTTTCCTTATGTGGAAATTCATAAACATTGGAGCTGTTCTGTCAAGCAATTGCACATCGGTATTATTTTTCTCATTTTAAATTAGCAAATAAATTGTGTACAATATGTCTGTAATTATTCAAATTTATTTAAATAATGTACTTTTTAATGTATAGTTCTCAAAAAAAATTTTTTTTAACTTCAATTGTTCTTTTCCATAAAAAAATAATTAGAACCTAATACAATTATATGTGCGGGAAGACTGTCTCCAAAATCGCGATTTTGACATTCGCGAATGATTGGGGGAACTTAATGATACTACAAACATAAATATTGTGTAATGCATACGGCCATTTCAAGGCCTCTAAGACATCAATTCAGTTAAAATTACATTAAGAACATTGAATAAAAAAGAGGTTGAACAGAAGAGTCAAGTGACTACCTCTGTCCCACGTCCGGCCTTCAACGGCAAAATACGAAAACATTATGATAAACAACAGCGGAATCAAACACTTGCTCACATGGGAGTGACTACCTCACTTCCTGACCTTCAACGGCAAAATACGAAAACAATAAGATAAACAACAGTGGAATCAAACACTTGCTCACATGGGAGATCAAACAGAATTAAACAATTGCACTGGAAGAATCTCAGTAAGAAGGAGAAAAAAAAGTTGGAGGGAAGAAAACGAGTTAAAAAACTACCATAGTTAAATGTGGTAGAGTACCACTACTATGGTAGACTACTAGGTACTCGGTAGTACTATGGTAGTTAAAAAACATAAATTAAATTTCTTGAAATTTTCAAATTATAATAAGCCTTTTTAAAGTCAAGATCGTGAATCGATGAGCATTTCCGTATTTTCGAGATTTCAGAAAATTTAAAATTATTATTAGCGGACCAACAGTGATTGGCAATAGTGGAACGTATGATGTCACAATTTGTAACCCTTTATTAGCATCCGATGCTATTTCTTTCAGACAAGCTAAAAATGTCGTGTCATCAGCCCTGAATTTTCTAGTCAACATTTGATAATCGTTTTTTTTAATGAAAGCTATATAATTGTAATTGTGCCTTTTTTAATTAATTTTCAATTTATTTCCATTTTTATATTTTATTTTTAATTTTAAAAGCTTTTTCATGACATTTCTTCAAAATTGTGGCAACACAGTTTAGCTTTTCTCTCGATAATAAAAATTTATTTTCTAAAATGATTGTGTATAATTATGCACTAATTGAGTTAAAAAAATATATTTACTGAGAAATATTATTAATAATGTGAATAAAATAACAGAAAACAATTTATGATAAAAATTAATGTCTAAATCAAAATAAGAGAAATTTCAAATGAGGAAAATTATGTCATTCAGCAACCAGATAAATGGGAATTACAATATTATTATGGATGCCTTTTTCATAAACAGTAACTTTTAAAGAACATTTGAAGAGAAAATGACGTCACTATTTAAAACATCGTATTTTTACTCATAACGGTATTAAGTACTATTCTGTTATCCCGTCAACCAATTTCGCCAAATTATACAAATCGCTAAAATAATAGCCAAATTATACATATTGACATAATTTTTATTTTAAATAACGAAAAAATAAATAATTAGTAGAATATTAATAAAAATATTAATAAAAAAGTCGAAATAAAAATCACTTAATGATATTTTAAACACATGAATCGCACTTAATGTCATTGAATGTGACATTCACGATCATCCATTATTGGTATTTAATCTTACAGTTTGGCGATAATTTTTTCGTCGATGGGATAACCTAGTAGTACCCGACATTACTTTTTTTTTAATAAAGCTATTTTTCTGTGAGTGCATATAAAATAAAATTTCTGGATTTTGCCGGCACTCATTTACAATTTTAACTGAAGATGTGCGAATATTTGCATGCAAAATTGTAACTGGCAAATTTGACATTTACTTTGTAAATATATTTATTATATATTGATTCATAAATGTAATTACTTTTTTTTTAAACCAAATCGATCGGGTCTTTTAAACCTTTCTTTGGTCGAATTCGACGGGATTCCATTCGTTTTATTGTTAAATTGCATTTCCTTTTACTCAGAGTCTATAAAAAAGCGTTTAAACTAAAGGAAAAATCCGTTTTTCATGAATCTAGTCAATGAAGAAGTAGCACGTTAAATTGTATCTCTTTATTATTCCGCAATTCCAATGTCTCAGAGAGAAATTGCTATTCAGTTGGGTATTTCACGCCGTTCTGTTTGCTATTATATTGATAAACACAAGAAAAATGAAGTTAGTTCATTGCAATCTAAACGGGGTCACCCTTCTAAAAAACGTCTATCGATTTTTTTTTCTAATCGGAGGCGAAACTGAATTCTGCAATGGTAGAATCTACATTCATCTTTTAGTCCATTTTTTTTCAATTTTTAGAAAAAAATACTTTTACATTACTAATAGTAATCCTAGCTATCTAAGTAGATATATTAGTGTTTAAATTATATTTCGTTGTCTGAAAGATAACGAATGATGTTGCTTGCGTACTCTTCAATAAATATTCATATGACAACAGGCTCAGGAAGAATTTTTAGAGATATTTAGAAATTATTGTGTTACAAAAAAAAAAAAAAAAAAAAAAAAAAAAAAAATTACATATATTACAACTTTTTAATGATTTTTGCTCTTTATCGCACATGATTCTTTTAGTAAAGTAATTTTTATTTTAAATTTATAAAGTGAAAATGTGTTTAAAAGAAGAGAATCGCAAATGGCGGCAAGGGAATTAAGCAAATAATATTTATTACGATTATTACTGAATGCCTAAATATAAATGAAGTAATATAGAGAAAATGCATCGACGTATACGAATATTGCTAGATGCAAATAACATCAAAAGTATCCTTCTATAATAATTTAAAAAAAAAAAAAAAAAAAAAAAAAAACTAGCCTTAAACAAATCTCCAGGAATGACTGTTGGAATGATGCTGATGTGTAAGGTTTCCGGAAATAACGTGTCCGGGTGGACCATACCTTCTATGAGTCGAATAGACCAATGAGGAAAGGACTCCGTCTATGCTTCGACCAATGAGGAGAGGGATGAATTCCAACATTGAGTGTACACTGTACACTGTTCAAAATCTGCTGCATTTTGTTGCAACGCACTCCACCGCTTGTAAATAATATCAGTACAAAAAACCCTGAACGGGTTAAAAGCTTGTGACGCAGCACTTTATCTTATATATCTAAGAATTTTAAATTTGGGACTTAAAACTAATGATATCAAAATTTATGTGACGCTATGCTATTAATTAATATATACATATATTAAAATTTATTCATTAAGATTTTATCAATTACATCTTTCATAAATTCAAAATATGAATCTTAAAAGATATGATATCAAAATTTAAGTGACGCCTTGACGAGGCTTTAAACAATGTTTTAAAATTCCATTTATTTATTTATTGTCTAAATAAATTTTCATATCTAAACAATACTTTTCATTTTCCAATACACTGTTAAATACATCACTTTCACTGAATATATATAATGCACTGAAATTTATTTATTTGAATAAATAGATTTATCTTTTGGGCTACGCTATCCAAAATCAAAAATAACATTTGAATACATATTTTTTGCGTCATTGTATCTATTTGCATCTATTTAACTTACTTTGTATACAATGACGCAAAAAATATTTATTCAAATGTTATTTTTGATTTTGGATAGCGTAGCCCAAAAGATAAATCTATTTATTCAAATAAATTAATTTCAGTGCATTATATATATTCAGTGAAAGTGATGTATTTAACAGTGTATTGGAAAATGAAAAGTATTGTTTAGATATGAAAATGTATTTAGACAATAAATAAATAAATGGAATTTTAAAACATTGTTTAAAGCCTCGTCAAGGCGTCACTTAAATTTTGATATCATATCTTTTAAGATTCATATTTTGAATTTATGAAAGATGTAATTGATAAAATCTTAATGAATAAATTTTAATATATGTATATATTAATTAATAGCATAGCGTCACATAAATTTTGATATCATTAGTTTTAAGTCCCAAATTTAAAATTCTTAGATATATAAGATAAAGTGCTGCGTCACAAGCTTTTAACCCGTTCAGGGTTTTTTGTACTGATATCAGTGCTTTTTTTAGGTTAGTAATAAAAAGATAAAAACAAAAAATTAAAGACTAATGCAAAGAATTCATTTTCATGATTTCTGATCACCTTTAATTATCCCTCCCCACCCACTTAAAAAAAGATATTTCATATTTTATTATTAATATATGCTGTGCTACTTGATTTCGTTAAAAACAACTCTGTAGTAAAGTACGTTAGTATAAGATAAGAAAGTAATGTACATTCAGCACTGTATTTCTAAGAAAGGATTTCATAATCTATGCTGTATGTATCATTTCTCATTTTAGTTAACTATGTTTATTCTTTACACATGATGATACATATACTGCAGATGGATTAAAATGATCAGGAATACAATATTCAGAATGTGCTGGAAAGTATTTCATAATCTATGCTGCGTGCATGATTCTTGTTAATTATGTTTCAACCTTTGTATAGGTTGGTAATATTGCAGATTGATTAAGACTATATCCGTTACAATATTCAGAATATGCTGGAAAGTGTTTAATAATCTATGGTGCACACAGGTTTTTCTTTCTTGTTAATTATGATTTGTTCTTTATATAGAGTGGTAAAATTACTGCAAATGGATTAAAATGATATGTTTACAATAATGAAAATGTGTTGGAAAGTGTTTCATAATCTATACTGTATGTGTAACTTTTCATTCTTGTTAGTTTATTTATTTTTTGCTGTTTGCACAAAACATATATAAACTAACAGGGGGGGGGGAGATTTGGATGGGAAGATTACTGTACAAAGATGAAACTGATAGGTTTAAAGCATTCAGAATAAAATGGAAAGTACAGTAGACTCCCTCAAATCCGCAACTCTCTAAAATCCGCACATACTTTATGGATGTAAACAATGAAACTTTCAGATTGGATATTTGGACAAAATGTGATTTTTTAAATTTTGTATCAATTCCATATATTTTTTAATTTTTAATTTTCTCAATAATACTCTATTCATGTTTTTTTTTTTTTTTTTTTTTTTTTTTTTTTTTTTTTTTTTTTCATGAAGGAAGAAAAATTAAAAAAAAAAAAAAAAAAAAAAAAAAAAAATCAAGATATTGCTGATATTACTGGTAATCACAATTTTCTTACCATATATATTTATGCATTAATCAAGATTTTTTGGTTACTAAGCCTGGCTAAACTTTAAAAAAAAATCCTTATTTTATGATTTTGATGTGAATTAGTAATGTACTTTTATGAGGCAAGTTCTGTTGAATAATTTTGGAAAAATATATTTAATTTTTATAATGAATATTTAATCATACACTATTGATCATTAACTTGATCTTTGCTTTTAATATTTTAATCATTTTGAAAATTATCTAAATTTTTATTATTTTAATTTATTACTTATTTTAACATTTTATTATATTGTAAGTATTCATTATAGCAGGGGTGCACAACCTTTGGCCCGCGGGCCACAATTATACCACTATTTTTATGCAGAATAATTTTCCTTATAGTAATTACAGAAACTTTACTATTAAAGAAAAGAAACTACACTTTTCAAATATTCTGGTGTCAACCGATTTTCTGGTAAAAAGGTTGTGCATCCCTGCATTATAGTCCTGAATGCACTATTAATTGCACTCAAATTACTGTTTAAAAAACGTAAACAAAGCAATGACCAGAAATCCGCAAAATTCTAAAATCCGCACAACCTCTGGTCCCAAGCTGTGCGGATTTGAGGGAGTCTACTGTATATAAACATGTTAAAGGAAAATTTTTTACTCTCGTTAATTATGCTTTGTTTTTTTGCACAGAATGGTAAAATTATTGTACATGAATGACAATAAGTTTACAATATTCAGAATGAGTCAGAAAATGCATCATAATCGATGCAGTATGCATGACTCTTCGTTCTTGTTAGTTATGTTTTGTGGGGTCATCAAGGCTTCTTGTTAGTTATGTAAGGGAGGGGGAGGAGTTTGTATCGGGTTTAAGATTTTATTAAAATTTCCATGCTCTAGTCTGTACGTATTTACATAATTTTTTTTTCTAAAAATCTTGATTTGGTTAGATAATTGTTTTTTTTTTTTTTTTCGGGTTTGAATCTCGATTCAGTTTGACTTGAATTGGAATTTTCAGGTTCTTGCAGAGTTGCATTTCAAGTACTAGTTTTCAATTCTGGTCAGTGGATGGGGACAAAAATTACTTTGTCTTTCTTGAACAGATTTTTATTTCCTAATTTTTTTATTTTACTTTTTTTTGGGGGGGGGGGATTAGATTGGGTTTCAGGTTATTCTGATCAGGTTTGAGATAGACTTCTATTGGAATTTCCATGATCTGGTCAATACATATCGACATAAATTGTTCTTTTTTTTCTAAAATCTCGATTTGATTAATTTTTTTTTTTTTTTTTTGGGGGGGGGGGGATTGAATCTGGTTTCGGATTGACTTCAAATGGAATTTTCAGGTTCTTGTTGAGTTGCATTTCAAGTATATTATTTTGTCGCAGATAAATTGGGTTACAATTGGAATTTTTATTTTTTTTAAGGGGGGGGGGGGAGGCAGGTAGTGTTTGAACTGGGTTTGGGATAGATTTCAATTGAAATTCTTGTCAGTGTATGTGGACAGAAATTATTTGGTCTTTCTTGGACAGACTTGTGTTTCCATTGTTTTTTCCTTTTCGGGTTTGGATTAGGTTTCATGATAACTTTCAGACTCTTGTCAGTGTGTATCGGCAGAAATAATTTTCTCTTTTCCGGATTAGGTTAAGGTTCGATGGAAATTTTTTTCAGGTTTCAATCAGGTTCAATTCAAATGGAATTTTCAAGTTCTGGTCAGGTTGCGCTTTAATGGAAAATATTTTGTCCTGTATAGATACTGGGCTCCGGTTGTATGGAATTTCCTTTTTCAGGTTCAGATTAGGTTTAAGATAGACTAATTGGAATTTCCAGATTTCTGATCACGCATATATATGGAAATTAAGTTTTCTTTCCCAAATCGAGATATGGTTGGATAATTTTTTTTTTTTTTTTTTTTTTTTTGGGGGGGGGGGGGTTGAATCTGCTTTCGGTTTGACTTCAAATGTAATTTTCAGGTTCTTGTTCAGTTGCATTTCAATGTATTTTATTTTGCAGCAGATAGATTGAGTTACTCTTGGAGGGATTTTTTTCTTTCCGGTTTTGGATTGTATAGGATAGATTTCAATAGGAATTTTTCGATTCTAGTCAATGTATGTCAATGGAAATTATTTTGTCTTTCTTGGACAAATTTATCTTTCCATTAAATTTTTGTTGGTTTAGAATGGGTTTCAGGATAACTTGTAGGTTCTTGTTGGCAGACTTGTATAAAACCAAAAACTTTCTGCAAATTAATTTAATGTTGGGTGTAATTCGCATTTTTTGCGCAATTCATGGTCATCATTCGTGTTTTTTATGCGATTTATGAATGTAATTTGCATTTTTGAGCAATTTATAAACATAATTCGCAAATTTTATGCGATTAATGAATGCATTTTACATTTTACATTATTTATGGACATAATTTGCTATTTTTATGCAATTCATAGACATAATTTACGTTTTTTCAGCTTTCTGTCGACGAAATTTGTGTTTTTTGATCAATTTATTGACGTTATTTGTGTTTTTATAGGATTTATGAATGTAATTTGCTTTTTTTACACAACTCTTGGACGTAATTCGCATTTTTTGCAATTTATGAATGTTATTCGTGTTTTTTTGCATGATTCATGGAAGTGATTCGCATTTTTTGAGTGATTTATGAACATAATTCATATTTTTATGCAATTCATGGACGTAATTTGCATTTTTTGAGCGATTCATGAATGTAATTCGCGTTTTTTATGCAAATCATGAATGCAAAATGCTATTCCCTATGTTTATGCGATTTATAGACGTAATTTGCATTTTAGCTTTCTGCTGCCAAAATTCGTGTCTTTTGAGCGATTTATGAACATAATTCCCATTTTACTACACGATTCATAGACATAATTTGTGTTTTTCATACAATTTCTGAACGTAATTCTCACTTTTTTAAACAATTCATGGACGTAATTCATGTTTTGAGCGATTTGTGGAACCAATTCATGTTTTTTATGCAATTTGCTTTTTTTGAGCGATTCATGGACATAATTCGCAATTTTTATGCAATTAATGAATGTAATTTACATTTTACATGATTTATGGGCATAATTTGTTATACTTATGCGATTCATGGACATAATTTGCATCTTTTGAGCTTTCTATCGACGAAATTTGCGTTTTTTGATCGATTTATTGACGTTATTTGTGTTTTTATAGGATTTATGAATGTAATTTGCTTTTTTCACCAATTCTTGGACGTAATTCGCATTTTTTGTAATTTATGAACGTCCTTAGTGTTTTTTTGCACGATTCATAGAAGTGATTCGCATTTTTTGAGTGATTTATGAATGTAATTCATGTATTCATGGACGTAATGTGTTTTTTGAGCGATTCATGAATGTAATTCGCGTTTTTTTATGCAATTCATGAATGCAAAACACTATTTGCTATTTTTATGCGATTTATAGACGTAATTTGCATTTCAGCTTTCTGCTGCCAAAATTCATGTTTTTTGAGCAATTTATGAACATAATTCCCATTTTACTACACGATTCATAGACACAATTTGTGTTTTTCATACAATTTCTGAACGTAATTCTTACTTTTTTAAACAATTCAAGGACGTAATTCACGTTTTGAGCGATTTGTGGACACAATTCATGTTTTTTATGCAATTCGATTTTTTTGAGCGATTCATGGACATAATTAACAATTTTTATGCGATTAATGAATGTAATTTACATTTTACTTGATTTATGGATGTAATTTGCTATATTTATGCAATTCGTAGACGTAATTTGCATTTTTTGAGATTTCTGTCGACGAAATTTGCGTTCTTTGATCGATTTATTGACATTATTTATGTTTTTATAGGATTTATGAATGTAATTCGCTTTTTTTACCAATTGCTGGACCTAATTCGCATTTTTTGTAATTTATGAATGTTATTAGTATTTTTTTGCATGATTCATGGAAGTGATTCGCAATTTATGATTGATTTATGAACATAATTTACGTTTCAGCTTTCTGCTGCCAAAATTCGTGTTTTTTGAGCAATTTATGAACATAATTCCCATTTTACTACACGATTCATAGACATAATTTGTGTTTTTCATACAATTTCTGAACGTAATTCTCACTTTTTTAAACAATTCATGGACGTAATTCAAGTTTTGAGCGATTTGTGGACCCAATTCATGTTTTTTTATGCAATTTGCTTTTTTTGAGCGATTCATGGACATAATTTAGCAATTTTTATGCGATTAATGAATGTAATTTACATTTTACATGATTTATGGACATAATTTGCTATACTTATGTGATTCGTAGGCATAATATGCATCTTTTGAGCTTTTTATCGACGAAATTTGCGTTTTTTGATCGATTTATTGACATTATTTGTGTTTTTATAGGATTTATGAATGTAATTCGCTTTTTTTACCAATTCTTGGACGTAATTCTCATTTTTTGCAATTTCTGAACGTTATTCGTGTTTTTTTGCACAATTCATGGAAGTGATTCGCATTTTTTGAGTGATTTATGAACGTAATTCACGTTTTTATGCAATTCATGGATGTAATTTGCATTTTTTGAGCGATTCATGAACGTAATTCACATTTTTTATGCAAGTCGCTATTTTTATGAGTTTTATATAGGTAATTTCCGTTTCAGCTTTTTGCTGCCAAAATTCGTGTTTTTTGAGCGATTTATGAACATAATTTGTGTTTTACTACACGATTCATAGACGTAATTTGCATTTTTCATACAATTTATGAATATAATTCTCGCTTTTTTACATGATTCATGGACGTAATTCACATTAAGCAATTTGTGGACGTAATTCCCATTTTTTATGCAATTTGCTTTTTTTTTAGCGATTCATGGATGTAGTTCACAAAAACACCCCCTTGGCTGTGCCACTGACAACAAAATCTTATGTTGGTGCAAGGAGTAATTTATTCATAGACATGAGAAAAAAGTTTGACAACAAACCAAAAAAAAGTACAATACAGGATTTTTACCTGGCATTCTCATAAAATTTTGAATACACCCTGCCTCCCCCCTCTAATTCATAAGTTTTCATACATTCTATATTATATTCCATATTAAGAAGGCGCCACTTGTCTAGTTTTTTTTTTAATCAGAACGCGTTATTAGCATTTTTCATTCAGGTAGAATTTATTTAGAATAGAATTGATAAAGAAAATGCACAAATTGAAAACCATTGAACAGACATGATAGAATCATTACGTATATTTCATGGTTTTAATAATCCACATGGATGTTTCTTGTTATGCCAATACAATCTTGCAATGTCTTAATATACAATGAATAAAGTCTGCAATAAAGTTAACCAGAGAATCTTGCAATGGATTTTTGCCGTCGCTTATTCAAATTTACTTAAGAAGAATAGAGTTAATGAAATGTTGTATAAATGTTACTTGTTAGCTTTATAGATTACTAGGTACTACTAGGTTAACCCGTCGACCAAAAAATTATCGCCAAACTATAAGATTAAATTCCAATAATGGATGATTGTGAATGTCACATTCAATGACATTAAATACAATTTGTATATTTAAAATGTCATTGATTTTTATTTCGACTTTTTATTAATATTTTACTAATTATTTGTTTTTTCATTATTTAAAAAAAAAAAAAAAAAAAAAAAAAAAAAAAATATGTGATTATGTATAATTTGGCGAAATTGGTCGACGGAATAACAGTAGTAGCGATTACTAAAATATTTCAAATTGAAATAATTTATGAAACTGAAAATGTTTTAGCCAACATTTCACTTAAGTTTAAAACAAGCAATATATAGAAATTGTAAAGTTTATCAAGTGTGTGTACTTTACAATTTCCATTGTTGGGACCAGACATTGCACAAATATGTGCTCATCTTTTGTTTACATTTTTAAAAAGAGTAATTTGAATGTAATAATGTACTAGAAATCATAATGAATGCTTATAATAGAGTATAATATAGTCAACTCTGTGAAATTCACAAAATGTATTATCTGCAAAACATGCTAAAATGCAAACATTGAAAAGTGTTTTAACACTTAAACTCAAAGATAACAGATATGCAATAATTTTATTTTCATGAAATGACAAATTTTAATAAAATAAACTGGGATTTAAGAAAATTCATGTATTTTGTACCCTGTATTTAAAAACAATACTTTAAGCAAGCCAGTAAGTTTCCGTTTATTAATTATGATTAATGCAAACCTATTCTTTGCTCAAGCAGCGAAAAAATAAAAAAAATAAACAATTTTACCTCTATATATTTTTTGTTTATCAAACAATACACATAAAAAGTTCCTTGGCGAAGGAGAATAAACTGCATTTCACCCAAAATTACTGACAACAAAACAAAATGCAGTCCAGATTTTTAACTGGCATTCTCGTAAAATTTTGAATATATCCTGCCTCCACACTGTAATCCATAAGTCTTCAAAAATACAAGCAAAAAACTTTATTGCAAAGTTACACATTCTGTATTAATTACTAATCCATTGCAAGATTCTCCGGTTAACTTTATTGCAGAGCTTATTCGTTGTATATTGACATTGCGAGATTCAATTGGCGTAACAAGAAACAACATGTGGATTATTAAAACCTGAAAATTACTTAATGATTCTATCTTGTCTGGTTTATATTTTTTAATTCGTGCATTTTCTATATCAATTTAATGGACATTATGTAAGAATATTACTACCTGAATGAAAAATGCTCCGTGTAACTTGCCGCGTTCGGGTTCGGATTCAAAACAAAACTAGACAAGTGGCGCCCCTAGGCGTATGAATACATGACTTTCCAACAACAAATAATTTAAAATAATTTTTGTTTGAAAACTTAAAAAAAAAATCATAAGTCGAAAGTATATTGAATATGTATAATTAAAAAATATTTTCCTATTTTAAAAAAGGATTCAAAATATTTTTTCCACAAAATGCAAAAATATCCAATGTAAGAAACGTAATATTTTCTTCTTACGAAAAATAAAGGCAAAATAAATAGAAATTTGATTTAGTATATATTTGTTGAATGTTTTAAAGCACATGATAAGATGTTTTTGTAGTTTAAAAAACATTTATTGCTTCGATTCGGGTGTTTTAACTGTGACCATAAGTACATAAGGTTTTTCACTCAGGCTCCGTCTGCTAACCCATAGAATAACATGTAATCCGCGAGCTAATATAGTCCAATTTTCCAAGACCAATATATAACAAACAAGAGTTTTCCTAGAAACAAGGCAAGTCTTATTACCTTTATCTTAAAGAGATTCATATTATATATAAGTTTTAATAAAATCTCCCAGCCCGTTTCCTAGATCTCATTATCAGGAACAAACACCATCGATTACAGTTTTAAAATGGTTATCGAGATCTAAAAATATACGGCACGTAGAAATGTAAAAATTATAGGATAGGATTAGACTGGGAATATAAGACTATATTAAAAAAATTGGACCATTCTGACCAATATTTGCTGAGTTATTAGAAGGCGGCTTTTCCGATTTTCTTTGATGTTGAGTTAGCTGTATATATGAAGTTCCGCATCTACCGTTATGACGATGGTAGGTTTAAAGCTGCGTCACTTGAAGGCTGCCGCCTTCTATGATCTGTATTTCAACCAATGAGAAAGATTTATTTCACGGCCAAGTAACCGTTTTCTATACAAGCAGGGGAGTGTGTTGCAACAAAATGCAGCAGACTTTTAACAGTGTATGGAAAATAAGGTATTGCGAAGCGATTCCATGGGGTATTGGCGAGCGCAGCAAGCACGGGTAATCTACAACTTGGAATCGCGAAGCGATTACGCGGGGGGTTAACGAGCGTAGCGAGCAGGGAGGCGGAGCCCCCCTAATCTCTTAAAACAAAATAATACTCCATTAAAAGACTTGTACTATTAATAGTATACCTGACTCGAAAGGGTTAAGGAGTAAGTGTTTCTAAGTGAAACGCTTCTTTTTTTAGGTTTTCGTTCATCTAACGAAACCCTATTCGTCTCTGTTTTCTGTCTGTCGGTCACAAAGTATGAACAGAAATACTATGCAAGGCACAACGTTCAAATTTTGGGTATTTACCGCTAAGTACCTCTTGTCACACAGCAAATCAAAAAAGTTTGAAAAATACTATTATTTTAATTAAAATACTTTTTATATCATTCTTTCATTTTTGTTGTTGTTCCTTTCTCTTCCAACTGTTGCCAAAGTTAAAATATATATAAAAAATATTATGTATCTAACATAAATTAATAGATTAAATAAATCACGTGAAAAACATGTATTTGTGTTTATTTTGGTAATTAATTCCAAAATTGTTTTAAAAAATTGTCTTAAATTCGTTCTCGATCTTTTTTTTCTCTCGAGTTTTGGATCACTCGAGATGACAGCTCATCTGCTATAAGTCTAAAAAACTCCAGACTATATCCAGAATTGCATATATATATATATATATATATATATTTTTTTTTTTTTTTTTTGCTACGGCAAACCATGTGAAATGGAAATATATATACATATATATATATATATATAAATATATATATATATATATATATATATATACAGTGTGATTAAAAAAAAAGATGGGGAAAATTTTAAGAGGTGATAGTACACACCCAAACAAACATTTTGTATCAAAGAATGCATGGTCGAAAACTAAACGTAAAAAAGTTAGAGGGCACCAAATGTTATGTTTTTATACGAGTCAAAAACACACAATGAACGATTAAGTTAAGTTATGAAAACAATTTTAATGTCATTTGATTACAATAAGAGCTCAAAACATTGATCGGCAGATGTTATGCACGCACTATAATGGCGAAGAACAGATTGGTGAATTTTCTGAAACACACCAGGCATATCGCGTACTTCCCCTACACAGCCGAAAGCTTGGAGACAAGTTCTTCCGCGGATTCAATGGGAGCCTCATACACAAGAGCCTTCAGCTGTCCCCACAAAAAATCGAGACATGAAAGATCTGTCGAGCGTGGTGGCCAAGCTAAAGGACCACATTGCCCAATCCATTTGTTTGGAAAGGTTACGTCCAGATAGTTTCGCACTTCTCGAGCGTTTTGAGCTGGTGCTCCATCTTGTTGAAACCACATTACCTGCCGGATATGTGCACGAACTTTTCAACATATCTGGTTGCACTTGTTGCAGAAACACGAGGTAGTGATTCCCATCAAGGTGTTTTGGCAGAAGATAAGGGTCGAGTAAGTGGTCGCCGATTATTCCAGTCCAAAAATTAATAGTAAAACGTTGCTGATGCGAATGATGGTAAAAAAATCTGCAACAAAATTGGAATATACATACGACAAATTTCTCACTTTACTGTAACATTGAAAGACAATGAATAACATTTTTGTGAATTGCATTAAAAAAAATATATATATATATATTTTAATAAATATAAAAATATATAAATATATATATATATATATACATATATATATATATATATATAAATATACATGTATATATATATATATATATATATATATATATATATATACATATATATATAAATATACATGATATATATATAAATATAAATATGATATATATGATAATATGTATGATATGAATATATGATATATATGATAATATGTATGATATGAATATATGATATATATGATAATATAAATATGATATATATATAAATATAAATATATATATATATATATATATATATATATTGGTAAGGGGGGTTTTAAATTTGCATCATGTTAAACGATAGATTGCTTCATATATTATTATCATACTGATGACAACAAAGAAGTTGGTCACAGATTTAGGTGATTTATTTTATAATAAGTTTATTGTCAACTTAATTGGCATTAATTGTTACAGAGTTTAACTTTGGTATTCAAATTTATTTCTCTTATAGGGAGTTTTATATATGTGCATATCAGAAGTACCATTTACACAGTGAAGTTTACGTTGATAAATGATCGGTAGATTGGTCTGACATTTTTTTTTAATTCAAAATTATTCGGCAAAATATATTTGCAGCAAAATTCAATCATATTTATCTTAATAACGAATAACGGGTTCTACATATACAGGATACAGTGCTACGTTAATGTAGTATTTTACCTACCTTGTATTTATACAGTGGTCAGATTGTTCGGTGGCTGTTTATAGTTAAGTTTCTTTTAATTTCTCATTTATAAATATAATTTGTTTGATGCGATACTTTCCTCACGCAAGTTTAGAACCTCTCTCTGTATCAGTTAATCTTAACCAGCATAGGAAGATATATCAACAGATTTTCTTTTGAAAAACTTCAGATAACTGTCATTATTCTGAAATCCTGTGTGCACTGTAAATAAATATATATATATATATATGTAAAGGTACCAAACATTTTCTAGGAAACTGGGATTACAAGAACTTTCCATGTAACGATAACAGGAAAAAACAATGTAACCGATTCTAAAACTTGAGTTTTTGTTGTTACCGTTACAGGAAAAGTTCTTGGAATCCCAGTTTCCTAGATAAAGTGTAGTACCTTTACAGATTTTTTTTACAGTATGGGAGAGAGGAGGTAAATAATTTACTAGCTTACTATGGACATATTTTTGGTATTATAAACAAAAGCGTGTGAGCATGCCACGCTGACGTGATCTTAATAGTGACAACAAACAGATTATTATTATTATTATTATTATCTTTTTATTGCAGCAAAAATTTTAATTTGTAAGTGTCACAATATTTTATTTTTTACACTATCGAATGGGAAGAGAAAATTACTTTCAAAACTAGTTATTTTGTTTCAAGCATGGATATTTCTCGTTTTATTATTATTATTATTATTCCACATTGTCTTATGCAGATAATTACCCAATCGTAAGTATGCTTTCTCAAAAAAAAAAAAAAAAAATAATAATAATAATAAAAATCCTTCATTTATTCCAGTTTAAATTCTGTAACACAACTAAAACGTCATGAATTAAATGCTCTTTAATTAAAATAAATAAAACACGAGTTTAAAACTTGTAATTAGAATACGCAGGGTTAACAGAATGAAAATTTCTGGTTCAAAAAGCAATTTCTTTGTAAATTAACTCACTGCATTAGGTCGATGCGAAAATATCGTTTTATTAAGTTTCAATACATTTTTGAATCAATAAATATTAACTATTATGTAAAATAATAATAACAATAATAATAAGTGTTGTTGATTGGAAAAGCAAATAATTTAAAAAAGGAAAATGTTACGATTTTCAAAGATAATAAAAAGAAATGGGATTCCGCTATATTTTAAAACCAGAAAAATCGGGTTAAATGCCTTAATATTTATAAACCTAGAATTCTCTACCAACCAATATAAATAATTTTGGATAACATGCGCCATTCAGTTATTCAAAGAAGTGTAGCAGTATTAAAATATTATGCGAAATGCATTTTTATTAGTAAATATTTAATCCATGTTCTATAACGGAAATCTATTTACACTACACTGTAAAAAAAATTCTGTAAACGTACTAAACATTTTCTAGGAAACTGGGATTCCAAGAACTTTTCATGTAACGATAACAGGAAAAATCCATGTAACTGATTCTAAAACTAGAATTTTTGCTGTAACCGTTACAGGAAAAGTTCTAGGAATCCCAGTTTCCTAGAAAAAGTTTAGTACCTCTACAGAATTTTTTTACAGTGTACTGTAAAGATAAAACTAAATAGTCTGAAAAAAAAATCTATAAAATTACTAACTTTTTTTGGTATAAAACTGGAATTCCTGGAACTTTTTATGGAACGGCAATTACAAAAATTCATGTAACAGATACATGTTTGCAATGTCAATTAAAAAATTCCGCAATGTAAATATGAACTGTTTTGGGAAAATGAGAAATGCCTAGAACTTCTATGTAACTGCATCTCGAGTAAAATATAAAGATAAAACTTTTGTAATATTACTGTAGTTTCAGTAAATTCTTGTGTAAAAGTACATATATCTGTAGTTTTACAAAACCTACACTGTTAAAAAAATTCAAGAGGTTACTAAAAATTTCTTAGTAAATTTGTATTCCACAGAATTTTTTAGTAGCCATTACAAACATTTTTTTTTTGCAAGTGAAACAAGCATTTCTTTTGTAAACTGAACAAAAGAAGTTTTTGTATAACTAACTTAAAACTTTTTAGTATGGGCCACCAAGCAAACTTTAGTAATAGCTCCAAAATTGTTTTTACTAACCATTACGTGTGCCCGAAGGGTAGGAGCTTCCTTTGAGCTGCATTCAGCGGGTAAAAAGACAGACATCTGAAACGGAAGATTTTCGGTAAAGCCGCAATAGATGGCAGCACCAAACATTGCTATCTACTCTATTTTGACATGTTTCTAAAGGGGAGGGGAAGTTCAAAGATCATTACCAATGGTAACTGCTACGACAGGACTTTCATAATCCCTTTATTTACACTCGGTGCACATTTGGCGTCGGCCAGCATCGAACCCAGGTCCTTTCAGCCTGGAGTTCGGCGCAATGACCACTAAGCTATCAAGACCACACAAAGTGAATTTTAGCAATAACTATTAAAAATGTAAAACTATTAACTCTATTCATTGCTAGCTTTTTTCTAGTTATTCTTACAGATTCCTTGTAACCGAGTTAGATTACTAAAAATTTCTTAGTAATTACAAGGATTACTAATTTTTTTTTTAGTAGATCGATCTTTTTTTACAGTGTAGTACTAAAGATTCCCATACTTTCTTGTACAGTGTGCGGATAAATTTTTATTAAGCATATAGATTTCCGTAACTTTACATTTGTAGAATTACAGATTCTTTTCTTTTAGAATTTTTATAAATACTTTATTAGAGAAAATTATATTTTCAGATAAACATTATTTAATTATTAAAAAAATAATAAAATGAATTGCTGCAATAAAAAATGTAAACTATTCCTAGTATATTTTACTAAAAACAATTAAATTGTTCTAATAAGTACACTAGAAAATTAGAGAGTTTTCAATAAATTTATTATTCCTTTTTTTCTTACATTTAATATCTTGAAAACATATATTCAATTATTTTCGAATCTAAATAAAGGATTTCTTCATGTTCTAAATATTTTTAACCCTGGAAGTTTAATAGTGGGAAATTAGTGTTCCGAGAAAAATACCTTTATCATGTATGACATAATGAATTTTTAAATTAAAAAATTTTGGGCGCCGCTGTCATTTATTATGTGTGAGAAATATTTAAATTTTAATTTCGGTAATTTTAAACTAATTAACCTGCTTTCCCCAGACAACAATAAATTTTCCTGAACGCACAAAATTTATCCCGTCACTGATTCATAACTGCTTACTTGGTCGTAATTTTTTTTTAAAGTGCTGCTTCCAACAACTATCGTTTTAAATACGTGCAAATTATTTTCATTTATTTAATAATTAAAATTAAAAAATTATTGGTCGTGAAATAATTTGAACTTTGAGCTAATAAAGAAATCATTTTATTTAGAAAAAATCCTAATGATTTGCAAAAGAATATATGGAATTGAATGATTAATAATTCTTTTTATTTATTTAAAGTAAACACTCTAATTTTTATATTTATTTAAAGTAAAGAATTTAATTTTAATATTTATTTAAAGTAAAGGTACTGTAAAAAAAACAAAACAAAACAAAACAAAAAAAAAAAAAAAAAAAAAAAAAAAAAACAATGTGCAAAGTTACTAAACTTTTCCTAGGAAACTCGGATTTCGAGAACTTTTTATGTAACGGCGACAGCAAAAATTTTGTTAACAGAACTGGTTACAGGAATTTTGTCTATGATTGTTAAATAAAAAGCTACAAGAATCCCAATTTCTTAAAAAATTTTTAGTAATTTTACAGATTTTTTTTAGTTGTCTAATAATTCTTCTAATGTTATACAATTCATCTTCAATTAAGAGTTCATTCTGGACTTGAAATTTCTAGATCCGGAAATCCTTCGGTATATGTATTTTCCTAAAAAAAAAAAAAAAAAAAAAAAAAAAAAAAAAAAAAAATCTTTACACGTTTGAACAAGATTTTTTAAAATAAAAAATAATGTTATTTGACGTTGAAATTTTCTCTATTCTCACAAACTCTTTTAATAAAAATATATTTTCATTCATGACTTCTTACTGCTCAAGGAAAGCACATAGTTAATGATTTTTACAGAAAAGATGGTATTCTAAATACAGTTTTTCTGAGAATAGCTCCAGAAAATCTGAAGAAGAGGACAAAATTCAGTTCTTCCATGCATGCATGCTTAATGGACATTTCTTTATAACCTTCTTATCCCTGACACAATAATACGAGGGAACACAAAATACGGTTAACTATTAATGTACACCATCTCCAAATATGTGTCAGTCTGTATGTTCTTCCTTATGATATTTACTCATTATATAAAAAAATCAGTATAGTTATCCCAGAAATTTGTATTATTTAAAAGATTATTAAAATCATATATCAATATTATAAAGGTCAAACGTATCTGTGCGTAACGCATACGCCATTTTGCCAATGGCAACACTAATGGCAAAATGCTATTGGCAAAATTGAAATTTAAATATTTTCTGTTATAAAACCCGGTGAATTTTACATTTATATTTACAAATTTTGATTTACATGTAGAAGAATATAAACAGTAAAATATCTCTTTCATCTAATAGCATTGAGACTTCAAGTTTTAAATCAAAATGATCAAATTAAAATGCCATTTTTTTAAAAGGTGAATGCATATACGTAATGTGCATTTATAAATTTTGATATGGTGAAAATGATGCCGGGTTTACCTATCACGGGAAAAAAATTCTATGACTGAGTCAAAGTTGAATACTATCATAAGAACCTTAATTGATAACTTTATCATAATAACAGATCTTCATTATTTTTCACTACTTACATGTACGATTAAAATTTAGTTATAACAGTTTCTGCAACTGAGTTTTATAGAAATAGTATTTTGTTATTTTAAAGTTAAATATCGTTTGTTTTAGAGTTAGTCTTACCAATATAAAATGCATTTTTTTACCTATACTAATAGGTTTATTATAAGTCAATGAAACAATTACTTCTTAAAAATTTTCTTTCGTCAAAATTTGACGGGTTCTACCTTGTTATTATAATACTTATACATCTAAGATTATCCATAATATTAACCAGTTCATAGCTATTCTTTATACAATGTGTATTATCAATGGTTTTTGCGAATGTATCTATTTGATGAAGAAAATTTATAAGACGTTTATTAGCTGTATTATTACACGCATTAATATCAATTGTAACAGTTCTAAATTTAATTGGATTCTGAAGAAATACAATAACTAGATAGGGATAATTAAAATTTTTAGACTTTGTTTATAATTTACAATAACTTCTAATTTTACGATTGTTTACAATTATGTCATCATTAGTTTTTTCCAAAGAGTTAGTAGAAGAAATACTGGATGTAAGCAGTTGATACTAGAATTTACATATAATTGCATTAGGAGATTTGCCCACTTAGGTGATTACAAATTTTTGATGCAATTTAACGATTTGTAGGAAAAAGATGCATTGTGTTAATATTAACCAGATGTGAAATATTATATTTTAAATCCTTAGTTAATTTATCAACATCCAAAATTTTCCATTGATATATATATATATATATATATATACATCACATGTATATTGTAGCCCGAAAATTCGTTAGCTTCTTTGCTTGGCAATAATGAAAAAAGAAGGTTCACGAACAGAGATTTTGGCTACCAACACACTAAGTTCATTAATAATTTTCACTTCGTCGGTTAGTGATTTCTTACGATGAATATATTTTGCTCGATGCATATTTAGTTAAGACTAACTCTCTGCTGTTCCAAACATAAAAAAGGGATAATTTTGCTTTTGAAAAGATCTACTTGATGGAGCAATTTTCATGATTTTTTTTTTCATTCCTCGGTAATTTCATTCTTTTAATAGAGAAAAAAGAAGCGATAACTCTAAAATCAACGGAAATTTGCGGACACCTGTGCTGTTCTTAAAATTTCCATGATATTAGGAAAGAATTTCTCAGAATAAATTGGCTTAATTCTGTTTAATTAAATTATACTACATGCAAGTATAAATCTATATATAAATAAAAGTGCTTCTGAAACAACTAATAATTTTTACTGAATAAAATTTCAAACACTCTTTATTCGGTTATTTTCTGAATAAATTTAATTTATTATACTAACTTATTCTTGTGAGTGACAGGCCATTCATCTTGAAATGATGTATCACTCTCGAATGTCATGAAATTCGGGTCATCATTAGCATTATTCTCCATAAATTAATATTGTGTGAACTGTGAGAAAAACTGCAAATATTCTACAAGTTACAATTAAAAATACACATATTTAAACTCAATAACTCATAACAACTCATAATTTTATACAACTCATAATTTTATACAACTCATAATTTTCTGCTGAAAGGTAACACAAGTGATTTTTTAAAATAAATTTTAAAGGTAAAATTTCTGTGAAATTAAATTTTTTTGCTATTTTTAAGCTTCTTTCCACCATATTAAATTAATTAAAATAATTTTATAAACTCTAAGCTTATAAAATATTAGACGAATATCTATTTACAAAAAAGAAAGTACTTTAGCATTGATTTCCAAGCTGGATTTGACAAACACCTCAAAAAAGATATTCACTGCACTGTAAAAAAAAAAAAAAAAAAAAAAAAAAAAAAAAAAAAAATTCAAGAGGTTACTAAAAATTTTTTAGTAAATTTGTATTCCACAGGATTTTTTAGTAACAATTACAAACTTTTTTTTTTTTTTTTTTTTTTTTTTTTGCAAGTTAAACAAGCATTTCTTTTGTAAACTGAACAAAAGAGTTTTTTATATAACTAATTTAAAAAATTTTAGTATGAGCCACCAAGCAAATTTTAGTAATAGCTGCAAAATTATTTTTAATAACCATTACGTGCGCCCGAAGGGCAGGAGATACCTTCGAGCTGCATCCAGACTTCTGAAGCGGAAGATTTTCGGCAAAACTGCAATAGATGGCAGCACCAACCATTGCTAACTGTTCCGACAGGATTTTCATAATCCCTTTACTAACGAGTACTTACACTACATACATTCGGGGCGTATTTGGCGGTGGCCAGTACCGAACCCGGGACCTTTTAGCCTGGAGTCCGTTGCTATAACCACTATGCTATCAAGGCCACACCAAGTGCGTTTTAGTAATAGTTATTAAAAATATAAAACTATTAACTCTCTTCGTTGCTAACTTTTTTCTAATAATTCTTACAGATTTTCTTGTAACCGACTAAGATTACTAAAAATTTTTTAGTAATTACAAGGATCACTAAAGTTTTTTTAGTAGATCGACCCCTTTTTTTTACAGTGTGGTTTCGAGTATCATTTAGTATATATTCTAGTCATACCTATAAGAGCAATGTATTTATTAGAAGCAGGAAGTGGAATCTATTTACAAAATGTAAATACTGCTATAGTGTAGGGAAATACGAGTGTAAAAAAAGAAATAAATGAAAGTTAAATGAAAATTTTTAATCAATCTAATAAAAACAATATGTAGAAAATGAGCATATTTTAAAATAAGAAAATTAGGTTATAATTTTGTATGAAAAAATAAAAATTAATCTAATATATTTTATAAAAAATTACATCTTTACGAAGTTTTGAAATAACTATCCTGAATCTGAAATACTAATACATAAAATATGCCATAAGCAGATAAATAAAAAAATAAACCAGCATACAAAAATGTCTCAAATCACTTGACTCTCCATACACAAATTCGTTTAGATAAAAAACTTCAGTTTAGAAACAACGTCATAAATTGCTACAATTTCGTTTATATTTATGATAATAGTTAGAAATTTATATTTTCTTAGAATTTTAATTATACAGAAAAATTCATATAAATATCTCTAAACAAATTTCCTTCTTAAGTAGACTTTTTCTTTCTTTCTTATATAAAATATTTGCCTTGTTACATAAAGTATTTATAAAATTGTTAAGTTAAAAAACGAGTTTAAAGAATACACTTAACCTTTTGTGATTCAATTTTCCAGTACATGAAACACACAATATGTTTCACGAACATGAAACACACAACATGAAACACACAATCTACAACTACACTAGAAGTGTGCTGTAGTTTTCGGTTATGACATCTGGAAAAAGAAAAAAAAAAGATTTTTCTTATTTTAAAATAATTATGTACGTAAACTCCGGAGTCATTCAGTCAATTAAACGTCTTAGCAATGAAAGTTACCTGCGCCGGAAATGGTTGAAATAATCACCAATAAGTTTTTTAAAAAATCTCCCAGATTTTTTAAATGGATAGAAGAAAAGATTTCTCTAGATTCTTTGCGAAGAAAAATATGTCATATTTTTAACGTTAAATAGTTTTTGCACCGAAATATTTGAATACTTTAAAATTAAATTTATTGTTAAAAAAATATATTCAGACATATTTTTCTATTGAAATGTGTTTAGAAATGTTACATATTTAGCTATTTTAAGATGTGGCAAAATTAGATATGGCTTATAATATATTTTCCGAATTAATTAATTTGTTGTATAATTTAAATTCCAGGATCTGCGAAATATGACTAAATTATCAATGTCAAATTATTTTTGCACGCAAATATTTGATTATTTTAAAATATTATTTCTTGTTAAAAATGATATATAAATATATTTTCTCATTGAAACGTTTTTGAAATTGTTACAATTTTAACTTGTTAAGGTCTGTCACCATTTGGTAAAAACGGCTGATAGTATAGTTTCCAAATTAATTAATTTATCATGGTAAAATTTAAAATAAATCCAGGTGCTGCAAAATTAATTTCTTTCTTAGATTTATAAAAATTAATCTAATGATAACAAAAAAATTTGATTGAACATATTAAGTTTAAGCAGAATATAAGAATGTGGGTACTAGCTAAATCCTCGAATAAAAGCGGAAAGTCTACTTTTTGCAGGCAGACAGTCAGAGCAGGAATGATACAAAAGTGACAATCGCAAATTCTTTTGTTAAATTTGTTACCATTATGTATTTGGATAAAGATCATGAATCGTTAGAATTTCGTTGATAAGAATATTTGTCAGTTTTGAACATAAGCAAAACCATCATAATTTAGAATCACTAGGAATCAGCCAAATAAAATCGTTTCTCAACAATTTTAACAGCCCTATGCGAACATAAATAATTGTTCAAAATTATACGAAGAAGCTTCTGCTTCGCTCGCTATTATTCCCAGACAAATAATTGCCGAAAAAAACCATGTAGCATCATTTCGGGGCAATTTTGAGCCACGTTTTCGTTCTCCCACTTCTATTTCCATTATTAAAAAATATTTTTCAAGATCCTTCATTTACAAGATTTTTCAATATCGAAATTAAGTTGTAAACATTTAATATGAAACTAGTAAACTCTGTGATTTGAAAAATAAAATTGCTTGTTTTTTCTCTATTTTTTAACAATTTTTAATGTTTTGGAACAAAAATAGTAACTGCTGGAATATTCTTTGATTCATTTACTTAGTTACATGTAAAATAAATACATTTCATATGTACATAAATACATTTTTATTTAATATCTGTCGCAATAGCATCTGCTAATGAATTAAAACTGTAAACTTGGTAAACATTTTCTTAATCATTTAAACACAATAAAACAATTGTTAACATTAAAGAAATGAGAAACACTTTTTGGTGATGCTATCCTGAACAACTGGAACAAAAATAGTCTTTATAAAAAAGACTAGACTTTTTTTATAAAGACTAGGCCCCCCCTGCTCTTTATAAAAAAGAATATCTACCTTCATACTTTTACACAAAGAAGAAGCCAAGAAAAACGTTACAATTATTCATAAAAATGGGAATATATACCGGGTGTCCCAAAAATGACTGATGGATTTTAAAATTCTATAACTTGCAAACGGTGACAGCTATTTAAAAAATTTTTGCAGGAGAGTTAAGTACAATGTCAGGAGTTTTTTTACTGTAATTTTTTATTTTAGTTCGTATATCAAACAATAGGTGGCGCTGACGGCGATTGAAGGCCAGGTATAATACATAAGTAGTAATCAAATTTACTCTAATTTCGTTTTTTTTTGGGGGGGGGGGGGTCTTTTTTCTCCTCTAAAAAGTATAATGTTTTTTCTTTTACTTTATCGTACATCCTAACTAATTTATGTCTTTTTTTATTTTTTTCTCAACCAACACCTGAAGACATAAGGGAAAATATAGAAAAATCCCAGCATTTTTATTTAACTAAATAAAACAATGCTGTAAACAATAAATGGGAATCTCATTTTTAATGAAACTAAATGAACTTGTTTTTGTACATTTATCACCATAGAAAAGTTTCAAAGAAATCAACATGAATGAAGTACATTAGCCTCAAAACTCCATGAAAACTTTTATTTTCTTTTGGATTAATAAAGAAACGAGAAATAATGTACCATGATTTAGTCCAGTTGATGATAATAAAATACCGGGTGATGCAGAAGTTTCGGGAGTTTTGAAAAGTTAATAATTAGGAAACGATGTATAATACAAAGGTTCTGTTTTCAGATATATGCTCAGAAACATGTGGGATTTTTGTTTAGAATGAATGTTTTTAAATATATAGTTACCATTTTTAGCAACAGGTGGCGCTGTTGTATAAGACTGAATGTACCTATATCATGCGTTATATAGACATATGAGTTCATTGCAAAACTTCTTTTCTATGATATTGATGAGATTTCGTTTTAAGGGTGGTTTATGTTCAAACATTTTTTGTAAGTTAAATGAAATTGCATTGTAAGGGAAATTTGATAAAAAACTTCATGAGCAACTGCAGTGTTTAGACATTGTCTAGACTATGTTTAGACACATCTTTGCATGTCGAGTTGTTTTCATATCGTACAATACGTCAAGTTAAAACTGCAAAAGAATCGATGGCCATTGCAAATGTGAAATGCTATGGTAAGCAAGGTTTGGGAAAAATGCTCATTGGAAGATCGTAATAGAAACAAGAGATCCCAAATGTCTGTTACAATCGTAAATTAGGTAGGATACTATGCCAATACTCTGTAGAAATCACCAGTTCATGGTGAGTGCAGTAAACTTGTGATATCACAATGAACTGAAATTTCTTCTGGAATTTCTTTCTGCTCTGAGGATATTGTGCACGCTGTTTTGCATCGGCTCACGGCGGTATTTATAAGCCATGAGCGTCATGATTAAACTTTGTAACCCTTGGACACTAATTCGTTCTTTCAAATGAGCTGTATCATACTATAAAAACAATACTATCAATTTTAGCGCCACCTGCTGTCAAAAAGTGCAACTAACATAATATGTTTTTTTCATCGAAAAAACAAATCCCACATGTTTCTCAGCATTTCTATGAAAACCGCATACTTGTATTGTTTATGATTTTCTAATTATCAGCATTTCAAAAGTCCCGGGACTTCTGGATCACCCGGTATGTTTTACAGTTTAATGACGACAGGGTAGCTCTTATAATAATTATATTATTAGAATACTTATCTCAAAGTTTTTGCTGGATTTTATCTTAAATCTAAATTTATATGCAAATGAAAATATTCAAGTGTTATATGTCTTCAACGTATTCAACATAGAATATTCGTCATAATATAATTAATATATTTTCTTGTTTACTTTATTATAATAAAATTTATAGTAATCTATCTGAAATGTTACTTCAGACAATGTGTATTATTCTAAATTATAATTATATATTTTTGTTGTGGAACTTTGTGGTTGCAAAAATTATTAATATGTAAATGATATTCGAATTTCTTCATTTTATATTTTAGTATTTATCTCTGAACATAGAAAATCGATTTTTTAGATAAAAAATTTTATTTTAGGAGAAAGTTTACATTCACAATATTTTTTGTTATTTTTAAAAATTTGGTTCAAATTTTGATTTCGCTGCATTTTATTAATATATATATATATATATATATATATATATATATATATATATATATACAGTGGCGTTCAAATGTTTTCGGTCAGTTAGTTTCTTTGATTTATTTACCAGAAGGTATGAGCGAAGAAGAAGCACAATTGCTTCAAAAGTTTGGAATATGTGAATGACCTCTGATCGCGTAATAATTTTGTTTGGATACTGTGGACGCTTCATGCAAAGGGGTAGAATTCGAAGTTCGCGTGTGTAAAAGTTTACGGCCAATCATCATTCCTCAGTTTCTTTTTTATCGGTAAAGTGTTTTTGCCTCGCGTTTGTGAATGAATCAACGTGAATAGCATTGTTTAAATTCAAAATTAATAAGTTCAGCAAATATTGTCCGTAAATGAGTGATAAATTTGTCACTAAAGGCTAATCTTCTCCAGGTATTGCGGTAAAGTTATAAATCGGTAAAATTGACTGTAAACGATATTTAAAAATTATATAAAGATATCCGAGGCCTTCAGGACATTGTGAGGTCCAGAAGATCTGAAAAAAAATACTATTCTCGTCGACAAAATTAGCAGGAGAAAAACGATTGATGACCCGCATAAAAATTCCTTTGCAATATATGGCTATATACAAAATGAAAATATTGTTGAAATCAGTCGGTCTACAGTGTCAAGATGCTGACGTGATAGAGCACTTTGTAGAAGTGTCGGTGTTCCAAAATCTGTCGTAGGTAAAAAAAAATATAAACGCACCGACTGGCGTTTTTCAAAACACATAATGTCTGGTATAGTAAAAACTGGACAAAAGTACTATATTTCCATTAATAGAATTTGAACCTTTTTGGGAGTAAATTCAGACACTACGTCCGATGATCTAACAACAAAAAAAACGATGAAGCATGGCGAAGGACACGTTATAATGCGGGGAGTACTTTCTTCAAAAATTGTCGGTCCGTTATTTAAAATCCATGGCAAGATGAAAGATGCAATATATAAGGATATCTTGCAAGATTATATTGTGCCTTATTAGAGGAAAATTTTGGTCGCAACAATTTGTTTTAACATGATAACAACATATGCAAGCCTTGGAGAGCAATGGTTATTGCACAAAACATACATGGACTATCTTTCACCGTTGATTGTATGAATGTCACTTTACTGCGTCGTAGAACTTATTTCAATAGGTAATAAAATACTAATACTATAAAATACTAATTATAAATGTTGTTGATCGCTGTATTTTTCTATTACAATACATTTTTTAAAAAAAACTCGCGAAGGTGACCGGAAACTTTTGAGAACATGCGTTTTCCTTTCTGCTTAATTTTGTCAATTAAATTTATTGATATTTACATATTATTCCACAAGTAAGTTCCTAACTATTATTTCAATAAAATGTATAAGTAACACTTTGAGATTCATCTTCATATGGGTATAGTGACAAATTAACTGAAAAAGTTTTGGTGGCCGGAAACGTTTGACCGCCACTGTATATTCATTTTGAAAAATAACTTTTTACTTCATATCTAATTATTTTTTTAATGTTAAAAAAATATTTTTTCTATATCATTACTACTTTTTAAATTATTAATATTTTTGTATTTTTATTTTAAATTTTCCAATGTATATTATACAAGTCTGCGCATAGATTTTTAGACACAAATAATATTACATTTCATATATTTTTGTACTGTTAAATATAGTGTAAAATTGTAAAATATAACGTACTTTAATAGACTTTCTTTTTTATGTAACAAAACACCCGAAGACTAATTCCGTACACAGATTTATTTCATATATAGTAAAAAACATATGCAAAAAATTTAAAATCTTTATCTCAAATACAAAAGAAAAGCATTATCATTTTCATAACATGAATATAAATAAAATATGAACACGGAGAAAATGTTTTAATTTGTATCTTGATTTGTGCAGATTATATTAGCAAAATTTACAATATATTAAGATTATACGTAATAGGTAAACATGAAGTGTCAAAATATTCACATTTAAACGAGCTTTTGTTTGTTAAAAAAATTGAACCACCTTTGATGCAAACTTTCACATTAATCATTCTCACTATATCTTTATTGCACTTAATGTCCGAGAAATCTTCATGTTATTAATAGTCTTCAAACACAATCATCAGTAATTATGAAACAAACATACTCATTTTTATTTTGATTTATCATAATCAAGAAATATATTGGTTAATAAATAGATCTTTCATTCTTTTATATCATAAAGAGTCTATCTATAATTACATAGTATTTTTAGACATAAAATATTAATGAATTTTTCACGACAGAAGTGTATTAATATCGTAATATCTTTCTCATTTTCAATTTGTTAACCTTTCACTTTCATTTTTGAACTATAAATGATTTACTGTTTATAGCTTGATGTTAAATAGACTATTTGTATTTTCCCCCCTTTTTTAACACACTATATGTAACTGGATTATTACCTACCTAATATTATTTTGCATGTTATTGTAAATCAACATTATTGAGATTGAACGTTATTGGTATTTTTTATAAACAGTATTATTATTTTACGGAATATATTTGTAAAGTTTTCTTGTACATACATCTTTGTCTGCAAATGAATTTTACTCATTTTCAAATAGCAAAAAACAATTCATTATGTCTCTCTGCGTTGTTCCGACCAGGCTCTTCGCTAAAATATTTGATATTCTGTATCCTAAAACATTTCCTGTTTCTTATGAGTTTGTTAGTTTTTGCAGGTTGTCTTACATTTGTAATTTTTTTATTATGATTTGTTTTTATCAACGGCACCTGCCTGGCGATCTTTTGAATATAATTATAAATAAAAAATATTGATTAAAAAAAATATTGATACAAAGCTTTTTTTTTATTTTTATGATTGATTTTGTTTTGAACAATTCCTTTGCAAAGTAATGTTATACAAATATCTTCCTTTGTAAATGAACGTTATTAATTTTAAAAGGATTAGATAAATTTAATTATGCCTTTGCTTTTTTTGCTGTACCTATGCTCTTCACTAAAATATATAATTAAAATAGTATATTGATAATTTTGCTTTTAAAACATGATTAATATATCCCGTATTATTACTAAAATGATCCATTGTAAAAGTCAACATTATTATTCACATTTCTTCTTTTTATATTATATAAAGCCGTTTGCACTCATACCATTTTATGCCATATGTTTATTTAAAGAAAAATAATTAAAGATATACTTTTTTGTGTTATGATGATATTTGTATGTTTTTATAAACTAAACAAAGTGATCGAACAGCATTTTTGTGAGAAAGTGAAAATGTCTGAAAAATACGAAATAAAAACTGTTTTAGTAATTCAGGGAAAAAAAATTCAACATGAAAAGATTGTTATATAAAAATTAAATGTTATTATCATTATCGTTAAAATATTATTAAAATTGTGGAATTTATTATTTAACCTTTAAGTTTTTATATTACATCTGATACAAAATATCTTCAACTCTCCTGTTTCGTGCTATTAATTTAGATTTTCTTTGCCTTCCTCATACACAATTGATGTCTCAATACACTCCATAAGTAAAGTGCATTTGTTTGTTTATATTGATGAGAAGAAAGATATATCTAAAACAATAAATATCTCTCTTATTTTAACTACATCTTAGATGAAGGCTTCTGTTTCTGTACAATTACATCTGTACGAAACATACAAACTCATCTTCATCAATGCTATAATCTCGCAAAATTATCCAATCTTTAATTCACTTCTCGGTTTACTTTAATTCCTTTCTCTCTTCAGGGATTAATTATAGTTATTAAAATGAATTATATTCACTATGGCATTATTTTTGTCACTCGCTTTTCAATTATGTAAAATTTAATACACTCATATCGTTTTTTTAATTACTTTTATTAATAAGAAAACATGTTTTTGTATGTGTTCTAATAATGATGTTTATATTATTTTAAGCTACGCACTGAAATTATAAATTATTATTTTTTAAATACTTTTAATATTTTCTATTTTTGAATGTACTCTTTTACCTTCGAAAACTATTGAGCAATAACATTTCTATTATCGTTATACATACCCAGGTAAAAAAATCAGCAAAATCCTTTAAAAAATAAGATTTTAAAGGGATTTCGAACATTTCTACCGGGATTTTGAAGGCAAATTAAAAGTGCAGGTTTATTTAAGGGAATTTACTGTTTATTAAAAGATTTTATGCAGGCTTTTATCTGACCTCCAAATTACTAATCGGGTATTTTGAAGGGAAATAAAAACTGAAATAAAATGCACAGATTTTTAAAGGTTGTATAAAGGCTTTTATCAGCAAGTTAAAGGCTTTCATTTAACCTTTAGTGACTTAGCTTATGTTTGATAAGTATATTTCAGGTGTTTTGAAGGAAAATACAGCCTTCAATTTACCTTCATTGACTTAGGTAATTTTTGATAAGTGTACTTCAAGTATTTTGAAGAAAAATATAGCCTCCAATTTACCTTTAGTGACTTAATAACTTTAGTGAATATTTACAATCTCTTAGTTCAAGCCTTCGTTTGGTTACGTGCGGACGTGTCCCAGAAACGGGGTTCAAGATACAAGAATAGGCGCGATCCACGGCCCGCGCGACGGGACCATTCTATTGATATAGATGCGATAATATCCCAGCTACATTTTAGGGTAAGTTACATGTTTTAGGACAATTATTAATAAAACTATAAGCAGTTGATTAGCACATCCTTTGACATTTAATTCTGTCGGTCCTTGCAGATATTAAGATCCAAATTTCTAAATATTTAATAGCTTAAACTCTTAATTAAAAATTATCAACTCATTTAAGAATCATCTCCATAGTCTAATTTTCAATCAAGATTAGTTTATAAAAATTTTCTCATAAAAATTCTCGCATTAATTAAAGTTTCATTATTATTTCTTCCAAATTAATCTATAACCAAGTGTTCGAATTCAAGCTAAATAACGCTAAGTTCAGCCTAATGGGGATAAGTATTAAGATATATTCCCCAAGATAGCGTCCCGTTCACCCCTGCCGGCAGCAAGTCAGACCCAGTAGCGACCACGGGGAATTTCTGACCTTTGATAAAATAACAAGATACTAAAATCTCGAGACAATACACCAACCTCAAATGTATCCAGTAATTATATATTGTAATTATATGCATTTATATAAAAAACTTTAACTATTTTCCCCATTTTTTATGTTTTAATTTCTAAACTTAGATTATTTTTCGACCTTTATCTTCCTTTTTTTCGCAAAAATGTTTTTTTTTTTTTTTTTTTTTTAACTTGGAAATTGATTATTTATATAAAATTAACGATTTTAATTAATTTTGCTTAAAATTATTTATTTTAGTACGGCATTTTTGTTTTTAGCGGTGGTCGGCATGATTACGCCGTATCCACCGTACTATCCACCCAGCCGTAAAACACTAACTTCTAATTATCTCATTAATTAATTAAAATTTATTCTGTTTCGTTGGTTTCCTACACCTACTACTTCAAAATTGGGTGGGATGAGGGATTGTTGTTTATGTTGAGTACAACTGAAAAATGTGCAATTTAAACATTTGTTTTCAAACATATGCAGGTTTTTTACCTTCAAGAAACCTTAATTCCAAATACCTGCAAAATACCTGAATATTTTACTTTCAGGGAATATGCAGTTTTTTTTACCTTCAAGAAACCTTAGTACCAAATACCGGCATTTACCTGAATTTTTTAAAGTTTTTTTGCTGAGTTTTTTACACCCCCTTTTCATAGCAAACAATTACCATAATTAGGATTATATATAATATAAAATAGATATCAATGCCGATATGGATGAACAGAAATCAATATCTGATGCAAGAAATATCAGTTTAGTTTTACAGTTTCATTCATGTTACGAAACCTTATTTATCCCTGTCCTCTGTCTGTCTGTCACAGAATCACTACAAAAAACAATAGAAGTCGGAGAGTAAAAATTTTGTGTATTCACACTTACCTCTACATATACCTATTGTCACAGAACAATTCAGAAAATTTTGAAAAAAGACTATTACTTTAATTAAACAATATTTTTAATATCATAAGTTCATTTGTTTGTTGTTTTTTTCTTCTAATTATTTCACACATGTTTATATATATATATACCGGGTGTCCCAAAAATGACTGATGGATTTTAAAATTCAATAACTTGCAAACGGTGACAGCTATTTAAAAATTTTTGCAGGAGGGTTATGTATAATGTCAGGAGTTTTTTTACCGTATTTTTTATTTTAGTTCGCATCTCAAACAATAGGTGGCGCTCACAGCGATTGAAGGCCAGGTGATCAGTGCTGAGTGAAGCGTCGATCTGACCTTTAATTGCCGTCAGGGTCACCTATTTTTTGGGATGCGAACTAAAATAAAAATTTACGGTAAAAAAACTCCTGACATTATACATAACCCTCCTGCAAAAAAAAAAAAAAAAATAAATAAATAAAAAAAAAAAATAAATAGCTGTCACCGTTTGCAAGTTATTGAATTTTAAAATCCATCAGTCATTTTTGGGACACCCGGTATATATATATAGTATGCATGCAACATAAACTAACGAATTCAATAAATCACTTGAAAAAAGGCGCCTTTTTGTTTTCATTTTATCATATTACATCATATTTATTATTTATTTTGACACGTGATGTGAATTATATATATATATATTAACTTCATTTTCATTTAAATTAATAGCCGCATCTGGTGACTAGTTTGGTCTTCCTTAAATTTATGCTAAGATTTGATATATTTTTCTTTTATTTAAAATATTATTCTTGCGTACCTTCAATAAATCTGCAGCTTCTGATAGAGGAATCAACAAATCTATGCAATAAAGTAGCATGCGTAGCATTTAGGAGAAGAATTCAGTATTCTGTTGTCTATTGTAGTTGGCGCGATTGACGAAGAAATCCGAAAAAGTGCCGAAAATCCGTTTAGTAAACTCTTTCAAGATTTCGGATTGAGAATGTATCAACAGTTTTTGAAGGTGTGTTATTAAACCAAACAATCTGTGCGTTCAACAATCACACTTATCCCCTTTTTTTTAAATCTACATTTTTAATGTTTGAATGAATTTAATAAATAAATAATGTGTAGAAATAATTGTTGGTCTTACAATATAATAATGGTAGATGGAGTACCCCTAATATACTGTAAAAGGAGCATTAATAAACCCTAAATAAACAGTAATATACCGTGTTATAAATGAAAATGCAGGCATATACCACATATTACTACCTATCGATATATTAATGCTTTTTTTTCAGTTTATTATTGTTATATAACCGTGTAGATGTTGTCATTACTGTAGGATGCTGGCATTCTATCTGAAAGTATAATTATAGTTGTAATTAAAACTATTCCAAGCCACTTCTATATAATACATTTATTTTCATCAATAAAGAATTACCATTCTTATAGTCTTTACACTACGAAGTAGATATAAAGTTTATTTTGGTCAGCAGGAAAAAAATGCGAGTCAAAAAATGTCAGTCTGTTTTTGCTTTTTTAAATCCTTCATGATTTCTTCTATTCCAATATTATTTCACTCGTCCAAAACATGCATGAATCTACAATGTCGTAACATTATCAAACAATTTATTTACTTCTTGAATTATAAATTTAGCGGTAAAAATGCTTTATTTTTCTATCTACTTTGTTCAAAACAATATGTTTAGATTTTAATACAGAAGTAGAAGCTTTCATACTTGGAAAAATGTGCTTCAATTATTTATTGGAATGTTTTTGCTGTTTCTTTAAAGGATTTTGCATTGCGTACATTTTAATGAAATAAAAAAATAAATTACATAAAAGTGAATTTGCATGTCTTTATTGAGTATAAAAAATGGGATTTTAAAAGTATTCCCGGAAATTTAATTATTTAAAAAAATAGTTTAACCTTTTATCTAACGAATTATGAATTCATGAAAATTTTACATTCTAAATCATTTTACGTAAATTGTTTAAACTAAATTAAAAGACTTACATAATCATTTAATAAATTTTTGAAGGAGAAAAGGATTTTGAAGGATTAAATAAATTTAAATTTACAGGGATTTTACACAATATTTATAACCACACTCGAATCTTTTATTTTAAATTATTTGCTTTTTCTGCATCATCTGTATTTTCACATCCTTCTATTAAAATTAAAGAAGTAAAAAATGTAGTTTATCATTCAGGTTTTTAAATCTTAGAAGCAATTTGAAACTTTTTATTCAAGAGGCATCTGTTTCTAACCTTAATGAGGGCGTGCATGGATTAAAGTTTCTGGTGTTTCTAAAAGTTTCTAAATTTGAAATAAAATTATATTTCTTGAGAAGTTTTACAAACTGCCTTTGATACTTCAATTGAATTTAGAACATGTTTTAAAAAATAAAAAATTATGCTTAACGAATAATGCGAAGTGTTTAGACAACATCGTCATTATCCCCCAATTCACTTCCTTCAACTTTAATTAAAGAATTAAAAGACGTATTTTATCATTAAGGTTTCAGATTTTTAAAAATAATACAAGAAATAGATGTTTCTTACCTAATGAGAATGTGCTTAAAGATTCAGGCATTTCAAAAAGCTTCGAAATTCGGGCACAGATTACGTTTAATGGGTTGCTTTATGATTTAAATTTAAGCAGACATTTTCTCTAATTTACAATGATAAATATTTTTGTCTTTGACTGTAATTAAATCTTTGCAGTATTATTTAAAGCATGAAATTAATGATTTAACCATCCAATAACATTTAAATAGAAATAAATTAATAAGTTTAAAAATAGAAACGGAATAAAATAAATATATGTTTGGAATTTAGTTAGATAAATTAAAATTAAGTGTCTTTTATATTATATTTAGTATAATATAAAAGGCAATAAATTATAGCCACTTCCTATTTTTTCCAGCATAACTTTCGTGAAACATTTTTTCGACACTTATTGAACATAATAATGACACTTTCAAGCTAAAATTGTTTTGTTTGGGTTTTTTTGCACTGTATTGTTGTGCCAGGCATAAGATTGGCAAAAAATGTTGTTTATGATGTGAGTATAGATGATGCCTAAAAAGTAAACTTTAACTATTTTACCAGAAATTCAGTTATTGATATTTAATGGTAAAAATTAATCAATTCAATCAGTAGTCTCTAATATTTATTTTTCTATGGATCAAACTATCTCATACTTCACTTTAAAATTGTGTAATTTTAAAAGCATTATGTACAAAGAGTTCTGAAACTGTTGTACATGTGTTGTTTTTGGGTGCTCTATATTGTGTGGTGTTTACAATGTGTTGTTTTCAGTGCTCTATAATGTGTGGTGTTTACAATGTGTTGTGTTTTAGTGCTCTATACTGTGTGGTGTTTACAATGTGTTGTTTTTAGTGCTCTATACTGTGTGGTGTTCACAATGTGTTGTGTTTTAGTGCTCTACACTGTGTGGTGTTTACAATGTGTTGTTAATTTGATGACAAGTGTTGCGCAGCACAACAATACTGTAGGGATATGTTTTTAGCAACTCTACTTACAGTACAATTTCAACAAAATTAACAACACTATTTTCAGAAAACATTTCTAGGTAGCAACTGTTTTTCTACATATTAAGAACACCTTACTAGAAGCAATATTTTTGCAACGTCCTAGTACACAATCTATAAATAGCGGTACTTTTCTAACATACTAATAACACAAATAGATTAATTTTAAACATGATTATTCAATCGGTAAATTTATTATAACAGAATAATTTATTCCATTTTTCAATATTGTGTGAAAAAAGTCCGGGCCAGGATTCGAACCAGGGATGTATTCGCTGAAGCCGCCAATGCTCTACCAACTGAGCTATCGGACACGAACACTGGAGGATTATTTCACCGAATTAACCTCAACGATCACTTTATCTGGTCTGATACTCTGGATCAGCACAACAGATAATTCGAAGGTCAGTATATGGAACTGTAGAAAATCGCTGCATACGAAATTACATTAGATTAATTTTTAAACACGATTATTCAATCGGTAAATTAATGATAACAGAGTAGTTTATTCCATTTTTCTATATTAGTTGAAAAAAGCCCGGGCCAGGGATGTATTGAGTGAATTCAGCCAATATTGAAAAATTTAATATATTACTCTGTTAATAACACAATTACCAAACATAAATGCTTTGCATATGAAAAATTCTAATCCACAACGCATTGATGTATTGTTAATTTGGTGACAAAATGTCTATTTAAATATCTTTATTTTTGTGTTTGGGAATTTGTAGCGATTCTGTAATTATTTAAAATATAATTTTTCATTTTGCATTAACTTTATGCATATAACCCTGCAACATATATAATATACTTTATTTTCTAAGAAAATTCGTATGCAGATTAAATAAAGAAATAATTTTTATTTCTTCAATATAATTAAAATTCAAGGAATGTTAAAAATGTAGAAATCGATTACAAACATAATTTATTATAGGGCTAAAAAATAAATATAAATAAAAAATTGCAAAATATGTATATAAAGAAAAAGCATTTTAAAGTAATAAGCAAAAAAGAAAGGTATGGAAACCATGTTTGTGAGATTTTTTTCTTTTTCTAAGCATAAATTTCTAACAAAAATTGAAACATTCCAGAATGAATACTGACTAAAACACAAATTTTATAGAAATCGCCTTTAGTTAAAACAGATATGTACTGTACTTTTTGCAAGTCCTTTTATATATTTTTTACATATAGCTTACTTCTCCTTCAATCACGATCTTGTTAATGCATTTTTTGTGTCATTTACAAATATCAGATTGGAAAAATTACATTTCCGTGTCATTATTGATCAATCATTGAAAGAGATAACTGAATTAAGTAAATGGCAGCGTTTTATTTTTGTTATTTGACCGGGTTTTTTTTTAACTGCAAAATTTAAATAAAAAATAAAAATAAGTGAATTTTTAGAAATTTATATTACTGTAGAAGCATTTTAAAAAATGTTTTCAATTGAATTTATTGTTATCTTCTTTCCGGTTTTAAATTCACGTTTTCGTTTAATATTATTTTGTAGTATGTATCAAATACGAGGTGGATAAAAAACATTTCTGTGTCTTTATTCATAAATCAATAAAAGTGTTTGCGTTACATTTCTAGATAAATTTTACTGCGACTTTTTGCATTCTTTAGTCTTTAAAAGAAAACAGTATTTGATTCGTATTTGCAAGTACCGGTTTTGTGCGGATTTGCATGTTTTAGAGATCCGAAAACTGGGAAAAAATGTTTTTACAAAATGTTTTTCTGTGTGTCCAATATGTTTCTATGTGGCACACATTTTTAGGCGCTCTATTTCTCGAACTAATGTATGCAAATTAATGAAAATTACATTCAGTTAGTCCCTAATATAAATTGTTACTGATTAATTTTTGGTGAAAATCCCTCAACAGGTGGAGTTTTTCAAGATTTCTCTAATAACTTTATATGAAAACTTATGCACGAACTTTAGGAAGTACATGCCATTGTACACTTTTTCTTTAGTGACACGTCAAATATTTTTAGGAACCTAATCTTTTTATTGAAGCGAAAATAAGTATATTTAATATGAAATTATATCATACACAATTTAAAAAATGTAAAATTACTAAACGTTTCTTTAACCTGTAAAATACCATATTCCATTACATGAATTTTTACTTTTATCGTCACACAGAATTTTCTAAAAATCCAAGTTTCCCAGAAAACCTTTATTTATTTATTTTATTTATTTGTTTATTATTATTATTGTTATTATTATTTATTTTACAGTGTAATGAAATCATTTGAAACCTCATTTTTCAGTTTTAAAAGGAATTAATTTTAACGACTAATGACATAATTTCTGAAATATAAAAAAAGAGTACATTGAAGCGAGTGCTTTTTTTTTTCTTCAAGGCAAATTAAACAGTATGAGAAAGTTGCGCTATCAGATCCTGATTCGAATAAAAAATAAGTTTTAAAATCGATTGGGAGGCGTCAGCACAGACAATCACTTCATTGAGTTTATGGATGAAAATTTAGTATTAGTTAAATCTCGATTAGCATATTAAACCGCAATCAAACTGTCTGCCAAGTAAATTCTTGCTGAAACAATTTAAGCGGTTGACTGGTATGTTTACAATTGCTCTCCTGTACCCAAAAGCATGAAAACATGGAAGATTGGAAGCAGGAAAACATAACGGAAACCTACGAGTCACCGCTAAAATCGGGTTTTTACGTTTATTCCACCAAGATGCGAATTGACACACCTATTGCGTTTTAATGAGCGAATCGAGGTTTAGCTAATCCAAAATTTGATTAGTGAACTCGATAAGGGGATTGTCTGTAATGCCTCCTTTTGATATTTAAGAAATATGCCTCGCTTAGGAGGACTTCTTTGAAATATGTGAAATGTTTATCAAACACATGTATTTAAAACATTAATAAAAACAGTTAAAACAGTAATAAAAATATTAGTCTAAGAACCGACAGCACTGTAACCTAAGATATTGAGCACAAGGGAAAAAAACCCTTTATATTCATGAAGAACAATAATAGGGGAATTCATATCTACGAGAAATGAATTGGTGCACAAGCCAAAAATTAATATCACTAGTGATTATTCTTAAGTTTATCATTATGTTAGCCGTACAGTCATTTCATACCTTTTATAACCCCCTTACACTCCCTTCTTTAAATGGGTTGAACTATGCTTACGCATGCGTTCAATTATTGTTTTGTTTAGATTTATTTATATTTTGTATTCTGGTCAATTATCTTTTTTCCCTTTGAAAATTGAAGCGTGTGTCTCCTAAATGTCAGAGGAATATATTAAATATACATTTCATAACTTTGATTGTATTCCCTTACACATCCTTCTTTAGATGAACTGTACTGTGATTGCACATGCGCATTATTATTGTTTTGGTTAGATTTCTGTATGTTTTGTATTCTGGTGAATTATCTTTTTTCCCATTTGAAAATTAAAGTGTTTGACTCCGAAAGATCAGAGGGGTATATTAAATAAATAAATAACATCTTTATATTTTGTGACTTTTTCAAATAATTATATGTATATTATATATTTTACATGCGAAAATATATATTTGTTACATGCATTATTATAAGTAGTTTTTAATAAATTTAAATTATGTCTTTTCCATCTTCCATAAGCTTTTCTTTACGTGTTCATGTTTAAGCTTTTTTTACAACCTTTTCCTGATATTATGTAGGCTAAATTGTATTTTCGTGTCCATATCTATTCTAATTAAAGTATTAGGTCTTCTGTTTTCCTTACATGCAAATTCATAAGTTATATTCTATGTTTTCGGTGAATATTATTGATATATAAACGTACAAGGAATCCAAATGTGCATTATATGACCCAATATTATAATAAAATCCATATGCAAGTTATAGTTGGCGAAAAGATTTAAGTTTCTAAATATTGTTGGAGACTTATTTTGGTTAAACTCTGTGACTGTAACAATCTTGTAACAGGTCTTTCTTTGTGGAAGCAAAAGAAAAAAATTCTATGAAAGTTAATTCTGTAATAATAATAATTAAAAAAACCTTAGTAAATAAAATTGAGTATATATAAAAGAAACCATAATATTTATGGAAAGTTTTGAAATATTTCAGATACTTTACTCATTTTAACTATAAAAATAAAGCTTTTTTTCCTTGTTGAAATGCATCATCTAAAATAATATGCATTGTGTCATTGAATAATTTCAAGATGATAACTACGACGGCTTTATCAGAGATAAAGATGACTTTTAACATATTTTTTATTATATGTATTATATATATTTTTATTTATAATAAATTTATATTTTTTAAATATTTTAAAATTTCTATCGACGCATAGTTTTCCTTATACAACGTTTTATCAATGTGTATGGGAGAAATGTCAACCACTGTACATTAAAGAAAATGTTGATAAATATTCTATAGATTTGCTATTATAGAAAATTATTTTCTATTTTTTTATTTATTCTTTTATAAGCATCATTCTTTGCTATGATTATGTTTTATTTGACCAGATATTTTTAAGTTGCACAGAATGGGTTGTATAAATGTCCAATAATACTTTGATGCAATATTTTTTCCGTTTATTATATTTATACCAGGTTTTATTTAGACCTTAGGCCTCCACTTTTATTTTAAAACTTCGGATTCACACAAGAAAATGCCAAAGACATTGTCAGGTTACTTTAATGTCAAAGTTTAATTGATTACTCAATTAAGATTGAGAAAATTCTCTTTCAAAATATTCTGGTCTGATGTCAAAATTTTGGACTAAAAATGGAGGTCAAACTGACAATATTGTTCTAGATTATTCAGATTTTTGAGTGACTGCATGCGGTTTGAGTTCTTTGCAATGGACATTTTTTTAGTATTTACAGAATTTGCATGATACGGCGTTTCCTTAAACGCAAAATCTGAACGCGTCATTATATCTTCTAATCTCAACATGCATGTACGATATGTCGCGTAGTTCAGAATATGTCTTCTGATATTTATTACCTTAACGATAGGTGAGATAAAAAATTTTTACTAGTGAAATTTAAACATAGTTTATTAGTAATAGTATAAATCTATACTGAAAAATTAAACTAACTTTGTATAATATACATCACCGACCTAAGCAAGAATTGTAAAGAAAAATCAGCTCCACTTTTTTTATTGGTACTTTTACAAACTATGTTTAATAAATGAAATCAATTAACATAAATGCATGCATAATACATAATATGCGATGCTTTATACCGGAAAATTCAGTTCTCAGAGAGATTTTCTATTTTTAATTTTAAAAAATGAGAAAATAAATCACAACGGTAAAAAAAGTACTTTTTAAAAAGATTTTTTTATAGAATAAAATAAATTATTCTGATAAGTGCATAAAATTAGCCTGATTTTAAATAAATTTACTATCGTGTTCTTACAATATTTTTTTACTCATTACTGATTGAAAAAAAGAACATTTCCATATATTTCTTTAATCCTTTTCAAATATAAAGAAATTATAGACTCATATAAAAAATTCATATTATAAAACTTTAAGAATTATAAGATATAATTCGCTTTAAAATGTTTATCAAACTTTCATGATATGTTTATCTTATACAGGATGGTAAATTTATAAATTAACATCATCTGATTGAGTTTATCATTTACCGTGCGTGACCAATACGCAAACTTTAATTTCGGTAATTCAAAACTAATTAACATACTTCCCGCAGACAATAATATTTTTTTAAGAAGAAAACTTTATCACGCCATTGATTTATGGCTGATTAATTGGGCAAAAATTTATAAAAATGTCTTTTGCACCATGTATTATTCTTTTTAATATATGAAAATCATTTTAATTTCTTTAATTATCAGAATGATTAGTCTTTAAATATATTGCAGAGTGATCAATTAAAAAAACATTTGTTTAAAAACCAATTAATTATCTAATGAATTATAAATCCATAAGTACAAAATTTTTTTAATTAATAACAGCATGACTTATTTTTAACGCAACAACTCCTATTGTTGTATAATTTTACATTTCATCACGTTTGGGGTTGTATAACTTTATTTTTTCATTGATAAACTGTTATTTCATAAATAAAATATATTATTATATTTTTTAAAACAAATTTTGTTCTTCTTATAAATTTCTTAATTGACAATTTTAAATGGTCCTGATAAAAAAATAAAAGGTCCACTTAAAAAAAAAAAAAACTTGTTTGGATAAAATTTATGAATTTTAATATAGGATGATAAAGTTTTTGTAGATACAGGTAAGAAAATACCACATAAGAGTTATAGTAACCACGGCTGAATTTCTCTGAAAAATAATGTTTTATGGTATTCATTGTCTGAGCGTAGCGAAGTCTTATACTCAGAGTACGTAACGATATATAAAGTCAAAAAAATTCTTTCGTCAAGGAAATCTCAAAAAGTACTTGTCGGATTTCGATTCTGTTAGAACCCGAAGGTACCTATGAAGGTAATCTGGTGAATGCACCTACTTTTAAAAATTAATTCCAAATAGTTTAAAAGTTATATTAAAAATCTGATAAAAAAGCACAATTTATTTGCATACGTCACAGAAATTTGGTGTGCGTGATTTTCACTAGCTGGATATTTTCGTAGATAACCGAATCAGTACATGGAGTAAATAGTAATCATTTACGCACTCAGAAATATTGAATGCAATAAAACATTTTAAAATTTAATCCTGCAGGAAAATAAAACTGTTATTTTTTATATAAAAAAAATGTCATAAAAACTTTGATTTTGAGATTTTGTGATAATCACTTAATAGCATTTTTTGATCGCTAAAAGAATGTTTTATATCTTTCGCGTGTGAAAATTAGAACAATTACGTTTTTAAATAAAAAGTTTCTTTTATGACATCATTTTCCCTTTATATTTATTTTTGTTGCATGTTTTCTTTTTAGCCTCCGATGCTATTTCTTTCAGACAAGCTAAAAAATGTCGTGTCATCAGGCCTGAATTTTTTACTCAACCGATTTTGATAATTTTTTTTTTTTAATGAAAGCTATTTATTTGTAGTTATGCCCATTTTAGTTATTTTTTAATTTATTTCCATTTTTATATTTTAATTTTAATTTTAAATGCTTTTTACGATATTTCTTCAAAATGGTGGCAACTCAGTTTAACTTTTCTCTCGACAATAAAAATTATTTTTCCAAAATGATTGCGTATAATTATGCACTAATTAAGTTAAAAAATATATATTTACTGAGAAATAATATTAATAATGTAAATAAAATAACAGAAAATAATTTATGATAAAAATTAATGTCTAAAGCAAAGTAAGAAAATTTTCAAATGAGGAAAATGATGTCATTCAGCAACCAGATAAATTAAAATTATAATATTATTACGGATGCCTTTTTCATATTACTAATAACAGTAACTTTAAAAAAACATTTGAAGAGAAAATGACGTCACTATTTAAAGCAACGCATTTTTACTCATAACGATATTAGGTACTACTCTGTTATCCCGTCGACCAATTTCGCCAAACTAATAGCCAAATTATACATATTGACATAATTTTTATTTTAAATGACGAAAAAAACAAATAAGGTACCCTGGGGTAATAACGCCAGACGGGGTAATAACGCCAAGTGCTAATATTTTGCATAATTATGAAATAATCTGGTAAATGACACCCATGTGCTCTGCGCAGAAGGGTTTTGAGTCATATAAATCGCAAAAAACAGCTTCAAGTTAATTTGTTTCATTTTTAGGTGTTATTGTTTTTACAAGCAACTAAAAATAACGCTTGATCTAAAATTTGCGAGGTACGTTTTGTGATGTGAAGACTATTTTTTTTATCCGGAAATACTTTGTTAATCACATAAATTTGTAGTACGTTTTATGGACTTTAAAAATGTTGTTGAAGATTTTGGATATCTTCTCGAAATAATTTGTAATTTAAAATGTACAGCGCAATAACTATAACGGGGTAATAACGCCAATCCTTGTAATTTTTATCCCGGTTGATTCCCTACCGTGGCCGAGCTACATCCTAAATACTGATTCAAATAAACACAGTGAAAACTGTGCAATATTTCTAATAATTCTATTTAAGCGGTCCTTTTTAAGCAAAAAGAAGCTCACGGTCTGATATTCTTTTGCCTCATCCTCTCCCCCCCCCCCACACACACACCACACCTTTATTTTTCTTACATTTTCACAAAAAATTGAACATTTTCAATAGCTTAGGATGCAATTTGTCAATTTCTAGAGCTGAGAGTTTGTATTTTTAGAATTGGGCAATCTACATGCAATTATTCCAACTTATTTCATAGTTTTGTTTGCATGGCGTTATTACCCATATAGGTAGGTAATAACGCCAAATAGCATTGATCAAGAAATCACGCCATTACATTTTATGTATTCATATCTGTTAAGTTATTTTTTTTATATAGATAGTCAATGAGTTGCTGTATCAAATCATATATTTGTTTGAAAAATACAAACTAAAACTGAGCCGTGAAAATTGGTAGAACCTTAACGTGGCGTTATTACCCCAGGGTACCTTAATTAGTAGAATACTAATAAAAATATTAATATAAAGTCGAAATAAAGATCACTTAATGACATTTTAAACACATGAATCTTACTTAATGTCATTGAATGTGACATTCACGATCATCCATTATTGGCATTTAATCTTATAGCTTGGCGATAATTTTTTGGTCGACGGAATAACCTGGTAGTACCCGATATTACATTTCAATATTTCTTTTCTTTATGGACATTGATTGAGATTTTACATTCATATGACTTCAGTTATTGAAAATAATGTCACAATAAAAATGAAATTAGTTTTTTTTTTAATAAAACTATTTTTCTGTGAGTACATATAAAATAAAATTTCTGGATTTCGCCGGCACTCAGATTACAATTTTAAATGAAGATGTGCAAATATTTGCATGCAAAATTGTAACTGGCAAACTTGACATTTAGTTTGTAAATATATTTATTATATATTGATTCAATAATGTAATTACTTTTGCTTTTTTTAAACCAAAATCGATCGGGCCTTTTAAATATTTCATTCTTCGAATTCGACGGGATTCCACTCATTTTATTGTTAAATTGCATTTCCTTTTACTCAGAGTCTATAAAAAAGCGTTTAAACTAAAGAAAAAAATCGTTTTGGATGAATCTAGTCAATGAAGAAGTAGCACGTCAAATTGTATCTTTTTATTATTCCGCAATTCTAATGTCTGAATGAGAAATTGCTATTCAATTGGGTATTTCACGCCGTTCTGTTTGCTATATTGATAAACACAAGAAAAACGAAGTTAGTTCATTGCAATCTAAACGGGGTCGCCCTTCTAAAAAACCTCTATCGATTTTTTTTCTAATCGGAGTCGAAACCGAATTCTGTAGTGGCCGCAGAATCTACATTCAACTTGTAATTTATATTTTGTTAGTGTGTGGAAATCAATTCTGGTCACTAATTTTTCGGCACGGATATCAAAAGCGTATCAGATTTGGCGCAGTTTTTTTCAAAGCCCATTTGGCGAAAACTCCGTTTTCAAATAACGCTTACATACGCATTTTTAAATTATTTTCTCTTTTCATAAAGAACTTACAGTGAATAAAATAATAATAAATTAATAACTATAGAAAGAAATCTTTTATATAATTAAAAAAAGGAAATGAAAGTAAATAAACAAATAATAAATAAATCAAGCCGGGTTACCATCTCAGTTAAAATAATGCCATTTTGACGCCAATTATGTACCCTGGTGCATGTGTGACATCTTTTCCCATTTTTCATCCATTTCCTGTTGGCATACAACTTTGAAATTTGGAATATGTATGCATACCTGGGAGCAATACTAGAATTAGACATTGATTTTTTTTTAATTCTATCCAAAAAGGGGCAACGGGGGCTATTTTTTAAAGATTTATACAATTTATACAGCATAAAGGAGCCACTTACCTATTTTTATATACAAGAAGAAGTAAGTGATATGTAAAAACAATTATAGTATACATAAATAAAATACTTGAGATAATATACTAGAGATATAAGCACCGGGTTTGGCGAGATTTTTTATGCCAATTAGGCGAAAACATCGTTTTGATTACCAGATACATATAGCATGCTACAATAACACGTTATTTATTTATTTCAAAATGAAAAAAAAAGGAATAAACGAAACATTTTCTGTTATTAAAAAAAAGAAATAACAATCAATAAATGATAATATTTTTAGAACAAACAATTTATTATAACCAGCATGTTAGGCAACTGAACGCCATTTTGGCACCAATTAGGTACCTCGGTGTCTATAGGGCATATATGTGCTTTATTTATTTGTAAAACAGAGCATGAACGTTTACCAGGTGTGTTTTCATAGTCGATTATATCTTTTTGCAACATAGCGCACGTTTCGAAGGCAAAACTGCACAAAAGAAAAAAAATCAATATTTGCATTTTTTTTTTTTAGCCTCCGATGCTATTTCTTTCAGACAAGCTAAAAAATGTCGTGTCATCAGCCCTGAATTTTATATTTAACCGATTTTGATAATTATTTTTTTAAATGAAAGCTATTTATTTGTAGTTGTGCCCATTTTAGTTATTTTTTAATGTATTTCCATTTTTATATTTTATTTTTAATTTTAAATGCTTTTTACGATATTTCTTCAAAATGGTGGCAACACAGTTTAGCTTTTCGCTCGATAATAAAAATTTATTTTCCAAAATGATTGCGTATAATTATGCACTAAATGAGGCAAAAAAAAAATATTTACTGAGAATTAATATTAATAATGTAAATAAAATAACAGAAAATAATTTATGATAAAAATTAGTGTCTAAACCAAAATAAGAAATATTTCAAATGAGGAAAATGATGTCATTCAGCAACCAAATAAATGGGAATTACAATATTATTACGGATGCCTTTTTCATATTACTAATAACAGTAACTTAAAAGTAACTTAAAAAAAATATTTGAAGAGAAAATGACGTTACTATTTAAAGCATCGCATTTTTACTCATAACGATATTAGGTACTACTCTGTTATCCCGTCGACCAATTTCGCCAAATTATACAAATCGCCAAACTAATAGCCAAATTATACATAGACATAATTTTTATTTTAAATATCGAAAAAACAAATAATTAGTAGAATATTAATAAAAAGTCGAAATAAAAATCACTTAATGACATTTTAAACACATGAATCGTATTTAACCCTTTGACGGTTAAAGCACTTCTATTCATAAATACTAAAATGATTGAATGACACCGGAATTTAAAAACAAATTTATTTCATATTATATATAATTTTTTTTTTTTTTTACGCTCTTTGTAAAATTAAAATTTTTATTTGAAAATTCCGGTGTCAGTATGGCATTTCGCAATTCAAATTAAGTGGTATTCTGGGCGCGTATATGCGCTTATAACCACGAAAGGGGAATGTGACATTCACGATCATCCATTATTGGCATTTAATCTTATAGTTTGGCGATAATTTTTTGGTCGACAGATAACCTGGTAATACCCGACATTACATTTCAATATTTCTTTTCATTATGGGCACTGAGATTGAGATTTTACTTTCAGATGACTTCAGTTAGTGAAAATAATGTCACAATAAAAATAAAATTAGTGTTTTTTTTTTTTTTTTTTTTTTTTTTTTTTAAATAAAATTATTTTTCTGTGAGTGCATATAAAATGAAATTTCTGGATTTCGCCGGCACTCAGATTACAATTTTAACTAAAGATGTTGGAATATTTGCATGCAAAATTGTAACTGGCAAACTTAACATTTAGTTTGTAAATATATTTATTATATATTGATTTAATAATGTAATGATAAAATGTGAATAAACAAATAAAAATGAGTAATAAAATGTGAATAAACAAATTATGATATAATTTATCTTTCTTATTGTTAAAAAATGTACAATGCTGATATATTTTTATTCAAATTGCAAATGGTCCATAGAGCCTCATGCTGTGGACCATTGTACCCCTACATTGGGGTACAATGGTCCACTTTGTCACTTGCTATTTAAAAAAAATATTTAAAAAAAAGTATATTATTAGTAACATAATTATTATTTTTGAGTTGATGCAGTATAAAATTTAATGTATAGGTAACATGCATGTACTTGATCAAAAGAAAAAAATCAATACTTTAAGAGTAAACAGTCAAAGTTTACATAAGTGGACCATTGTACCCCAGTCTCACCTACGCTATATAGACAATGAGGAAATGGAGTCTGTAATAGAAAGTGTAATGTGTTTTGGGTTAGTAACGCCAAAGAAATAATTTCATCATGAATGCAATTTGATTTCGTAAATGTAGCTTATTGTTTCAATAAGCATATAATTAATTTTTTAATGTTATAATTAAATTTTATGTGTTGAAATCTACCTAGAGTCCATTCTATTTGAAAAATATCGAAGAAATTTTCCCCTAAATAGACATTGAGGAAATAAAGTCTGTAATGTAAATTGTACTGTGATTGGGTTAATAGCGCGAAAGAAATAATTTCATTATGAATGCAATTTGATTTCGCAACTGTAGCTCTTTGTTTCAATAAGGATATAATTAAATTTTATGTGTTTACACCTGCTTAGAGACCATTCTAGTGGAAAAATATCGAAGAAATCTGGGAAATGCGTTATAATGTCAATGGGGTAATTAAGTCTGTAATAGAAATTGTAATGTGTTTTGGGGTAATAACGCCATGTGCTAATATTACTAATAATTATAAAAAATCCGTTAAAATGGCTTCTACAGGTTATTTTCAGAAGGACTCTGGGTCAATTTAACTACAAAGAATTGCTAAAAATTAACTTGATTCATTTGAAAACCTCATCGTCTTCATGAAGCAAGTAACAATCAAACCCCGATCTTAAATATGAATAATAAGTTGCGTAAACTTAAGAGTATATCTTTATGGAAAATACTTTATTTGTTGCAACTCTGTAGCACATCATATGCACTTTTGAAATCTTCAGAAAGATTTCGAATGTGTTTCCAAAGTAGTTTTTAGTTTAAAATATATTCCGCAAAATGCAAATTGAGGTATAACGCCATCCATTGACGTTATTACTCCAGTTGATTGTTTTCAGTCATTCTGAAGAGTGTTTACTTTTAATTTTATACACGAGAGAGCATTACGTTGTTGTTGAAAACCAAAAAGGGTATCGAGAATTTTTTATGCCTTAAGAACTGCTATATTATTTTTCAAGAATAACATATGGAGTGATTATCAATACATCCTGATATTGCATTTAACGGCAAGTAAGAGATATTTGTCAATTTAAAGGTCTGTAGATTTTTTTTTTTAGAATCGTACAATTTAGACGTCATTATCCTATCTTATTTTATACTTTCGTTTAAACAGAATTATTACCGATATAAGAGAATAATTCTGCCAAATGATATTGATCAAGAAATCCCGTTATTACATTTTTTGAACACATATCTGCTAAAATACTATTTCTTGAATATATAGCTAATAAATTGTTTGATCAAACCCTATATTTTTTCGAAAAAATATGAGTATAAAACTAACATTAACGTGACGTTATTACGCTCAGAAGTTGGTTCTTTAGTTAAAATTTTGGCCTATACATGACGGTTTTCATGTACTGGATAAGACGTTAAGTAAATTTTGTGTTAATTAAATAGTCAGTTGTTTCTGCCGTAAAGTAATCCGGCACTATGTCGTTAGAGATCACAGAACAAGCATTACTAATTGAGGTTGTTTTATTACTAAAATAGTAATTTATTCATGAAGATGGGGTACTGTCTCACACAGCCCGGTCACTGCTTCGTGCGTACTTTGAAAGTTTACCAGGTATTTTCAAGAAGATTACATACACCCTGGTTCCTCGCTCTCCTATTTTGAAATACTATGGCTTTAGTTGTGATGATTTCTAAAAGATCGTATTTATTCAAGAAATATAGGAACAATGTCTGGAATAAAGGAAACACAATCCATCATATTATTGTAATTGAGCAAGAAACCTTTCGGAAATGTTTTGTAAAGTTTCAACTGTTTACCTAAAAGAGAAATTTAGAAAACAGTACCAAACCATAAACTATCATATTCGAGAAAAGGTCAAAAACTACATAGAATCACATTGCTTCAAATAAAAATATTTTTTTAAATCTTCGAGAAACGTAATCCCTTTACTTCTGTAATCGCTTGGCGATATAATCTTACAGCTTTATTTTTTAGGCCAATTAAAAAAAAAAAAAAGTTTGCACCGTTTTATATTCTTTTGTCCTTTAATATGATACATAACACCAATAAACATGGAATTATTAACGAATGGTTAATAACTTAGGAATAGGTAATTATCATTCTCGTCAGAATAATGGTTGAAGGCGTCATAATATTCCTTTAGTATCAGTTATGAGGTAGGTACTTATACTTATTATTTTACGATGTTCTATATCAGATTTTCTGCCAATAGAATTGTTGAATTAAACTTTGACTATACAAAATAATACAGCTGTACAGTGATAAACTATTTATTAAATTTGTAAAAAAAAACGATTTTATGTAGTAATATAAGAAAGTTTTCAAATAAAAAATTTAAGCATTCGAGAATGCTGAAATATTTGATGTTTTTTATTTATCAAAACTTGTGAATAGCAATACCACATATATTATATGATTACTACACATAGTATTAAGGGTACACGACATTTCGGTCCCGCCATTTCGGTCCCGCCGTTTCGGTCCCGCCGTTTCGGTCCCGAGACATTTCGGTCCCTGGCCATTTCGGTCCCGAGACATTTCGGTCCCGAGACATTTCGGTCCCGAGACATTTCGGTCCCTGGCCATTTCGGTCCCGAGACATTTCGGTCCCTGGCCATTTCGGTCCTTAGTCATTTCGGTCCCTTGCCATTTCGGTCCCTTGTTATTTCTTTACCGGCCACCTTATAACATGGTTTCTGATTGATGAAGGCCCACTAAACGCTGTAAGCTCAACATTGTTCGGGCTTTTTTTAATATTTTTATTCTCCTGCCCCCCCCTTCCCTCAAAATTTATACAAAGCTGAGTATAATAGTCCAATAAGTTTAATCTACTGTAACTCGTGATAATAAAATCGCAGCGAGTTGAAAATCTGATTAAATAATGTTATAAAATTTTAAACTGTCTTTATTATTATTATTTAACAGAATGAATATTTTAAGTTTTATCATATATTCTTTGTATTAGGTATTTTATCTATACTATAAACTAAAATACTTATTTTATTGAATGTTTTCGCACACTTTCTTAGAATCTTTAAATTAGTGATTTCGTAACTAGGCGTGCTACGAAAATTTTTTGTTTAAAAAAATAAAAATGCTCCAACGATCTTTTTTTATGTAATAATTATTGGTTGCAATTTTTTTTTCTTTTTTACAGTTTTCTCACTTTATGAAGACAATTTTTGCGAGTTAATTTTATTGAAAGTGGGCCTATTTCTTTGTAATAAAATGATTATTTTTTAATTTTATATAATAATGTAACTATAATTTTAAATAATTTTATTTTCAATTTTTAACTGACAAAACTAAGCGTTTTTAATTTATCGTTTATTTATTTATTTATTTATTTGCATTACCTTTTCGCTCCCCCTTTCACAGAGAAAAAAAATGATAATTCTTATTTTAATTTTATTATTAATTGAATTACTAGTTTTAAATTTCAGTAATTTTAAATATAAAATAAATAAACAGGTAAACAATAAGCTTCAATTTATAACTACTACAAAACATAATGATAAATAGAATATAAAACAGATTATTTATTGAGTTTATTTAAAGTAAAATTCGAAATGCATATTAATAATTTCACCAATTTAATTAAATAAAGATTCATTAAATTAAAAATACATGTATTTAATAAAATATTAATTTAATTTTCATTTTAAAATCACTAACTGTTTTGAGATTTAATTTGTAGCAATTATTCATCACCATAAGTTCTTATTCAAAAATTGTTAATTATTTCAAAAAAAAATTATTATTATTATTAATTTTTTTTTTTTTTTGAAAAATCAGTTAGTAACGTAACGTAATAATTAATTAAACACAATAATGCAACACTGTAACAATGCGTAAAAATATTTCTTAACAGTGTTAGGTAACATTATTATCCAGATGCAGATTTAAATTTTCTGAAACAAAGTTATAATTTACAGTTCGCAAAAAGCAATCATATATTAATTAATTACATTTAAAGAGTAAGAAAAATATTTTAAACTAACCAATAAATGTATAAATAACATATTTATTTTGAGAATCCTTATCATTTTTATACATCCTAATGAACCTAATAACATTGTAGTAGCTGAAATTTAAAAAATATGTTTTCTCATTTTTGCTATAATAACTTCCATATAGTTCATGTACTAGATTTTAAACAAGTAATTGATAAATAAGTCACTTAAACAATTAATAGTTAAAATAATTTTGAATTCTTATTAATAAATATGTTTGATAATAATAATTTAATTTTTGAGAGTTTTTTAATTTATCAACATAATTATTAATGCTTTCAAATTTTCTAAGATGATGTTAATCATTTAATAAAATAATGTATAACATTAAGTAAATAACAAATCAAAACAGTGTGCCGGGAATTTTTAAACACTTATAATTTTTTATGTTGGTGTTCCTATAAAATTTGAAATATATGCATATAAGTACCAGGTAAGTACTATTATTAACGTCTTTTAAGCAAAAATTCTGCATGTCAATCAATTGTCAACGCCCATCTGAACAAATGGTCATCTTTATATAAAGGTTTATTCTACTTATCTTGATCTTTATACACGTGTCAGATGAAATCCCTCATTCTATTTTCTATACAATGTCCTTTTCACTCTGGAGTTCAAATGCAGACGAACCTCCGACATGTCGCTCGCATTTTTTAGAAGAAATATGAATGTTTTGAAAAGAACAGCATTTTTCGGTGTTTTTTATTCCTCTCGCTGTTATCTTCATTTCAAACGTTTTTAGTATCAATTAAACCAGTATAAAAAGTAGAATGGAGTATTTTTATCCTGATTATTACAGCTTATGAATGACATTGAAATACTCAAAACTTATAACATAACTAAATGAGGTTGATAGATAAGATATTTACCACCTAGAAATAATATTTTAAGTTACTTTTTAATTTAACTTACTTTGACAGACGGCTTTTTTTTTTCATATTTTTTATGCGAGTTTTTATATTTTAATGTTAAAAATAATTATTTTATATAATAATATCAGCTTTAAATGAAATGGCAAATTTCAATACGCATTACATTAATAATTTTGTAATTAGTGTCATTAAGCTGGTTTTAGAAAATATAACAGATGTATGCTAAACACATATGGTCTCTAAGTGACAAGATTTCTTTATTAAAATAAAATTATAATTTTTCTCCATTTTAAATGGAATTTTACGTAAAAATGATTCACTGCACATTAATTTTTTTAGATTCTATATTATTTATTATATTTTAATTTTAGCTTTTTATTTATCATATTAAAACAGGTAGGCTATTTAAATTTTAGGTATTTAAGTCAAATAAAGAATAAGGGAATATTTGAAATATATAATTTTAAAAGCGAAAAGAACAGTTTATGTTTATTAGAAATTTTAACTTTTGTATCCCAATTTAAGAGGCTATTTCAGTGAAGTTTAAAGACCCTTTCGCAAATGTTAATCCTATGGAAGACATTTATAAAGATTTCTTGATCGCTTTCAATATTTTTAAACAATTCTTTTTTGCATTGAATTGCTGAGATCGATTTGTATGCCGACCGTTTTTTACTTTTTAACTTTGATTGCAGGTTATTTTTGTGGGGATGTTTTCATTTTCGAAACCAGTTCCGAGAATAAAAGTGTCTTCATTAAAAATATCGGAAAAAAATAAAAAAAAATAGTATTTGTACAAATTTATTTTAGCTATACATTGAAAAAAAAAATCATTCCAAAATATTGAAATGCAGCAAATTTACCTTCAAAGATTTCTACCAAAGGATTAGCGGGCCTTTATGTTTGACTGAAGTAGCCTCTTTACAGATAAGTCATTTGTTTAACACTATTTTTGTGGTGCCAAATGATATATTTTTTTAAAGATTTGACTTGTGTTTATTTCGCTCGTAGTTTTTGAATGTAATAAGCATAAAAAGTCTTTAATGTATTAAAAATGATTTGTAATAGCTGCATTGTTATATGTAAAAAGGTTGTTAGACGTAAAAAGTTATTTCGTAGCAATAATTGTTATATGTAAAAAGATTAACGCAAACTTTTAAACAGTTTTTTAATAGCGAAATAAAATAATTATTTAAAAAATAAAAGAAGTTTTAGTCAGTCCCTATGCAGAATTTAAAAAATAATGTGGCTTTATCACAATTCCATGTTAAGATCCCTTTAAAAAAAAGGGGGGGGGAGAATTACACTTTTTTACCACTGAAAGCACAAAATCTCAAAATTTCCGGGGGGGGATTTGATAGCTCCGGGGGGAATGATCCGCCCCTGAATTCAACACTCTAAAATGTTCCCTATAAAATTATGTCAGATATTTCCCGTGCACAAAATTTCAGTTTGCTGGAGAAGGGTTGGAAATGTCTGAGAACCGAAAAGTCCAGGGACCGAAATGTCTCGGGACCGAAATGGCCATGGACCGAAATGTCTCGGGACCGAAATGTCTCGGGACCGAAACGTCTCGGGACCGAAATGGCCAGGGACCGAAATGTCTTGGGACCGAAACGTCTCGGGACCGAAATGTCTCGGGACCGAAACGGCGGGACCGAAACAGCGGGACCGAAATGGCGGGACCGAAACGTCCTGCTTCCTAGTATTAAACTGTCTCATTTCAACTAGTCACATTTATCAAAGCACAATAATATATTATGTAAGAACTTTAGCAAAAAAGTAAAACTTATTTCGATACTCTGCGATTTGCTCCAATTAATTAATTACAAACCCCTTCATTTATAATTTGCGCATGCGCAGAATAAAAATATTAGATTCAACATTTCTCTACTTTTTACAATACAGTAGACACTCGATTAACCATGATCGGTTTATTTGGATTGCAGATTAACCGGGATATTAAAAATCTTACAGTTTTATAGAGAATTTATTATAATGATTATGTATGGAAATATCTAAAAAGTACAACGGTAAAAATAAATAAATAAAAACATAGAGGGACTGTTTTATCGGATGAAAAAAATTTATTTCGCACTGAAGACGATAATAATGCTAATTTGCAGAGAAAACTCTTAACATTTTTTGAAAAAAAGTTAAACTATTGTGAAATGTGATCAAAGAAGCAATGCAGCAACGGTATAACGAAGATTCAAATTTAGAATATTAACGAAATTTTTTGTGGAGATGATGTTGGGCTTACAGCTGCTTGCGGTTCGGATTCGAATGAGAATTTCGAGAATTGTTCTGAAAGTGACGAAGGAAACCTTGTAAATCCTCAAAAATTAAATCGCGGTGTCGTATTAATATGCACTAAAACATTACAGAATTAGTTTGAGCAAGAAAATTAAAGCCATTCTTCTGAAACTCGTTGGATCTGCCAATCCCAAAACTTTCTTCTATCTCATACATAAATCTTAATACTTCAAAAAAGTAGTTACACATGTTAATACTTTAATTTTATTAATTCAATACTATACCAACTTAGAATTTCATCTTAAATTTCTGATTCACTCAATTAACCGGAGTAAAAAAGATCACAAAGTAGTAATTTAACGAATTACAACGACTATTTGGAAAATGATATTTTCAAAAACTAAAATTTTAAAGACTTATAAATAAATTGTATATTTAAATTAATAATGATAATAAACATCATTTTTATGATGATCATCATGAGACATATAATTCGTGAGAATTGCATTAAACATTAATATTCCTAGAGCAATGAGAAAAAACAGTAATTTATAGACATACAAATTTAAAATTAAAATGTGCATTTTTATTTCGTGGAGTTAATCAGACTGACTTTCTGAACGCTTCACATTACTCAGGACATGGATTAAATATTAATATTCCTATGAATTGAACCCATCATAAACAAATTTTAAAGAAATCTCAGTTTTAGAATTTCTCGAACTGCAAATTTTAAAATTTCTAAACATCGCACATTTTTAATTCTTATGCCGTTGTGTTGAGCAAATAAAATGCATATTTACATGAAATTTATTTGAAATCTTCATCACAATTGTTTTCAATTATTATTATTTATTTATTTTTTATTACTTTTTTGTCATTGTGGTAACGGAATTATTCCATTTTTGATCATTAAGCATGGACCAATAAAAAAACGAATAAAAAAAATAAGTTGCGGAATTCGACCAATGAAAAGACATAGATATACTTCAGAATTCCCAGTTCTCTACCGAACACAACAGCTATTATCCAAATAGTTAAAAAGTTAGTGTGGATCATCATATTTATTAAAATCAATAGATTTCTCTTATTCTTTTATCATCCGCTGTTTGTAAGTAGACAGCATAGCGAGATGCGAGTACCCGTCTCGCACCTTGCTTATAACCAATAGGCAATAGAACAACGAACAATCGAGAAATGATACAGAAACTGCTATCATAATGTTTTTATCCTATGGAAGATTTCTAAAGTCTCTGCATATCATCATACACTATTCGATGATACCATGGCGAACTCACGCATATATGGACATATAAACATATACACACACTTAGATACATGCCTTTTTAAAAACATGTTTTTGGAGTTTGAAACCTCAAATCGCGTAAATCCACCGAAAACAGTATGTTGAAAAAAAAATTCGATTATAATACATTCTTCTATTGAAGATAGAAAAAAGTCTGAATTATGTTGAAAATTTTGCGTAATAAAATTCACCGAAGAGTAAATGAAAAACGAAAATAGACCTCTATCATTTCATTCTTCATAAAATACCATGGGAAACCATGTTTTATCTAAGTATCTATGCAATATTTATATTCCATTAATTGTAAATATAAATAACATTAAACTTTATGTTCATTCACGCTCTTTTATATTAGTTAAATTATTAATGTTTTATTGAGAAATAGTTCGATATTTGATGTCTTTTTTTTCAAATTTGTATAAAATAACTTATTTGGAATATTTCTTATCAGGGACGAGGTATTTCTCGATCATCTCGAGTTACTTATTTATTAAACACGTACAGCTGATTTGTACGGTTAACATGGCCGCTTGACAACTTATAAGTCATCGTCAATATACAAGAATGAGATAATACAAGTAAATTTAAAACTCTAAAGAAATACAGCAGGAAACTCCAAAAAAGAGCGTGCGATGGAGCCAGTGGGAGTCGAAATCTTTAGCCTCCAATACTATCAAGCAGTTAGTGCTGTGGTGTCTTAACCACTCAGCCACGGACACTGCACGATCCCGGTTAATAGAGAGCCTACTCTATAATAAATTAAGAAATATATAATGTAAGTACTAATACTAAAATATATAATGTAAGTACTAATATAATGTAAGTAAGTAAGTATAAGAATGTCACGTCCATGTAATCGAGTGCTACAGTAACATATAATAATGAAATAAGCTAGCTGAAAGTTGTCCCGCTTGCTCAGTTAATACAAAATGTGGGTATACAAATGGCAACAAGTTGTTTTTATAATGACATGCGTGTATACACTGTTAAAATTCTTATTTGAACCAAATTATGGTGCTCATTAGCGGCCACTCTATGATGGTGAAAATTTGAACCAATTTTTGAAGCTCCCGTTGAAGCACAGCTCCAATAGTTGAAACAAGGTTTCACCATATAATGGTGGCAGCTACAGAGCAAAACGTTTTGTGCAAACTAGATCAAAATTTTAAACAGTGTATGTGACCTTTTGTTTTCTGAAAAAAGTGCCTTTTTGAAACAAATAATAATAAAAAAAATTCTTGAAATTATCAAATTACGATATAATGGACAAACGAAAAAATTTGCCGACGGGAAAAGTTTTAAATTTAAAAATTTAGGCCTCAAAATGCTGAAAAACGTAAAATCTTTAGGAAAACATCAAACAATCCTTCATGACAGCATCCATCGTCGTAAAAATTTCGGGATGGATTAAAGTAAAATCAGTTGTATGTTTATAAATCACCTTGTATAAAAAGTTCACTATAAATTACGTTGCCATTCAGGGTTTATAATGTTTAGAAAGTAATTTTTCTTAGTATACGTCATAATATATGACGTCATAAGATAGTTTTGCGTTTGATGTTTTAAATGTATCATTTTAAATATGACATAATTTTCTTATTAAATGTGGTTTATATGTGCTAATTTAATTTCTTTAAAGTAATATTTTTTTTTTATTATTCGTTTATAATTTTTTTAATTATTTTTTAAATACCATTATTATAGTTTTATTTAAATCTTAAAAGTAGATGAAAAGCGTGTAAATCTTCATCAATGCAATACAATTTGAATAAAGTTATAATACAAAAAAAAAAAAATAATAATAATTGGCTCTATAATTCATACAATTATCTAAAAATGTATATGCCTTGAAAAGATGGTGAAAATCATATGCAAAAATAATGTGAGTATTACATAATGATTAGAAAAAAATTAAGAAATAAAAATGATGTTCTATAAAGGGTTTGTCACACATTTATAAAAAAGTTTATAGTAAATTCAATAAAGCATTAGCAAAATTTTATTTCTTTTCTTTATTTTTAACGTAATAATATTTTTCTTACGTAAGTTGTATTAAATTTTACTTTTATTTGTGTATTATTGTTATTATGTTAAATAATTTCATCCCCTATACCATTTTGCGTTACCATTTTTTTTCTTTAGCGTTTTTCTTTATAGTCGGTGCCCTTTTTTCTTTACTCTGTCTCAAAAGTCTACGACAGGCATTATATCAAGTAAAAAAAAAATTGGCATTTATTTAAAAAATGAAATATTTTGAGCAATAAATGCATCATTCAGTATTGATATTTGTAAAGGAATTGTTTGTGAAAAGACAAAGGAATTGTTCGTTTATCCCTATAGGAAAATTTGAAAGAATCAACATAAAAAATGGACTTGTTTAAAAAAAAAAAAAAAAAAACCACGCAAACGTTCACTTAGTATAGATATAATAAAAAAAGACAGAATCAATGTCTTATGATTTATTCTAGTTGACGTTGAAAAAACATTTCATATTGTTTAAATAATACACGAGCGTTTCCATCCTTCATGAGTACATTATAATGTTGCTCAATGGAAAGTATTTATGGATTTTAAATATAATTAGAATGTATACGCAACAAACAAATTACAATAATTAAAATCAACGTTTAACACACAATACACAAACACACACCACATACGTATACGTTTCGCGAGGACCAGGGCTCGCTTCCTCAGTATATAAAAGTTAAAATGTTAAAAACAGAACCCCCCCCCCCCAACTGACAGCACGTCAGAGACCCCCAAAAATAAGATTAAACCGGAAATGAGGTGTTATGACATAATAAATCTAACCAGAAAGTTGAGGTGTACGGTACACTTGAAAGATTATTAACCGAGGAGTTTTTTGCTTTATGTATATGGAGTGCTTCGAAAAAGTCTAAGTCTAACGGAGTAGTGCATTTTTGGATAATAGTAGCTGAGGTAAAATTAAAATTATAGCCCTCCTCCCAACAATGAGAAGCAATAGAGGAATTCTTTAACTCTTTTCTTTTAACATAACCTATATGTTCAGCGACTCTTTTTCTGAGTTTACGTTTTGTTTGTCCAATATAGGACAAACCACACTGACATTTTATATTGTAAATACCCCAATGATCCAGAGGAGAAATTTGATCTTTTAATTGAGAAAAGGTTAATTTATTGACTGGTTTAAATACTACTTTCAAATCATAATGTTTCAAAATATTTGCAACTTTAAAGCTAATGCTTTGATGAAACGGTAAAATAATTAAACTAGAATAAGAAACAGGTGTAACAGAAGAATCAGGATCTTCGAGATGTTTATTAAAACTATGAGAAATTAATTTATTGATATATGATAAACTGAAGCCATGATCTATAGCAACTGATTTTATGTAATTTAACTCATCAGTAAGAGAACTGTTTTCTGAACAAATTAAGTCAGCTCTATTAATTAAATACAGAAAAGCAGAAGCTTTCTGAGAAGGGGGGTGGCATGAATTAAAATGGGGGGGCAGTGTGACAGCAAAGGGTTTACGGTAAACACGGGTGTCAAAAGAGGTTAATTGACGAGTGACTAAAACGTCAAGAAATGGCAATTTGTTATCGTTTTCAACTTCATAAGTGAATTGAATGAATGGATCTATTTGATTTAAAATAGTCAAAATATTATCAACAGGAGAAACAGAGGGGTCGATGAGTGCAAAAGAATCATTGACGTATCTGCAATAAAATGGGAAACTGATGAGATTAAACATTTTAACTTCAAAATAATGCATATATAGATCAGCTAGGAAAGGGCTAATGGGGTTACCCATAGCTAAACCATCAGACATGGAATAGAATTGGTTGGAAATTTTAAAAGTATTTTGTTTTAAACAAATGTTGAATAAATCAACAATATGATTAATTTCGTGATCAGTGTAATGGAATTCTTTTAGTTTGAGAGTGAGGCATTGAATTGCACCAAGAACAGGAACATGTGTAAACAGAGATGTGACATCAAATGAAACCATTCTCAAAGAGGGGGAGGGAGTATAGTTCTTAATGAGATTAACAAAAGAGCTTGAATTCTTAACAGTGTAAACATTGGATATTGAGACAAAAGAAAAACGCTTAACCAGATATTTGGCAAGCGGGTAGGAGGCTGAACCGATATTGGAAACAATCGGACGGAGAGGGACACCAATTTTGTGTACTTTTGGTAAAGCATGAAAATGACTACAGTTAGCAATGGAAGGAGTTAATGACATTTTTATACTGTCATCAATGCAAGGAGAGGATTTGATAAGTTTTCTAGTATTTATTAAATCATTTTCAGAAGATCACGATTTAATTTAACATAAGGACCAAACTGTAAGAGATCATGTATTTTTTCTAAATAAATAGCTTTGTCTTGTATTACTATTTGGCCCCCCTTGTCAGCTTTGGAGATAATAATGTCATCGTTAGAATTCATAGAACATAAAACTTCCTTTTGATCCTTAGTGATATTTGATTTGAATTTCATTGTATTATGTTCTACTGTGTTTTTAATGAGAACTCTGATATAATCTTTTTGGGAGCTTAAAAGTTTACTAAACTTAAAACATCTTTCAACAGGAGCAATTAAATTAGGCAAGTTAGGTTGTTTACTGAAAGAAAAGTTATGGTTAAGTTTTAGTATATTCTCCTGTGTAGGCGACAGCTGTACATTAGAAAGATTTACAAAAGCATTACTATTGACTTTAGTGAGTTGTGGAGGGGGGGGGTAGGAGTAGGTGGGATTAAATTTGAAAGTTTATTTACTAACGAAAGTTTATGAAAAGCCGAGACCCTGACGGACCGGCACCATGATGTACGATCAAATGTATCAAAGTCTGACAAACTGTTTGCAACAGAGATATGTAAATGAAACAACACTTTTTCAATGAAAGCAAGTTCACTCCGAGTATCCTGATTAATAGCGCGTAGTAACGATAATTTGCAGTTATGTATACACTTTGAAAGACGATTTGTCAGATGGAGGTTAAAACATAAACGAATAAAATTAGGGATGACGCCACGTTGTTTACAAGTACATAAAAGATGTAGATGATTTAAAAATTTCACACGCTTTGATCTCAGTTTGTTATTTCAGTTAGAAATTTTTTATCAAGGATTTTTCTTATGTAAGATGCATTCAATTTTCTTTGGATTTACATAATAATTTTATTATACTTAAGTATTTCCAACCCCTCCCTGGAAGTATATCCTTTTACTTCATTTTTTTATTTATGGATTGTTATAGTCGGTGCTTTTCTCCACTCTTTTTCTCAAAAATAAACGGCAAGCATTGTGTTAAAAAAAAAAAAAAAAAAAAAAAAAAAAACTTGCAATTTTACCAATCTAAAAAATGAAATAATTAGAACAATACATGCACCATTTATTTTTTGACATTTTAAAAGGAATTTTGATAAAGCATTGTTCATTTATCATTATGCCTGTAGAAAAATTTCAAAAGAACTAACTTGACAGAATAAGCTGATCTTCAAAAGACCACGCAAACTTCACTTATTTTTAGATTTATAAAAAAATCACTGAAACAGTGTCTTACGGTTTATTCTAGTTAACGCTAAAAATACATTTCATATTGTTTAAATAATACACGAGTGTTTTCATTTTTATTGAGTAAATAATAATGTTGCTCACCGGAAAGTTTTTATTGAATTGAAATGTATCTGAATAATCATGCAACAGACAACTATTAAAACAATTTGAGTATTGAATTCTTTCATATTATTAGATTTATATATTTTTTTTTATTAAATTTAATTTTGAAAACATCATTATTACAGTTTTCTTTAAATCTCAACTGTTGATATAAAGGGAATAAATCTTCATTAAAGCAGTACAATTTCAATAAAAAAATGCAAAAAAAATAGCACATATGTAAATGATTTGATAATTCGTACCACTATCTAATAAAGTATATCCCTGCAAAATAAATTGAAATTCATACGGATAAATAATATTATTAAAATCTCTTAGAATAAATCTATGGTTTAAAAACAGGGCATTTTAAAATGTTTATCACGCACTCCTAAAATTACCTGTTTTTACATGGAAAAATTTTAAGCAATAAGTCTTCAATTTTAAAGGTTCATAGTAAATTCAATTATGCATTAGCAAAGTTTATTTATTTATTTATTTAGCATAATAGGATTTTTCATATGTAAGTTGTATTAAATATAATTTATATTTATATTTTATTCAAATTATTTTAAACAATTTGATTCTTACTCCTTCTAAATATATCATTTTGTGCTATTTTTTTATTATCATTACTTTTTCTCAAATATCTAGGGCATGCATTATGTCAAGTAAAGAACAATCTTAAATTTGTGTTTGTTTATAAAATGAAATACTTTGTGCAATGATGCATCATACATTTTTTTATGTTTTTAAAGGAATTGTTTGTGAAAAGGCATTTTTCGTTTATAATTATCCCTGTAAATATATTTGAAAGGAATCAACATGAAATAATGGGTTTATCTTCAAAATAGCACGCAAACTTTCTGTCACATTTATATTCATAAAAAAGACAGAAACAATGTCTTATAGCTTATTCTAGTTGACTATGAAAAGACATTTCACATTGTTTAAAAATGCATGGATGTTTTTACTCTTATTCAGTACATTACAATGTTGCTTATTGGAAAGTTTTACTGGTATTTAAATATAATCTGAATGTATTTGCAGCAAACAATCATTAGAATTTTTCAGCATTGAATTATTTTCTGATATTAATTTGAACATACTGACTCAATTTGAATATTATAAATAATTTTCAGTTTTTTCTATGGGACTTTTTTCTTTAAATAATGACTCTTATTCATGTATTTTTTTATTGAGTGTTAATTAAAAAATCTCTTTTTAGAGAACCATTTTTTTAACTTTAAAAAGCATTTCATGAAAAACATGTATTAGAAGAATGCATTGGAAAAATTAAATTGCACTTTACTTTATCGTTTCTAATGAAAAAAAAGTTTTTTGTGGTGTAATATAAGAATATAATAAACAATTCTCTTAAAAATTGAAATGTTTTATAATACTATACTGAATATATGTATTTTTTCATTATTATAAATAAAATTATACATGTTCTAAATGAAATTTTAATTCGAATAGTATTTCGTACTTCTTATATACACCTTTCTACATATTTCTAAGAAAAAAAAAATATCTAAGGTACCCTGGGGTAATAACGCCACGTTAAGATTCTACCAATTTTCACGGCTCAGTTTTAGTTTGTATTTTTCAAACAAATATAAGATTTGATACAGCAACTCATTAACTATCTATATAAAAAAATAATTTTAACAGATATGTATTCATAAAATGTAATGGCATGATTTCTTGACCAATGCTATTTGGCGTTATTACCTACCTATATAGGTAATAACGCCATGCAAACAAAACTACGAAATAAGATGGAATAATTGCATGTTGATTGACCAATTCTAAAAATACAAACTCTACAAACTTAGAAATTGACAAATTGCATTGTAAGCTATTGAAATTGTTCAATTTTTTGTGAAAGTGTAAGAAAAATATAGGTGTGGTGAGGGGGGGGGGGAGGATGAGGCAAAAGAATATCAGACCGTGAGCTTCTTTTTGCTTAAAAAGGACCGCTTAAATAGAATTATTAGAAACATTGCACAGTTTTAACTGTGCTTATTTGAATCAGTATTTAGGATGTAGCTCGGCAACTGTAGGGAATCAACCGGGGTATTAATGCCAAGGATTGGCTTTATTACCCCATTATAGTTATTGCGCTGTACATTTTAAATTACAAATTATCTTGAGAAGATATCCAAAATCTTCAACAACATTTTGAAAGTCCATGAAATGTACTACAAATTTATGTAATTAACAAAGTATTTCCGGATAAAAAAAATAGTCTTCACATCACAAAACGTATCTCGCAAATTTTAGATCAAGCGGTAATTTTAGTTGCTTGTAAAAACAATAAGACCTAAAAATGAAACAAATTAACTTGAAGCTATTTTTTGCGATTTATATGACTCAAAACCCTTCTGCGCAGAGCACATGGGTATCATTTACAAGATTATTTCATAATTATGCAAAATATTAGCACTTGGCGTTATTACCCCGCCTGGCGTTATCACCCCAGACCACCTTACTTAAGTTTAAAGAAATATTTTATCAATAGGTTATATTCAAAATATTTACATTTACTTTTGTTTTTCTAAAGAAGAACGTATTATAATCCATATTATAACAGTCTGTTAATCCGTGTGCGTGTGTATGTCTGTGTATCTGTGTACCCATATATATGTACGTCCTCTTAGTAGTACAAAACAGTTTAAGAAGTTATGCGTGCATTAATTCGTTCATAAAGCTATTTCCGTTTGGGAAAATGTATTGTTAGCGAAAAATACTAGAATTTAATTATTAGACATTAATGCCTATATCTGATGTCAAATAATTCACGGAGTGCATTTTCGGGTATGTATTGATTTTCCCTATCAAAAAGACTTTCTAAATGACTTAGTAATAGAACATATTTAATGCAAATTTTACATCTACTTTCTGCAATGAACAGCTGTCATCTTTAGAGACTCTATATAAGATAAAGTACATTCTTATGCTGGTATTGATCAGCAGAAAGAAATACCTGAAGCAATAAATGTCAATCGCGTTTTTTACTACATTCCTAATGATTTTATCTCTTACCCCTGTATAAATCTAACCGACTCATCTACATGAATGCTTTAATCTCATAAGATTATTCAAAGTTTAGCATTATTTCTTTGAATTTTAAATTTCGCACAAACAATGTTGTTATTATTCAATACAATTTACCCAGAAAACATATTTTTAGTTATTTAATCCTGAAGCAAATGCTTTCACTTGTGAAAAACGTGACTGCTTTACATACTCTAAAAGTTTTGCTCTTTTCGTAATGTATTTTGCATAGTATTTTTCATTGAAAAGCTAAAATTGAATTAAATTAAATTTATATGCGCTTATTGGAGTTTATAACTATATGCTATTAAGAGAACTCTGGGCAATTTAAATTACAATTCATAACATTTAAATAAATGTATATGGAATACTAATATAAATTTTAATAACTTAAAACATATTGTATTCTTACAGCAGAACAATTGAAAACATCTCAACAAAAATTTTAAAACTGAAAATTATATTTATTAATACTTCACGGAATTTATATTTAATGAAAAAATGAGTAAATATAATTAAATTTAGGTGTTGAAAAGTTTTACCTCTCTGATATTTTTTGAATCTGCATTTATAATTATAAATTACTAGAAATAAGTTTTGGAAATTGACTATGAGATTTACAAATTTGCTCTTATTAATCTACTTCACAAATAACAAATTAGAGTAGTTTTTTAATCCATGCACATATTTTTAAATATTTAAATACATAAATTGTGAGCAAAATCATTCATAATAAATTTAAAAGTGGTTTTAAAAAATTATTTTCAAAGGGATAAAACTTATATCCATGGATCTTTATGTTGGTATTTTCTTGAAAATAAATTATAAAGATAAATTTCGAAAATGCCGATAGAGGGCGCTTTAGATTTTGAAGTAATGAAAAACTAGTTTAGCCGTAATTTTTTGCATCTTATTAAATGGCTTGGTAAGCTTAGACTTAAACTTGAGTTTTAAGATCAAAATCTGAATAGTTGGAAGCGGTTAAGTAGCACAGATTTAACTGTGTTCAGAGGGTTTAAATTTCAAATGATTATAAAAAACGGAAAAATTGGTCGATAGATTTGCGGTTTTCACTAAAACTATTCTTTATGTCGGTGTTTTATTGAAAATGAATTGGCGTGGCAATGTTCGTGATTGACGCAATAACTGTATCTGAAGAACTAATGCACAAAATTTTCTTAAATTTTAGATTCAATTAGAACCTAATATAAATCAGTAATGTTTAATTTTTCATGTAAATCGCCCTACTGATGGCACACCTATGTTTTTTCCATGATATTGCAATAAATGTATCTCACGTACTAATCCTTGGACTTTGATCAAACTTCTGAGTCAGTTAATACCTGATAAAAAAAAAAAAAAAAAAAAATTATCCTGATTAGTTTTTGTGTAAAGCGCCTAACATGTGGCACTTTAATGGCGATTTTTAAGATTTTGCAATAGCTCTATCTCAAAAATTAATGTATAAATTTTCATCGAACTTCAGATTTAGTTATAAGTTGACATATGTTTTTGCTGACAAGATTTTGGTTTAATTGGTGGCGTTGTTATGCTGCGTTTTTCTGAAAGTATTAATATGCATTTGATTGAAAAAAGTTTTGGCATCTGACTAATTTTAATCAAGAACAACATGGTTTATTTTTTTTTCATTAAATATAAAATTGGATTCCGTAATGTATTTATTTTTTGATTTTCAAAAAATAATAAATAGATGACTCTATCTCTATTATTTAAAGGACGTAGTAATACAAGGCAACAAAATATAAGTGCAAATACTGTTTAGATGTGTAATCAATTTTATTCAATTTATAAGCATTAAATTATTATAAAACATTTATTTCTTTTATGGTTATATGTTTAATGACTTAGAGATATGGGCTAACACCTACTATTTATATAAATACCTTCATTTACATAATCCTAGATTTCAGAGTAAAAATAAATCTAAGATTACTATAAAAAGTTATTAAGATACCATAACTTTTAACAGTAAATTGCCTATCCTCTATTCATATTGAAAGTAATTTAGGTGTATATTTATTCTACATAAATAGAACTTATTAGTGTATAACCAATAATACAAGAAATAAGTTAAATAATGTAAAAAAAAAAACTGATCATAAAGATGGGGTCCTAACCGTACACTAATATCAGTATTTAAACAAACTCACTTGATAATAGAAAAAAATAGTAAAAATAGTAAAGCAAGTTAAAACTAAACTTAGCAGTTACTTCTCTAAGCACTTTGTAATAAAGATTTTACAAATTACTTATTAATTTCCCAAGATTATTTATTTTATTTAATAAGTTTGGGAAAACATACAGCAACATATTTTGGAATTGTAAATGTCATTAAAAATAATGTTTATTTCAAACACAAGGAATTAGATATAAGCTTTTAAAACATTTTACAATTAATTTAATTTCTGAATGTTTAAATGACCCCAACATTTATTTGGAATAAATCCATGTAGCTTATCAAGGAAAGATTTATATACTTATCAAGGAAAGATTTATTTATTTATCAGCCACTACTGATTTTGTGAGGATTTTTAAAATTCTAGTGCTTACCATTTTTCTTGTTCAATTCCATTTTTTTCATTAAATAGCATTTAAATATTCTAAAATCATTTATTTGATGTTAAAATTTTAAGTATTTTCGGAAAACAATTTATATCATAAATAAATCCCCCCCCACATGTGAATAAAGAATTAAATTATTAAATACAGCTTTTACCATGCATTTCAGACTCCAAAGCGTGCTGTCACAAGTTCTATTGCCAATTTTACATGCCAATACTGTGCCAGACATTTTTCATGAATATTAAAAGAATGTGCATTCTAAAGTATTGATTGCAGATCGTATGTAAAAGAATAGAATATCTCCTATACGATTAGATACCAATGCAGTAAAATTGAAAGAAAGTGTCTAAAATGCTATAAAAATCTTTTATCTGTCTGTTTCGTGTCCCGACTTTACTATTGTCACGTTCTCGCATAAATTTTTTTCACAGATATACTATATAGTTTAAAGTATGTATATATAAATTTTTTGTTTCGATTGATCAAAAAATAAATTTTTAGTTTCACAGATGTAGATATTATCCCTGTTTCTCTCCCATTTTCTAATTTAATTTAACAATTTTATTTAAAAATACAAAAGCAGGACTGGAGATGAGTACATAATGTGAAAAGTTTAAATAACATCGTTATGACCCTTTTCAGTTTTTCAATTAAAAGTACTTACATAAAAGAAGTATTTCCTCTTTCAGTTTTTTGAGTCTTCGAAGTAATTTTAATCAAGAATCGCATGTTTCTAATTTTAATGAGTACGCGCTTAGGTTAAAGTGTCTAACATATGTATTAAAATTTTGAAATTTAAAAACAGATTGCATTTTTAGTGGTATTTTATAAACTCGTGGTATTATATTTAGCACATATTTACAACGTCGCACACAATAAAAAATTTTAACTTTTTTAACCTAACAACAACAGTAAAAAAATAAAATAAAATAATAAATAAATAAAAATGTAGACCCTTCGTACAAAACAAATAATTCAAATAAGTGTTAAACCTATTAATTTAAATGTGGACTCTAACACATGTATGAACGTTTGCTTTCATTCAAATCTACATCAAATATATAACAAATTTTAGGAATATTATTGGCAAAATAATAAAAGATTTTTCGATTATCACTTTTAATATTGAATTTGGCAATAAGAAGTTTACACATAATTTATTTATTTATTTATTTTTCTTATAAAACAGCAAAAGTTAACAGTAAAATAATTTAGGAATCTGAAAGTCTTCATAGATAATAATGATTTAATAATCCACAAATGAATAGATGTAATTTTTTAAAATGCCTTACAAATCTTTCAGAAAAAAACTTATATCATAAATAAAATATTTCCCCCAAAAGTAAATAAACGGACAAATAAATCTGTTACCATGCATTTCAGATTTCAATGGGCGGTCAGAATTTGCATTGCTACATTTTCATTATAGTACAGCGCCAGATATTTTACAGGAATATTAAATTAATGTACAATGAAAAGTATTTATTGCAGATCGTAGTAAAAACAATAAAATATCGCCTATACACATCGATACTGTAGCAGCAAAATACAAAGAATGTATCTATAATGCTATAAAAATCGTTTATCTATTGTTTCGTGTCCGGCCTTTACCTTTGTCACGTTCTCGCTTAAGCTTTTTAAACTGGTATTTCAATGTACTATATATTTTAAAATGCATTTTCATGTTTTGACTGATCAGTAAATAAATTTTTAGTTTCACAGATGTAGATTTGTACCTTTATCCCTGTCTCTCTCCCATTTCTGTAATTTCACTAAGAAATTTTATTTAAAAATGCAAAAATAATACCTGAAGATGAGTGCATAATGCGACATGTTTATATGTTATATCGTCATGAACCCTCTTTTCAGTTTTTCTATTAAAAGGAAAGACGTAAAAGGACTCTTTTTTTCGTTCATGTTTTGAAGCCTTCATAGTAATTTTAATCAAGAATCAGATATTTCTAACCTTAATGAGGATTCGTTTAGGTTAAACATTCTGACATATGTACTAAAAATTTTAAATTTAAAAACATATTACCGTTATCGTGGTATTGTATAAACTATGTACAGTACAGTTTTAAAACGTCTTACACAATAAAATTTTTAACCTTTATAACCTAACAAAATTAAATGTTGACCCTTAGTTTAAAACCAATAATTCAAATAAGTGTAAATCCTATTATTAGGAATGTGGACTCTAACACTTGCATAAACATTTGTTTTCATTCAGATCTGCATCAAATACTTAACAAATTTCAGGAATATTATCCGCAAGTTAATGAACGATTTTTTTTCGATTATTACTATTAATAGTGAACTTGGAATAAAAAGTTTACACATTTTTTTAAAGTTATCTATTTGTACTTATAAATCAGCCAAAGATAACAGTAAACAATAACAGTCCTCATACATGTTAGTGATTGAATAATCCACAAAGGAATAGAAGTAAGCTTTTAAAATGTTTTACAAACCTTCTTACCACATTAAATTGATATATCCGTCAACTAAGCTGTACCTTCCACTCCAACGTAAGGATTATTTAAGTTAATATATTTCTGCAGATATATTCCTGATTTGTAAGTTTAAAATATCATTAATAATCTCATGGATTTTAAACCTATAGTTCTTTAAATTGTTTACATTATGCAGAAAATATTATTTAATTTTAGCCTTTTTGAAAAAAAAAAAAAATAAAGAAAACAACATTACAATTTTGCTTTTTTATATGGCTGTCAGGAGATTAATTCAAGTGTTCAAATGTATAAAAAGGAAGCCAATTGTTTTAGAATGAACCTAAATAACCTATCAGAGAATAATTTATTTTACAGTATTCTTTATCATCATTCTTAAAATCTAACTATTTGTAATTTTTTCTTGTTTTTAATGGTTACTTTCATTTTTAAGTAACAATTCAATAGGTCTATAAAAAAATAAATTTTGAATTTTGAAAAAAAAATTGAATTTTCAAATATATTCAATAGCAAATGAATTTGTATCACATATCAAGTATTTTCAAAAATTAAAATTAATTTAATGCTTTCCATGTTGCGTAAAATTTTAGAACTAACATTCTAAACAATAATCCGCAAGATTTATTTTTAATGCATACTAAGGAAATGTATAATGAAAAGCATTGAATGCAGATTCTGATAGAAAGAATAAAATATACCCTACATGCTTCGAAACTGACGCACTGAAATACAGTTGCAATTTCTTTAGTAGTCGCTATAAAAGTAATTTATCATTTGTTTCGTCTCCCTGCTTTATCTTTTGTTACGTTTTCTTCAGTTATTTTTTTCACTGGTATTTCAATGTACTTAATTAGGCAAAAGTCATTTCATTGTTTTCCTTCATAAATAAGTAAAATTTTGGTTTTACAGAATTAGGCACCTATCCTTATCCTTGTTTTCTATTATTTTTTTCCATTTAATTCAGAACTTATGTATATTTAAAAATACAAAAACATGCGACGAGTACATAATGCGAAATTTTAAACAATATAGTCATAAACGCTTTCTTTCCCTTCGTTATATAATAAATAAGAGAAATAAAGAGGCATCTTATCAATGGCATTTGTTAGTCTTAGAACTAAATTCAAAATTTTTAATCAAAGATCAGATGTTTCTAACCTAAATGACGACGTGCTTGGACTACAGAATCTAGTGTTTCCAAATGTAAAACGAGATTAAATTTCTCAGGAAGTTTTATAAACTACAATTACGAATGTTGTTATATTGTTATGTTGTAATGTTATAATGTCGTTATGCTGTTAAAATAAAATTTTTGCACTTTATAACGTATCAAAAATAGTATACATAATATATTTTTCAAAAATAAAGATTTTTATCTAATGATTCAAACAGATTTTTGTGAAAGAAAATTTTTTTATATGAAATTTACATAAACATTTGGAAGTTAAAACTAAATAACTAATTTTGAGAATTTAGTTCATTTAAAGAACTAACAATTCCCATTAATGTTAATTCTTTAATATTGGATTTATATTTCTTTCGGAAACATTATATTTTTATTAATTATCCACTAGAAAAATAATTTAACAATTTATTTATATTTATACTGAATATAATGAAATAATGTATATCATTCTAAAGATACATAAAATAAATTGTTCGTAAAGGATAATTTTAAATTATAAAATGCTATAAATTTGAAACATTTGCTGCATCGCTACTCTATCGCTTTTATACAATATATCTCTTTTGACCAATGACAATGCTTCATAATAAGGTGAAGTAATCATTTTTAATATAACCGATGGCGTGACGATGCAGTAAGAGGTTCAAAATTTTAACTGAAATGCTTACTTTAAGGAAGTTCACTGCATAATAACAACTATTCAATGTTTTAATAATTCTATAATGGTGTTAATGGTTTTGAAAATTATTAATATATACCTTATAAATATAGAGAAAAAGCAGCAATCTAACACGTTGCAAGCAGTATCAACAAATATGTTATAACCGCCATATGATAACACATCGGAACAAATATTGCCTTCACGAAATTAAAAGTATGGCATTACACATTAATAGTTCACACGAATTCGCTAAAAAAATAATGAAAAGCGCCAAATGGCAAAAGAAAATTCACGCTACTGAGATAAACTCTGCAATGTTTATCAAATAAAAATTAATATCAAATACTGTGTTTAATTTTCTAAATTTGTTTTAATTTTGCACATTTTTAATGTCCACCTTTGATTTTAACTAACATTTAAGTGAATTAATTACATTAATAAAGTGTTTCCAAATAATAAACATTTATTTAAAAAAATCCATGCAGCCCAGGCTCAAAATATGTAAAACACATTTTTATGTTCAAACTACTTACTCGAAATAATAATATATAATACACATTTTTAATGCACATGTGAAAGAAACTTACTCTAAAAATAAGTGATTTGGAATGGTAGAAGGAGCAACAAAAATTTTCTGAGACGCTTATAAACTGATGCCGTAAAATACAGCGTAACTCTGTCTACAATACTTAAGAATCATTTATCTTTTTTTTTCCGCCTTTCTTTATCTTTTTATTATGTTCTTGTCTACATTTTCATGTCTTTTTATTGATGAATTTATAAAAATTTATTTGGCAGATCTAAATATCTGCCAATATCTTTGTCTTTGATTTCGCATTTCTATATAAAAATATTCATTAAAAATGTAAAAAAAAAAAAAAAAAAAAAAAAAAAAAAAAAAAAAAAAAACATGTGGAATGTGCAGAGAGCGTTGTGAGATGTTAAACAACACAATCTTCAAATCCGGTTTCATTTTCTTTTATACAGTTTAAACGGTAACAACAGAAATTGTGTAACCAATTCTTCTGCATGAATTGTTGATGTTATGTTTAGATAAATTTCTAGGAATTTATTTCGTGAAATTTTCATAAAAATAAAAATTAGCATCTTTACAGATTTTTGTTAACAATGTATCAAAATCAAAGAAGAAAATCTATTATTTTATCCTTCACGTTAGGTAATAATACAAGTAAACTTAAACTTTTTAATTAAAAAGCATATGTTTCTTATCTTGATTAAAGCATGATTGGATTAAAATTATACCAAATACTGAGTTTATTTTGTTTCTACTTCTCTCAATTTTGCACATTTTTATTGTCTCCCTTAGATTTTAACTAACATTTAAATGAATTACATGAATTAAGTTTTTCCAAATAGTAAACATTTATAAAAGAAAGTACTCAGATCAGACTGAAAATGTACAAATAAACATTTTTAAGTTCAAATTATTAACACGAAATAATAATATATAATACATATTTTTAATATATACGTTAAAGAAACTTATTCCAAAAATAATCGATTTAGAATGGTGGAAGGAGCAACAAAATTTCTCCCAGGCTTTATCTTATCAAAATCAGCAAATGCCTCACTAAGAGACCCATGCTAATAACTTTTTAATGAATGTACCAAATTGTACCAAACATTGTATTATCCATATCGACATCATCTGCTTTGTATATAGTAAGTTTTAACACTGTAGGAGTTATAGGAGACTTAGCAGAATTTATTTAGTTAATTGTATTAAAATATAAATCATTAATGACGTAACGAGGACGTAAAACAATAGCTAGGAGCGTTTCAGTGAAATACAGTGAAACTACAGTGTAACTTTGTCTGTAATACTTACCGTAATCATAATGATTCTATTTCCGCCTTTCTTTATCCTTTTATCATGTTCCCGTCTAAACTTCCTTTGTTGATATTTCAACGAACTATATCGAATAAAGTACATTTCCAAGTACTATTGTTTTTAACACAATCTAACTGATTGGTAAAGTAATCATACGAATTGAATATTTCCAACTGAGTGAAAAATTGACCAGGCTCGGAATCGAACCCAGATACTTGGCTTACAAAGCCAATGCTTTACCTGTTAAGCTACCTGGGCGATAGTCAGCTGGGAATTTTTGCTCAGAAAACCTTATTGGTCATAACATCTGGTCTGTCATTTAGACAGCTCAACAAAATAGACCGCAGGTAATGGAACTCCAAATGACGATGGATATGTATATATACTATTATTTTCAACACAATCTAACTGATTGGTAAAGTAATCATACGAACTGAATATTTCCAACTGAGCGAAAAATTGACCAGGCTGGGAATGGAACCCAGATACTTGGCTTACAAGGCCACTGCTTTACCTGTTAAGCTACCTGGGCGATAGCCAGCTGGGACATTTCTATGTTTTTTACTGATTAATAGTAAATAAAACTTTAATTCGCAGATCTAGGTATCTGCCATTATCCTTGTTTTTTATTTTGCATTTCCATTTAGAACTATTCTTTAAAAATTCAAAATCATACGGAATGTTCAGAGAGTGTTTTGAGATACTTAAACAACATAATCCTAAAATCCGTTTTCAATATCTTTTATACAGTTTAAATGCTAACAGCAAAAATTATGTAACCGATTCTTTTACATGAATTTTTGATATTACCGTTACATAAATGTTCTAGGATTCCCAATTTCTTAAAAGAAAATTAGTAACTTTACCGATTTTTTTTAACAATGTAATAAAATCAAAGAAGTAAAACAGTTATTTTATCAATCACGTTTCTTAAACCTAGAAGTAAATTTAAACTTTCTAATTAAACAGCATATATTTTGCATCTAAATTAGAACATGTTTCGATTAAAAATTATATCAAATACTGAGTTTAATTTCCTCTATTTCTTTGAATTCTGCACATCTTAAATTTCTACTTTTGATTTTAATTAACATTGGATTAAATTGAAATATTTAAGCGTTTCCAAATAGTATACGTTTATTTTTAAAAAAAAGCCAATGCAGTTCTGGTCCGAAATATGCAAATATTTTTTTTTCTGTTAAAATTACAAAGTCGAATTAATAACATATAATACATATTTTTAATGCATATTGCAAAGAAACATACTCGAAAAGTAATCAATTTGGAATGGTGGAAGGAGCAAGAAAATGTCTCCAAGACACTTATAAACTGATGCCGTAAAATATAATCTAATTATTTCTATAATACTTACCATAAGAATCATTTATCGTTTTGTATATCCGTCTTTCTTTATCTTTTTTTCATGTTCTCGTCTAAACTTCTTTTGTTGATATTTCAACGAAATAGCTTGGATAAAGTACATTTTCAAGTTTTGTTTTACTGATGAATAAATAAAAATTTATTTCTTAGATCTAGGTATCTTCCATTATCCATCTCTCTGATTTTGTATTTCCATTGTATTTTCATTAGTTGTATTTTTTAAAAATGCAAAAACATCGGAATAGGCACAGAGTATTGTGAGATATTTAAACAACATAATCCTCAAATCCGTTTTCACTTTTTCATGCAGTTTAAACGCTTACAGCAAAAATATGTAACCGTTTCTTTTACTTGTATTTTTGATGTTATCGTTACATTAATGTTCTAGGAATACCAGTTTCGTTTAAAAAAATTACTAACTTTAGAGGGATTTTTTTTAAGCTATGTATTAAAATCAAATAAGTAAAACAATTATTTTTCCTCCCCGTTTGTTAGTCGTAGAAGTAAATTTAAACCTTTTAATTGAATAGAATATGTTTCTCATCTTAATTAGAACATGCTTGGATTAGAGATTTAAATTTAAATATTTTATCAAAAAACGTATGTTTATCAAAATAATAAGCACAATCTTGGATTAGGCATTTTAGCATTTATAAAAGTTTTCAAATTTATATGCGGATTACACTTCTCTAATAGTTTTATAAACTGTATTTAAGATATTTTTTACGAAATAACGCAAATATTTCATTACAAAAACAGCATTTTAATGTCCTAGAAGTAAATTTAAACCTTTAATTCAAACAGAAGAAGTTTCTCATCTAAATTAGAACGTGCAGATTTCGGCATTTATAAATGTTTTAAAATTTATATATGGATTTCTCGAAAATCTTTATAAACTGCAATAAGAGATCTTTAAAAAATTATACAAATATATATATTTTTAGTTTCATAATTTAAGAAATATAGCGTACATAGCTTTATTTTAAAAATGAATCATTTAGCCATCTAGATGATACTATTAGCTGTCTATACAGAAATGGATTTATCCTCCCTTTGTTTCTCCTCTCTTTTTTATCTTTTTATCACGTTCTCGTCTAAACTTCCTTTACTAACATTTCGACGAACTAGATTGGATAAAGTACATTTTCATGTCTTTTCGTACCGAGGAAAAAAAAATTATTTCTTAAATCTAAGTATCTGCCATTACTCTTCTTTTCTGTTTTGGAATTCTATTTGGAAATAACCTTTAAAAATGCAAAAACATGCGGAATGTGCAGTGAGAAGTGCGAGATATTTAAGCAACGTAATCCACAAACCTTTTTTTCATTCTTTTATACAGTTTAAACGCTAACATCAAAAATTACATAATAGATTCTTTTACATAAATTTTTGATATTACATTACATACATAAATGTTCTAGGAATACCATTTTCCTAAAAGAATTAGTAAATATTCAGATATTTTTACAAATTATTAAATTCAAAGTAGTAAAACAATTATTTTATCATTCACGTTTGTTAGTTCTAGAAGTAAATGTGAATCTTTTAATTAAACAGAATATGTTTCTCATCTCAATTCGGACTTGGATTAGAGATTTAAATTTAAGCCTTTTATCAAAAAACATATGTTTATCAACTTAATAAGTACGTGCTTGGGTTAGAGATTTTGGCATTTATAAAGTTTTTTAATTTATATACGGATTACTTTTCTCGGAAAATTTTATAAACTGTATTTAAGAGATTTTTACAAAATAATGCACATATTTCTTTACAAATAACAGTATTTTAACGTTAACGTTTCTTAGTCCCAGGAGTAAATTTTACCTTTTAATCAAACAGCCGATGTTACTCTTCTTGATAAGAACGTGATAGGAATAGAGATTTTGGTATTTATCAAAGTTTTAAGTTTTATATGCGGATTACATTTCTCTGAAAGTTTTATAAACTGCATTAAAGACAATTTTAAAAAATCAAGCAATTGTAAAGATTTGAGATCTTATATCCAAAACAATATAGCTTGCATTGCACTTTTCTAAAAATGAATTAATAATTTAGATATCTAGTTGAAATATTAGTCCTTTATTTAGAAATGGATTTCAAAATTTGAATTTGGAATTGGAATAAAAATATATTAAACATATTATATTAACATAATTAAAACTATTGGTAAAGTTTTTATACGTATTTAATATTTGCAACTGAACGAAAGAAATATGACCAGACTGGGAATCCAAACCAGGTAGTTTGGCTTACCTTTTATATGTTCAACCGTTAAATTAATCCGTTTTATTGTGTTAAAATAAAAGTTTATTTACGTATCCATTGTTTATTTCGACAGTAATCGCGTGTCGTTCTTTTTGCGGCTCATACATTCTTCACTAGATTGAAATAGATTCAATAAACTACAATTCCATTTTTTTTTTTTTTTACTGATGAATAAATAAAAATTTATTTCGCAGATTATAGTTGTAGTACTTGCCCTTATCCTTGTCTCTGATTTTATATTTCCATTTAGAATTATTTATTAAAAATGCGGAATGTGCAGTGAGCGTTGTGAGATATTTAAACAACGTAATCCTCAAATCCGTTTCCACTTTCTTTTATACGGTTAAAATATTAAGAGCGCAAATCATGTAACCGATTTTTTACATGAATTTTTGATGATACCGTTATATAAATTTTCTAGGAATACCAGTTTCCTTTAAAAAATACGAACTTTAGAGGGTATTTTTTAACTTTGTTTTAAAATCAAAGAAGTAAAAAAAATATTTTATCCTTCATATTTGTTAGTCCTAGAAGTAAATTTAAACCTTTTAATTAATCAGAAAATTTTCTCATCTTAGTTAGGACATGCTTGGATTAGAGATTAAAATATAAACCTTTTATCAAAAAACATAAGTTTATCATCTTAATAAGCACGTGCTTGGATTAGAGATTTTGGCATTTATAAATCTTTTAAAATTTATATACGGACTACATTTCTCGGAAAGTTTTATAAACTGTATTTAAGAGATTTTTACAAAATAACACAAATATTTCATTACAAAGAACAATATTTTAACATTAACGTTTGTTAGTCCCAGGAGTAAATTTCAACCTTTTAATGAAACAGCAGATGATTTTTTCTATTAATAAGGACGTGCTTGGAACAGAGATTCTAGTATTTATCAAAGTTCAAGAATTTATATGCGGAGTACATTTCTCTCAAAGAAACTGCATTAAAGACAATTTTACAAAACCATGCAATTGTGAAGATTCCAGGTCTTATATCCTAAAAAATATAGCTTGCATAGAATTTTTCTAAAAATGAATTAATAATTTAGATATCTAGTTGAAATATTAGTCTTTATTTAGAAATGGATTTCAAAATTTTAATTTCAAATTGGAATAAATACATATTAAACTATTATATTAACACAGCCAAACTGATTGGTAAAGTTATCATACGAATTGAATATTTGCAATTAAACTAAAAAAATAACCGAACCGGGAATCGAAACCTGGCACTTTGGCTAATCGGTTCAAAATTCTATTGTTCAATAAATCAGTTTGATTATGTTAAAATAATAGTTTATTTACGTATCCATTGTTTATTTCGACAGCAATTGTGCGTCGGTCTTTTTGCTGATTATATAGATTTATATTATTCGCTTAACTGATTAATTCTTATAAATAAAATGAAGTACTACCATTTAGTTTAGCTAAACTTAAATCTAAACTATGTGTAAATTACTTAAAGATGACAAAAAAAATTAAAAGATGTTAAATTACTTTTAAACCTTAGTACTTTCAACTGTAAACACAGTCATCGACCGAGAATGTAAAATAAAATGAAAATACAAATATTAACATCTTATTGTACTTAATTGTTACCATGTAGCTAACTTTAAATGTTTATCAACTTCCATAGTGGAGTGACAAGACATCTCTATTTTTCCTTCAGGCACATTGTTACGTTGACGCATACGTTGACTCTTAGTCAACGCATAGCCCAAACTATTGACCCTAGAAACATGATATCTGGAGAGAAAGAATTCTTTTGACATTACTGAGCAGTAAGACAGAACTAGAAGAAAAAAATCCTCCTAAACTAAGAAAGTTAAATGGGTGGCAAAAACTATAGAAATTTTTAATGTATCTTTGCCGTTGTTTTAGGTAGGAGCGTGAGATATTAGAAAAAAAAATAGATTAAAAAATTAAACATGTATTTCAGCAATTATACAAATTCCCTCTCTAAATTGGTTAAAAGTCGACCGAACTTTTTAGAACACATCATGTTTCGCAGCATGCGTTATCGGTAGGAACATAAAACTACAGAGAGTAAATGTACTAAAAGGTAATTAAACATGTATACCAGAGATTTTAACAAATAGCCCTTAACGGGTTTAAAGATGGTCTAAAACTAGGAGCTTGAACTGCAGAAATTAAATCTATTCAGAAATAGTTAAAAACATGTTCCATCGATTTTAAAACTTCCACCACAAAGAAGGTTAAAATAAAGGGAGGGGGGCAGAAAATTAAAAAAATAATAATTGTGTTATCATTTTAAAGCCCTCGGGTAATTCTTTCATATTATTAACTTCTTTTTCTTTCGACCAAACTTTGCCCCACGGTCGGGCAATTTTATTTTTTTTTTTTTTACTTGCAGCGTTTTTATCATTATGTATATATATATATATATATATATATATATATATATATATATATAACATTAAGAAACCACCAGTAAATATTATTTATAATATATATGAATATATATCTTTATATTAATGAACATTTCAAATAGATAGGGTGAGGATGTTTTCCAGATGTGCAATAGTTATAGCCCTGGGGTGCACTTTTCTAACTTTTGCCAACACCTCTAATGTGATATATCATAGATATCTCTGGGACTACTACTTCATGATTGGACCTCCCGAGCTCCCAACACACTTTTATCTACATTTGCACTTTTTTATTTTTAGTGGACTATTAAAAAGCTTTGTGACAACTTATTCATATTATACACTTGCATTGCCCCTTTCGGGTTGTGATGTAAGATATTCAAGTAGGAGGAATGGGAAAATGGGAAAATTCTGCAAGCGGCAGCATCAATACTCCGAGTCATGACTTTTGAGTCGTGCTGCTGTTTTCATAGTAGACACACGACTTCTTTGCGCCTGACAAAGATAAAACTCAGTTCTTTTGAAAGAGCTAGCAGATACCATTATTTTATGGAGGTTTCTTTTAAACATTTTTTCATATTAAATCACATCACTTTCAACTTATTTTATTTCACTAACTATTTGTTTAATTTAAATATATGAACACACATTATTGTACATTTTTAACAACATTCAATACAAAATTTTTAACGTTTAATACCGAAGAAAAAATATGAAATTTGAATTTATCTTCTTATCTTTCCTTTGTTCTTTGACTGCTGTGTATGTCATCTTTTCCGTGTAAAATGCAAAGTGAGTTTCCTTGCTGTTGCTTATATCAGTGAGCTCTGCTGATTGGATTTCGACAGGATTTGGACCGTTATTAAATAATTTTAAAAGGAAAGTTTTAATTTTTAACATATCGTTCCACGATGCTAAGTCAGCTAATATGGTTGGGATTTTTAATAATGTTAACCCGATAACGAAAAATGAGCTTTAAACGCTTTTCATTGAGATTTGCTGTTTTAATTACACAATTTTTCAGAAAAAAAATTTAGTATGCACTGCATCATTCTAGATGGATTAGTATCGAAATATTAGTCCTCAGCATAGGATTTATATTTAATTTCCTTTTTGAATAATTCAAGAAACTGCTTTAGAATTGTAACTATATCAAAAAAATAAAAAAATAAAAAATAAATCAATGCATAAATAAATAAATATAAGTTAAACCATGACTAAAAACAAGGATTAACAATAACAACTAAGGGATATTTATTCATTGATGGAATCCGAAATATCGATTTCATTTAAATAAATAATGCTTATACGTGCATACCAGTGTAGAATCGAATGTATAACATCACAAGTTTCTTATATTATACTAGCTGACCCGCCCGGCGTTGCCCGGGTCCGTATTAACAATATTAAACGAACTTGAAATTTGTATGATTTTATCATTAACTCGTTACATGCAGAAATGCATTGTCTGAAATACCTAGCCACTGACTGTGTGAAAAATCGGTTTTAAAAACAACAACTAATATTAATCTCTAAAAATACTCAAAATGAGCAATGAAAAACTCGGGAGGGAATATGTATCCAACGATTGCATGATTTTCGTGATAAAATGTTGATATTTACCCGTAAAAATCACTCTTAAGTCACGCAACTAATTATTATTTTCACATACAAATCCCAAGTGAAATGTTTTCAATTTCAAACTAATTATATCACTCTTAAATCCGACTATACCATGAATGAAATCGATTCAAGATGGTAGCTAAAAGATTGGTATATAGTATTATAGTTTCAGAGCTATTTAACAAAAGTAAGTGTTATTTTTAATCAAATCTTGCGTAATGTTCACTCTGTGTATAAATTCCTAATCTTAAACTTTTGTACCGTAACCAGAACTTGTCTGTAACCTAACAGCGACTTAACAGTACCCTACCGTAAATTAAATATAACAGAAATGTAACCTAGCCTTCATTTTATTGTAACATATTCTTATTCTAACCATAACATAAATGCAATTTATGTAACTTTAACTTTAATCTAACTTTAACCTAAATAATATAATAGAAAAAAACCATTTTAAAAAATTACTATTTCTTCGTAAAATATATGCTTCAGCTGTAATTCATTTCTTTCAATTCGTTTTATTAATACAAAACTCTTTCCTCGTGTTTTTGTTTGATACATTAAAATTTCAGCGATAAATGGTTTAATATTGCGAACCTTTTTTTCGGTTTACTTCGCCTCCACCTATCTTTTTCTTCATGGTGTACAGCAGCAGTGATTAAAAAAAAATCCTAATTTAAACTGACAGTTTGCCAGTCTATGAATTTTAAAGGTCTGTCCCAGCTTTTTTAATTATTTCTGCGAAAATTTTATGCAACCAATCAACCATAAGAAAATAAAAGGGAAAAAATCGAAAAAAAGCGATTTTGTATGAGAGTGAACTTTGGAATTTAATTAATTACTCAGTTAATAAATAGAATTTTGAAATTCTGAGCTTCAGGTGCATCAGGAGAGACATTGGGCTATTCTCAAAAAAAATTTTGAGTTTCGTACGTGCTGTAGATTTTGCTAGCCATCGCAGACACAAAGACACACACACAGACATACAGAGCGTTTTGTTCTTTTATTAGTATAGATTAGTAAGTTACACATGCACGTAAGCTTTACAAAATACAATTATAAAATAACATGTATTAATGTAAGGACTGCAGTTTTTCTGCCGTATTTATATCAGTTATGTTTTCTCTTCTCTTTTAACTAAATTTAATGAGTGATTTGTCAATATATTAATTAGTTAATGGGTCATTTTTCATAAATGGTATACTTTATATGTTCCTTATTAATTGTTAAAATACAGAAGGTCAGTTTAGAGGTATTAATATATTTCAATTATGAATGAATTTCGATTATTAAGAATAAATTAAAATGTTTAATTTATATTAATTCGCCAGTTGAGCTTTAAAAGTAATAAACTCCATAAAATTTTAACTTTTATCTTACTTAATATTACTATTCCTAAAATAAATCTTAATTTTGTTTAACTTTTTAAAATCTACACTCAACTGACTACATTCAAGATGATTTTAATAAGTAAAAAAAAATATATATATATGATATATTTTGTCAATTGAAAAAGAAAAAAATTATAATTCTGAAAGATGATAAATATAAAAAAGATTAAAACTATCGATAAAAATACTATATCATAAATATAACTTCTGTCTAATGATTTAACAATGTAAAGTTAATAATTAATTTAGTAATTAATTATTAACTGGTAGAGTTAATTATTAATAATAGAGTTAGTTAATAAGATTTTCAATTCTAATAAAAAAAAAACTACTATGTTTTGTACGAAATAAATATCTCCGTCTGGCATGGAAAACTCGAGACCTGGAATCGAACACAGCTACCTCGCTTACCGGAACCATACTCTATATTTTAAGCTAACTGTGCTGACAAGAGGCAGCATGACAACCATTTTTGCCCAGATAAACTGATTGATAATAACGTCTGATCTACCATACAGACAATTTAGCAGAATGAATCGCAGTTAAAGGAAAGTTTTACTTAAAGGTTACTAAAAGGTTTTACTAAATTATTCATTTTGTCTTGATATTATGAATAATAGGAAAAGTAACTGCGAATTTTTCAGAGTTCAAGTTATGTCAAAAGAATACTTTCTCTCCAGATTTCATTCTTCTAAGTTGTAAATAGTTTGGGCTGTGCGTAGACTATGAGTTAGTCAGGACAAACATATTTGCATATGTATAGAATTTATTGATTTAAAGAAGTATGAAATGGGGTTAAACAACGATCGGATTATGAAAAATAAAACATTGCCGTCATAATTATACTGTTTCAGAATTGTGTGTCAAATAAAATAATTATCAGTTATCCAGTTATTAAAAAACATCCTTTAAAATCTTTGCTATAAAATAAAGAACATAGTATTAAATATTTTAGATAAAAAAAAGACAAATCAAAAATAATACTGTAATAATAAAATATTAAAAATAATAATAAAATGTATATAAAGGATACACAAAGTAGAGATAAATATACTTGTCCAACATTTCGCCTTCGAAGCTTTTATAGAATAACTGGGGAATGAAAAGTCGCTACTACCTTTGAACAACAACATTTATCTTCTTGGAAGTAGTCTAATTTTTTACATTTCAATCTTTCACAAAATTTTCTTTGTTTATCTGTTATTAACATTCTATGTTTTAGTTACTTATTTTTATATGTGAAAAAAGTCTTTTTAGAATAAGAATATATATAAAACATTTTTACATATTCTTATACATAAGTTCCATCTTTAATTTACATTTATTTTATTTTATTTTTTACATGGTTCCATCTTTATTATGTACAGGGTGTTTCGCTACCAGACGGACAAACTTTGAAGGGTGATAGTAGACATAAAGACAAACATTATTAAATAGGAAACCATGGGGCGCAAACGTCTTCTATAGGAGCTAGGGGCCATTAGAGTTTAGGGTCCAAAAATTCAAACGCTCATAAAAATTAGAAAAAAGGATCGATTTGTTTGCGGTTTTCTCTAAAATCATTCTTTTTATCACGAATTTTATTTTTTTTAATTTTAAAGATTAAGTTCAAAAATTGTCGATAGAGGGCGCTTTAGACTTTAGAGTGATGAACAAATACTTTTTACCGTTCTTTTGTGCATAGGGTTGAAATTATTCTAGAGTTTAGACTTTAACTTAAAATTTAAGCCCAAAATCGGAAACATGGGGATCGGTTAACTAGCGAAAATTTAACTGTGAACCAAAGCGGAGATTTTAAACGCTCATAAACATTGGACAAACTAATCGATTTTGTTGCGGTTTGCGTGTAGGTCATTCTCTTGGTAATTATTTTATTCAAAATGACGTACAGCTTTCATGTTCTCATTTTTTGATAGAGGGCGCTTCCGAGACATGTCCGACATTTCAATGGTATTACTCCTGGGTGTTTCACTACCAGACCACCATACTTCCAGGAAGTGTAAGGGATGCAAAGATGACCGGAATCACACAGGAATGTAACGTTGAAAATTGCTTTTTTGCATATTACGTTTAAAAAACAGCAGAGAAAAAAAGAACAGAAACAAACAGAGAAACAGCAACATGTTAAAGTGACAGAACAAAGTTTATTTAAAGGTTTTACTGCAAAAAGTGTTCGAAATTACGACCAGGAAAAGTCCGGCAAGCTTGACAGCGACAGTAGATGGCGCTGCGATTTTCTCGCGGTAGATAGAGCTGAACGGTAATGCGCGTGAAAGTTTCTCTCACGTTGCGCAGTTCTATGTGGTTCCAGCATGATTGGGCTTTTCCACATTTTACCAATGATGTTCACCGATACCTCAACGTAACATATGGACAGCGATGGATAGGTTGTGGTGGCCTGGTTTATTGGCCTGCCAGATCACCGGACCTATCAAGTATGAGCTTCTTCTGCTGGGGTCACATGAAAAGTTGGGTGTATGAGAATCCTAAACCATCAATTAAAGACTTAGCAGCTCGTTTTTCTGTAGCTTCCGGAAATCTATCAAAGATTCCAGGAATCTTTCAAAGCGAGAGGAGTTACATGCGATGCCGCTGTTAAGCATGTCGAATTACCTCTGGTCGTAATTTCGAACATCTTTTCTAGTAAAACCTTTAAACAAACTGTTTTATGTCATATTAACGTGTTTCTGTTTCTCTGATTGTTTCTGTTTTTTTTTTCTCTGCTTCCTTTAACCATAACTCACAAAAAAGACATTTTCAACGTTACATTCCTATGTGATTCCGAGTCACTTTTGCATCCCTAACACTTCCTGGAAGTATGATAGTCTGGTCATAAAACACCCAGGAGTAATGCCATTGAAATATCGAAGATATGCCCGAAGCGCCCTCTATGAAAAAAATGAGGACACCACAGCTGTACGTCTTTTTGAATAAAATAATTACCAAGGGAATGACCTACACGCAAACCGCAACAAAATCGATTAGTTTGTCCAATGTTTATGAGCGTTTAAAATCTCCCCCTCGGTTCACAGTTAATTTTTCGCTAGTTAACCAATCCTCGTGTTTCCGATTTTGGGCTTAAAATTTAAGTTAAAGTCTAAACTTTAGAATAATTTCAACCCGATGTACAAAAGAACGGAAAAAAGTATTTGTTCGTTACTCTAAAGTCTAAAGCGCCCTCTACCGACAATTTTCAAACTTAACCTTTATAATTAAAAAAATAAAAAATCGTGATATAAAGAATGATTTTAGAGAAAACCGCAAACCAATCGACCCTTTTTACTAATTTTTATCAACGTTTGAATTTTCGGACCTTAAACTTTAATGGCCCCTAGCTCCTACAGAAGACGTTTGCACCCCATGGTTTCCTATTTAATAATGTTTGTCTTTATGTCTACTCTCACCCCTAGAAATTTGTCGGTCTGGTAGAGAAACACCGTGTATATGTATATATATATATATATACACTATATTGCCATTGATTATTGGACACTTGCGATTTTAGACATTTTGTTAAATATCTAGAAAAATACATGAGGATTCATCTCGAAATTCTTAGTGTATAAATATAATAGTATAAGTCATACATCTCCGTGAAGATTTTTTCCCGAAACTCCATATGGGACCGTCAACAAATTAAAAAAGAATGAATATCTTTTGAATAACCCTGTCAAAACTAATGTAGCAAAAGCACTCAAACTCTAGATTATGATTGAATGCCTTATTGTAATACATTGTGTTTATTTTTATGCAAATAGCATGCATACTCGCAGAGTAATTAAGGTTTTTATAAAAATGATCCCAAATTTTTCCAAGTTTTTTCCTTATAATTTTCAGAGTTCTTAATACAAAATAATATTTTTTTCAGAAAATATGACAAACAACATTGCACACAGTACTCTGTAATCAGAATTAAAAAATAATGAAAATTGTATGAAAAATGAGTTGATTTACTAAATAATTTTTTACTGCGCATGCGTCAATGATATCAAAATTTCATTTGCATATTATGTTAGCTAAATGTAAGAGCAACTTTTGTGAAAGGTCACAAAATCATAACTTGAAAATTCTGAAAATAATCGTCAATTGAATAAGTTGAACTACTACATTCGGATAAAATCCCTCATTTTTTTGTTTCATTTTGGAAACAACGGATTTTGTCCTTTTTCTATAGACGATTTCTTTCAGAATTTTCAAGCTATGATTTTGAGACTTTCAGAAAAGTTGCTCTATACATTTAGCTAACATAATATGCAAATGAAATTTTGATATCTTTGACGCATGCGCAGTAAAAAATTACTTAGTAAAACCTACTCATTTTTCATACAATTTTCATTATTTTTTTATTCTGATTACAGGGTATTGTGTGCAATGCTGTTTGTCATATTTTCTGAAATAAATATTATATTATATTAAGAATTCTGAAAATTATAAGGGAAAAACTTGGAAAAATTTGGGACCATTTTTAGAAAAACCTTAATTACTCTGCGAGTATGCATGCTATTTGCATAAAAATGAACACAGTGTATTACAATAAGGCATTCAATCATAATATAGAGTTTGAGCGCTTTTGCTACATTAGTTTTGACAGGGTTATTCAAAAGATATTCATTCTTTTTTAATTTGTTGACGGTCCCCTATCAAGTTTCGTGAAAAAATCTTCACGGAGAAGTATGACTTATACTATTATATTTATACACTAAGAGTTTCGAGATGATTCCTCATGTATTTTTCTAGATATTTATCAAAATGTCTAAAATCGCAAGTGTCCAATAATCAATGGAAATATAGTGTATATATATATATATTTACATGCACACTTACTAATATGCCTATTTTTTTCTTCAATGTATTAATTTAAGTAATCCTTATTACTTAAAAGTATGATTTATTTTTTGCATTTTATAGTCTTAAAGTAAGGATTTTACGGATTATGTATTCTAGATTCATATAAGAAACAATTAGTCGTGATTGATTTTCTTTTTCAAAATATCACATTTAAAGCTCTAGATGGCTGTGGTGATGAAAATAACGCCACATACTTGGTTCATGATCTAAACGTGGTTAATACTAAAAATTATTAATAATAATATCCCATTCCGCGTTGTGAAGTAATGTGCGGGATATTACCAATTAATAAATTTAAATCCTTGGAATAATAACCAAAAAGTAAAATTAGAATAACTCCGGGTCGACTTATTTAACGTTTAAATTTCTAATCTAGGATTTTAATGGGATAAATATATGCTTAAAGTAACGGTCTTCATTTTTTTTAATATTAAAGGATATGCATCGATCAATTTACTTAAAGCTAAATAAAGAAAAAGGAAAACATCAAAGAAAACATAAATATATGCATATAAAATTTTTTTATTTCAAAACACATAAATTGCATAATTCAGAATCACACAAAAGTATATAATTCAGAAATTTAATCACATAAATTTATCTTGCGACATTTAATTATTCATTAAAAAAAATTTCCTTCTTTTTGCTTTTGATATAAATAATACACATTGATATTCGCTCACACAGCATAAACCTATAGGCATAGCCAAAGAAAATTATACGTTAAATTTTATTTTGAACATTTTTTAATTCAATTTTAAGTTAGTAATTAAATTCAAATAGTGAATGTTCTACATTAAAATATGTCCAAAAAATTATTGTCAAAAATGGCCCTCACATGTGGAATAATTAAAATTTTCTCACCATTGTCTCTCTGGTCTTGACTATGTTACACGAATTTTTTTAGATTCAAACTGTTCGTCATATTGTTCATTGAAAATCCTTGGGGCACCACTATATTACACTTAGATTTTTAAAGATGCAAACTGTTCGCCACATTGCTCATTCAAAAATCCTTGGGGCACCACTACCATATCCACAATTGATCACAGAGGCACACTATTCATCACTCATCCAGCTGAGGCCGTACCGCCCGTTTTTCACAAGAAAGTAAGCACCAATGGTCATGACTGCAATGAAATCGCTGGCAACTTTACTGAAATTCGCACACAAAATTCTTTGTCAATAGAAAGTCTCGAAGCACATCTCGTCGCGAAGATTAGATCACCGAATCTGCTATGCAATCACACGGTCCGGAAAATCAAGAGTAAAAAAAAATGATTTTCATCCAAAACACGTTCTTCCATAATAACGAACTAGTTTCTCAGGAGTCAATCAGTAAGAAGTCAAAAAAATTCTCAGAAAAGGAGGTTTTTTTTTTTTTTTAATCTTGCTCCTTTTTTTTTTTTTTTTTTTTTTTTTTTTTTTTTTTTTTTTTTTAAATTGCGGCTGAATCGCCACTACTCAATTGGTCCACATAGAAACAAACTCCATCGGTTCTGTGTCACACATATTACTGCACTGTAAAAAAAAATTCAAGAGGTTACTAAAAATTTTTTAGTAAATTTGTATTCCACAGAATTTTTTAGTAACCATTACAAACTTTTTTTTTGCAAGCAAAACAAGCATTTCTTTTGTAAACTGAACAAAAGAATTTTTTGTATAACTAACTTAAAAATTTTTAGTATGAGCCACCAAGCAAATTTTAATAATAACTCCAAAATTATTTTTAATAACCATTACGTGGGCTCGAAGGGCAGGAGCTTCTTTCGAGCTGTATCCAGACTTCTGGAGCGGAAGATTTTCGGCAAAACCGCAATAGATGGCAGCACCAAACATTGCTACGGATCCGTTAGGATATTCATAATCCCTTTATTAACGAGTACTTACACTGCATACATTCGGGGCGTATTTGGCAGTGGCCAGTATCGAACCCGTGACCTTTTAGCCCGGAGTCCGTTACTATAACCACTATGCTTTCAAGGCCACACCAAGTGAGCTTTAGTAATAGCTATTAAAAATATAAAATTACTAACTCTATTCGTTGCTAACTTTTTTCTAGTAATTCTTACAGATTTTCTTGTAACCGACTAAGATTACTAAACATTTTTCAGTAATTACAAGGATCACTAAAGTTTTTTTAGTAGATCGACACTTTTTTTACAGTGTGCCTCGGGCTCCCGAAGCATGTAGGACGCTTTGCTGTATTCCACCCTTCATCCTCTTTTACTGACCGCTTCCTTCTTCCTAGCTTCCCACGAATGCATTCATGGGGCTCCTCTGACCACACACGCAGGTCATAAATAGTGTAGTAAAATCTGTACTCTTGCCTATTCAGGATTATGACAAAAACGGTGCCAAGCTGACTTGATAGCTTTTGAAGTTTTATGGTGAGAAAATCCAGAAAAATCACATGTGATCTTTATACGGATCTGTTTTTAGGTGCGTTCGTAATTATATAATACGTAGCACCTATAGTTGTCGTTCAGTCCGTCCGTCTGTCCGTCCGTCCGTCTGTCCGCATATAACAACGCAAAAACTACCCAACCGAATCGTTTGAAATTTAAAATACATAAATATTAGATATTTTTGTCGAGTCATTTCAAATTTTATGAGAATCGGATGGATAGATCAATTACAGGGACGATCAAAAGTATTCCATTACATTACGGTCAATGGGGAAAAAAGTTTCAAATGCATTTTAATCGTTTGAAATTTAAAATACGCAATTATTACATAATTCTGTCGTGTTATTTCAAATTTTTTGATAATCGTGTGCATAGATCAATTACAGGGGCAATCAAAAGTATTCAATTACATTATGGTCAATGGGGAAAAAGTTTCAAATATATTCTATACGTTTGAAATTTAAAATACATAATTATTACATAATTTTTTCGAGTTATTTCAAATTTTATGAAACTCGGACGAATAGATCAATTACAGGGACAATCAAAAGTATTCCATTACATTACAGTCAATGGGAAAAAATGTTTCAAATGCATTTTAATCGTTTGAAATTTAAAATACGCAATTATTACATAATTCTGTCGAGTTATTTCAAATTTTTTGATTATCGTGTGCATAGATCAATTACAGGGACAATCAAAAGTATTCAATTACATTATGGTCAATGGGGAAAAAGTTTCAAATATATTCTATACGTTTGAAATTTAAAATACATAATTATTGCATAATATTTTCGAGTTATTACAAATTTTATGAAAATCGGATGCATAGATCAATTACAGGGACAATCAAAAGTATTCCATTACATTACGGTCAATGGGGAAAAATGTTTCAAATGCATTTTAATCGTGTTACACTCATGCGAACTTAATAAAATTTATATGCAACTATAAAGTACATATTATAATATACATCTTACATAATTTGTGGTGCAAAGAACATTTGTTATTGATTTACAAGGCCACACAAAAGTATTCCATTACATAATGGTATAGGGAGAACATTGTTTGATGAGCGTTTTAATTGTAGTTCACTATTTACAATGTTATGAGATTGATATATGAACGTAATATTTTTAAAACTTCGTTATCGTTCGAACGCACCTAATTTGCTACGCTTCACGTGCAATTTCCAACTTGTTCTCTTTTATTACCTCAATAAATAAAGCTTACAGATTTGATAAAATTAGCTTTTATTTTTTTCTGATAATTTAAATTATCATTATTATTATTTGGTTATTGATACTAAATAAAATAAATTCAAAATTTCACTTCAATTCTTATATATATATATATATATATATATGTATATATATATATTGGATTGTGCTCTTCCATTTTTTTTTTATTATTATTTTAAGCGGTGTCGTAACATTATCTGAACGACAATGGCCATCATAAAAAGTTGGTAAGTGTGATTGCGCAGAAATTTTCGATTTATATATCGTTCAAAACAAATTATCCTTTTATTGATGCAACCATATATTAATACTGTTAATTTATAATTATTAAATTCTTAGACAAATATTAGCACCGACAAATTTAATTTTAAAATTATTGTAAAATGAAGTTATGTGTTTTAATCAAATTTAAAATATTCAAGTAATTATTTAAATAAAATCTAAAATTAAAATATTTTTTGGAAATTCAAAAAATAATAGTTGAAGTGTAAATAAAATTTTAAATTTCTTAAACGAAAAACAAAAACTTAAAGAAATTCAAAGTAATGAGTCATTAATAAATCCAAATATTTTTAAATAGAAATAAACCTGATTTCCGAAAAATATTCTAAATGACAGCTGAAAGAAACCTTAAACGTATAAACCCTTTAGTTGCCATGAAATACGAAATTTCTTTTGATTAAATATATCTTAATATGAAAATTTTATCTTGCAGCACGGACAGTAAATCAAGAAGTTTTTTGCTACTAGCGAGACGCTTAAACTTCAAGCAAGTAAGCCTTCATGAAAAGGGATGGAATTAAGATTATCTTTTAAAATGTAATCACAATTGAACGTGTGACATTGAAAAAAATTATTAAAAAAATGACCATTTAATTTTATGATAAATTGTCGTGTGATACGAGTTATTCAGCTGTAAGTACACAAAATTGAAGTCTTTGAGTTACACAGATTTCATGCACAGACTCTAGGACGAACAGAAAGATAAAGGACCAATACGAATGTTCTTTCATCAGATGAACGAAACCCGAAAAATTTCTTTTTCTACAGAACAGTAGCAACAATAAAAAAGAAACTCATCTGCTGCACAGTATTGACATAAAAAGCTGACAATTTTTGAGCAACCCCCTGGTATGGACTTATTAGAACAAAATATTCCTGTAAGTCTTAAAGCCTTAGATTTAGAAGCAACATGGCAAGCTATTCATTTGCTAAAATTACAAGGGCGATAGATCACATAGCACACCATAATGGAAAATGAGTTCAAAAAGAACACGCTTCAAGCTAGGTCTGATATATATACATATATAACAAAAAAATGACGTGTTTTTAATACTAACTATAACAACTGCAGGATACATTATTCATGAATGTATCCCATTTATCAATGAGTGTCAAGATTTTTTTTTTATTTTTTTGCTGACATTGTAGAAGAGCGGTTTTTACCCCTTAAAAATAATATCTTATATATATCACATGAAACTTTTAAATACAATTCATTTTGTAACGATTATTTTTAATTTTTATTGTTTTCTTAGATATTTTTTTTTTTTTTACACGCAAGAAAAGTGATAATGATGTTGTATAATGCATTAATTGGAATAATTATTTGACGAATGAAAACTTTTTAATATTACTAGAGTAGTCTTGTGGGAAAGAGACTTTATTCGGTTTCTAACTATCGCCAATAGAATTAATTTGAAGAGTTTTATTTTCTTATCTAAGAACTATTGTTTTGTTTTATGTTTCATGTTGGTGCTGCTTTAAAAATGATTTACCGTATTTTCGGGTGTATAGTCCGCGGCTTATACAAGAAAAAAACCTTCGAAAAAGCCGCTGCGGCTTATACACGTTGCGGGTTATACAAAGATTTTCTTTTAAAAAATTGGAAATCATGATTTTTTTTTTTTTTACAATTTTTAAATCTTAAAAAAATTTGAAGAAAAAAACATCGAAATTTGTAATTTTTTTTCGCTATGCCGCGAAATATAGAAAGTTTTTTTTTTTTTTTTTTTTTTTTTTTTACTGCTTAAATACAGTTAGTTCTGGGTTTTGAAGAATTGTCGCAACTATCGCGAAGTATTGCACTAACCGGCAGCGAGAAATAATGACGCTCGAATACAGTTTGCTCTTGATTTGAGAGGGTAAAAACAACAGTATAACATGTTACTTATTTTAAATTTACTTTTTGCTGAATAAGTCGTTTTAACGTTAACTGTAATCAGTTTTTTAGTAGAGATGTGTCATTTGTTGAGAACGATTCAAAAGGAGCGATTCCGGCAGTGGAACTAAAGGAACGATTCAAGTCTGTAAAAAAGAATCCGTCCTTTTTGGAACGATTCCGAAAAGGAACGAAATCACGGAATCGATCCTTTTTTGGAAATGTTTCTTAAAGGTTCGAATCCTCGGAATTGGTCCGAGACTCCGAAAAGGTTCGATTCCTCGGACTCGTTCCGTAATGAAACGACTCTGAAAAGAAAGGATTTCTTGGAATCGTTCCAAAAAAGAGCGACTCTTCTGAATCATTCCGAAATGACATAAATCATACACTTTTTTTTTGTTCTTTGCAACAGAGCAGGGTAGGTTATTTTTTTTCTTGAAAAATAAACTAAAAATGATCTTTAACTTAGAATTATCAAGGTAGGAAAGTTTCCAGATTTTGGACTCTACAAACACAAAGGGGTGCTGCAGCACCGATTCGCTAGCAAACTATTTTCCGATATTTTATTCATAGATTTTTTTAAGGTGTCGCGTATAAGTCGACCTCCCCACTTTGAAGTTCTATTTTTGTCTAAAATTTCTCGACTTATACGCGCGTATATACTTTAATGGCTTCTAACTTCGAACCCTGATCGAAATATACTTTCGTAAATGGTGTATAGCCCGCGGACTATACACCGATGCATCTCCGCGGCTTATACACGAACTTTTTTTACTGCACTTCTCGATTTAGAAGTGCGGGCTATACACCTGAAAATGCGGTATTTATTATATTAATTATTTTGCTGAAATAGCTTTTAAAATGAATGAGTGTTACTTAAATATATATATTTTTTTCTACTTAAATTTTAAAATAAAAAATAATAAGCTTGAAAATTTTCATAAAAAATATCAGATTATAAAAGAACATGGTAGTTATAGATGTTTTAGTCCGTTTAAGTGATATACAAAAAAAATGAAATTTTAAATTAATGTGTTTAATAAACCTTTAAAAAAACTATTAGAAAAATTACATGTAAAAATGTCTGAAATGATTTTTTTTTCTTTTTTTATTGCTTTTTTGTATGTTTTACCAATTAAATTAAAGAAATAAATATAATTAGATTTGTTGAACACGCAAATAAGTCTAGAAACGTTTATTTTCATTGAAATTCCTCGACATTTCTATTGGGCAAAAATATACATTGAGTAATCATATTTGGTGTTAAAATACAAGTAGAATTTTGTTTTAATATTTAAACATTTTAAGGTATGTTTTTGGCATAATAATATAAGGACTCAATGAAGAAAAATTATTTACCGAGAAAATTCGACAAGTTTATTTATTTATTTATTTATTTGCTTATTTATTTACTTTTAATTTCAGTAAATATTAAACAGCTCTTCTCGAACGATATTGAGCATTTTGAGATAACATTTTAAAACTATTTGTAGAAGTGTGCAGCACAATTTAAAGCGTCTGATTTACCTTAAGTTAATTTTGAAGAAATAGATATGCAAATATGTGAAAAAATTATAATAAAAACTTAATTTATTTTACGTTTTATGTAAAAAAAAAATGTAAATGCAGGACTTAGTTTATCAAATAGACCATTAGAAACAACGACAAAAGAAAAAACCCCATAAAATAGATTTTTTTTAAATATCACTTTGATTATAGATCGAAATGCGGCAGCACAGAGAATCAACTCATAGAGAGCACGTGTGAAAAATTAGGATTAGTTAAATATCGCTTCGGATATTAAAAAAAAATCAGTCCACCAAGACATAGCTTGTTGGAACACACCTAAAAATCAGATTTTAAGGTTTGAATGATAGGTTTACCTTTGTCTTTTTCAGTACTCAACATTATAAAAGCATGGAGGTCTGGGAGTAGGAAAACACGATGGTAATCTTTTGAGTCAATTGTTCAAATCGGTGTTTTCCAACAAGATATGACTTGACAAACCGATTTCGTTTTAATATGCAAGACGAGATTTAACTAACGAAAGATTTTCACCCGTAACTCCATGACGTGATTATCTATACCGCCGCCTCTCGGTCTATTATGCTAATTTGTGGGAAAAACACAAACTGAGAAAAATCATTCTGAATTAAAGTGGTTGTGGCATTTAAAGAAAATTGCTTTTAACTGTATTTATAATATTTGGTTCTTTAAGATACTTCACGAGAGTGTAGGTTTTATGAAGCAGAAATTTAGAAAAAAATAGAAAAATGAGAAAATTCTTTATTTTTTGTCGAATAAAAAGTACATTGTCCGCTTATTAAATATTTTTATGTGATTTTTATATTGCTAAAAAATAATATTACTTGGAGATCTAGGTTCTTATTCATAACTCATATAGTTAAATATAAACAATTCATCTTTACCGATTTAATTTTGTTTCCACGAGAAATTTTTGCTAATGAATAATGCTAACTGAAGACTAGCCAGTTGTTACAATGCCGGTGATGCGAAGATGTTTTTCGCGTTTTAAATTTAGAAATTGATAATACATATTTAAATTTCAAGGAACTAGCCTATTAACAAGAATACTGAGAAACCATAAGATTGCTTTAGTCGGAGAAGGACAAATTTTAACGCAGTCATTAAAATTTGTCCATCGTGCAGGTTGGTTGCCATAGCAAGGCGAGAAGTAACACTGTCTCATGCGAAAAAAAAAGACATTATTACTACAGTTTGTTAGTAGTAAATACTAATTCCGCCATAATTAGATTTTTCTCAAAGGAGAAAAATTAATGAAAAGACAAACGTAGTTTTGAGAAAAGAGATTCAGAGGAGAGGTTTTTAAAGGAGCAGAAAGAGTCAAATCTCTAAAGCGCAAAAAATATGCATAAAACTAGCAATTGCGATCTTAGAAGCTCCAGATAGGAATTCTCGAAAAGAGGAGATAGAATATTGAAAAATCTGTTTTATATTAGGTAGGAATTCTTTTAAATTTCGCAAAGTATCACGATTTTTTTCTTCTTTTAAACAATATTGTTCCTGTGGTACATCCCTATTCAAAGACAACAAATTGCTACTTTGCAAAACACAGAGGAATTGGTCATTTAACTGACAAATTAACCTTTATGTACTGTTATTAAATAATTTGATAATAATCTTATCATGAATAAGAATATGAATGAAATTTTCATATTACTCCTTTTTATTTAAAAGCGGATAATTATCAGTCGAAAGTTTTAGAAAATACCCTAATAAACTTGAATGAAGAGATTATGCATAGCTAAATAATATAAAATTTCTGATTTTTCTAAAAATTGCACCATTTGCTTAAAAGTTTAATATAAAAATCAGTACCAAAATAAGATTAAACGGCATAATTCTTACATTAACGAGGTGGTCCATGCACTAGGTTAGTTTTGATTTCAAATTATTTTAAGTCAGCCGCTCGTGATTTTAGGTAGATTTCGTATGAAATACTACCTATTGCATTCTCTCCCATGTTGGAATTTCTGAAAAATTTTTGCGGATCTACACGAATCATGACTCCTGGACCCTAAAACTACCATCAGTAAAAAAGTTTATCTATCTATCTATCTATCTATCTATCTATCGGTGTATATCACTTTCTTCTAGACACGATAACTTTCAAAATTATGCTCAGATCTTTTTCAAACTTTTACATAAAATCAAGGAGCTTAAAATCTCGGTCGAGTTCGTTAATGGGCAAAAGCGGACCAAGGGGGTGGAAGTTAGGAGGGATTTTGTGAAAACAGAAAAAACGCGATAACTTCTAAATTAAAATAGATATAGAATCAATTTAAAGTTTATATTACTTCTAAAGAATGGGCCAAAAGTTATGCATGACAGATTTTTGATAAAGTTAAAAATGGGCTCAAGAGGCGAAAAAAACATGGTTTTTGGGAGAAAAAAATTCATAACTTCGTCAATTCTCAAGATATCAAATCCAACTAAATTTTATATAAATGTACTCAATATTACCTAAAACTTTTGTATTTACAAGGGTTCATAGGAACAATTTTTATCGATGAAAAAAAATCAAAAGCGAAAAGAAAAAGGGCGCTAAAAAAAGAAAAAAAAACCCATAACTTACTCAATTCTTAAGCAATCAAATCTAATTAAATTTATTTTACATCTTCACAATAATATCTACAACTTTTACATTGACAGTTTTTTATAGGACCAATCCTTATATCAAAAATAAATTAAACAAAAATAGGAGTTGGAGAAAAAACCTCAAATCCAAACTGCTTATATTCTGACTCATTTTAAAATTCATTTTTGATTTTAAACGCATCTAAATGACAAATCCTCTTATTTAGGAACTATATAATGCGATGTATTGGCCAATTTTTTGATAAAGGCAAAATATATTTTTAAAAAGGCTGCCAAAAAAACTATTTTGAACAGATTTCCCGAAGTTATCGTCATTAAAATATTGATTAAGTATAGCAAATTGCGTTATTTCTGAGTCATTTTTAAATTCATTTTTGTTCTCAAACCCATCCAATTTACAGGTCCTGTTATTTAGGAACTATATAACTTGACGTATTGGCCAGTTTTTTGATAAAGGCAGAATATATTTTTAAAAAGGCTGCCGAAAAGGGTATTTTGAACAGAATTTCACGAAGTTAGTGATTGAAATTTGAGGAAATTTAAGAAATTGCGTTTTTACCGAGTCATTTTTAAATCTTTTTTTTTTGTTCTCAAACGCATCCAATTAACAGGTTCTTTTATTTAGGAACTATATAATGTGACGGAGTGGCCAGGTTTTTGATAAAGGAAGAATATATTTCAAAAAAGGCTGCCAAAATGGGCACTTCGCACAAAATTTCCCAAAGCGATCATGATTAATGAACTGTGGGTATTCAAATAACAAATTAGTTATTTTATGACTCATTTTTAAATCCAATTTTGCTCAGAAACGCATTCAATTGACAGTTTTTTGTTACTTAGGAACTATATAATGTGCGTATTCGTCAATTTTTTGATAAAGGGTGAATATATATAATTTTAAAAGCTGTCAAAGTAAGCACTTCGCAAAAAAATTTCCCAAAGCGATCATGATAAAAGAATCGAGGTTGTATTCAAATAACAAATTGTTTATTTTATGCCTCATTTTTAAATTCAATTTTGATCTCAAAGGCATTCAATTGACAGTTATTTGTTATTTAGGAACTGTGTAATGTGCCGTATTGGTGAGATTTTTGATAAAGGCTAAATGTATATTTTAAAAAAATCTGTCAAAGTGGGCACTTCGCATAAAATTTCTCAAAGCGATCTTGATTAAAGAATTGTGGATGTATTAAAATAATAAATTGGTTATTTTATGACTTATGACTCATTTTTAAATTCAATTTTGCTGTCAAACGAATTTAATTAACAGTATTTTGTTATTTAGGAACTATATAACGAGCATATTGGTCAATTTTTTAAATAAAGTAAGAATATAATTCAAAATATGTTGCCAAAATGGGCATTTGAGTAGAATTTCGTTTAAGACGATTTTGATAAAACCAGTTCTGACAGAAAAATGAAATTAAAAACTTTTTTAAAGCGGCTGAATAAAGTAGTTAAACTGGGTTTATCTCTAATCATTTTTTTTTCTTTTTTTGTTGAGATAAAAACTTTTCGAAATCTACCTCCGCCTATAGGCCATGCCGAAAGGGATTTTTTTTTATATTGTGAGATTTTTAATGAAGACTTATTTATTTTGAAAAATAAAGATTTTTTATAAAAGTAGCATGTATCACATGCTGCTGTTCATTTAATGAACGCGTATTTTTAAGAATAGTTTTAGGGTTTCTTTTTCGAAGCGATATTTGTGTTTTAATTCATAAATTTATATCGTGGAAATATTTTTTTTAAATTTTGAATTGAATGAACAATGTTCTAGTACAAGTTATTTTTGTAAAAAATCTAAAAACAAAAAATATTCTAGATTTTTAAATGAAGATATATGGTTGTTAACTTCTACTTTTTATGGCGTCTTTATTTTGTAAAAAATTCAATGAAATAAAAATACATACACTTCAATTAAGACAGTAACACCATATACCCATTACCTCTCCTAAATCAAAAGTGACAAAGTCAGTGGTATATAATGCATGTTATGGATATTTGTTGCAAGCTTTGGAATTTATACAATTTGATATACAAATATTTAGTAATATATAAGTACAAATATTAGTAATAATAAATATTTAGAGTAGCAAGTAGTCAGGGAAAAACGTTTTCATAAAGAGTATTAAATACCAATATTTTATAAAAGAAAATTTCGCCGTTTTTAATCCGCTTACATTAGTTGAAGTATCTTTTTTAAAGAATATACTGGTAGTTCCCTTATTTTTTTGTCTGTGTTTTTCATTGACCACTCGCCATTTGTAAATTCTACATGACAATATACAGGTTGGTTAGTTATTAACGTCAGGTGTTCAGAGCCCTCTAGTGAGTAAAGTTTTGGTCAAAACATTACCAAATTTAATCAGCATACATAGTAGACCATGGGACTTTGCTTTCTTAAAAAAAAAAAAAAAAAAAAAAAAAAAAAAAAAAAAAAATTAAAAAGTTTTAAAAATCTCCACTAGGGGCAATTTTAGCCTTGTTTACCGATTAAAATGCATTAATTTGCATAAAATCAGTTGTGTATAGCAATCATGAGTATAAAAGGAAAGGATGGGAGAGTTTTCATCATTATCAACTCTCACCATACTTTACTAGTCAAGCTGTGTTATCAGCAGAACGAGTATTGCAATGATGCTCGTCCTGAATTTCACGATTACAGAATTTGCCAAAATAACCGATGAGCAAAACAAATTTACAAAAAATGATTCATCGATTTGAAACTACGCGGCAACAAGGTGTATTTATAAATATGTATTTATCAATGATAATCTCTTTCATTAATAACATTCTGTAATTACGTGCTAATTTTTTATTCGCTTTTGAAAGCATTTATACATCTCAATGGCCAGATTTTGCATTAAAAATGAAGAAATAAACGAATATGATTATATATATATATACATGGTGGTTAGTAATTAATGTGAGGTGTTCAGAGTCCTTTAGCGAGGAAAGTATTGGTCGAAACATAACCAAATTTTATGAGCATGTATAGTATACCATGGGATTTCGAATTCTTAAAAATAAATTAAATTAAATTAAAAAATTAAAAATTGCCACTAGGGACAATTTTAGAGCTTTTTACCGACTAAAATGCATTAATTTACATAAAATCAGTTTTGTGTAGCGATCATGAGTACAAAAGGAAAGGCTTGTAGAGTTCTCATCATTATCAACTCTCACCATACGGGACCATGCTTTGCTAGTCAAGCTGTGTTATCAGCAGAATGAGAATTGAAATGCTGCTCTTCCCGAATTTCGCCGATTAAAGAATTTGCGAAAAGGAGCGATGAGCAAAACAAATTTACACAAAATGATTCAGTGTTTTGAAATTACGCGGCAGCAAGGCCAGGGATGCAAAGTGACTAGTCAATAACAAGTTGACGAAGTTGTAACTGCTATCGTCGAACGAGAGATAAAAAATGTGCAGGTACCATCAGCGCTCGGGCAGTATTCCATCAGTATAAAATTGATCTGTACTGTATTTTTTGCCATTTAATCATTAACCATTTACACTAATACACTTTTGGTGCGCCAAAATTGCTTATTTTAAGCAAATTAAATGCATTTTAGCTAAAATTGCGCCTAGTGGCGATTTTTTAAACTTTTTATTTTCTTTCTTTTTTTTTAAGAATTCGAAATTCGCATGGTCTGCTACGTATGCTGATGAAATTTGGTTATGTTTCGCCCAAAACGTTTCTCCCTAGAGGGCTCTGAACGCCTGACGTTAATAACTAACCATCCTGTATATATATATTTATAAGAAATCATTTAATACCAGTTTTATGTTTTAGAAAAACCCCACCCATTTCTTTACGTGATAAATTAATCTTAATTAATAAAAACTAATTAAAAATTTACAGTTTTAAGTAATGATAATGTTAAATGTATTTCTCTCCATTTCGTAAAAAAGTGAATAACAATAGCGAGATAAGAACGAGTTAATTTATTTATTATTATTTCTAGTTACATATACTATTCCCTTAGAACTTTACTTTATAAGACCATTTGAATGAACCTTTTTACAGAAATGCATAATTAAACTCTCTGGGAGGATTAAAATTTTAAGCAGAAAGAAACATCATTTTGTCATTTTTTCCTTTCATGCTTAAACTTAAAAACAACATAAAGAAAATAAAAAGAAAATCCTTTTTAATCCTTCAGCTAAAACACATTGAGTTAACAAATAAAGCTTTTTAATTACTGAAGAAATTATTCACTATTAAGGATACCAATGATTATTTAGCATAAAAAATAACTCCACACGGAAAATGCATTTGATAACATTGTGAAATAAACATGTGAGTAATTAATTCATTAATCATTATTCACTATTTTTTCCATAAATTATTCATACAGATTTTTTTTAATTCTGCAACCTGCATGTATGTTTGAATATAATTCATATTAATTTAGTTGAAAAATATTAAACACATGTTGATAAATTGAATTATGATAAATGTTGTTTTAATGTTAAAGGCAATATTCATTATGATTAACTGCTCGTAATATTCCACTGTGAATGCTTACATTAAAACATAAATATATAAATAAGTTTTAAATCTGGCAAGAAATTATATACGTGTAATGTTGCTTTAAACGTAAGCTAACTTTAAATGATTTGTTTTAAAATTCAATTTATAATTTATTTGCGTTTGATTAACTATATTGACACATCTAACCAAAAATTTATTTTTCCAGTACACTTTTAAACATATTGCTCACACTGAACTTATACAATGCACTAGAATGCATTTTTATGAATAAATTAATTTATCTTCTGTACCACACTATCGAAAAAGGAAAAGCAAAATTTATATTAATAATTTCTTTGCATAATCTTATCCATTTTCATAGATTTCTCTTAGTTTGGTTACAAAGACAAAAAGAAATTATTAACATGCATTTTAACTTTTTTATTAGCGTATCACAAAAGATAAATAAATTTATTCAGATGAACACATTTCAGTGCATAGGATAAGTTTAGTGAGAGTAATATATTTAACCACAACATTTCAACTGTTATAATACATTTCTAGGAAAATGTGAAATGTAATGAGAATAATGTAAAAACATAGTGTAATGCAACGCATACTTTATACACTCATTATTCTAAAAAATATATAGATGCATTACAAAAAGGTACTTTAGCTGTAGAACAATTGTAATAATTTGTTTTTAAACGAAAAAAAATATAGGATATTAAATAATAAATATGACATTCAATTTCACTAATAATTATTTAATTGAAATTTTACTGTGACGTTACTGAAGATAATAAAAGGATATCAATCAAGGATATTTGTATCTGAATTACTTATGCTCGTAATCATCATCTACCTAAAGCTAGAAAACCTTGGTCGAACGCACAAATGAAATTGTTCCATTTCCCCCTTCTCTCATGTAGTACGTACACTCATATTGGTTTCATTCCAGTTATTCTTCCAAGCTACAGACTACAGACACCATCAAATAGAGATACGACATGGATTAATGACATGTCTATTACACTATTATTTTTTTAAATCTGGTTTCCATTCCTGTAATATCACTCCCCTTCCCCCTCCTATTCTCCTTGATTTCGACTGTTCTAGTGGGAAGAGACGTCTGATTAGTCTCCTGCTGAGTGTGCGTGCCAGTTTAATTTTACTGCTGCTTTGCGACGTTTCAAGGTCGGTTCGCCTTAGTGGCGAGTTGTGATGCATAGATCTAATTTTATTTAAGAATGTGACTTATCTTTTACATTTTGCACATTTTTAGCACTGATGATGAGACTTTCGAAGTCCCGAAACAGCTGTATGCTTTTAACATCTTTTACATTATAATATTTGTGCTCCTTAACGTTGTTTATTTATTTTTCTTTTTACATAAGCACAAAGTATAATCCTCCCCCCCCCCTTCTTAAATAGAGATAAGATCATTATTAAAAACTGTTTATATTATATTTCTCAAAGATTAATATTAAAATCAAAGAATAATACAAATTTACTTTTGATTTCCTATATTGCTTCTGTTCTGTTTCGATATAGCATAAAACACCCATTTCTTCAATTAATAAATAATAATGCATATTACTTAAGGATGCCTGAAAAGCCATTTTTTTTTCTTTTCTGAGAAAAATCAATGCATCGGAATAACAACTGATTGGACGTAATTTATTATATCGATCTTTATAATCATTAACCCGTTCGCGACGGTGCGCGCATTTTGAAGTGAGCATCTGAGGACGGAGCGGGGAAATTCGATTTCACCTTCAGGGCCGGAGGATTTCGTGTAGTTAAGCCTAACGCTTGTCAAAAATTCTTTAAAAATTAATAAAAAAATAACTTTCATATGAAACTTTTTGAAATTCACATACATGGAATTTGATGTTATTTTATATATTCATTCAAAAAATGATGTATATTGTGTGATATTTTAATTGAAAAAAAAATGTTTAAATGTAAATAATGAATAGTTAATATCCTGTTTTTAGCTTTTAAAATGATACAAAATGACAGAAAAATATTTACCAGGCTGTTAAATATCAACCTATGAAATATTTTGCTATAATACAAAAACAAGCCTAACCATCTTGATATTTAATAATTTTTAACACTTTCAGTAAATAAAATAAATGTTTTACAAAAAACGATTTATTTAGAAATGAAAAATATTAAATAAAACATACAAACAACCTGCTACTGTTGTTTTGTAACACTTATATACATATATATATATATATATATGTGTGTGTGTAAAATTGGATAAAAAAAAAAAAAAAAAAAAAAAAAAAAAAAAAAAAAAACTTGGTTTAATTTTATAATATTTTTGAAATAAAAAAAATATATATATAACACATATTTAAAAACAAACAAACAGTCTTGAATAATAATCAGTAATGATGTGCAAATCAGAGTAAAAATTAAAAATGTACCTTTCCAAAATATGTTTATGTTAAAATTATTTCAGAAATAGAAAATATATTTCCATATGTTATATCGTATAATAAGGTATATCAAATAAAAATTATTGGATAATTATGAATAAAATTTAATAATGATTTGAAACTTTCAAAACTTTCATTGATGTTAAAATTATCTTTTAAAATCTATGTTAACATATAATCTAATATATAAGTAAGAAAAAAAATCTTGAATAATAATGAATAAAGCACAATAATACTTTATAATACTCTTTAAAACTTAAAATACTATTTAAAAACTTTTGTTCATGTTACTAGTAATTTTTAAAATGAAATGTATATATATGCAAGCATGTAATGTAAAACATATTAGATAAATCATCAGTTAATCTAAATAAATCTCTATTAATCAGTTATCTAAATCCTCAGTTTCACTCTGAGATTCATCATCAGACTTATCCAAATTGTCTGAATCAATTATAGTATTTGAGTCACTATCACTTTCGGAAAATTCACTTTCCGAAGAAAAAGTTTTATTCATAATATCCTCTATCTCATCAGTAGTCAAATACCGGCGTCTTTTAGACATTTTAATTAGTTAATAAACGATATCGCTTAAATACATATTATTAATTTAAAACGAATTAATTTAAACAAGTGTGAAAAGTAAAAATTAATCAAAAGAAGAACGCAGAAAAATATTCTTAATTTAGCTGCACTGAGAAAGAATGTTATCAGCATATTAGTTCCCACAATCAGTATGTAACACTTTTCTTTCTTTCTTATTATTTTTTATTTTTTAACTGCGAAGCACTCCTGGAATAAAATAAAAAATTTAAAAAGATAAATCTTTCCTTCTAAAAGAAAGAAAACGCAAAATATTTATGACGTCGGTTTTTGCCACTATTTCTGATCGAGATAAAAGAGCGGGAAAAAAAAGCAATGAATCAGATGTTCATGTTATCATTCGTAATCGTAAATGTGCTTACTAATACCCTTACTTACGTGAATTATATGCTTTCTTATGATCCTATTCTTTAACCGCAAATTTTTCCTTCTGAAATTCAGTAGCATTATTCCTAATAAAGAAAAATAAAGTTTTACTAGACGCCTAAAAAGATTTATGAAACACAAAGACGTGATGAAAAAATAATCTTTTTCCCGTTGTAGTATTTCCATAAAAAATTAAATTCGCGTGGATTAAAAAAAAGTTTTCATTAGCTTTCCTAGTTTGAAGGAGAAGTCTTCTTCCTTAATATACATTCAAATAGAATTAGGATAAATTTTTTATATGCTAAGCTGTGAAAAACAAAACGTTCCGTTTGATCGGCATGAATGCTAGTCTCGCGGGATGTGAATACAAACAGCGCCGGCATGAATGGTAATCTCGCGAGATCTGAGTACAATCGGTGCCGGCATATATAGTTGTCCCCAAGGGGTTAAAGATAGACACATATACATGGGGAATATAAAATCTTCGGCAAAACTTTAAAGGATCGTAATACACACCAAGAAAAACAATGTTAAATAGGAAATTAGGTCTAAAATGAAGAACACAGGCTGTAGGAGAAGGCGATAAGTGAAGGAAGTGTGGCGATTTCTGAAAGAGATAGACGCCATTGAATTTTAGTGTGTAAAATTTCTATGGTTATAAAAAACGGAAAAATGTTCGATCCGTTTGAGGTTTAAGCTAAAACTATTTCATATGTCACATTTTCGTGAAAATAAAAATAATAAATAAATAAAGATAAAGTGTAAAAATTTCAATAAAAAGCGTTTTAGACTTTGATGCAACAAAAATTACTTTTTATTGTTCTTTTTTGTATCTCATTAAGTGCTTTCAAAAGCTTAGACTTGGGAGAGATGAAATAACACAAACAGAACTATTTAGAGAGAAAGGCGGGTTGTGCTATTTAACCACGTCCAATCATTGAGATTTTGAGCTCAAAATTTCAGTTTAAATGTAAACTGCAAATGAATCGACTAATTTTTCTATTATTATTATTATTATTATTTTTATTTGAAATTCTGGAGCCTAAACTTTAATGGTGCCTGTCTTCCCCAGTAGACGTTTAGGCCCCATAGTTTCCAGTTTATTATTGTTTGTCTTGAAATCACATATTAAATATTTGTCCAAGAATTTAGATTCACCCTGTATATATATATATATATATATATATATATATATATATATATATATATATATATATATATATATATATATATATATATATATATAAATGATCACTAATTGCGTGTTCAGTTTAACAAAAAATACTTAACCCATTTCTTTACAGAAGGATTTTTATTTTTATAATAAATATATATATATATATATAAATATAGAAAGTTAATTTTTATCCGGCATATCATTACCTTTTTTAAAGAAATTATTTATTTAACACTAGAACCGCGGAGCGAGTCAATTTGACCCAAATTGAAGTTTAATTTCTCACTGCGCGAAAAGTATTTATTGAAATAAAATTTCCCTTTCTGACTTTTAATATTTTAAGGTAAACAAAAATTTTTCGTATTTAATAGCGAATAGCATAAATATTTCTTTAGTTACAACCACTTATACCTAGAACCGCGAAGCGGATCAATTTGACCCATAATAAGTTTTTACACTTACATGACAAAATAGAGATTGATGTTTTCGGAACTAATGTGAAAGTATATCTGCCTCACTTCTAATTCCTCTAATAGAAAGAATCGAAAGGGGGAATAATGAAAATTTTCAATCAAGATCTTATACTCTTCATGTAAATAATGAATAATTGAAGTAGAAAATTACAATTAATATTTAAAAGTAGTAATGAAGTTGCTTTTATTATGCATTTATTGAAAGTATAGATATGATTTCCGATGTCTACATATTTTCGTCAAAGAAGCTTTGGAATGTTAGCAACTATTATCTGAAAATGATTGAGAATGCAAATGATTGAGGATGAATATCTGACTGTAAATGAAGAAAATTAAATTTTAGTGATTAAAATGAAAGTGGCGACTTTTCTGCCAATACTCTTAACATTGTTGGACTTTTTCATTGGAATATTAGTGAAACTTTTCAATATTGAACGAAAGTTTGTGATATTTGTCAGATAAAAAATCGAATATAAAAAAAAAAATTAATAATTTTAACAAAAGGTGACAAAAATTGAACTTTATGCTCATGAAAATCTGAAAAATAAATAAACAATAACTTGTGCATTTACACCTGAAAATAAACAAGTTTACAAGAAAACTGCAACACTAACTGCATAAAAGTGCCTATTATAAGTGTAGATGAATGCTCATTGTTTTCAATATCTGTGAGTAGGTTGACTTAGTACATGTCTAACAAAACGAGATCAATTCTGTATCGTACTACGCTCTAGTTGCTTGCAAATGTTGATAAAAAACGAGCCTGAGAACGACGAGAAATAACTCTCTGAATAAATGTCAAAATCGGAATTAAATGCGGCTATTGTCCTAACACATTCAGACGTCAGCATAACAATTACCAAGAAGAAAAGGGTAAAAAATGTTTAGTCGCTTAGCAGTATACATCTAACTTTTTATGACAAGCCTGAATCTTATAGGAGTGCAGTGATTGCACTTTATAATATTTTGCATTTTGTTGATATAAATGCTTGGGTTTTATGCTAATCTGAACCTGAAAATCTATTAATATACGTCAATTTATTCAAAACTTGGTTGGAGACGTACAAAAACAGTTTGTTATTTCTCGCCTCCCCCCCCCCCCCAAAAAAAAAAAAGCTTGTCGTTTGGGCAAGGAGAAACACCAAAAACTATGAAAAAGACAAATTAAGCATAAAAAAGTTTATCACAATTTAAAAAATGGAAAAAAAACTAAAGATAATTGTTCAAAATGTAATGTACCCACAAGTTTCTGGTATATGTGCAAACTTTAAACCATGTTTTTCAAGCAAAGCATACAATAAATTGGATTAGATAAATCAATAAAATTAATAAGTAACTTCTATTTATTTTTATATTTTTAAAACTTATTCTTAAATTTTATATCCAAATTTATTTGAATGGGATAATCTATTTTTAATGTTTATTAAGTCCAAGTTTATTTATGTTTAAAATTATGTTGAATATTTCTTCAATATATTTTCCTTATACTTAATGAAATGTAATTTTGAATATCACTGTCAGGTTCTAAGACCACCTCTGCTAAAGATTGGAATTTCCGTTATTTCTCTATCTTAATATTTTGTATTGTCCTGGCTGTGTACTAGAATTTTCAATGTGACATTCTTTCTTTGTTGAAGGGAGAATGGACAGGTAATCCTGTGCAGGTGGTGAATAAGAGAAAGGGGAGATTACTGAGAGCCGTGTTCATCTGTCAGTGATGTAGGTGAATGATGAGCAACAAACAACATGTCACTAATCAAGAAAGGAATGTGGAATGTGTCCAATGAATGAGCTCCAAAAGGAGTTGACATTGGAGAAACACAGTGATTTGAGAAGAGCAAGTCTTATCTCAGATTAGTTCAGTTCGTAGCTGGATTTCTTACCTAGAAGGTGTGCAGGATAGAGGTCCTGGTAGAGAGTGCTCTGTGTTGGAGAGCATAAACAGTGCGTATCTGGAGAGCAAAGGACACAGACGTCCTGGTGTTTAGTGCTCTGGGCCGAAAAGTGCAGGCCGAGATACATGCGTTGGGAGATTAGAGATTGATCTCCGATAAAGTTAATCAAACGTGCATTGAGTGTGAGGGAGAAGGTGTAATTTGTACAGTACACAGCCAACCTTTACTGTATTTAACTTAATGTTAAACCGGATCACCTATATCCGAGTTGTAATTGTATATAATTGTAAATAGCGAATTTAGTGTGTACATATATTCCAAATAAACTGTTAATTCAGTTAATTGACAGCGTCAGTGTTCATTTACACAATCCTCACCGTGGGTGACCGATATCACCTAACACTATCGGTGGATGCAGCTATAACTACCACGGACTTTCTTAAAAGTTGTGCGGGCTGAGAGGAACGTCCGACAAATTGGTCGCAGCGATGGGATAGAATCGTCTGAAACCGACAATCACTTTTTGAAATGTAGGGTATTTTTGCTGACTTTATGTGTAAAATATGATATAAATACTAAGAAAAGTTGATTGTTCTATGAAAATATACTATTTTAATTAACCAAATTAAGTATTTGGGAATATTTATAAATTGTTTTCCATCTCGGGTCAAATTGACCCCTCCGCGATTCTAGGTATACCGAAAGTCCCGCGGTTATAGTGTTAATGCGTTTTTCTATAATAATGCAGGGGTGGCAGCGTCCCTAAAATTTTCGCACTTTTCTACCAGTATTTTAAATCAAAAATCTTCGAGTTAGATTCCTTTAACATCTACAATGACATTCTACAATAAATATTATAGGTATAAAATTGTGGTAGGAAATTGCGAAAATTTTAGGGACGCTGCGACCCCTGTAATGTGATTGATAATGCAGTGATAATTTCTATAATAAGAAAATTTTGTTGATTCTATTTATTATGATATGCAGTTTTTTCAATGAAAAATAAAACAGTATAAAAATAAGAAAAATCACAGACATTTTAAAACACATTTCCCCTAATTAAAAAAATACTAAAAAGAAATAAGTAAAAAGAATAACACTTATATCAGAAATTTTACAAAAAAAAAAAAAAAAAAAAAAAAAAAAAAAAAATTGATGTTTGTTACTTTCTCCACATTCCGAGGAGCAAGGAGTTTATTTTGTTTTGTTTTTTTGATGTTGTTCTTTTCTAGTTCATTGTTGTTGCATCCATTTTTAGGTGCGTTCGTAATTATAAAAATACGTAGCATCTATAGTTGTCGCTCAGTCCTTCCGTCTGTCCGTCTGTCTGTCCGTCCTTCCGTCTGTCCGTCTGTCTGTCCGTCCTTCCGTCTGTCCGTCTGTCTGTCCGTCCGTCCGTTTGTCTGTCTGTCTGTCCGCATATTACAACGCAAAAACTACCCAACCGAATCATTTGAAACTTAAAATATATAATTATTACATAATTTTGTCGAGTCATTTCAATTTTTATGAAAATCGGATGGATACATCAATTACAGGGTAATCAAAAAGATTCCTTTACATTACGTTCAAAGGGGAAAAAAGTTTCAAATGCATTTTAATCGCTTGAAATTTAAAACATATAATTATTACATAGTTTTGTCGAGTCTTTTCAAATGTTATGAAAATCGGATGCATAGATCAATTACAGGGACAATCAAAAGTATTTCGTTACATTACGGTCAATGGGGGAAAAAGGTTCAAATGTATTTTAATGGTGTTACACTCATTCGAACGTAATAGAATTAACATGAATCTATGAAGTATATACTAAAATATACATTCTGTACAATCTGCAATGCAAAGAATATTCATTATGAAATTACAGGGCTACACAAAAGTATTCCACTACACATTACTATACGGGGAAACATTGTTTGGGGCGTGTTTCAATTATAATTAACTACTTTGCATTTTATGAATAACATATACGTTGCTGAGGTGTAATAACGTTATCGTACGAACGCACATCTTTTGCTACGCTTCAGGTGAAATTTCCAACTTGTTTCATCTTTTTCATCCCAGTTGCATGAAGATATTTTAATTTTTACACCCATACAAGGTATATATATTTTTTTTTCTAATAAAAATACAGTAACTCAGATACTACCATAACAATAATTACCAATTAAAATCCAATTTTGTTTGATCCGAAGTTATAACAGAGGTAAATATTATAAAAAGTAAGAAAATGCAGCAGGAGTAACGAATTGAATAAATACTTCAATTTATGCGCAACGCAGCACTAAATTAATATATTTTTAAAGTTAAAATAAAGTTAATCTATGCCGCAAAAAATAGAAAAAAAATAGTGCAATTTTTTAAAATAAAATTTATAGATTTCTGTGTCCCAGAACCCTTAATTAAATAGATTGTGGAAATTAATTTGGGATTGCATAAAAATATTTTCAAAATCATAAATACGTCTTTTTTATTTAATGATTTTTGTAAATAATTAACATTATTCAGTTGATTTGGTTATTTGTAAATCATCTCCACAATCTAATAATTCGGTATATGTTTAAAAGTTATTTTAATTTAACTGTGATAGAATAATAAAAAAAGTGAAATATTTAATTAATTAACGATAAAGCTTTAAAGACTTTGTAAAATGTGCATTATGATTACTTGAAATATTCCCTAAAGTGTTATATTTTGTGAACGCAATTGACTTGAAAAACATTTAAAAACTATTTTGCAAATATAATTTATTTTTGGAATATAATAAAACATTTTCCGTTTAAACAAATGGATAAATTTAATTTCACATCATTAATATCTGCAAACAAGATAAAAAAAAAGGTGGAATGTTAGTTTACATGTTATGAATGAAATTAAATAGACTACATAACAATTAAAGTATGAACTTAAAGAATAATAACAATTATTTTTATTAATTTACATTTGATTATGACAATGACTGCGCATGGTAAATATCGAGTGTTTAACTACAATTCTTTTAAAGAAATTAACGAACTTTCCCCTAGACAAGAATAATTTTTCCTTCATGCACATTTTTGATCGGTAATTGATTGCAACCTGTTTAATGGAGTAGAAAGTTAAAAATGTGATATTTCGCTTATTGAAACAGTAATAGGTAACAACGACTTTACTATGTAGATTTTTTTCATAAATTATATTATACAAAATTAAAAATTGCATAAAATGATCATTTAAATCAAAAATATTTATTTAATGGCACGTTTATTTGGTAATAGAATAGAAAGTGATTCCTCATAAATTTGTAAAAAGCAATTAATCCATAAATAAAATAAATAAATAATAATTGAACTTATCTATATGTATTGTTATATTTTTGATATGCCATTTAAATTCAAATTTGTGATTGTTCTTAGGATTTTTTTTTTTTTTTTTTTTTTTTTTTTTTACATTGTTAAATATATAAGTTTTGATATGTCTGCAAATCTGAAGGTAACATGTAGGTTACAAAACAAAATGCAAACAGATTTTGATGTTTAATTATTATGAAGTTTGTGATGTAAATATCCTGCCTTTAACAATTTTTGTGAAACCTTTACACAAATGTAGCTTTATTTTTGAGAAAAATGGGTTAAAATTCAGCATACGTATCAAATGATCATTAGTTTGATCATTTCGGTTTGCTCATCGTGGTTCATCACCAATGTGGCTAAATCAACAACAAATGTTTTTCAGGATTTTGTGGAGCAGTTTTCATCGCACATTAAAAGGTTTTTCTTTCTTAAATATGTTAATAATATTGACACATTTTACAATTTTAAAGAGTTAAAATTCTGCAGATTCGTATCTTTTTTCCATAAAATTTTACTTAAATATACTATTAACAGTTCAAAAAGGTACAAAAAAGAAAATTCACTGATATGGTTATTGCATGATGACTACTAATGATTAAATACGTTTTTTTTATTTCTTAAAACTTGTTCATTAATACTTTTCCAGTTAATCCATTTCAAATCACCAAAATATGATTTGCATTTTTTTTTACTAAAATTTTAATTAAAATTTCTCAACACATTTCTGAGTTTAAATAGTTATTAAAATATTATTTAAAGACACGACATTTTGTAGATGGCAATTTTAAAAATGGAGTTCTGATTAAACAGCAGAATAAAAATAGTGTGTTGTTTAACAGCTGACAGTGAAATAACTGAGAAAGTTGTCACAAGAGCTGTCGGCTGTTTCTTTTAATTACATCAACAGTTTCTGCCATTAGTAAACGTGAATATAAAAAGGCTTTAATATTTACGCGCTTTATTTTGGAAATTTCTCTCTCGAATGGGATTTTTTTCTATTTATTTTTACCCGTGTTTGGTTGACTAAGTATTATAATATTTTCTAAGTATTATTACATTTTCTTAAAATTTACATGTTTTTTAACAAGCTATGCAACCGTTTTTGAAAAAAAAAAACGAGTTTTATATGAAAAACGAGTTTTACACAGAATGCTGTAGCTATATTTCTTTATATTTACAGACATGGATCAAAAACTAAAATGTGTAGTAAACAATAAAGTAAATATTTTAGGTAAATAATATATTATTTTAATAGATTTAAATATATATAAATTCCATGTTTAAAAATAGTAGAAATAAAAGCTAAAATGCGACATTTCTCTACAATTATTTTTACTCTTTCGGGTCTGATTTAATATTAAGAGTATATGTCTTTTCATCGGAGTAATATTTTTTCATAACAAATATTTTGTTGTTTTCTACGTATAGAAATTATCATATATATCTATGCCTTTGCTATTATGGTTTAATTTATGTTTTGACATTTAGTAATAACAATAATAATAAAAGTATACTTAATTCTATTTCCACCATTGGTAAATACGTTATTTTGTACATTTATGTCTTTCTTTTAATTTAAAATATAAGTTACGATTCTGAACTAATCATGTATATTAAAACTTAAAAATATTAGAAATTTTTAATATCTGTTAAACCCTGCTGCAATACAATACTTTCTAAAAGGCTTCAAAAACACTTCCTTAGCCTATTATCAACGAAATTTGAATTCAATTATACATAAAAAAGGTACATTCGATGCATTTCAGACAGTGAGATAATTTTATAAGATCAATAAGTCTATTTGGTAAGTGATATCAGCAAATATACGATTATTATTATTAAAGTATAAATAAATTTGTTCACCAAATGAAAATCCATATTCAGACCCAAAAGGATATGGAAGAATATAATGCTTACCTTGAATATATTTTTAAACAGAAATCTCTACCAGTTTTAATTTGTGTGCGCATTTCTAACTTGATAACCATTTCCCTTTTTGTGTACAGAATATCAAAAACTGTTTTACGTTTTGTTTTCGGCAGTTGTCACGTATTAACATCTCAAAAGCGACCCAACAAAAAATTCTGGAAACTTCGAATAACAAACATCTTTATAATATAAAGAAACGGTGAGCCTTTTATGAATGACATTTAAGTAGTTTTACAATAACAGTTTACTAAAAATGCACTAAAATACTTTCCATTCCAAATGTAAATACAGAAAGGAAGTTTAAACTTTTCTTTATTTGATGCTTTTAATTCCTTCAAAAAGGCTCCAAAATTGTTCTTTTACCTTCTAATATTAAAACTGACATAAATGTATTGTAGTTATCAAGTGTAATTGAAATTATAAGAATAAAACCTGAATAGATTATAACAGATATTATAAAAATTGTAGCATAATTTTACCTTTCTAATTACATAAAAATTTATAAAAAATCTATGAAAGTTATTATTATTATTATTATTATTATTATTATTATTATTATTATTATTATTATTATTATTATTATTATTATTATTATTATTATAATTCTTCACAATGTTTGAAAGTTATGATGAAATGAAATTAATCCACATTTACGTTAATATTATATATCTTTCAAAAAAATAGGCATTTTATTTAAAAATAATCTTAATGTTCGATTAAATTTATTATTGCAATTAACTATATTTATTTCTACGTGGCCATATTTATGCTATTAGAATGATATGTGTTCTGCCTGAAACATATCGCATTAGAGATGTCTGTGCCGGTAAATATCACCAGATTTTCAAAATTTATGTTGAAATTCCTGCAATAAATGTGACAAGAGGCGTCCGTGGCCGAATGGTTAAGGCACCATTCCGCTAATTCCTTGTGAATGTAGGAAGTTATGGGTTCGTATTCCGCTGACTAAATTGCAGACACTCCTTCTGAGGAGATCTTGGTTGTATTTCTCTCGTGGTGTAGACATTTCTTTGAACTATCTTGTTCATCTATATTGAAGATGATTATAAGCAGACTTCCTATCGAGCACAGAAGTCACATGTACGTTGTTCAATAAATAAAGTAGTAAAACATAACAATAGTTACCAGAATTTGTTAAAGTTTTTTGTTCATGACATTAAAATTGGAATGCAGGTTGTTTGCTAAATTCAGGTGGGATGTAATATCAGGTATCGAATTTTATTTTTATTTTGCATCGCACGCAAAAAATAGAAAAATAAATAATTCAAAAAAATCCATTGTAAAATCAGGTGCTGTCACAGGTTATTTGCATATATTATATCTTAGAACCGTCCATGCTTTACATGGTGCGATATAATACACATACGCACATTTTCTTTTTATATTAACAAGTTTAAAACACTATCGTATTTCCCCATGAAAGTGCTTATTTCATAAATAATTCCTTTGAGTTTTTAACAAAGTCAAAGTAGTGAATTAGCTGTAAAGAGTTAAATAAAATTTCATCCAGTTCATACTTTAAACCAAAATCAGTATGATCTAATTTTTGATCAAACGTAAAATTTCGGGCTTGGACTGGAGATTTTTTTTATATTCAATTATAGCATAATTTACACATTCTTTCTTTTCGTATAAATTTAATGCCAGATGGCATGTAAAATGGTTCAAAATTTTGAGTTTTTAATTATTGGTTTACAATATACTGGTGTTAACTGATAATGGTACTAAAAGTCTATGATGCCTAAGATTTAAAAATAATATTTATTAGACACTATAGATGTATATAATGTTATTTTACTTTGCATTTTTCTCGAAATGTATTTTTTATGTATCATTACATTTTTAACAGTACGTAAGAAGTTTAACTTTTCAAAAATTGTGCAAATAACTTTTTCCTTTAAAAATATCTAACATTATGCATCCGAGCAAAAGAATTTTTGAATAATGAAAGATATATTCCTAAAACTTCTAGTATCTTCAAAGTTTTTGTAAAATACTTTTCATTTTATTTCTTTTAAACGAAAATGAAAATTGCTTCGTATTATTATGAAATAGTATGTTTTCTCATACCGCAAAAATGTTAAAGTGATATATTCTACAGTTTTTTAGAAAAAATGTACCGAACAGACACATAGTTTAAAAAATATGTAAAAAAATAATTATTTCATAAAAATCAACTCATATAAAATTATTAAATAAAGTATAAAAATGACGATAAAATAAAATTTAATGTAGGACGCGTTTCGAGTTACAACAATAGCAGCTCGTAGATAGCTAAACCAACGCGTGTCCGTAAGGGCACAGAGTTATGCAAATTATTTTTTTTTATTTACATATGGGCTATAGTGAGTACAACGGATGTTTCGGGGGTTCGGTGAGAAAATAATATATATATATATATATATATATATATATATATATATATTGGTCGGACAGCATGCGGTTTACAGATAAACACTCAGTGTGGTGCGAAATTTTGTATGATACGAAAAGTGAAATTAGTGTAAAAATGTCCAGAATAAAGGGCGCTACTGAATTTCATTTGATAATATAAGTCCATATTTCGACATACAGCTTTTTTTTATATAAAATTTGGCTATATTATGTATATATATATATATGTGTATATATATTAGGACTGAGCAATATTTTATTTATTTTATTGTATTTTCCTTTTTATTTTTTAAAAGAATTTTTATTCATCTTTTACATTTATCACCGTCCAGCAGGATTGCCAATTTGACCTCCATTCCAAACCTAAATCGGTTTCACACCAGAGAGTGAAAAAAAGTTTTTTTCAGATATGTTTAATGACAAACTATTTTTAATTACTATAAATAAAATTTCCTCTTCCAAAAAGTTTTGGTATAAAGTTAAAATTTCAAGAAAAAATGGATAAAATAAAGGGATAAAATGGGTTTTAAAGATTAAATTATATAATAAGATATTGTTATATTTCGGGTTAAAATTATATATATATATACGTTATAATAAAATTGAGTCTATGTATTCTAAGCGAAATTTTAAGTGCAATAAAAGAGAATTTTTTTTTCAAAAATTAATGAAAGATACGTTTAAATAAAGGAAAATATTAATTGAAAATAAAAGGTGTGTCACGATTTAACACTTCTAATTTCACCCTCGGGTAATTAAATATGTTTTTTTATACATTTTTTTCGTTAGCGACAAATGATTTGTGATAATTAAAGGAAGTATTAATACGTTTTTTTCTACTACATAATTTATCATTGACTAATAAAAAATACAGTATCAAAACAATGAATTAATAAAAGAAAATTGTGAATAGTTTGTAACACATAATTATATAAAGAAAAAAAAAGTATGTTAGATTTTTTACTTTTTTCTTTTTTGCAAATCGCTTATTTATTTGTAAAGTGGCATTTTTTTGCGTGACAACATGTGATTCAAATATGACTAAATAAACTTTTCACGGTGTGATGCATTTTTCAGAACATAATTTTTAGGGATTTTTTTTCTCTTAATTTTAATCATTTTTTGTTTTTATTAATAATATTGGTATAAGGGCGTGATTTTTTCTAGAAACTATTCTTTTTACATTTTAAAAACTGAACACAATTGTTTTATTATATTTTTGCACTAAAGCTTGTAGCTTTACGCACTTTTTGACAATATCTACACTACATTAAATCACCCAAAGCAACTCATCTTAAATTATGTATCCTTTCTGTTTCACACTGGCGTGAACCTCGCTTGTGTTTCAAACTGGTTTCGATGTAGTGCTGCGACAGCAGGTGGCAAATTTATGTGTGAAACGAATTGAAAACATCGTACAATAATATAAGTGTATTTGTATATTCAAATATTATGTTAGAAAATAATAAAAACCATATGTTTTCATGTAAAAAAAATGTGCGAAAGCATGAACTTTTTAACATTTTCCAGCAAAGTTAATAAATGCTTATGGATTCGATTCGCATGTCTATCTGTCCATTCAAAAGTTCTCGTACATATACTAGCGGTTTCATATAACTGATAAATTTTATTAATGGTCACCTATGCATGTTTGGTATTGTATACGGAGTAAGTGGGGTTATTAGTTCATTTTAAAGGACACTTAAAAATATTCCACTGTATTTTCTTTACTTGAGGAAATATAGATTGCATTGTACTTTAATGACATACGCTATTTCACATGTTGTGAAGGTTACATAAATAACTAAAATTCAATTAAAGATGATTACGATAGAAAGTGGTATTCATAGAATTTGTCGTTCACTGGTTAATTAAAAAAAAACATTAATTAGTCTTAAAAAAACATCCACTTCTTAATTTAGAAAACAAACACTGATTATGATTATCAATCTAACAAAAGAAATTTTCATATATGTTCCATAAAATTTGTATAAATTTTCAAAACCATAAATATCAAATTGTATCTCTTTTTTTTACGCCTAAACTTAACATAATAAACCAACCTTCTTTTAAATAACACACACTGTGATAATACTTAGAGGTGATCATCATTAAAAGAAGAGGTGAAGATCATTAAATTGAATGAATTACTGAGATTACTTTGCATTAAAAAAATTCCCGCGAGAGATTTATTCAACAATTTTGTAAATAAAAAAGTACATTAATAATTCATTAGTTATTATTCCCTATCATACAAATTATTAAAATATATTCTGCTTAATCTGTAATTTGAGCATGTGTTTTAAGATTCTTCACATTAATTAAGGTACAGCATTCAAAGGAAAGCTAAAAAATCGAATTACATCAAATGCGGTTTTGATGACTAAATACAAAGCTGAAAAATAAGTATCAATACAGATTAACATGAGTTGAAAGATCAGATTTTAGAAATGTTTAAAAATTAAACCAAAAAAAAAAAAAAAAAAAAAAAAAATGAAACGCAACGTCAAAACATACATACCAATATAATAGATACATCATAACCACGCCCATAACATAAATAATTAAAACATTATATGAACAAAACATATATCGAAATATTAACTTGAATATATTTTTTGTGTCACACATTATGTAATTACGTGGAATATGCTGTAACTAAATAGAAGACATCATGTGTACATGTAGCTATTTTTCACATTAAATGGGATCCAGATCGGTGTTGTTTAGACAAGATTTATTGCGATTGTAAATCTGAAACGTGGCTTCGAACAATTCAAGTTTGTAAAAAAAAAAAAAAAAAAAAAACATCAGAATAATTTTATAAAGAACTATCCTCGTTATTATCATCTGGTAAAAAAAAATAGTTAATCACGAAAAAAGGAAAACACATTCATTTCTTATTTAAAAAAATCAAATACTGATTTTCATTATCAGTCTAACAAAAACCGGTTTCATATATTTTCCATTAAAATGTAGATTAAATTTCAAAACAATAAAAATCTAACTTTATCTTTTTTATGAAGCATAAACATAACGTAATAAAAAATCCTTCTTTTAAATCTAGAAATAACACAACCTAATCTAATACATAAAGCTGTTTAATTACTGTAGAAATCATAAAATTGAATGGGTTACTGAGATTACTTTGCATTAAAAAAATATTCCACACGGGGATTTATTCGACAATTTTGTTAATTAAAAAAGTTTATTAATAATTCATTAATCATTATTCCTTATGTTACGTATTTTAAAAATACATTTCGCTTAATCTGTAATTTAAGCATGTGTTTGAACATCCATCATATTAATTAGGATACAACATTTAAATTAATATGAATAAATAGAATGATGTAAAATGTAGTTTCAATGAGTAAATGTAAATCTGAAAGATAATTATTAAAATAGATCAAAAGAAATTCTATAATGTTTTTTTTTTTTTTTTTTTTTTTTTTGTAATGGTTAAAATCAAACACAAAACAAACGCAAAATGAAAATATAATACAGATATAATAGACATTATACATTATAACGATGTCTATTATGTAGTCAAAATATTATGTGACCACTAAATTATAGTTTTAAATATATTTTCTATTTTTGTAGACTTCTAGTAAAAATAAATTTGGAATGATCATCAAGTAACTTTCTGTCTATTCCAATCAAAAAAATAACTAACACCACCGCTGACAATGAATTTTTTGTGACTTAGATTTTTCTTCATTAATACTAAGAGAACTACTGCACTAAAAAATATTAAAATTCTTGGAATTAGAGGAAGTTGATCGATAAATTCGCTGATGTGGACAGCTTTTAAATCGAGTAATTATTTTACGTTAATAGAATAATAATTTAATGTTAATTAAATAATTATTCGATTAATTAATCGATAAATAATTAATCGATATTAATCAAACAATAATTTAATGTTAATTTTTTTCAAAATCTTTCTATTAAAAATGTTTTATGGGAACAAAATCCATATAATTTAATTTTTTAGTATTTTATGCAATAGGTGTTTTCGGTGTGTTTCGGCATTCTTTTATTTATTTGACTCATTTTTTTTGGATTTATTTATATTTTAAATTCTAATTTTCTGCATTTTGTCATTCATTTTTACATACTTTAGATTTTTTTTAAGTGTTACTAAATCATCAAGGAATAATGTTTTCTTCAAATTAAGGTAATAAATATATATTTATACGCGACTAACAAATACGTAAAAAAAGAATGTTAAAAATGAAAATCAAAATCAAATAATTTCAAGTTAAAAATGGGAAATATTGAAAATTACGTCATAAAACTATCTTTACATGTGAATATTAAAAGCGACAGAAAATATTAAAATGCTGAATTCATTAAAATGCGTTAATCACCGTAAATGGGGAAAAATAGGACATATTTAAAGTAAACAAACAGTAACATTGCAAGCTGTCTAAATTAAAAAATAAAGTTAGGGAGGACATTTTACATTTCTAAATCATCTTTTAAACTATTTTTGCCAATTCTAAGGCAGCAGAAAAAAGAAATATTTCTCTTCTAGAAAAGAGAAAAAAAATCACGTGAGTATTTAAAAAGACCTTTTAAATTATAAATAAATTCATTAAAATACATTAAAAGCAACAAGCAAAAAAAATTACGTCATATTTAAAATGACCAATTAATATTGCAAAACAGTTAAAATTAAATATACATGCATATATATTTAAAAGATATATTTACTTTTTGATGTGAATCGCGAATTCTTAGGGGGCAAAAATAATATTTCTCTTCAAAAAACAAAAATATTTTTGTATGAATATTAAAATGTGGAAGAAAAAATTAGGTAAAATTACATCAGATTTAAAGGACACATTTAATATGTCTTAATTTTTTTTAATACAGCAATTTAGAAAGATAAGCGAAGGCAAAGAAATGGGGTACTTCAGTGTTTCACAGATCTTGTTTAATTAGACCAAGAGCCAACACTACAAAACTTTTTGGAGATTAGAAGTAGGGGAATCTATTTGATCCATGATTGCCGGAAGTGAAGTGGCTCATAAACAAAAAATTAAAACTATCAACGTTTGACTAGCAAGTTTATCATTTTGTTTTCTTGCTACCAGTCTTTCATATTTTCACACCTTTGTATAGAGAACTAACATATTGATAGAACTATACTTCAGCCACTGTGGTATTAATTATGGACTTATGCATCATTTCACTTTCGGCAGATATTGATTATTCATTTCTCTTATTTCTTCTCCTCCATAAAATAGACGATTTCTTTCTCGTGCTTGATACTTTCGTGTTTGTGATTTCAGCTCTGGGGCAATAAATAGTCAGTAGATGTTTAGCAGCATCTAATCAACATTAGATCTTAACATCCCCCAATCAAAGGGAAATGAATGAGAAGAAATTTACAAGGAAATCCCCTCTTAAATAAGTGTATAGATGAAGATATAACAGATGCAAACTTTCCCAATGGAAAAAAAAATCTCTAGGCCAGGATTCGAACCAGGGATGTATAAACTAAAGCCACCAATGATTTTCCAACTGAGCCATCTCAGAAGAATACTTGAGGACTAATTCACAATACGAACCTCAACGATCCCATAATCTGGTCTGATACTTTAGATAAGCTCAACAGAATAAATCGAAGGTTATATGAAAATACAAAAAATTCTGCATACGAAATTATATTATAATAATTTAAAGACAACAATTCAATCGGTAAATCAATTATAACAGATGTAAATTTTCCAAACAGGTGAAAAATGTACGGTACAGGACAAGATAAAAAGGTCATGTTTACGTTGCTAAGGAAACAAGAAAACTTGAAACTTTTTTTTATTTGTTTGTTATTGCACCTTGAACACTATTAACGGCACTATGTATGAAGTATGGCATCTATTTATCACATAAGAAATTAGTAATAATAAGGGAGAAACAAAAGCAATTTTCCTGAAATTTCTAAGCGTTATCAAAAAATATTTGTCGCAACCACACTTCATATTCATTATAATCCACGCTATTTTTTGTGTACGTTTGGTTTACATGTACAAATAACACTGATTTTTTTTCTTTTTTCAGTTTAGTTTAGTTTCTTCCGAAATGGAGGCAAAGCGAGAAAAGATTTTCTGCGTCCTAGAACATGCGAACCGTTCGTCTGTCTTAGCAGTGCACCGTTCTTTCAGAAAGCAGTATGGAAAAGAACCGCCTTGTATAACGCTACAAAATTTTTGAATTGAACTGAACATTCTTCTGGACGGGTGTCGTGTGAAAAATTGGGCAAACATGGAATATTTATATAGTAAGCTTAAAAGTTGAATATTTTGTGGTTATTTTCATGTATCAATCATATTTTTATGTATAATACTTTTGAATAAATCGTGTTTTGAAAGTGAAAGATTCTTTTATAGTAATTCTGTACAGTACATAGATTGTAAAAGTAAAAACTTGAATAGGATTAAGGGCAATTTAAAAATAAATAGTTTCTAGAACCTTTGTACATTTAAATGCAAAAGAGAGACCACACCCCTGGCAAAGTTGTATCAAGCTAAAATCATCCACATAAATTTCAATTCTTCCCCCATCCTCTCTACTATCCATCCGTTCTAACATTAATCACAGAGACTTTAACACGTACAAATCGAATATATAACTATGCAATCTCACTTGACTTACCAAAATTTTGGCTGGAGTTATACTAAATGATTAGAAAGTGTAGAAAAATATGTATAATGGGCCGTCCACAAATGATAACATGCTTAAAATGTGTGGGGCGATGACTTCGTAAAATTGTGTGACAAGCGTTTGGGCGAATATGAAAAAATGTGATATACACATTTTGATTAAAATAAAACATTAGAAGTCCACAAATTAATTTTTGAAATTAAAGTATTTTGCGTTTCTTAAAATAAAAATGAAATTTAAAGTAAAATATAATTAATTTCATTTAAAAATACAAAGTACTACTGTTTTCAATTCTTTTATATTAATACTTTATTACTATTGCACATTAATTGTATTTTTTGTTGTAAAATTTAATCTTATTTCATACAAAATACGGGCACAAATTAATTTCATTTTTATCCTGTATATGCCATTAAAACCTATAGTTAAAATTTTAAAATAAAAGATTCAATATAGTCTATAACTTACAGCTTTATTTCTGAACTACCAGTGTATGTTTATGTAATAGAGTGTAACATGTGACAAGGGGTAAGGAGGATGCATGATAAAGTGTGACATTTTTGACAAAACGGGCAGGGAGGGATAAAAAATATTTTTAAAAATGTGTGACACTATTTATAGACAGCCCCAAAGAGAAATAAAATAAAATAAAATAAAATAAATAAACATATATATATATAAATAAAAAAACATGCATAATGAGACGGAGTGTGTGCAACCGTGTACTTTTTAGAATATTTACACTTATTTGTGTTGACTCCTGTACATTCGAAATATGTAAGCACTCGATTCAATCTATCTTTATTGTTTTTAAGTTTTAATCTTACACATTTTAACAAACAAAAAAAAGGAAGCATTTGATAATTCCATCTACCAATTTCGCCAAATTATATAACTCGCAAAACTACTCTTCAAAATATATGTTAATAAAAAAACATGCATAATGAGACGGAGTGTGTGCAACCGTGTACTTTTTAGAATATTTACACATATTTGTGTTGACTCCTGTACATTCGAAATATGTAAGCACTCGATTCAATCTATCTTTATTGTTTTTAAGTTTTAATCTTACACATTTTAACAAACAAAAAAAACGAAGCATTTGATAATCCAATCTACCAATTTCGCCAAATTATATAACTCGCAAAACTACTCTTCAAAATATATGTTAATAAAAAAACATGCATAATGAGACGGAGTGTGTGCAACCGTGTACTTTTTAGAATATTTACACATATTTGTGTTGACTCCTGTACATTCGAAATATGTAAGCACTCGATTCAATCTATCTTTATTGTTTCTAAGTTTTAATCTTACACATTTTAACAAACAAAAAAAGGAAGCATTTGATAATTCCATCTACCAATTTCGCCAAATTATATAACTCGCCAAACTAATCTTCAAAATATATGTTAATTGACTTATCTTTTTATTTTGACCACTTAACTGATCAATATTTTTGAAATGAAAAAAAAAAAAAACTTACAAATAAGGCGCTTATTTTTCATTTTTTTTACAGAATTTTTAATAACATACCACTGGTTTTCCGCGACAGAAATTTTTACCCAATCAAATCAGAAAAATGTTCGGATTAAATAATGCAAAGTTTACAATAAAAAATTACTGCTAAGAATAATAAATACTGATTGATATATGTGTGCCCGTATGTGGCATGGTCAAATCATGATTGCCAAAATACACGTTTTCCTTATGACGCACGGGTAAATCAGGAAAGCTGTTAAATAATCAAAGAACAAATATATTGTTACAACGTTAAAAATATTAAATTAAATCATTTAAACAAAAGTCACTTGAAGCCATTACAAATATTAAGTGTAAATTATTTAAAGTCGAGTGAATGTGTCATTTATGATTTGCCATTATTTGCATTTAATCGTATACATTCGAAATATATTTTTGATTCACGATGTGTTAAAATAGTGCAAAAAGTATTCTGTTATACATTTATGATATTTTTTATAGATTAAATATTTAATAACACGTATGTAGTTTTGTTTTTTTTCTTGAATCTTCTTTTTTTAGAAAAGAATTAAATTCATCTTCTGAATTAAACAAAAAGAAAATATTTGTAAATCATCTTATATAGAATATAGAGTAAAATATTCTTTGATTTCGCTCGAAAATAGTTATTAAATTCAGAAAAAATGCATTAAGATTACAGTTTAATCAGAGCGAAATATTAATTTATTTATTTGTAGATTGGTATGAAAAAAAAAAAAAAACACATAAGAGATAACATGTTTTACATTCTTGAAAATTAAAGCGATATACTCTAAAAAGTACAAAAATATCAAATCAAAAAATGAGAAAAACTATTGCATTTATATAAATACGTCCCTAGGTAATTATATATTTTGTTCGAAATATTCCACGTTAAAGAATGATCTGCCATGATTAATGAATGTATTCTCCATTTTTATCTTGAAATGCATTTTTTATCATTAGAAGCTAAAAAAATATTATCTATGCTCAAATTTAGTGAAAAAAATATGAAAACTGATGCAATTACATTTCTATAATCTAATTCATGAAGAAAAATATAGCGTATGTTTGATGCTTTTTAAATTTTCGTGACTAAAATCATTTTTAGGAAAAATGAGTGATTTTTTTTTCAAAATGGGATTCACATACTTTTTTAAATTAACATTAGTTAGTGGGATGCATTTTCTGAGTTTTGTTTAAATATTTTCTGTAATTGTTTTCAATTATGCTCTACAATGCATATAAAAAACATATTTTAATCAATATTTCTTAATCAAAATTACTACGCTGAGATATTAGTGTAACTTAAAATCATATGCTACTTTAGGCGCATTTTGAATTATTACAAATGAATGTGATATACTGCAATATTTCAAGTATTATAGTATTAAAAAATGCATATATATATATATATATATATATTTATATATATACCCCTTTTTTTATTCTATGCATTAAAAAATATCTCCATAAAAAAATTCAGAATTTTAAAACAAATTTTAAGGGTCGCTACCAAGGTTTAAATAATTGAAAAAATTGAAAATTTGACATCATTTTAGTCTAATTTTTAAGAGACCTCGTGGTTTGGAAAGTTCTCAAAAAATCGATTTTTTAAAGATCTATTTTGATTATACAATTAATTCTGAACTCAATGCGAAAAACAGCATAAAAATATTTGCATTTTTATCCGAGCTATAAACATTTGTGTAGTAACACTTTCAAAGCCGCACCCATATTTCAAATTTAAGTCGAGATTTCTTGACTTGATTTTTGACGACTAACCGCAAGACTTAGATAAAAAACTATTTGATGGAATTGTTTAAATTTTTTGCATGCATATAACAGCATTATCTGTAGAATGAATTAATATATTTTAGATAGTTTAATATTTTGAGTAATATTTATATCCTTAATTCATTTTATAGAGTAGAGTTTCTTGAGCATTTTAATGCAAAAATTAGGTTCGTATGTTAATTCAACGTTAAGATATCTTGCAGGTGGTGATATAACACAATTTTGTTTTCGAAAATTGTGTTATATAAATTTTGCGGTATTTTTTATTATGTAACATTGAAGTACTTCATTTTATAAAACTATAAACATACCTTAAAAATATCAGAATATTTAAATTAATTACATTGAATATTTCTGTTTTTATATGAACTCGAAGCGAGAGCTCTGTTTACATGTTTTCCGTATCGATCAAGTTCTGAGCTCCCTTAAGTTATTCCATAGTCATTAGGAAATTGAGCCACAGTATGACATTAGGCTGTCGAATGCTTCATGATTTTTCCAAATTTCATGCTGAGTTTTAAAAATTTTTAGGGATTTTTAAATATATTCGAGTTTTTGTGCGTTTTTTTTAATGGGCTAAAAAAATGCCGACGGGTCAGCTAATTTAGCATAAAATAGTGCTTAAATGAATTTAAAAATCAATAAAAATAAAAAAAGAATAATAATTTAGCTTTAATATTGATAAATGCTTATGTTATAAAATATGTTTCATAAGCACTAAATAAATATTTATTATTAAAATTAATGACGTGGTTATTAATAATAATTACCGAATTTATCAAATTAACCGTAACTTGTCTATCCCTATGCATTTCCAAGTGAACTTGAAAGTTTTTAAAATTTGAGTAACGTCAAAAACGTTTAAATGTCTAAAGAAGAAGATTATGAAATGCTTACTATCTAAATCCCTTACTTAAACCTCTCAGTTCGATAAAATAACCTCACGGAAAATCTGAATCTGTTCACATACACAAGAAAGCTTTTTAGAAAACATGATATTTTAAATTAATCGACTTTTACATGGCATTTCAAAATCTTTTTTTTTTTTTTTCAGATTGCTCGTGTTTTTGTCTCTATGCTTGATACTTGATTTTTTTTTCTTTCTTGTTTGTCAAACAAGCAAGTTTTTCAAATAAATTTAGCACATCAATGACATTAAAATTAACATTATTCTGATATTAGTTTGTAGCCTTTGAAGATTTCGTTTGTAGTGCATTATTTATAGTACATGTCTTTTAATGGAGTGTTATTTTGTTTTAAGGAATAATTTTACTAAAATTTATGTATAGTAATGTTAGTATTTGTCTATACATTTAATATATGATTTCATTTATGTTTGAGCATTCAGTATTACTGCTAATAATTATTATTTGCTCAACTTTCTTTGCACAGTGCTCAACTTTCTTTGCGCAGTTTGCGATTCTTTTATTTTAAAAATATATTATACCCTTTAAACGTAAAACAAAAGTTACTGTCCTGAAAAAGTCATGTGTTATAAAGCGTAAAATTATTAGAAAGTTTTAATATACGTTAAATCTTACTGTAATGCAATATTTTATAAATATCTTCAAATTTTATTCCTTCGCCTATTGTCAAATAAAAATTAATTGAATAATGCGCAAAATAACACCATTTGTTAACTTCACGACAATGCAATATTCGTTAAGCCCTTATTAATCTATTTGTATAATTAATGTTAATAATATTAACGTAAAAGCAATTTTTGTCTTAAAACTGAAATAGAATTCGTACCAAAGGCTTAAAAAATCAATTATGCAGATTTTAACAGTAGAAGTTAATTAATATGAGTGTAAAATAATATTCCAGTTTGGAAAAAATAACTGAATGATATACCAAAAGTTTATTTAAAACATGTATGAAAATGGGTTTCAATAAAAGGAAATAACTTTTTATAAATTATCTTTTAAATGTCAGAAATGTGTTATTTTTGTGTTTTATAATGATGGTGTAATAATCATCGTAATAATTGTTGACTAGAAATATGTTTTTGTTTAGTTTTTGTATTTTTTATTGTGTTTTCATTTCATTTACCCTTCAACGCTGAAGTTGGTATTTTTGCTATTACCAGTGTTCCTGATTCCGTGGATGTTTTTATTAGATATTTTTAATTCACACTAACTGAACATCTTAAAGGCTTTAAAATTAATGTTATTATTGTATAATTTTATAGCTTTTGTTGATTTACCTTAATAAATTGAACTACGTAGATTATAATAGTTGTGGTAGATTATAATTATTATAAGTCTTAAAAACAATATTCCAGTTTCAGAAAACTGTTTGATACACTAGAAAAACAGCTTCTTTGAAACGTTTGTAAAAATGAGCTTAAATAAGAGGAAAAAAACTCTTTATAAATTATTTTTTAAATCTCGAAAAAATGTTATTATTGTGTTTTATAATGATACGGAACGCTTTTTTTAACAATTAACACGGAAGAGAAGTTCTTGTATTTTTTTTCGTTCTTATATTTTTCAATATGTTTTCATTTGATTTCTCTTTCAATGGACCTATGGTAACATTTATGCTACAATTAGTGTTTCCGATTCTGTGGATGTGAAAAGAAATAACAGTACAAAGACTAAGATAAAAATAAGACAAAAAATGTAGCATTTTTCATTTTATATACCACTATTTCTACAGATTTTTAAAATCTTCCATCAGATTAAGTTGTATATTCACCCATAAAATATATGTATATACATATATTAATTTAACAAAAAAAAAGTTATTAGGTTATTAAACCGCTACACGTTTTTAAAAATTTCATTCCCTACATTTAGTTTTGTTACAAAAGGAAGGAAAAAGAATTAATATACATAAAAATAAGAAACAGTAATCACCTTCTTGCTTTAAGTCACAAGTATGACAAAGAAATTCGAAATATATACCACTTTTCTTAATTACTTTTACCATAACCCTTAGAATCATTAAACAAGTAAAAAAAATGAATTTTATCAGTGGATTTGATTAGTCTTGAAACTAATTTAAACTTTGAATTAATAAACAGGTAAATATAACCTTAATGAGAATGTATTTTAATTAGCAATTCAATTGTTTGTAAAGGTTAGGAAAGCTAAATTCAGATAACATTTTTCCGAAAGTCTGTAAACTACAACCAAAAGCAATTTTAAAATACTAATCCTAGATAAAGTTTGGGAAATAATTTTAACAAATTTAGTGAAAAAAGATTAAGGCTTAAAACTGGTAATAAAATTTGATAAGACAAATAACTTAGTCAATTAAAATGCATGCATCATGTAAATAATTCTTCAGCTTATTTAGTTACATTAACAATAACTATGAGAAGGCAAAACATAACAAAATATTTATCCCATTTTTGTATAATTAAATCAACTTATTATAATATTACACTTTTTCTAATGTTTGCGGAATTTGACGTTTCGTAATCTTTTTATAGTAGCTTTTATGCGATTACTAGATTATTATATGCTTAAAGGTTTATTAAATTACTTTAAAATACATAAAAATTTTCGGATAATAAACGAAAAACTTTGACTAATTAAATAATTTAATTTACATCTATGCTTGAAACTTCCATGAAGACCAAATGAATTACATTCTTGCTTGAAAATCATAATTTGTAAAATATTTATTACGTGAATAATCATATTTCTAACTAAGCGTAGATCAATTGAGTGAAAAATGTCCAAGCCAGGAATCGAACCCGGAACCCTCGGAATAGCGCTTCAAATACTCCTCCATTTAAGCTACGAGGAAGATAACCATATTACTGGTTTCAAAGCTTAAATGGTAGGTCAGGTATCGTTCTGGTAGCTTAAAGGGTAGGGTAGGTATCTTCTTCATAGCTTAAATGGTAGCTGGGTATCATTTGCGTAGCTTAAGTGGTAGAGAACTTGGATCGCTATTCCAAGGATTTCGAGTTCGATTTCCGGCTTTAATATTTTCGTTCTATTGGTCTTCGCTTTTTAGTAATGTGATGAGTCATGTGATAAATAATCAATTCTTTCAACGGTGATTTCACAGTTTAAAACTAATTGAAAAATTTATTTAAATCATAATTTGTTTTTATAAAATTGTCTTCTATCTATGATTTAAAAACTTTGCATTTTTATTTAACACACATTCTTCTTATAAAAATGTGTGTTTACAATAAAACGATAGTTTCATTAACAATACTGATGATTTATATACAAAAATTAATATTACAAAAAAGTTAACATTAAAATAACACGTTGCATTTCTTTAAGATATAGTTTGAAAATTTTTAGAGATAGGGAAGAAATCGACTCGAGATTCGAGAGAAAAGTTACAAAGCTGAGTAAGTCTAGTAACCAAAGTAATGAATAATAATAATTAAAAAAAAATATTTTAATTATTAATACAAAATAAGTTTTCATTCATATTCTATTATACAGTTAGTAACGTATTTTTATTAAAGAGGTTTGCTGAAAAATTATATACAGTTATTCTGCTGTTGAGAAAATTTCTCTTGTTTGGTTTGTTTATGCAGCATTATTAATGTGTGTGGAAAGTGTATTTTTGCGTCTACTGATGAAACACCAAATAAAATCGCTTAAATCGACTTCTTATCGACAGTAAATTTCAATGTAACATCCGTTCGATAGAAAAGGTTCAAAAATCGATTTTAAGATTAAATTTTGACAGATAACTAACGGAATTAAAAATAAATAACAACAAAAGTAATGTGCAGTGATTATTGTCGATATAGCTCCATATTATAATAAAAAATATTTTTTAATTAATTCATTTTATGTTTTGTACCGAATTTTATTTAAATGACTTGAAAACTGTTGCTTAAATTTAAAACTACGATTATTTTGTTAAAAAGCATGTATGTTAAAGAAAAACAAATTATTTTCTCACATCCTTAAATTTTCTTTTAATTACCGCAATTACTGTTTCAAATATTTCTGTGATGACTATTTGTGTATCAAATTATTTCAATCTTGCATTTTTTTACAATTCTCCAGGATAGTACAACAACTTTATAGATTAGCTGAATATACTTTACAAAAATAAGATAATCAAAAGAAAGCATTTTCCTATATGATCATTTTAAGTGTAAAATGGGAAAAAAATAATAAAAAGAAATATTTTTATGCTTTTAAGCACAAACTTCTCCAAATTATGTATACATTTTTGAAGATATGTATTTTTAATACTTTTCAAAATTAAATATTGTATAATTAATGTTTTAATGTTGCAATATATATATATATATTTAATTCAGGTGCATTATCTTAGGAGTTTAATGGAAATACATTAAAAAATTTTCACAGATTCATAACATACGATTTTTTTTTTTAATTTCTTATAAATTAGATTTTTATTATTGATCTATATTTTATATTGTGCAACACTTTCATAGTATATTATTATTTTTTAAAAGAAATTTGTATAAAAAAATGAGAGCTTAATGTACACATTTATGAAATCAGTATTCGTTGGATATGTTTTGAAGTATGTTGTTAATTTCTTTATTTATCGTTTTATTTCAACGTATAATTTAATTTAAAACCGTTATTGAATAAATATAAATTTAAATACATAAAGCTTTTGAAAAAATATAATTGATTATAAATTCGTCGCCAATCCATTTCTATATTGACTTGAATATTATATTTAAAAATCTTGATTACAAAAACGACGATATTTTGGAAGGTAATTTCAAACATATACTGTAGATGGAAAAAAAGTGTAACCCTACAGATGCAAAGTTGTCAAAATTTGAATGTTTACTAACATTTCAGCTGTGCATTATACAAGAAATAATTTAAATCTATAATACTAATTTGTGTAAAGCTACAGAAATCAGTAACTTTACAAATGAATCTATTAAAATTACAGTTATTAACTGAAATTTTATCTGTAACCTGTATTGCCGTTACATGAAAAATTCTATGAATCCCGTTTCATAAAATATTCTTGAAATTTTGCAGATTTTTTAGTTTTCAGTTCAAATATGTACCTGTTACATGAAATTAGCTTTACTGTTGTCGTTACAATAAATAAATAAATAAATAAAATCTAGGAAACAGTTTTGTGCTCTCTACACTGTAAAAATATTCTGTAAGGTTTCTAAAAGTTTTTTAGGAAACTGGGATTCTTAGAATTTTTATGTGATTGAAACTCAGGGAAGAGATAAAATATTAGTGAGATAACTTTAATTTCATTAGAGTCGTTTGTAAAGATACAGTTTTCTGTAGTTTTACAAAAATTAGTTTTATATATTTTTTTGTACAATGTGCATGCTAAAATGTTAATGACATGCAGATTTCGGCAACTTTACATTTATAGGATTACAAATATTATTTTACAGTCTACGGATCAGTGAGTTTAATGGAATTAACTGTTAAAACTGCTATTAAAGGTTTAGAAATGTGCAGTAAACAAAAGTCCGAGGTTGCAATATTTCACCTAATTTACTTATATTCGACAAAATAAATGGGTCATTGTGGAGATTTTAGCAAACAAATAACGATTTAATTGAATCAAATCGTTAATTAATCGATTTCATTAAATTGTAATAAATCGCCAAAATTAATCGTAATATTTTAAATGTTTATATGTTGTGGCTGATTTTTTAGTCGTCAGCCCTGAGTTTTATATTTGACCGAATTTGATAATTATTTTTTTTTAATGAAAGCTGTTCATATGTATATAGGTCCATTTTAGCAATTTTTTAAATTTATTTCCTTTTTTATATTTTATATTTAATTTTAAAAGCTTTTAAATGAAATTTCTTCAGAAACAGTGGCAATATTCCTTCTATTGTTGCAGAGAAATGAAAAATAACTTTAAAAAATACTCAGACTCGTAGCTTTTTTTTTTATTTACAAGTTAAATTTTGGTTTATTCTGTCGAGTTGTCGAAAGCACAGACAAGATGCTGTGACAAATAAAGTTATTTGAGCGAGAAGTGCTCCTCGACGGTCGTGCCCAGTTAGCTTTAAAAGTAAAGCATTGACCTTGTAAGCCAAGTATATGGGTTCGATTCCCGGCCTGGCAATTTTTTGCTAAGTTGGAAGTATTAAATTCGTACTAACCTCCTTAGACCTGTTATCGCCTGGAGGCGACACTAAAAATGACCTTTTAAGTTCATGCCAATCTAGAATTGTTAAAATTAAATCCAGACTTTTTTAATAGATGTGTGCATGTTAGAAGCATCAATATACAAACTAACACATGTTTGGAGATGCTTTATAATAATTTTAAAATGTTTTTTGTAGTACCTTGTAAAATTGTCTGACGATTGCGGAGGTTAAGTATTAAATTCGTTGGAAATATTAAATATGTAATTCGATGATGTAAAAACAATCAGAATACAATGTGATTCCTCAAGATAGAAACATAGGCTATTTCCTTAAATATTGCCCTTAGATAGATCATTCCAATTGCACAGTTCCATAAAAAAGTACAAAATACGATGATGTAAGAACAATTTCACGGAAGATCTATCTGAAAAAATGAAAAAAAAAAAAAACAATGATGTTTTTATAGGGTCACGATAATAACAAATATTTTAATGCAATGCAAGTGTATAAGCCCAAGAGCCTTCATAAATTCTTTTCGTATGTCATTTTATTTATCGTTGTGATCATTGCCCTAACTTGAAAAATGAAAGTCTGTTATTAAAACTAATATGTATTATCATAACTTTAATCTCTCAAATCCTCAGCCAAAAAATAACTCAAGTGAGCAGAAATTTATTCCCTCTGACGAAGTCAGTTTCCCATTCACTCTAAAAATTTCTGTAAAATTATTAAACTTTTTCGATGAAATCCCAGGACTTTTTATGTAACGGCAACAGCAAAAAATCATGTAACCGATACTATTACATGAATGTTTGCTGCTACCGCTGCATTAAAAGCTCTTGGAACACCAGTTTCCTAGAAATACTTTAGTAATTGCACAATTTTTTTTAACTGTGTGAAGAGTTGAAATAACACGAGTGAACAAGTTGTTTTTAAACAATTTAAATTGAGATGAGCGATTTAAATCAAGATGAAAAAAATGTTTAAAAAACAACTCATTCACGATCCAATAGATAACAGATTTTTGCGAAGAAGCCAAATCCGCTCTTTTGTTTTAAATTTGTAAATGGTAGTGGATAGAGAGAAAATCATATTTAATTTCATATAAGCAAACTATACATGCTGTGTCACTTTAATGCTAATTAAATCCCGTCTAATGTAAATATTATTATGTCCCTGCAATATACGTTATACAGAACATGTATGAACAGGTCCGTTTTTGCAAGTATAAAGGATTTGTAAATAATTGTTTACTCATTTTTTTTATTATTACTTTTAGGTAGTTAATAATCCTACAGAAATTAGCAAAATCCCTTTTTTATATCAATCCGCGTTCTGTTATAAATTATAAGATTCTTGCTGTTAAGTCATTTATTGTGTAAAAATCAACTTCAATGTCCGTTGCGTTAAATTTCCCTTCATTTAAATTTAGTGGCAGAAAAGAAATATTTTAGCACCTTACTTATCAATTTTCTACTTATAAAAATTAAATTGTTTGAAGGCTATATCTATATTATAAAGGCCAAACGAATCTGTGCGTAACGGATGCGTCATTTTGAAAATTGCAGCACTTTCACGTGCAATTTGGTTTCGCAATTTTCGGTACTGCAAATTTTATACTTTTAATCTTAGCACATTTTCAATTTATGCTCTATGGTATAGAGAAAAATATGTACTTTTAAATGCAATTTGTTTGAAAGCTGTATCTCAATTTATTCTTCACATATAAATTTTTTTATAGTTTTTAGTACGAATTATGTTATTGTGGCAACAGAAATACGCCAGTTTCTTTTAAAATTGATAAAAATTGAAATGTGCGCATGCAAGTTTTGAGAAGATGAAAATTATGACGGGTTTAGATTTCACGTGAAATTCTAAGATCGTGTCAATTTGATTTTTTTTTCTTATGAATTTATACCAAAAATAAGAGACTCAATTGATAACTTCATCTTAAAAACTGATATTTATTACATTTTGCTTAATAATCATATTTTTACCTATGCGATTGAATTTTAATTTTAACAATTTCCACAACTGAGTTTTTATAGAAATAGTATTTTTTTTCTTCTTAAGCCTTAAGTAATATTTGTTTGAGAGTTAGACTGGCCATTGTAAGATACATTTTTATTGTAGCTAATTTTATGGGTTTATTATAATCAATGAAACAGCGCCTTCTTAAACATTTACTTTCGTAGAAATTCGACGGGTTCCACCTCGTATACTTAAAGATTATATTGACTTACAATAAAAATGTTGAAAATAAACTTGGTTTTTGTTTCACATACATATTCATTACATTACTCGCAAAAGAATTATGAATATCTTTTGCAGTTTTCTAAACAGCACGTGCTAAGCCCTCAAATGCCATTACAGCGTTAAAATTGGCTGTACTCATATTTTTAAACTTTAGATAGAGGATTGCAGTATTTAAACATAGTAATAGTAGAATTCAAATCGTCATCACCTTCTTAGTTTTTATTTAAAATTTTACTATTAGCAATTGAATTAATTTATCTTCATTGTACAATTTTATATAGGGCTAAACGGATACAAAATCAGTCATTTCATTGCAATCACCAATCTGACGTTTACGACATTTCTCCACGTCGTTTTCATATAAATTATACAGTTGTTGCATAAATCATATATTCTACGATGAGATTTTTTTTAATTTAACACAAGCTATTACTCACTGGATATAACTTGTTTTCCACAGCACTAAAAGATAACGAATTACATTTTGCTTTGGAGATATTGAAGATGACAGTGTTTCAATTTTTGCTTGACTTCTAAGAAACTTTTCTATGACTAAATGAATGAATCCTGTTTAATTATATGATGAAAAAAACTTACCAAAAAATCAAAATACCATGTAGAAATTTAATAGTTGCGCAGGTAATTTAAAAGTTTGTTACGTATTTTGAGTAATGTTTATAACACTGTTTTATGGAGGCAGAGCAATACACTTTATATTAATATAAATTTTCAAAACACTTTTCATTAACTTTGATTTTATTTTATTCTGCTGGAATATTAATAGAAGAATGTCCAAAGTGTGTCTTATTTTTCTTTCATCTGCTATATATAAAATAATTCGATATTTACTAAAATGAAAATAGAATCACTTTATTAAATGAATTAGGAACCCTTTTATAAAATACAAATTATCATGAAAATTAAATTGAAATTTTTTTCAAAAAAAAACAGATTTTTAAAATAAATTATTTATGTATTTTAAATGTATGAAATTTTGTAATTTGTATTGGATGATCTCTTTTAGATACAGCATACCTAAACATTTGAAAATTACAGTAATTATTGTTATTAGTTAAATACACAAAATAACATTTCACCTTAAATTTAATTAAATAGAATGAAAACAATTTTCTTTTAATTGAAATAATAAAATTATTTTTACAAATTCCATTTTCATAAATATTTTCAAGAGTCTTCTTAGTAAGAAAAATATGTTCCACAATTTCGCTTTCTGAATGTCGCATTCTAAACCCAAATGCACTAAATTAAATTCAACACTTAAAAAATCAAAACTTTCACTGCAATAAATTAAAGTTGGAGAAATATGTCATGAAAGCGTATAAATTTTCAAATATGAATGCAAATAAAATCATAAAGGGAATTTGATTTAATTAGTAACTAAATACAATTGTTATTCAAGCTTCATTTTACACGGAAAAATGCTTATTAGTTGATTTCAATAATAATTGTTACATTTGAAAAACTCAGGATTTGGAATAATTAATTAACTTTCATTTAAATAAACCCATATTTATTTAAAAGAAATAATAAGGAGATAAATGTTTAAATATTAAAATATACTATATTGTTATTTAATTTTCACTTCAAAACATTTCAGCCCGCCAATAATTTTTATAACAATTGTTTCAAAGATAATAATTCAAACCACAAATAAATAGTATCTATGCAGCTTATATTCAAAATACATTTTTTTTTTCTTGACATATTTAAAATATTTTTTAGTAATTTAATGAAATTTAATGCAAATGTGCAAAAGATAATTTATTGAGAACTTGTTGTTTATTAAAATTATTTATTATTTAAAATTAATATAATTTTTGAAAAAAATAATTGAAAAAAAATATTTTGAGACGTCAAAATATTAGAACATTTATTCAAATGGTTCAAAATATTAGAATATTTATTCAGATGGTTGAAAATATTAGTATATTTCACATCGATTCTCCTTTAATTATCACCAAATCATAACTGGTTGCATTATTGATTAAATTTATACTATTTCATGTAAAATCAGTGTTAGTTTTGTCGTTTGTTTTCTGTTTTGGTATGCCTTCATATAGTCGATTTGTTTTAGCATGGTAAAAATCAATGTTGTGTAGCAAATTTTATATATTGTTCGCAATCAAGCGTTAATAAAATACTAACACACACACACTCAAAAAGAAAAAAAGTTCAAAATTATCATAAAACGTTTTAAATGTATGCAATTCTTGCTCCGAAAATGGAAAGAAGATAGTAGTTGAATTTTCTGTATCGACAACATTAACACGTCTCCATAAATGTGTTGAATCTCGTGTACCGAAAACAAAACCTCCCATGACTACAAAACACAAGCATATAAGATTGAATTCCCGTAAATCAAGAAGTTTATGACGCGAAGAAGATTGGTAAAATATATTATTTAAAGATGAAAGTACGTTTTGTGTTTCATTTGGTAATCATGGTATTCGAAATTGAAGAATGAAGGAAAGACCATTTAATACTGAATGCATTAAACGTTTCGTAAAATTTGCTGCTAATGTCATGGTTTAGGATTCCATGATTGCAGAAGGGTCAATCCATTTCAAGCGGTCCAGCACTGGTTGAATTATTGCACCAATATGAATTCTTTGTACAACAACCCTAACGTGATGGAAGTTCAAAATGACTATTATTTTATTTTTATTAATTTTTATTTGCGCATGGCATCCATCTTTGTTTCATCGTGTTCAGCGATTTTCTCACATACTAGAGTTACGAAATTGTAAAAATCCCGTCGTTTGTTTCCCTAATTGTAATGGTTTTTACAGCATTTTTTTCAAAAAAACAGACTAAAGATATGGTTTTAGAATAGTTTTAAAATAAAAAAAAATTACTGGTAAAATTCTAGCACAAAATGTAAAATATTTAAGAGGAATTTTTTCATGCAAGGAAAACTGTCAATACGACACATTTTTTTTTACAAAGAGGTTAAAAGTGTGTGTACTCACATACCGAGTTCTAGATCTGGGAATTGATTTCTCTTAGCAAACAAAATTCCAAAATTTGTCGAAAATTTCAAAAATTGCATATTTTAGGCTTTGATATCTCTGGTGGGGCACGAGACAAAAATCTGAAATTCTGGTTTTTGATAGTATTGTATAGTAATGTTATGTACAAAAAATTTTAAGAAGGAGATTTGACTACAAGTTGAGCTGTGACATGTGCAATATATGAAAACAATGCTGCCAAACTATTATATCCTACTATGCGTTTGTTCATACCTCCAAAATGTTATTGCCGATCCAAAGTTAAATGTTAATTAAAAATAGCTTCTTCAATTGCGTGTGCGTTATTTAAATAATTCAAAATGTATGCTAAGCCACTTCACTATTTTTCCAGATGAATAAAACCTATTAGAAATCATACTGCAACAATTTGACTCAGAACACATTGACTCAGAAGCATCATAATATCTCGCGTGAATAGTCTGAAAATATATCTCAGCTATTTGTTGAGTTTATACAATATATTATTTAATTAAACATTTTGTTATTAAACTGTTTTCAACAAACAATATTTTCTGTGTAAATATAATAGATAAATCTCATCTCTCTTAACATTTTCTAACCTCATTACCTGAGCTTTTCCTCAAATCTCCTTCTTGATTTTTTTTTTGTGCATAACACGACCATAAAATACTAACAAAGGCCAGAATTTCAGATTTGTATCTTGTACCACACCAGTGATATCAAAGTCTAAAGAGTGTGATTTTCGAAATTTTTGACAAATTTTAATTTTTTTCACAAAGATGAATCAATTTAAACGTCTGGGATTTGGTATGTCAATACAAGTACTTTTGACCTATTTGTATAAACAATTGTGTTATGTTGACAGTTTTCCTTGCATAAAAAATTTGCTCTTCTAAATGGACAGATTTTGAAAGAAAAAAAATCACACGATGAAACAAAAATAGTCTCCATGCACAGACAAAAAATGGTAAAATAAAAATAATAATAATTTTGAATTTCCATCATATTAGGACTGCTGTACAAAAAGTTTCATATTTTTTAAAAAAATTGGTCAAGCAATCAAAAAATATTTTCCGCACCACTTGAAATGGCTTGACCCAATATCATCTAGTAGGTTTTATTTATATGGACAAATAGTGCATTGGCATATTATACATTTCCGATTGTTTAAATCAGGCGAAAGCATTTGAAAACGATCTTTGTAATTAACATTTAACTTTGCACCATCAATCAATAATAATTTAACATTTTAAAAGTATGAATAAACACATAGTAGGTTACATTATTTTTGCAGTATTGTTTTCACATATTGTCCACGTCATATATCAGCTTGTAGACAAATCTCCTTCATGAAATTTTTTGTACATAACACTCTAATACAATACCAGTATCAAAGATTGCAATTTTTATCTCGTGTCCCACCAGAAATATCAAAGCCTTAAAAGGGCGATTTTTGGAATTTTCGACAAATTTTGGAAATTTTTTCGCAAAGAGAAATCAACTCCAAAATCTGACTCTTAATGTGTGAATACAAGTTCTTTTGATCTATTTGCAAAACAAATTGTGTGAAGTTGACAGTTTTCCTTGCATGAAAAATTTCCTCTTCTAAACGGATAGATTTTGGAGAAAATCTTACATTTTGTGCTAAAATTCCACCAGCCAAAATTTATTTTTAAAAACTATTCTACCATCATACCTTTAGTCTATTTTATTCTAAATACAATGCTGCAAACCCCATTTCAATTGGGAAAATATAAGACGAGATATTTACAATTTCGTATACCCTAGTATGTGAAAAAATCGCTGCACACGATGAAACAAAGATGGCTGCCATGCATAAATAAAAAATAAAAAAAGTAAAATAATAGTCATTTTCAACTTCCATCATGTTAGGGTTGTTGCAAAAAAAAATTCAGATTTTTTAAAAATGGTCGAGCAGCCAAAAAAATATTTTCTGGACCACTTGAAATGGATTGATCCAGAAATATCTGGAAAGTTTTGCATCATCAACGAAAATGTTAAGTCTCAGATATATGAACAAATTTTGGAATATTTCATGATTTCATTATGAGAAGATTTATTTAAAGATGATTTAATCTTTCAACAGGATTTAACGTCACCGCATACCTCGGTGTCAACTACGAATTGATTCCAACAACGCAACATTGGTACCGTAAAAGGGGGTGAATAGGAACAGCGGGATGAATAGGAACGAAACTTCCCAGTTATACAAATAAATCCATTATAAATTGATATTTTCAGTTGCCAATTTTTTTATAAGAGGGTAATAACATTAAAAGTTGGGAAATTCAGTTTTGACATGATTGCACCACTACTGGGGTATATAAAAAAACTTCAAGTGGATCCTCAAAAACCTCATTTTTTCGACGTCTTCAAAACTTTGCATATAAGTACTGTATTTTTCGTCTTCTAAACCTAAGAGAGGGGATTTTTAATTAATGATAGACCTATAAACGATATGCTGTATTAAATTCTACTTATTTCTAATCTACATAATGAAAAAATGAAAAATGGCTTTTAACATCAGAGGTTTAAGATTTACGGGGTGAATCGGAACACGTTTCCTCTCATGATTTATTTTTCTATACAGTAATAGTTTCATGTAATGTATGAAAACATATGTATGATTATGTATTGTAACAATGGTTTGTTTGTTCTAATTACTTGAAAGTTTAAAGGTGCCAAGAAATTACTTGGTTAAACAAAATAGTCAACGTCTAATCCACCAGACATGGAACACAGAATAAAAGAATTAAAAAAAAACAAACTAGCTAAACAAAACTGCACAGAATTATATTCTGACATCCACAAAATTACACAAACATCTCAAAAGGAAAAACCAATTAAAAAAGAGAGGGATGCAAACAGAACTAAGGGCTGGGGATGAGGGCGTATTAGTAGATCGTATTAATACATGCAGCGATTGGGGCTACTCAATATATTCACTTACTTCATCCATTGACTACTAGTAAAGGATAACACAGAACAGGGCTGAATTTGTATTAAATTCTACTTCTGCAATTCGAATATAATTTCTTAAAATAATTTTTAATTTTTCTAGATTTTAAAACTGTTTTCTAATTTTTAAAACGGCATACCTTTACTTGTATATAAAATAAAGGCTTAGTTACTCAGTAACTATAAGTGTTCCTATTCCTCCCTTTTTATTATTACCTGTTTTAGTAACCCTATTAAAGTTTGAATCGGAATAAATAAAGATTTTAACGTTTGTTCCGATTCACCCCTATCTGCGGGATGAATCGGAACACCATTAAATAAATAAATAATATATATATAAACTTTAAGAATGCTTCCTTTGTGCTTAAAAAGTAAGGAACAAAACAAGACCGAAGTTTTTAGTAGAAAAACAAAAAAATTAAAAAATCATTTGTTGCTTTTTTTAACGTTAAAGTAGAAAAGTGTTCCGATTCACACCATTTTACGGTACTTCTTTGGCCACCAAACTCATCAGACCTTAATTCAATCGAAAACTTAGAGTGTATAGTGACATGAAAACTCCCATAAAATAGTCTTTCAAATTAAACTGTTTCAGTGGCACGTGTAAAATCAATTTTTACTATTTTTGATAGAAATGTTCGTAAACACCTTGTAGCATATCATGCAGGATCGATTATATGCTGTTTTGAAAGATTAAGATAATGCTACAATATAATATTATTTATAATTTACTTGATATTCATAAGATAATATTGTTGCGTAAAAGAAAATATTCTAATATTTTGAGCTAATATAAATAGTATTCTAATATATTATACCTATGTAAATTTTATTCTAATATTTTGATGTGTTTCAGAAAGTAGTATACCCAATTTAGTGTATTGTATTATATATTTGCAAATGTTTAAATCCTTTTATAAACAATCTAGATTAATTTTTTAAGAAATTTCATTGAATTAAGTATCTAAAATAAATTATTGAAAAACGATTTTTTCTTATTACTTTTTCTCAATTATTCTAATATTTTGACTTTATGCTGTATGCATATGAAACCTGTTACTTGCATGATATTCACTAAAGAAAATAGTTTATATATATATATATATATATATATATATATATATATATATATATATATATATATATATATATATATATATATATATATATATATATATATTTATAATTTTTTTATTACTCGGCGTATCTATTAAAGAAAATATTTCTAAATTTTCTGTGTTAAGCATTTTATAGATATTTACCATCTTCAAAAATAATTAAAATTTATAAATAGCAAGATAAACGATAATATCACGAGAGAACTTAAGCTTACAATTTTTGGGAGCATCGATGTTATCATCCCCTGTCGAATGAAAGATAGAGGTATGTTCAAATGTAGCAGAAAATCGGATTCAAGGGAAAGGTGACTTGCGATTTTTAACGTTTTGATAAATTTCTCGAAAAACACTCTAATTTTCCTGAAACTCCAGGTGTATAAAAAGTTTAGTGCAGATTGTATATTTTCACAGAGATTTTTTTTCCGAAATCTCGCAGGCGGCAGTCAACATATTGAAAAATAACGGATATCTTTTTCTGTGTACCCCGCCAAAAGAAACGTAGCAAAAGCATCGATACTGTAGATTATGGTTAAATGGTTTTATGTAATACGTCGTGTTCAGTTTAATGGGGATAGTAAGCTTCTACAGAAGTGAAGGTTTTCTAAAAATAGTCCCAACATTTTATAATTTTTCTTAATTTTAAGAATAGTTCTCTCAGAAAATATAATAAAGAATATTATACAGAATATCCAGCAAACAAAATTGAAAAAAAATAATTATTGTATTAAAAATAAGCAAGCTTTCAATAATGTTTCACTGCGCATGCATGAATGCGATCAAAATAGAAAGTGCCTAATTTGTTAGCTAAATTTATTAGCAAATTTTGTGACACTCTCAAAAATATAGTTTAAAAATTTGGAAATTTGTGCTCGATAATATAAACACAAAATCCGTTACTCCCCAAAGAATGCAAAAAGATGAGGGACTGTATCCAAATACATGTACTACGTGAAATGTCTTGTATGCTATATTGACAATAATCAATGGATATATGGATCCCTCATTTTTTTGTTTCATTTCGGGAACAATTATTAAATACTTTATAGTATAAGAAAAATTTAATTGCATCCAAAGAGTCAATGTAAGATAATGCATAATTGTTAAATATGATAGAGCAACACATTACCACAAATGTTTGTTGTAGCTATAATCCCGAACGAATTATTCTTACATAAAAAAAGTTTTCTGATTACAGGCAGAATCCTACTAGACTTTTATAAATTTAAGGAGTCTTAGGAGTCCTACCTTTTACCTGGTGGTGCAATTAAAATGTCATGCTAATTTTTTCTCAGTCCCTATAAATCATAAATGCATAGAACTTTTAATGTACACAAATTAGAATATTTTAAGAAATATTGAAAAAATTACTTTTATTTTCAGTAAAACGGTTTAGAAAGAGCTTGAAATATGCTGTAACTAAGTTAGTGACATCATATTTACTAGTAACTGCAGAAACGTGTGCATAACCTTTTTTCTATGTGGTTAGTTGGCAATCCAGCAATTAAAAAATATATATATCGAATTTCATAAGTAACATTGAAATTGCAAACAGTGGCCTTCGGCAAGGAAACATTTTGAATGATACCAGTAATTTTTCATAAAAAATCTCTTCACTTAATCTCTATAAATAAAAGGAATTCCGAGGATAATTAATTGAGGCACAGGGGAAAGCAAATCTTGGCAATGCGCCAACTCGGTCCAGAGGAAGCAAATCTTGGCAATGCGCCAACTCGGTCCAGAGGAATATCATTAAGAAATATAAAACAGATAATGTATTTATCACAAAAAATCGTCTGCTAAGAAAATATCAACACTTTAACACGAAACTAACGCAATCGTTGGATACATGTTCCCTCCCGTGTTTCTCATTGCTCATTTTAAGTATTTTTAGAGTTTAATATTAGTTGTTGTTTTTAAAACTGATTTTTCACAAAGTCAGCTGCGACGTATTTCAGACAATGCATTTCTGCATGCTTCCAGTTATTGATAAAATCATACAAATTTCAAGTTCGTTTAATATTGCTAATACGGACCCGGGCAACGCCGGGCGGGTCAGCTAGTTAAGGAATAAAAAATATTAAAACATCACTGATTTATTACCCATTCCGCAATTAAAATTTATATTGATTTGTAACAACAATCAATCATATGACATTTTAATATATTTAAAAAATAATAATAAACTAGAAAAGTGTCGGAATAAAAATATTTTTTTTTACTTATTTATTTGTGTTTATTTTTAACATGTTACTTAGTGATATTTTTCTTTATTGATCGTTTAAAAATACAAGCTTTAAGAATTTTATATTTCTAGACGACTTAAATTAAGAATAATAATAAAAACAAAAGTGGCATTTTTTTCTCTTTGCTCTTACAAGTGATGTAATTTTTTTTCTTTAACTCTTTAGAAGTAATTTTAACTCATATGGTAACACATAAAGCTGTTGGATTAGTCCCAAAATCAAATGGATTAACTAGATTAATGAGATTATTTTTCATGAAAAAAAGTCTTCACAAGAATTTTTTTGATAATTTCATTAATTAAAAAAGTTTTTAAATAATTAATAATCAATCATGAAGAATTAGTTTATATATTTCTTAATACATTCCTTTTAATTTTAACTGCAGTAAATGTTTTTGCTATGAGAGGTATAAACAAAGGAATTTTTAAAAATGTAGTTTTAATGGCTAAACCCATTATGTATTATGATTATTTGATAAACAAACTCTATTGTTCATTGTAATTTATCAACTTAGATTTACCTACTTTAGTTTACCTTACCTGTAATTTACCTACTTATTTATCAACATTTAGACCATTACAATTTATATGATAATTTTTTGAGAAAAATCAAAATCATGGAACATTTGTAATAAAATATTCTTTCAAATACAACAAATGTCTTGAGTTGATAAAATATATATAAGTCTTTGTAAATCATGAATTCCTCTACTTTTTCTCTATATTTATAACAAGGTCGTAATAAGGATATTAGTAACATAATTACACCTTTTACCTATGTAGCGTTCGCTCCAACACAGTTAAATACATTTTCTTCGACGTAATTAAAAAAGGAAAATGCAATAGAATAAACCTAATAGGGACTTAGCTACTCAATATCAACATTTGTAAAAAATAATTTCAATACATACATGTTAATTACCTTTCTAGACGGTAAATTTAGAAAACGCAAAGGTCCGTCTCAATAGAATATTACTTTATTTCAAAACAGGAATGTCACGATTTTTGCTACACATATGCCACCGATCGATGCAGAGAGTGGTTTTTGGTGACATTGATATATAACTGCGATTGAGAGTGAAGAATTACATTTTCTTCATGAAGTCATTGAGTTTGGGCTGGATTACATACTTATAAATACAGGGTGTCCGAGATATAATTGGACAAACTTTAAGGGAGAGGTAGCGATCATAACAAGGATTCAGATTTACATAGCAACCCATGGTCGGAAGCGCTTTCCTGTCGCAGTAGTGGCGACACAAAAATTTGAAAGAAAGGACACGAACATGGAGAGAAAACATGTTTATTATTCTTAGTACTGCAAAAATACCGGGATAAAACTGGAAAATTCTGAGGAACTAGTTGTACGCATCGTTGCAGCTGCTGGGGAAGTTCAGGATATACTTGGTGTTTTCTCTAGAACATTAGATCTTCCATGCGCCGGCGATGCGTCTTTATGCATAAGTGCCCGGGGTCGTAATTTCAAACCCCTACTTTGATAACGATTGATGTTTTTTTAATGATTTTTTTTCTTACTTTTGTGGTGTAGTAATGATAATAAAGATATTTTCTCTTCTTATTCGTATCCTGTCCTTCTTGCGTTTTCTGTTAACATTACCACGCCAAGAAAACATTTGAGACCCCGGATTGCTATGTAAATCTGAAACCTTGTAATTATCGCTACCTCCACTTCAAGTTTGTCCCATTATTTCTGGGACAACCTATATAGCGATTAACTAAATATACAGAAATAATATATAGAATGGTGGCAAGTCTTTCTACAGGGGTTTGCCGAAAGTCTCGTAGGATTAAAGTACCGACAATGGTTCTTAATAAGTATAAATACAGGGTGTATCTAAACTACTGGGCAAAACTTTAAGGGGTGATAGTACACATCGAGACAAATAATATTAAATAGGCAACTAAGGGTCCCAAACGTCTTCTGAAGGAGACAGGCGCCATCAAATTTTAGGGTCCAAAATTTGAAATGATTATAAAAAACGGAAAAATTGGTCGATTCGTTTGCGGTTTTCACGAAAATTATTCTTTACATCAGTATTGTCCTGAAAAAAAATTATACAGATAAACTTCAAAAAATGTCGATAGAGGGCACTTTAGACTTTGGAGTAACGTACAACAATTTTTTACCATTATTTTTTGTATCTCATTAAATTTTTTTGGAAGTTTAGACATAAACTTAAATTTTGAGCTCAAAATTTGTGGTTAAGTAGCACAAACTGAACTGTGTTCAATGGGAGTAGGTAGGTTCAAATTTCAAATGATTATAAAAAACAGAAAAATTGGTCAATTGATTTGCTGTTTTCACTAAAATTATTCTTTATGTCAGTATTGTCTTAAAAATACATCATATAGATAAATTTCAAAATTTTTCGATAGAGGGCGCTGTAGATTTTAGAGTAACGTACATTTATTTTTTACCGTTATTTTTTGCTTTTCATTAAATTTTTTTAGAAGCTTAGACATAAACTTAAATTTTGAGCTGAATATCTGAATTCTTTAAAGCGGTTAAGTAGCGCAATTTGAACTGAGTTCAGAAGGGGGGGGGACGTTCAAATTTCAAATGATTATAAAAAACGGAAAAATTGGTCGATTCTTTTGCGGTTTTCTCTAAAACCATTCTTTATGTCAGTATTTCCTTGAAAATAAATTTTAAAGATAAATTTCAAAAAATTTCGTTAGAGGGAGCCTTAAACTTTAGAGTAACCAACAACTACCTTTAACCGTTATTTTTTTTATTTCTTTATTTCTTTCTTTCTTTATTTATTTATTTGTCTAAATAAATGTTTTAAAAGCTTAGACTTAAATTTTGAGCTCAAAATCTGAATCGTTTTGAGAAATTAAGTAGCGAAATTTGAACTGTGTTCGTAGGGTGGGCAGGGTAACATTTCAACTCCTGAACACAGTTCAGTTTGCGCTTATTAAACCCTTCAAACGATTCAGAATTTGACTTTGAAATGTAAATTTAAAATTTTGCTAGCGTTTAATCAGATACAAAAAATAACAGTTAAAATTGTTGTTGGTTGCTCTAAATTTTAAGGCGCCTTCTAACGGAATTTTTTTTAATTTATCTTTAAAATTTATTTTTAAGGAAATACTGACATAAAGAATGGTTTTAGAGAAAACCGCCAACGAATCAACCAATTTTTCCGTTTTGCATAATCATTTGAAATTTGTACATTCCCACCCCCGTTGAACATAGTTCAGTTAGCGCTACTTCACCACTCTCGATGATTCAGATTTAAAGCACAAATTTTAAGTTTATGTCTAAGCTTCAAAAAAATTAATGAGATGCGAAAAATAACGGTAAAAAATAGTTGTACGTTACTCCAAAGTCTAAAGCGCCCTCTATCGACATTTTTTGAAATCTATGTTCATAATTTATTTTCAAGACAATACTGGCATAAAGAATAGTTTTAGTGAAAACTGCAAATCAATTGACCAATTATTCTGTTTTTTATAATCATTTGAAATTTAAAACTATTCACTCCCATTAAAAATATTCCAGTTTGCGCTACTTAACCAGAGATTTTGAGCTCAAAATTTCAGTTTATGTCTAAACTTCTAAAAAAATTAATGAGACGCAAAAAATAACGGTAAAAAATAGTTGTACGTTACTTCAAAGTCTAAAGCGCCCTCTATCGGTATTTTTTAAAATTTATCTTTATAATTTATTTTCAAGACAATACTGACATAAAAAATAGCTTTCGTGAAAATTGCAAATGAAACGACCAATTTTCCCGTTTTTTATAATCATTTTAAATTCTGTACCCTAAACTTAGATGGCGCCTATCTCCTTCGGAAGACGTTTGGGACCCTTAGTTTCCCATTAATATTATTTGTCTTGATGTGTACTATCACCCCTTAAAGTTTTGCCCAGTAGTTTAGATACACCCTGTATGTTAAAGGCTACTTACCAATAAGGAAATAATTTTCATATGTTGCTGCAAAAAATAGAGCTGTAGTAACTGTCAAAACTCATACAAAGTACGTGGTTAAATTCTGCGTAGCAACTACGCATTCGGCATGTGAATGAAAAATAAGAAAGCGTTGCCACTCAGAAAAGGATATCATTTTTTTATAGTGTCGCGATTACAGAAACACTGGAAGAAATTTAAAACTGATTGGTTAATTTTTATAAGAAAAACGATCTTTCATAATATATGGAATCCAAATTCAGACAGATAATTATAGGTCAGAAATGAGAAAAATATGTAATTGTATTGAGGAGAAGGAAATAAAACCATTAAAAATATCTATGTTAAGATAAACACCTGCACAGAGTGTGTTGTTTTCAATTTGAGTCGAGATTTTCAGTCACAATATTTATAATAATTAAGAAAATCTACCAATATACTTATAGAATTAAATCGTTGCTTACGAAGTACAGTAATGAATGGTAATATAAACAATGTGCAATCATTTTATTTGTTTCCCCATATGCAGTACCAATTATACTTTGAAAAAAAATGTCTAATATAAATAGTTTAATGTGAATAGAGACCATTCCCGCTACTTTATATGCTAAGTATTGCGGTATGAAAAGAGATTGCCATAAACTCCGTCCAAGTAGCAAATTTACTTTTCGAAATGTAAATGATATTACCTACAGAGCATCGGCAAACTTATTGTGTATTTCAAAAAATTTTTTAAGATATGCTCTTAAAGAAAATGTAATTTTTTTCCCGAAAATTGTGAAAACATATTGTTCACCTTCAAGAAAAGTGACACACAAAAAAAGGTCAAAAGTGAATTTTACAAGACAAGGGAAAGACAATTCGTTTGGTTTTACTGCAACTTAAAATTGCTGCAAGCTTTGTATGTAGAAGTAAAAACGCGCATCAAATCATAAAACCTTTAAGTATTAAAACATATGATGCAGTTTTCAGGTTTGAAGAACTTTACCTCCCTACACAATCCTAACCATTTTTTTGGTCACAAATGGACAAATATCATAAGGAAAGTTATTTTCCATATTACTACACTTATTACTTTTTGTGCTTCGAGATAAACCTATCACTGACCCATTAGTAAAATAAAACGCAATTTCATATTTTTGCGAGATGCTTTAATTGCCTTGCAGGTGATATATATATTTTATGACCAAAATCTGGGATCCGACTGCTGTAGAAAATCCTTTATATTTTCTTGGATGAATAAATTGCAATTCTGTTTTGAAATGAAAAAAAAAACACCCCCCCCCCCAAAAAAAAAAGAAAGAAAGAAAATGAATATTTGCTGTAGTGTGACTTAACAGTTTGAATGTCCCATATGGAAACACTCTGCATAATTTATGCAAAATTTTCTACATTTAAATTTGTTTAGATGATCCTACTACTACTTTGCACTATTTTACTTTTTTGCATTTGTATCACTTTGTTTCTCAAAAGGAATTATATCCATCTTCTATATTTTTTTTCTTTGCCGTATTTTGTAAATCAATTTACACAACAGAATATTACCTTCTAGTGCCGAAAAAAATAATTAATGAAACAAATAATCTCCAGTGTTATCTAAGGAAAATTTTAAGTACAATAAACTGCTTTTAAAGAAAAATTAAAGGACACTTTTTTATGTTATTAAACAATAAAAAACAAATTTCAAAATAATCAATATCAGTATACTAATGAAAAACAAATCCGAGGTTCATAACAGTTTATTTTATCACTATGAAGTCACATATGTATATATTACGATTCAATTTTTTAAAAATGGTCTTTTTTAATTATTAATAAATACATTATTTTAATGTTTTTAAATGCGCAATCTATTATAGAAATCTAAATTTTATTTAAATTATAAATAAATAAAAAATGAATAAAAACTTTAAAGTTCGTAAAAACTAATACGAAGGGAAACAAATCCACATGTGCAAATGCTTTTTTTTTTTTTGAGTAGTGTAGTCGTATTGACTTTTTAATGTATACGGAATGTTTTTCCTTTGACGTGTGGGATTTAAACATAGTTAAATTCCATTTAAGACAATGCATGGTTTTAATTATTTCTTTTGTTCAGTAATATATATTCAATTTCTGTTCTTATATCAAAAATATTTTTGTTTATTTAAAGAAAATCATTATAAACATTATTATTTCTTTGTTAAAAGCTTTGATCTTTTAAAAGAAGCTTCCGAACATGGTATTATACGACAAAATTTGTTTCCATGGAAAATTGGATAACTTTTTCTTTAGTAATCCTCTACGTTTTAATGTATTAAATAATAAAATTTAATAAATTCCCATTATTCCTTTCCTAGCTGATTATAATTTACTTATGTTCGTTTCTTCTTTATGAATCTGGGATTTTCTGTAATGCATGAATGCGTTGAATTGTGTAATATCATATTCAAAGCTTAGATAGGAATATTTAATTTATAAATAATAAAAAATAATAATAAATAAAAGAGAAGAAGCTAGTGCGTTAGTCTTTTGTAATGCAACAAATGATCTCAGGCTATGTTTTTTGCATTTCCTATTTTCATATTTAGAATACGTAAATAAGTATTCTGTTTTAACAATTTTTTATTCTGATTCCTTTTAAATAAGTTCGAGTTCTATATAAGTATTTATGCATTATTCTTAAATTTACTGTAATATTTTTTTTTTGTTTTTTTTATTTTTTTTAAATATTGTTATAATTTTTATTATTTCTAAAGAAAAATGATTTTTTTATGAAATCTATTTGCTAAAATTTTTATTCCATTATTAAATTTTGAATTTTAAAATATTTTTCAGACCATATCCCAACTATGTAAATCTAAAACATAAATAACATTATTATTATTATTATTAACTATTTCGGAAATACTTGTTGTCTTCAGTAGAGAACTAGAAAATCTGAAGTATATCTGAATCTTTTTATTGGTTGAATTCCGAAACATATTTTATTTAATTTGTTTTCTGATTGGCCGATGATTAATGTCCAAAAAAGGAACACTATTGTTGCTTCAATGCGAAAAATTAATATTAACTTTAAAAATAATAATAATTTGAAAAAAAAATGGAATAAAAATGTCAAACAAATTTTATTTATGCGTACATTTTTTTCTCTACGCAAATTTTGTAGTTCCAAAAATTGTTAAAGTGATATTTCACTTAAAGTTTTCTGATGATGGGTCCAGGAATATTAGTGCTTAATCCATGTCGTGCCTACTATGAGACATTCAGAAGTCAGTATGATTAACTTCATCAAATAAAAATGCACATTTTGAACAATTAAAGTTGCACGTCTATAAGCTATTGTTTTTTATCATTAATCTCTGAAAATTAATGCTTGATACATGGCGCACGTAATGCATGAGTCGTTATGATCATCATAAAAATTATGTTTAATTTTATTATTAATTTAAATATAGAATTTATTTATAAGTCTTGAAAATATTAGTCTATAAAAATATCATTTTCCAAAGAGTCGTTGTAATTTACAATTCTGTTTATCATTATTATTATTATTGCTGTTGTTCTTATTATTTGTTTTAATACAAGAAGTGCCAGAGTAATTAGTTTAACTGTTTTTAGTTTCTGTCTTAGGGAGTAACATTTAAATAAAAAGAGACAGCCGAGAGTTTCCACTTAATTCTGGTCAGCGTTGAATATTTTTTTTTATTGTTTAGTTCTTGCTATGTATTTTAATGGGGTCATTTCTTGAGATTTTTTTCAATAAATGTCATTTTTTTCTGCTAGCACTGTATTTTGTGATAGTCAAATGCTTGATATTTTTTTTAAATATCACCAAACATTTATTGTCACAAAATATATTATTTTTATATAAGATTCCAGTAATAGACAAGGTAGAGAATCAAACAGAAAACACTTCCAAAATCACGAGGAAGAAACATTTATCCGTGACGAAAATATGGAAACTTGTGTACGATGACAGCTATTTCACAAACTACAGCCAAGAAATATGGAACACAGACTATGCTAATAGAAATACCGTGTAGAATGAAATATGTAAAAAGAAAAAATGCGGATAATGCGCCTGGATTTTTAGAGTTGTTTATATTTGAATGCTTGTTACGTCGGATAACGAAATTTACGACAGCAGAGCTAGTTTTGCAAAATGAGGGAAAGTAAGAAATTTCATTGAATAAGTTATATGTTTTTAATACTAATATTTATTTAAGGGGAGCATATAATTGCAATGATTTCGATTATGGTTTTCCATGGAATAGTAAATGGCTCCTGCTTTTCTTCGATAAACAATATTAGAATATCGATTTCAAAATATAATGAAAAGTTTAAGGTTTTAAATGAAGTTAACAAAGAGTTTGAAACTAATATGTTTCTATATTTCCAGATATTTAGAATAAATTTATTTAGAAGTATGCTAATTCATGTAAGCAAGGGGAAAATCTATATATAAATGAACAATTTTTTCCATCTAAAATTCGATGTAATTTTATAGAATATACGTGAAATAAACCAGACAAATTTGGTTTAAAATTTTAAATTCTAGTTTTTGTAGAATAGAAGTTCATGTGCAATTCTTTTCCATGTTGTAGAATTATAAACAAAGATATGAAATTTGAAGCCTACCTAAAAATATAATAATGTGTCTTCTATACCTATTTCTGGATTCTGATAGATTCTGTGACTGGAGACAAATATGTTTTCTCAATATCATTGACTAACAAACTTATAATTGAAAAAAAGAAGTTTGTGTCCACAGTATCAAGACATCAAAAAGAAATCCCGCTTGAAGTAAAGAATTCTAAAATCCAGCTATGTGAAACCGTGTTATTGAAGAATAGAAAAAATACCCTGACGGTTAATCAGGATAAAAGACATAAAATTCAAATGCTACTTAGTACCTTATATTAAAATAAAAGTATTTACCGAATATATTTATAATATACCAAATACCCATTTACCTAATATGATAAACTTCTAAATATAGATTTGTACAACAAAACGAAATGTTAAGTGGATATATCTGACCATGACTTACAACTGTAGTGTTTGGGCTGATTCATGAAGATGTTAGGAACAGACAGCATATTTATTCTTCAATTTTTCCAAATTACATCATCTTTGATTAGAAATCTTGTGAAAATACAAAAATAAATTACATTTATGTAATTTTACCTCATAAAGTAAAAGGGAAACAAAATAACGTATATTACGGTTTAACTTTGAATATTTGTAAAGACCTTATTTAAATATAACATACAAGATTAACAATCCGTATTCAACATTTCTTTTGTAACATAATTTCTATTTTGACATATATGTATTTATACATACATACGTATTGCATCATTAAACATTTAAATCTTTTTTTGAAATTGGTACTACACCGCCAAATTTAATCGTTCAGAGTAAGCAAATTTAACACCAATCAAAACTTTCATCTATGACTTTCAATAATGCATAGCAACGTGATTAGATTTTGCTGTAATTAAATGAGTGACGCTCGAACTATGCAGTATCTAATTGATAATTATTTGGATACACATGGTGTATTTTCTAAAATGTCATTCTTTAAGATCAACTACCAAAACGCAAGTAATTTCTTTGAAAGTCTAAAAACACAATATCATAACCTTCATTGTAGTTATTTTTGAACGAATAACGTATGGAGATTAGTAGTTGGGCACTGAAAAATTTTGATGACAAAATGTGTCAAAAAAATCCCCATATGATATGATTTATCAAGTTGAATTCGCCATTTACATCAAAATATTTTAATGTTATTCGTTTAAAAAATGAGAAATTAATAATTTTTATAACTTTTATTTTAAAATGTAAATATTACTATTTCATGTCTTTCAATAAATATAGCACAATGAAACAAATTAAAGAAAAACATCTCAGGTAATTTTTCTTTCATCAGGAGTATATTTTGTTTAAAAATAATTTTTTAAACACATTTTTTTTTATTTGCTGCTATTAAGTAAAAATATCCATTTATTGAAGGAAGCTTAAAGAAAAAAAAAATAATTCCATTGTTTACTTCGATCCATCAATATTAAGAGCAGAATCAATATTAAAGAGATAAAACGGATTTAAAAGAAAAAAATCAGTAAATTATTTTTTTGTGGAATACTATAAAATTTATAAATTTATATATTACGACTAGGTTTTTAAATATAATATTTTTTTACAATGTAATTATTAAATCATTTGTGAAATTGTAGTGGAATAACTCAGAAGATAGTTTCTGTGAATTTTGTTTGAAAAACACGTTTTTTAAATGCAAGATATCATAAAAAGCAAATTTACAATACATCTTTTTAAATGAAGTGCATATTTTAAATAAGTATAAATAATTTTCAAATAAATCAGACGATTTGCTTTATTTAAAAACAGCAATTATCACAAAAATCATTCTTACAATTAAATTAAAATTAAATGTATTAACATAAGATTTCTCTTCAAATTTAAATTAAACAACATTAAAAAATATCTTTCCAAATCCAGTAATGAAATTATTTTCACACATTCAATTTTAATTAATATTTTCAACTAACTTCTTGAAATACAAATATTCCTCAACATTTCATTTCCTTAAAGATTTTTCCGAAGTTTAAAGACAGAGAAATTAAATTAAGCGCCTTAAACTTAAAATCCTTCAATTCATCAAGAGTTAAATAAAGTCTTGGAAGCACATTATTACAGCACATAATTTTTTTTTCAAATATGAAGTGAAAATAAGACTAAAAAGAAAAAGCAATTTTGTTTAATGAATAAATATGCATATTTTTATTAGTTTTATTTTAGATATATTAAATGAAATCTCTACATTTTGAAAACATTTTTAAAACATTTCTAAAGCATGAAAATATGATTATTGTATAATTGAAAATGTTAATGTATTATTCTATTTATTTATAATTTAAAAAATAACCAGCAACCTTTTTTGAACTTAAAAATGTATCAGTATGTTAATCAGATTTCAGTTTGAATAAAATTGAGCCCGATGCTATTTATTATCTTTAGGTTGCAAAACAAAATATATGAATGCATCCATAAATAAATAATGCAGACAAAGAACAGGATTGCAAGTAAAATACTAAATTAAAGAGATTTAGTAATATACTTAAATTGTGTTTAAATATCTGCTTAAATTTTTTGCCAGTTTTAAATAAAACAGCATTATGATGCATGTTTTAAACACTCCCGATAGGCTTGAAAATTAACTGTTATTGAAATTTTTTAGACAATACATTGCATTTAAAATAAAATATGTATTTTTTTTTTCAGTGACATGCAAATTTTCTATTGCAATATGTTCTATAGGAAAAATCGTTTGAGGAGATTTTATTGTTGTTACGATACTTGGGATACATATAAATATCCTGATCTGGACTCAACTATGCCTTTTCTTCGGAAGGCTTCTAATTTCTTTTTCGGTTACAAGGAAGCAATAAATAATTGCATTATAATATAATTTGTATGAGAAGAACGTTTGCTGTGAGTTTAAACTAGCAAAAGAGCAATTCAGAGCAGAATGCAATTAAGATGAATTACTAAGATGCGATAAAACATGCATAAAAAGAATATTGGGGTAGTAATGTTAGGGTGGTTAATAACGTGAATTGCCAATAATATGGGCAATTGCGAAGAAATCCGAGATAATCCTTACATTATACATACGACAGCATTATTGTCGTTCTTAAAAACCAAAAATTATAAAGAGGAATGCATCTGTCAAAAGTACTGCTAATATTTTCATGTCTGAAGAAAAACATATCAAATGATTATTACTGCATCCTCATAGCACAACTGGGTCATTTTCTCTAAACAGCGATATTTTTGTCCCTGCTTCAAAAATAATGAATAAAGTTGTATGAAAATTTTAAAAAAATGCTAGAATACTTTAAATATAAGTTTTTATGTATGTATAACAGGATAAAACATACTATTATTAAATATAAACCATTTAAATATTTTTTTTTTATGTTGTAAAAATGTCATTCTCTTGTGTGTCTCCGTCAAAACCTTAACATAAATGTAGCTCCAAAAAACTGACCATCGGAATGATTTGTAATTTTTTGTGGGTTAAATTATTAAACAACATCATAGAATACTAAAATTTGAAAAAATAAAAACTTTTCATTTTTTGTATGTTTCTAAAAAAATAATAAAAAATGTCCCTTGGTTTTGTTGTCATTCCCCTGTCATAAATGAAAGTAATGATTGTCAGATGTGGCAACACTTATATTACTCCAGAATTTCATCTTTGAACAATGGCATCATCAGGGAAGATATATTGAATTGTTCTTTTTTGCAGCATTAATTCTGGCTAAGTAACTTGATGATTTTTAGTTAAATTTTGGTAAGTACTTTTATTGACTGTCATTACCCTGTCGCGCTTATTTATTCAAATTTTGTAATGAAAGTTGAATCAACGATTAAGTCTTATTTGTATTAAGTGTTTAAAGTTTTCTTTAAGTGCAATTTGATTTTGTGTATATAGTTTAGATATTATAGAAGCTAAGCTTAATTTTTGTCATGTGGTCACTCCCTTGTCATATGTAAGGCAGGGGAATGACTACAGTCTCTAATTTTCACAAATGATGAATATTTATTAGAAAATTTAATTTTTTTAATATTTTATGTAATTGTCACACAATATTTGCTGTTTTAAAAGTACTAAATGCATGTTTTTGTTAGCTCTGTACAACAAAAGATTTAAAAAAATATGCTCTTTAAAAAGTTGGATTTTATTTTACTTTTATTATTTTTCTTAGCATATAATTTGAGTAAAAAATAAACACTGCTTTAAAAAAAAACAAATGAATTGGACAAAGCAGGGTAATTACATGGTTGTCAAGCATAAACTTTATAAGAGGGTTTGTGATTATTATAATTTATCAGTTTTAAAAAGTTATTCGCCGACTTATTTAAAAGCACTGTTAGCTCATTAAAATATAACTATTTTAAGGTTTTTATGAGTGTCTTCATAAAAACACCTTTAAAGTTTATAATGTCCTCTAAAAAAGGAAAAATGACTAAAAAAGATTGCATGAGAAAGCAGCGGGAAACATTGAACCAGTATCCAAATTATTACCTAGAGGTCAGATAATTCAAAGGAAACGGTGGAAGATAAGTCAAAGAAATAGTCGTGCACAAAAGAAAAATATCACTGAACACTAAAATTCCTACCTGACTGAAGATATTGTCTCAGTTGAACATGGTGAAATCCAGTTCTTATAGCCATCAGAAAGCAAAAAATGATCTATCTAAATAATGTAAAGAACAGACTTAATACAAGGCAAAACTCGGGAAAGGTAGTAATTTAACAAAGATTATTAAAATTACCTTAGTTGAATCTAAATTATTCCAAGAGACAGAAATAAATTTTAAAGCAAATTCAGATGGAAGAAAAAAAATTGTTCATAGGCGAGTAAGAAAAAATCGAGCAAAACTAGCTAAACAGATTCGAAAAGTTGAGAAAAAAATTATTAGACTCTTCAAATTTCAGAAAAGTACAAGAAAAAGTTTTATAGACTAAGAGGCAAATATTCCAGTCAAGAATCAATTGGAAAATACAGTAAAAATATCTCAAAAAAATAATAATGCAACCCTTAAAGTAAAAAAAAAAAAAAAAAAAAAAAAAAAAAAAAAAAAAAAAAAAATGTTGTTTGAAGAAACATTGAAAAAGGAATTGGCAAATGGAAATAGCAATCTCAAAAAAGAAAAAGCAAAACAAATTTTTAAAGGAATAATGCAAGGAGACCTTTTAAAAAAATACAAGGTAGTAAATGAAACAAATTCCTTACCTTCCAAAATATATATAACACACAAGATAAGAGTTGTATAGTTTGGAATATGGGCGGAAACAACGAACTGGATTTTTCGTTACTATTTTAAAGGTTTGTATAGATCTGTATAGGTTTAAAGATATAAGAGCTAAAATCTCTGAACCTAAATCATATGGATCTCAGGCAAATACATTTTATTTTACTGACTTTCTCCATAAAAAAAAATTCAAAATGAAATTGCTTTTGAGCTTTTGTTTATAATAATGATTTCTTATTTACTAAAGCATTTTGTGGAAAAAATAAACTAGTAGTTATACTTTTTTGTCATTCCCCTGTGCCCGTTTGTCATTCCCTTGAAATTAAAAAAATTATTTTTGTATATTTAGCATAGTAAAATATTTTTGCTGACACTATTTTATTACATAGAGACATTGTCTAAACACAATAGAAACCAATTTTAAAGAAAAAAAAGAACATTATTTTTTAAAAATGTATGATGTTCAAATTGACCTGTTAAGAGAAAATGATCCAACTATGGTATATAAGAGAACTTTGTATATTTCTAAGTCAGTAGAGTTTGCTTCTTTAGATCGGGATTATATACATGCCATTATTTAATCATTTTCTATAGTTTTCTTGCATGGCGTTATTACATACATAGGTCGGTAATAACATCCAATAACATGGCTCAAGATATCATGACATTACATTTTATAAATGTATATCTGCTGAAGTATTTATTCATTCTTGCTATACATATTCAATAAGTTGCTGTATAAAATTTTATTTTTCTTTTAAAAAATAATCTAGAACTAAGCCGTGGAATTTTGTAGAATTATTACATGGTTCTATTTCCCCAGGGCACATTTCTTTTACATATTATGTATTCAATACTATTTAATATTCATTCTTCACCAGAATGTGTTTACATGGATGAGAACGATTGATAATAGCTGTAAGTGAGTTTTCCTCTATGGCTTGCATTTTTAAATTTAAAAGCATCGATTTTAATGTATTTTTTGGAATAATTGATTCCATAGATCACATATAGGGTGATACTAAATTCATGGTATAAAATATAAGGGTTAGTACAAAACACTAAACAATCAGTTATTGTATACTGATGTATGGGCGAAAGTGACGAGTTCAAATACCAAAATTATGGCATGTACGAAAACTTGTTCTTAACATATTTTATTGATTTGAGTGTTTTTTTTAATTTAAATATTAAATTACATAAATATATAACATAAATATTAAATTTAATGACAATCTACAAGCACGACGCATGATTTAAATTTCTTTTTCTGTTTATCGATTAAGTTAAAAAGTTCTATTTCTTTCCAATAAATTTCTTAAACTTTGAATTCATTTTTATATAAAAATTTCAAAATATATGCGTTTCAATCTACATATTGATACATATCCCTATTTATGCTTTGATGTTTCAGCCATTTTTAAGACTTTAAAAACATTTAAATATTTAAATACGACGATTACAGAATTTTTGCTTCTGAAATTCTTTACAGAAAGTTTTCGGTTCGTTAAGATATCTACTATAAATACTATAAATCGGTTAAAGTAGATAAGGAGACCTTTTAAGAAAAACGATATTTTTAAGAAAAGATAATATAAAATTTGATGACGTCAGTGTGCATTTTCTAATGAGTTTCGGTGCTTTAGTTTTCTCCAGCTTTAAATTTTATTAAAAGCCTAAAAGTAATCCACTTTCCTCTGATACCTTGACTGATATAAAAATATTAAAAATGGTTTCACTATTTTTGTATTACATTCTTTAAATATATTTTTTACACTAAATATTTTTTAGCGTATACATATATTTACATAACATTTTCTTTCATTTTTGTGCTACTTATATTTACAGTGTGATTATTATAATTGTTGATGAATTCCAAAGGAAAATATTATTATTATTATTATTATTATTATTATTATTATTATTATTATTGTTGTTATTATTATTATTATTATTATTATTATTCTGTAAAAGTTTTCGACAAATATAAAATTTTGAAAATCATATCTTTTAAAAGTACCTGCGATTCAAAAATTTTAATATGTTTAGACAGTTTGCAACGGATATGTAAATTGCGTTCTTCTGTAAAACGCATGTAAAAAATCGACGATATTATTATTTACGTATTTAACGATCACATTTTTGGGGCTGAAACTATGGATCAGCTCTACGATAAACCGCGAGTCACTGTATGGAAATGCAGAAAACTCTCATATAATTGAGTCAGTTAAAATATAGCTGTCCATAATATGTACTAAAGCGTAAATTTTATTACTTTGAACTTGGTAACTCGAAAAATTCAAATTGAGAAAAATCCCTTCTAAAATTTTGACTTACATTTTTTTCAACATTATTATCTGTTAACATTATTATCTATTAACTTAATAAAAAAACTCTGCACTATATTTTAAATATTCCTTCTTTTTAGATAATATTCTTCATTTTAAATTAAACTTTTGTATAAATTTACGTGCAATCTACGATTGTGCTAATTGTCACCTACGTCAAAAAAGTTTTTCTTTTCTTTTTTCAAGAATGAAATGATACTTGTAAATCTTTCAAAAATTACATCCAAACCTTGTTGTACATCTTTTATGGTTTAATGATCTTATAACGATCTACATATTGTGTTTACATACATTATAAATTACAAAACTTTTTACATGTCTTTAAATACAATAGTTTATTTTATATTGTTTGCTCAAGTGATGTTTTTAAAACTTTATTTTGCATTTTGAGTCCTATAGAACATACTTGTGCAACTGTTAATTTGATGCAAGTCTCAGGTATATTAGAAGAATCTTAGTGAAAAAAAATATTTTTTATAGTGACTCTACAATCAATCTCTGCGATCCAATTTTTTTTTTTTTTTTTTTTTTTTTTTTTTTTTTTTCAATGGATGACTGACAGATAAACACCATGAATCTACCTTATTTCTATACTGATTCGTAGATATGTTCTGATAGAGATTAGTGTATATTGCTGTTTTTATAGCTTTGAAATAAACTTTACATATCATTATTTTTACGCTTTTCGGTAATATGATGTTAGCTTTTTTGCTGTTGTAGTTCGTTATTTCTAATTCCGCGTCCTTTATTCCCTACAGTAACACTGTAAGCCTGTGGAACTGTAACAGCATTTATACAGCTGTTTCAAGTCTTTATTATTTACGGTTTACGCACTCTTCTTTCTTTTATCGTATATAATAGCAATATAAACATTCTTTTCCAATAAATGAAGATTTACAATTGCAATCAGATAACGGCGTAGTGTTATGGAATCCTAAAGGTGCCCATCACTTTTAAAGAACTATTGTACCTCCCATTTTCATAAAGGCAGATGATTCTGTATGATTCATATGACACGTACTTAGATGACCAATATCACATACATTGAATTTTCTATTTGACTTGCCAAGTTTTTTTTTTTTTTTTTTTGGGGGGGGGGCAATGAAACAATAACGGCACAACTCACTCATAATTTCATAATCAATTTCATACACTGTAAGAATATCGGTCAAACATTAACTGTCAAATAATTATGTATTGCTATGAATTGAGCTACAGAAATCAAACGTTACTGCTCTGTCAGAAATACTGGATTGATCAGTGCAGCTATTTCAGAAGCTACTTCTGATTTCCTCCTGTACATTTATCATTATAATACTTGCAGCCACAGCATAAACACTAAATTAAAATTTTGTACATATAACGTATGTTCGAGAACAGAGATGCAAGATGTTTATACATACATACAAAACTTTTTGATGGCTAATTAACCATGCCTAATATGTGGAAAAGATTCTGTTATGCACAAATTTGTATCATTAGTTACATTACCATTTTTTTACTTGAAATATGCACGTAATTTATATTTTCACAACAGGAATAGAAGGTCAAATTTAACTTTTAAGAAAGCCTGTTTTATTTCTCAGAGCAATATTAAACGTTTGCTCCTTAATAACTAAACATTTTAAATTTTCAAACAGCCAAGTCCATCGTTGAAAATAGACTTTGTTATCAAAATAATAACATTTTTCAATCACGTCTAATTCTGTTGAGTATAATATTTGAAAGTATACAAATTCTCCACAACAAAATTTTAGAGGAATTTCACACTTATAATTATTTAGCTTTGCATACCAGAGCAAGTGGGCTGTACTTTGACATTTAATTCGTCTGTTTTGAAGAAGCATATTTACAAATAAAACAAATTAACACAAAAAATAGATGACATAGTTCAGAAAAAAATGGTCAAACTGAAGTCTTCAAAAACACTGTTACTATCAGTTCCAGTTAGAAAGACAAAAAGTATGATTCTCCCTGGTTGCGATATCCATAAAAAAGAACGGTACTTAGCTGCAATTGCATAGTACACTGAGAAGTCAGTGCGGTATTTAAAGAGACAGAGTTCCTTTAAAATTGGTTTTAACGTTATTTCTAATATTAGGATCCTCATCAAAACAGGATCTTGATTCCGAATTCGGAATTTCCTCAGTATACACTGTGAATAATAAAGTATAATTCAAGCAAAAAATTTAAAAATCAATGCTTTCGTAATTTTCCAAGAATACTGGTTATCCTTAAAATGTTTAAAAGTACATTTGCTTGAAAAAAAATATCTTAATATATTTATTGAAATCTACTGATATTGCACTGAAAATTTTCATTAGAATAACCTTTGTGAGTATTCATTGTCTGTTGCATGTTTCATTGTAATAATAAATTTTTCGCTTCATCGAAAATTGTCAGACCACGATATGTAAAAATAGTCTAATTTAATCTAATTATTTAATTCTAGTATAATTATATAACACTAATATTATTATATAATTCTAATATAATTATCTTTTAATTCTAATATCCAAATATTGAATTGACAAAAGAAATGTATAGTAGATAGTAATAAATTTCCTGTTCGAAATTTTCAAGAATATAAAACAAACATTTGCTAAAGTTTATTAAATACCACAAAAGAAAAAAAGTGAAATTTTGCGATTGAAACGTAAAATTTCTCCTTAAAACTAGAAAAGTTTATGTTGTTTGAAATCCTAGTAAACAAATGTACATTTAAAAAAAACCTGTATCAGATATAATTATGTTTAATTAAAATAGCTTGGATAAAAATGGGCATATGGAAAATATACACTTTTTTAATTTTTAAAAGATTGCAGTATTTTCGGAAATAATATTTTACGTATCTATAATATGTCAAGATTATAGATGGCTTATTATTTTTTATTAGTCTTTCAGAAATATTTAGTAATATGTACTTTTAAATTAATAATATAACTCTTTTAGTATAATCTTTAAAAAATTAAATTGCTACTAAAACTTGGAAATTTGACATTGTGTAAGTTTCTAATAAATAAATATACAGTGGCGGTCAAAAGTTTCTGGCCAGCCAAAACTGTTTAGTTAATTAGTATACCCATACGAAGAGGAATCTCAAATTGATATTTATACATTTTATTGACATAATAGTTAGGAATTTATTTTGTAACAACATAATAAATATCAATAAATTTAATTGACAAAATTTAGTGCAATGAAAAACGTATGTGCTCAAGAATTTCCGGTCACTTTCGCAAGTGTTGAAAAAAATGGTATTGAAATAGAAAATAACAATGATAAAAAACATTTACAATTAGTATTTTATCTCTATACCTTTAGTAATAAGTACTGTGGCGCAGTAACCCGATATTGATACAATCATCGTTTGAAGATCGTCTATGGCACGTTTTTTCCAGACTTCTTGCAACTTTTTGGAAATTTCGGCTGAGTTGGAATATTTATAGTTCCGCACACGTTTACCAGCTTATTTTTATCGATTTTATATAGGATTAAACTCGTGCGTTTGATCTGGAAATTTTAAAAGTGGAATTGTTTTGTGGAAATGCCATTGTTTATCGAGGTTGCATATATTCATTAAGTCATAATCGTGATAAAACAAATAGTTGCGACTGCAGTTTTGACACTAATAAGGCAGAAAATATTCGTGCAAGATATCCTTATGTACTGTATCATTCATCTTGCCGCGGTTTTCAAATAATGGACCAACACTTTTTGAAGAAAATTTTCCCCACATTGTAATGTGTCCTCCACCATGCTTCATTGTAGGAAAACGTATGTTGAATCATATCTTTTAATGTTAGGTCATCGGACGTAGTGTCTGTCATCACTCCCATATAAGTTTGAAATTCAATTGATGGAAAAATAGAACGTTTGTCTAGTTGTCTCTTGACCACACTCTGTGTTTCTTTGGAAAATGCCAGTCGGGTACGTTTGTATTATTTTTAAGTCCTAATTTTTTTAACACAAAATCTTCCATAAGATCTGCATCACATCTGAATCTTGATACGGTAGGCCGACTTATTTAAACAATATTTTCATTCGTAAATTGCGAAATATTGAAACGGCATTTTTATGCGGGTTATCAATTTTTCCCCCTGATAATTCCCTACACAAGAATAGTCATTTTTAGTGTCTCCCGGATGTCACAAAATCCTGCAGGCCATGGCCATTTATATAACACTAAATTATAGTTTACTGACAGTTTACCGATCGAAAGCTTTCCCGCAATACCTCGAGACGATTGGCCCTTTAGCGAAAAATTAATCACTCATTTACAAGCAATAATTGTTGAACTTTTCATTTTTGTAAACTATGCTATTCACTTTGATTCATTCACAAACACGGACATAAAATACTTTATCGATGGAAAAAAAAACTGAAGAATGATGAGTGGCAGGAAACTTTTGCACGCACTAATTTCGAATTCAGTCCCTTTCTATGAAGTGTCTTCAGTATCCAATCTAAATGATCAGGAGGTCAGAGGATATTCAAATATTCCTAACTTTGAGGCAATTGTGCTTCTTCGCTGAAACCTTCTGGTAAATAAATTAAAGAAATTAACAGGCCGTAAACTTTTTACCGCCCTGTACGAGTTCCATGGCAAGTACACGAAATATGACTGTTTTAATAAAATAAATATCTTGCTGGGCATTTTGCAACTAATACTTTACATATTTACAATAAATCCCCAAACTATTTTTTAATATTTTATTTGAAATACTTAGTATATTTTTATATTTTAAGTATAATGCATTAAAAATAATAATATTAAATCCCATTTTTTGCACTATGCCGTTTTATAATGTCGAAGGAGTGCATTTTATGCATATCACGTCCTTCACTCTTTTTAAAGTGCTTACTGATTTCTTTTTCAATATCGTACTTCATTATTAAGGTAAAACATTTTACTCTTTTATTAGCTGTAGAATAGACTTATTGATTTTAACTAACAACAAATTCGCTTATGGTAAATATAATATCATTATTATTAAAATTCAAAAGATATAACTGAATAATTCTCTAACTTCATAACAATTTGGGTAGAAAACAAACCGTGTATAAACATTCTTCTAAGCTAATTATTCAATTTAAACACAACAGCAAAATTTTGTCATCATTCATAAATAAAAACTCTCTGACAAATTAATAAACTGTGGTTAATTCTGTCATTTTCTCTGCGTAATCAGTATCAGAATTTTAATTTAGGTAATTTAAAACTAATTAACGTACTTTTCCTACGTCGATAATAAATTTTCTTGATAGCGTAAATTTGATCGTGTAATTGATTGATACACGTTTAATGGAATGGAAATAAAGGAATATTTTTATCTTTATTATTATTTTACGCATGCATATTTGGTAAATTTTAGGAAATACATTCTTACTTTTATTTATTTATATTTATCACATATCTAGTATTTTTTCTATCATTAATAGTAATGAAAATTGTAAAAAATTATTTATAGTAGTACTTTTCTGATATATCATGTAAGTAATGTTTGTATACACAGTATATAAATAATTATTATTAATATAAAGTGTTACATAGTGTTACATACATAAATCGTGTATCGTTGTATTTTTGGATGCAAATATCTAGTAGAAAATTTAAAAAAAAATCACAATTTGCATTGGAAACATTGTTGTTGGCTTTTTCTCTATTTATTTAATTTAATTGGAAAAATATACTTTTCCAGAAAAAAAGATAGAAAATGGAGATATTTCTTCGAGGGAATTTGACCAAAAAGCATCAATTCAACTGATATTTAATTTTTTTTCGGCTGCTAAATTAAACATCCTGGGCTTTCATTTGGTTAATTAACATTTCCACTCACCAGGCCTAGCCATCTCAGTATATGATTTTGAAGAAACGTCTTAAAGGCCATCAATTTTAAAACAGTGAAAATGTCAAATAGACTAACTTAGAACTTGTTTCAGGACAAATCAAAGAACTACTATTTGACATGATCAGAAAAGCTGCAACAACAATGGAACAAGAGCATCCGTCTCATGGGATAACATTCTGAATAGATATTAAATCTCTTAAGTCTAGCTATTTTCTTCCTAGTCTAAGCCTGGAACATTTCAGCAGTCCTGGCAAACTCAAAACTTTCTTATATCTCATCCACGTCAATATTTGAAAATTTACCAATATTAAAATATATACTCATTTTTAGTATTCTAAAGGGATTGAATTACATTCATTTTGTTTTGAAATTGGGTTATTGCATTTAGTGTTTATTATTGAGTTATTTATACAAAAACATAATTAATAATAACAAATCTTAATGAAATTTTAAAAAACTCTTTTTTATTTTTGTAAGATTCAATAAATTAGAACTTATTTAAATTTTAATTTTTTAAAATAAATCTATAAAATACAATAAATACTAATAAAATACTAATAAAAGCATAAGAATAGGCTTATTATTATAAAAAAAAATTAAATGTTTTACTAGATGTGTCAATTTAATGTTTTAATCGAAATATTATTCGGCATATTAATAATTTATATATATATATATAAATATTCATAAATTATTAAATTATCAACGAAATCTTCCAAGAAATCAGCCGCCGTTAAAGGAGAATTAATTTCATAGAAATTTCAAATGAGGTTCATATTGAATTTTAAAAAATTCAATGTAATATTGATTTAAAATATGGAAATATTCAACTTATCTGAAATTGTGGGCACAATTAATAAATTTAAAAATGTTCTACTAATAAAAACAAAAAATAGCTATAAAAAGGCATAGAATTTATAAAATAATTACTTGTATCTCATTACATTTACATCATATTCACAGGTCATTAATTATCCCAAAATTGACACATTGCACCTCGAAGAAAGAAATATAATATACTTCTAACGAGTATAATTTTACTCGTAGATGTCAAAAAAGGAAAAATCAATATTAATAAAATTCGAGCAATTTTCCTGGAGCTGCTTGATTTTTCATTTGAATAATTAATTTTTCATTAAATGGTGTTTATCTAAATAGAATAATAAGTTTTTGCCTTTAAGATTCATTAAAAATTATTTCTATGGAATAATTAAAATTTTCAAAAGATAAATTACAAGAATTTCTGCTGACATATTTCTTTTTTAGATGTAGAATAATTTAATTTTCTTTTATTTTGCATGTAAAAGAATGTAAAAAAAGAAGGAGTTAATATATACAGTGATTAATTATACAATCATCAAAATTTTATGGTATAGTAATTTTTATCAGAAATTTTGAATTTAGCGTCTTTAAAAGAATAATTTTGCACAACAAATTTAATAAAAATGCAATAAAAAATCATTTCCATAAATATGTTACACTGTCATGATATTTGAATAATAATAAAAACATAACTGTTTTGTTATTTTTATTAAAATATTTTTTGGAAAGTATTTGGCATAATACATTAACATTACGGAATTTCATAAGAGATAAATAAACAGAAAGACGATAGCTAAGCACATACCAACGCACAAAATTTCTGATTTACAAAATAAGAAGAACCTTCCAAATATAGAGTTGTAGAACAAAACGAAATGTTAAGTGGAAATCTTTGACCCCGTGATTTATAACTATCAGGGCCTCTTTATTTCACAGGCCACATTTTTAATTAATTATGATAATATAATGATAACCCTTAGAATATTCTCGGGGAGGGGGGGGTCCAGCTACTAGTTTAATGCGAAAGAGGTCCTAAAAAGTTGCTTTGCCTTGGGCCCCTTTCAACCTTAATCGGGCTCCGATAACTACACAGTTTGGGCTTGTTCATGTAGATGCTAGGAATAGATCAGATCCTTTGACGTCAGTATTCTTCAATTTATCCAAATTACATCATCTTATAGTTAGAAATCTTGTGAAAATACAAAAAGAAGTTACATTTATGTAATTTTATCTGAGTAAGTAAAATACCGACAAAATAGGGTGTTTTATTGTTTAACTTTGGATATTTGGAGAGACCTTATTTAAGTACAGAGTAAGCGAATTCCAATCAAAATTTTTATCTGTGACATACAATAATGCATAGAAAAGTGCTTAGATTTTGCTGTAAATAAATGAGGGATGCTTTACATATACTGAGTGACATCACAAACTATAAGGTGTCTAATTAATGGTTGTTTCGACACAAATTGTGTATATTCTGAAAGTACATTTCAAAAGATCAACTACAAAACGCAAGTAATTTCTTTGAAAGACTAAAACCACAATATCATAATCTTCATTTTAGTTATTTTTGTACGAAAAATGTATGGTGATTCGTAGTTATGCACTCTATACTTTTCACTGAAAAATTTCGATGACAAATTCTGTAAAGAAAAATCTCCATATGATATGGTTTATCAAGTTGAATTCGCCATTTACTCAAAATGTCTTCATGTTATTCGTTTAAAAAATGAGAAATTCGTTATTTTTAATAACTTTTATTTTAATATGTAAATATTACTATTTCATGTCTTTCAATAAATATTACATTATGAAAAAAATTAAAGCAAAACATCTCAGGTAAAATGATTGCATATTTATTGAGTTTATCTTTTCTCATAGGTACATTAATATTCTCTTTAAAAATAATATTTTCTTCTGATATAAAGTAAAAAAAAATCCATTTATTTAAGAAAGCTTAAAGAAAAGAATATTCCATTATTTACATCGATCAATCAATATTAAGAGCAGAATAAAATTTAAAAATATCATTCAGATTTAAAAGAAAAAACAATTTTTTTTTTTTTTTTTTTTTTTTTTTTTTTTTTTTTTTGTGGTGTGCTATAAAAATTACAAATTTACATTTTTTAAGGCTAAGTTTATAAGTTTTTTTTTTTTTTTTTTTTTTTAGTAATTTGATTATTAAATCATTTGTGAAATTGTAGTGAAATAAGTCAAAAATTGTTTCTGTCAATTTTGTTTGCAATTCGTTGCAAGATATCATAAAAAGCAAATTGAACATACATTTTTTTTTAAATGAAATGCATATTTTAAATAACTATAATCAATTTTAAAATAAATGAAACTTCTGATACCTAAAATCAGACAATTTCTTTCATTAAAAGACAGCACTTATTACAAAAAACCTTTCTTACAATTAATTAAAATTAAATGTATTAGCATATGATTTCGTTTCAAATTTTACATTACATAACATTAAAAAATAACTTTCGAAACCCATTAATGAAATTAATTTCAAACATTCAATTTTAATTAATATTTTCAACTAACTTCTTGGGATACAAATTTTCTTTAAAATTTAATTTTTTTAAAGCTGTATTCGAAGTTTAAAAACGGAGAATTTAAATTAAGCGAATCACACATAAAATCCATCAATTCATCAAAAGTTAAATAAAGTCTTGGAAGTTTATTATTGCAGAGTATCTTTTTTTTTTTTTTTTTTTTTTTTTTTTTTCAAATATGAAGTGAAAATAATAATAAAAAGGAAAAGCAATTTTGTTTAATGAGTAATATATATCGTTTTATTTTATGTATATTAATTGAAAGCTCAACATTTTAAAAATTTTTTTAAAACATGAAAATTTAATCGTTGTATGTTTTTAACATTATATTATACAGATATAACAATATATATATATATATGTATGTATATATATATATGGAGAATCTTCTTATAAAAGTTCTTTCGAACACATAAGTAAATAAACTCGGAGGTAAATTAAATTCTGACACCGTTTTTAAACTTTTAAATGACTTATATTAAACGTTAATATTTACAAAAAAGATATTTACATATTAATATTTACAATTCGAACATTCAAAAGGAAACTTTAATTAAAACATCTTAATCGCGTCATCTTAATCAACATTCTTCTAAAGTCAACACCAACTCTCCCCACATTCCATCCAACGATCTCTTCCGTTCATTTCTTTTTTCTTCGGCTTTTCGTCTGAATGGAGTTTTTCAGAAAATCGTCTGCTTTCTAAAGACCTTTTCTATCAGAGTTGCGATATGAAGAACCTTACAAGACATGATACTTGGCTGTTGGAGAAAGAATCGCTCCCACAACGGCCGTACTGACTAGGCTTTCGTCCTCGAATGCTCGTCCCTTTGGAGGCAGCAGCAGTTGGATCATCTGGAAAGATAAAGAAAAAAAAACACAGCAGCATCCAAAGTCTTAATTGAAAAAAAGAAGTCATTATTCAAATTGTTTATCAAAGCTTAGATTATTTCTTGAAAAAATTCATATATTTTTTTTCGCGTCTTTTCGTCTTCTCTTTCTTACGTTCTTTCATCTTTTTTTATCTTACGTCTTTTCGTCTTCTTCTTTCATACGTCTTTTCATCTTCTATTACCTTACGTCTTTTCGAATTTTCTTTCTTACGTCTTCCGTCTTCTTTTATCTTACGTCTTTTCGTCTTCTTTCATACGTCTTTTCATCTTCTTTTACCTTACGTCTTTTCGTCTTTTCGAGAATAAAGTTAAAATTCTATTAGTTGTCAGTCCAGAGGTTTGTCATAGTTGGTATAGTGTCACAATCGGTGAAATTCTTTTTTTTTTTTTTTCAAGCTTCGTCCGTCCACGGCTTCATGTACTCTGCACATGTACTGGTGACCATGGGTCCTTCGTTGAATCCAAGTTTCTTTACATCGTAGGTGTCATTATTTTTTACTTTTATGACTTTGTACGGACCTAAATATTTTGGTTTTAACTTCAAACCTGGACCTTGTTGTGTGCGTTTTATAGCAACCACATCATTAATCTTAAATTTGTTAGCTTTCTTTCGTCTCAGGTTGTAAATTTTACGGTTCTCTTCTTGGACTTTTAAAATCTGTTTTTTAGCATTTTTTCTCATATCTTCGCGATTATTTGTAAAATCAGATTGTATTTCAGCATTCAGAAGACTAGTAATTTCAATGTTATTTTTTAGTTTCAGTTTAGTACCAAACATCAATTCAAAAGGAGTTGTGCTTATACTTCTCTGAAAAGTCGAATTTATCACCTGTTGGACGTTGCTTACATGTGTATACCATTTTTTAGGATTATCGACAGACAATTTAGACAGAACAGATATTATGACAGAATTTAGACGCTCAACTTGGCCGTTAGACCTGGGTAATCCAGTGGTAATCGGGATATGTTTAATATTTTCATTGATGCAATAATCTTCAAAAGCTTTAGAGGTAAATGCAGGACCTTTATCTGATATAATTCGAACTGGATTTCCAAAGATAGATTTTTGGATTTCTAATTTAGAAATTACTTCGGCAGCATCGGTAGATTTTGTGGGATACAACCAAACAAATTTTGTGAATGCGTCAATGACCGAAAGGATATGTTTGTAATTTTTATTAGTGCTTTCTAATGGACCTAAGTGATCAACATGGTACGTATGTAATGGAGTTTCTTCTTTTTCTATTGGGTGAAGTAAGCCTTCTTGTTTACCACATTTTCTATTAACTAAAATACAGGGAACACAATTTGCTATACATTTCTCAATTTTTTGTTTAACTTTAGGGATGTAAAAATCATTTTCTAAACTTTTCTCTGTTCTTGCAACTGCGTAATGACCTTTTTCGTGAGCGGCCTTGATTATATTCATTTGCATGTCTTCCGGTACAACTAATAAATCATTACCATTAACACATTTATAAAGAACATCATTTTTAACTAGATAATCATCATAAGATTTCACCTTTAGGATTTCTTTTATTGTTTTAATATGGTCATCGGTTTCTTGAGCTTGGATAATTTTTAAAGTTAAGCTATCTTGGATTACCATACAAATAGGATACCTACTTAATGCATCGACATGTCTCATACTGCTACCCTGTCTATGTTCAATAACATAATCAAAATCGGATAACATTATTGCCCATCTAGCTATTTTTGTACTCATTTCTTTTTTATCCATAGTCATTTTAAATGCATTACAATCGGTTACAATTTTAAATGGGATACCTAGCACATATACTCTAAACTTTTTCAGGGCTTCAATTACAGCTAAAACTTCTAATTCGTAACTAGTGTACTTCCGTTCAGCTTCGGTGGTTTTTTTACTTGCGAAATAAACTGGATGAAATTGATTATCTACTGGAGATTGTTGCATTAAAACAGCTCCATAGCCATCAATACTGGCATCACAATGGATTTCGGTCGCACTTTTGGGATTGTAAATTAAAAGTACTGGTTCTGACGACGAAATACGTTTGAGTTCATTAAAAGCTCTTTGTTCTTCTATATCGAATTTAAATTTTGAATCTTTTCTTAGCAGGTCACTTAACGGTTTAGCTATAACCGAATAATTTCTTATAAATTTTCGAAAGTATCCTGTCAATCCTAAATAACTTTGAACATCTTTGGTACACTTTGGTTCGGGAAAATTTATTACTGCTTTAGTCTTCAGTGGAGAGGGATACAATTTACCATTTATGATTCTATACCCCAAGAAATCAATTTCACGCTTCAAAAAATTGCATTTTTTAAGATTTAATTCTAATCCATATTCCGATGCAGTTTCGAGTACAAGTTTTAATTTTTCTAGACCTTCAGCTTCGTTTTTAGCAGGTATTATTAAATCATCCATATAAATGACAACAATGTGATCTTTTAATAGGTTTCGAAATACATTATAAATATACTTTTGAAAAACACTAGGGCTATTGGTCAACCCGAATGGACATTTCAAAAATTCGTATTGTCCTTCATGAGTAACAAACGAGGTGTATTTCCGCGAGTCTTCTTCAACATCTACATGAAAGAAACCGTTTTTCAAATCTATGGTGGTAAATACTTCGGCAGAATGTAATTGTTCTATTACATCATCAATAACTGGCAAGGGGAAATGCTCACGTACTGTCTTTTTGTTAAGACTTCTGTAATCAACACAAAGTCTCATTGTGTTATCTTTTTTCTTGACTAACACAACCGGCGAAGAAAAATTAGAAGAACTTTCTCGAATTATTCCCTGAGCTAGCCACTCCTCAATTTGGTTTTCGACTATTTTTTTCTCGCATGGCGGTAATCTTCGAGGAGAAGAACAAACTGGGATTTCGTCAGTTAAATTAATTTTCATTTTAACATCTACTGTTTTAGTTTTAATTGGTACATAATTTTCAATTAAAGAGTATAACTCTGAACGTAATTTTTTGTCAGCAATGTGAGTTAAATCAATTTTAGGCTCATCCAAAACATTTACAATATTAACTAAAAAGTCATTAGACTGAACTTCAGCTTTAAACAGTTTCACTTTATTCTCAGAAATAGTTAATGTACCTTGATGAATAACATCAGTGCCAATAATTAAATCGAAATTAATGCAACTGTCCTTAACGACAAAAATAGTAACTTTAAATTTTGAACCATCTACTTCGATTTCTGAATTGAAACAACCTTCTGGTTTAATTGAGGCTTTTCCTAGACCGGTCAAAGAGATACTCGTAGGTTTTAATTCTACAAAGTTCTTCAAATTATCATAAATACTTTTCTTTAACAAAGTCTTTTGGCTACCAGTATCTATTAAAGAGATTAAACGCAAAGAATAAAGCATTATCTCTTTCAGAATTAAATCTTGGGATGTAATAATGTTTACTTGTGACTGAGCATTTTTAACACTTGTATCTTTAGATTTATTACATTGAAATGATTTATGACCATAAGCGTTACAAGCAAAACAAAGCGGCCCTTTATCTTTATTTACACAGTTAATACTCTTATGATTATTCCCGCCACAATTAAAACAACGCATATTTGGCTTTACAGGCTTAAATTTGTTCTTAACTTCAACTTCGGATTTAATTTTAGGCTTAGCTCCTTCATATTTATGAAATTTTGCATTTTCATACTCCGATCTTATTTTTTCATAAATCTTTAATTTTTGTTTAAATTCAGCAATATTGGGACAACCATACAAAAAAGATTTTTTAGAAATGGGGTCATTAATTCCATTTATTACATACTGAATAAGGGCAGAATCTTCAATATTGCCTTTTGAGCATAATTGTTTCATATTTAAAAAATATTCATCTAACGATTCATGTGGTCTAATTTTTCTTTTGGACAGCAATTCGTGTAATTCAGCTGAATTGCACGTTTGACCAAATTCAGATATGAGTAGGGCTTTTAATTTAGACCACGAATTAATATTTGTTTCACTTTCAAGAAATAATTTTGCTTTGCCTGTCATACGGCGTTTAGCCAAAATCAATTTGTGCAAATCACTATCGTTAAATAATGAAACAATATCTTCAAAATCGGCAATCCATTTATTAATATTTTGTACTTGAGTACCTTCAAACATTGTAATCATACTTTCAATATCATTAATAGAAATGCTTGGTTTAATAACATAATCAGGAATTAGAATTTTCTGATTTTCATTACTTTCACAATTAGAACTACCAGAATCATTTCTCATATTATTCTCAAAAACAGTTGAAATATTTTTAGTTTTATCTTGTAAATCATCATTAAATTCATCAACACTTTCGTCATCACTAAGAGTACCTACATCGGCTATCATATTAATTTTTAAAATATTAAAATCACATAAACTAGAAATTATTCTGGCAGCAATTTCATCAAAAGTTCCCGAATTATTTATACACAAAACATTGCAAATGGTAATTAAGTCGTTAACAGAAAAATTATCTTTAATTTCTTTGAATTTAGTTTGATATTCATCGGAATCTACTTCAAACGTAAACCCAGTAAAATTCCGAATTCTACGTCGATTATTTCTGTCACCGATTTCTCCAAAAATTAATTTGTGCAATACCTTAATACTAGCTGATTTTTCAGTTTTCAAAGAAAACTCTAATTCCTTTAAATCAACTAATTTTTCCATTATTGAAAAGAAAAATGAAATAATAAACTCACTTCATAATCAGATGCTCAGCTTCACACATTTAAACAGCATTGTTGTCGCAGTATCCAACAGCTTCATATCATTAAACATATATTCAAAAAAGATTTCCTCATAATAATTTCCAGCAGGGATTCCATCACAATTCTAAATAATAACGGCTTCCAGATTATTTAAAGTATATATATATATTTCTTCTCTGTGGGCGTTCGTTTGTCTCGGTTCTGACACCAAAATTTATGGAGATTCTTCTTATAAAAGTTCTTTCGAACACATAAGTAAATAAACTCGGAGGTAAATTAAATTCTGACACCGTTTTTAAACTTTTAAATGACTTATATTAAACGTTAATATTTACAAAAAAGATATTTACATATTAATATTTACAATTCGAACATTCAAAAGGAAACTTTAATTAAAACATCTTAATCGCGTCATCTTAATCAACATTCTTCTAAAGTCAACACCAACTCTCCCCACATTCCATCCAACGATCTCTTCCGTTCATTTCTTTTTTCTTCGGCTTTTCGTCTGAATGGAGTTTTTCAGAAAATCGTCTGCTTTCTAAAGACCTTTTCTATCAGAGTTGCGATATGAAGAACCTTACAAGACATGATACTTGGCTGTTGGAGAAAGAATCGCTCCCACATATATATATATATATATATATATATATATATATATATATATATATATATATATGTGTATGTATGTATATATCCGATTTTTGTCATGCGATAACTAACGCATTTATGAACCGATTTGAATGAAATTTGGTATGTGCATAATACATACAAATATCTCGACCGAGTTCGTCGGCCAGCATCATCCGCCATCTTGTTTCTAAATGACGGCTATTTATTTTTTTTAATTTAAAACTTAAAATTAAATGCGAAAAAATTAAAAGTTGAAAAATATATTTTTTTGATGAGTTAGATCCTAAAACACCGATTCTAGAACACTTTTTCCTTTGTCTATATTTAAAAAAAATGATTGAGTTATAGCACTTTGAATTTTTCTTATGGCTGACATTTTGAAACGATCTGATATTTGTCATGCTATAACTAACGAATTTATGAACTGATTTGAATGAAACTTGGTATGTACATAGTAAATGTAAATATCTCGACCGAGTTCGTTGGCCAGCATCATCCGCCATCTTGTTTCAAAATGTCAGCCATTTAAAAAAAATTTAAAATTAAAAATTTAAAAATAATTGCGAAAAAATTAAAAGTTGAAAAATATTTTTATATTATGTGTTAGATCCTAAAACACCTTTTCCAGAACACTTTTAAATTTGTCTATATCTTACAAAAAGAATTGAGTTATAGCACTTTGAATTTTTCTTACAGCTGACATTCTCAAAAGATTTGAGTTTTGTCACGGGATAACGCTCGTAGTTATAAATCGATTTGGATGTAATTTGGTGTATACATAGTACTTAATAAAGCCTGGACCGAATTTTTAACCAGTTCCATACGCTATGTTGTTTTAAAATGTCGGCCATTTAAATTTAAAAAAAATTTAATTTGAAATTGGGTACAAAAATATTTTTCTTTTTTTTCATTTGACATTCATACAAAGATTCCAAAGCACTTTTTGTTTTGTCTGATCTTAAAAAATGTCTGAGTTATAGTACTTTTAATTTGTAGTGTTGCTCACATTTTGAACTGATCTGGTTTTCGTCACGTGATAACACGCGTATTTATACACCGATTTGGATGAAACTTGGTGCATACACTGTAAAAAATAAAAGTGTAAATTTGCACACAAAAATGTGTAAATCGATGATACAAAAACGATTTGTTTATATGTGTAAATTTGTGTGTAAATTGCCAAAATACACACCTAATGTATAAATTTCAAAATACACATTTCAGTGTGTAATTTGATGATAACACTAAGTGGGTAAAAGTTATAATAATCACTCATGAAATACCCACATTAACATGTAAATTGCGCAAGAATACACATATATCTGTGTAATATTCTCACTCATTTATCTGTGTAATCTTCTGTGATTACACTGTTAAATGTGTATTGCGCAAAAAAACACACATTATTGTGTTATTGTAATTTACACAGTTCTTTGCGTAATATGCAAAATAAGCATATTCGATGGAGGTTCAATAACTATTGTGTCTAGTGTATATGAAATATCTGTACCGCAATGGGTTGATGTAGAATATCGATATATTTATGCTTAGTTTTAGAACCGTAGCTGCAATACTCATACAGATTTGTAAGGAGGAGTAAAATGGGGGGGGAGGTGTAGTTGAAAATTTGATTTTTAGCTTATGGGGCTAGATTTGTGACAGTGGATTCGATAAAAGTACTGTTGTTTGGACTCGGGATCAAAGTGATATACACACTTCTCATCCACTATCACAAGTGTAGCATCATAAGCTCCAAATCAGCCTATCACACTCACTCCCCTCCTCTTAAAAACTTCCTATAAATAGGTTTTTAGAACTTTACCCCTCCCTTTAAAGCTATTCTACAATAGTAGCTACGGATCTAAAATTCAGCATATAGCCATTTAAGACATTAGTTTTTGATATTCCTCATCAACCATCACAGTACAAATATTACTTCTCTGTTAGTGGGGAAGTATGGGACACATTGTAAAATTTTCAATTTCTTTATATTATGAAATTGATTCTTCAAATTATGTTTCTATATTGCTCAAGGACATTAGAAAGTGTTTCATTTTGTATTCTATAAATCAAAGTTTTTGTATTTGTGTCAAGTAAAGTTGATTTTATTATTTTTGTAAAAAGTGTCCCATTCCTCCCCACTCTCCTCTAAATGTACACATAAAAACTGCTATTTTATTTTCTATATTCTTCCTTGTTTTTAATTAGTTATTTTCCCCTCATTTATATATTATTCAGAACATGCGATTAAAAATTAAGATAAAAAACTAAATAATTAATTAATGATAGATTTTAGACTAATCAGATGGAATAATCATAGTTGGTAAACTTGCAATCTCCACACTTTTTATTTTCAGAGTTCAGACTCAGTATTTCATTTTTTATTTTTCTGACTCAAGATACAAAGTCAATTATATTGAAGGTACTGTGTTACATACAGTTATAAAAGTAAAATTTAAAATACAATAAAAAAATAGAAAAAAGGTATGTAAACTTCATCTCACATACACACACACATATTACCAGCAAATATTTTAGCTGATTTGTTTATATATACATAAATCACCTATATTACATGTTGAATTGTTTTCTTTTCATAAATATTCATCATTACAAAGAATTTGCCACATAAAATATTATCAGGACTATCAAAAAAAGCTGTTGAATCATTAAAGTAACATCTTTTGCATTGCATTTATATTTAGAAATTTGTGTCTTAAAAAAAGAAAAAAAAAATACAAATATATTTTGACGTTAATGAAATTAATACTATCTTCATAAATGAAATTTTCAGATATTCTAATTAAAATTTTAGTTATCAAACTAATGTGTATTTTTATTTATCAGTTATAGTAAAAAATAAAACGAAAAATACTGTGTCTATATCCAAATATCAATTGACTCTTATAAAGTTTCGAAATTAATGCTCGTAGAATTTATTTGATAATTACATTTGTGTCTTAAGTGTATAAAACTCACCCGGCGGGGGATATTTATATAGAGGGGGGGAGAGAGAATGATAAGTTCGATTTTGAATATTCATTATGACACAACTGTTATATTTTTTATATACATACAATCATACGTTTTATGTCATATAAATTCTGTAATAATAGGCAAAATTGGAATGGAAAAATGCATATTTGAAGAAAAAGCCATTACTTTAATCTAAATTTTCTTCAGAATTTTTGATCTGGAGTTATTTTAAATCAACGTATTTGCGCCCTTTTGCAATTTACTTCTGTGTATTTTTATTAAATCTATAATTAACAAAAAAAAAATTATGTGTTCTTCACTATGACTATTTTAGTGGAACATAGTTCTTCCGATGTAATATTTTCAAATTAAAACACAGCTGAAAATTTAATGTATTTAAGATAAAAAAATAAAAAAATTAATTTCTCAAAATTAGAAAATGTAACGCAGAAACTCAAAAGCAACGCTATAGTTTTAATCGATGACAAACTTAGTTAACATTATAAGTTTCATAATTTAAAAAAAATCAATAAATAAATAAAACTCAGATGAATTGTTTAACCTATAAATCAGAATATATAATTTATAGATATGGTATACATTTCTATAATAGTTTATCAATAAACTATAATATTTTCCACACAACCGAACCAAAATTTAACACCTCCCCCCCCCCCGAAAAAAAAATGTTATTGTTTATTTTGCTACTGTTAACATACATTCATAAATTCTTTTTAATATGAAAATTTTTCAAGAAATAAATGGCTTTAGATACAACGGTTGTTATTTTAATAGACATTTATCAGGAGTTATGTAATGTTGACATTTTTTAAGGCAAGTAAATTATACGTGTAAAAAAAATCTTATACGTAAAAAACAATCCAACATGTATCATATACATTTATACATAAATATAAACAAATCAGATAAAAAGAATTGGAGGTAATACGGACGTATGACATTACATACCTTAAATTTTATAAGAGAATAACTTATTATATACTATATTTTTCTGAACGAGAGCGCTTGCAATCAGCTGGACCCACCATTAATTTTCAACTTAAACATGATGAAGCCAAGTCAACGAATATTACGATTTTAGTTTTATATGCTAGATTCGCGTCTAACTCGGGGTTGAAGTAGTTCCTGAATACAACCATCAATTGCACTTCGAACTGAAGTTAAACTAAAATTACAAGTTAAACTTTGAAATGGATAAAAGTTTACGAGCTACCAGACGGCTCAAATAATTTAGGGTAAAATCAAGCATACTTATATTTGATGTGCAAAATGTATAAATAACTCAGGATACGAATTTAGAATTATCTTAATTGCATGAATTATATTTTATATTACATATTAAATGAATTCGAAATAGTTTTTAGATTTTAGTGAAGATTAAACTACTATCCTTTTAATTAAGGGGGGGGGGGGAAGCAGCAAAAAAGAATATCAACAGTACAAAAAATATAATTTAATTATATGAATAAGCATAAAGTGGGATTATATCTCTATTATAATGCCTCGTTATGAAGTCTTCCTAATGTCGCTTTAAGAATGAAATCTAGCACTATTACTGAAAATTACAAGTAAAATTGTGAAAAAGAGCAGTCTGTGCGATGGCTGAAAGAAATTACGATTTAATAAAAACCTAGAGTTATACAATGAAGCATTCTTATATTTGATGTACAAATTTTAAAAGGGAATTCGGAAAACGAAATTAAAATTTACTAATTAAATGAATAAAATTTTACGTTGCATGTAACAAAATATTTGTTAAATTTGTTACATGTGTCGAAATTAAATTTTTTAAACTTCTTTTAAATGCTCACCTGCTGCTGAAACGGGGAGAGTGAGAGAGGTAGTCAGAATATTTTATAAAAATAAATAAATATATTAATTTATTACTTAAAAATACTGTTACAGCTATGCAATGATTATTTATGGAATGGGTTTACTAAAATAAAAAGTGTAGCTCTGAATAATATGTAAGCCTCTTATCCCTTTCGTAACATCTACTTTAAAATTCACGCAATTATATTTTTTTCAACACAATAATTAGTGTAATTTGAGGAGTAACCTACATTTACACATTTTTATGAGTTTATGCACTGTTAACAAACTTACAAACTTAATGCCATAAACTAAACACACATTAAAATAGGTATTTTTTATGACAAGTGACTGACTTTAGAAATTTACACTCTTACCTATGTGTTTATCATTATTTGTAAATTACAATAACGTACAAATTTGTGTAAATTCAGGCATTTTTCAGCATTTACACATTTATTTATGTTTTTCAAGTAATAACAAAATACACACTTAGTTTGTTAAGCTAAAATGCACATAAAACAGGTAAAACTTTGCAAAAAGTGGGTAATTTTCATGTCAGGTGTGTAATTTTAGGGATTTACACACATATATATGTAAATTTGTCTAATTTACACTTTTATTTTTTAGAGTGTAGATAGGACATACTGATGCCTGGACCGAGTTCGTTGGCCAGTTTCCACCGCCGTCTTGTTTCAAAATGGCGGAATATTATTTTTTTTAATTTAAATTTTAAAATTACGTGCAAAAATGTAAGAAATTGAAAAAGATTTTTCTTTTGCGTTTTGACCTTGATACAAAGATTCCAGAGCATTTTTTCATTTATATCTTAAAAAATGGCTGAGTTTTAGCACTTTCAATTTCCAGTGAAATTGGCATTTTGAAACGGTATGAAATTTGTAACGCGTTAATACACATATTTATAAATTGATTTCGATATAACTCCGTGTGTTCATGGTAAATACCAATGTCTTGACCGAGTTCACAGCCAACTTTATCCGCCATCTTTTTTCAAAATGGCGGCCATTTAAATTTGTGAAAAAACTTTTAAATGTATAATGATGTATAAACAAAAGATTAAAAATTGAAAAAAGGTCCTTTCTAAACTTTTATCTTAATAATGAATTCCGGAGTATTATTTGCTTTGTCGTTACCTTGAAAAACGCCTGGGATATAGCAGTTTGAATTTCTAATGTGGGAGACTTTTTTTTTCTTTAAGTCAATTTGCCCACGACAGCACTCGTATACATTAATCGATTTAGATGTGAGTGTGCATGTTCACATGAATTAAGATTTCGATCAAGCTCATTGGATTTTTTTTTATCTATCATGCTGCTTTAAAATGGATATCGTGGAATTTGGCGACCCTATAAATCGCTTAAAATAAAACCAGTTTGAATAAAAGATGACTAATTTCTAAAAATTCCTATTAATATTCAGTATCGACAAAAACCAGTATTCAATCTTATATAATCGTGTTCCACTATTTTGACTTTTGTATATTTGGTTTATATAACTGAATTTAAAATAAATAAGTAAGTATATGAACGCTACCTCTTCCTCCCGGCATTGCCGGAAGGGCATTTTAGGCAATGTTTTAAAATAAAAGTAAAATGCGTAGTTTTGTTTCTTTTTTCGCAGTGACATACGAATTTCCCTTTGCAATATGCCTTATGAGAAAAGTATTGTTTGAGGTGATTGTATTGTTGTAATGATATTTGAGATACACAGAAATAATGTGAACTGGACTCAAATATGCTTTCCCTTCAGATTTCTTTTCTGTTTACAAGGAAGCAAAAAATAACTGCATTACATTATAATCTATAGGAAAAAAGCGTTTGCTGTGCGTTTTAACTGTTAGAAGATCGATTTTAAGCAACGTGCAATTAAGAGGTGTAACTAATATGCGATAAAACATGCATAAAAAGTACATTGTGATAATAACATCAAGGTGGTTTATAACGTGGTGTGATATTAATAAGAGCAATTGCGAAGGAATCCGAGAGGTGACACCTACGGCTCTTGCGCTGAACTGTTTTGTGTCACCTGAATCTCAAACAACCGTTAAAAATTAATTTGTTTCATATATAGACCTTATCGCTAGAAAAACGCTTAAGAATCGAAGCCCAATGTAAGATTTAAGAGATACGTTCTGTTGCCTGAAGACTTTATTAGGGAATACTTTTTTTATTAGATAAATGTTAGTCATATACTTTTTAAAGATTTGTAAACGATTTTGTATGTCTTCACGAGTTAGCTGGTAGTGAATATAATTCGCAAAATGTATACAGAAATAATAACGCAAACCACTGGACTTATTATCCTGGTTGCTTCTTTTCAGCTCTAGATTTAAATCCGAAATGTGTTACTTCTTTATTTTATGTACCCGATAGAATTATTGGCATTCTTAGAAACCAAAAAGAATAAAGAGAAATGTGTATATTATTTTCATGTCTGAAGAGTAACTTATCAAATGATTATTACTACATCCTGATAGCACAATCATTGTAAGTAAGAGCAATTTGTCTAATTCTAAGGTAGTAGAGTTAGCATCTTTAGATTTGGATAATATACGTCCAATTATTTAATCATTTTCTATAGTTTTCTTGCATGGCGTTATTACACACATAAGTCGGTAATAACGCAGAACAGCATTGCTCAAGTTATAGTTCCATTAGATTTATAAGTACATATCTGCTGAAGTATTCATTCTTATTATACATATGTAATAACATGCTGTATCAAATTCTATTTTTGGTCTTAACAAATAATCTAGAACTGAGAATCAGAATAATCTAGAACATGGCTCTATTTCCCCAGGGCAACTTATATTTATACATTGAATACCATTTAATATTCATTATTCAAAAGAATCTGTGCACATGAATGACAACAATAGATAATTGCTGTAAGTGAATTTTCCTCTGTTGTTTACATTTTTAAATTTAAACGCATCAGTTTCAACGTATTTCTCGGAATGAATCCATTCTATGGATCATATGTAGGATTATACTAAATTCATGGTATAAATTGTAAGGGTTGGTATAAAACACTAAAACAATCAGTTATTGCATACTGATGTAGGGGCGAAAGTAACGAGTTCAGGTACAAACATTACGGTATGTACGAATTCGCAGACTAATGAATATACACACCACTGGTTGTTAGCAGATTTTATTGATTTGAGTGGGTTTTTTTTAAATATTAAATTTCATGGTTTAACAAAATGAATATTTTTAATGATAATATACTTGCACAATGCGCAATTTTATTTAATTTTTCTGTTTATGGATTAAGTGAAAAATTTCTATTTCTTTTCAAAAAATTTCTTAAACTTTAAATCCAGTTTTATGTAAAAGTTTCAAAATATATGTGTTTGTATTTAAATATTGATACATATCCCTATTTATGCTTTGATGTTTCAGCCATTTTTAAGGCTTTAGAAACATTTAAATATTATAATACGATGATTACATAATTTTTGCTATTGAAATTCTTTACAGAAACTTTTCGGTTCGTTAATATATCTACTAGAAATGTTATAAATCGGTTATAGCACATCAGCAGCCCATTTAAGAAAAACGATATTTTTAAACAAATGGAATCTATGAAATTTGATTACGTCAATGTGCATTTTCTACGGAATTTCCGTTCTTTAGTTTTCACCAGCTTTAAATAACATTTAAAGCCTAAAGTAAACCGCTATCAATTAAATGCTTTATTGATGTTAAAATATTTTAAAAGATTTTTACTAATTTTGTATTATACTATTTAAGTGTATTTCTTACACTGAATATTGCTTAGCATATATATGTGCAACACTTTCTTTTATGCTTTATTTATTTACAATGTGATTATTATAATTGTTGATAAATTCGAAAGAAATTATTATTATTATTATTATTATTATTATTCTCTAAAAGTTTTCGACAAATACTAAATTTTGAAAATTACATCTTTGAAATGCACCTGCGAACGATAAATTTGAATATTCGAAACTTAAAAGTGCATTGCGTCCTTTTTCTGTAAAATGTTTATTTACCTGTGAAAAATACACTTACATTTGTTCAAACAATTCTAATAAACTCATTTATGGCGAATGATGTATGAAAAATATCACAGAGGAATTTTAATTTTGAATTATTTTCGAAAAGTGAGAATGTTTGAAAATTGTTGAAAGATTTATGTTCAAAGACCTTTTTCAATATGATAAAAGTGCTCTAAAGAGACAAGGTAACCTTTCGATATATATTTTTTTCACTTAGGTACATTAAGACATTTTTGACATAATAATAAAGTACTTAAAGAAGGAAAATGATTCTATATAGAAATTGTTTGATTCCCCTAACAAAATTTGGAAAATAATAAATTTATATATTCATTTAATTTAGAAAATTTTAAAATGTATTTTTTCGTACAAATTTGTAAGTTTTGAGCTATTTTTAAAACTATTCCTAGAATTCTACTACTTAATTTTATGTAACGGATTTGCCATGCGTTATTTACTTTGAGAGTACAAAGAAAATGATGTGCAAATGCATGTAAAACTGCAGTTAAAAATTAATTTATTTCTTAATTTCATGTGCAAAAATATAGATATATTGTAAAACAGGTACATATAGATACTACGTTTTATCAAATAGACTGAAAGGAACAACCAGAAAAAAATATAATGTACAATGTAGTGTAAAATGTACATAAGAATTTCATTAATTTGAACATGTTAGTTCGTCGAAAAAGCACGTTTAACAATTTTAACTTTAAGTAAAATTACACTAAATATTTATCACTTGTAATAGAAATTTTAATATACCATATTTTCCGTGTTTAACGAGATAAATATTTTTTTACTTCAAAGTCAGGGGTAGACTTACACAAGAGATTAAGAAAGATTCCAAAAGTGATCTTTTAAATGAAAAATATGGTAACTATACAAAATACATAAGGAATACTTACAAATTTCTAAAAATATGTTAGTACTGCATTTTTTCTTTCAGCTAAACAGTCCTCTTTCCCCATTCACCATCCAAGTCATTATCAGAATTTTCAAGCATCTTCTTGAAATTATACTCATTCATTCGTACAATAGTATGAATATCATCAGTATCTTACTCAATATCCTCGTAATCTTCTTTTAAAACGGCATCATTTTCAGTATCATACATTGCATTATTGACGCAAAATTTCTTGTATGATCGAGTAATACTAGTGTTGAGTCTTAAGGCCTCATTCTAGTCACTGAAAAAGACCAGGATGATAATGTATACTCTTTTGGGGCATTCTTTTCAAGTATCTCGCTCAGATTTTAATATTTTTACATGATTTTATTTTGCATAAAATAACTGAGGACGATGTACAACTGTGCTAGTTTTTAAGTTTTCAATTTTGGTTTCAGATTTTTATTTAAAAAATACTTTAACTTTCGAAAACTGTTAGAACCGGCTCTGAAATTTAAACTATCGAAACATAAAAAATATATAAGCAAAATGGAAAAAGTAAAAACTATACCGGTCGTAAATATTGATATTAAAATTCTTAATATTACTGGGCATTTTGCAACTAATGTGTTATATATTTGCAATAAATCCCAAAACTATATTTTTAATATTCTATTTGAAATACTTAGTATATATTCTTATATTTTAAATATTATATAATGCATTAAAATAATAATATTAAATTCTTTTTTGCACTATGTCGTTTTATATTGTTGAAGGATTAGTATGAGTTTTATGCATATCACGGCCTTCACTCTTTTTAAAGTGCTTACTGATTTCATTTTCAATATCGCACATCTTGATTTAGATAAAACATTTTATTTTTTGTTAGCTGTAGAATATCTCTTATGATTTTAACTAAAAACAAATTCGCTTCTAGTAAATACAATATCATTATTATTAAAATTCAACTGATATAACTGAATAAATCTCTAAATCCATAACAATTTGTGCAGTAAACCGTGTATTCTTCTAAACTAAATATTATAAGTTAAACACAACAGCCAAATTTTGCCATCATTCATAAATAAAAACTGTCTTACAAATTAATAAACTGTGGTTAATTATGTCATTTATTCTGCATAATCAATATCAGAATTTTAATTTAGGTAATTTAAAACTAATTAAGGTACTTTTCCTACGTCAATAATAAATTTTCTTGATAGCGTAAATTTGTTCATGTAATTGATTGATACACGTTTAATGGTATAGAAATTAAAGAATATATTTATCATTTATATTATTATCTTACACTTGCATATTTTTTAAATTTTAGGTAATGCAATTTTTCTATTATTTATTTATATTTATCGCATATCTGATAATTTTCTAGTATTAATAGTACTAAAAATAGTTAAAAAAAGTCATTTATATTAATACTTTTCTGGTATATCATTAAAGTAATTTTTGTATACACAGTATATGAATAAGTATTATTAATATAAAACTCTAACGTGTAACATAGTGTCGCATACATAAATCACGCATCGTTAATACATCTTATAAGTGTTTTTAAATGAAAATATTTAATAAAAATTAAAAAAAAAATGCATTGAAACATTTTTTGTTGGTACTTACTCTAGTTTTTTTATTCAATTGAAAACATGTACTTTACAGGAAAAAAAGATAAAAAATGGCATTATCTTTTTTTATTTAATTGATGTGTGTTAATACTTGTAGTAAATTCTGTTGTGGTAATGATTTCTGTAGTAAATTATCAATTTTAAAAAGAAAATTTGCAATGACTCAACATTTCATTCTTTTATGTGGCACGTAAAAATTAGAAGACAATCTTGAAATATTTTACTGAAATTCGTAAAAAGACATATTTTGATCATTTTAGGTAGATTTCGTATGAAATACTACCTATTGCATTCTCTCCCATGTTGGAATCTCTGAAATTTTTTTGCAGATCTACACCGATCATGACTCCTAGACCCCAAAACTACCACCAGTAAAAAAGTTTATCTATCTATCTATCTATCTATCTATATCTATATCTATATCTATATCTATATCAATATCTATATCTATCTATCTATCTACCGATCTATCTATCTATCTATATATATACATATATTTCACTTTCTTCTAGACATGATAACTTCCATAATTATGCTCAGATTTTCTTCAAATTTTTACATAAAATCAAGGGGCATAAAATCGTTCGTTAATGGGCGAAATCGGACCAAGGGGGTGGAAATAAGGAGGGGTTTTGTGAAAACTGAAAAAAAGCGATAACTTTCTAATTAAAATAGATATCGAATCGGTTTAAAGTTTATATTACTTCTAAAGAATGAGCTAAAAGTTTATGTTTGACAGATTTTTGATAAAGTTAAAAGTGTTCTCAAGGGGCGAAAAAAACAGGGTTTTGGGGATAAAAAAATTCATAACTTCGTCAATTCTCAAGATATCAAATCCAACTAAAGTTTTTAGAAATGTACTCAACATTATCTAAAACTTTTGTGTTTACAAGTTTTTGATAGGACCAATTTTTACCGATGAAAAAAATTAAAAACGAAAAGAAAAAGGGGGGGGGAAAGAAAAAAATCCATAACTTACTTAATTCTTAAACAATCAAATCTAATTAAATTTATTTTACATCTTCTCAATAATTTCTACAACTTTTATATTAACAAGTTTATCATAGAACCAATTCTTATATCAAAAATAAATTAACAAAAATAGGAGTTTGAGAAAAAACCTGAAGTCCAAACTGCTTATATTCTGTCTCATTCTTAAATTCATTTTTGATTTTAAACGCATCCAAATGGCATATCCTCTTGTTTATGAACTATATAATGTGATATATTGGCCAGTGTTTTCATAAAGGAATAATATATTTCAAAAAAAGGCTGCCAAAAAGGGTATTTTGAACAGAATTTCCCGAAGTAATAGTGATTGAAAAATTGAGGAAGTATAACAAATTGCGTTTTTTCTGAGTCATTTTTAAATCCAATTTTGTTCTCAAACGCATCCAATTTACAGGTCCTCTTATTTAGGAACTATATAGTGAGACGGATTTGCCAGTTTTTGGATAAAGGCAGAATATATTTTAAAAAAAGGCTGCCAAAATGGGCACTTCGCACAAAATTTCCCAAAGATATCATGATTTAAGAATTGAGGATGTATTCAAATAACAAATTGATTTTTTATGACTCATTTTTAAATCCAATTTTGCTCTCAAATGCATTCAATTTACAGTTTTTTGTTATTTAGAAACTATATAATGTATGTATTCATCAATTTTATTATAGAGGCTAAATATAATTAAAAAAAAAGCTGTCAAAGTGGGCACTTCGCAAAAAAAAAAAAAAAAAAAAAAAAAAAAAAAAAAAAAAAAAAAATTCAAAGCGATCATGATAAAGAATTGAGGATGTATTCAAATAACACATTGGTTATTTTATGACTCATTTTTAAATTCAATTTTGCTCTCAGACGCATTCAATTGACAGTTATTTGTTATTTAAGAACTGTGTAATGGGCCGTATTGGTAATTTTTTTGATAAAGGCATGTATATATATTTTTTAAAAAGCTGCCAACTTGGGCACTTCGCACAAAATTTCCCAAAGCGATCTTGTATTAAGAATTGTGGATGTATTCAAATAACTAATTGGTTATTTTATGACTCATTTTTAAATTCAATTTTGCTCTTAAACACATTCAATTGACAGGTCAAATTAAATGGCACAAAATGGAAATTATAAACTTTTAAGTATGTGCCAGATATGGCAGTAAAGAGTTAAACTAATTTTGCATTTTCTATTTAAAATACAAATGTTCCTAAGACTATTGAGGAAATAGTGGGATTAATGATTCAGATCTTAGTATATTTTGAAAATTTTACCAGATTCAAATGTATTTTTTTAAGCAATTTGGTATTTAGTTTTTAAATTTATCTTCTGCGTATGAGCCGCTCAGTGCAGAAATCGATTAACTCCATAAACAAAAAATTGAGAAAGTTGATGAAATAATGTTAATTGTTTTTAAAATACCTTTTATAATATAAATTCAAAAATATATTGCAGAATGCATAAATACAGATATAGATTTTATCTAACGGTATGTAAAACTAATTAGGATTAATAACCCAAAAATAATCTTCATTAATATTTCAAGTTTTATGTAATGATTAATAGAGTTGGCAACTGAAAAAAGGGATAAATTCAGTAATAACATTTTAAGATTTTTATTACAGGAAAAGTTAGTGATTGCAAATTTTTATAACGGATTTTCCGTAAAAATGAATTTTGACAGTTCTTATAATATATTTTTATTATTAATTACTCAGCAGTGTGGGGACTCGTCAATTCGAATTGTTTTCAAGTTTTTATTGTTATCATGATTAACATGAGAAATGAAGCTCCACCATGCCTGTCCCTTTTTAAGGTTTCGTTCGTCTGACGAAACCCTATTCGTCTCTGTCCTCTTTCTGTCTGTTACAGAGTCCGTACACAAAAACTATTTAAGTCAGAGAGTTTGAATTTTGTGTAGTTACAGCAGAATACCCCTTGTGACACAACAAATCATAAAATTTTTAAACAGACTATTTTTGCTTAAAATATGTTTTTAATATCATTAGTTCATTTTCTTTTTCAATTTTTTCTCTTTACTTTTAAAAGAAATGGAGTACTTCTGTTGCCACAGTTGCAAAAATAATATTAATAACAACAAGAAATTAATATCTCAAAAAAAAAATTGAGATAGAGGTCTTTAACAAATTACATTAAAAGTACATTTTTCCCTATATGATGGTTTAAAAAATTGACAATTTGCGATATTAAGAAGTTTAAAAATTTGCAGTAGAGTAAATTTCGACATTTAAATTTCATTTCTTCTAATTGTTGCACTAAATTTTAAATAAAATTATTATGCATGTAACATAAATTAATGGATTAAATAAATCACATGGAAAACGTGCGTATTCATTTTTATTTCAGCATATTTTATCATATTTATCATCTATTTTGGCATGCGAAATGAAATATAACGCTTTATTTATTAAATTCCTATTCATTTAAATTACCAGCCGCCGTTTGTGACCAATTTGGTCTCCTTTGAATTTATGCTAAGCTTTGCAGCATTTTATTTTTATTCATAATTATATTTACTTGCGTGCCTTTACTAAATGTGTTGATTCAGATTGAGGAATCAATATAAAAAAAAAGGCGATCAAGGCAGCATTTAGGGGGGAAACTCAGTGCTCTGTTCTGGTTGGCACAATTGGCGAAGAAATCCAAAAACATCGCCAAAAACCATTTTTGGTTTGTTAATTTAATGATAAAGTGTGTTGAAGGAGATATTAAACGATCTGCGAGCACACTTACCCGCTTGTTTCCTATTGCACATCTATCTTTAGGATAAATAAAGGTTGATCTACATTCTCCAGAATGTGTCGTCTGCTTGCAACAGTTTCCTTACATTAAGGGGACTCTTCACTCATTTCAAAACACCCACTCCGTAATGTTATATCAATGGGGAAGTTATTTCGAAATTCTTGTATAAGTTTAAATCTATTATTTTTTTCATATTTTATTTAAGAAGGTATTTGCTTTCTTAGATTGCAAAAATCGATTTCTGTTTTCAATAATTTGTACTTTAACTGTGTGTTTAACCATTTCATCTAATTCGCATTTCTTTTGTAATTACACATTTCTTTAGAACAGTGCACCAGTAGACTTGAACTGGTTTCTAGCAATATAAATGCATTGTACGCATAAATTTTTTTTAGACTAGGCTGGTTCAGAAAGAGAAAACTCTTAATCCGATCTTGCAAACTTTTTTAAAGTAAAAGTAAAATACTTTATTAGAGTTTTGGCTAATTTTTAGTCATGTTTATTATTTAAAAAATAGAATCAAACGAAAGGAAGAAATCGTAGAGGAGAAATGGACATTTAAAAAATCGTCACTTTATTAATTTTCATTTTTTTATATTAATGTGGTTGAATCTTCAGACAAAATTTTTTTAATATTCCTTTATAGAAACTGAATGCAAACGATTCTGGCCATTTATTGTAACCCGTGCGGTTGGAAGTGCACGTCACGCAGAGTTACGGACTTTGAAATAATTCGTCAAGTTTTAAAGGATTAGATACATATTAGAATCCGTGCAAATCAAGAGACTATGTTACTTTAAAAGTTCTAAGAAATATACAAAAAATATTTATTGAGTTAAAATTTTATTTTATTTTATTGTGATGGTTAACCATATAGCTTGCAAACAAAATCACATCCTGAAAATTTAAAGTTAAAAGAAAGTAAATAACTAATTAGTATTTTTTTTTTTTTTTTTTTTTTTTTTTTTTTTTTTAATGGGGTAATTTAAAATCGTTATAACTCGAAATATTATCCATCGGATTGTTTCTTCTCATCTAATTAAAGAGATAAACATAATTTTCAGATTTTGTTTGGGATTTTTTTTAAATATTAATTTTAAAAATATTAAAAATATTGATTTAAAAAATTATGTGACTTATTTTTAAGAAAAATCATACGTTAAAGAGTAAATATTTTTTTTTTTTTTTTTTTTTTTTTGAAATTTGCAGAAAGAAAATTAATGTAAAATAATAAGAAAATGTATTTTCCAAATTTGCACCTTATTTTTAATGATTCTTGAGCTAATAATTTAAAGAAGAGAGATAGTGAAAAAAAAGAAGAACACTATATAGAAAAATCCATTTAAAGTTTTAAACAAATATTATTAGCTCCTAATAAAATGTTTAAATGCTTCTTTAAATATGAATTATTAAAAATAACGCTTTTCTGTAGCTTAAACTTGCGATTCAGTTTAACCTTTGCCTTTTCCACCTCCTTTTTGTATTTAATGGGATTTTTTTCATAATATTAGCCCTCACATTTTCAGGGGTTCTTTTTATGGATTCGGTCATTCCGTTACAAAAAGTCATTTTTCTGAGGCTGTGCCAGTCCAGAGACGGGAACTTACTTTTTTCTGAAGACCCGTCGAGGTCTAACAATTTTTTTTCATTCGGAACCGGGACTGGCTTCCTCACTTCTTAGGTCTGTATGGGACTAATTTTTCAGTTCCCATCTCGACACAACACTTATTAAAATTATGGCGTCTGATTGACCTAATTCGTAAAAAAAAATACTCAGCCCAAGACATTTAAAAAAAAAAGATATATTTTTAAATCGCCATTATTTTACAATAAAAAACTTTAAAATTCATTTTTAAGGTCGTAGATGTAAAGAAATGAAATTAAAATACAGTAAAAATAGGGAAAAGAAGCCAGCAATGATGGTAAATAGTCTTAAACGGAAAAAAATCTATGCATAGTTTCTTTTTCATGTTATCCAGGTTCATATACCGATAAACGGACATATCTTTTCAATACCAAACTGATAATTCTGAGGTGAAACGGCAATCATATAATCAAATAATTTGTTGATTAAGCTTAACGATTCAGTGCTTTTCTGTACTGGTGAAATAATTTTCTTGGTATACCCAGGTCGAAATTCATGCTGGTATATTTTTGCTAGACAAGCACTAAGTGCTATAACCTAACAATTAAAATAGCATAAACTAGCATTACATATTTGCTGGTTCCAGCAGACTTTCCAGCAATTCATGGTGTGTATTGGCCCATTTTGCTGGAAATAAGCATGAAATGCTTGCATATAGCTTGCCATGCTTTTTTGTGCAAGCTAGCGATATAGCATGTGATGCTAGCAAGCATATAATAGCATGAAAATCTAGCAGACATAGCAGTACCTAGCAATAACTAGCATATTTTTGTTGCTGATACAAGCACGAATTTTGATCTGGGTATTATAGCAAAATCTTTTACCAAATACGTTTGATACAGTTCATTGTTTTTTATTCAAGGTTCGTTAACTTCAGGGACTTTTTTCAGAAGAAATATCAATACATATATATATATATTGATACATATCGACATATATATCAACGAACCCGAATATATTTGCGAATATTGAATGTGTTAAATTGCTTTGTTTTGAAATTTGAAAAAAAATGTATTTCACTCAAAAGACTACTCTACGACTATTCTACTAAAATATGAGATTACTTTTATTGGCATAATTTTGTTGTATACGCATTTTAAATAAACATAATAAGAATTATTCTTAAAATAATCTTCAATTTTAAATTAATCTTCAATTTTAAAATAATCTTCAAATTTAAAATTATTTGAAAACATTTTATGTTTCTATTAATTATAATGTTAACATAATTTCAATCCCTACCAATATATTTGAGTAAAATTGTAACCTCTTACAAATTTTTGCATAGAATTCTTCTTCAACATTATTTTATATTGAATCTTGAGATTAAACGCAAGAACAAATATATTCTTTCAATAATATATAAAAACATGAATACGAATTAATAATTCATGCTTAATTAAGTCATTTATTCTGTGTAATCAATATCACAAATTTAATTGCGGTAATTTAAAACCAATTAGAGTAATTTTCCAAAAATAACCATGCATTTTCTTTGACAGCGTAATCAACATATTTAAATCGATTGATACAAGCCTAATGAGGTGGAAATTTTATTATATTCCTCAACCAAGTTTATCATTAAGTATTTGTAAATTTAAAGAAATATATATGAATCTCTTTTCACATATTAATACCAGTTTGTTTTCGAGAGAATAGTTCGGATATAGCGTAACTAAATTTAAATATTTTTATTTCTGAATTTTATTGAAGAAAATGGAATCACAGTACCTGACAAAAATTTATGTCTTATATCAATAGATTTTAAAAGTCGTACTTTCGTTATGTAAATACCTTTCATATACACTAGTGCATGTAAAATCTACATTTTTGCTTTACAATAAATTGTTTCATGTCGTCTTTGCAAATTCTAATCACATTTACAAGAGAGTTCTAGAGTCTCCTACCACAACTCAAGAGCGTTCGCTATATTCTTGTGGTAAAATTACTTTAAAATCTCTTCAAATTGATGCAAACACAAGAGGTTAGGTTTAATATGAGTGACTTTAGTTTATGGAATCACTTGAGAAATCAAGTGATAAATTCTTATAGTGACACTATTCATTATTGTTTCGTCATCTAGAAAAAAAAGACTAGAATTTCTAGATCATTTCGCCTATTCAGCTTCGTTGAGCACTCTATACATTAAGCACATAGTTAGGAAATATGTACTTCTAGTTTAAGGATTCCTAAAATGACTAGATATTCAATATAGTTCAAGGTGGCATTTTGTTTTCTCAGCGTAAAATTTTGTAGAATGTGAATTGTGAAAAGTGACTGTTTTATATACTTGTTTCCAATTGTCAGGATAATTTTGGATTTATCAATTTTTAACTGTTATTTAAATATACATTATGAAACAATGATGACTTTTTTTTTAACAGCTATGCAATTTTTTAACCTAAAAAATATTTATTTTTAGTTCTAGTAACGTGTTGGGGAGTAATAAGTTAGTATTATGTATTCTATCATTTTGACGGCACAGTTTTAGATATTTTTAAAAAACAAATGTAGGATTCTACACAGCAGAATGTTTTAGCAAAAATATATTTATAATATGTAGCGTAATTTCTTATCTGTTAGGAAAAAAAAAACCGTACGATTTTAGGAAAATTTTACAGGTTATACGGACAACAATACAATTTACTTTTTTTAATGGAAAAATGTCTGTAAACTATAGTAAATCTCCGAAAAAACGAAAAGCTTACTCGAATTTACATAAATTTTTCCATCAAAAAATACAAAATTGCACTGGCACTCCAATTACCAGTATAATTTCTGTAAAATCGTCCATTTTTTACAGTGTATGATTTGGTGTTATTACTCACCTATCTGCACTACCTCACGAATACATAACAAATTTCCCACAATATTTTGACAGTCCGCGAAATGCACCACACATTTATGTAATAAACAAAGTAATTCCTAATAAATATGTAATCTTCGTATCACAGAACTTACGTTGCAAATTTTCGATCGAGCTTTCACTCTTATGGACTTATTACAACAATAATGTGTACAAATTTAATATATTACAGTTTAGAGGAGGTTTGTGATCACGATAACACAGAACCTTTCTAAGCATAGTGCCATTTGCCGGATTCTTTCATAACTATATCACTACTAGAGCTTGACGTTATTATCAACTCTAGCGTTATTACCCAAGAGCACTTTAAATTTATAATAATTTAACATATTTGTAGGCAATTGTATAAATACTTTTCTGTCTTCTCAAGCTTTACTCTTTCTCACATAATAATTTCTGTCAAGGAATCCACAAAATACCTGTCCAAAAATAAAATTTTGAACACTATTTTGACAGTGCACTAAATGCTCCACGAATATATGTACTAAACAAAGAATTTCTAATAAATATATAGTCTTCGTATCAAAGAACTTACCTAGAAAATTTTCAATCGAGCACTTACTCTTATGTGCTTATTACAACGATAATATCTACAAATGTAACAAATTACATTTTAGCAGCTATTTGCGACTCGTATGACTCAGGGCCTTTTGACTCTGGGACTTGACTCTGAGCATATTGTCATTTTCCGGATTCTTCCATGATTATTGAAGTACTAGAGCTTGGCGTTGTTACCGACTCCTGGCGTTATTACCCAAAAGCACCTTATATTTAAAATGATTTTAACATATTTGTAAGCAATTGTACAAATACTTTTTTGCCTTATTATGCTTTAATCCTTCTGACATAATAATTTCTCTAATGTAATCCTCAAAATACTTGTCCAATGGTAATGGGTTCGTTGAAAATAAAAAAATTCAATAATATTTTGACAGTGTACAAAATGCACCACAAATTTATGTGATAAACAAAGTAATTCCTAATAAACATATAGTCTTACTTACCTAGCAAATTTTCGATCGAGCATTCACTCTTATGGGCTTATTACAACAATAATGTTTACACATTTAACAAATTACATTTTAGCGGCTGTTGTAATTTCAATGACTCGCAGAGCCTTTCTAAGCATAGTGCCATTTTTTGGATTCTTCCATAACTCTAGCAGTTCTAGACTTAGCGTTAATTAGAAACTCTGGCGTTATTATCCAAAAGTACTTAACGTTCAAAATATTTTTAACATATTTGTAGACAAATGCTCGTATACTTTTTTGCCTTTTTCCTCTTTCTCTTTCTGGCACAATAATTTCTTCCAAGGATAACAAAATACTTGTTAAAATCACAAAATACTTGTCCAATAATAGTGAGTTCTTAGAATTAAGGGATAATATCTATGAAAAATTCAATATTTGAAACTCAATATTGTGTCATTCCTCAAAATGATTGAAAACTTTGAAAAATTCGCTTAATTTAGTAGTTAATTTTTTAAGTGTTCTTCAATGAAACGAAATTAATGTTATTATTTTTTTTAAATCTCAAATATATTACCAGTATCCTGGACTTTCGATCATTTTATTTAGAATGAACCGTAATTATCGTTAAAGCTTCTTAAAAGCTGATACCTGACCTGAATTTTCATTCTATCATCAACAATAAAAAAAAAAACAAAATACCGAATAATCTAAACATAAAAACGCATATAAATGCTTTGAAACAACAAGTTTTTATCTGATTCCACTTTTAATCAGTCTAATCATACATAAATACTCTTAAACATATGATATATACTTTAATTAACAAAAATATTAATCCAGTCATTTTTAATAAAGTTGTATTGCAAAATATATTCAAAATGAAATCTCACATTTTCTTGCAATCTTATGTATTTGAACATTATTAATATTGGACATTATAATTACCGAATCCTTCCAAAACTTTCTGTATGTAATTGAGTGCACTAGCATCACCTTTTGGAGCTGTTGTGAAACTTCCTGTAATGACCTTGTGAGCAGTAGAGCGGGTGTTTCAATGTGCCCCATTTCCCCTAAGGACGAAATGGAGCCTGGGAATACTAAAACAACAGAATGTTTGCTAAACAAATCAGAAAAATATTCAGGTATTGCCAATGTATGGTATTATATATGATATTTCGATGTAGAGGGTAAATAACGAGTGTTTTGCGTAATTCTACTTAACGATGTTTTTTTTTTTTTTTTTCCATTTGGTCATTCTTAACATTCAGGGAACATTATAGATTATAATAACAAGTTTATATGCAGTAAAATTCAGATATTATATGGACATTTTAATAGAGAGTAGGGGTAAAATGAGACTAAAATCTACAGAATAAACTACATTTACTGAAAATTAATCAGTAAAGTTATCGGGAAAATATCAATTCATTCCATTACGTATGTATTACTTTACAATATTATATATGTTTGTGACATTTTTTTAATGTAACAACTAGTCTGAATAAATTATAATAATATAGAAATGTCATCAGAACTACATAGTTAATAAAGTTTTAGTTTTATTACTAAAGGGAATTGTTTCAAAATTATTTTGGAAATTATTAATAAATTAATATGCATACATATTAAATTATGCATGTGAATAATTATTATAAGAACAGTATACAACAGAACTCTAATCAGAATCTCACAATTTAGAATGTTTTTCTAAAAATTAATTGTATAAAAAGTAATACTACAATTAAAACAGTTTATATTAAGGATTTAAAATTTATGTTTTAAATCCTTTTCATTTATGAACTCTATAATAAAAATTTAATTACAATATTACTATACTAGACTATTATATCTCTTATAATATTACAGTATAAAAAATAAATATCGTTTAAGCTTTATACGTTATAGATTTATGCGCTTTGAGCAGATAAAAAATATGCAGTAAATTATTTCCTTATTTTATTTCATTTATGCCATAATTGATTTTGAATTATTAAAGAAAAATCTGGTGAATCTTTTGGAAAAAAATATGTTTCGCACTAGCTTTAATTTACTCACCGAAGGAAAAAAGCAACAAAATTAATACAATTTTAACAATGTTCTTTCCATTAGTATATTTCTTATTTGAATAATCGATTTTTCTTAAATAAGGTGCATATGCTTCGATGATGATTGTCTAACTCATACATTATTAATAAATTATTTCAGTGAAGAAATGCAGCTTCAAACCACAACATTAAGGAATTTGTTGAAAATTAGGGCAAGCATTTTTTTCTTTGTCATAGAATAATTAAGATTAATATTTTAATATATTAAACGATTAAATGAACAAGAAAAAATACTCGCGTATTCTTCAGAAAGATTTTCTAAGCTATTTACATATGATAAAGCTCTAACATATATTAAAAAAGAAAAAGAAAAAAAATAAAAACGGAAAAACTGTCAATGCAGTATTTTGTGGTGTAGTTTTCATGTCATATTTTAAAATAAGTAAACATAAGAATTACTTGACTAACAGACTTCGGATGAAATTCGACAATATTCCACATATTTTATTAATTTGATGATATTGTATGGTGTTTCAAACTTTTTTTTATTTGGGGGGGGGGTCATTTGAGGAAACCCTTTTGCATGACTCTTCTGTCAGAAACAATTCAATACTATATAAATATATATTAATATATACATATGTACATACATGATTCTATGAAGTATATATACAAATTTACACTGTGTATAATCTGGGGTGCAAATAATATTTGTTATTAATTTACAGGACTACACAAAAATATTTTATTACAAAATGGTATATGGACCAAATATTGTTACCGGCGCAAGTTAATATTTTTAAACTATTATACTTTCTATGGAATCTATATACGCTGCTGAGGTTTACTAGAAGTTACTACCTGTACAAGTGAAAGCAGATAGTATTTACAGGGATACACAACAGATTTCAAATGCTCTACTGTGTAATTAATACTATTACACCGATGTCAGAATATTTTTAAATTTTTCTTATAGTACAAATGCAAGTTATTTGATACGCTTGACGTTCAATTACCAACTTGTTGTTTTATTTTTTTTATTTTTAAGGATTTTTTTAATGAAATAGTTTTAGCATTAATAGTTACTGTGTGGCACTTTTCAATATATGAATGTCATATTTTTCTCTTTAACATACTGATTTTTTTATTTATTAGAAATACTATATTGTTGTTAACCCAAAATTTAGACTTCCTAAAGTATCCAGGATTCTAATCTTTGAATTTGTACCATAGAATAAAACAGTTATTTGAATTCATAATTTTACTTATCAACGTCTTCAAAATTGTAGACTTATTGCATCGAATTAAGTTTCTAATGAAGAAAAACAATTTAAATTAACCCAAAGAATTTACATAAGAAACACCTTCCTCCAATGGATGTTAATATGTTCTCGGTATCTCTCAAACATACTCAATTGTTCGCAGAAATACGGTTTTCAATTTCCTTTTAATCTTGTTTAAAAAGCATTTAAGAATCAAAAGATAAGTTTTATCATTTAGTTGTCTTATTCTTAAAAGTAATTTTTAGCAGTTTAAACAAGAACCAGATGTTTCTAGCTTTAATGAGGATGTGGTTTGATTAATGATTCAGATGATTGTAAAAGTTTTGAAAAGTTATACTTTCTTTGAAGTTTAGAACTGTAAATTGAACCCATTTTAAAACATCACTTACAGATTGGGAATATAAATTCATTCAGATAAACTCAGTGTAAGAAGTAATGAAGTAAATTAGCTAGTAAACAAATTGACAGAAACAAAAATTAAATGAAGTATTTTTTTTCTGTGTAAAAATTATTATAATTACTCAACACCATTACTCGCGAAACAATATATTTCTAAATTAGTCTTTTTTTGTAAATATAATCAACAGTTTCAATTATACTTACTATAATTATTAACATAAAATTTACATTCTTGTAAAAAATCGCTTGTATCTATAAGTTTTTTTGCATGTTGGATGTATGTAATTACATGCATCTAACATGCAAGTTTTAACCTTTCAAAATCTGAAACAAGTTTTAAATGCTAGATACATTATGCATTAACTGGAATTGATGTGTTAATTTTAATTCACAAACTTTGTATACAGACGCGAATATGTTTATATTTTACATATTACATCGACATATACACATCCACACACATTAACACATACACATAGGAATATTGCACTGAGATAAGCGTATAACACAATGTTACAAATCTGTATGTTTAAGCACATAACATTGAACGGGGTTATGCGTAAGAAATATAAGGGATTGTGTGTAAAAAATACACAGAAATATTTATAAGAATAGACAATTACACAAAAACAGGCTTATGGACATAATATAATACAGAAACATGTTTATTTGTGTTAAAAAAAAAAAAGTGGCTTCTATTTCACTTTAACGAGTATTCTTGCCTACAGTGAACTTAATTAACGATGAATTATCGTATTGATATAAATTTATTCTTGACACATTGTGACATTCATACGACTGAAACTCATACGATAAAATACGGAAAAAGAGCAGGAGAATTCTACATTTAATCGAAATTTCATTCAAAAATGATTTTTTTTTTTATGTTTTACAGTTTATGTTTTCAAAATCTGAACAGAAGTTTGAACAGAACAGAACATGTTAATACTTCATACTGATAAACAGTAGACAGCAAATCGACTTTAAGAAATGCTTTTCATCGTAAATTAAGGTTACAATAATTTATATTCTTAAACGTAGAATATCAATCATTAGTATCTTTTTACAAAAATTATAAGTGAAAATTTAATCACCGTGTGTAGACGTTTAAAAAGGATGACTGTTTAATTATAAATTAGAGTTGCACGTTTTTATTTCTGTAATTCAGTTGCATACATATAATAATCTAACAGCCTTTTCAAAATAAAGAGGTAAACCGTTTACTTGACCATCAACAAATTTGAAAAGAACGATAATCTTTGGATAACTCTGTCAAAGCTAAGGCAGAAAAATTATACAAACTGTAGGTATTATTATTAAGTGGCTTATTGTAATAAACTGTGTTCATTTTTTGACGACATTACGGATATAGTGGAGAAATTGAGATTTTTATAATTTTTGCCAAGCTTTTTGCTTATAATTTATAGAGATCATAATGTATAAAAAAAATTCGTTACAGATAATAGGAAAAAAAAATGTACAAAACATCCTGTAATCGGAATATTCAACAATAATAAAAATATAAGTAAAATGAGCAGGTTTACTAAATTATGTTTCACGTCGCATTCGTGAATTCCATCAAATTATAATTTATATAATGTGTTAGATAAATGTGTAAAGCAACATTTTTAAAAGTGTCAATAACATAGATTGAAAATTCTGGAAATTATTGTCTATAGAATAAGGTCGAAACTCGTTACTGATAAACTGAAGCAAAAAGATAAGGATTTGTATACATACATCCGTTTATCAGTGTTAATATAGCATACATGATATTGCATTTAATACGATACTTGGATACAATCCTTTATGTATTTATTTAATTTTGGGAAAAAAAGATTTTGGGTTTATATTATTGACGATAATTTTGAGGCCATGCTTTTGAGACTATAACAAAAGTTCCTCACTAAATATTTATCTAACATAATATGAAAATGAAATTTTGATAGCTATAACGCATGCGCAGTGAAAAAGTATTTAGCATAATTAGCCAGTAGTACATTTTTTATAACTCTGATTACAGGGTATTTTGTATAAACGTGTTTGTGATATTTTATTAAAAGAATATTATAATGAGGAGCTCTTCAAACTATAAGCAAAACAATTCGCAAGATTTGGGTGTATTTTTCTAATAATCTTATTTCCTGCACAGGTGTACATGCTGTTCTCTTAAAAATGAGCACAGTTTATTACAATAACGCTGTTAATCATTATCTTCAGATTGAACAAGTTTCCTACATTAGTTTTGACAGAGTTACGCAAAAGATACTACCTCTAACAATAAAATTCGGTGAATAGTCCTGTAACATTAATGTAGATGAAATATTAAAGTAAGTTACCATACCATCCTCCGAAATATCTCCCATAACTATACACCCCTGATATCTGCTACACATGTCCTGAGAAAACCACAAGAAGTTTTCTTCTGAGATGGAGTTCAAAAGCTTTGTCACATTTCGTTGGATGTCAGCAATATGGTCAAATCTCTTTCAAAAAGAGTTTCAGTCGTGAAAAGAGGAAGAAGTCTGGAGGATTGAAATCTGACGATGTATGGCGATTGTTCAATTTGCACCAACCCTGATGAATTTTTTTCCGTGTTTTACAAAGCTTAAAACCAAACTTTAAACTGATCTTTTGTTAGTTCATTTTCCTTTCAAGCGCTTGGTAAAGCACGTCTTACACAGAACAAAAACGATGCTCAATTTAAAAAAAGGTGGGGAAAGATGGTCAACACTTGCCTCTATGCAGGTGCTCTATGCAGCGTTTTCTTTCCCCAGTGTTGCTAGATCGGTCGTTCTGAATTCATCCACCGAACTTTATTGCCAGAGGTAGTATTTGTCCTTTTCAATTTGTTGACGACTCCATATGGGATTTTGGAAAAAACTCATCGCGGAAATGTATGACCTGTACTATTCTGCCTACATACCTTAGAAATTAAGGATAATTTCTTAAGTATTTTTCAAGATATTTAACAAAACATTTAAAATCGTAAGTGGCCGGTCATCTTTGGCCATATAATACATACGTGTACATAAGAGCATTATTTATATAACAGTGCTTAGCTTTTTAACCTACCAAAACAAACTTTTCTAAATTGAACACCTATTTCTTTTTTTTTTTTTTTTCGCCTTTGGGTAGGAAGCAAGTTTTCGTGCAAATTACACAATCAGTTTTTGATTTATGAAAACAGAAATATCCACGGTGGATTTATTTAAACCAGTTAAAACAAATTTTCTTGAATTCGGAATTTCTCGTGCTAGATTTAGAATGAGTAAAGATTAGTGTATATCCTTTCAGCTGTTTGCAATATAATCCAAAATAGCTTGTTTGTTTAATATATATGATCTATATATAAGTGTGTGTGTGCGTGTGCGTGTGCGTGTGTGTATATTTGTGTGTGTATGAGTACCTATTTGTAAAATATATTTAGGTACTACTCTGTTATTCCGTCGACCGATTTCGCCAAATTATACAAATCGCCAAACTAATAGCCAAATTATACATATTGATGTAACTTTTATTTTAAATAATAAAAAAAAAACAAATAATTAGTAAAATGTTAATAAAAATACAAATAAAAATCGAAATAAAAATCACTTAATGACGTTTTAAACACGTGTATCGTATTTAATGTCATTGAATTGACATTCACGATCATTCATTATTGGCATTTAATCGTATAAATTGGTGATAGTATTTTAGTCGACGGGAACCTACTAGTACCTATATTTATATATTTGATTGTTTCATTTATGAATTTATATATTTATCTTTCCCCGTTTATATTAAACATTAATAACATTATATAGAAAAATCAAAGAATTATTAAATAAACAATGCTTTAAAATCACACTTCTTAGTTTCGTATACCGCATAATATTTTACTCAATACTTATCCAATCTTCTTTACCGTCTGATTTTGCGGTTAAAAAGTCCAATCTATTTTATTTTTATTTCAATTGAAGTTGCATTCACCGTTAGCATCTCGTGTAATGAAAATAACTCGAATGAGAAGACTTTAGAATAATCATAAAAATGGTAGCTCCAATTTAAAAAGGGAAAAAATATACGGGGAAAATATCATATCTTCCCACATACTTACCATGCTTAATGTTTCAAGGAGAATTCTTTTTATCCAAGGTTGTAAGTATAGGTATAGAAGTTGTAAAAGGAGATCGGAACATCAAAGCAAGCCAACTCACGATATGTTATTGATTTTTGTTGCTTAAAAAGCGGTAAATCAAATTGCACCTTATTCATCTATGTAACGGGACATTTTAAAAATGAAATTGAAAGAATATTTATGTCCAAAGAATGAACGATATTTTTTATAGAACTAATGTACATTTTTTATTATTCTTCGACGTTTTCTTAAGAACGGCTTCACATTTCATTACAGTTCTCATTACTTTTCAGATTGAATTTTATATTTAGGGTAACTAGAGACTTATTAAGGACAGATCTATTATTTTTAAAGTCATTTTTTTTCTATTTTTCAAATAGATAAAATATAAAAAAATGAAGTTAACAGATAGGGATTATAGCTTACATTACATGTCAGTATACGTATATTTGTCTGTATCATTAATTTATTTATATTGTTGGCTTTTTCACTTTAATTGCTAATAATTTTCTGATAAATAAAAAATACTTTTTAAACCAACGATGTATTAATTCAACGTTTGCCTCTTTTTTAACCGCATAAAACGAAAAATTTTATCTAAAAATTTCTTTCTAATTCCTAATATGTATGGTTAAGACATGCAATCTATTTTTTTTTTTTTTTTTTTAGAAGTGGCAATCTAAATTTGCTGGTTGATGTAATGTTAAAAAATTACCGGCATGATTTCACATTACATTTATTATTTTTCTTTTGGCTGTTTCGTAAAGTTTAGTTAAATTCAACTGGTCAATAAACTTGATGTTTTAATTCCTTACGTATAGAATTTCTTAAAATTGCCTTCCATAATCCTATTGGCTAATAAATTTATTCTTTGAATTAGCTGCACTTTCATTGACTGTTTCGTATAATTTCCTGTGATTTTATTGGTTAATAAACTGTATTATTTAATCCGCTTCATATATTCTACATATGTTTCAGCATATTTTTCTTTTCTGAGCCATCTTATTTTGTAGATATTACGCTATGGTTATCGAAACTAGTTTGCAGCAAGAAATAATATTTTGAAGCTTTAAACCTTGTTAACCATTTGAAAAATGGTTGTTGTTTTCGGGAGAATGGACCCGATGATGTTACCACTTTTGAATGATGTTACCACTTTTGAATGATGTGGTCACTTTTGAATTTAAATCAAATTCTTTACTTTTAGAAGAATTTTTATTTGAATTTAAATTAAATTCTTTACTTTTAGAAGAATTTTTATTTGAATAGTAAATTAAAATGGTTAAAATCATTGTAATAAAGGAGAAAACTAACAAATTTAAAAATGGGTAGACGGAAATTAACAGATACGGAAAAAGCCGAAGCCAAAGAAATGAATGAACGTGAATATCGCATTCAATGATATTAAACACAATACGCGTACTTAAACAATCATAAAGTGATTTTTATTTCTTCTTTTGCTATTTAAAATAAAAATTTAGTCAACATGTATAAGTTGCTTATTAGTTTGGCGATTCGTATCATTTGGCGAAATTGGTCGACGGGATAACTGAGTAATACTGTATTTGGTTTGGCGCAAAAACGTCTTTCAATGCAGAAAATGATAAAATCAAAAGATTATTGAGCCGCTGAAAACCAATTACGTGTTGAAAGGCGATCACGAAAAAGGAAGCAATTTAATGCCGAACCGATTAATTGTAAAACATCATGTCGCCAGGGCGACCAATCCACTAGCCATGGCGTTTTACTATCGGTCGGTTCTAACCAGGAAAATTTGAGTGCCAATAGTGATTCTAACAAGCCGGAAAATGTTATAGCTATTACTCTTGATTTTCCACCACCTAAAAAGAAAACTAAAAAGCAATCGGAAACTGGGAAAAAACTTTTTTGATTCGATGTCTGATGGACCCATTCACAGATGCATGTGCTGCGATCGATTTTGGTTTAAAACCTCCATCACCAAAATTCTGCTCTGTAAAATCAAACAATATATGCCAAAGTCTTACAAGTATAACAGTATATGCCAAAGCTGTATTTTAATAATGATTACTTTTGCACCAACAATGTTAAATAGTTTGAAATGTTTCTTTCGTCGCCAACTTTTATGCTTGGCGACAATAGAGTGATATAACTTAAACGAACCGTACCTTCAAATTGCAGCATGTATAAAGTCATTTATAGCAGTGGCACGGATAATACACAATAAAACAACTGGTATTTAGCTTAAAATGATAGATGAATGTATCGAGTGAAACATTTTTCAAATGGTTGGGGTAATTTCTTAAATTACAATTTTTTCTAGTTTGATTTTTATTTATACTGTACTGAGTCAAGTAATTTCTTATTGTTGTACATCATTTGTGTGCATATATTTTAAATCAATTTCAAGATATTTTATCTTTTGAGGATTATCGAGAGCATATTTTCAAATATCGCTTGTTAACAATGAGCATATTTTGAAATATCGCTTGCTAACAATGTATAAATGCATTAAATTAGGTAACCCATTATTCAAATCAATTTTACGGTGGATAATTTTACTATAAATACAGACTGTTCATAAAAAAACTTAGCCGATATATGGAGCTCTAGTGGCCAGTTCGTTCAACCGATCGAGGTGAAATTTCAGATATAGCCATTCAGAGGCATGAGCTCGAGATTCTGTGAACGGCAACAAAATGACACTCACGGTTACGGTTATAGTTACAGAAACTCTAAATTTTCCAATGGCAACACCCTTTTTTTCATCGCAAAATGCTGAGCGCATGCGAAAACCCTAAAGAGCGTTAAAACGGTATGGTTATTGCAATAAACGGGCGCTTTTACTAGCTAGTACAAAATCAGTTCTACAAACGGCCCCAAAAAGCGCGACCAAGGCGCACGAAGAAAATTTGAATATGTCAAAGACAAAATACCATTTACGGAACATCGTTTGCCAGATAGTCAGCGTAGAAAACGGATAAAATGTATGGTGGGAATGTTAGTTCTTCAGTTGGAGCTCGCAGATGCTAACAAAATGAGTTCGTTCGTGGTGAGTTGGTAAAACTATTATCAAAATGAGATGAATGCTGCGAAAACCTGGCGCGTTTACCGTCGAAACCATTCCCAAATACATGGTCTATGCATTTCACAAGCTCTTCGTGATTTAGTTGTGAAATTCGAAGAAATTGGCTGCACCTGTGATAGTATGCGGTCCGGACGACCAACAGTTCCTGAGGATACTGTTATGGAAGTGCATCACATAGTGATCAGAAGACACATGCAAACTACAAAAGGTGTCTCTCGTGTATTTGATATACCAAAATCAATGGTCTTAAAGTTAGTGCGCTCTGTAATCCGCATGTTTCTTTACTGGTACCAGCGCGCCCAAATGTTGGAAGTGAGAGGCCATCAACAACATATAGACTTTGTTAATGAATTTCTTATCCAATATGATGCAGATAACCATCGACCTCTTCGCATATTATGAACGGACGAGGCAAATTTCACCTTAATTGGTTACATCAATGGCCTCCGCGATCCCCCGACCTCACTCCTATGGATTTTAGGTTCTGGGGATACCTTAAATCTAGATTTTACATGTGCAATCCGCAAACTTTGCCGGATTTGAAAGATTGTATCAAACATGAAATTGCAAACATCCCTCATGCGATATAATGTTCGGCTGTAATGTCCACAGTCGCCACCATGCAATGTGTAATTGCCTGTGATGGCACCCATGTGGAAAATGTGTAATCAAAATAAAAGTTTTCTCCGATCTGTGTTGTAATCAGAGATTAGAGTACTGACTGTGTGCCATATGGAAATTTACTCCTTGCGCCCCAATCGTGTTTTTATGGGGGGGGGGGATTCGCAGAACAGTTTTTCGTGCGTGCATAACGTGTCCGTTTCTTGCTATATACGTACGGTTCCAACGCTTTTTAGGGTTTTTGCATGCGGTGAGCATTTTGCGATGAAAAAAAAATGGGTGTTGCCACTGGAAAATTGCGAGTTTCTGTAACTGTAACCATAACCGTGAGCGCCATTTTGTTGCGGTTCAGAGAATATCGAGCTCTTTTCTCTGAATGGCTATATCTGAAATTTCACCTCGATCGGTTTAACGGACTGGCCGCTAGATCTCCATATACCGGCAATTTTTTATGAGTACCCTGCACAATAACATTTAATTATTTACAAAAATTATTATTTTAAATCACTTTAATTTAATATATAACTTTTCTGTAAGATCAATAAACAACTAATGGATCTTTCGTCATAGCCAAAATAATTAAAAAAGGGTATCTTTATCTAATGCTTTAAAAACGAGTTATGCTGTCTTTTATTCTTAATAGTTCTTTTTACGCTGTTCAAAATTATTTGTTTCGTTAGAATATTAATTCGTATATTCACAATTTTGAATGTGAGAACCTTTAATAATTTATAAAATCACACAAAAATCTCCTTGTAACAAATAAAGTAATATCAGATTTATGGAAAAAATCTAAATAACAATGGTGAAAAATTAACTTAACATTAAAGACTAATAATGATGTTTTAACACATCTTATTTGCTAACTAATTTATGAAATGTTAAAATTGTCACTATTATTAAAGTCTTAAAAAATAAGAATATAATTAATAATTATATGTCTCAAGTATGTAGTCCCTCATTATACATACAAGTATGGTATATTTTTTATGTGACGTTAGTAAAATGTTTATGTACAAAAATCTAATTCTGAATCGGATTTGATTTGAATGATATGAAAGGCTCCAATTAGCCACGCAATCATACATTTTTCTAATAAATTCCTACTAACAACAAAATTTATAAAGAACTTATCTTAATAAACGTATACAAGCTACCTAGCACAAAAAAATTCCTTCTAAAATAATTAGCTTATTCCAAGTAATGTTTATTCGCGTAAAAGTTACCTAAAATTTCAACATCTTTAAAAACATTTCCTTTTAGAAAAGTCATAGAAATTCGAGGAATTATCAAAAAGGAATTTGATGGAATATACCAACGGCATTTTTTCTGAACTTAATTAAGACATTTGTTTTTTTTTATATATAGAAGAGAATGTCAGAAAAACATTTCTGGCGATACATGAAAAAACTTAAAGAATTATTTACGTATGATCTATTAATATTTATATTGAATGGGAAATAGATTTGAAATGTACTTTGTTTGGTACAACTTTTGTTAGTGTTTTCTTTCATTATGTGTAATTTTTTTTAATAACAAATATTGTAAATAAATAATGTATATTAGTACAAATAAGTTTTTAAAATTCCCTGCCTACAGGAGGATATATTTTTTGAAAATAAGTATTAATTTCACCAATAAAAAATAAATCAAGATTAACCTCTTCAGACCTGAGGTACACAAATGTGTAACTCCATTCTTTTTCTCATAAAATCTAAATTGTTCGAATTTTTTGCATTTTTATTTTATTTCTATACAGCTGAATGTTTTTTTGCTTTAAAACAAAAACAATAAATGTCAGCACTGATGAATATTACCTCATAAAATAAATATGATTTTCATCCGAGTTTCGAAAATGCCTTCGAGACATTGTGGCCAAGAAAGTAAGAACTATTCATGATTATTTAACTTAATTGCTTTACAATAAAAAAAAATTTGAAGATTTGCTGATCATTTACTTGTTTAAAAACCTTAATTTTGTTATTGCGTAAATTTATATTACTGATAGTTAAACTGATGTTTTAAGGGGATTAGTACTTTTATATCAATATTTTTAAACCTAAATTACCAGTTCCCTAAAGTACCGATTTCATAAAAATGACTCTTCCTGTCATCTAAGGTGTCATTTATAGATTATGCAAAATCAATAAATATATATTTGTAGAGTTATTTTATGCTCAGGTCTGAAGAGGTTAAAGGTAGACTCACTTTAATAATCTTAATTGAACGCCTTTGATGATTTTTTCAATTCTTTTTTGTGTAAGAGTAAGTTTAAATAAAATCCTGTTAATTTTTCTTCTACCGACTCTTCTTGTTTGATTTATTTTAGCTACAAAAGTTGAACTTCTCAAACACTTGTCAGTATACAAGTTGCAGGTAAAATCAGGGTGATTTATGATAAATTTTCGAAGGGGTTGAATAGCTCAAGGGGTTGCAAATCTATGTTTTTCCATATATGTTACAGGCCAAACCCGATTTTAGTCCAAACTAGTATATCTTAACGCCCATCGGATAGACTAGTTTTTCCTTGGCCAAACCGGTCTATCCTAACGCCCATCGGATAAACTAGTTTTTCATAGGCCAAACCGGTCTATCCTAAGGCCCATAGGGCAATCTAGCTTTTCCTAGGCCAAACTAGTATGGCCTAACTCTTATAGGATAAACTAGTTTAGCCTGCTGTTTATTGGTCTGAACTAGTTTCTCCTAGACCGAGCTAGTTTAACCTAGGCCAATTCAATTTGACGTGATTTTATTGAATTCAATGACCGCCACAGCGCCAACATTCTAGTTTGTCCTAGGCGGATCTAGTTTATCCTAGACCAATTTAATTTTACGTGTTTTTAGCTCACATGCGTCAAAGCCTGAGAAATAATGGGCTCGCAGGTTCTGTATGTATGAATGTACGTATGTATGTACGAATGTACGTATGTACGTGCGTATATACGTAACGCGATAACTCGTGATAGAAATATCCGATTTGCTTCAAATTTTGGGTGTAGATTCATTCTGATAAGGTACTTTTCTGATTAGTTTGGGGAATTCATTTGATAAGAATAAAGGGGAGCGAACGGGAGACTAATCTCCCACCGTTACTTTAGCGAAATGGATTTTTCATGCAGAATTATCAGTTTTCATTTAAAATTTTAGATATAGAAACATTCTGATAAGGCGCCTCCGTGATTAGTTGTGGTTGTTTATTGTTTAATTGTAAAGAATAGGGCAATGTAGGTAACCCCCCAATAAATTAGATAAATGGTTTTTGACGCAGAATTTACGGATTTGCTTCAAATTTTGGATTTATGTTCTTTCTGATAAGGCGATTTCCTGAACAGTTTTAGGGGTTTAATGGTAAAGTATGAAGGGAAAAATGAACGATTACCGTCTTACCTAGAAAAAACTAGTTTATCCTATGGACATTTAGATAAACAAGTTTGGTGTAGAAAAAACTAGTTTATCCAACTGGCATTAGGATAAAATAGTTTGGACGAGGCTAATCTAATTTAGCTCGAAAACGGGTTTGGCCAGTAAAAACATATCTTTCACTAGAATAAGTATAAATGTGTGTCAAGAGTCATTGCTTATAACATCAATCCAGAAATTTAACATGTTCACCTAGAGACATGATGTATTGGCCATGGTGTTTGCTTATTCAAGCAAATTATTATTATTTACTTTAATATTATTTACTTTTGTACAGGAAGCGTCTTGTCTGTACAAAAATCAGTGAAAAAAGACTCAGTCCGGCTCGATCTGGCCCTACTCAATTTCTGCAAAAAATTCAGGTTTTACTTCACATACAAGTAAGTTTCCTTCAAAAAATACTGCTTATATACTTATTGGATAAATTTTCAATGTATTTTTAAATTATGGTGTGCTAGCAGAATGGAAAATACACTATGTATTAATGATTATCTACATTCCTAGACGTTTCAATATTCAAATAGGGATTCGTCAAATAATCAATGTAGTTTAAAACAAAAGAAGCAAATGAGAGTTATAAATATCATAACTTTTGACTCCGTTCAGTAAAAAGTAGATTTGTGAATATATTTCTCTGTCATTCCTTAAGGCTTTTCTCAAATCCTAAAGAGCTACATACTAACACATTTATGAACTACTTCCTTTTCGGAAATGCATAAGGGTAACAGATTCAGGTAATATGTAATCGAATGGCGTAAACCATTTTTTCATAAAAACGATGTATCTTTGAGAAAATACTAAAGATACGTTTTAAATCGAATTTCCGGTTACGAATTTACAAAAAAAAAAAAAAATGACGCGGTGACAAGAATAGCTTATATGTCGACAGGTAAATAATTTCTCAAAAATGGAAAACGCTGTTCAATTCCAAATTATGTTCAGCTCCGATCTGGCTCGAATATGCAATAATAATAATAATAATAAATGTAAGTCTGATCTCTGTTGACACGAGTCTGCAGAAAAAAAGCAAACACCATGTCCAATGCATCATGTCTCTAAGGTGGCCACGTTAAATTTCTGCATTGATGTTATAGGCAATGACTCTTATCACACATTTATACTTATTCTAGTGATAAATATGTTTTTTACCGGCCAAACCCGATTTCAAGCCAAATTAGATTAGCATATGCCGAACAATTTTATCTTAACGCCAATTGGATAAACTAGTTTTTCCTATGCCAAACTAGTTTATCTAAATTCCCATAGGATAAACTAGTTTTTTCTAGGAAAGAGGGTAATCCTTCATTTTCCCTTTCATACTTAATCATTAAACCCCCAAAACTATTTAGGGAATCCCCTTATCAGAAAGAACCTATATATAAATTTGAAGCAAATCTGTAAATTCTGCGTCAAAAATCATTTATCTAAATTATGGAGGGTAACCTACATTGCCCTTTTTTTACACTTAAATATAAACATCCACAACTAATTATAAGAGGGGGGAGCTTGAAAGAATGATCCTATATGTAAAATCATAAATGAAAGCTGCTAATTCTGCATGAATAATCCATTGCTTTAAATTAACGGTGGGGGATTAGCCTCCCGTTCGCTCTCCTTTATTCTTATCCAATGAATTTCCAAAATTAGTCAGAAAAGTACAATATGTCTATGAACTTACATCCAAAATTAGAAACAAATCGGATATTTCTATCACGAGTTATCGCGTTGCGTACATATGTACGTAAATACGTACATACATGCGTACATACATACATACAGAACTTGCGAGTTCCATTATTTCTCAGGCTTTGACTCCTGTGAGCTAAAAACACGTAAAATTACATTGGCCTAGGATAAACTAGATCAGCCTAGGGCAAACTAGAATGTTGGCGCTGTGGCGGTCATTGAATTCAATAAAATCACGGCAAATTAAATTGGCCTAGGATAAACTAGATCGGCCTAGGAGAAACTAGTTCAGCCCAATAAACAGAAAGCTAAACTAGTTTATCCTATAAGAGTTAGGCCAAACTAGTTTGGCCTAGGAAAAATTAGATTATCCTATGGGCCTTATGATAGACTAGTTTGGCCTAGGAAAAACTAGTTTATCCAATGGGTGATAGGATAGACCGGTTTGACCTAGGAAAAACTAGTTTATCCGATGGGCGTTAGGATAGACCGGTTTGGCCTAGGAAAAACTAGTCTATCCGATGGGTGATAGGATAAATTAGTTTGGTCTAGGCCAATCTAGTTTAGCCTAAAATCGGGTTTGGCCTGTAACATATATATACATTCTGTAATAGTTGGTTTTGTCAAAATTTGGAAATAACGAAGTTATGGATTTATTTTTTCTACACCCCCCCCCCCCCTTTTTTTTCTTTTGTAGGCTATATCGTAACTCTGTAACATAAAAATTTGGCCTGATTCTAGAGATAATGATAAATTTAAAATGATTTGTTATGTATTATAATTTAGAAGTTATTTGAGTTTTCTATTGTCACTAAATCCTTTCCCCCCTTTCTAACACTTTCTTTCGATTTCGTCCTTCAATGAACCTGTCCAATATTTTATGTATCAGTTTGAAAGAGGTTTGAACGTAATTATGTAAGTTATTGTGTTTATGAAAAGTGAAATTCACGCATACATTCATATATATATATATATATATGTATATGTGTGTGTGTGTGTGTGTGTGTGTGTGAATAAAGGATGAAGTTTCAGCAGTAACATATTATAAACTGAATGATTTAATGAACATGATATCCCCAAGTGAGACTCGTGTGATGATGCGTGGAAAGAACCAGGTGTTCTATTGGTTTTTCAGCGATGGCGAGGTTGGTGGATTTTTAAAGCAAAGCTCAGGGAATCTTGTTTATGCTGAATATTATTCGGTTCTACTGTTATATTTGAATGTTACGTATGTATTGCACGTCTATCAAACCTTTTTATATTTTGAAGAATATTAGTTTTGCTTAAATAATAAGTCATTCACTTAATATCCAACAAATTTTGGGGGCACGTTGCCAAGATTTGAATGATTTCGATAAGTTAGGTTTTAATTTTAATTTCACGATGAAAGCTATTTTGTACTAAGAAGAGTAAAGTCTAAGAAAAATGTTTTGTTTTTAAACTAAAACATATATTTTTGAGAAAAGGAACTGTTTGTCATATGTTTGATGATTAGAAATGATCCGTTATCAAGCCTGCAAGGTAGTGCAATATTTTGTTTTATTGAACTGTAAACAAAAATTATAATGTCCCTTCTGAATAAAGCTAGGAAGGCGGACTTGTTAACATTGTGTGATAACCTAGGTATAGTTGTGCCTCAGAGTTCAAGAATCATTGATTTGATAAAGCTGGTGACTGAATCAAAGGATTATGAAGAAAAATTTTTAAAAGTTCGACTTGAAATCATTGCTGCAGAGAGAATAGAAAAAGAAGAGCGAAGGCTAGAAGCCGAAAAAGAAGAAAGAAGGTTAGAAGCCGAAAAAGAAGAAAGAAGGTTAGAAGCAGAAAAAGAAGAAAAAGAAGAAAGAAGGCTGGAGGCAGAAAAAGAAGAAAGAAGGCTAGAGACAGAAAAAGAAGAAAGACGGTTAGAAGCAGAAAGAAGATTAGTGGAAAAGAAATCAGAGCTGGAGTACGAATAACGGAAAATTGATCTTCAATGGAATATGACAAATATAAGTGACGGTTCGACTGTAACTGGTTCAGCTAAGAAACCTGATTTGCATAAATTAATGTCGCACTTTGACGGGAAGGGTGATATTAGTATCTATTTAGCTTTATTCGAGAAACAAATTTCTAGGATGAATATAATAAAGGGAAATTGGGTAATGCACTCATTAAAAAATGCACTCGCTAGAAATTGCTAATGTTATAAGTAGAGAATCAGAAACATTAACAAATAACAAAGATTACGTAAAAAACTTGCTGCTCAAAAGATTCAAATTGACACCAGAAGAGTTTAGGCAAAAATTAATGTCGCATAAGAAAGAAAACTCAGCCACTTGGCGCGATCTAGTTAAGAAATTGTTAAGATTAGAGTTAAGAAATTATTTAGAAGAATGGATTATCGGTCTTGATGTATCTAATTTTGAATACTTAAAAGAATTAATACTGGTAGATCAAATCAAGAGAAGATTACCGATAGAAATGAAAGGACATTTTATCGACGGTTTTCCAAAAATTAAAAATGTTGATGTATTAGTTTCTAAATTAGATGATTATGACACAGCAAAGCGTAATGTTAAAACCATGAATAGAAATTTATGCCACTTTGAAGATAGGAAGTCAAAAATGCGCGAAAATGGCAATACAAAACCGTGGTTACCATATGAACGTTATAACAGATTAAAAATAATACAGATAATGTAAATGAATCTTCTTATTTAAATGAAAAGAACAGTGCACAAATTATGTGTTTCAAAAGTAACCGTCTTGGCCACGCAATATCGCAGTGTAATAAGAGTAATGATAAACATGTAAAAAATGACAGCCAAAATCGGAGCCAAAACCCGCGATAATCCAATCACAAAGAGATGAATTCCTCAGTAATCAAACAAACCAACAGCGCCAAACCAGATTACATGATCAATATTAATAATAACGGTGAAAAGACACAGATCTTCTTCGACACTGGAAGTGATATCTGTTTGGTGAGTTATGAATGTTATACGAAGATGGGCTCGCCAAGATTTTTTTCTAATAATATCTTATTGTCAGGCATAGAAAAAGTAGTTGTTTATCCTAAAGGATACTTTACATATGAATTTAATATTGATGGTTTTCTAATCAAAGCAAATTTGTACGTGTCAGAATCTCTTGCATATGATATTTTATTGGTATATGATGTGATTAGCAAATTAAATTTCGCGATAGACGAGAACGGAATTAAGATCGTTGGCAAACGCAACAGTATTCAAGGAGGTTGCACTGATGTTCAGAAGAATTCTGTTAAAAAATTGAATCATGCTGCCAGAAATAATAATGAAATGAAAACGTCTATGTTACATAATTCACGTGATGAAAATATTATAATTGCAAATGATAATAATGCATTAGGTAATTTCTTGATTAATTTTGCGAGCGTCATAGAGGATAATGAAATTGATTTGAATCACGTGAAAAATTTAAAAATAAAAAAAAGAAATAAATGAGAAAGAGGAAATTCAGTTAATAAAAAAAATGAATGAAAGAAATTATGTATCAAAAATAGGACGAATGGGCGACCTAAAAGAAAAGCGGAAATTATGTGCATGAGCCAATGAAAATAAAAATGAAATGACGAAATTTGAAAAATATAATAAACGGAAAAACATAATGAAAGAAAATAATATCGAAGTGGTAACGGCAAATAAGCAGAGATTTATAAGAAATTATTAGAAGCGTGATTACGTTGACAAAAAAGAAGAAAATCAGAAAGATTTAGAGGTACAGAAAACAGAAGAAAACATGAAATTTTTCAAAAAGAACAGGCTGAACCGTGTGAAAAGGATACTATTAAATTTAAAGGCAAAAGAAGCATTAAAACGAATTTTAATGGTCTACATTGAAATCTATATTTTTGGAGTAATTGTAATTATAGAAATCAATTTAACATGATGAGAAAAGTACCTTATAGATATGAATTAAATGATCCCGTTGTAATCCAAGAAACGCAGTATAGAACAGGACTGAAAAAGGGAAAATTCCATGGACCGAATAAAAAAATTTTAGAAAAATCACTTGATCATTTTGATGCAAAAGAAATTGGAGACCTTGGTGCACAAAAAGATATCCACTAATGCAGAATACATCATGCCATGGGGTAACGCATCCACATAACGTGAGATGTTTTTGCTTATCGAAGCTGCAAGATCTATCTCTTTTGAATAATAATCCCACATAAACTATAAGAAATTTAGAATTTTTTTCTTTTTTTTTGGAGGGGGGATGAGAAGTCAACTGAACATCTACCGAAGCAGTAATTCTATTTTCATTTCACGTGTAAATTTCGGAATTTCAAGTACTAGTAAACAGATCTTTACGTACCAGTAGTAGTAGGCATACAAAAGTTTGAGAACCTCTTGTCTGACATAATGAAATCGACCAGATCAGCAAATTAGACCTTCAGTACTTTGAGATGAAGGACGTGAACTCGGCGGAATTATTTCTTGGTTATATCGTCAATATTTATCCATTGGCAAATCTTTGCAAAAGTAGTGCTTGACAATGTCTGTGCAATATTTATCCATTTTAATATTTCCTTTTACCCTTAGAACCAATCACCAAATGGTCCGAAAGTTTTGAAATACGTTATACCTTATGCGATTTTGTACATTTTTAACTACTGTTTTATAAGATTATTAAAAGTATTAAAATTAGCTGAATGAAAGTTCCTTAGTAAAGTTAACTGTTTCGAGAGTATTGTATTCTCTCACCCATTTATGTTTAAATAATAAATACTACACCACATACACTACGATGTCGAAAGAAAAAAATAATATAAAAAATAATGCATGAAAATAATGCATGTTTGCACGATACGAAAAACATACTGTAGTAAGTTTTAACTAAATATTTTAAACTATTGCATGTATAGGGATTATTCTAATAAAATTAATTTATTTTTAATTTTAAATCCCTTCTTCATATATATTAATTCTGTTCATTAAATATGTAAATTTATATTATTTTAGTTGTTAAAAATATACTTTTTTTCATAATCACGGACACATTAATTAAGCATGGAAAAAAACCCTCAATTGTTGGCTTAGTTAAAAAAACCTTCTGTAATATAAAAAAAACTAGCCTTAAAAAGAATGAGTCATGGAATGATGCTGATGTGTAAGATTTCCGGAAATAACGATTCCGGGTGGTCCACTCCTTGGATTGCAAAGCAATACCGAACGGAATCGCGAGCGATTCCATGGGGTATTGGCGAAAGCAACAAGCAGGGGTAGCCTACAACTTGGAATCGCGAAGCGATTACGCGGGGGGTTGGCGAGCGTAGCGAACAAGGGGATGGAGACCGCCCCCATTGTTTAAAACAACTGTAACTGTTCATTCCATTTATGCATGTTTGGGGCGCCGCACCCCACCTTGCCCCCCCCAAAGGGGAACTTTTTTAATTTTTATCCACAGCACTCGTGTTGCATATCTTTAGAAAGATCTAAAACTGCCTTTTCCTATTATGGATGTCTGGTGTGTAACCCCCCCACTCTGCCCCCCAGGGGGTGGACATTTTTAATTTCTTTACAACACCAGTCGTGTGACCCATCATTTGAAAGTTCTGCAACTGCTTATTCATATTATGGATGCCTTGCGTGTCACCTCCCACTCTGCCCCCCAAGGGGGGC